>OX595858.1:37500-2437500 GCA_951392215.1 Epirrita christyi | reverse complement strand
CTAGATAACTGATATACTTAATACAACAACATTACATAGATAGTTTTTTTATTATACATAGAAACTACCCAGAACACTCTGAACAAATATCTGAAGATTTTACAAATATTTGTTACGAGGCGGGAATCGAACCCGCAACCTCCTGCAGGCGAACCTTCGCCCGCCGCGCCACAGAGTTCGTCAACATATATAATAGAGGTTTTATATATCTTACCTTATTGCAACTGCTTGTGATATCTTCATCATTGATAATGAATAAAAAATGCATACATGCAACACTTTTATATGAAGATCATAGTATCTTTCTTTTTGTGTATTAATGCAATTCGATATCAGACTATTAGGTTTTAGGGTGTTCATAGATGAAATCCAAATTTAAAAAACTTCAAACTGCATATGCCCTCATTGCACGCTATGCATGCTATGGGGGGAGACCTCATCAGCAGTGGTAACTAGCTGAAGAAGAAGAAGATGAACTGCTGTTCAAATTCAATATTCAAAATCATTTATTCCCTAGGAAATGTCAAATTCTACAAAGTTTTAATAAAAACATAATATTCTAATAATAACAATCATTTAAACAAAAATTCAAACAAGTATATCAGTATTATTACATACTAAAGTCATCAGCTAGAGCTTCGTCAATGCTATAATAAGATTTAAATAGTAAAAAAAAAAACTTATATTAACACTAAAATCTCTAAAATTTAAATTTCTTGTGTCCAAAGGTGATTTATTAAAAAAATTTATGCTTATGCATAAAAAGCTATTAGCTACTTTAGCTAAACTGCACTTCGGAACAACTATATTGTATTTGTTGCGTGTTTTTATACTCGATTTTGTACTCGAAGCTCATAATTTGTACCTCAAAAAGCCATGACGAATGGTATAGAGCCGCCTCCATCCACCAACTACCTGAGACCTGCAAAATGTCATTGGTCCATGGTGAGGGGGACCTTCTTACCTGCGTCGTCCGATTGGAGGTCACCATTCGAAAACCATTATTCCCCAACGGTTTTCAGTTCTGCGAGCTATATGTCTTGACTCTAGACGAAAGTCTACAATCAAGTCTATAATAAATAAATAATACTCAAATTTTGTTTAGTTCTAAAGTATAATAATCTGTCAGCAAATACATTCCGGACCCATGACACCCCTGAAAGATACCCCTGGGGGTGCCACGGGAACTAAGATTTGAACCCGTGGCACCCCGTCCTCAAATGAGCAAATAAATGTTGTTTTGGGCAGCAACGCGTTGTAACATACTAACCCTCTTATTCATAACTAGTGGTTCGCCCCGAACTGAGACCTCGCGATGACACCTTTATCAGCCCGACTTATTTAAGAAGGGAAGAAAGGGTTTTGTATTTACCGGCTATGTAAGTATGTAAATAAAATAAATAATAAAATAAAATATGTTTGTATGGATGATCCATCAGAAATCTAAAACTATCGAGTCAATTTCTCTAAAATGAAAGAGATTTTGTGAAGAAAAAAAAAAGTTTTTTTTGATTAGGCAGTGCCATCTAGTTGTAGTTTTGCTACCTAATTTTTAAAGATTTAAGTTTTCTACTCTAAAAATGGATATTACAAAGAAAAAATCT
This sequence comes from Epirrita christyi, assembly GCA_951392215.1. NCBI lineage: Eukaryota > Metazoa > Arthropoda > Insecta > Lepidoptera > Geometridae > Epirrita > Epirrita christyi. The sequence goes on along the minus strand of OX595858.1, from coordinate 2,435,896 downwards.
CATTTTTCGACTTCGCCCCGAACAAAATATACTTAAATAATAAATTTCAGCATTACCAGAGAACTTGAAGTATCTTCGAGATATTTTTTGCATATTTTACTTTCTTTACCCTGCTAACCGATTTCTAAAAACATTTACTGAGAAAAAAATTTAACCTCTATAGGTAATTTTTCTACACCTCATCGAAATAGCCTTTGATTATTCAAACAACAACAACAGAGCGTAAATACTACATACCTGTTAGTATTTAAAGTACTTGACGAATTAATTGATAACGTCCTTTTGACGAAAACATAGAACTCCAATGTCATTCAAATTCCTAGGAATGGGGGGTCAACAATGGATGTTATATTGGTCTTGTTTTTTATGGTTCAAGTTTCTAATTTCTTCAATTTCAGACTTTTCCCTGTAGTTGTGACACAAAAGCCACAAGCATACCAAATTTCAGCATTGTGGGACTGCTGGAAGTACCCTAGAATTTTTGATTTTTGCGTTTTTTATTTTCCCTAATATCTCAGAAAATACTAAGTTTAAATACTTATTAAAAACAGTTTTGAAATATCCAACTAAAGCGCTTTCATTAATACCCCACTTGATCTGACTGTCTCACTTTTATTTTTTTTACCCCCTCTTGGACCCCAATATCTCAGCTACCCCTGACCGATAAAGCTCATAACCTTACCTACAAATTGTACCAATACTATCTACCCCCATACCAAATTTCATGAAGATCGGATTAACGGTTTGGAAGTTTTGATCGGGCAAACATACATACATACATACATACAAACGCCGATTCTTCCAACTTGACTCAGAGAACTCGCTTCGCTCGTTCAATAATTTTATATTAAACATAAAAATAGTTAAAATAGCTTTTGTTTTGTTCTCTCTCATGTAAAATGATATACGTCAAAACAAGACAAAAACTATTTTATCTATCAAAGGTTTAAAAATTGATTATAAATAAGAGGGTAAATGAATAAATAAAATAAATAAATAAATGCTGGACATTACACACAACATTATCTAGCCCCAAGCTAAGCAGAGCTTGTGTTATGGGTACTAGATAACTGATATACTTTATATATTTTTATTATACATAGAAAAATACCCAGAACACCCTGAACAATTATCTGCAGATCGTACAAATAGTTGTTCAGAGGCGGGAATCGAACCCGCAACCTCCTGCGTCGCAGGCGAACCTTCACCCGCCGCGCCACAGAGGTCGTCAAATAGTTAGGGTTGGGCAGCAAATAACAGATAGGTCAGCTCTAAACTTATTTGATTAGCTAAGTAAATAAACGTGCAGCAATAAAACTGGATGATAAAATATTATATGAAATAAAATGAAATTTATATTAAGATTCTTATTAATTTATTGAAGTATTATTTATTGTAAAAATAATGGCCATTAGGAGAGGTTATCCGCATGGAGTTGGACTTTATTATTTGGCTGTAGTAACTGGCAGAAGACCGCGGTGTCCGGGTTCGCTGCTCTGATGAAAAGTCCACATCGTAGAGGCCAAACTTCGTTCTAAAATAAATGAAGAAATTGATTTTTAAAGTCATATCATCATCATCTATCTGTAATTATTATAAATGGTATATATAATAATATTATTTATATATATAATATATAAATATAATTATTTGTTTATTTAGTAGGTATCTCAGGCCTTATTAGTAGGTACTTATTTAAAAATAAAAACTGTTTAACTGTCCCTATTCCCCTTTCCTCCCCTTTGTCCCTTTCTGTGCACTATGGACACATCTTTTTTCTTTAATACACCAAGGTTATCTGGAAGAGAATGATTTTTAGCATTAAGTTCGCCTTTGTACTTCTTTTATGTGCAGTAAAGAATTTTCTATCTATCTATCTATCATCATCAGCCTCTACACGTTCATCTCTGGACAAGGCTTTCCCCATAGAATAGAATTTGCCAGAATCACCACGCTTGGCAGGTGGATTGGTGATCGGACTATTGGTGTTGAGTACACAGGTGGATGCTGCTTCCTATTCCTTTGTGTAATCCCCTAGTCGGCTTTTACAACATCCACGGGAGGAAATGGAGAGTCTTTTTTTAGACCGGACACACCACGAATTTCTAATAGTCACATACAATACAATACATAGTCCTGATCCCACACTAAATCCTACCCTGTGTCCCGGGTATCAGGAACTACTAGTACCATGGTACCACAATACTCAAACCCAGAACTAATATCTGCAGATCATGCAAAATATTTGTCTTGCATCGGGATTTGAACCCGCACCTCACCGCATTTCGGCCGGCTAATGAACCTCCGCACTACGTAGATCTCGAATAAAACAGTGGGTTCGTATATATTAAATTGACATATGGCAGAAAAATAATAATGGTCATACCAGCCTTTGTTGCCCATGGTCCCTGTGATAGTCCCTGGAAGGTACCACGGGAATTATTTTACCCGTGGTCCCTGAATTTTGTGTAAGCCAACTAATTTAAAAAGGTATAATAACTTAACTGTATATTATTAAAGAAAACAATAATAGCTCCTTTATATTATGAGTCAGGATCTTTAGCCAGCATTACATATTTACATATGAGAGAATATCCTTTTTTCCAGGGACTATCAAAGGGACCATGGGCAACAAAGGCATACCAGCTGTGGTCCACCACTGGTCTAAGTGAGAGTATATGGTAGAAAAGTAAGCAGTATAAGCGTCAAGCTACATATCAACACACGTATCTATGCTTCAGCATCGTGAACATTATAAACGCAATGTAATCAGCGCGGAGATCGAACGTCATTACATACAAAACATCGGATGTCTTCCGCAGTGCTGTAGCTTACGATAACATGTAGCTTGACCTTTATGTGCCATGTCACCATCAGCTGGATACGTCAACTGCTATTCCTCTGTTGGGTCTACTATGCTGTGTCCTCAAGCCCAGAGGCCTTACACCATATTCTGAAGTATCATCATACCTTACCATGAGCTCTTATAGCGATTCAGTTCAAAAACTATTCAGTACAAAATATCGGTTCGTCGTTGACATCCGTCATCATTGAATAACTTTAATCGCAGAAGTCTATAGACCTTCTGCTACTGTGCCTTTAAATATAGCTGCGGACATCACGGAACCGATATTTTGTACTGAATAGTTTTTGAACTGAATCGCTATAAGAGCTCATGGTAAGACCTCTGGTAATTTTAATGGTAAGTGCGATTCTTACTCGTATCCATCTGCCCATTCGAAGTTGTCCATCAGCGACCAGTAAGAGAATCCGGTGACGTTCACACCATCTTGGTGGATAGATAGCAGGACCTAAAAAACATACATAACATAACACCCAACAGTCACACTAGGATTCCCTGTGTCGCGGGTATCAGGAACGTACGTCATGGTACTATAACACCCAGACCTGGAACATATATTTGCAGATCATCAAACATTTGTCCCGCAGCGGGAATCGAACCCGCAACCTCTTGCATCCCAGCCGGCTCGCCCACCACGTCACAGTGGTCGTCAAAAACATCCAAAGGGCTTTTAACTAAAAGTTGTAACTGTTTGATGTCTATGAGGTTCACCGAAAACGTTAATTTGAAGGCTTTCGACTTTTCTCTACAACGTTGGAAGCTTTTGCGAATTCCGTTTTTTTATACAACTTTTAAGTGAAATAGAGTATTTACCTTACTTATCTATAAGTTTGACATATATTTTAAAAATATCCTTTAGTTTGATACCAAACTCATTATATTTACATCAATACCCGACCTCTGTGGCGCGGCGTCGGGCGAAGGTTCGCCTCCAACGCAGGAGGTTGCGGGTTCGATTCCGCCTCTGAACAAATATTTGTATGATCTGCAGATATTTGTTCAGGGTGTTCTGGGTATTTTTCTATGTATAATACAAAATATCTATCTATGTAATGTAATTCATTAAGTATATCAGTTATCTAGTACTCATAACACAAGCTCTGCTTAGCTTGGGGCTAGATAGTGCTGTGTGAAATGTCCAGCATTTATTTATTTATTATTATTAATAATAATACAAACAAGGTTGGTAAATTGCGTTTTTAAATAAATAAATAAACATACATACATAGACTGCTAAAATCATCACCCTCCTTTTAATTTGCTGTAGTCAGGTAAAAAGATACAGCAATTAACGAAAAAATGTCAACGAGAACTCCCCAAATAAAAAGCTGTTGTAAATAGTTTACCTGTTCCAAATGATCCTTGATGAAGTTTAATCGTTTGCCATCTTTTAAATCTCTGTCAGCAGTGGAGTATCCACACTCTGTGATCAGCATCTCAATGTTTCCGTATTGCTCCTTTAGCCAAGCCATCTGCTCACGAAGGCCTTTCGGACATAGCTGAAAAAAACAATTTTTTTTAATGGCCCCGACCCATTTGTTGTGGTATTAGTTCCTGATACCACGACACGGAGTATCCTAGTGTGGGATCAGGACTATGTGACTGTTGGGTGTTATGTTATGTTATTCAAAGTCAAAAAGAACTTTATTCATAGAAATCACAAGGATCATTTTGAATCGTCTTATAAGCTAAAATTACTCCTGTTCCAACGCGACCAAGCCTAGAAGAATCAGGCAACAAACACGGCTTGGCTTACATAAATGGTCCGTCTTACACTAGGTAAGAAGCGCCTGTGTGGTGCCTCGGAGCAAGGAGTTGCTGATACATAGTAAATGAGAACTTAAAAACCTTAGGAAGGTACTCTTGATTTGGGAGCTTAGAAACGGGTTTTTAAAAACAAAATTTAAAATTAAAACTAAAATTAAAACTACGTCTGCATCGATTTGGAGATGCTTTAATTATGAATAAAAGAATACATGGGCGTCCAGAGCGCCGAGGGCTGTCTCGCCGCTGAGTCAGCTTTAAAACATAAATGCTTAATCACTAAAAGTACATTCTGAACTTAATCTAAGGCAGAGGGGTGAGGGGTAACCATAACTCCTCCATCCCTAAGAGGAAAATTATCGGTTCGATCGATTTTAGATGTATTCCGATAATTTTTCTTAAGCGGTAATATTTTTAACAATTTTAAACGAAACACGTAAAGTAGAAACATTAAAAAACTTAAAATTACTAAACATAAAGTAACGTATCCTAATTGTTCACTGAAGTTAAAGTCTTTTTGTTCATTTAAAACACTTTCGATCACTGCACTGTGCTTTAAAGAGTAAGCCATGTATTTAACTTCATCTAAGTGAACTCCTTTCATGTTGAGTGCGCGTGCACCGGATAGATTGGCGTTCGCACGTAGCTGCGGCAAGATGATGATTGGAATTGGCTTTACAACATCCGATTCTATGTAGATACGGTGTCGAATACGAATTCCATTAATTTCCAGATCACAAGGCTCGTCGATGGTCACGAGATAAGATCCAAATAATGGCTGCTTACTGACCTCGTTATCGCAATGCTTCGTTAGTGTAGTCTTAAATTTGCTGAAAATAATCCAACTGTCAGAGCTGACTTGCTGGACCTTGACATTTTCAATTTGAACCTGGTGTTGCGTACAATCATCAGGGTTGTCGTCAAATTTCATGAGCTGTTCTATACAGGTGGGCTCATGGTACATTGCTCGGTTGTCTGCATTACACAGAAAATGGTCGCCAGTTGATAACGGGCGGCATGGTTTCACAATCGATAAGTATTTCATTCCTTTCGCCAAAAGGTAAGGGTATTCAGGGAAAATAGATAAGGTTTTATTTTCGGATTGGTGGAAAATTGGTAAGGAGTACATTTTAAAATAGTTATAAGTACAATTATCGGTAATAGGAATTTCCATAATAAACGTGATCTGGTTTTTCTTAATAAATGATTTTACACAAATAGTTTCTTCTAATTTTAGCAAATTTTCATCGATAGGTAAATACACTAAGCTTTCTGAGTTTGCAATCAATTTCAAATGATACATGAGTTCCGTCGAGTTCACGATAGATTGATGTAGTATAGAGACTCTACTTAATGCTAGAGCTGTTTCAATTTCACTTAACCTGATAAATATAGTACGAAAACTGCTTGTAAAGACGCTAAATAATCCTGATATGTATGTAAAAAAAACCCAATTGTTTTTTCTAGCAGCTAAATCTCTTAACATTATTTCGGCTTGCTTTAAGCGATTATCTAAATTAACAGTATTCTGATTCATTGTTTCAGTTACATTGATAAAGCTATCGAACATTTTAGAGACCAAGGTTAATTTCTTAGAAACGATAATTTGATTATGACTTAGTTCAGATGTGAGTTTATCATATTTAATTGCATCGTCATGGTCAAGATTACCTGTAATAACTTTTATAATGGAACCCAATGGATTTATTAGACCTCTCTTAAAGCGTTGCTGTGGAACAAGTTGTCGGTATTTATCTATAGTTATATCGCGTATAAACTCTGTATGTATTTTCACATTTTTAAATTCTTCCGAATATGATGTATTCCAATCGATCAGTTTACACAGTTGTTCATAGTTCATTGATACGTAATTTAAATCACTGTAAATCCTTTCCAAGTTTATAACCTTAACTATAGTCCAATAGTCAGTTTGATAGTATGCCTGACCTTCCTTTATTGGAAGTATCCCTGGATTTCCTTCAAGTGTCTGTAGATGAAGGGCCAGGGTTGGTGTCATTATCAGCAGTATGCTGCACCACCTGTGGAGGGCGTTTGACATTTTTAATAGGAACTTTAGTTTTTCTTTCTCCTACTTGTATAGGTAAAACGTTTCTTTCGGGATTGCCTATAACTTTTGCTTTTACAAAACGAGGTTTATCTTTGCTTTTCCGCTTGTTAACATCTTTAGCAAAAATAGTTTTTCCTGCAGGAAATTCAATTTCGATTTCACCACCTTTCTTTTCCCTAATCTTTTGTTTAATTGCTACCATCTTATCTGCCAAATGTTCATATAAGACTTTTGTTCGTTTTGCATGATCCTTAACTAATTTCTGAAAATAACGCTTTTCTAATTCTATGCTATATGGGCTGCTTGTGTCAGTGTGTCCGAAGACAACTTCAAATGGAGTAAGTTCAGTAACGGAATGAATGGTGTGATTGTATGCCATAACGGAATACGTCATTGTTGATGCTGCATCAGTACATCGCTTTTCATATTTAGCCAATCTATAAATTTCGATTATCGTGGAATGGAAACGTTCAATAAGCCCCATTGAGTTAGGGTTATTGGGCGTACCAATGTGAAGTTCAACTTTATGTAAAATTAGAAATTCTTTCATTAACTCGTTATTGAATTCAGTACCGGGATCTGAACTTATCTTTTTAGGGATTCCGTAATATGAAAAATACTTCATCAAAGCTCGTATTACCTCAGGAGTTGATTTGCTTTGAATTTCAATGGCCTGTCCTAACTTACTGAAGGAATCAATAAGGGTCAGATATGTTTTTCCTTCAATGCTGAATAGATCTATGAAAATCTCCTGAAAGGGGGCATCTTGTGTTTGAGTTAACTGCAAGATAGGTTTGATCGGTTTCCTATCATATTTCATTTTTTGGCATGCTTCACAAGCATTGACAACTGCCGTAACTGTTTCTTGCATTTTATCCCAATAGTAATTTCTACGAATCCTGACTAATGTCTCTTTAATACCACGGTGGCATGTCTTCCCTTCATGATATTTAACTATTACTGCTCGTTGCTCTCTTTCATCTTCAATAAAAATTACTCTTTCTGTGCATTCGTAAAAATTAACCATGCCTTTCTTAAAAAGCTGAATTATTAAATTTCCGAATAATCTTCGATGCTTTTCTTCCTCAAAATAGATAAAATATTTTACTTTTGGCTTTATGTATTGTTTCAAAAAATCTTTAACCAATTCTGAATTATCTGTAGGTAGAAAAACTTCCAAAACCTTTTGTTTTTCACGCGAAAGATTCTTTACTTGCATTTCATTTTTAAACCATGAATAAACTAGAATTTGATTTGGCTTGTTGTCAATTGCCTCTCGTAAAATTGGTATTCCAGTTGATTCCAAATCTTCAGCGGAATGAATTGTTTGTGATTTACTGGATTCGGATCTTATGGGAAATTCATCTACTTCCATACTATGTCTTGATAATGTGTCAGAAATCGCTATAGGACTATCAGCTGTCGCTGTCCTACTTGAGTCTGATATTGTTTCAGTCGATGAGGCATTGCGTGTTGTTTTCTTTATAGCTGTTATTTTTCCTATCTCATCAACTACACTGTCTAGATGTTTCCTGAGTTTCTCATCATTTTCATCAACGTTAACTGCCATTGATTGATTATCGTCATCTGAATCTAGAGCATTAATTTTTATTCTAGACAAGGCGTCTGCGTTGGTGTTTTGTTTGCCGTTCTTGTGTATCATTTCATAATTATAATCTTGTAACCGCAACCTCCAACGAGTAAGTTTACTACTCGGGTCTTTTAGAGATCGAAGCCATATTAATGGTCGATGGTCCGTGTATATGAAAAACTTTCGACCGTACAAGTAGGGTCTAAAATGTTTCACTGCCCAAATAATGGCAAGCAATTCACGTTCAATTGTACTATAACGTGATTCAGTATCACTGAGTGTGCGACTAGCATATGCTACAGGTCTGTCACTTCCAATCTGTCCCTGAGATAGTACTGCGCCTATCGCTACATTTGACGCGTCAGTCGTAAGTACGAAAGGTTTGTCATAGTCAGGGTACTGTAATAGTGGGGCGTGAGTCAATAGTTCTTTGCATTTATTAAATGCGTCAATGTACTTCTGGTCGATCACTATTCTGTTTCGCTTTTTCAAGCAAGCTGTCAATGGTTGAGTAATTTTTGCGAAGTCCTTAATGAACTTTCGATAGTATCCTACAAGTCCTAAGAAACTTTTAATTTCAGTCGTCGTTTTTGGTAAAGGGTATTTCAGTACAGCGTCAATTTTGTCGTTATTAGGTCTTAAACCATCTTTCGTTATGGTGTGTCCAAGATAAAGTACTTCTTTTCGTAAGAACTCAGATTTGTCTAGTTGTATTTTCAAGTTAGTCGCCCTAATTCTGTCAAATATTGTCTGTAATTTCTTAATATGTTCGTCTAAGCTGTTTGAGAAAATAATGATGTCGTCTAAGTAAACCATGCAATGTAAACCTTGTAGACCACGTAAAACGTTGTCCATTGTTCTTTGAAACGTCGCGGGAGCGGTTTTTAGGCCAAATGGCATTCTAAAGAATTCAAAATGTCCATTTTGCGTGCTGAAGGCCGTCTTTTGTCTATCTTTTTTCTCAACTTCTATCTGATGGTAACCACTTGCTAAGTCAAGCGTGCTAAAGTATGAGCTTTTTCCTAATTTGTCAAAAAGATCTGTTATGTTTGGTAAGGGGTACTTGTCGTCAATGGTTATGTCGTTCAATCGCCTATAGTCAACTACCATCCTATATTTGATTTCACCAGATGCATCCATCTTTTTAGGCACCAGATGTACAGGTGCGCTCCAAGGAGAATGAGACTCTTGGATAACATTGTCTTTTAATAATTTTTCTACCTGTCTATTAATTTCTTCCTGTAGAAACGGGGCTTGTCTGTAAGGCTTTATATATATAGGGTCCTCGTTCTTAGTTCGTATATTGTGTTTGACTTGATTGGTAAACGTCAAGGGGATTTGGTCACAGTAGAATATGTCCTTGTAATCCATACAAAGTCTGTAAATTTTTTCACGTTCTTCATCATTAGTATGGTCAAGTCTGAGTTTAGTCAAATTTTCTTCAAGCATATTATCAGTCTCAATGTCAGTAGTATTATTTATAGCATTTAAGTCACATTCAGTGCTTTCATATTTTGTTACTGCAAAAGGTGTTGTAATAGTCAACCGTTTTGGTTGATCTAAGGCATTCTGAATAACCGTAGAAGCATAACCGTTTATGCAGTTCACTATAGCACTAGGCATTCGTAAGCCGTTCTTAAATTCATGGAAGTCAAGAATAGCTTCGCCTGAATGTTGATCAATCGGTAACTTGACTCGTTGTTCTGATCGTGGTGGTATATCAATAATATAATTTAAATTATTATTGATTATTGGAATACAAGTAGTATTCGTTTTCAAAAGCTGTTCTTTCAAATCAATAACCGCGCCTAATTGTTGTAAAAGATCATTTCCAATAAGTCCGTCATAACGTGCGTCAACGTCATACAAATAAAATTTATGCCAATCATTACTAACAAAAGTAGGCAAGAGAGGGATTTCCATCACTTCATCGTGTCTACTGGACGCGTGGGTGCTAATCACTTGAAATGGTTCTTTTCGAATAAATTGACCAAAATATTGATAGGCTTTTTGAGGACTAAAGAATGACCTCATACTTCCGGTAGCAATCATCATTTTCGCGTCTATTTCTTCTAAATAAACATACGGAAGTTTTAAGTTAGGATCACAATTTAATTCTAGGACTGCTTGTCTATCGAGGCAGTTTCCCGAAAATCCACTGCCTGAGGTGCGTCAGTCTGTACGTCATGTTGTATATCGGTACATTCCATGTAAATGTCATCACCGTAATAGTTTAATCCGTTCTCATCATGATAGTCCTTATAGTCATAGTCATAACTGTCATCGTATTCGTAGTTATTCATCGTCAATTCATTCAATTTAAAACCTTGTTGTGGCACTTGTGGTCTAGGAGGCGCTGTCCTCATAGATACATCACTAATTTGCATTTGGGGCTTTTGCACCTGAGGGGGGCTGTAGCCTACTTGGGTTGGCCGAATACCAAACTGTGGTCGATATCCAAATTGAGTTGGCCGATTATTCGATTGTTCGAGTGGTTTATAACCAAATGGTTGAGGTGGTTTGTAACCAAATGATTGAGGTGGTTTGTAACCAAATTGCTGTGGTGGCTTGTAGCCAAATTGCTGTGGTGGCTTATAGCCAAATTGCTGAAGGCCTGATGGTTGTTGTGGCTGAAGGCCAAACTGAGGTCGGTACCCAAAAGTTTGTGGACGGACCGTTCCAAAACTCTGTGATTGACCTTGCCCTTGAATTTGGGGCATCTTAGACGGGGCATTGTTGCTTATCAATGGCCTTGAACCTGAACTTATAATTTGACTGCTACCGTGTATACGATTTCTCATGTTGTATTGGTCCAAAAAATTCACTTCCTCAAGAACAACACTTAAGGCGGCCTCTAATGTTGTTGGTGCCTTAAGTCTCACTACCCGTACCATATTTTCGGGAAAATTATATAAAAATACATTCAAGGCTGTATTATTATATATGATCAATTTTGCGCGTTTTAAATCACTGTCCTCAATCACGTTCACTTTCGACATTAATAAAGATCGAACACTTTGGATTCTATTACAAAAATCCAGATAACTTTCACCTGATTTTATTTTCAAAGATTCTAATTCAATATTGATGCAAGCTTCACTACGCGGGTCACCAAAATGCTGGATGAGCAATTCTTTCAACGCGGACCAAGACACAACATCCTCTCGCTCAGATAAGAGCGCAGCTGCATTCTCTGCAAGTTTGCTTGTTAAAACGTTGAAGACGTATAAATTCTGTTCCTCAAAATCTTTTTTACTAAACCGGTCAATTACATATTGGCATTTGCGCAAATATAAATTTAACTGCCTTTTATCGCCTTTGTACTGTGGAATCAAGTCAATGATTTCCTTAGGTATTGGCTCTACCTTTGCCATAGTGACAAGGAGTAATAAACTATTCAGAGAAGACAACTTTCACTCGCTAGACACAATTTAATAAAAATACACACACAAAATAGCACAATAGAAATACAATAGAAAACACAACAAAAGTTAGGAAAATGTGTAAAATTATTATGAAAATTTTTCACTTGAATTTACGCGATTATGTAAAATTATACAAAAACTTGATGAAAAATTTTCACTTTACTTTACGCGATTGTATAAAATTACACACTTTAAAATAGCACAAAAATAATTGGGGAAAACTTGATGAATTTTAATCCTAAATTGAGTTTTTATCCTTAATTATAATTCAAATACGATCGATTTTAGATCACTTAAATTTACGTAACACTAATTAATTACTTACGGTACAAATCTGAATTTTAAGATATGCACTCTCTATATTTTCGTAGCTCAATGGTAGAGAACAAAGGTTAACTCAATAGAGTTGTATACAAAGTCAACCAATAGTTCCTGAGTTGAGTTTTTATTCTAAATTATAATTCTAATATGATCGATTTTAGATCATTTAAGTTTATGTAACACTAATTAAATACTTACAGTACAAATCTGAGTTTGAAGATATGCACTCTCTATATTTTCTTAACTAACTAGTACTAAGGTTAACTCTATAGAGTTGTATACAAAGTTAACCAGACACGTTAAAATGCGAGAAGTTTGATCGCAATAATAACAAATTAGTGTTTAAAAACCATTTTCAAAGAGGAGGATTTGGGAAACAAAGGATTGGCGAAAAGTTGTACTCACCAACCGACTGCTACACCCATTGCTCACTTTTCTTTACCCGTTTAAGAGAATATTTATTTGGTTCGTCGGATTAACTTTTCGTGGAATTTTTCGTGGTAATTTTCCTGACGAATTTGGACGTCGGGAAAACGCGGAAAAACCCGTGAAAATTATGAAAATCCGCCCCGGGCTGCGCCACTCTTGATTTGGGAGCTTAGAAACGGGTTTTTAAAAACAAAATTTAAAATTAAAACTAAAATTAAAACTACGTCTGCATCGATTTGGAGATGCTTTAATTATGAATAAAAGAATACATGGGCGTCCAGAGCGCCGAGGGCTGTCTCGCCGCTGAGTCAGCTTTAAAACATAAATGCTTAATCACTAAAAGTACATTCTGAACTTAATCTAAGGCAGAGGGGTGAGGGGTAACCATAACTAGGTAGTCAAAAGTAAATAAACATCAGCAAAAATATGCAAGACAGCACACGCTACGCTTGTTATATTATTATGTTATGTATGTGTTACTGCTTCATGCTTGTTTGTATTTCATTATCAGCCGTTAGACATCCACTGTTGACGAAGCCTCCCTCATAGAATGCAATAGGGGGGATTTGCCATAATCACCACGCTTGGCAGGTGGATGGTATCGCAGTGGTGTTGAGTACTCAAGTGGATATTGCTGTCTATCCCCTGGCGTTATCCCTTAGTCAGCTTTTACGGCATCCACGGGAGTAGACGGAGAGGTCTATTCTTAGGTTATATACACGGTATATTACCGTTACGTCCCGTATCACTACGTAGTGAAATACATCTATTGCTATGCGAAGACCTCTGTGGCGTGACGGGCAAGTAGCCGGCTGAGATGTGAGAGGTTGCAGGTTCGATTAACGCTGTGGGACAAATGTTTGTATGATCTGCAAATATTTGTTCCGGGTCTGGGTGTTATGGTACCATGTTACTCGTAGTTTCTGGTACCCACGACACAGGGAACCCTAGTGTGGGATCAAGACTACTTAATGTGACTGGTGGGTATTATGTTATTAACATAACACAAGCTCTGCTTAGCTTGGGGTTAGATAATGCTGTGTGAAATGTCCAGCATTTATTTATTTATTTATTTATTGGGCGTTATGATGATAATGTTTATGCTAATAAAATTATTGCCACCACGTTGACCACGGCATGTTTGCATAGAAACAGAAGGCCTATTACGAATTTTGCATTGTAACAATCACTTTGCGAGTCGTGAGTATTTAACGTGACTTAAATTATAACTATTTATGAATCTGTGCTGTTTCTATCCACTGCGCGGCACAGAATGATGAATAGCTACTATGTAAGTCACGTTTAATACTCACGGCTCGCAAAGTGATTGTTGCAATTAAAAACTCGTAATAGGCCTTCTGTACTTACCACTATAAATCTAGACTTAGCATAAGGCATGCCTGGTTCCACTTCCATAACAGCTCTCAGTTCTGGAATACCCTGCATGAAGAGGGTGTCCACTTTTTCTCCTGGCTTTGCACGTCGCACCACTCGACAGGTATAGTAGTTTAACGCGTAGAAGTCATATGTTCCTGTTAATTTAATAATATTTTCACACCACCTGCTCGACAATGTCCAATTACAAATCATGCAACCTCAACGTAAAGCACAGCATTGTCTCTCTAGGGATATAAAGTTGTATGAAACTCCCTAGGGATTAAAGTGATTTGAATTTAGAACGTCAAATTCGTGTTAGAAACTCGTGGAAACATATGGCATTGTAAAGAGGTTTGTTCGAAAATCGAACTGGCCACTATAGCAAAACTCGAAAAAAAAGAAATAGGCGCGATTTTAAAGAATGTGACACAAAAGAGATGTTTGGTGCTGTGATTTTCAGTGAATTTTATTGTAATATAATATTATGTCAGTGACAATATTAGTGTTAACAAAAAATGTCGAGCGATAATGAGTTTATCAAAACAGACGATACTTATTTAATGGAGCCCTGGCCTTTTATTGCCTCGCAGTAGGTGTGAAAAGTAGAGTATGCTCCTCTGGAATAAAGCATGTCTTCGTCTTGGGCAGCTTGAACCCCTCGCTTCACTCAGGACTCTATATAACTCCCTCGCTACACTCGGGAGTTAACTTTAGAGTCCCTCGTTACGCTCAGGGTTCAATATGCCGCCCGCGACATAAGACACTGCTTTATTCCCTTAGTACATAATCTACTATTAGGTCCAAATTCACGAACTAATAAACAAGCGTTTATATACCGCAACCGCGTATAATGCGATTATGTTAGTAGTAACTTCTTGTGAAAGAGTTCGTCCGGGGAAGTACTACCACCGTACTTATTTCTGCCGCCAAGCAGTAGTGCTCTCATTGCTGTGTTTCGGTTTGAAGGGTACTGGTGCCGGTGAAATTACAGGCACATGACACTTTTCATCTTTATGTCTCAGGGTCGGCAGCGTGCGTTTGATGCCTTTGGTGTTGCAGGCATCCATAGGCTACGGTAATGCTTTCCAGCATGTGGGCCGTAGGCATAGACATACACTAAGGACACGGCGGACGCTCGCTAGATAACCGCCAAATAAACCGGTGTCAAAAATCAGTTGACTGACACCACGATAATCAGTCGGTGACGTACACCGCGCGCGATCGTTTCGGCCACAAAATGCCGTATTGAGTGGTGAAAGGCTGCAGAAACAACTTTGCAAAGTGTAGCTTAAAAAAATATGGCATTTCTTATCATCGGTATGGCAAAATTTTGTATGTTGAACTTTCCCTAATTACAGAAAACAGTTTTATTTCCTTGGTAAATCGCTCTCCAATTCAATAAAGAGACGTCATACAAGCAAAACGCTATAACTTTGTAAGGATGTTAATTGATACGCGTGCGAGTTTCTTGGTTGTAAATAACCGGACTCCCAATAAGCAAGAAGGTTATGGCGTTCGGGTTTTTGTGTTCATTTCAACGTAGTTATAATGTAATCCGAGAGATGGCGCTGATTTTGCTATAAGGAGACATTGCTTTATTTTTTTGTCTGTCTAGCGTATCTTTACTATAAATCTATGGCCGTAGGCTTGTTTGCTTGCCAAGTAGTATAAAAAACCGCTAAAAACATGTTGTATTATCAAACTTACCTCTAACAAGTTCTATTTCTTCTTTAGTGAATTCTGGTAGCCTCGAAACTTTATATCCTTCTTTGGAACTGATTTCTCGCATTAACTTGACCATGGTGGGTGGCCAGCCACCTTGCTTGGAGTAGATGGGATGACTGAAACGTCCAGTCTGAGAAAAACCAATATTTTATAAGATACTTACCTACCCTCTCATTCATTATAAAATTAGTTTATTTCAAGCTATAAAAGCCCATAAAAAAAACAATATTAACACAATTCAAAGTTAAATACAAATAGCTTAATATATCTTATAAATAGCCTTTGATAGCTAAAATCGCTTTTGTCTTGTTTTGACGAAGGTCATTTTACATCAGAGAGATCAAAACAAAAGCTATTTTAACTAAAATTATTCTGTATAGGTTTTAGTACTTTACGTGATAAAATCTGAAACAAGAAAGTCCTTAGAAAAACCAATATCACCGACATAGCTATCAGAATTAGCAAGTTGAAGTGGCAACGGGCAGGTCATATAGCTTGCAAAACTGACAACCGATGGGGAATAAAGGTTCTCGAATAGCGACCACAAACCGGACGACGCGGTAGAGGAAGGCCCTCCACTAGACGAACTAAAGACATTATAAGCATCGCTGGAAGTCGCGAAGAAGGAGGCGGCTTAAGACAGTGCGTCGTGGCATTCTATGGAGGAGGCCTATATTCAGCAGTGGTCTTCTACCGGCTGATGATGATGATGATGAAATATTTTACATGTTTCTTCTACAAACTTGGTAGACTAGTCAAGTTATAATATAATTGAAATTATCGTGGCTTGTTATCATTTTAGAAAAATTATGACTATACACCACGTAGTTACTAAAAAAAACAGCCACGGTTGGACTCGCGCACGAAGGGTTCCGTACCATTATATATAAAAACGGCAAAAAAAAACAAATTTGTTGCATGGGAACACCCTTTAATATTTATTTTATTCTTATTTTGATTATTTGCTGTTATAGCGGCAACAGAAATACATCATCTGTGAAAAT
Source organism: Epirrita christyi (assembly GCA_951392215.1). NCBI lineage: Eukaryota > Metazoa > Arthropoda > Insecta > Lepidoptera > Geometridae > Epirrita > Epirrita christyi. Next base: position 2,419,329 of record OX595858.1, on the reverse strand, counting down.
TTCAACTGTCTAACTATCACGGTTCATGACATACATCCTGGTGGTAGATGGACGGACGGACGGACGGACAGCGGAGCCTTAGTAATAGGGTCCGTTTTCCCCTTTGGATACGGAACCCTAACAAGCTATGCTAAGCTAAGCTATTCAAGCTATGTTTGTAGAACCAGTAGATTAGAACATTAATAAACTTACTGTAAAATCAATAGCGAGCTTGGTAAGAGAGTAGTCCTTGGTAGATAAAGGAGAGAACCAGACCAAGTTGTTGGATAGTGACACCTTGCCTGTAAAAGTAGAAAGCAACAACATAACACCCAACAGTCACATACGTAGTCTTGATCCCACCCTAGGATCCCTTGTCGTGCGTATCAGGAACTACGAGTATCATGGTAGGTACCACAACACCCAAACCCGGAACATATATTTGCGGATACATACAAACATCTGTACACTAATAATAATATCTAGACCAGTGGCGCGTCAGTTTTTTTTTTTGTTTTTTATACTACTTGGCAAGCAAACAAACATATGGCCCACCTGATGGAAAGCAGTTACCGTAGCGTATGGACACCTGTAACACCAGAGGCATCACACACGCTCTGACCCAAAGATGAAAAGTCTCATGTGCCTGTAATTTTAAACTGAAACACAGCAATGCGAACACTACTGCTTGTCGGCAGAAATAGGTACAGTGGTAGTACTTTCCCGGACGAACTCTTAGAAGTTCTAATTGATTTGGTAACAATATAAGAAACTACAGCACCACGGGCTAGATATCAGCGTATTGATCATGTGTATAAAGTGTCATGGATTTTGAAGAAATAACAGCCATATTAGAAGCAATCTTTGTTCGCGTACTAAAAAGCGTAAGCACCATTTTGTTAGCTGCTGATCACCTCCTCTTAATGATGTTATGAGCTGATCCAGGTTTTCAATGTCTCCGATCAATCTTCCTGATCCTATGCCTGATAGATCCCAATTTGCTTGATCTACTCACCATGATACAGCGGCTTAAACTGCTCATCATAAATCCTCCAGGCCTTAGCATGGGCTATCATCACATTCTTGCTGCAAATGAACAGCGCAAACTTGGAGTCTTCAAACCCTGGGGCGAGGATGCCTGTCGTGTATGTCAGGTCACAGAGTATGTTAGGTTCGTTGATGGTGATCCAGGTCTTCACGCGGTCTGCATAGAGCGAAAAAACCACACGGGCGTAGGAGGCGAACCAGTTTGCTATGAGGGGGTTGGTCCAGCCACCTGGAAGTAAATTTTTTAAATGTTAATTGTCCTTCTATTGACTTGGATCTCACTTTAAGACGCTCTAGGTTCAACGACAATTTTTGTATGAACTAAAAAAGGCGAGCGCACGCTCTGACCTTGGTTTTGTGTATCATCATCATCAGCCTGTAGGAGTCCAATGCTGGACATAGGCCTCCCCCTTAGAATGCCACGACGAACGCTCTTGAGCCGCCTCCATCCACCGACTCCCCACGACGTTTATAATGTCTTAAGTCCATCGAGTGGAGGGCCTTCCTCTACCGCGTCGGTCGGTTTGTGGTCGCCACTCACATAAAAATTCATGTGTCTTGTGGTGTATAAAATAAACAAATAAAAATTCCCTTTAAAGTTTTGTTAGATTTTGTTGATAAATTAAACTAACCCAATTTATAACTTATAAGTTACCAAATGTTCCAAAAATTAAAACTTGTTAGAAGTTAGTCTAAAGTTAGATATCAATTTTAAAAAGGTTAAAAAGGAGTTATCTTGCTATCACAAAATAATTAGGCCACGCGCCCTTTTTGTTAGGAAACAATGTTATATTATGTTTGTAAAGGTGCCACTTCACTAATTGGTGAAGTGGCAAGTTCGTTATTTTGCCAAGGAAAATAACATTATGCACCGATAGACTCATGGTTGATTTTACCTTGGAAAAATAACGCAAACATTTGCGAATATACGCAAGTGAAGTAGCACCTTAAAACACCAAAACATAGCGCAGCGGACCCAGCTTTAGTCCTGAACTCCTGACGGTTTCACTACATAACTACTGCTTACCAAGATCTTGTAAATTCTGTGGCAGATCAAAGTGGTATATAGTGACCACAGGTTCGATACCCTTCTCCAAGAGTGCGTCTATCAGGTCGCTGTAGTACTTCGCGCCATCCTCACTAATCTTATTGTTGTATCCAGTTGGGAGAATTCGGGTCCAGGCTATTGAGATTCTAGAAGAAAACACCTACATTATAATTATATCATTATTTACACAAAGAATAATGCAACTTATACAAGTTTACACAAATTAAACAGTTGAGACCAACGGACCGTTGCAAACGATCTAAAGATAACTCAACTGATCCAAATCACTACAAGACGGAATCATACCCAAGACGCTGGCTGCCTTGCCATGCCACGTCAAGGAAGTCGTGTGTGGAACCACCTACGAGGAAATCTTACCAGTCCAGTAAAAATCATTGCACAAGTAAGACCAGGCATCCAACAGGGTGCAAGACTGGATTTTTTTCCAGTTGGCACCAAGAACGACCCTACCTGTAAAACTGAAGGCCTAACTCGGCTGCCATCTCCACGTCTCGTCTCCATAAATGATAAGAGTCGCAGGCCACATCTCCATTGCTCATGTCCGCTATCACTGTGGGGTCCGCATGCGTAAATCGGTCCCATATACTTTCTGCTTTATCTGGAACACGGCATGAAAATCACATGAAACTATCGTATATTTTTTTTAATACTATTTGGCAAGCTAACAAGCTTCCGGCCCACCTGATGGAAAGTAGTTACCGTAGCCTATGGACGCCTACAACACCAGAGGCATCACAAACGCGCTGCTGACCCCGAGATATAGATATGAAAAGTCTCATGTGCCTGTCATTTCACCGGCACCCGTACCCTTCAAACCGAAACACAGCAATGCGCGCACTATTGCTTGGCGGCAGAAATAGTTACGGTAGAGTACTTCCCCGGACGAACTCTTTCACAAGAAGTTCTAACAAAAGTGTGAAGAAGAAGATGAAGTGGTTCTGAAACAGTTTCTTACCGCTAACATTCCAAGCTCCTTCGATCTGGTACGCAGCAGTGGATGCCCCAAACTTGAACCAGGACGGAAATTTTACTTCCACCGACCATGATGAGTATAGCAGTGAGCTGAAAAACAAACTAACATACCATAATTACGTGGGTTAACTCAGTGTCGGAGCTAAGGTCATGAACGCCCAGGGCAAGATTTGAAATTAGCGCCCAAACATTACTTTTTTTAACTTTAAAGTGTAATGTGTTTTAGCAGTGAAAAAACAATAATAATAATAATGATTATTATTTATTTGCATGAGTGTGGTACGTACAAGGTTCTCATGTGAAAGTAGGCAATATTTTAATAGGGGTTAACGGCGAAAAGAGCAAGCCGCGAGAATTTGTGGCTTTTAGGAGCGAGAACAGCCAACATTGCAGATTACTAATTATTACTATTATATATTTATTTAACACAGGGTTTGAATTTGTGAGTTGAGTCTGAACCTTGAGGTTTGGGCTTTCTGGCAGTCACCCTGAGGCCAGCCCCTAGCTACGACGCTGGGTCAGTCGCTGGGTATAGTATCGAGGGATCCATAATCATTTCTTCTTCTATTCATTATAGCCTCTGAGGAAAGTTTCTTCATTTTTGATCCATAATCAATCTACCGCCCCCGCAAGAAAAGTCTTTTACGATTACAACTAGCCTGATGTGCCCAGGGCAAAAGCCTCCCCTTGACCTCAACATTGTTGGTCGTGAGATAATTGAACCCACGCTCTGCCAAATGTGATGAGACAACACGGCCACCTTTTTAATAAAAATTACCACCTTAAAATGATGCTTAATGTTACTAATGCAAAGATTAACGAACTGGCAAAGAGCAGAGTTACTTTTATATCTAATTTTTTACATAAGTACTTAGGTAGGTACTAAAATGAAATACATAAGAATGTTGTTATATATAACCTTCATCAGGACCACTAAGATCGTGTATGTTACAAAGTGAATGACCGCATAAACTTCTTATAATAATTGCCGCTTGCATCATACAAAGTAATATTTTTAACTCTAAGTTATGTGACTTACTAGGAGGTGACCTAGGCCTCCCCTAAAGAACCAACTGACTCCTCCCACCTACTTCCTACGACCTGCTACGACATATATAATGTCCATCGACAGGGAGGCTTTCTTCTACTACATCATCCAGTTTTTGATCGCCCCTAGAGAACCTTGATTCCCCTACAGTCATCAGTTCCTCGAGCTATGTGACCATTTCCACTTCAACTTGCTAATTCTGAGAGCTATGTAGCTATCTTAGATCAAATAATTATATAATTGTATAATAGTTATATAATTGTACAACCAATAACAACCTCATTGTGTTACACCAGGAGTACTCAACACCAAAACTGCGATCTCCAACCCGCCTGCCAAGCATGGTAATTATGGCAAATCCCCCATTGTATTCTATGGGGAATGCCTCGTCCAACAGTGGAATCAAACGCCTGATCAAGAAGAAGAAATAATAAATAGTGTCTACCTTCCTAGGTATACTATACCTAACACCAATAAAATATACTAACAATATACTTATATGACGATTTAAAAAGATCCTTGTGATTTCAATTAATAATTTGATTTGATTTACTAGGTACCTACATTAAACTAAGGCTACTAAAAATTATGCAGGTACTTACCTACTTATGAGGTAGGGACCTACCTAATTAACATAAAAAAACTAAGTATACAGTAGTTTAAAAAGTAAGACTTACCAAAAAACGACCACAGTAACACGCATCCTGATTTAGACTGAACTTAGTATTTTACGAGTCATGTGTTCTCTGATCCGTCACAATTATAAATTTTTATATACCGGTTCGTTTACAAAGACATTTAAATGTGAGTTTAATTCAACAGTGATAATTTTGTTAATTCAATGTCAAAATCTTGGCATTTCTCAGTTAATTGGTTCCGTATCTATAATATTATTGTCTATATTTTGTCACAGAAGTATTATCTCGCGGTACTCGTGGTAGACAGATTATGGTTTCGTTTTGGGTATGAACCCTATAAATAATGAAAAAAACATAATGCCAAAGGGGGGTTACAAGAGTTCTCTACTAAGGGTGTTACCACACCAATCGATCGATCATCGATCGACGGCATCGATCGATCATCGATCGACGGCATCGATCGATAGTTTCTACCAGACCAATCGATCGATTGTCATTCGACGGCATCGATCGATGGTAGAAGGGATTAGTCGACGTCAATCGAGCTGCTTGTTAGCCGCACCGCGCGCGATCCACGTCGACCGATGCCATCGATCGGCAATCGATCGATTGGTTAGTCGAACGGTATCCGTCGATCAATTAAAGCTACCACACCAATCGATCAACTTCGATCGACGTTAATCGAGGCATCGATTATCGACGGCAGTCGATCGATGATCGACGGTGATCGACTGGTGTGGTAACATCTAAGGGCGATGCCACACGAGCGTTATTGTAGCTGCGTTGCGTCGGCACTGCGACGACAGAGCGGTGACGCTACGTAGTTCTACATACAAATCTGAACGACATGCCACGCAAGCGTTGCCGGTGCGTTGCGTCGTCGCGAAGCGCGCGCAACGGAGAAAGGGCTGGGGAGACGAGGTGGGGAAGGGAGCTGCGTTGAAACGACGGAGCGGCAGCGCAGTATTTAATAGCATATCGAAGCATAGCATAGCTGCGTTGACGCAGCGCTCGTTGGCATTCACTGCGTTGAAATCATTGCGTTGCGTCGACGCAACGCAGCGCGGCCGCAAGGCCTGTGTGGCATCGCCCTAAGGAATAAAACCGAACGCGTTCTAAACTTCAAATTTTTGTTGTTTTTTTATGTTTATTTTGGCTTATCTTCTTTCATCGACAAAGGATCTTGCCGTTTCGGCAAGGCAGCTCGTACCACACAAAAAATAATTGCGTCATAACAATATCTAGTGTATTATGAGGATAATAAACCGTTTTTGCTTTACCAACAAGTCTTTTTAAGATTCATAAGCGCAATTCATAGTTTTTGGGACATAAAGTTTTGAGGTTAGTTTTAAAATAAATACATTCTTTAGTATCTTTTGGGCCTTGGCATGATAAAAAGGATGTTCTGATAAAAAAAAATTACTTTATAAATAGTTTGCATAATCTTAGCACTTAGGTAGTAACAATAACCAACATTTTGGTAACATGGTAGGTAGGTACCTACTCGTGATACCCACGACACAGGAGATCCTAGTGTGGGATCAGTAACTGTTAAGTATAAGGCAATGACGTTCTTATAACTCAGTGAGGTATATATTTCAATATTATAAATAACTAGCTATTAGTGAAGTCAGGAAAGTAGCAAGTATAGGTACAATAAAACACTAGATAGGTACGCAGCATCATTTTCATCATCATTATAATTTCATCCACATGACGTACCCTGCTGGACATAGGCCTTTCCCATAGAATTTCACAATGAACGGGGTTGTGCCGCCCCTATCTACTGACTTCACGCGAACGTTAACAGTGTCGTTGATTCGTCGAGTGGGGTATATATAGGAAAAGAAACGATTTTATAAAAAATGGGCATGATGTTCAAAAGCCAATATATAATAATAAAAGGAAAAAAGGTGATTCCAAATATTTAAGCATGCAAAACACACACTATGGTGACCAAAATACTAGGTTCAGATGCACTTTCAGAATTCAAGGGCGTTGTTTCTTAAATGAATATGAAACATTCATGGCTCAGTATTTTATCAGGGGTTATCTGTAACAAATTAACATAATGCCAAAGGGGGGTTACAAGAGTTCTCTACTAAGGGTGTTACCACACCAATCGATCGATCATCGATCGACGGCATCGATCGATCATCGATCGACGGCATCGATCGATAGTTTCTACCAGACCAATCGATCGATTGTCATTCGACGGCATCGATCGATGGTAGAAGGGATTAGTCGACGTCAATCGAGCTGCTTGTTAGCCGCACCGCGCGCGATCCACGTCGACCGATGCCATCGATCGGCAATCGATCGATTGGTTAGTCGAACGGTATCCGTCGATCAATTAAAGCTACCACACCAATCGATCAACTTCGATCGACGTTAATCGAGGCATCGATTATCGACGGCAGTCGATCGATGATCGACGGTGATCGACTGGTGTGGTAACATCTAAGGGCGATGCCACACGAGCGTTATTGTAGCTGCGTTGCGTCGGCACTGCGACGACAGAGCGGTGACGCTACGTAGTTCTACATACAAATCTGAACGACATGCCACGCAAGCGTTGCCGGTGCGTTGCGTCGTCGCGAAACGCGCGCAACGGAGAAAGGGCTGGGGAGACGAGGTGGGGAAGGGAGCTGCGTTGAAACGACGGAGCGGCAGCGCAGTATTTAATAGCATATCGAAGCATAGCATAGCTGCGTTGACGCAGCGCTCGTTGGCATTCACTGCGTTGAAATCATTGCGTTGCGTCGACGCAACGCAGCGCGGCCGCAAGGCCTGTGTGGCATCGCCCTAAGGAATAAAACCGAACGCGTTCTAAACTTCAAATTTTTGTTGTTTTTTTATGTTTATTTTGGCTTATCTTCTTTCATCGACAAAGGATCTTGCCGTTTCGGCAAGGCAGCTCGTACCACACAAAAAATAATTGCGTCATAACAATATCTAGTGTATTATGAGGATAATAAACCGTTTTTGCTTTACCAACAAGTCTTTTTAAGATTCATAAGCGCAATTCATAGTTTTTGGGACATAAAGTTTTGAGGTTAGTTTTAAAATAAATACATTCTTTAGTATCTTTTGGGCCTTGGCATGATAAAAAGGATGTTCTGATAAAAAAAAATTACTTTATAAATAGTTTGCATAATCTTAGCACTTAGGTAGTAACAATAACCAACATTTTGGTAACATGGTAGGTAGGTACCTACTCGTGATACCCACGACACAGGAGATCCTAGTGTGGGATCAGTAACTGTTAAGTATAAGGCAATGACGTTCTTATAACTCAGTGAGGTATATATTTCAATATTATAAATAACTAGCTATTAGTGAAGTCAGGAAAGTAGCAAGTATAGGTACAATAAAACACTAGATAGGTACGCAGCATCATTTTCATCATCATTATAATTTCATCCACATGACGTACCCTGCTGGACATAGGCCTTTCCCATAGAATTTCACAATGAACGGGGTTGTGCCGCCCCTATCTACTGACTTCACGCGAACGTTAACAGTGTCGTTGATTCGTCGAGTGGGGTATATATAGGAAAAGAAACGATTTTATAAAAAATGGGCATGACGTTCAAAAGCCAATATATAATAATAAAAGGAAAAAAGGTGATTCCAAATATTTAAGCATGCAAAACACACACTATGGTGACCAAAATACTAGGTTCAGATGCACTTTCAGAATTCAAGGGCGTTGTTTCTTAAATGAATATGAAACATTCATGGCTCAGTATTTTATCAGGGGTTATCTGTAACAAATTAATGTTCATACAATCAATATCTAACAATAAACTAAAGTCCTTATTTTATTTTAATGCAGATAGTACAAACAATACTTACGGGGGGGTGTGGGCACAATCCATGATCAGATAATCCACATTCATCATAGCTGTGTGTGTCATGCCTCAAGGGCATGACATGTATTCGTAAGTTTCGCGGCACTAATGACCTGGGTTCATCAAATCAATCATCCATTGCAAGTTGAGATGCGTTATTTCTAGTTTCTAGCTAGTTTGTGTAAATCGAATATACGTATTTTAAAAAAGCCGCTGTCTTTCACAGAGCTGTCCTGTCAAGAATGATAATGCCATTTGTGAGTCTTACGTAGTCATTATTCTGAGGTCTTACGTATAGTTATTGCATCCTCTTTGTTTGTGAGCATAGACTATACCTACCTGCAATATTTTCTCTTTGTGAGGTTCATTGCCAAGCAATGGCGCCGTCACCGCACGGTAGTAAACAATACAAAATCCTATTTAACTTCATTTCAAGATCACGGGTTCATGTAAATCGATCGAAAATGTTTACGTAATTTAAAAAATATGGGTAATTTTATGAAATACATTTGGTTTTGACGCAATTGGTACGATCCTGACGATGCTCTCGGCAACATCCTTTGATTATCATTTAACAGGACCTTTCAATCTGTCATAAGTTATCTTGTTAATAAGTTAGTGTGAATGCGGGGAAGCCAGTAGGTTTGATTCTCGATTTTCACCCGGCGGCGGTCACGGAGGTATTAGGCCGCCACACATGTGAAGGTTAAGTTATTTTCTTGACTTAAACAATTATTATTTCTGTATAAAATTCATAATTTGAATGATGGTTTCCTTATACGCACCTAGGTCACATTAGCATTGAAGTTTATTTTTTTCTATTGTTCGTTTTTTTTTTATTGTTTTTACGTAATAAATTGTAATAAATAATACATTTTACTTAATTATTGTTAGAGGAAGGCCTCCACTCGATGAACTAAAGACATTATAAATGTCGATGGAAGTCGGTGGATGGAGGCGGCTCAAGACCGTTCGTCGTGGCATTCTAGCGGGGAGACCTATGTATTACAAGACTTCTATAGGTTGACAATGATGATGATGATAATTTTTAATCGTAATAAAGTTATAGAGGTTTGAATTTTAAGTTTTTGAACGCGTATTATGTTAGTACTTTTGTGTCTCCTCCCGTGGATCTTGTAAAAGCGCCTAGAAATATCTAAATCATGGCATGGGCAGCAGTGCCAACCAAATACCAAAGTATGAGTTAAAACAAGCAATTTACACGGACATAAGATAAAGATAATATATTTTTCATCCCACCATCTCGGAAAGAGTATATTTTTGCTATTCAATATCTGAGTGTAAAAGCCGTTTTTATCCGCTAGAGGATAAAGCAAAATTGAATTTAGAACATCGTGTGCACCGATTTAAATCTTTGGTGTGCACTAAGTTTGTGAATTCAAAACATCATTAAACCTATTTACTTTTACCTCCATGGTGCCGAATTTATCATACTACCTTTTTTAATTTGTTAAAAACTTGGACTCTGAACCTTCTTGGTATAGTACTATTTTATTAATTTGCTTTACGCGCGCCATTTTCTTTCACGTCATATTGTTAAAATCTTAGGTTAAAAACAAGAAACTTGAAAACAAGTGAAAACCCTAAAATGAGTGATTCTAGCGACGAGGAAGTTTATTTGACGCCAACAGAATTGACTGAAACTAATGAAAATGCGCAAAAGTATCTGGTGATTGTAAGTGTTTTTTTTTTTGCATTAAGTCATTTCCTCACTTAGGTGGGATGAAAAGTTACGTGTTGCACTCGAGTGCAAAGATTTTTCACCTCGTGCTCTTTTGCTTCCCTTGCTAACGCTTAGGATTCTAATTTTTTAATCACTCGCTGTCATTAAAACTGAGCACGCGGTTAAAAAGCAACTTTGCACTCATGTACAACAAATAACTATTAAACTAGCTGCGAAAAGTAGTTTATGTGTTAATCCAGTGTATCATCATCATTCCAAATTTCACTCAAATCCGTTCAGAGATTTGAGCGTGAAGAAGTAAAAATACATACTCACAACTTTATGTAGTGTTCTTTATGCACCCGGAAAGGACCTGGGTGAATCAAGTCTACTAAATAGTGCACTTAGTGCACCCAGGTGAATTAAGTATACCGCCCCAAACTTGGGGTTCACATTTATAAAATTATAGAGACCCAGAGTTCCGCCAGATTCTTTATTTTATTAAGTTAAATTTTTACTAGGAAATACAAATAATTGATAAATATACACGTTATAGACATGACTTTCTAATTCAGGATTTTTTTTATGCCAGTCTGCTGCTGGTTCTAAGATACCATACATGGTTTACATAGGTTGACATCAGTAAGAGCTTATTTTAAGAAAACAAAAGTATTAACTGTAATATCCTTATTTATATTAAATTCTTTGTTAGAAGTTCATTCAGGAAAACATGAATTACCCATGAAGATGAATTTTCATAATTATAATACCCGAAATAAAGAAAAATTACACGTACCAAGAACCAGACTTGTCAAAACTTATAAACAAGGTGCCTGTCTAAGACTAGATATGTATAATAAGTTGCCTTTAGAACTAACACGACTTCCTATAAACGAATTCAAGCAGAAGGTAAAAACATTCCTCGAATGTCATCCATTTTACCATACTAATGAGTACATGGGGTGTTCATTTTCCGATTTGCATGCGCAATAAGTATCAAACAAAAAATATTTGGTAGGTATTTTAATCTTGTATTTCTAGTGTCATTGTTGTGTTTTTAATTTAAAATTTTATAATGTATGATTATTATTAAGAGATAAATATGTATTTTTGACATACCAATGTTATGTAATATAATGAAATGGTGAATAAATGAATATCTAAATATCTGAATACCACCTTACCAATTTTCAGCCAAATCGGTTCAACCGTGCTTGAGTTATAAATAACTAACACGACTTTCTTTTATATTTATACTAGTTGCGCCCCGCGGTTTCACCCGCGTGAGTAATGATGAAAATTGATGATGATGATGATGATGAAAAGTAGCCTATGTGTTAATCCAGGGCGTAAAGTATCTCCATTCCAAATTTCACTCAAATCCATTCAGTAGTTTTTACGTGAAAGAGTAACAAACATCCATCCATACTCACAAACTTTCACGTTTGATGATGATGATGATGATGAAAAGTAGCCTATGTGTTAATCCAGGGCGTAAAGTATCTCCATTCCAAATTTCACTCAAATCCATTCAGTAGTTTTTACGTGAAAGAGTAACAAACATCCATCCATACTCACAAACTTTCGCGTTTGATGATGATGATGATGATGAAAAGTAGCCTATGTGTTAATCCAGGGCGTAAAGTATCTCCATTCCAAATTTCACTCAAATCCATTCAGTAGTTTTTACGTGAAAGAGTAACAAACATCCATCCATTCTCACAAACTTTCGCGTTTGATGATGATGATGATGATGAAAAGTAACCTATGTGTTAATCCAGGGCGTAAAGTATCTCCATTCCAAATTTCACTCAAATCCATTCAGTAGTTTTTACGTGAAAGAGTAACAAACATCCATCCATACTCACAAACTTTCGCGTTTGATGATGATGATGATAATGAAAAGTAGCCTATGTGTTAATCCAGGGCGTAAAGTATCTCCATTCCAAATTTCACTCAAATCCATTCAGTAGTTTTTACGTGAAAGAGTAACAAACATCCATCCATACTCACAAACTTTCGCGTTTGATGATGATGATGATAATGAAAAGTAGCCTATGTGTTAATCCAGGGCTTAAAGTATCTCCATTCCAAATTTCACTCAAATCCATTCCGTAGTTTTTACGTGAAAGAGTAATAAACATCCATCCATACTCACAAACTTTAGCGTTTGATGATGATGATGATGATGAAAAGTAGCCTATGTGTTAATCTAGGGCGTAAAGTATCTCCATTCCAAATTTCACTCAAATCCATTCAGTAGTTTTTACGTGAAAGAGTAACAAACATCCATCCATACTCACAAACTTACGCGTTTGATGATGATGAAAAGTAGCCTATGTGTTAATCCAGGGCGTAAAGTATCTCCATTCCAAATTTCACTCAAATCCATTCAGTAGTTTTTACGTGAAAGAGTAACAAACATCCATCCGTACTCACAAACTTTCGCGTTTGATGATGATGATGATGATGAAAAGTAGCCTATGTGTTAATCCAGGGCGTAAAGTATCTCCATTCCAAATTTCACTCAAATCCATTCAGTAGTTTTTACGTGAAAGAGTAACAAACATCCTCACAAACTTTCGCGTTTATAATATTAGTAGGAAGTAGGAAGGATAGTAGGATAGGATAGGATAGAAGATTTTGTATTTATTATTATACGGAAACCCTGTTGAGAGAAAGAGATAAGCATATGTTTAAAGTTCATGTAATACAGAAGATCTTTGGCTGCTCTTAATATCCTTTTTTATTATCCAACTTATTTTGTTTTCGAAATTATTTTGTTTCGGTTTGACCTTCGTGTATACTCTGAAGTTCATGAAGAGTTGGTCTCACCTTAGGTATGCGAGTCCGAGATTGCCAACATCCGATGTGTTCCGTACTATTTAAAGATGGTTTATTTTGGATGCGGTTGGTAAAACCACTTGGTGAGGTTGCAGGTTCGATTCCCGCTGCGGAACAAATGTTTGCATAATCTGCAAATATTTGTTCCGGGTCTAGGTGTTATTTTTTTTTTTTTTACATTTTAGACCCTCGTTTGACCGCGATCTCACCTGTTGGTAAGTGATGATGCAGCCGACGATGGAGCACGAAGGTCTAGAAGGCACCTTTGGGTCTTTTCAAGGCAAGAGTGAATACTCTTGCCTTGAAAAGACCCAAATTATAGTTTTCAGGAAAAACAGACGACGGCAGCGAGTTCCACTCCTTAGCAGTTCGCATAATAAAGGTGGAACCGAAACGCTTAGTACGAATAGAAGGTAAACTAAGGTAGATACTAATGAGGTAAAGATGGTACTGAGCCGTGCGCCTGCTCGTCCTATGATGAAAAGGAGATGGTGGGATCAAATCATATAGTTCCTGGGCACATTCTCCGAAATGCAACCTATAGAAAATGGAAAGGCTAGCAACATTACGGCGGTGCTCGAGACTCTGGATCTTAGTCTCCGCCATATATTGCTGCCCTATAAGCCTGAAAGCTCTGCGTTCAATCGAGTCTAAGGCAGCTAGCTGGTGTTTGGCCGAGGCATCCCAAACATGGCAGCAATACTCCATACCAGACCGGACTTGTGCTTTGTATAAGTTGAGAAGCTGTCCCGGTGTGAAGTATCGCTTTACCTTATTCAGGATACCCAGCTTCATTGCAGCTGTTTTTGCCTTTGACTCGATGTATGAGCCGAAGTTGAGAGTAGGCGAAAGTGAAACACCCAAGAGCTCCAGGTGATCTCCTATATCTATAGGTACATCTCGGAAAATGGGAACTTGAAGAAACTGACTTTTTTCGCCAAAAAGAGACAAGCCTGCGTTTTGGAGGCGTTGAATTTAACAAGATTGGCATCGCCCCAGTCGGACACAGCCTTGAGAGTCAAATTCAAACGCTGAAGCATCTCATCTCTCAGTTTCTGAATTTCACTCTGACTAGCTCGAGCAGTGGAAACGTACCTCTCCACAACTGTGCTGTCGTCTGCGTACCTAATGACACCGGGCATGAGCAAATCATTGATATGCAGCAGAAACAACGTGGCAGAGAGCACCGACCCCTGAGGTACCTCGGCATTGATGGCTAATTGATCAGACGAGCAGCCATCAATGACTACTCGAATTGATCTTTCCCTCAGAAAGTCAGCGAGCCAGGAGCAGAATCGATCTGGTAGTCCGTAAGCTGGAAGCTTGCCAATAAGGCTAGTGTGCCATACCCTGTCAAAGGCCTTCGAGACGTCTAGTGAAACAGCCAGTGCTTCACCGTGTTTCTCGATGGCCTCACTCCAAATGTGCGTGGCATACACAAGAAGATCCCCAGTAGACCGGTTTCTGCGAAATCCGTACTGGCGGTCACTGAGGAGGTCGTTATTTTCGAGGTATGCAAGGAGTTTGCTATTCAGAACACGCTCCATACATTTACATAGTAAGTATGGTACCATGGTGCTCGTAGTTTCAGATAACCACGACACATGGAATCCTAGTGCGGGTTCAGGACTAACGTAAGTGACCGTTGGGCGTTATGTTATAAAAAAAAAACAAGACCAGAGAACTTGTATTCACCCGAGTTAGGTTTTAAGAGCCCATTTGTCCCCGAAAAAGATTACCGAACTATTACTACTACCAGTCAACGATACAAAATCTTTTGGGAAATTCCCCAAGGATTGTCGATTCTGCGAGCTATATGGCCTGCCCATTGCCACTTCAACTTGCTAGTTCTAAGGACTTGCCCTTGGTTCATCTACGGATTTCCTTATTTCGGATTTAATTTCTCATTTAAGTTCAGTATTTATATTAATTGTCTTTATTCGTTTTATTAATTACATTAAATTAACTTTTGTTATGTACATTACAAGAACCCGAAAATTGTTAGTCACTGCAACAAACAAAAACCGGTGAAGTGCGAGTTGGACTCGCGTGGAGAGAGTTCCGTATACAAGTCAACCTCTGTGGCGCGGCGGGCGAACGTCCGCCTGCAACGCAGGAGGTTGCGGGTTCGATTCCCGCCTCTGAGCAAATATTTGTACGATCTGCAGATATTTGTTCTGGGTATTCTGGGAATTTTTCTATGCATAACAAAAAATATCTATCTATGTAATGCATTGTATTAAGTATATCAGTTATCTAGTATCCATAACACAAGCTCTGCTTAGCTTGGGGCTAGATAATGTTGTGTGAAAATGTCCAGCATTTATTTATTTATTATTTATTAGAAAAAACCTCTATAAATATTTCTTATATCGAGTTCTTTAATTTTATATGTTAGAAGATGCATAAAAACAAGTTTCTTTTTTTTTTAGTTTGCCTCACAAAACTCCCGAAATCAGAATTGTTTATTTATGCTATGCCTCCGTAATTGGGTCACTTAACTACTACTGTATATGTACCTAATTTCAACTTTTTTGGTCCAGTAGATTCGAGGGAAAATAGGCTATGACAAACAGACAGACAGGCAGACAGACACCTGAGTGATCCTTTTAATGGTTCCTTTGTTACCTTTTGAGGTACGGAACCCTAAAATGAATAATTATTTTTATTAAGACTTGCTTAAACACATTGACACTTGATTATTAACAGTTAAAATAGCGATGTTGTTAACCGCGGTGGTCTGCAGGTAAGACATTTTAGTTAAATTTAATTACAACTAAGTTCCAAACCAACACAATTCGCTGAATTATTCAAATCTTAAAAAGATCTTTATCTTTACTGATTTATTTGTTTTTTTATTATGTGAAGATTATTCTTGTCCGAGGAGTAAAGGTGTGAATAAAAATCAAATCAAATATAATTTATTGTGAGCATAGGTAACATAACCTATCACCCAACAGTCACATACGTAGTCTTGATCCCACACTAGGATTCCCTGTGTCGTGGATATCAGGAACTACGAGGTATAGATAATAAGATGTTAAGTAAAAATTAAAAGCAATTTCTACTATGTTACCAAGTTTGTAGTAGATTGTAGTGATTGTATTTAGTAGGTATGTACCATTATATCATGCAAAATAAGAGGTCTTTGGGTTAAATTCCTATTGACCCACTGGAGACACTAAATTTCTTTCATTCTATACGATTATTTTGCAAATTTACTCCAATAGGGAAACTTATCCGGCCTTATTACAAAACATGGCTTAAATCTAAGTTTAGACCAGCCCCTCTATTCCCTAACTGAAAGTCACTCGGTGACTAACATTTGACAAGTAAAACTACCATAATTTTAACAAATCTTAAGGTAACTTTGAGCTATTGATGGTAGTTTTACTTGTCAGTCCGAGAACTCAACTTGACTCATGACTCATCGTGATGAGGCAAACATGGCCATCCCAGTCCCACTTGTGGGTAAATATTAAAGTTAAAGTGACTCAGTATCAGATACCGTTTGGTTCCTCAAGTACTCTGTTATTGTTCATGTATGTTTACGTATCTTGTATGTTTAACTATATACTTAAGTACATACAGTACTACCTAATTCATCTCCACGTATTATGTACCACCTTCATTAAATTCGCATTTTTAAGGTTAGCTGGTAGAGAATGATTCCAAGTATTAAGTTCGTGTATGTACTTTCTTTTTGTCTTGTGCATTATAGCATTTTCTATCTATTTATCTTTATATTTGTTTCAGTACGCTGATAAGTCTGTCCTGGTCGGTAGACGTGAAATTTCCACCATGGTTTAAGTTTGGCACCTCTACAGCGTCATACCAGATCGAAGGCGCGTGGAATATAAGTGGTAAGCCTTAAAAAATATTTGAAAATAGGTCCTATTCGAATAAAAACTCTATCGTATAAAGTCTACAGCAAAGAACATTACTCTCGCTCTACCAATCTATGGTTTGATTTCACCAACAAATAACAGGCGGTTAAGCAACTGTTAAGTCTAACAAATGCTTTTTGACAGGTGTTTTCATAGATTATCTGTCCCCTTGACCAATGGTTAGATTTAACAAGACATTTACTAACTAACGGCTCTAAGGTCCGTATTAAAAGACCGAACTCACTCTGAAAACGATCTTGAGAACACCAATAACTTTTCATTTAAAAAACCGACTTCCGCCATTGTGTTCGACTAAATATTTGGATAAAAAAAAATGATGAAAGAACCATAGTGGTGAAAGGATTATGATACTTTTTGAATGGAATTGCTTGGTTTGTTGCTGCAAATATCAAAATCACCATATGTATGCCTACAATATTTGAGGAGTTCCCTCAATTCCTCATGGATCCCATCATCAGAACTGAATTCTGAAAAAAATGGGACCAATCTGAAAGTATATCTATTCAAATAAAAAAACAATTTTCCAAATCGGTTCACAAACGCCAGAGATATGAGGTAACAAAAATAAAATACAACCGAATTGAGAACCTCCTCCTTTTTTGGGAACTCGGTTAAAAATTATCATGTTGTATATATGGTAAGTTTGAAATTGGAACACACTAAGATCATTCTCAGAGTCAAGTTCGAATTATAATGCGGAGGTAAGTATACTCGTAGTAGCGTTGATTTTTCTTTTCTAAATTCAAATTTTGTTGACGAAGACTTCATTTGTTTTCTTTACAACTTGCACAAGTTGCGATCTTATGTGGATAAGAGACATTTATTCATAAAAACTGTACACAACAACATAACTACATATGCATATATGCAAAAAAACATTAGGAAAACAAGTGTATGTACTGAGGAACGCTGCTATGTACGGTTGTATGAATTAAAGCCCCGAGCTCAGCATGTCATTGTGCTAAAAACGAATTTTCAGCACAAGGCTTAGGATGACGCACGAGCAAAATTAAACAGTATAGATAAGAGTTATGAATATAAAGTCAAATTCATAATTTTATTCATTGAAATCACAAGGTACATTTTGATAATTTTCATTTTATAAAGAGCACATGCATATGGCTTAGAAAGAGCTTTAAAAAAAAATAGAAAGAGCCTTTAGTTGCATTAGCAATGCCCCCGATAACCGCTTACATCAAATGAACGTACGGCCTATAAAATATGACAAAGCATAACACTAAAATAAAAAAAAATAAAAACTGGTATTTTTTGACACACGACATTTAAAGACTTAAGTTGCCTTCTACCAGCTGATGATGGGGATGTTACCTTAAAAGCATGGGAATGCAGACAAGGTACTTACTTAATGACCGTAGCCTTATTATGAACAGACACTCCAGGAAGAATAATTGCTTTTTTTTTTTACTTTCACATAAGAATTTTGTTATTCACTCGTATCAATTGGCCCCTCGATCAATAAGCACCCCGCTCGTGCGCCCCCCCCCCCCCCCTATTCCCTAACTGAAAGTCGCTCGATGACTAGCGTTTGACAAGTGAAATGACCATCAAATTGCTCGGAGTACTCGACTATTTTTTTTAGCTTTTGATTCATTTAAATTTAATTCAATTCATTTATTTATTGCATTCACAATTATGATTGGAGAAATATTATTATTTATTCTACATAATTATGTGGTAGGTTTCATAATTATTATTATGTACCCAGTCAGGGTGTCGCAATTTATCTTAATGTTAGTAGGAATGTACCTAATTAAGATAACTTTTCATTTAAAAAACCGACTTCCGCCATTGTATTCGACTAAATAGTTTTGGATGAAAAAAAAATTATGAAAGAACCATAGTGGTGAAAGGATTATGATACTTTTTGAATGGAATTGCTTGGTTTGTTGCTGAAAATATCAAAATCGCCATATGTATGCCTACAATATTTGAGGAGTTCCCTCAATTCCTCATGGATCCCATCATCAGAACTGGATGCTGAAAAAAATGGGACCAATCTGGAAGTATATCTATTCAAATAAAAAAAGAATTTTCCAAATCGGTTCATAAATGCCGGAGATATGCGGTAAAAAACATTAAAAAAAAAAAAAATACAATCGAATTGAGAACCTCCTCCTTTTTGGGAAGTCGGTTAAAAATTACAATCAAGTCTATTTATAGTAAAAATAACACGATTAATAATATACAATTACAATGATATTATATGGATATTATATAAATTCTAAATTAAAATTAATCCTACTAATATTATAAACGCGAAAGTTTGTGAGTATGGATGGATGTTTGTTACTCTTTCACGTAAAAACTACTGAATGGATTTGAGTGAAATTTGGAATGGAGATACTTTACGCCCTGGATTAACACATAGACTACTTTTCATCATCATCATCATCATCATCAATTTTCATCATTATTCACGCGGGTGAAACCGCGGGGCGCAACTAGTGGTTACATAAATGTCTTGTCATTAAAAAACTCGTCAAGGCTATAGTAAAAATTTTCCACTAATACTTTTTTAATTATTTTTAAGAATAATTTGTCGGTATTCATAAAAATCCTTCCTTGAAGTCATCTGGTATTTTATTATAAATTTTAGTGGCCATTGTGTTTGGCCCGGAACTATGTGTTATGCATCGCTAGTTTTGAAGTAGGCTAAGCGGTAATTATATGCCTTTATTCATAAGTAATGTATTCACTAATAAGTATTTATCTACCTTTTTCACAGATAAATCGGAAAGTGTATGGGATCGCTTCACACACGCGGACTCCACCGTGATTGCAGACCTTAGCAACGGTGATGTGGCCTGCGACTCCTACCATTTATGGAAACGAGATGTGGAGATGGCTGTTGAGTTGGGACTGCAGTTCTACAGGTATTTTACTGAAAAGATTCACAAGAGACACACATTTTAGAGACTATATATACTTCTCTAATTAAGACTATAAATTCTAGTTAAAATTTATGTAAATTACTATTAAAACTGGAAGGTAATCATTTGAGTTCACTCATTTGATGGTGATGCTCAATAGGCACTCAAGTTTTTCTATCAATTCAGATATGAGTATTTTGTGATTAATAATACAAAACGTATATTAATCAAATCAAATCAAAAGATTTTTATCATATCAGGATGATTTTGAATCGTCTTATAAATTAAAATTGCTCCTGTTCCAATGCGTCCAAGCCAAGAAGAATCAGGCAACAAACACGGCTTGACTTAATTTGATGATCTGTCTTGGTTATGGTGGGAAGCACCTGTGTGGTGCCTCGGAGCAGGGAGAAGCTGATACATAGGAAATGAGAACTTAAAAACCTTGTAATTAAATTTAAATTACCTTTCTCCACAGGATTTCCATATCTTGGCCACGTCTCCTACCTTCAGGATACAGCAACTACGTGAGCAAAGACGGCGCGAAGTACTACAGCGACCTGATAGACGGACTTCTAGAAAATGGCATTGAACCTGTTGTCACGCTGTACCATTGGGACCTGCCACAGAATTTGCAGGACCTTGGTATGTACATAGTTCAGAAAAAAACCAGTAGTGTATATCTAAAACGAAATGAGAAAATCCGTAGAAGAACCAAGGTCACCTTCATAGCTCTCAGAATTATTAAGTTGAACTGGCAATGGGCAGGTCATATAGCTCGAAGAACTGATAATCGTTGGGGAATAAAGTTTCTCGAGTGGCGACCACAAATCGGACGACGCGGAAGGCCATACTCGATGGACTAAACACATTATAAACGTCGCAGGAAGTCGGTGCATGGCGGCAGCCTTAATGCACTTCACAGGACCAAATTCTATGAACCAGAACAGTTTATTTCTTATCCTTTAAGATGAAAAAGATGATTAAGGGAATCAGGTTTCTGAATTGCTGAATAATATTATGTACATCACAGGTTGATCTTGTAGTTGCCTTAGTCCAATTGCGTGTGGCATTTTTCTACAGAAATCGACAAATTTAAGTTTAATTTATTTCCAGGTGGCTGGACAAATCCCCTGATAGTGGACTGGTTCACATCCTACACACACGTGGTCTTCACCCTCTACGCAGACCGCGTTAAGACCTGGATAACCATCAATGAGCCTATAATCTTCTGCGATCTATCATATTCCACTGGAATCTTTGCACCAGGGTTTGAAGATACGGTTTTCGCGCCTTTCCTGTGTAATAGACATGTTCTTTTAGCTCATGCTAAGACCTACAGGAACTATGATGAGCAGTTTAAGCCGTTGTATCATGGTGAGTGTATCATTATATTATGTAGATTAGATTTAGATTGATGACCTCCGTGGCGGGGTGAGTGATTAGCCGGCTGAGAAGCAAGAGATTGCGAGTTCGATTCCCGCTGCGGAACAAATGTTTGCATGATCTGCAAATACTGTTGTGTGTTATGTTATGTAGATTAATTTAGATAATTTAATTAAAAGTATTTAACATTTTCTTTTGGATTATATATTATGTAGATTTGAACATTTATGCCTCTATAGTTTCCTTATTTTTAAGGATCTACAGAGTGTTACCTAGCGTGGCGTTTCCGGCCTTAACTGTGGCGTGTCTGGCCTCAGAAAAGACCCCTCTATCTCCTCCCATGGATGTCGTAAAAGCCGAGGGAGTAAGTGAGGGATTACACCAGGGGATGGGCAGCAGCATCCAACTGAGAACTCAACATGAAAACTGCGATCACCAATCCACCCATCCAATGCGTGGTGATTACTTAAAAACAGAAAAAAAAGTTCTCCTACTGTTAAATATTCAATTTCTGCACGTTGTCACGAGTGAGGGACGTTGGCACTTTTTTCTCCCAACGTCCCCCAGTGGGGCCAGACAGGTGGGGGACGCTGGGAGTAAACGTGATTATGGCAGTCCAACCATTGTATTTCATGAGGGAGGCTTCGTCCAGCAGTAGACGTCTTAAGGCTGCGAATGATGATGATGATAGTTATTAGCCATGGTAGTCTCGGCCTAAGAATAGGTCTCCTCCATCTCTTCCTGTGGATGTCGTAAAAGACGACTGGAGGTTTACGCCAGGGGATGGGCAGCAGCATCCACCTGAGTAATTAATACCATACTGCGATCACCAATCCACCTGCCAAGCGTGGTTATTATGGTAAATCCCCCATTGCACGCATGCATGCCATGGGGGAGGCCTTATCCAGCAGTGGATGTCCACCGGCTGATGAAGAAGAGTTATTACAGCTTAAGGTGGATCGTCTCGCATGTGGCGTGAAATTCAAATTTTATTGTGTTTTTTGCTCATCACAGCTCATCAACACTTCTTGTGATATCAAAAGCATATTTTGCGAAAACAGGGGAACCTAACACACATGTTCAAATCAAATCAAATCATTCATTTATTTGCAAGAATACTTATTTTAAAATGTCAGGTCTTATAACTAATTTAGTCATTGTATTCAGCCTGCACGCAGGCGTGCAAAATTGTTTGTGAGTCATATTATTATACTTAGGTACTATTAAAATTATTTTAATATAAAAAAGTTTTCATGTAAAAAACCGACTTCCGCTATTGTATTCGACTAAATAATTTTGGATGAAAAAAAATTATGAAAGAACCATAGTGGTGAAAGGATTATGATACTTTCTGAATGCAAATGCTTGGTGTCTTGCTGAAAATATCAAAATCGCCATATGTATGCCTACAATATTTGAGGAGTTCCCTCAATTCCTCGTGGATTCCATCATCAGAACTGGATTCTGAAAAAAATGGGACCAATCTGGAAGTATATCTATTCAAATAAAAAAAGAATTTTCCAAATCGGTTCATAAACGCCGGAGATATGAGGTAGCATTAAAAAAAAATACATCCGAATTTAGAACCTCCTCCTTTTTGTAAAGTCGGTTAAAAATGACGAAATCGCGGGCCGTCGTTTCTAATTTGTTTTTTTTTATTCAGCCGGTGGCGCGACTATGGGCCGTCGTACCAGCCAGTATTTATTTAAACAATATTTGCGTTCGCCTTCTTTGGCGCTGAACACTAAGATGATCCAAATTTAAAAAGGGCGCGGAAAAGATAATTGCGGCGCACTTATTTGTGTTTGATTCTTTTCAAGATGTTCCAAATTCAAAAAGGGCCGTAAAAGATAATTGCGGCGCACTTATTTGTGTTCGATATATTCCAAATTTAAAAAGGGCCGTAAAAGATAATTGCGGCGCACTTATAGAAGCTTCATACAGAAAACACCACCTTTGGGTGCACTTAAAGGCGAACCAAGTCGTCCTTTTCCTTTTCGAATAGATGGGATGAAAAAACATTTCTCCAGTCTACTACTTCTACTAACTTTTTGTATCTACTTAACTTTTTCCTAAAGATATCTCCATTCAACTCTTTTATGTCCCCTGGTAATTTATTATAAATGGTGATGCACATATTATAAACATTTCTCTTAATATCCTTATGGCATTGGGGTTCTAGTTGATAGTATCTCTAAAAGATAATTAATTTAGCTACGAATACTGTTCAATGATTTTTACAGTGTTTTTTTGGTTTAGGGATATCCGTAGCTTAACTAATGATATTTATAAGATACTATCAATTAAACCATGTGTCATGGGTTTCCTAGTTTTCGCAAAACCAGTTTTTGCTATCTTAAAACACACAATAAAATTTGAATTTCGTGCCACATGCGAGACGATCCACCTTAAGACTTTCTTCTGCAGCCTGGTAAATTGTGACACTCAGCTCTTTTTGTAGCCTGGTCTGACTATTGTTTTAGTTTAGGTATTAACATGCAAATATTTTTACAGGAAAAGTATCAATATCAAACCATTTGGTATGGTACTCACCTTTCGCTCGCAAAGATTACACCCTCAGCAAATTGGCCAGAGACTATACTGTAAGTAAATAACTTACAACTTTGATTCTTATTATGATTGTGCGCTAGGCCGTGGTTAGGCCACAATACCTCGTGCAAGGTGGCCATGAAAAAACCAGTGATACGAAGAAAAAGAAGAATTTTATTCAGCGTATTGGGTTGATTTATCATCATCTTTAAATGTCCACTGCTGGGCCAGGGCTCCTCAATAGAATGCAATGAGGGGATTTGTCTTTTTCACCACGCGTGGCAGGCGGATTGGTGATCGCAGTATTGCTGTTAATTACTCAGGCGGATGCTGCTAATCATCACCGGTGTTATCCCTTAGTCGGCTTTTGCGACATCCACAAGAGGAGACGGAGGGATCTATTGTTAGACCAGACATGCTACAATGGGAATGGGTATAGGTAATATTTACATCTTATATTTCTGGTCACTCCCCATATTATAAGAAGATTTATGCTTACAAGGAAAAAAAATTAAAAGAAATATTATCAAGATATGGTACCTAATAATATAACTTTTGAGTTTTATTTTATGCACTACCTTGAAATTGTTTTCCACATACACAAAGGTTAGTTAGAAGAGAATGCTATCTAGCATTAAGTTTGCCTATGTACAGTACTTTTAAGTTGTGCAATAAAAAAAACTATCTATCTATCTACCAGGCGGGACGGTACAGCCATCCAATCTACTCCAAAGAAGGTGGCTGGCCAGCTTCAGTTATTAAGATTATGAAGGAAGCCAGTGCCAAGGAAGGTTACGATGTTTCACGACTGCCAGAATTCACTAAGGAAGAAATAGATCTAATTAGAGGTAAGTAATTATGTACAGTTCTGGCTGTTGATATGGCACATCACATTTGCTACACAATTAATCGAGCTAACCTTTCGGTTGTGTAAGCATCTTTTGTCTATGCCATTGTCACAAATCCGTTTAGCGCTTCGAGCAACACGGACTTTCTGCCGCGGGCTGGTTCAGCGTTATGCCCTTTTGCAAGCGAACGAAGTTTGATTCTAATTTGTCTATTATTTCTTCAAACTCCATGCACACTAATATCTAGATCATGAGGCCGTAGACAAAGTTACATTCTAATATCTATCGATATGTCATGTGGTATACTGTATTGAATTACGACTATAGAAATGGAATCGCTTCGAAGCGAATGCCGTTTGGCTATAGGCCCTCTGTGGTGCGTTAGTTTCTTATAAAATTATATGGTTATCAAATAATAAATTTAAAAAAACTATTTTGTTAAAAACTGACGTCTCACGGGTATATTAGTGTATTGCTCATGTGTACATTATGTAGTTTGATGAAATAATAACCAAAATAGAAGCAAACTTCGTTTTCATTCAAAAAGGCGTAAGCGCTCTACCGGCAACCTCCTCTTAATTGATTTTTAAAAGTATTTCCTTCAAGTTGTTTTAAATCTGTAGGTATATGATCGTAAATAAATGGTGGTATAAACATAATGTCAACTTCTAAGAAACACAATATAATGATTGATTTGTGGCATAAAAATGTTATATTAATGCTAACTTCGCAAATCAAAAAAACTCCTACTGATATAAGATATGCCACAATAAATTTAAACGTTAGGTATCCTTGTCATTTGCAATACAAACAAACGAGACAAGACGATTGGTGATCTGATTGCAACTAACACATTGACAGGAACCTATGACTTCTTTGCGCTAAACTACTACACCTGTCGGCTGGTGCGTCACGCGAAGCCTGGCGAGAAGGTGGATACGATGTTCTTCCAAGGAATCCCAGAGTTGAGAGCTGTGATGGAGGTGGAACCAGGGGCGCCTTATGGAGTGTCCAGGTTCATAGTGGTGAGTTAATAACAAACTGACAAACTTAACTAAAAAAGAAAAAAAACTGAACTTACTTTTAGTATTTTAAGTAGTATTCATAATTAGATAGATTATAACCGGTTTAACTTATGTAGATTATTTTCGAGTATACGACCCGAGGGTTCAAGCAATTTAGATACTCTTAATCATGTATGAGTGTTATTGCCGCTGGAGGGCACTGCGCCTCTCAGCTCCTCCGCTGGATGCTGCGTCGGCGAAACTTCACGTCTCCATGACCAACGATAGTCCGGATACGATAAGTTCAGTGCGCGTCGCTCTTCAATCGACATATCCAAGTAGCTCGGAGGACGAGGATGAGTCATCCACGTCGCAACTCCGACCGCGCCGCCGGCGCTCACAACTCATACATGATTGAGAGCATCTAAAATGCTTGAAACCTCGGGTCGTATGCTCGAAAATAATCTACGTAAGTTAAGCCGGTTATAATCTATCTAACTACTTTACTATTCTCCTGCTGACGTTTCGTAGACCATTTAGAGGTCCTTCCGAATGAGCATCGACCGCAACCTCGCTCAAAGATCGAGAGACGGGAACTGACTGGTTCCCGTCTCATTATTTTTAGTAGGTACCTACTTAACTATGTATCATTGATAAACGTTTCCCTTCCCCAGTAAAACAATGGAGGGTATTGCCACAATCACCACGCTTGGCAGGCGGATTGGTGATCGGAATATTCGAATTGAGTATTCAGGTATTGAGTATTAATAACATAACACCCAACAGTCACATAACCTAGTCTTGATCCGACTCTAGGATTCCCTGTGTCGTGGGTATCAGGAACTACGAGTACCATGGTACCATAACACCCGGACCTGGAACAAATATTTGCCGATTATACAAACTTTTGTCCCGCAGTGGGAATCGAACCCACAACCTCTTGCATCTCAGCTACTCACTCAACGCGCCACAGAGGTGGTCAAAATTAGCCTCAGAAAAAGACACAGATTTCTGAAGATCTTAGATCTTAGATCTTTAATGCCCTTATTTGAGATGTTGACTTTCTTTGTTTTGGTTTTATAGCACTGCCCAAAAGGTCTACGAGAGCTGATGGCCTGGCTGAAGGAGCAATACGGGAACGTAGAAATGCTCATCACGGAGAATGGATTCTCCACTGCTGGAAGTGATCTAAAGGATACCAAAAGAAGTAACTACATTAGAGATCACCTGGAACAGGTAAAGAATCTGATATCCACTTTAGGATGGAACATATTTTGATGATAGGCAGTGAAAGTGGAGTCATCATCATCATCATCAGTAGCCTGTACAAGTCCAGTCCTGCTGGATATAGGCCTCCCCCATAGAATGCCACGACGATCTTGAGCCGTCTCCTGCTAACTTTAAAATATCGTCGGTCTGTTGAGAAAGGGGCCTGTAATAGATGTTCTAATATTTGTCAGTTCTGCAAGCTATTGGTCTGCCCAATGCTTTTTTATACTACTTGGCAAGCTAACAAGCGTACGGCTTACCAAATGGAAAGTAGTTACTGTAGCCTATGGACGCCTGCAACACCAGAGGCATCACACGCGCGCTGCCGACCCTGAGACATAAAGGTGCAAAGTCTCATGTGCCTGTAATTTCACCGGCACCCGTACCCCCCAAACCATAACACAGCAATGCGAGCACTACTGCTTGGCGGCAGAAATAGTTACGATGGAGTACTTCCCCGGACGAACTCTTTCACAAGAAGTTCTACTAACAACAAACAATGCAACGTCATCTTGCAAATTCTAAGAACTATATGATCTTTGTTTTTTTACGGATCTCCTCAACTAATTAGGTACATAATACATCCGCACTTGGTCCACGTGAGCCAAGCCCGTTTACTATCGCCAGCATGACTTTTAACAAAGGAACACAAGCTGATAACTATGTTTTCACAGGTTTTATTGTCCATCAAAATGGATGCGGTGAACGTTACCGGATACACGTACTGGTCCCTCATGGACAACTTCGAATGGTCAGATGGATATGAGTGAGTGTACATTAATGCTTTATTTATTACAGTAGTGATTTTGATCAGTTGAGCTATCTTAAGATCGTTTGTAGTCTTAAGAAAACTCATTGTATTTTTTTAACCGACTTCCCAAAAAAGGAGGAGGTTCTCAATTCGGTTGTATTTTTTTTTTTTGTGTGTTTGTTACCGCATATCTCCGGCGTTTATGAACCGATTTGGAAAATTCTTTTTTTATTTGAATAAATATACTTCCAGATTGGTCTTATTTTTTCAGAATCCAGTTCTGATGATGGAATCCATGAGGAATTGATGGAACTCCTCAAATATTGTAGGCATACATATGGCGATTTTGATATTTTCAGCAACAAACCAAGCATTTGCATTCAGAAAGTATCATAATCCTTTCACCACGATGGTTCTTTCATCATTTTTTTTGCATTCAAATATTTTGTCGAATACAATGGCGGAAGTCGGTTTTTTAAATGAAAAGTTATTATTTTGTATATACCTACCTACTTGTATTATTTGTATTTATGTTGTAGTTGTGCTGTGGTGTGTCCGGTCTAAAAATAGACCCCTAATTTTTCTCCCGTGGATGTAGTACAAGCTTTACTAAGGGTACACCTAGAGGACCTTAAGGGATTCCCCGTTATTAGGAGGGGAATCCCCCCATTGCATTCTATAAAGGAGGCTCTTCCTATCGCCTCCCCTCCCCTAGCCCAAAAAGGAATGGGGGTATTCCACATGTCATGGCGAACAATTTTAGTTTTACGACTTTATAAATTTCAAAGTTTTCCATTCATGAAATGCCTCGTAAATTTTCCTCCAAAAATGTACCTACCACAACATGGAGACTATTACATTCATTTACAAACTCCATAAATTGATAAGTCGTAAAATTAAAGTTGTTCGCCATGACGTGTGGAATAGCCTCCCTTCGGGGGTATTTTGATACTCACTGTATACAATAATTAAACAGTTAAAAGCAGCTAAATTGATCTACAAGAACACGAAAACCCTTTTTTTTATGGACTAATAGAAAATAATTGGTGACCTCAGCGGCGCAAAATGTTAATTAATATGTTGTAAACATTTTGCGCCGATACAATTATATGTTATGTTAATTTGTTTCAGGACTAAATTTGGCCTATACGAAGTAGACTTCACATCGGATCAACGAACTCGGACCCCTCGATCTTCAGCCAGCTATTACAGCCAGATCATAAGGAGTCATTCGCTTCGTGTAAATCCATCTAACGCGCGATACTTTCTAAAATAAGTCCTTGTGTGCATAGAATAGAATATAAGATACTTTATTACTTTAGACTTATTACTTAACAAACTTAACAAAAACTTATTACCTAATTAAGAGTACAATGGGAAGTCTTATCTGTGAGAACACCGATATTTAATAATGCCTTGCACATAATATAGAATAATTAACAAAAATTAATTTTAATGATAAATTTCTTAGTTTTAAATTACTTAAATAAGTAGTTTTACTCAATAAAATATTTGCTGTCACCAATTCTTTAATTGTTTCAACAATAATCTTATAATATTTTTGAAACTAGATGAAAGCCCGCGGCTTCGTCCACGTGAAGTTTTTTCCATTAAAACTTCAACACCCTCCTACCCTGAGAGGGGGAATTTTGTAAATTTATTTCTTAGTGCTACCCCTAACTAGTTCGTATGTTTGCTTAGTGCAAACCGGACGATGCCGGTAGAGGAAAGCTTGATGCATCGAGTGGAGGGCCTTCTAACCGTTCCTGCGACTTTTATAATGTCTTTAGTCCATGAACTAAAGACATTATAAACATCGCAGGAAGTCGCTGGATGGAGGCGGCTTAAGACCGTTCGTCGTGGCATTCTAAGGGGGAGGCCTATGTCCAGCAGTGGACGTCTACAGGCTGATGATGATGATGATGACCCCTAGACCACCAAAGGAACGTATTCTCCAAATGTCAGGTCAATTTATAGGATGTGCGTTGATATAAATCATGGAAGAAGATTGACATTCATTCTTCCGTGATATAAATAAACAGAGAGAACCATCCTATGCAACGATCTTTAAGATCGTTGATCCTATGCGATAAAAAATTAAGTTATTTGTCACGTGGTAGGGACGAACTATTTTAATAATCTGTGACGCGAGTTAACCATTTAGCTTTGCCGTCTGTACTTATCGCTTGAGGCAATCCATTGCTGCAATAAATCATTTAAACATAGCTAAGAGTTTTTATAATTTAATGTAAAAAAAATAGTATTCAGACCATTAATGTATCATATTACGGCCCAGACACTCAAGTTACAATGTAGGTAGGTATGTATGTAAAAATAGCTATAGCAAAAAACACAACATTTTTTAATCATTCGTGCTACGAGTTTTCTACAAGAAGCGCGTTGATGTCTTTTATATAGGACCGGCAAACAAACTGTTGTCTAATAGTAATGTTGTATTTTTTTACTATATTGGTTGGATTTATATACCTATTTTCTTTTGTATAAAAGTAACTAATAATAATAAATAAAAACTACCTAGTTAATTATTGTAAAAATCTATTATTATAAAAACTAGTGTGAAATTCAGGTTATTCATCGACCGTCCAGCAACAGAAGTCAATAATGACGCATTTTTTTTGTTTTTGTGATTTGCTTATTTTGCTATAGTTGTTGGATTTATGCCTATTGTTATTTCATACAAAAGTACCTATTCTTTCTATGGAGAAACGAAAACCACGGCGAAATTGAGAACTTTCCATCGTAATGGAAATATCAAACTTCCCTTTCGTTAGGTTTCGTGGTTACTTGAGGCAACTTTGTAAAATACAGAATAGCTTAGAGTTAGATATAGCTTAGTACTCCCAGCCATAGCTAGGTGGCGCCACTGAGACGCTTTCAATAGGAAAATCAGTTTAAAAATATTTCTGCTATGTTAATAATAGTATTTGCAACTTTTTTCTGAAGCAAAGAACTGTTAATATTAATTTGAAACTAATAGACGTGCAAAAAGTTGAATTTCTAGTTGATTTTTAAAGTTATTAGATAAAATTTTAGATCGCGCAAGAGATGTTTTTTCGTTCTTTGACTATGTGAAGCTTAAAAACGATTAGACAGTCGGAAGTGTATCTCCTAGTAGTGTGATGTTACAATACTGTACATGATCACTAGCGATAGTTAGAAGATCTGCAGCACGTGACGTCACGCGCTTTGCCAGGCACTCCCTTGTAACGTGCGCGGCGGACGATCGCCCGCGCGGCTGCGACGGCAAGCAGCGCGCGTTCCTTGGGCGGGCCTCACAAACCTCGCGGTTTTATTAACTCGTTAGCTTAGCTCCGGTTAAAGTTCTTAGCACTTCTATAACGTGGCGGCGAGTGAAAACTTGAATGCCAGATTTTTTGCCATTTTTTTGTACTTGAAATAAAACAGGTGGGAAGGTTTTATCGTTTATTCCTCTGACTATGTATTTCCCTGGTGGTTAACATTGTTCATCAAAGTGGTTAACAAAGTTTTATCATGTACCTAGGTACCTAACAAGTAATTCTTATACTTTAAGTACTATGTCCAGTCCATGGTACCTAACTACAGGGAATGATAACTGTAATAATTTGGGATCATTAGACGCGCAAACCATTCGCGAACAGTAACGTGCAAATCAGCGCCTTCCTTGGCGGAAGGCACTCAGCAAATCATCGGAGTGGAAAACTGAAGATTGCGTGCCGCCACCATCCACGCAAGAACCTAGAAGACCAAACCCAGTATTTCCCTATCTTCTTTAGATTCTAACCAGCACTAATTAAAAAGACTAGACACCAGAGATGCAGCCCGGCAAAATTACGCTGGCTGCGCTGGTTACCTAGCTATCAAATTGAATGTTCAGTTAGTACTAGGTACCTAGGTAGGCAGGTAGGTAATCTGTTTCAGAAAGGGCTTAATTAGATAACATTTAGGTAAGTATCACACAAGAACTTAACTGGCCCTATGCTCACGCTGGACTATTCTAGCTATAATTATCGACCATATTATTCTAAAAACTGCAGACTATCCCGCGCCCAGAAGCGAGTATCTACCTACCTACTTAAGTAATTTGAATCTTAGTTTAAGAAAGTTTATTGTTGAAAAATGTACTTACATATTTTTCAAAACGAGCTTTTTTCAAAATTACCTATTCATGACCACCAACAATTTTTGGAAAGCCTAATAAAAGGATCTTGCCGTCCGGACTAGGGCAGCTCGTACCACGCCAAAAATAATTGCGTCAAAAACAATACCTAGTATATTATGAGGATAATCAACCGTTTTTTCTTTCCCAACAAGTCTTTTTAAGATTCATAACCGCAATTCATAGTTATTCGGACATAAAGTTTTGAGGTTAGTTTTAAAATATATACATTCTTTAGTATATTTTGGGCCTTGGAATGATAAAAAGGATGTTCTGATAAAAAAACTTCCCTCATAAATAGTTTGCATAATCTTAGCACTTAGGTAGTTACAATAAACAACATTTTGGTAACATGGTAGGTACCTAGTCGTGATACCCACGACACAGGAGATCCTAGTGTGGGATCAGTAACTGTTGGGTATAAGGCAATGACGTTCTAACTTATAGCTCGGTGAGGTATATATTTAAATATTATTAATAACCATTAGTGAAGTCAGGAAAGGAGCAAGTATAGGTACAATAAAACATTTCTAATATACAATAAAACACTAGATAGGTACGTAGCATCATTTTGGGTAAGTCATCATCGTTATAATTTCATCCATTTGACGTCATAGAATATGACAATGAACAGGGTTGGTCCGCCCCTATCCACTGACTTCACGTGAACGTTAACAGTGTCGTTGATTCGTCGAGTGGGGTAGGTATATATAGGAAAAGAAACGATATTATAAAAATGGACATGATATTCAAAAGCCAATAAATAATAATAAAAAAGGTGGTTACAAAATATGTGTGACCAATACAGGTTCAGGTACACTTTCAGAATTCAAGGGCGTTGTTTTTTGAATTAATATGAAACATTCATTGCTCAATATTTTATCAGGGGTTATCTGTAACAAATTAATGTTTAAACGATAAATATCTAACAATAAACTAAAGTACTTACTTATTTTATTTTATTGCAGATAGTATAAACAATACTTACGGGGGGCTGTGGGCACAATCCATGATCAGATAATCCACATTGATCATAGATGTGGATGCCTCCTCAAGGGCATGTATTCGTAAGTTTCGCGGCACTAATGCCAAGTATGATGACCTGGGTTCATCAATGCAATCATCCATCGCAAGTTGAGATGCGTTATTTCTAGTTTCTTTATAGTGTAAATCGAGTACGTATTTTAAAGAAGCCGCTGTCTTTCACAGAGCTTTCTGTCATGAATGATAATGCCATTTGTGAGTCTTTCGTAGTCATTGTTCTGAGGTCTTCCGTATAGTTATTGCATCCTCTTTGTTTGTGCACCTACCAGCAATAATTTATCTTTGTGAGGTTCATTGCCAAGCAATGGTGCCGTCACCGCACGGAAATGAACACTACAAAATCCTATTTAACTTCATTTCAAGATCACGAGTTCGTGTAAATCAATTGATAATGTTTACGTAATTTAAAAAATATGGGTAATTTTATGACATATATTTGGTTTTGACGCAATTGGTACGAGCTCTCGGCAAGATCTCTTGAAGGCGGTACTGTTTTTAAAATAAAATAGCACCATTTATGAGCATTGCAAAGATCCTCATAGTGGTAGGTAACAGCAGTGAAGGATCCGCGTCTTGGCGTGATGTTGGTCTTCCCGGTACGCTTGATCAACGTATTCCAGTAGTAGTTCCCAGTAGGGAGCCAAGGTCCCCGGTGTTCCGGAGGCCGTGTGTGCAATGGGGCTATTCCTTGAAGATGTTCATGTCGGCAGTGGTCAGCACAGTCGTACATGCGCTGCGTATGCTACTGTCAAAATAAAAATTCATAGCTTGTGTCAGAACTGTCATGTCAGATGACAACTGATGACAATGACAACGTGTAATTTTTTCTTTCACTTTTGTTTGTGATTTTTGGATTCAATGTTTTCTCAAAAACAACTTCATTCATCACAATTCACAAATCCATTCGCATGTTTACACAAACACAGTGCAAAAATTTACGAAGATAAACTTACGAGCTGCTGCCTATATAATCCATGTTCGATCGCGATACGAGTGATAGATAAATGTCAAAGATGAAGAAACTCAAGGGCTCCTTCCGCTATACACAATGGGATCCCTGCTTGATATCCTCACAGATAGTGGCTATGCAGTCCGTGCTATATGTTTCTTTATGTCTGCTCATTGCAATTATGCAGGATCTGACTGATTCAACAAGGACACTGGATCATATCTTTGAGTATCATGTGAGTACCTACCCAAGGTCCCTTAAAATTTTAAAGTTATGGGTCATTATGCCTTATACTTACATTACACCGATTATTCTCCTTAGTGTAAGGGTAATGTGAGCAAGTTGCAATGTGAAATTATAAGACCAAAATGTTTTATGTTGGTAAAACTAAGAATTGAACTTATGCTCACTCAGTGTAATTTGTTTATTCAGCTGATAAGTAAAGGTTGATTAAGTCGGTCACAAGGAAGCCTCGCCAATATGTGGTCTATTTATATAGATAATGTCTTATGAGGTTTTTAGGTGCCGAAATCAGTCTGATACAAATACCTAACTTTTTGCCTTTTTTCAGGAAATACACGTAAGAGACAGTGAGGGACGAGCAGTCATACTTGCATTTGTATTGAATGCAATTATTGGAGCCATTGTAATGTGGAACATTGTTGGACGGACCAAGTTGTGCTTAGATTTTAGGTGAGTTTAATTTACCTCCAGAAAAATCTCTCAAAAAAACTGCACAAACCATTTTAACCCTTCTAATTCTAATTCTAAGTGGGGGTGTTAAGACCTGCACTGACGTCCCGCTATGGGGTGTATTGTGCATTGTCCCCCTGTGCTAACCCTACCCCAGCCAGCCCAGCTCCTTAAAGTAACGGAGCAGGACTTTGGGTTGGTGGCAACACCGTTGAAGTGTGTCCGAAGGCGTCGATGCTGGAGAGCAGGATAGAAGTAGCTCCTGCAAACCCGTCTTGGCCCTGGTCTCTTTTGTGGCCGCACAATCCAGGATCACGTGCTCCACCGTCTCTTCTTCCTGCAAGCAGCCCCGACATAGCCCGCTGTCAGTGGCTCCAATCTTGTACAGGTGATGGTTTAAGTCGCAGTGCCCTGTTATGATGCCCACCACCATACGTAGGTCCTCACGTTTCATTTTGAGTAGTGTATTCGTCACTTTCTTGTCAGGTCTGGGGAGCATAGATCTTGAGTGCTTGCAGTCCGACCTTCGCTCCCATAGCTTTTGGTGCTCCGTTTCCGAATGCAGTCTCAGCCTGTTTTTGATTTCCGCAGTTGGTGGTTTCGATAGGCTGATGTCAGCTTGAGTTGGAGTAAGTTTAGCTCCTTCCCTAGCTAGGGAGTCGGCCCTGTCATTACCTAGACAGGGGCCATGGCTATCTGTCCATTTGATTGTGACAGTATATCTATCTGTCAGTCTTTGAAGCGCAGTGTGACACTCTGCGACCGATTTTGACCTGGTGTCCGGCCTCCTCAGCGCATTTGTTAGTGCTGCACTGTCTGTTATGAAAATAAGTCTTATTTGTCCCTCAATGGTCTCCTTACTTGTGGACTCTATTGATGATGATATGTCCGTTGCCGCCAGCTGAAGCCCCAGGGTTTCTGCTTGGAAAGCGGTGGTGGTTTTGTTTAGAGGCTGCGCTCTTGAGAGTCCAGTTTCAGGGCAGTAAAAACTACAGCCCGCTCCTTTCCTCTGTTTGGCCCCATCCGTGTATATGTGGTAGAGAGGCGGGGTGGAAGGGGGAGTCACCTCCGTAACTTCAGCCGCCACTTCGTACCCTTTGTTGGTTAGATATGTGGTGGCTATTCTATCCGTACCCCTTAGGGCTTCCGGGATTATGTCAGTCGCCTTTTCCAGTATCTTACAGTGGTTTGTTATTCTGTAATGTCCCTTCCACTGATCCGTGGACTTTATTCTCAGTGCTGCCGCCATTGCCTCCTGCTGTATGTGTATATGGAGCGGCGTCAGGCCTAGTATGATGTCTAGTGCTGCTGATGGAGTAGATTTTGTGCATCCACTTATGAGCGAGCATGCCAGTCTTTGGACCTGTTGTAGCTTGTTTATTGCCGTAACTAGGTTTGTTCTTGGCCACCAAACCACAGCGCCGTAAGTCAGCACCGGTCGAACCATGACTTTGTACATCCATAGGCATAGCTTAGGTTTTAAACCCCAGTCTTTACCCACAGCGCGTGTGCACTGCCATAACACATTTGTGGCTTTTGTCGTTACATGGTCTAGTTGCTTGCCCCATATGAGTTTGCTGTCCAGCCATATTCCGAGGTATTTTACTTCTTTGCTCAAGTTCAGACTCGTTCCAAACAAGCGTGGGAGTTCCAGTTTTGGCATCTTCGTTTTGCGAGTGAAAAGCACCAATTCTGTTTTATTCGGATTCACAGAAAGGCTGTGTCTGTGGCACCATTCTTCCACGACACGGAGTGCTTTTTGCATCTTCTCACATAGAGTTGATTCGAAAAGTCCCGATATCATGATTGCTAGATCATCAGCATATCCAATTGTGTAAATGCCGTCTTTGTTGAGAGACTCCAGAAGCTCATTTGCTACCAGTACCCAGAGAAGGGGAGAAAGCACACCTCCCTGTGGGCAGCCTTTCGTGACTAGACAGCGTGTTACCTCTGAGTTCTCTATGAGAGCTGCCCTGTTGGCCAGCATTTGCGTTATCCATTCGTTAAGATTTTCATCAACCCCTCTACTTCTTAAGCCCTTTTCAATGCTTAGAAAGGTTGTTTTGTCAAAAGCGCCCTCAATGTCTATGAATGTGACTAGACATGACTGTTTGTCCTGCAGCGCACCTTCAATCTTATGAACAACTTGATGAAGCGCTGTTTCGGTTGACTTGCCTGATTGATAGGCGTGTTGGTTTTTGTTCACAGGATTTTCAACCAGTGGCCCACTGCGTATGTGCCTGTCACAAAGTCTTTCCAGAGTTTTGAGCATAAAGGAGCTCAGGCTGATTGGTCTAAATGACTTAGGCTGTGTGTAGTCACCCTTACCTGGCTTCGGAAGAAAGACTACCTTTACCTCCCTCCACGAGTGTGGTATATATTTCCAGGCAATGCAGCCCCTGTAGATCGCGGTTAGCATTGCTTCGATTTTTGTTATATGCCATTGTAGCAGAGCTGGAAAAATTCCATCAGTGCCCGCCGCTTTGAATGGCTGAAAGGTTCTTACTGACCAAACTAAAGCTTCCTCTGAGACTATAGAGTCAGCTAAGTCCCAGTCAGCTTTCTGAGGTAA
This sequence comes from Epirrita christyi, assembly GCA_951392215.1. Lineage (NCBI taxonomy): Eukaryota > Metazoa > Arthropoda > Insecta > Lepidoptera > Geometridae > Epirrita > Epirrita christyi. The sequence goes on along the minus strand of OX595858.1, from coordinate 2,382,170 downwards.
GTGACCTTCATTGGTTTCCCAGCTGATGTTATCGCTCAGAGTGCAGTCCGGAAAGTGCGTTTTTAGTAGCAGCTCGAATTGTTCACGCTCTGTTGTTGTGTAAGTTCCATCTGGCTTCTTAAGAGAGCCTAGTTTTATTCTCTTGTCTTTTGACAGTATTTTGTTTAGACGCGCTGTTTCACTCTGAGATGCAATGGAGCTGCTGTATTTTCTCCAAGAGTTATTACGACTGCACTTTATTTCACGTTTGAAGTTCTGTCTCGCTACCTTGTAGTCTTTCCAGTCTTCATCGCTCTTTGTGTTCATCGCTTTGTTAAAGTGATGTCGTGTTTTCTTTCTCAGTTTGGAGAGTTCCTTGTTCCACCATCTGTCTTTGCGATGTGTGATCTGATTATATTCCTTTGTTAGCGGACACGATTTTTCGTAACTGGATTTGAGACTGTTAACCAGTAACGTCAGTGTCTTTTCTATTTCTGATGGCGACAGCTCCGCTGTGCGTTCTACACTCGGGAACTCCCTCAATTCAGCGTCAAGTGTTTCCACAAACAGTTTCCTGTCTGTTTTCTTCGGATTTCGGTATGTGCGTGGTTTGATTTCACCTGACTGAAGGCCGAATCTTATTCTCCTGTGGTCAGCACAGGATGCTTCATTGCTGGCGACGCGCCAGTTGTCTATGTATTCTGTAATAGCATCCGTAACTATTGTAATGTCTACTATGGTCTGTGCCCAGGATGTTACAAAAGTAGGTTCCGATCCTCTATTCAGAATGTTCAGGTTATGTCTCAGTATGAATTCCAGTAGGTCCTTCCCTCTTTCGTTCGTATCAGGACATCCCCAGACTGTACTGTGAGCGTTGGCGTCACAGCCCAGTATACATTCCATTTTGTGCATTTTACAGTAGAGTAGCAGCTCCTCCAGTGCTTGGGGAGGTGCTTCTGCTGCGCCGTCCATATATGCTGAGGCTAAAAGAATGGTTTTAAGCTTACCTTCTAGTCCCGTTTCTAGCTTCACCACGGTGAGGTCATCGGTACACAGATGAGTAACCAGTGATGCTGTAAGAGAATTCGGCACATAAATTAGTGAGCGCGTTTTGTTTTGCACCGGTGAGGTAAAAACATTGCCTCTGAGGGCGGTAAAACTTACTCTTCCTCGAGCGATGTAAGGCTCCTGGACCAGTGCTATAGTGTTTGGTTCCTCTTCCAGAGTTCTTCTTAGGGCAGCAAAACCTGTGATGCTGTGTTGGATATTGGCCTGAATGATATCAATTTTACTGCGCGTTTGTGCATAAGGCTTTATTGATTCCCCGTTTTTCGCGGGAGTGTTAGAATTGTGTTTATTTGCCCGAGATTCCGTATGGACCATCATGATGAATAAGTTAATAGGGGGGGGGGGGGGGGCTTTTATGAGACAGACGTTACCGACTGTCTTACTGTGACTGTGAGTGGGAGCTGCCGGGTGACGCCACAGAGCGCTCCACGTCCATGGGCGGTGCAGGCGAGGAGAGATTGAGGCCTGAAATGCCTCCAGAAATCTCCCCACCCTCGTCATCCACGTACAGGAGCCGGTCTATGTCATCCTGCGACACCTCCCACTCACCATCACAATTTCCCTGAGTAGGAACGTCCGTAACGCTCGATCCCGGGCCATCGGTCGCCGCCCGGACGTCTCCTGCCCTGGGCTTACGTATGTCGACGTGGACTGACGCTGTTTTGTAACCGAGGCGACAGTCCACGTTTTTTAGCAAATCGACCTCTTCCACTGGTATCCCGAACACAATGGAATGGTCGGTCTGGTGTTCGGTTATGCCATGCGACGTCTCATGGGCGAAGATGGGCCAGTTTCCCACACTAATACCGACACGCTTGTTGGTGTGTCCCAAGTAGGCCTTGAGAGTGTTCGCATCCCCGCTCCAGTCCGGTGCAAACACTCTCCCTGTCACATACCGTGGCATTTGGCCTATAGGGACCACCTTATAACCTGTGGATCCGGGCCATAGGGGTGGGAGGCTCTCGACGGTGGAGGTTAGCCACGACAAGGAGAAGTCGTCGCTAGGCTCCATTCTGAGGCCTCCACGGTCCACCCTAGGCATAGACCTGAACACTGGTCCACAGCTGTCCGGATCGTCTTGGTTTGCCAAGAAGTGCCGCATATGGCAGTCCTCCAAAGCCGTTCTTAGGGCAATGCCGCGGACTTCGTCCATGTTCGGGCCTGACCTGTCCAACACTATCACCCTCAGGTGTGATTTGACAGCCCTAGCGTACGAAACATGTCTTTCCTCCGCGCCATTGCCCACTGTTTTTGTGTGGCCCGCGCTAGCTGACGCACAAGCGGCCGCAGTTCCTCCGCTCAGGCGCACCTTCTTCTCCGCGGCTGCGGTAGAAGGTGACACCAGATCAGTGCTCCGCTGCCGCTTAGCGTTCCTAGCGTTTTCACCGCCTGCCACATTTTCCTTCGTGTCCTGGGCCACCTTCGAGGTTGCCGGAGCGACACCGTGCCCCTCAACTCTACGGCCCTTCCCTATGCCCTTCCCTTTAGAGGTACCGGGACGGGGAAGGGCCCTGGTTTCCGGCGCAACAGGTGCCTCTCCTACAGCTCTCTCTGGTGGTCCAATTTTGTTTTGGGTCTCTGGCGCCTGAGCGCCAGCTTTTGAGTGGGTCCCGCCCCTGCACACAGTCATCCAGCCGACTTCACACTGCTCCGACGGACGAGAGCTCCCTTTTTCAGAGAGGTCAAGGCCGCGTGCCGCCGTAGGTACTTCTCGACACACCTTTGCGGGTGGAGTCGTACCCCGGACTGGGTTCGAGGGCCTACTGACTGCGGGGGACGGGATCGCATTGGACGTTGGGCGTGCCATGACCGCGCTGATAGCCGGTGCGATGGCCACCATGTCGGATGGGAACATTACTCCGTCCAGGAGACGCTGCTTGTACTGGTGTACAAGCTCCGCGGTGCGACGCCTGCGCTCCTGTCGGGATTTCTTAGTACGGCCCGGGCCGCCTTTGGCTACACTACTTACGGACGAGGTGCCGGAGGGCGCGGGCCCACCGGCAGCTCGCTTAACTATGTCGTCCAACGCAGCACCACATGCCAGCCCTGCCGTGTCGTCGTTATGTGCCGCCGCCCTCGCAGCCGCCGCCTTCCTCCTCCTGTTAGCCGAATTCTTCCGGCTTCTCGGCACTGGTCCAGCTGCCGGGTCTCGCGCCGAGGAGAAGTTCGGAGCCACGTCAGGCGCCGATTGCGTTGTTGTCGTCGTCCCAGTAGTAGCTGCGGTAGACGGGGCCTGGGGTCCCACCCCGCCGCCGCCTTCGGTAGCCAACTTCACACCCCCCAGCCCGGAAACAGGAGGGCGCCGGATGCTGGCCGGGTCACATGGCAAATCCTTTTCAATAGTTGTCATGCTCATAGTTGTTTTTTTTTTTTTAGTATATTTTATTTACACTTCTGCAACGGAATCTGAATGGTTAGTGGGGCACAGAAAATAGAAGATGCGGTTGCCCACACGGCATCCCCCCGTCTTTCGTGTGGTGGGAGGGTAGGGAAGAGTAATGACAACCTAAGTCACTACCTCCACAAACACCCCCATCACGCAGGCTCCGGGTCGCCAAGGTGTGGAGATCAGCTTACCAATTAAACATTGGTAAGGGGAGCCCCACCACCCCTAGTGCCCTCCCTGCTTTATCCGGGCTTGGGACCGGCTCCATACCAGCTATTGGAAGCATACGCAAGCAATATCTACTACAAAGGCGAGGGATCAAGAGGAAAGCTATCCAACATCTACCTATTGATGGTGGACCCGCAGGGCCCCTCTGGCCCTGCAGTGTTCGTCTGGTGGTTTTGGTTACGTCTATTTCTGAAGGAACTAGACCAATAACAGGGGGCAACCACGTGAAGGCTTGCCCACCAGGCTTGTCTTAGGGATCTGGGCAACTGATGTGTCTCTCTCCCCTAAGACCATTTGCACCTTACTTATCTTGAAGAGACAAGTAAAGCAGGCTTGTATCTATACTAGGCAAGCGGCTGAACTAGAGACACTAGAAAAGCAAAGAAAGCAAGCTAGGCAATGCAACTATTAAAGCATGGACACAAACCCCCCCCAACTTTACATTTACAACATTTTAACCCTTATAACTCTTATAATTCTTTATTGCACGCAGAAAATATTATATAAATAAGTAAAAAAGTAAGACAAGTACAAAGGCGAGCTCAACCCTTAAAAGAGTTTTCTTCCAGCAAACCTTTGAGGCTAGAGAGAAGGTGATAAAGTTGGTAGGAAGTGTGCAAAACAACGTGAAATCTAAAAATATAAATAAAACCATAGACATACTTAATAATATAAAGATAATGATAATACAGACTACTTAAAAACTAACTAAGCTATGCCCTAGATTATGAACTTATGATCCAGCTCATCATTGGTGCAGTAAATTAGCTTTGAGTTTTCTCTGGTTGGTGTTTAGGCTTTAGTTATCTATTTGTCAATGAAGCTGTAACTTTGGGCGACTAACTACAGTTTTCCTGATTTTGTCCACAGTTGCACCTTCCACTGCATACACTTACTAGCCTGTTGGATGTACAATGGCACATTCCCCACCACATTCTCCTGGTGGGTACTCAACATAGCCTGTGCAGCGGTCACGTGCGTAGCAGGCGAGTTTCTCTGCCTTCGCACGGAGTTGCAAGCAATCCCGCTCAGCAATATTGGGGCTAAAGTCGACTTATGAGAGTCGGTTTCTGTATGGCAAGAGCTGTGTGATTTTGTGGCTAAGATTGAGTGAGCAAGGTTTCCTAGACAAGTTCTTTGTTCTTCTGATAGTTTTATTGATAAAAACTTCATACATGTAAGTGAAAATTCTGAAATTAATTGTGTTGTACAGCCCTGATAGACAAGTAGTAATCGAAAATTACATAAAACGCTCAGCAAAAGTCATCGCCATACATTTGCTTATATTTGTCTGGCTAAGGCAATATTTTCTTGATGGGGTCTAAAAATGTTAGATAAGTCAGTAGATAAAAATATCATGTGTTACAAAATGAATGAATACCTAATTCAGTAAAGTTATTTTAGTAAGATTAAAATATGGTTATAATAACACTTTGTACAACTATAAATTTTATAATTTTTATAAAATAAAGTTTCAAAATAAGTGTATTTAAAGTAAGTATTGCTTATTTTTGTTGTTTCTGTAATTATATTAAAATATGGTTGAATTTGTAGAAAAAACTGTGATTATGATAAGAGAGATGAATTATGGAAAGTGAATAAATACTAATTTATAATTAGTCTAAATAAATTATTTCATACCTAATTTTTTTTATTTACTCACCCAAAATAAATGAAGGAACGATGGGTAATAAAACATATGAATCACACTAAATTGTATATTATAAAACAATAACAGCAAAAAAAAAATATAGGAATATCACAATATTTCACAACAGAACTAGCATTGAACATAATCACTTTTCATTTGCATTGTATTGTATCCTAATGAAACAGTTGTGGAAAAAACATCAAGATCTATAGATAGAGGCCGATTTTAAAAAAAAACCGGATGATTATGGTCTTGGTATGTTAGAGTCTGTTCAGCGAGACTCGTCGTGGGATTGGAGGGCGCTGCTGTGCTTAATTATCTTTTTTGTTTAGCAGGCAATACAATAGAGCGTTTGTTCCGTTTTAATCCTAATACAACTGTTGCTATTTATTTAGTTTTTAATTGAAAATGCCGACGGAAAGAAACCAGCTCGTAATTATGGCATTTATGTAGTTCAAAACGTTAGTTCACAATTTGGTCACGACGGGTTTCTAGTTTAACAGACTATGTTGTAACAACTAACAAGACAAAAATCCATGCAAACGTTAGCGCCGTTCGCCTAGGCGCACAATTGTATATGGATGTTACCAGCAAAAATAAAGTACAAACTCGTTTTTTCCACAACTGTACCTAATTAATAGTGCTTGTAACATTAGTGCGTGCGCTAAATCAAGAGACTTAGGTATTATTCCTAAGAAATATTCACAACACAACTATTTTTATTTATCTAGGTCTTACCTATTCATGTATTTGAACATAAATAGGGTTATAATGCTCATAAATTATTCGAATTTCTTTCCGTGTAAGAATATTTATATTAAACAACACGAAGGTAATCTCATATTCACTAGAAGTGTGGTAAATTTTTATTTTTATTCTGAGATTTACCTAGATTTGAGAATTATACCTGTATACACAGAAGCATTATTGCTTTTTTTACACCTAATAATGCTTGCCTCCGCTAGATACAACATAATTTTATTGCTTTGCATAACTATTTACAAAACATTTTTTTATTTGTAAAATGACAAAACTAGACCTAAAATAGTTTGAAATAATATTTTTATAATAGCAAGTAAAATTTAGACCGATGTTTTTAGTTTTAAAGATTTTTACATATCTCTATTTTTTATAAGTAATTTTGAACACAATATAACTACAGTTTAAGAAAAATACCCTATTTGTGATATTTGCAAGGCACTGTAAAACATGTCATAAGATTTGTTACTAAAAATAATAATGAAATAAATGTTTTGACAGTGGTCTAGAAAATAGATAGGGTATTTCAGACAGACAGATATTATAGATAGACGTAAATTCAAGCAAATACTGTAACAAAAGTTATCTTTGGTGGATATACATAATTTGCTTCGGCCGCCTACAATACCCGTGCTACGTAATCAGAGTCGTACATTGATAAATTTTTACGTAACCAGTTTCGTACGAAGACATTTTTTGTACCAAGCCTAGGTCGTTAGTTTTTTTTAAGGAGCCGACTCGATTGTAGAGTAAAGTTTCTTATGAAAGAGTTTGTCCGTGGAAGTACTACCACCATACCTATTTCTGACGCCAAGCAATAGTGCTCGCATTCATCCATAGAGTTCGAATGCGGAAAAGGGAATTCTTTAACATTAGTATTATTAACATTAGTGCTCGCATTGTTGAGTTGCAGTTTGAAGGGTTTGGGTGTCGGTGAAATAACAGGAATTAAACTTTTCATCTTTATGTCTCAGGGTGACGGGCGCAGTGCAATGCCACGTAGGGCGCGTCCTAGGTGGGATTGACCTATGAGGTATTGCATTTGCTATGACTTGGGTTACCACTTAACATCGGGTGGGCCACATGCCAGTTCCATCATTTACTTTTTATTTTCAAGTTTTTAAACTATTTTAGGAGCCTGGATACGTATTTGGTTTCGTACGAAGAATAAAATGTCGCCGTACGAAACTGGTTACGTATAAAGAAAAAATAATCTTTGTACGTTACTGGTCACGTAGCACGGGTTTCGTAGGCGGCCAAAATAAAATCATTAGATCTATTGAATAAAGTAGGTAACAAGTTACTTAAATAAATAATCTAGATTATTTGTGCTGTCTATAATTTGGTGAAAGCTAAGCTTTTTGTGGGTGTAGTTCAAATCTTAAACCTATGATCAGGTTGTTCCAGAAAGGACGGTCAAGCTGATGAAGGGATGTTGAAGACCTTAAAAAACAAGGATTTTGTAGAACATGAAAAAAATAGTAATTTTACTAAAGTAACTTTCATTCATTTTGTAATAACGGGAAATTTTCACGTACCGATATGTTGGTGGAAACACCAACAGCTTTCGACCCTAACCGAGGGGCTTCATCAGGGAATCAGAACGCGTGATGACGCGGACACAAGCACCTCCCCCACCCCCGCGCCGGACGAGCCGAGAGGAGCGAGCACAGAGACGCAGTGCGAGGAAGGACGCGGAGGGAGTGTAGCGCGGATCCTATAACCGATATCGAAACCTGTAGGTGTTTCCACCAATATATCGGTACGTGAAAATTTCCCGTTATTTCAAAATTAAAAAAATAGTAGCTGAACTAATTGGAATATTTTTGTCCTATAAGTTCGACTGGTTGAACTAATATTTGAACTTATTGTAATAGGTCATAATTTCGCTGGTGATTCGGGTAATATCCATGTTCTAGCTTGACCGTCTTGCTTGGGACACTCTGGTTTTATAAAACTATTATTATGCTTACAATTTGTTATAAGTAGATTATTATAAGTGGTATCAGATCAATTATTTGTTGTTTTATAATTTCTGCTAATAAATTTTTAAGTAATACACATTTTTGAGGATTTATTCGTTCAAACTATGTTTATGACAATAGTTTTTTTTAATTTCAATACTGTTTTCTTCTTATCTAAAGTAATAACAATATTTTTTGATATAACTTTTGTCATTTGTGTTTATAAAATGATTTAAACCGATTAAAACTCATAGGTACATGAATAAGAGCTTCTAAATAGCTTGACTTCGGGTAGTATACTCGGAAAACACCGATTTATCGGTCGCGAGAATTCGGTGGATGGAGGTGGCTTATGAACGTTCATCACGGCATTCTATGGGGTAGGCCTATATCCAGCAGTGGACGCCTATGATAATAATAAAACCGGATTAAATTATTTATAAATACATTTGTGATATTAAAATAAATAAATTAGGTATGTCTTAAAATAAAATTTATAATTTTATTTGTAATCACATTCAATGATATGCTTTGCAAATTAAAATAAGGTAAGAATATAATTTGCATATATTACATTAATTATTTATTTTATAATTTCAATGTAACACCACCACAGTTGAGCAAAATAAAAAAACCCTAAAATTAAACAACCAAGACGAACTTAGGGTCGGACTAAACTTGTCAGCACGAAAACGCATTTTTTGGTCACTCAGGAACATCGCTCGCTCTAGCGATCTCCTTTTTCGTATATGCAGTTTTCAGGTGTGAAGGCAGTGAAGGGAAAATGCGTCCACGCCCGGAAAAGTCTGGTCTGACCCTTGGTCTCGAATAATTTGATGTCTAAAAAACACTTGCTAATTTCGAAAAATATGATCATTTATTTAAAAAAAAAATCTGAAATAAAATGCTTCAGACCGGATTAATATTTAAGGTTTTTTATGATGAAAATATTTAGTAATATTGCAAGGTTCTCACTCGTACAGTTATTCGCATTTCTCGATCAGACAAATGGAGCACTTTTGCTCACGATAATACTTCATAAACTTTACGCTAGTTATTTTTAAGAGTATTTTTACAGAACATTTATTAAGTGTGTCACACACGTAACAGATCAGCGGTAAGATATCTGTATCTGAGTGCCTGTCCATATCACTCTCTATACACACACGTAGCAGATCACTTATATTTTACCGTCAAGCATCTGTAGAAACCGACATATATCAAAAGAGGGACAGATGATATCTGTGTATAATTGTATATCCGCATAGATAGATCCGCACCAAGAAACAAGTATAGACAGTTTGAAGGTTTCCGCGTGAATGTATCATTTTCGTATATTATCGTATCTAATAGAATATAAATTTAAAAAAAAAAAAAAAAAAAAACTAACTTTCACGTATCTGCTACGTGTGTGATACTTTCAGATGCGATAACTTTTTATACGCATATAAAATATTACTTACCTTGTTAGAAGCATGACATACATGTAAATTATAAGCGTCTTTTAATACTATGAGCAAACTTTAAAATGGAATACTATGAGTAAAATGAGGTAGATGAAATAGACAAAAAATTCAGGATTTTAATGTTATTGTAAAATTAAAAGCGGATTTATTATGAACATTTAGCGGAAAATATCAGCGGAAAGCGCATTATGTTATTGTTTTTTATAACACAGAGAATAAGCCGCTACGTTTAAAAAAATTCTGTTGTGTGTTATTAAAAAATCACCCAACAGTTACATGCATAGCCCTTAATCCCTCAGGATTCCATATGTCGTGGACATTAGGAACTACGAGTACCATGGTATCACAACACCCAGACTCTGAACAATAATTTGCAGGTGCAAACGTTTGTCCCGCAGCGGGGATCGAACCCACATCTCAGACGGCTACTCGCTCGCCGCACCACAGAGGTGTAATATAAGCGATAAATAAAATACTATATAATTATCAGTGTCTGAGAGTTGTTTGTGATAACCGTAGAATAACATTCTAAACAATATGTAAAACAGAGCGGATTGTCCGCTGAGTTTAATCCGCTGGATATGACGTTATTAACATGCTATAATATTATGTATTCCTTATTAATATTGTGTGCTTCTGTAAGTTAAAATAATTTCGATTCAATTGTGTCGATTTTTACATTGCAAAGGCAACCGCTTATTTAATTCTCTATAAGCTCATAAACTTTAAAAAATGCTATTCATACGTTTACATTAAAAACCTGCGACATCTATGAAGATTACTTCCCTTGGGGAACAACGATATCTATACACAAAATTACATTATTATACTTACTTAGTTATTTTCAAAAAATAAGATATGCATACTAGGCTCATGGCAATCCCGATAAGGGGGTAGCCTCAGATCACCGATTCCTGCAGACGTCCTTCTAGGGGGCAATCAGATGCGAGTCCAAGCAATAGATTGCGCACATGCCCACGTTTTGCCAAATAAGTAAGATGTAATGCGCCTAAAAAACAATTTTCAAAAGCAGTTGCCGCCACTGTAGGCCTTTGATTTAAGGTGAGTTCTCATCGACTTCTTTGATCATCGTGTCCGACTCCCATCGCGTCCTTTCAGCTAATAACTCTTGTAGTTTCTGGAAACAATCATTATCATCAGCCTATGATGAAAAACAATAATGATAAAAACCGGTCAAGTGTGAGTCGGACTCGCGCACGAAGGGTTCCATTATCTATAAAAACGGCAAAAAAACACGTTTGTTGTATGGAAGCTTCCCTTAAATATTTATTTTATTCTGTTTTTTAATATTTGTTGTTATAGCGGCAACAGAAACACATCATCTGTGAAATTTTACTGTCAAACTATCACGGTTCATGAGATACAGCCTGGTGACAGACGGACGGACGGACAGCGGAACCTTAGTAATAGGTTTCGTTTTACCCTTTGGGTACGGAACCCTAAAAAACAGTACAATTATCAACAATATAATCACAAGACGAGAGAAGTGATGATTTACGGCACTAAGACGTGGTCCCTAACTATTGACCGTATAGCTCAAAGTAGCGCAACGGGCTATGCAAAGAGCTATGCTAGGAGTTTCACTACGTGATAGAATCCGAAACGAGGAAATCCGTAGAAAAACCAAGATCATCGACATAGCTCTCAGAATTAGCAAGTTGAAGTGGCAATGGGCAGGTCATATAGCTCGGAAGAACTGATAACCGTTGGGGAATAAAGGGTTTCGAGTGGCGACCACAAACCGGACGACGCGGAAGGCCCTCCACTCAATGGACTAAGGACATTATAAACGTCGCAGGAAGTTGGTGGATGGAGGCGGCTCAAACCGTTCGTCGTGGCATTCTAAGGGGGAGGCCTATGTCCAGCAGTGGACAAGCTGATGATGATGAATGAAAACGCAATAATTATTTACCTCTGGTTTGTCGAGAACAATGATCCTGTTTTCTATTTTAGGCGCCAACTCGCAGGACTGTTGCTCCAAATCGTCCAACGAAGCTCTACGCGTTAGCCTGAAACATATTCCAATTCATAAATAGACTAGAACTTTCTCTCCATTTTTAACCAACTTCACAAAAAGGAGGAGGTTCTCAATTCGGTTGTATTTTTTTTTTGTATGTTTGTTACCTCATATCTCCGGCGTTTATGAACCGATTTGGAAAATTCTTTTTTTATTTGAATAGATATACTTCCAGATTGGTCCCATTTTTTTCAGAATCCAGTTCTGATGATGGGATCCATGAGGAATTGAGGGAACTCCTCAAATATTGTAGGCATACATATGGCAATTTTGATATTTTCAGCAAGACACCAAGCATTTGCATTCAGAAAGTATCATAATCCTTTCACCACAATGGTTCTTTCATCATTTTTGTTTCATCCAAATATTTAGTCGAATACAATGGCGGAAGTCGGTTTTTTAAATGAAAAGTTATTGTTCACTCTGTTTTGGGTCAGCTTCACTCGCGTTCGATAAAATAAATAAATGCTAGACATTTCACACAACATTATCTAGCTCCAAGCTAAGCAGAGCTTGTGTTATGGTTACTAGATAACTGATATACTTACAATACATTACATAGATATTTTTTATTTTACATAAAAATTAGCCAGAACACCCTGAACAAATATCTGCAGATCGTACAAATATTTGTTCCGAGGCGGGAATCGAACCCGCAACCTCCTGCGTCGCAGGCGAACTTTCGCCCGCCGAGCCAAAGAGGTAGTCAAGAAAAAAAAAGTTGCCTATGCTTCATTCCAGTACGACTAGTACATGCTAACTTAGGGTGCTGCCACACGAGTGTCGCGGCTGCGCTGCGTCGGCGCTGAGACGACGGAGCGGTGACGCTCCGTAGTTCTACATTCAAGTCTGAAGGGGCTGGGGAGACGAGGTGGGGAAGGGAGCTGCGTTGAAACGACGGAGCAGCAACGCAGTATTTAATAGCATATCGAAGCATAGCATAGCTGCGTTGACGCATACCATGACGTGACATACACCTCACCTCATATCATATCATCGATAAATCGCTTTCGTATCGAAGGGACATCCTAAAAGCAAAACGGCATATTAGCAACATGACCTAGTAGCAAATGGGACTAATATCAAAACGACATGTACAGTCTTGTACCAGGCCACCGCCACTCGCTCAAGGTCGCGCGTTATTTACCTACATCCAAGCAGTTTCCCAAAGACAACACGTGACAGTCGGTTGTCGGGCGCACGCCTGAGCGCTCGCACAATAAGTTTCCCGCGCAAATTCGCTTCGCGTGCATATTGTGCTGTAAATGGATGCAGTAGTCAAAAGACAAACAGAGACATATCATTTTATTTTTTAAATTGCCAAAGGACGATGAAATGCAAGTTATTTGATTGATGTAGGTACATTAGTTATTGTCTGTAGGTGCATATCGAAGTAATGCCTTTTATAGGTGTGATTTCATGTACATTTAGCATAGATTGCAATGATCTAGGTTGGAGGTACCTAAATAATTACTTGACATACCTACTTGTGCATAATTTGATTTGACTTCGGAATCGCTCTAAATTACTTATATAAGGACCTAAATACTTACCTACTTTATTTCTCCATAATAACAATATTGATAATAACAAACGGTAAGTACTTAAGTAATTCGTAGGTACAAGTCGACAACCCTTACGAGTTGCATCACTGCGCCAGACAGCGACAGAGTTACGCGTTAGGAGAGAGCCGCAATGTTTAGGTGAATATTGCGTTAGGTACAAAGCGCTTGTGCGAGCTGAATTGCACTTTGTTGCGTCCAAGCAAGAGTAGCTATTTAAATTAAAAAAATCGCGAAGTGAGTCTTCTGTACTTGTACTAATATTTATTCTGTGCTTGTACACGAGAAAATGAACATGAAAAAAGATTTCGTATCAATATATAATTCAACTAAAAGACGATCAAAACAAAAAATCAAAAATCAAAATTCCTGCATTTGTTTTTTTTTAAGGTGACACATTTAAAAATAATTATATTCGATGATTATTGATTATTAGTAACATTTGTATATTATAGAAAAAATTAGTAGATTAAAACATGAATTTATTGAGTTATTTGAGTTATATGAGTTTATTTATTTTTTATTGAATTGTACTAGGCCGTTCAGCTAAGATGTAATTTTGATATTAGTCCCATTTGCATGTTATGCCGTTCTACTTAAATGTCCTTGCGATACAAAAGCGATATATCACCTACTGCGCACCTACTATTCATCGCTAGCGCTTCGACCTGAGCTGTACCTGTGATGTCCACTGTGCGAAGTGGGCTCCACGGCAGCTGAGGAAGCCCTTCTAAGCGGCGGGGGACCGTCCAGCTCACTGCAATCCAACATCTTCACCAGACTGTGCCTGTAACAAATAAGGTACCATGTGTAATCAAGCAAGGATTAAGGAGTTAAGGATTGTTGCACTGTCCTTAGTACATATCGGTAACCTCACTGTATTGTGTTCAATGTAAATGTGTTATCCATCATCCTTAATAAATTTTTTGATTTCTGATTCAAACTCACTGCAATCAACCAAGTGCAGCGACCGATTGAAAAGTTTCCGAAATAACCACAGTTACCTAGTAAGTAGATAGATAGTTTTGAAGATCTCTGTGGCGTCCGATATAACCACAGTTGCATAGTAAGTAGATAGATAGTTTTGAAAACCTCTGCCGCGGCGGACGAAATGCAAGAGGTTGCGGGTTCGATTCCCGCTGCGGGACAAATGTTTGTATGATCTGCAAATATTTGTTGGGGGTGTTATGGTACAGGTTTACCCAGAAAATAACTCCCATCGACTGTTTTCGTTGGCGCAGAAAACCATGGTACTCGTAGTTCCTGATACCCACGAAACAGGGTATCCTAGTGTGGGATTAAGACTACGTATGTGACTGTTGGGTGTTATGTTATATAATCGGATATTTGCAATTATGGCAATGGGCTGTACATATGCCGAATAACCGGCAGCCGTTGAGGTAAAATTGTTCTCGAGTGGAGACCTTTTCAAGGTCTACACGCCTACAGGCTGATGATAATGATGTATCTATAAAGATATACCTTCGACTGAGAGTGACGAGCGACTGGCGATGCTTGGAGGGACGCGACTTGCCCGTGCGCACGTTGATCGCCGAGAAGTGGTTCTGTATCGCCATACCGATCTCTGGGCACATGTCGTCTGATACCTGTTGTCAAAACAAAATGTTGGTGTAAAGGATTTTTTTAGGCCTACTGCTTCATCGGCATCTTACGTTTCGGGTAAACAGCTTTTTTGGCAAATCTCATGTTTAGGTGTAATGCCCTCATTGGCATCTCGCGTTTAAGGTAATTCGATCATAAGGGGATTTTACCATCTGTGGGGCTACTCTTGAAAACAGTTCCAATCTTAATCCAGTTTCAACGCTTGTTTGGCACTCTTGAACCAAATCAAGTTTGAAATCCAGATAGAGCACGCGATTGACTTTGCGTGAAGAACAACAGAGACAGAAAGTCGATTTCACTTAGTTCCATAAAATTCCACTCCAAATTCAAGAGTACCAAATGATCAAGGAATCTAGTACTCTCTGACGACAAATGACACTAAATCCTGAATTAGGATCGAGTAGAGCGTCAAGAGTAGCCCTGCTGACCTGTTTAGCTTCAACTTTTTTTTATGCTCATTTGATTAAAAGAAGAAAATATTCTCTCCTATCATCAGTATTTAAAATTGTGTGATCTGCCATGGTGTTTCCTGCCTAAGAATAGACCCCTTCTTCTCCCGTGGATGTAGTAAAAGCCTTACAAAACGGGATGGTCAGTAGCATCGGTCTGAGTACTAATCACCAAACTGCGACCGCCTGCGAAGCGTGGTGACTATGGCAAATCCCCCCATCGTATTCAATTTTATTGAACGAGCGAAGCGAGTTCTCTGAGTCAACTTGGAAGAATCGGCGTTGTATGTATGTGTGTATGTATGTATGTATGTATGTTTGTCCGATGAAAACTTCCAAACCGTTAATCCGATCTTCATGAAATTTGGTATGGGGGTAGATAGTATTGGTACAATTTGTAGGTAAGGTTATGAGCTATATCGGTCAGGGGGTTGCTGATATATTGGGGTACAAGAGGGGGTAAAAAAAATAAAAGTGAGACAGTCAGATCAAGTGGGGTGTCTAATGAAAGTTATTTGGTTGGACATTTCAAAACTGTTTTTAATAAGTATTTAGCCTTAGTAGTTTTTGAGATATTAGGGAAAATAAAAAACGAAAAAATCAAAAATTCTAGGGTACTTCCAGCAATCCCACAGTGCTGAAATTTGGTATGCTTGTGGATTTTGTGTCACAACTATAGGGAAAAGTCTGAAACTGAAGAATTTAGAAACTTGTACTCCATAAAACAGAAACCAATATAACATCCATTGTTGACCTCTCATTTCTAGGAATTTGAATGACGCTAGAGTTCTATGGTTTTCGTCAAAAGGACGTTTTCAATTAATTCACCAGGTACTTGATATAGGGTACTAACAGGTATTACGCCCCGTTGCTTAGCCCTATTCAAAGCTTATTTCGATGATGGAAATTAGAGTTGTTACTGATAGATCCTGTACTGTACTGGTAGACATCGAAGTGAAAATTTTCAAAAATAATAATAGAAAAATTGAAATTACTTGGTTAAGTAGTAGGGCTGATAAAGGTGTTATCGCGAGGTCTCAGTTCGGGGCGAACCACTAGTTACTATTTGTACAGTCAATTGTAGAATAAGATTAAGCGCGAAGCATCATATTACTATCTGAACAGTCAATTGTAGAACAGGGCTGGTGCGAAGCGGTACTTTTACTATCTGTACAGTCAATCGTAGAACAGGATTGAGTGCGAAGCGGTACTATTACAGTTTTACCCAGAAAATAAGTCCGATCGACTGCTTTCGTTTGCGCAGAAAAGCGCAGACTGATATCCGACAGTAGCCGAACGTATAGTACAGCTCTGTCCCGCTGACATGATTCGTACACTGTCGGACAGAGTCGACTGATGAACAAGATGGCGCACGACCGGCCGCGATTTTACCGCGAAATCGTTTAACCAATAACAGTTTAGCGCGCGATTGCTATTGGTAGAAAGAAGGTTCCCGCGCTATAGAAATTGGTCTACGGCGCAAGTACATGGAGGCGACTTATATATTGGGTAAAACTGTACTATCTGTACAGTCAATCGTAGAACAGGACCGAGTGCGAATTGCCTGTTTAAAGTAGTAAAGTCAATTGTAGAATAGGATTGAGCCCGAAGCACATTGTCTCAGGCATTACTTACGATAACTTTACAGCTGGGAAGCATGGTGAAGCCGTCGTTACCCGCGAATAGGTACTCCTTGATAGCGAGCCGGTAATTCTGCTCGCGGAGCAGGTACTCGTCGCCAATCTTCACGACCTGCTCAGCTACGCGCCGCCCGGGGGGCAACGATGGGTCGAATGCGAACGATACGCCTGCCACCTGGGACAAATTATAATAAAGGTTGATTTAGTAAAAAATGGTTTTTTTTTACGTAGGTTGCGTCTAGTCTAAATCTGCACGCCCCTCGTTCGAAAACGGTCCTTCGTGGTTACGGAATATGAAATATTTTGTGACCTATATCTCCGAAACTACTGAGCCATAAATTTTGAAAAAAAAAATTGGAATATTGGACTTTACTTATATACTTTACAGGAAAACCTAAATGAAAATCCTAAATCTTCAAATTCCTACGGGAAACTGAAAATACTCATAATGAGAATATGTGTATAAAATTGTGTTAATTGACTAATAATTTAATTGGTCTACTCTAGTGGTCACTGTTAGTCTATTTGTACGGAACCCTTTCCACGCGAGCCTGATTCGCACTTGACCGGTTTTTTTGTATATCATGGTGAGCAATAAAGTATTTTCTATCACCTATCTATCGAGATCTGTGGCGCAGCGGGCGAGTAGCCGGCTGAGATGCGAGAGGTTACGGGTTCGATTCCCGCTGCGGGAAAAATGCTTGTATGATCTGCAAACATTTGTTCCGGGTCTGGGTGTTATGGTACCATGGTACTCGGTAGTTCCCGATACCCACGACACAGGGAATCCTAGTGTTGGATCAGGACTACGTATGTGACTGTTGGGTGTTATGCTATCTAGCAGCATCCACATCTCACCTGAGGGAACCGTCCTTCCAGGCTCGGGTACTTGCTGACCGCGTTCTCCAGCACTTCCAGTATGACGGAGCCCTTGGTCTCTACCACCACGATAGGGTCTCGCATCGGGATTATGGTACAGAGGTCTCGTAGCGTGAACTCGCCTGCGGGATGCACCTGGTAAAGAGATTATTTCTAAGTCACAATAATCACCACTCTGTTTCTTTCGACAACACTACATTACTGCGCAGCGCGTCTTTAGTGCGGCGGGTGCGGGCGAGCGCCAACACCCTCCTCAGCGTAATTGCAGACCGCTTCGATGGTCCTTATATGAATAACTGTTGTGGGTACCATGTGCCGCCCAAGCCGTTTAAAAGAGCGTGGTGATAGTTTGCGTGCTTGCATGCCCTCCCATTGAACAAGGGTAACATGTAGGTAGGTACTCCTATCTATATGTTGCCTTTGTTTAATATTCTGTTATGGTTGTTGTAGCTGTAGTTTATTGTATTGATGTGTTTATTTTGTGTTATGCTTATGAGCCTTGTAGTTGCTTGACTTCAATAAATAAATAAATTAAAAAAAATTACTTTCTTTGGTTACAGCAAGCATGACAAAAATGCGGCCCGATTCAATTATAAGAACAAAGCATATTTTTCTGTCATTTTACTTAAATAAACGATTAGCGTCCTGTCCGTCTATTCCCTAACTGAAAGTCACTCGGTGACTAACGATTTACAAGTAAAAATATGACCATCAATTAATCAAAATTATCATAGAGAATGAGGGCTTTTCATCTTCGATTAAAAAAAAAAGTAGTTCGAATTGGTTCGATAGATGGCGCTGACTCCACTGTAAATGTCAAGATTGTCAAATGTATTATCTGTAGTGCACGCGTACTAAGCTATTATCTAACTAGTATGTGTCATGATTATTCTGTTTGTGTTTGTTTCTTGAGTGTACTAGTGATTCCGTGGTGTTTTTAGAAGGCAAAAATAAATACCACGATACGAAAATATATCTACGTTGTTGATGTTGACATTTCACATTATTTTGACACTTGACAGCTAAGTTACAGAGCAGCGCCATCTATTTTCAACGCTGAAAGCATGATTTGAAACGGCCGTGAAAACCCCTCATTGTCAATTGATGGTAATTTTACTTGTCAAACGTTAGTCACCGAGTGACTTTCAGTTAGGGAATATGGTGGCAGTACTACTATAATATCTAGTTAGTTTTCTTTGTAGTTGGGTTTTGCAGCCACTGATTCTACGGTCCTGGCATTTGTCCTACTAATGCCTTTGAGTTTGACATGCATGGGTTACAGGACAACTTTTGTTTGTATTAAAAGGTCTTTATTTATTACTCATAAAATATAAAAAGGTACGGTAAGGAGAGTGCCCAAGTTGAGCAGCATGGGGTCGGCCTACGTAGCACACAATAGCACGTCGCTAACCTAATCGCCGAGGTTGCACTAGCAGAACTTACCGAGGAGCTCGCCCATTTATTTGATCAGATCTGGAAGTGCTCGAGTAGCACGAGGTCGGCCGACGTAGCACACAATAGCACGTGCTCACCTAGTTGCCAAGGTTGCACTCGCAGAACTTACCGAGGAACACGCCAAATTACCTGATCAGATCTGAAGGTGCCAGAGTTGAGTAGCACAAGGTCGGCTGACGTAGCACACAATAGCACGTCGCATACCCAGTTGCCGAGGTTGCACTCACAGGCGCGGATGCGAGAGAACCTGCCTTCGAGCGGCACGCAGAACTTGCCGAGTACCTCGTCCATTTTACCCTCGATCATCGCTGCCAAATATTATATTATATTACAAGGAATACGATTTTTCACACAAACATTTTCATCCCTTTTCACCACCTTAGAGGGTGAACTTTCCAAATTACTTTCTTAGTACACCCCTACACTCTAAAAGGGATACACCCTCCAAATTTCAAGTCTCTACGACCAGCGGTTTAGGCTGTGCGTTGCAACTCTGACTGAGTCAGTCAGGACTTTGCCTTTTATATACTTAATAGATTTCTGACATTTAAGACATCGCCACTAGATCGAAACGTGATCCGAACTTTATTTTGACTAATTTTTACGAGAATTATGCCTCTGAACGCCCATCATCCATCGAATTCAAGGATTCCGGAAAATTCGACAGAATAATTTGTGCCCAACGAGGCTTCTGTTCCGTTCCGCGGAGGTGTGAATTGATGACCCTTAGTGGCTATGCATGCTAAGAAGCCCTCATCCAGCAGCTGATGTATACAGGCTGATGTAGAGTTCTAAAAATCAATGTGGTGTATACCACACGCTCGTGTAGTTGCATGTTGAATTTGGAGACTCAAGCTTATAATCATTAAATAATTAAGCATAATAATATGAATTATTGCATGCATTAAGTAATTAATTAAATTATGCATTAAGCATAATTCCAGGATTGCATACCCACAGTGAAGAGTGTTGGAAACATGAAGTTCTTTTACTCATTCAGAATGATTGTCTGTTCCTCCATTTCATTCATTCACTCTCTATTAATACTAGTAGGCAAAACCTGCATAATTTAGTAAACTGTGTTTCTAAATAAGTAATTTAGCAATTATTTATTTTAAAGTTTTTATATAAGGGATTTAAGCTTAATTTTCGTGTTTTTATTTTATGATTTTTACATTCTTGGATTTAATTTACACTGGAAATGTTTTAGGTTAAGATTTAATGTCAAAACTGAATTTTAAACATGAAAAAAATGTCTATCTATAAACGTCAAGTAAGCTGCACGTTGAATTAAATTTTTTTAATATCTAAAATGCTAAATCCTTTCTAGTATCCAATTAAATAGTGTGTAGCCCAAAAAAGAGAAGCCCCATATAATGTGTAGCAGTGTGCGATCATAGCTGTAAATATCTTACCTGAGTACTTGTCGACCTTGGCTTTCAAGAGCAGATCTTCTGCGTACGAGCTGGTGACGCTCATGTCGGTTATATCGACGCGTGCACTTGCGCCGGTCAGGTTGATACTGATCTTAGAGAACTGACGGAAGTCCGTGCCACTTTTCACTATGTATTTATTGTTTATCTGTAACGAGATATAGAGTTTTGAATAACATTGAATCAGATCAGCCCCCATTCTCTCTAACTGAAAGTCACTCGGTAACTAACGTTTGACAAGTTAAATTAACATCAATTGTTCAAAATAATTATCATTAAGAATTGTCAATTGATAATAATTTTACTTGTCAAAACGTTAGTCACTGAGTGACTTTCAGTTAGGGAATAGGGGGGCTGATCAGCTATTTAAAATGTCTTTGCATTGCATACACACAGTATTGGAAATTAAAAATTTGATTCGCAAGGACGCTATATAAGCAAACAGAACTAGCTGTAGATATGGACACTAGTGTGGATTGTAATATAACTTCAATGTTGATTTTAGTGTGCATTGCTATTCTGATTCTATTTTGATTTCATTGTTGATTCTGGCATGGATTATAATGTGATTTCAATGTTTATTCCAATGTGGATTCAAATTTGATTTGAATATTGATTCTGGTGTGGATTATAATGGGATTTCAATGTTGATTCCAATGTGCAATGCAATGTGGATTCAAATTTGATTTGAATATTGATTCTGGTGTGGATTATAATCGGATTTCAATGTTAAATTGCTAACAAAATGGATGACATGTGAATTACTCTGTGTGAAATCTGATGAATAAATAAATTATTATTATTATTAATGTTGGTTCTAGTGTGCATAGCAATGTGGATTTTAATTTAATTTCAATGTTTATTCTGGTATGGATTTCAATGTTGATTCCGGCGTGGAATATAATGTGATTTGAATATTGATTCTGATGTGATTTCAATGCTGATTCTAGTATGTATAGCTATGTGCGCGCCGCCGCTTCTTACATTGTGGCTATGCAGATTCAAATTTGGTTTCAATGTAGATTCTAGTGTGCATAGCTATGTTGATTTTAGTGTGGACTTGGAATTTGATTTAAAAGAAAATGCATAGCGAAATTCTTGTCATAATAGATGAACTTACCTCTAATACTTCGTAAACATGATCATGTCCGCCCAATATAAGGTCTATGTCAGTGGATCCTTCAGCCAGTTTGATGTCGTTCGGTGTCCTCATGTGGGTCAAAGCTATCACGTACTCGCAACCCTAAAACAACGAAACATATTTTTTAATTTTCACCCTTGTGAACAATGATGATAATGAAAAGTAGCGTATGTATTAATCCATGGTAAAAAACCACCCTGTTTACAATAACATCGTTGCGTGACTGACTAATAACTCACTCCACTGACAGACTGAGTCAGTCGGTGAGCGAGTCAGTCAGTGAGTGAGTCACTGACTGACTCACACACTCACTGACGGACTCACTCACTCACTCACTAACTGACTCTTTGACGTATATGTTTTGATTTCTCGAAAACGGCTATAACAATTTCGATAAAATTTGCTATTTGCGGGTTTTTGGGGGGCAAAAAATCGATCTAATTCGGTTGCATTTCTAGGAAAACGCGTTTTTCAGAATTTTCCAAGCAAAGCTCAGTCACCTATGTCCTATACATTAAACGTCGCAGGAAGTCGGTGGACGGAGGCGGATCAAGACCATTCGTCGTGGCATTCTAGGGGGAGGCCTATGTCCAGTAGTGGACTTCTACAGGCTGATGATGATGATGATAACGAAGTGGCTTACCTCTTGTTTTAGTTGCGAAGCCAATTTAGTGCCGGCTTGGATGAAGTCTATAAAAGTTACTTCTTCTGGGTTTATTGTCGCTAATGTATCCAACCATTCCTGGAAATAAACAAACGAAAGTTTTAGAGTTAAGTTTAGGTTACTTTTTTTGACGACCTCTGTGGCGCGGCGGGCGAGGGTTCGCCTGCAACGCAGGCGGTTGCGGGTTCGATTCCCGCCTCGGAACAAATATTTGTAAAATCTGCAGATAATTATTCCGGGTGTTCTGGGTATTTTCTATGTATTATAAAAAATATCTATACAGGCTGTTTTTTTTAAATGGGTCAGTATGGAGATATCCGAATCTCCGAAAATTATTTTTAAGACGTAATTGCTAACAAAATGGATGACATGTGAATTACTCTGTGTGAAATCTGATGAATAAATAAATTATTATTATTATTATTATGGATTCGGATATCCCCATACTGTCCCATTTAAAAAAAACACCCTGTATATGTAATGCATTGTATTAAGTATATCAGTTATCTAGTACCCATAGCAAAAGCTCTGCTTAACTTGGGCTAGATAATGTTGTGTGAAATGTGCAGCATTTATTTATTTATTTACTTGAGCAACTTTTGCAGTGGTTTGTAAAGTGGCGCAAACTTCAAATTGTATTGTGTTCTTGCTTATTAAATTCAGGGTATAAGCTATAGTCCATTCCAAATTTCAACCAAATCGCTCTAGCTGTTAGTTTCAGCGTGAAGCATTATAAGTGAGATGAGACAGAGAGATTCCACATACCTGCTCAACGAGTCCAATCAATCCAATCTTATGCCCGTTACACATAAGTGCGTGGGTGATCTTTCCATCACCCAATGGACGTCCTGTCTCATTGTCAATCACATTGCTCATCAACCATGGAAAGTTACATTGAGCCACTAACCCAGACAGGACTTCTAAACCGAAATCTGAAAAAGATACAAGCAAATTGGATACTACTGTGAACGCTATAGAATATAACATAACACCCAACAGTCACATAAGTAGTCCTGATCCCACACTAGGATTCCCTGTATCGTGGGTATCAGGAACTACGAGTACTATATGGTACCATAACACCCAGACCCGGAACAAATATTTGCAGATCATGCAAACATTTGTCCCGCAGCGAGAATCGATCCCGCAACCATTCGCATCTCAGCCGTCTACTCGCCCGCCACGCCACAGAGGTCGTCGGGGAGGGCGGGGGTATACAGGATGGACTTTTAAGACGAGTCAGTAAGGGCAGCTACCTTAACCGTTATAGTTACAGGAAAACGTTCCTAGGAGACCATCCATAACTTTTTAAGATACTCTGATCTGCATTCACAGATTTCGGAAAAAAAAATACAGCCCGAAAAAAAAATTACATTTTACACAAAAAATTTTTGATGCCAATCGATTGTTTCTTATATGGATCAAAAGTTTATTGGACCGACTGAGGTTTGAGTACGACCTAGATTTGAACCCACGACCTTCGGATCGGAAGTCGGGGTGACTACGGGCCTACTAGAGCATCAGTGCTATCTATGATATTGAATAGGTTACTTACCGAAATCATGGTTCCCAAAAACAGCACAGTGTGTTCCGATCTCATTTAGCACGGGCACCATTTGCTCGCCTTTCGTGAAAGTGCTCACTGAAAATAATAATAAACAATCCGTATTACTTCTTCTTTCATTTATTTGTGGCTTCTGTTAATTTGTACTACAGGGGTAGGCAGTACTTTTGATACTATTGGTACTGAGAGGCACGCTATTTATAATATAACATAAGTAATGCTTCTCTTCAATGTAGTTTTAATTTTCTTTGATAATCTTTGTTGTTTGTGTGTGTGTCTCTTGTATTTTCCTGTGTCATTCTTATCATCTGCACCATAGGCTCAAAAAAATGCTTTTTCTTTCTTTCTTTGATAGCCTGTCTATGGTGTTCCAATGTTGGGTTATAAGTGGGTCATATAAGAGAGAATAGGCTAGAATAGAAAATACTTTATTGTACACCATACGATTATAAAAAATAGACAAAACTTAACATGATTATTAAAAGTAGGTACAATGGGCGGTCTTATCGCTTAGAAGCGATTTCTTCCAGACAGCCTTTGGATGGAGAGTAATCTGTAAGATTAGAACAATGGCCGGCGGTGTACGTAAATATTACAAGATTATACGAAAGACTACAACTAATACTTTGTTAGTATATAGAACTTCTTGTGAAAGAGTTCGTCCGGGGAAGTACTACCACCGTACCAACTTCTGCCGCCAAGCAGTAGTGCTCGCATTGCTGTGTTTCGGTTTAAAGGGTACGGGTGCCGGTGAAATTACAGGCACATGAGACTTTTCATGAGATGTCTCTGGGTCGGCAGCGCGCGTGTGATGCCTTTGGTGTTGCAGGCGTCCATAAGCTACGGTAACTACTTTCCATCAGGTGGGCCGTATGCTTGTTTGCTTGCCAAGTAGTATTTTTTTTAAATTTAATAAAAAATACAGGACAAATCTTATAGGTACCAACCAAAATTGCCCAACAAATTTGGGTAAAGATATCCTACCTGTCATTAAAGATATATCAACTCCACGTAAGTGCACACCAGGGGCGTAGCTACCGCCGTATCTGCCGTATCAATTATACGGGGCCCCCGAGCCACGAGGGCCCCCGACGGGCGTAAGCAAAGATTAATAAAAACTTTCCAATTTTTTTTATTTCAGAAGTGACAAAAGTCAAAAAAAGCAATTTATTTTTTTCCCGCGTAATGCGTGCATTCAAAAGTTGGCAACACCCTAAATTGGTAAACCACGGAGAGCAGTGTTTATTGACGCGTTTTATTTAATTGTACATTTCATTGTATCTAATACAATACAAACAATTGTTCCTCTGGTTTATTAGTATTAAATAGTAGCGATTTGTAAAAAACAATGAGTGAAAGGAAAAGAGATTATCCCAGCGGAGCTACGAAAAGAAAAAGTAAACAGAAAAGGGAGGTCATAAAAAAAGTGCCCAAAATTTCTTAATTTTTTCAGAAAATTTCCCTTCATAAGGGCCCTCAAACAAATTTTTATACGGGGCCCCGCCAAGGCACGCTACGCCACTGGTGCACACATCTGGATAGTTACTCGTGGGCCTTCAAGACCAATTAAAATCTAACGTTATCAAGTCGCTAGGCGAGGCGATAAACGTCAAATGTTAACCAATTAACTTACAAAGATTTTTAGGTAAGTACCCCGATGTCATTGGCCAGGTGTTGGCCAGATTAAATGACATTTGCGATAGTCTCTCTTGGCGGCTAACCCCGAGTACAAATCTCTTACTAAAATGAGAACAAATTACTAAACCTCTTATTCATAATCAGTTTTTAAACCATTGATAGCTAAAATAGCTTTTCGTATGTAATTTTACATCAAAGAGAACAAAACAAAAGCTATTTTAACTAAAATAGGTTTAAAAATGATTATGAATTAAGGGGTTAGTTTTAAATATCAATTTGTTTTATTGTAGGTACATGTCATTGTGGTTATTTTAAGATGTACGCCACTGTCCTTATTTGTTAAATAGTTTCCGTCCACCCAAAGGTTATCTAGAAGAGATCGTTTATTTATTTATTTACACGCACAAAACACATATTAAGCGATAAGACCGCCCATTGTACCTCTGATTTGAAACTTTGTATCTTTTTTTTGTTGTTTTTTACTTTCATATTTGTATTTTATATTACTTGTTAGGAACTCCTAATTTTATCTTTACGGAGGAGGGCGTTGGTGTCTGCGACGCAGTTTTTATAACTTCTGCAGATTATCATCGTTTTCAATTTGTATTTTTTTTTTGTTTTTATTGTGTACAATAAAGTTATAATCTATCTATAAGTAGCGGCACGTAAGTCTAGCGCTGAGCGAAACGTGGAGGGGATAGTTGCGCATGGGTACTGTCGCGCACGCAATACAATTATTATAACATAACATATATAATGTCACCTAGTGGATCAATTAATCAGTACTGAGTTCACCATATATAGAAGACAATATGATGAAAACAATTTGGCTTTTGACCTTCGCTGATCGAAGGGGCCTTAGTGGGATACCAGGTCTGTTAGCAACAGTTCAAAAATAATTACCGTATATCGAGTATTGACCTAGACCTAATTTTTAAGGTCATTTTTGATCTGACAGAGCCCTTAGGCTCAAGTTCATTAACACTATTAACAGGACGGTTAACGACTATTTAGTCTAACAATTTATTCTTGTCACAAATAGATTATCTATAGTGACTATGAGCCATTGGTTACAGTAACCTCTCGTTTATATGTAGAAACTAAATTTCCTTTGCTGAACAGCAGATATCTTTCGAGCATCATGGCTGCTGTGACTACAGCAGCATTCTAAGCTCAAAATCAGCGTTGGGTGTTAACTCATCCAACATTTATGCTGAGCTGAACGCCATTTTGGCACATAGACACATAAGCCGATTTATTTAAGCCATTCATTTTTAATTTGAAAAACGGCTAATAGCCACTGTTTTTCGTCACTTTTGCTGTCGTTTCGAGGCTGAGTTCTTAATCCTCTTAATCATGGGCACTGCCCGCGACCGCGACGGTTCTCTAGTAGGTACACCTATGTTATTAAGTAGTTGTTGGATTTTTGGTATCGGCTTTGTTTGTAGTTTTTTATTTTTTAGTGTGCCAAATAAACGTTTTCTTTCTTTCTTTCTTTCTAAGGCGAGGCTGAAAAATAGCGTGGCTGAGCCCTCGTCCTTTTCTCTTACACTACCTCGTCTACCAACCTTTATCTTTAATATTATACTTGTACCTTTGTAAATAAGATAAGTATTCGTGTCAGTGAATAAATGCCCTTTTATTTTTTTATTGATTAAATAATGCACTATAGAATAAGTTAGTAAAATACTTACGCATGCTCGGCGAGAATACATCACCGCTGAAAAGCACCAATGGATTAAGGTGTTGCAACGACTTCACAGCCGTGCTGAACCTCAGCGCTCCACCAATAGGCTCCGTATCTAAAAAGAAAACTAAATGAAGGCCCAATCGAATTCCAAAATTGCCGTGGTACTATGTGTTTAACCTATGAAGAGACACACACATACATCTCTTCCGTTGATGTTGTGCAAGCCAACTAAGGGATCACAATAGGGGATGGGCAACACATAATCCATCATCCAAAACTACAGTCTTGGATTAGTTTATAGTTACTAAGTAATTCACGGACGATCATCGTAATAATCGTCATCGTACGATGCTTGCTGCAAAACTCGGACTACGGGCTCTGGACACTTATATGTGTTACCAAGTTCTATGGTTACATGAACGCCAAACGCCTCGTTTTGCTGAACACTCGGCTAATTGCGGCCAAGGCTTGTATATGTTGAGTTTTTCTCAGATCGTGAGCAGACATCATTATCAACATGAGTATCGTCGATTTATCTAGAAGAAAGTTTTCGAAGAAAGTTCTCTTAATAATGTTTGAATATCCAAGCATGTTAGAGAAAAGATAACATTTACTTGAACTGCCTTCAAGAGTTCATTTCGACTTTATCTACTTCTTTCAAGGTTCAATGTGCCAATGACCCAATTGAAGTAGCTTGAGATTGAGACATTCGGTTAGCAGACATTGACGATAATGAGGAGATAGTATGGTGATGTAGTGCTGATTAAAACCATTCAGTATTCGCAAGTCGCAAATTAGAGGATGCGCCAAAATATACGGGATTACAGCTAATTCCAATTTTTTTCATAGTAAAAAGAAAAATAAATTTATAAATGTGTTTCGTGTTTTTACAAATTTTTAGTAAAAAAGGATCTACCAACATACTTTTAAAACTAAGTTTATTTTATTTCTCTGAAATAACTGTACTTAATCCTGTAGATTTTGACACATTATTATGTAGTATTATGCCTCTGAACAAATATTTGTACGATTTGCAGATCAGGGATTTGTTCAGAGTTTTCTTGGGTATTTTTCTATGTACAATAAAAATATCTATCTATGTAACGTATTGTATTAAGTATATCAGTTATCTAGTAGCCATAACACAAGCTCTGCTTAGCTTGGGGCTAGATAATGTTGTGCGAAATGTCCAGCATTTATTTATTTATGTTCTCATGTCTCATAATGCTCTATTTTGGTCAATTTCGTAAAAATAGTAATTCCAGTTTACAGAAAATATAGATTGAAATTTAGAAAAAGCCTACTCACATTTATTCAACCTGAAATGTTATTTATATTGATATAAATATTGTTAAGAATAAAGGCTGCAGCACACCGGCTGCGTACGCGCAGACGTCGTCGTACCATGACGTTGTAATGTATGGAACTCTATGAGACATGGCACACGCTTGCGTGACGTGCACGCAAGCGTGTGCATATACAAAGTGACGCGCGTGTGTACGTTACGTGCTGCATACGCATCCGGTATGAATAGGCCTTAAAGTTAAATACAGGGAATTTATTAATTTGGACAACACCACCTTTCAAGCGTTTTTTGCAGACTAACCCCTTAAGTTGGCTTTTTCTGCTCTTTCGACGTCGTCCTTTTTTATTTTATTTCAATTTCTAGTGTTTTTTTTAGTTATATCGTGTAATTTTGGTGGCATTTTAACCGGTGTAGCTTATAAAGAGCACATGGTATTGAATTTAAATAAAATAAGTGTATTGCGTGTCTTTTCGAAGGGGTGGAAATTGTCCAGGAACATTCTAGTAAACTGCCATCGATTTACTAGAATATGACTTGACAGAGTACTTGACGACTGGCCATTGTTTGATAAATAACTATGCTACTTGACATTGGCAAAATTGAGTATATCCTAAGATGCCATTAAAAAAAACCCCTTAAGTTAATGTAAGGTTCAAAATGGCTTGTATAGATTGACTTGTACTCGTACTTGCTCGTAGACTACCCAATGTCAGGCTTGCCTAATGCCCGCCAAATAAAAATAGACACCAATAATAACTCTTATCGCTATAGCAACAAGTAAAAAACTTACTTGTAGTCGGCTCAATGTTGTAGACATCATTGAAGTGTATAATGACGACATCGTCTCCCATTCCTCGACCGGCCAGCTGACTGACGGCGCGTCTTCCAACTTGACGGACCTCAAGTGACGCCTGGGGAGAAAGCAGTCTTGTTACTTTTCAGACTTCCTTGATTGAGAATACAGCGGGTTCCAGGAACTCTCTTCAACCGGAAAGACCTCATGCTGGCCACCCAATCACCCCATGCATTTTCAACGATTTTCTCCTGTGAGTTCCACACAAGGTACGTAGGGTGGGTAACGGAACCATTATAAGATCACTCGGGTGTCTGTCTGTCACAACCTATTTTCTTCGAATCTACTGGATCAAAAAAGCTGAAATTTATATAAATTTCAAAGAATTCCATTTGGTTATTTTTACATATCACAATGAAAGAGTTTGTTATGAAAAATAAATAAGTATTTTTTTATAACTTTAAAATGCTTTTTTAAAAAGAAATAAAAGCGAATATTGACCATTTCCCTAGCTAGTAAGGTTATCGACTATAATGAATTTAATTTCGTACCCTGACGATGGCACACATAACTTACTGAAGATACTAGGTACTGCATAATCTACCTAACAATGGTACTTTCGCAATGTCATCACGCATTGATATTTTAATTAGAATTGGTAACCTCCGTGGCAGGAGGGGCGAGCATCCGGTTGAGACGCGAGGGGTTCGATTTCCGCTGCGGGACAAATGTTTGAATGAACTGCATAAACACAGGTACGCATCAGGAAGTACTAACCTATATAAATCCTTTTTTACAACTACCTACTACCAAATTTTCTAAAAATAGGTATGCACGCACATACTCAATTAGCCAGCTATAATAACTCGAATATTTTAACTACATTTAGCATAGCGTGGCAACGTAAGAAATTAATTCAAACGCTTAGGGTGGTACAAGGTCAGTGCAGCTCCAAATGTCGAAACAATTGGCAAACTAAAATGTTCATAACAAATTGTCGGAAATTGGAACCCTGGTGATACCAATACCTACCTAACCTATCTACAGTACTTGCAAGGTACAGTAAAAAGACTTGCAACAAATAGTTGCAAAAACAAGGCTGCTAGAAAAGTAGCATATATAGATAAAATTCACATAAAAATTTTACAGAATTAGTGATAGTTAAATCTTAAAAGTGACATTTCCGGCCTAAGAAAAGACCACTCCGTCTCTTCCCGTGGATATCGTAAAAGCCGACTAAGGGATGGCAGCAGCATCCATCTGAGTAATCAACACCACTACTGCGATCGCTAATCCACCTGCTAAGCGTGATGATAATGGAAAATCCCCACATTGCATTCTTAGGGGGGCCACGGACGTCTACTAGCTTCAGATGAAATCCTTTAAAAGGGATACAATTAGATAATTGAAAATATAATCTAAGTTTAAACAAATACCCAACTTGTCTTATTAATATATTTTCAGGATGCACGTAATTTTTTTTTGGGTGATTCCTCTCGCATGTGTCGCGAAATTCAAATTTTATTGCGTTTTTGCTCATTACAGCTTATCAACACTTCTTGAGATAGTAAAAACTGATTTTGCGAAAACTAGGAGACCTAACACACATGTTTTAGTTTATAGTTTCACATATAGATCATTACTTAAGCTACGAATACTCTTCAATGATTTTTACAGTGTTTTTTTGGTTTAAAGATATGCGTAGCTTATCTAATGACATTTATGAGATACTATCAATTAAAACATGTGTCTCCTAGTTTTCGCAAATCTGTTTTCTCTATCTCAAGAAGTGTTGATTAGCTGTAATTTACAAAAAACACAATAAAATTTGAATTTCGCGCCACATGCGAGAGGAATCACCTTAATGTATTTTTCCCTTTTTGTTGTTGACTGTACCTTGGCGTTTAGCTGGTGGCATGTTGATAGTGTTAACACAGAGTTGATAGAGATAACACAAATTATAGGGATCCTTAAAGAAATGGCAAAAACAGACCCACACTGTCATGTCACTGAGCATGCCTGTCCCTATTCCCTTAACTCTTTTAGAGATAACACATGTTTGTTTTCATTATAAACAGATGTGTCTCATTAATACATTCTTAATGTGAAGCCTTATCTAATTAGTAGGTATATTAAGAAACAAATGTAGATGTGACTGATGTCCCTCCTTGCGTCGATATCCTCACTGCTAAGGGACATGACCTTTATGCACGTAATGCTTTATGATGCCCCACTGAGGGGTGCACATTACCCCTCTGTGCTTAAGTTACCCCCACCAGCCGAGCTCCAGCAGTACAACTAGCTCTCCATAGATAGATTGAAAATACTTTATTACAAAAGACAAAAAAACAAGTACATATAGACGAACTTAATTCTAATTAGCATTTTTTTCTAGTTAACCTTTGTGTAATGTAGTGGGTGGTAGTGCTATAGTGCTAGCTTGGGTTCCATAGAAGCGGAGTTTTTTTTCTATTTTGGTTATTAACTAATCAAAATCAACAAAATTTGTTTTTTAATAGGCTTGTGGTTTGGCAGTTCTTATTATATTACAATTAAAGTAAAAAACATGATGATTCTAATTTTTTTAACAAATCTTTGAGTCAATTAGAATTGAATATTGAAGTGATTTTTAAACTATTAACATAATTTGATGGGCAAATGACAAACCACAGCCATATTAGTATAGATTGTGTCATTAACTTACATGGAACGGGCTTAAGCGGGGTAGCGATTACTCTCAAGCTACGTTAACATTTACAAAGTTAAGGGCAAAAAAAAATATAAATAATTTAATTTTTGCGTGTTTTTTTTATTTTACACATCAACATGCACAAGTGCAACCAAAATTACTACAAATACATAAATACTTGTACTCAAACATGCCTGGATATTCAAACATTATTTTGGAGAACTTTCTTCGGCCTAGGCCGGCAATGTTTGTGTTATCACAAAGGCTATTTCACTATGAAAATCTGGACCCTATCTATCTGCCATCTATCATGTAATCCTAAATAATATTTGAATACCGCTTATTGTTTGAGAAAAATTACATAGCAAGCCTTGGCCACAATTAGGCATTCATGGAATCACGAATGTGTGCCCTAAATTAAGACAAGGCTCCTTGACTTTGGAGTCACTTCGTTACATTCTCACTCAGTAAAGGTAAAAGTTACAAGCTTGATGTTTATACAGTGATTACTTGAGGATACAATCTAATGAAATCATAGATCAGAAACACGATTGGTAAAACTTTTCTCGATAGATTTATTTTTCCTAAAACCTTTTTTACGTCCATCCTTCGAATCTAGAAGATATTGATGGTAAATTTTTATACAATTCGGTAGAAAATCACAGCACGTAACAAAATAGAAGATGATTTATTTTTATATTTGCTACTTTTTAAGCAAAACGGAGTTTTATTACATGTCGCTTACGTCATTTACTTTTGAGTGCTTCTGATCTATACCGCATCTCTTCTCGGGCTCAAGTGAGTAATAGCGCTATCACTTTCTAATCGGGGCTCATGGGCGGAGTTAGCGTGGGAATTTTTTTCAAGGAGTATCATCTTAACATGTTCACCCATCAACTCCTGATTTGCCGGCCTGCACTATTCTTTTGTGAAATTTAATCTAGGTACCTACTCCACAGACGGTTTAACTCAGCTAGTAGACGAAAGTGAATTAAGTGTAGAAGTGTCAGCTAGTTCACATAGCTTGAGTTATAAAATACCTACAGTAAACCATACAAAATCTATCAAAATTTGTTACTACAGTGGTAATATATAAAGATAATAATCTTAATACTGGGTGACTGGGGTAATAGTGACAGTGTCAGGAGTTTTAAGGACAATCAAGATGGATTATTAGTCCATCTATGAACAATCTCAGACATCAGCCCCCCTATTCCCTAACAGAAAGCCACTCGGTGACTAACATTTGACAAGTGAAATTACCATCAATTGCTAAAAATTATCACTAAGAATTGTCAACTGATGGTCATTTTACTAGTCAAACGTTAGTCACCGAGTGACTTTCAATTAGGGAATAGGGGGGCACATCATCTATTTATTCTCTTTTTTGTACACAAACAAAAGACTGAAAGAAACATGTAGAATGAAAGGACATGTAGAAAAGCAAGCTTAACTCCAAGAAGAGTATCCGTGCCTCCAGCCTAAACGACACTAGACTTGACGATGAAGCTACAACAATATTTTAGCAACAACCAACTTAACCTAGGATCTATCTACAAATATTTTCTACTACTAAGACTTCACATGCCTGTTTCAGCCATCCAACGACGGACCTCACACCATCGGTCACTTCTCCGGGCATGTCGACGCTAGTAGACTCGATGAGTGAACTCCAACGGGATCGGAGTGCTGCCTGTGCGGCGAATGATGCCATAGCGCGCCCACACTTTACTAGAACCATTTTTACTGGCTAGGTTTTTGGCAGATCATTTTTAACTACGTATATAACACAATTTTTTGTATTTATGAGTCAAATTTGCTGGCCTTTGATGCAATGATTTATAATTTATCTTGTAGGTAACATTTTTTTACTGATTTTGTTAGCAGATGTTTTTGAACTAGGTAAGTACCTAGTTTTCCCGATACTGTTGCTCTTTTTTTGGAACTCCCATAAAGAGTAGGACATAGTTTTTGGTTTATACTTATGTCAAGTTTCTGTTCCCCGAAAGCAAATTCATCTGCTATTTTATCATATAATATTGGCCAGTAATTTAATAACAAAAAAAGGGCTAAGTACAACAAAGGAACACAATACAAGGGAATTACAACAGCATGTTGGCATAATTTTGTTTTAGCAACCCATCAATCTTAGATAAGTAATCTAGATTGTATTTTGCATAACATTATGTCTACAAGGTGGGTTTCAAGGCAAACCATTAATTTTGAGGCTGCTTAGTTTTGTTAGCACCATTTTTAAACAACAGCCAACCTATGTAAAGCAAAATTAATTTTGTTCTTATTTCAAAATATTTGGACACTCAAATTCACTTGTTTTCAATAAAACTTTCGTAAAATTAGCTTGGTGGCAAAGGTTTTCACAATTCAGCACCTTTTTAGTTGCACTTTTTTGTGCTGTTGTGTACTAATGCACTGATAAAACTGTGTTGCTGACTTGCTGCAGGCAAACGGCTTCCCGTGGTAATGAAAAAGCTAGGTCAAGGCAGCTTCCTCATCTATTTTAGGAAAAATCCACACAATGTTACAGGTGAAACTGTATGTGATGTGAAACGCTGAATACATACTACATACTGTTTGACGTATGTTATCTATTATCAGTTGCATTCCGTCATCCACGAGAAGAACAATCAATTAAATTATATTTTTACTAAAAAATAAATATATTCCAGAGACTTACCTAGAAAATTGAGCGGCGCTTGAATGAAACACTGGTTTATGAGCAATAAAAGGGGTAGTTTTATTCACTTTTCTCACTAAAGGCTCCACACTGTTACATAAATTCAATTTCTGTTTGATTTTTTTAGTGAATTTTGTTTGTATGAATTGCACACCCATGAATGAACGGAATCGGAATTGAACGGTCACGGAAGTCAAAATTAGCCGGCCAGGCCAGCCTGTCAAGTGCCAGCTTCAAATTTGTCAAGGAAACGTCAAAATTTAGCTGTCTATCATGGACACGCTCTGTTCCACGCAAAAATAATCAAAGGAGCTCCGTTCCTTACCGTGGGAATTAAATACTTATATGCGCAAAAGCACAAACCCAGTTCGCACTTTGACTGGAAGCTTTTGAATCATTAGTTTTGCAACGTTGCCGGTCTTAGCACCATAGGTCTGTGGCGGTGACCAACGTGTTAGCGCTTGTTAGCTTAATGGCCTCGATTCTATTGTAGCTACGTAGCTGAGGTTTTGCAGGTCTTAGGCACTATTTATTGGGATATAAGGCTAAGCCGTACGTGATGTACTTGCAGAGATTCAAGTGGGGTCACTAAGTAGGTATATGTTCTGAAAAAACACCGCATTCTTTCGCTTATAACTTCTAAAGTATTGAGGCACTAATTATTTAACTGAGGTCACTATTTCACACTATATATGCAGTATTTATTGCATGTAAAAAACCCCGAATTCGTACTGGGGGTCGCTAAGTATATGGACACTAGGTCGATCGATAGTTTGACACTGCGAGCCAGTGACGGCCGCAGGCAGGCAGGTAGGAGCAATGTAGGTAGTTATTAAAGAGGTGAGTTGTTAACGTATTTCCCCGAAATGAAACGAGACTGTTTGTTCTAGTCTGTTAACTAGTTAAAGGTGGGTTTGACAAAGAAAGTTAGTCAAAATCTTTTTTGACAGACAGAAGTAGTTAGGTACCTACTTAGGTACATAGGTAGTTAGGTACCTATTCAGTAATCATTATAAATTATTAATAATAATAATTATTATCATTATTTACTTACCTAAGTACCTACTTAGGTACCTAGGTAATAAGGTAACATACAGAATTTATTTTTTATTTTTTAAAATTTTAGTTAGGACCTAATTATTTAATAATAATTATAATAATGTTTTATTTCAGGCTACATGGGAAATGTATAATAAAATTATACCTAAACAATAAGCCCATAGAATATATACCTTATAGACTAACATATACAGGGTGTTTTTTTTTAAATGGGACAGTATGGGGATATCCGAATCCATAAGAGATACGGAAAAACTGTCTTTGGAACCATTTGCTCATTTTGTATGAAAATGATTTTGGCATAGTTATTTTTTTGGTCAAGCGTGAGTTCTCCATAAAAATGAGCAGTTTTGATCAAAAAAAAATTTTATGCGTATCGGCTCGGTTTCATGTAAGGATTCTTTCCTTGTATCGGAAGAAAAAAATCTGAGAGCAGAAGTTAGTCAAATTTTATAAAATGTTTTCTCATACAAATTGTAAGTAATCTGGTACCTACGTTAATAAAACTATAACAATAAATTTTCAAAATGGCCTCCCTCTTGCTGTTTCCAGGTACGGGCACGTTTCAGAACATCTCTAGTGGCATTAGACAAAGATGTGTGGTGAATGTTGTTCTACTGCTCTGATGGTCTCGTGAAACGAGAAAAATCAGAGCTGTAGAGCTTAGTCAAACTTTAATAAGAAAATCTTTGTCTAAGGCCACAAGAGGTATTCTGAAACTTACCCGTACCTGGAAAAAGAAAGAGGGAGGCCATTTTGTTTTTTTTAGTGATAGTTTTATTAACCTATGTACCAGATTACTTACAAATTTAATGAGAAAACATTTTATTAAATTTGACAAACTTCTGCTGCTCAGATTTTTTTCTTCTGATACAATGAAACAATTCTTACAAGAAAATGAAACGATACGCATTATTTTTTTTTTATCTAAACAACTCATTTTTATGGAGAACTCACGCTTGACCAAAAAAATAACTATGCCAAAATAATTTTCATACAAAATGAGCAAATGGTTCCAAAGACAGTTTTCCGTATCTCTTATTTATTTATTTATTAATTAACACGGTTAATTTACCAATTACATTAATTAAATACACATACAATAAAACAATTTAACAATGTCAAAAATGAAATAATAATAATAGGTAATACAAGTCAAAAAATAAAAAATAAAGTCAACAAAAATTAGATTACGTCATGCATGTCATTAGGCTACAGTCACATCATACCATTATACCCATTCATACATCACGCTCACAGAATTTCAAGCATTCTGACAGTATATATGGATATACTTATGGATTCGGATATCCCCATACTGTTCCATTTAAAAAAAACACCCTGTATATATTTTACATTTTAAAACTAACACTACATCTTTTGGAGGATTTTGATGCGATACCGCTTCCCTATAGCGTCAGTAAACAATGCCAGCTGGCCAGAAATCAGGTTTGAGGAGCTCATTCTTGTATCTCGCCGTAACCTGGAGCGCGTTGGACTTGAAGTCAGTGGCCCGCCCTATTATTGGTCTCCCGCCTCTGGAGGGACAATAGATAAGAAAAAAATAAATAAAAAATATATATATTTAAAAGCTAAAAAAAGGATAGGAGGAAGGGGTTTAACGGCTATTTATTTACAAGTTTCCACATACCATCTTTATAGGTACTTATTCTAAGCTAGCTGTGTTGTGGATATAGGTAATTTTAGAGTAGGTATAATATGATTTTTAAGCTTTTATTCTAAAACCGCTCGAAAGGAAAACACGAATAGGTAGGTACATACCATTTCCTCTGTTTAATTATTTTCCAAAATAGATTAGGTTCTGCATAAGCATTAAGTATTTTGCTAACATCTCCAAATGGTCGCAATTTGGTCTGAGATGTTTTGCACAAAAGAACCTACCTACATTTTGTATTATTGTTGTTATTTCGAAACAGAATTTTATTTAATTATACTTATGTTTTTATTTAAAAAGCCCATAGTAATTTTCATAGTCTTCTTCTTACAAGGGACAATGGTACCAAAAATCAGCATCAGCGTCAAGCCAATCAATAATTTTTCCGTTGTGCCACATAAAAGTTCCTTTCAGCTTGGGAGACGCGTCCAAAATGAGATACAGAATCACTTTAGCTGCCTCATCGGGCTCGATGTCTCCACCACCGTTCGCCATATCCGTGATCACATGTCCCGGATGAACCGCATTTATGGATATATTGTTATATTTTCGTTGCTGAACCTTGGTTAACGCAGTCAGCGCGATTTTAGATACTCTGTGCTCCGCATGCTTTCCTTGATCAGCAAAATCGTTCTTGTCGAAGGTCCCGTTTCGCACGCTCTCCAAATATTGGTCCACGAACCGATTCAGCTGTTCTACTGTCAAATCAGGGCTTTGGAGTATTTTTAACCAGTGTTCATTTTTAAGATTCGACAGATGGCCACAAGCACTTGATACATTCACGACTCTAGCAGCATCTCTTAGAAGGGGGAATAAATACTTTTCAATGGTCAGCAAGCTCCTGTAGTTAGTATCGATGTTTTTCTTCGCTGATTCATAAGTTGGGTAAACTTGTTGTAATTCCAGTATCGCAGCATTATTCACTAGCACATCAAAGCCTCCGTGCTTCGTTTTAATGAAATCAG
Organism: Epirrita christyi; assembly: GCA_951392215.1. Taxonomy (NCBI): domain Eukaryota; kingdom Metazoa; phylum Arthropoda; class Insecta; order Lepidoptera; family Geometridae; genus Epirrita; species Epirrita christyi. Next base: position 2,343,711 of record OX595858.1, on the reverse strand, counting down.
CTAGCACTTTTACACTTTCAGTATCAGTTATGTCAAGCTGATGAAATTCTGGTTTCAATCCGATTTCGTTCAGCGTTTTTACTGCTTCTAATCCCAGAGCTTCGTTTCGTGATGTTAGGTACACTACACCATCAAATTTCTGGCAGAGGCCTTTCACAATAGCTAATCCAAGACCTTTATTAGCACCGGTCACGACAGCAACTTTTTGTGCCATTTTAAACGTCTGTGCGTCTGTCTTCAATGATAATTTATGAATGAATGTAATTTTCCTCACAGATTTGTTTTAAAGTAAATAGGGACTTATCACAAATGATGTTGATACGTTAGGTAGATACTTAAGTTGTTTATTTTTTGTTGATAACAAAAGTGCAGCGACCGATTGACAAAATTCCGATATAAGTTCTTCAGTTATGTAGTAAGTGGATATAATAGTTTTGACGACCTCTGTGGCGCAACGGGCGATAAGCCGGCTGAGATGCGAGAGGTTGCGGGTTCGATTCCCGTAGCGGGACAAATGCTTGTATGATCTGCAAATATTTGTTCCGGGTCTGGGTGATTGTTGTATGATCTTAAAATCCAAACATCCAAAAATCATAAATCTTTGCTTAAAGTTGAAAATAGCATATCATATTTGACTATGAAACTGGTTTGTACTATTTGTTTTTTTGTATTAATTTTGAGGACTTTTTTGAATTAATCGAATTATACAAATCATAGATATCAAATATGAGATAAGAACTTTAAAATAAAAGTCTAGCTCTATTTAATTCGTAAAAAATTTGTGTTGCTGCCGTTCATAATTAAGACCATTTGAATGCCAACGCTTTTTAGGTAGTCATTGGTGCAATTCTATTTGCAAAACAAGAGTTTTTTTCAAAATTCTATTCCGTTACAACTATTATTGGTATAATGCCTTGGTACACTATTTATTGCATCTCATTTTGAGAAATCAGCTTTACCTAAAGCTGATTTAGCTGTGCTGTTTAAGCACAAAACACAAACATGTTTGCTGCGACGATCGGAAGACATCCCCCGCGTTCGCCTGCGGAGGGGTGAAGTCATTCAATCAATTCATTTGAGTCATTCAGTGAACAAAACACTGTCAACTCTAAAGTCACTAGCTGCGCCGTGTTTTCGTATAAATGTTACAAACATTATAACATTGTTTTCTAACAGAAAGGGGGTGTGGCCTAACTGTTTTGTGTTAGCAAAAACACAAACATGTTTGCCGACTAGACGCCGCCCTAGTAAAGTGTCATCCGTTCGACTTTACAACTGTTGTGTAGGCTTTATTATTATGTCCCCATGTTATATCCACCCTTAGAATTAAAACAAAAGCATTTACTTACTGCTAATAGCATAAAGCTGAACCAAACTAGACACGGCCTTACAATTTAAGATATTATAGCTTATAGACTAATCTAGATTACGAAATAGACCCTTAATCTGTAGAACAAAACCTTTTCTATGCCAAGGTTATCTTGAATCTTATATTTCGTACTAATGAATTGGATAAAAGTAGATTAGTAGGGACTTGAGTTTGTGTACGGGGACATTAGGTAGCGACCACGTCTCAATGCTTTAAGTCAGGTAGGCAACAATGCACTGATTATAAAAAAAAAATCATGAGGCTCTGCATTATTTTATGTGACGAGACGGTAATATATCTCCATCAGCTTTAAGACATCCACTGCTGGATAAAGCCTCCCCATAGCATCAATGAGAATGGGGGGATTTGCTGTAATCACCACGCTTGGCAGACGGATTGGTGATCGCAGTTAAACGGATTCTGCCCTGGCGTAAACCCATAGTCACCTTATATGACATCCATAGGAGTCGGAGGAGTCCTATTCTTAAGCCGGATTATACTATACTAGTATTTGCTCGCGGCACCGCCCGCGTGGGACCTCTAAATTGACTCCACCCACGTGAAACCTCTATTATAAATTATAGCCTATATGTGATTCTGATGTATAAGCTATAATACTGTTAAGTTTCATCAAAATCCGTTCGGTAGTTTTTGCGTGAAAGAGTAACAAACATCCATCCATCCTTACAAACTTTTACATTTAGGATTGATGATGATGATGATGATGAAAAGTAGCCTATGTGTTAATCCAGGGCGTAAAGTATCTCCATTCCAAATTTCACTCAAATCCATTCAGTAAGTTTTTACGTGAAAGAGTAACAAACATCCTCACAAACTTTCGCGTTTATAATACACTCGAGAGCAATGAATCCGGGTCACTTAAAGAATCCTAAAAATCTCGGAAACTAAAAATGCTAGGTTAATGCAATAAATTGTATTTAATAGACAATGTAATACTCCTTAAATGAAGGTATTAAAACTTCTTAGTTATTGTAAAGTTATATCATAAAAAAATCAAATTTGAAAAAGGGCCACTTTCGAAGATGGAACTACGAAATTACAGCATTTGGTTTTGCTTTTGTTTGTAATCTGTCATTTATCATTGTTTGATTTCTGTTTTTTTGTTGTTTTTTTTCTGCGTAAACGCAGTAATGGAAGCACGAGGAGGCAATACGAAGTATTAAAATTCAAGAAAATCGTAATAAAGTTCAAAAATTTCATGTTTCCTATTTTTGTTTTAAGGAGAGATCAGCAGTTTTTTTCTTTATGTAATTTTGTGTTAATAAAATGTATGGTGACTCATATTTTTTTTACCTTCATTTAAGGAGTATTACATTGTCTATTAAATACAATTTATTGCATTAATCTATCATTTTTAGTTTCCGAGATTTTTAACATTCTTTAAGTGACCCGGATTCATTGCTCTCGAGTGTATTAGTAGGATCTAACATGGTGATGTTTGGCGAATCATATAATATAGTCCATAATAGATTTCTCCATCTCCCGTGGATTTCGTCAAAACCGACTAAGGGATCGCAACAGGGAATGGGCAACAGCATCCACCAGAGTAGCCAACATGAATACTGCGATCACTAATCCACCTGCCAAGCGTGGTGATTATGGTAATTCCCCCCCCATTGTATTTTAAGGGAAGGCCTCGTCCAACAATGGACGTCTAAAGGCTGCAGATGATAATGACTAAAAACTAGTTCTAAATTTATCCCAGAACAATACCTAGTATCAAATCGATCTGAATTGGTATTTGATAACGATTAGAAATTCCCGTCAGACTTAGGACTTCGGCCCTCTGTCACACAAATATTTCATTGAGACCGTGGTACGTGCCTCCCATAGTGAGTAGGTTAGTTTCTACGTATAAAATAATTCATAGAAAATTTATTGAATTGTACCAATATTAGATAGTTTTGAAAGAATTTTCTAGACTCAAACCTTCGTCATTTTCTTGACCTTATCCCACCAATAAGTGGGGTTGGCTCCCAGGTAGCAATTTAACGTCATGACGACGTCCATTTACTGTCATTTTCGGCGTAAAAGACGTCCCATGGACGTACAAAATAATGTCAGGACCCTAAATAGACGTCGCCAGGACGTATTCATGATCAACCCAGGACGTCACAGCAGAATCGTGTTCAGTGATCATCATAATGGACACTTAAAAACAGAAAAAAAAGTTCTCCTTCTGTTAAATATTCAATTTCTACACGTTGTCACGAGTGGGGGATGTTGGCACTTTTTTCTCCCAACGCCCCCCAGTGTGGCCAGACAGGTGGGTGACGCTGGGAGTAAACGAAAATGGACTTCACTAGGGTACCAGACGCTAAAATAAAAAAATAAAATGACCTTAAAATTACGTCATTTTGCTACGGCTGGGTTGACTCAACATGTTTTCTTATTCCATTCCTGTCTATCAGCCGTCATCTCGGTACTTGGTCTGATAAACCAACCTGTGTGAGGTTCACGACCTCTGTGGCGCGGCGGGCGAGTAGCCAGCTGCTATGCGAGAGGTTGCGGGTTCGATTCCGCGAACAAATGTTTGCATAATCTGCAAATATTTGTTCCGGGTCTGGTTGTTGTGGTACCATAGTACTCGAAGTTCCTGATACCCTTAACACAGGGAATCCTAGTGTGGGATTAGGACTACGTAACCTTCATATTATGACGGTTGACTTCACTTATCACATGAGAAATTGGGGCCAAAAGAAGATCAATCCACGCTAAAAAAACCGGTCAAGTGCGAGTCCGAATCGCATGGGGAAAGTTCCATACAAGTAGGCTAACATATTAACCACTAGACCAATTAACTTTTAGTCAATTAAAACAATTTTATACACATTTTCTCATTACAAGTATTTTCCGACGGATATGTCGAATTTTAAGGCTTCCTTGCCGAATTTCGGAACCCTAAAACTACAAGTAACCCACGCCTTAACCTTCCCAAAAAATAGCGGACCCGTTCTTTATCAAAATAACTTTGGTAATGATACATGGAAAAAAACTCCCGTATGGGATCAGAGGCTGTAGACAAAGTAAAGTAAAGTAAAGTAATTCTTTATTGTAAAAATTGTGTATAAAAAGGTGGTTAAGATTATTCAAAGTCTGTTGCAACAGTTTGCCCATTTCGGACGTACAATAATGTTATGCTAAAGTAGAACATATTTATATAAACCTAGTTAGGTACAAGTAGAACTATATTATACAGAGATCAGATTTTTAGAAAGTCTAAAATTCTACCTAAAGAGCCATCTAAGCATTGTTTATTTTGTACTTACATACAACGAGATCAAATATTAGATAGGTATTAGATTTGTACATCTTTATCAAAGTATTCAGATAAATTGTAAAAAACATTTAAAATTAGCCATTTCTTTAAGTTTTTTTGAAAGGGTGGTCCATTTAATGACTTTATGCTAAGTGGTAAGGCGTTGAAAACTCTTGTAGCAGTGTAAAAAGAACTTTTATGAAACATATTGTTGTAAACTTGGGGTATAACTATGTTATATTTATGTTTATTTCGATGACAATTTTTACGGTTAGACTTAATTTCAAAAGAGTAACTATGATTGTTTTTAACAAATAAACATATTTCATATATATAGATACCAGTTAATGTAAGAAAGTTGTTGTCTCTGAATACATTTCTAAGTGAGTCTGTGCTACGGAGATTGTAAATGATTCTTAGACACTTTTTTTGAATTAAGAAGGAAGACTGGACATTGACTGAGTTCCCCCAAAATGTTATACCATAGCTTAAGTGAGGATAAACAGCCATAATACGCATTTATAGCAATGGCTTTCGATGATATACCAACTAAAATAGACAAAACATAACAATATTGAGACAATTTACCATTTACTTTATTAATATGCGCTTTCCAGTTCAGGTGCACATCTATAGTTACACCTAAGAATTTTGTATTCATTATTTCTGACAATTTGGAGCCTCTGTTTTCGATATTAATCATAAGTGGAAGTGTTTTATAGTTTCTAAATTGTATGTAGAGTGTTTTATCAATGTTAACTCTCAGATTTATATCCCCTAACCAACAAATTATTGTTTACAAAGTTCTGTTTACTTCAAGTTCAAAGTCTTTTACAGATAGATTATTCTTAGGAATGAAGATAGTAGCATCATCTGCGAACATGACAGCTAGATGTTTTGTAATATTTGGTAATTCATTTATGTAAACTAAAAAAAGCAAGGGACCGAGAATGCTTCCTTGTGGAACACCCAATGCGATGTTATCTAACTGAGATTTGACTTGTTCAATTGTTTTTGTAACATTCTAATAGCGATGACGCTAGTAGAAAAGTCCAAAATGTATGAGATTGACGTAAGCTATCGACATGTCACGTGGACTTTTGTATTGTATTACGACTGTAGAAATAGAATCGCTTCGAAGCGAATACCGTTTGTCTAGGCCGGCTGGACTGTGTATGACTCAACTGCTAAAATGCAAAATTGCAGTATCTGTACCTACCTATTTACATGGTTTTAGATTGCAATGGGATGGATTTGCAATAATCACCACACGCTTGGCTGGCGGACTGTTGATCACAGAATTAGTATTGAATATAGCGTGGCTACTATTAACGTTCTATTCCAATTCTAATTCAGGATGTAGTGTCATTTGGTACTATTTAATTCAATACTAGCGCACAATTTGGAATTGAGATTGGTGGAATTTTGTTAGTAGTAGAACATCTTGTGAAAGAGTTCGTCCGGGGAAGTACTAAAACCGTACCTATTTCTGCCGCCAAGCAGTAGTGTTCGCATTGCTGTGTTTCGGTTTGAAGGGTACGGGTGCCGGCGAATTACAGGCACATGAGACTTTTCATCTTTATGTCTCAGGGTCGGCAGTGCGCGTGTGATGCCTCTGGTGTTACAGGCGTTCATAGGCTACGGTAACTGCTTTCCATCTGGTGGGCCGTAAGATTGTCTGCCTGCCAAGTAGCAAAAAAAAAATTGGTCAAACTCGATTTGGTTCAAAGTTACAACCGTTATTAGGATTGAAACTGGATTGCGATTAGAACTGGATTGGGATTTTAACTGTTTTCAAGAGTAGCCCTGCTTATGCGGATACTGACTGCTCATCTCCTGGTGTAATCCCTTAGTCAGTTCTTATAACACCAACGGGAGGAGACAGAGGAATTCCGACACCTAAATTCATTGAACAAACGGGTCCATATACGATTATCCACCATCACTCAATTATTATTCATAGATGGTCACCAAAATTCATTGAATATTAGGGTCTAGCTGCCATCAAACTGATTAGGCTTTCATCTCAGAGGGAATACACACTATAGAGCGCGTAAATCAATAGTTTTTGATCTATTGTAATACATACATTGGATCAGCCCCCCAATGGCAATGGGGAATGCAACAATGGGGATAATTTTCGCAGCCTTAGCGCTAAATCTTATGAAACTAAAATAAATATACTAATATAAACTTCTTGACCTAAATATTCCAACTTTTAAGTTTCAAATGAACAACGCATCAGCGCTGAGGCTGCCAAAACGATACCCATAGTTGCGTTCACCATTTCCATTTGCTACTGTAATTGGGGTTTAGGTCAACCAACTCGACCAACTCTATAAACGGATGGTGAACGGCTGACCAACCAATTCTTTTTGACAGATATTTTTATACATTGTCTGTCACCATAGCCAATGGTAACAGTAACCACCTGTTTACGGTGTTGGTGAATTTGGACTTCATTACCTGCACGATGTTATCCGTTACCGTAGCTACTAACGATAACGTCGTGAGGATGCTACGGCGTAGCACATCGTAGCACATAAATCTTGCATGAACTCATTGAACACACCCGCTGCCAGATTTAAATCTACAAGCTGCCAAGCTGCAAATAAACATGAGTATGGAATTGTTATTGTAAAATTTACAATTAAAGTGGATTTGGTATTTAGTTATGGTATTATTACAAGCTTTTATATAACTTCACTTGTTAATACGTAAAATCAATCAAATTTTGCAACTGAAAAAGGAAAATCAACAGATTAATTTATCCACTCGTCTAACTTCGTCGTTCGTCGCTAGTTTTCGTCGTGCTTAGACGAATAGCGAATCAAAAAATAGCCCTTAGTGCATATCACGACTATGTTGCCTCTGCGCTTCGTTATGGTATTGTGTTATGGGGATAACTCAGTAGACATACATTTCAAACCAGTTCCACCCAACCATTTGAAATGAAATTTTGCCTGCTTATCAAGTTTTGAAGAAATACTTGAAAAGGATTTTTTAAATCTCTTTAACATGTAAATTTTTACAAAATATAGTTTGCACTTTTAATATTAATTTTTACATTTGTTTGGACCATGTTGGAGCAAACTCAGTACCAAGCTTTATAAGCTAAATAATCGGAGATTTTATAGTACCTACACTTTTTACAAAGTTTATGTTTATTGGAGTTTTTAAATTTATTAATCGTCAACGCACAAGTGCACGTCGCTCAGAATTTTGTTACGGAAGCGTAAACATTTTCCTGTAAACGATTTATCAACTTTTTGGAGCTTAGGCTATAGAAAAGATAACTAACCAATCTCATTCTCTACCAGTCGCTATTTTTTTTATACTGATCGTAGCCTATATGGACGCCTGCAATACATAGGCTGTACACGCGCGCTGCCAACCTTGAGACATAAATATATCACGTGTCTGTAATTTCAACGGCACCCGTACCCTTCAATTGAAACAAAGCAATGCGAGCACTACACTATACTACTCTGCTTGGCGGCAGAAATAGGTACGGTGGTAATACTTCCCCGGACGAACTCTTTCACAAGATGTTCTACTACTAACAAATCTAATTCGTTAATGCCCTTCTTTGTAAGATAAATTTATAAGCAGGAGTTCATACCTGCATCTGTTCATACCATGTTGTGCTCTATTGTGTTATTATTATCAATATTTTCACTCTATAGCCCTCACGCACGTCTGATAAATAACACGGGCCTATCTGTAACTTAATCGTGTATGCAAATTTCGAGGGACTTTGGCGTGTCTTGGTCTTTGTCCTAGTTAAGGTAGACCCATTTACGTGTAACTTCAGACCTTTAACCCTGTAGGTAGGTAAATAATAGTGTCTCGAAACTTTTTTATACAGTGTTTCCTTATATAACATGTACGTTTTCCCGAAACGAAGTAACTCTACTCGCAAATTCAATACTTCTGTATGATGTAGTACCTTCCAGAAATTAAATTTTCAACCGCCACGAGTAGTTATGATACTTATGAACCTTTTAAAATATTATTATTATTAATCCTTTATTTAAAAAGCAATAATATATTATTAATTAATCAAGCAATCGGTAAGTTATCATTAACACTTATGTAATTTTTAGTACATACATTATATCAAAGCTGTTAGACATTATCAATGTCTAAATATTTTTTAACTAAAATAGGTTTTTGTTTATTTTTGTGCGTACATACATAAGCCCAAAAATTTACTCGTTAAAACAAAGATCGTTGACTCCTTGTACATATACTTGAACATATTGTATTTCAAGCGACTGTTGGTTACATTAATTGGTTCCACCAGTGGGACTAGTGGACCCTATCAGTCTGAAACCAAGCATTGTAAATGTTTGTATGATCTGCAAATAAGTCTCTTCTGTGTGTTATGGTACCATGGTACTCGTAGTTCCTGATATCCACGGCACAGGGAATTCTAGAGTGGGATCAGGACTACGTACGTGACTGTTGGGTGTTATGTACATGGTTGTGTTATTTGGTGTTTTCCTAAAATGAACAAGAGCCAATAACTTTATTTCTAAAGCTCATACCACAAGAGCGACTTATGAGTGATGAATACCATAGTATTCATACGATTGTCGCACCGAGAGCTTGGCATTCGGCATGCAAATTAACTGTGGGAATAAAGCCACGGATAATAAGGCGCGTTTACACGATGCAAGTGCACTTAGTACTCGTCACATTTTACATGTAATTGGGAAAATAGCTTTAAGTACTGTCTTATAAACTTTAGCTTGATTTACTTATGACTACCTTCCTAAGGTTTTTAAGTTCTCATTTACTATGTATCAGCAACTCCCTGCTCCGAGGTACCACACAAGCGCTGCCCACCTAGTGGTAAGACGGATCATCAAAGTAAGCCAAGCCGTGTTTGTTGCCTGATTCTAATAGGCTTGGTCACGTTGGTACAGGAGTAATTTTAGTTTATAAGTATACAATTCTTTTGATTTGAGTATTTCCCCTCGACAGCTCGTGCATGTAACTGCATCGCTTGCGTGACATAATCACAGCTGTAAAGTTATTATGCAAGTGTACACTCTGAATGGAAACAGTTTCAAGAGTGTTCAGATTATATTCCATTTTAACATAGAATTTTCATTTGTATGCAGATGATTCATATATAATCCAGATAAAATTGTGTGATCGAATAAATTGCTCTACAAAATATATGTTACACATAAAATATAATAATATTGTTGTTGTGCTGTATGTTACTAACGAATTCTATGATGTATGATACTAGTAGATAGTCGGGAACTACTTTATCGTGTTTTCGGACCGAGCGTGGGTATGCAGACACTCGTATCGTGTAAACGCGGCATAGCAGTTTCTATGTGAACAATGCTCTAGACTTTATAGTCACATAAATAGGTAGTCAGAGCTTTATTTAAAGAAATGGATGATAAAAAAAAGTTTTTAGTCTGGCAAACATACATAAGTTTAAAGATTTTGTCTGTATTTTATAAGAAAGTGACGAAATTGGCAGATAGTTCACCTTATATCATGCGGTTTCTCTGCTTATTGCAACTATAAATGCGGTACCTAGTTTGAAAAAAGGTCACGCATTATAAAACTTATGAATAAAATTACCCCATAAACCGGGAACTGAAAAATTTAACATTGTTATTATTGAAACCATATATCAAGATTCTGAATACACATCGTTAACCTGTGATGTTAGATAGGGTGCGGTTGGTGTGCTTGATTAAATATAAGGTTGGTTAGAGGTGACATAAGTCCGTTTATTTGCTGTAAGTTGGTTTATTGGGTGAGTTGAGTGACCCTAGGTGTTACTGGGAATATGTGAGAATTTTGGAGGTTTTAGGCCTAAAACACCGGTGTTGTGAATGGGTTTGGTAAGTTGGGTGAGTAAAGTGAGTTTGGTGAGTTAGGTGAGTTTGTGAGGTTAGGGGTTTAGATGATATTAGTAGGTACTGTGAATTTTTAGAGAGTGTTAGTTACGTGAGTTAGGTGAGGTGAGTTTTTAGTGAGTTTTGGTGAGTATGTGTGATTAGAGTAAGGTGTAATTGTGTGATTTGGGTGACTGGAGAAAGTGAGGTTGATGATGATGATGACGCTATTAGATAGGGTGTGGTTTTTAGCGCGTAGATTTAAAAAAGTGTTGGAGATGGTATAAGTACGTTTGTTTGATGTGAGTTGGTGTACTAGGTGAGTTGACTGACTGACTAAGCGTAGATGGGTTGGTGACTTTGGTGAGTAGAATGAGTCTGGTTGAACTTACTTACTTTTTTTAATTCAACCCATCTTTTCTAACTCCTACATATTTTGCTGCTTTTGTGCTAATAAGATCATAATGTCAGAAGTCTTCAGTAGTTACTTACCAACATGGGCAAAGTAAGAGGTGTTAATTTTCGTATGAACTATAAGGTTTTATTTCTTTTTTGTACCTTTGGCTTGCTTGAGTTTTATATCCCTACATTTTTTATTACCTTAGTTACTTTCCTAAGTTACTACATATAACCTAACTACTAATCTTTGGTCGTAATATTACTCTAGTCTTTATGATGCAAGTATTTTGAAAAGTTTTTGTGGTTCTTATAGTTACACTGTTTCTTAAACTTTTTAGGGTTCCCGAAATATCTCTACCGTGAATACAAATAGAGGTGATTCATTATCATTATTATTATCATCAGCCTGGTAGAGGTCCACTGCTTGACATAGACCTCCCTTTAAAATGCCACAGCGCACGGTCTTGAGCCGCTTCCATCCACCGACATCTTGTAACCTTTATAATGTTGATAAATTCGAGAGAGGGAGGGGGGGGCTTTCCTGCATCGTCCGTTGTGGTTGTTACTTGAAAACCTTGGATCTGGTTTACTAGAACCACATAAATATGATTGCAGTATATAAGTCTGGTTGATAGCACTGGTTCTTTGCTGGTCATTCTGCGTCAGGTCAGAGACCAGCTTAGGGTACTGGTGGGTTCTGAAAGGGCTAGAGTCCAATAGTGGAAGAACCAGTGTGAAATGATTCAATGTACCTTGCAGAACCTTATTCCTTGCATTCATCATCATCATCATCATAATCATCATCATCATCATCATTATCAACAACAGCCGGAAGACGTCCACTGTTGGACGAGGTCTCAACCATAGAATGCAATGGGATTTTCCATAATTACCACGCCTGGCAGGCGAATTGGTGATTGCAAAATTGGTATCAAGTGCTTAGGTGGAAGCTATGCTGTCAATCCCCTGGTGTACCATTAGTCGGCTTTTACGAGCTCCACGGGAGGAGAGAGGGGTTTTTTTCTTAGGCCCGGCTCCAGGTAAATGTTGAATATAGTATTCTTCCACTTTGAGAACCTTGTGCATGAAGTATAGGGTATTATATCTATAATTAAAGCTCGACCACTCGGAATACGACCCCAAAAGTTACCGTGATGAGATAACTTCCGAACGGGTAAGAAGGGGTAAGTAGGGGTAATCCACACCTAATAAGAAACAAAAATAATCAAAGTCAGATAAAAGTTGAACACATAAACTTTCATGTGATAATGCGTTTATATTTTTATTACCCTTACTATCTTCTACTATAATTAGGTAGGTATATAGATAGATATAGATTATAACTTTATTGTACACCTTAAACAAAAAATAAAGATAAGTACAAAGTTATAGTTAGAGTTAAGTTGTAGGTAGTTAGGTATATTTATGTAGGTATGTTTAAACTGTTCTTTTCGATTTTTTCTATCCTATCCATCTAAATGTTGTCTGAAAGAGATCGCTTTTAGTGATAAGACCGCCCATTGCAAGTTATTTTAATGTTTCCTTTGTTTTTGTATTTTTATTTGGTGTGCAATAAAGTGTATACAAGTAATCATAGACATACACTAATCCATGCAAGTATCTATCTTTTTTATTTTATTTTAATATTATCTTCAGATGGATCAAAAGATCGTTAAAATCAGCCAGTAGACCACCTCCTTTGCTGGACAGCTCCTATAGAATGCCATGATGTACAATCTTGAGCTGCCTCCATCCACCATCTTTAAAATGTAAATGTTATAATTTTTTTTTGTAAATTAGAATTACCTTTGCAATGAGGGGTTTTCACGGCCGTTTCATATCATGCTTTCAGCGTTGAAAATAGATGGCGCTGCTCTGTTACGTAAATGACAAGTGTCAAAATAAAGTTAAATGTCAACATCAACAACGAGATATATTTTCGTTTCGTGGTATTTATTTTTGCTTACATCCAAAAACATCACGAAATCACTAACGCACACTCAAGATGCAGACACAAACAGAATATCATGACTAATAGCCAAAGACTAGTTAGATAATAGCTTAGTACGCGTACACCACCGATAATACATTTGACAATCTTGGCATTTACAGTTGAGTCAGCGCCATCTATCGAAACAATTTTAACTACTTTTTTTAATCGAAGTTGAAATGCCCTCATTATTATGCTTCACATCCATCTCCACTCGTGGATGTCGTAAAAGCGTCTTCCCCGGACGAACTCCTTTAGAAGGAACTCTTCTACTACTTGGGTTCATTATACGTCTTATCATAAGTCAAAAGGCTAATAACCTACATAAACAAGCACATAAGTGTTCTGTTATTTGTTTTTGTACCTATGATAATTATCATAGGTCAGACTTTTTTAATTAAATAAACAAAAGGGATGGTATCACGGTTTTTCATTCTTAGTAAGTGGGAATCGGATATTCATTTTATAATGCAACCACATTAGAAAATCTTCTTTTTAGGTTTTCCATTGAAAACTAGACAATGCACTTGGATTAAAATTGAACTCTATCTAAATATTATATAATATCACCAACCAATAGAAATAAAACAGCTAAATATAAATAATATGTTTAAAAATTAATTAAGGAATAGGCTTGTTTGCAAAGTTCATTACAGTTTGCATGAATATTATGATAGATAAAGTTATTATTTATATCATTATAAATAGGTACCTAGTCAAAAATTATTGTCTATGTTTTCTCTAAATAAGGTCTTAAGGTGATTCCTCTAGCATGTGGCGCGAAATTCAAATTTTATTGCGTTTTTGCTCATTACAGCTCATCAACACTTCTTGAGATAGTAAAAACTGATTTTGCGAAAACTAGGAGACCTAACACACATGTTTTAGTTTTTAGTTTCACATATAGATCATTACTTCAGCTACGAATACTCTTCAATGATTTTTACAGTGTTTTTTTGGTTTAAAGATATGCGTAGCTTAACTAATGACATTTATGAGATACTATCAATTAAAACATGTGTGCTAGGTCTCCTAGTTTTCGCAAAATCTGTTTTCTCTATCTCAAGAAGTGTTGATTAGCTATGATTTACAAAAAACACAATAAAATTTGAATTTCGCGCCACATGCGAGAGGAATCACCTTAAATCAAATCAAATCAAAAATCAAATCAATCATTTATTTGCAAGAATACTTATATACTATAAGAATATACTACACTATATACTTATTATTACTTAATGGGTGTTATTATAAAAAATGCCCTTAGTCTGGATTTAAACCAAGACTACCAGTCTAGGCTTAAATATCGACGTAGGGTATATAAGACTGTAATACAAAAGCAGATGGTTTGTTTTCCAGAAGCAACTTTCGAGCTAGATATGCCAAAAATTACATAAGCTTGGACTATCTCTGGTTTATCTAAAACCAGGCAGCTCCCTAGTTTAGCAATGGTCTATAAATTGACAGTTGATTGCTTGTTAGAGGTAAGAATTTCGACATCTCAATTGTGATGTGACACAATCCGTCAGTTTGATACTTTGGAAATTTGCGAAGTAGCGCGAGAATTGATTTCAGAAAACGAACCATCTGCTTTCGTATTTAAAGTCGCATATGCCTAATGTCGATATTACATCCTAGACTAGTACGCCTGGACTAAATTCAGATTTAGTCCATGTTCTGTAATAAGGAATATGTTTTAGCAATAATACTAAACAATTAATAGTACCTATTATTGCCATAGTAGTATTATCATACCTACTATTGTACGTCTGAAATAGGCTGACTGTTGATACCATATTAGTACCTGTACGATTTTTTACACAGTTTAACAATAAATGCTTCTTATTCTTATGCTCTATGACATGAGACACCTAAATATTTTTTGGAATAACAAAGGTAAATTACTAGCAATAGCGTAGATCCATTACAAGTTTTATTTCTTTCGATTAAGACTGACAAAGAGAAAAATTGAACATCATCAACTAGAATTTTGAAGCTTGAATAGATTATTATTCTATAATCGAAAAATGGAAAATAAAATATCATTATCTCTGAATAGAAAACATTATGCTTTCTGCTCCATTTAGCGGGATTGAAATGGATGAAGCTCATTATTCGGTATTTACTTATAATTTTTGTGGGGTGACCATGATTTTTGTTTTACTTGCCACATAACATTATGACATTATGTGACTAGCGGTCACATGAGAGAATTTTAGAATTAAAAAAGAGCTTTGTTTATCTAGGTTCTAGTTTATCTGTGTACCAAATTGCATCAAAATTAGCACAGTTGTGTTGGTGTGAGACCACGACAAACATCCAACCATTATTGTCATTTATTTTAGTTGGGATAAGCAGCAAAAAGCACTGCTCGCACGAAGCTCGTACAAATGTCAGCACAATGCCGTTTATTATTATTTAGGTAACCTACTCGCGACTTCATCTGCGCTTTTATTCTTAAACTTTGCACAAGAACAAAGCTATCCAATATGGAAAATTCGAATCCATTCAGTAGTTTTGCCGAAGAGTAATAATAAGAACAAATGAATGAATATTTGTTATGAATAACAAATATTTTTTTAAGAAGTAGCGATATAACCGCTTTATTTTGCTGCTTGAGGCTTGCCTTATGGGGATAAGATAAAGCCTTAAGGTGATTGCTCTCGCATGTGGCGCGAAATTCAAATTTTATTGTGTTTTTTGTAAATCACAGCTAATCAACACTTCTTGAGATAGAGAAAACAGATTTTGCGAAAACTAGGAGACCTAGCACACATGTTTTAATTGATAGTATCTCATAAATGTCATTAGTTAAGCTACGCATACCTTTAAACCAAAAAAACACTGTAAAAATCATTGAAGAGTATTCGTAGCTGAAGTAATGATCTATATGTGAAACTATAAACTAAAACATGTGTGTTAGGTCTCCTAGTTTTCGCAAAATCAGTTTTTACTATCTCAAGAAGTGTTGATGAGCTGTAATGAGCAAAAACGCAATAAAATTTGAATTTCGCGCCACATGCGAGAGCAATCACCTTAAAGAAACTAAATACGAAGCAACAACCACGCATATAAAATGTAATATTTAACTTTGATCATCAACATTGCTTCGTCAATTACTTACTCACTAAGTAATCTAAGGTGATAAACCTATATAAAAAAGAACCTTCAATTAAGTCATACAAAATAATTGCAGAAAACTGCATTACGATCGATTATTAAATTTAAAAATAAATAGCAATAGAGAAAGTAAAAAACGAACAAACAGCCACTTAATCCAAATGCATACAGTTGTTTCTAACATATCGCTAATCAAAAAATGATTTTTTTCAGGACCTGTCCATCAAAACCTGATAAGTTTGGCGACCCTAACCGGGTATAAATCACCATTAGGACCCAGTCCTAATTTCCTCGGCCATTAGGGACGCATTATTGCCTTGTTTATAGAGAATATTTCGCTTGTCATCTTCTCCTATAATTACAGGGACATCGTTTTATCCGAAGGAAGTCATTCATAGATTAAGTTAGAAGATAATTTTTCATTAAAAAACCGACTTCCGCCATTGTATTCGACTAAATATTTGGATGAAAAAAAAATGATGAAAAAACCATAGTGGTGAAAGGATTATGATACGTTCTGAATGCAAATGCTTGGTTTGTTGCTGAAAATATCAAAATCTCTATATGCCTACAATATTTAAGGAGTTCCCTCAATTCCTCATGGATTCCGTAATCAGAACGGGATTCTGAAAAAAATGGGACCAATCTGGAAGTATATATTCAAATAAAAAATGAATTTTCCAAATAGGTTCATAAACGCCGGAGATATGAGGTAACAAAAAAAATACAGCCGAATTGAAACCTCTCCTCGTTTTTGTGAAGTCGGTTAAAAACAATCTTAAAAATTGTATTGTCTTTATACAAAGTTCCAGAAAGGTAAGTTTGCAACAAGTTCCTTAAGACGGTGTTATAGGCGGCTTTGGCTAGAATAAAATACCTATAGTAAGACATAGGTACACCTAGATTTTGTTAGTAGTAGAACTTCTTGTGTAAGAGTTCGTCCGGGGAAGTACCTACCATTGTGCCTATTTCTGCCGCCAATCAATAGTGCTCGCATTGCTGTGATTCGGTTTGAAGGGTACAGGTGCCGGCGAAATTACAGGCACATGAGTCTTTTCAACTTTATGTCTCAGGGTAAGCAGCGCGCGTGTGGTGCATCTGGGGTTGCAGGCGTCCATAGGCTACGGTATCTACTTACCATCAGGTGGGCCGTATGCTTGTGTGGCTTGTCAAGTAGTATAAAAAAAACCACACGTCTATAAATGCAGAACTGTTTGTTCATTCAGAAACTTTTCACTTCTAATCGAAATAAAGACCAGGAAAAGCCCAGTAAAAAATTAACCCTCAGAAATGTTAACCTTTTATAACCCCGTAAACATAATTTGGGCTGTAGTTAATTATACTCTGATGACAATTACGACAGTAATGAGCCACCCAACTTGTGTGAGCATAAAGATGTAAATTACTTCTAGTGCTGGGACAAGTATTTTGGATACCTATAACATTAAAAATGGAAATTGGTAGCAATTTTTAACCTACTTCAAAAAAAGGAGGTTCACCGACTCAAAAAACAACTGATTATAAATTTTAAATACATAATTATAATATATTCATTTTGTAAAAACGAGTTCAAGTACCGATATGTTGGTGGTACATAATATAATCCTCTATCCTCTATATATATAAAAATCAATTTCTGTTCGTTTGTCTGGCTAAAACTCGAGAACGGCTGGGCAGATTTATTTAATTTTGGTTTTGTTGTGTTCATAATTGTCACGGGAAGGTCTAAATGTACCGGGACTACCGGGAACACCGGGACCACGCGAACGAAGTCGCGCGCTGGCCGCTAGTATAATAATATAAGTATCAATAATTTTGTTAATTGTCCTTTAATGCTCTTTTCTTTGAAGTAATTAAAGTATTATTTTCTACTTTTTAGTTTTAAGTTTGTGTATAGTATAGGCTTGAAGTCGGTTTATGATTTTTCCAAAAAATAATTTTATGTAGAACTTCACTTTGATTAACTGCTGGGTTAATTAATAGTAACCATGAGCTCTTATAGCTATTCAATTAAAAACTATTCAGTACAATATATTGGTTCCGTGATGTGCGCAACTAAATTTAAGGCACAGCAGAAGTTCTAAAGACATCTACGATTAAAGTTATTCAACGATGAGGAATGTTAACGATGAACCGATTTTTTGTACTAAATCGTTTTTCAATGGATGTTGAGCCTTACATTGTTGTAACTTGTAATTGGAAATTTTTGTATAAGAATTTTGAAATTGGAACACACTCAAAATCATTCTCCGAGTCAAGTTCGATTTATAACATATATGGGCCCTAAT
This sequence comes from Epirrita christyi, assembly GCA_951392215.1. Classification (NCBI taxonomy): domain Eukaryota; kingdom Metazoa; phylum Arthropoda; class Insecta; order Lepidoptera; family Geometridae; genus Epirrita; species Epirrita christyi. The sequence goes on along the minus strand of OX595858.1, from coordinate 2,325,395 downwards.
CTCACATGATGTCCCATCACCATCCCTAAGCCACTTACAGCTATCACAATACAATTTGCATGCGAAAACAAAACTTATGGCCCGCGGGCCCGAAACAAAAGGCCAAATACATCCGCTGTAATGATCCCATCCTACTTTTATGGTAATTGAAACTTTGCTCCAAGTATATTAGCTTAGTTGAATTTAAGCCTGATCCAAAGGATGCGGGTTCAAATCTCGGTCAAGTGTTTACTTTTTGTGATCCGTTATCACTATCAGGTGGAGCAATGTCTTACGAAGGGTGGTGGCTTAACCTTCCTAAGGTTTTTAAGTTCTCATTTACTATGTATCAGCAACTCCTTGTTCCGAGACACCACACAGGCGCTTCTCACGACGGACCATTAAGACGGACCATTTATGTAAGCCAAGCCGTGTTTGTTGCCTGATTCTTCTAGGCTTGGTCGCGTTGGAACGGGAGTAATTTTAGTTTATAAGACGATTCAAAACGATCCTTGTGATTTCAATGAATAAAGTTCTTTTGACTTTGACTTTGGCCAGAAAGTGGATGAGAAGAACCAAACAACGGGCTCAGTACAGCTGCCTTACTCTTGAAAACAATTCCGATCTATCGGTATTGGAATTGTGTCATTTGGTACTCTTGAATGCCAACCTAGCGCCAAATTAATTCAATATTGTGTAGATATTACATGAACTAGGTAATTTAAATTGTTCAATAGGTAGGTTTTTAAAGTTAAGTTTGTTAGTTTTAGTTTTTAGTTGTTAGAGATTGTTTTACCGTTTTTCGACGCATGCAAACATCCCTATTGCTGAGCACAGAGCAGCTAACTTCATGGTACCGACACAATACTTGATGCAATTTCAATTTCTATCCAATGTTAACAGAATTGTTTTCAAAAGTACCGTGATTTGTCAACATTGCGTTATCATTGGATTGAAATTGTCATTGGACAATAATTACTATTGGATTCAAGAGTAAGGCCCCAGAATAGGAGGACAATTACCACTCTCTCGAAAGTACCTTATAAATTAATTGTTATCTGTCCGCGGTTTCGGTTCGAGTACCTACCTGAATAAAAAGCAGCATATGCGTCATTCCATGTGTCATTATAATATCTCTCTACCAATCATTGTAATCTGTTCAGCCACCATGCCATACCAACTTCCGTCATCTATTGATTTTTCCATTGAAAACTGGGAATTTTAAATAAAAACTGTAAACTGGCTATCCACTAGACAGTTGGAGAATTAATGAATAGTTCGTACCTCTTTTATTAAGACCATAGACATATGGTAAGATAGAACGTTTTATTTAAATTTAAGTTATATATAAAATTTTAAACTTTCTATATAGAATGCCCAAAATGTAGAAAATTTATTGGACCAGGATACTAAAAACGGTTCTGTATAATCAGAATTTTGATTTTCCAACTTTTTTGAAATTACTCTTAAAATGGGGAAATAATAATACTTAGTAAATTCAAATTCATTTATTTCATAATTTATAACCTAACTGTTTTGCTACCAACGCGTTATAAATAGTGTCAGCACATTAATAATATACACACATAGACATACACTAAGGACACGGCGGACGCTCGCTAGATAACCGCCAAATAAACCGGTGTCAAAAATCAGTTGACTGACACCACGATTATCAGTCGGTGACGTACACCGCGCGCGATCGTTTCGGCCACAAAATGCCGTATTGAGTGGTGAAAGGCTGCAGAAACAACTTTGCAAAATGTAGCTTAAAAAAATATGGCATTTCTTATCATCGGTATGGCAAAATTTTGTTTGATGAACTTTCCCTAATTACAGAAATCAATTTTATTTCCTTGGTAAACAACGATCTTATTAAAGATCGTTGTTGGTAAATCGCTCTCCAATTCAATAAAGAGACGCCATACAAGCAAAACGCTATAACTTTGTAAGGATGTTAATTGATACGCGTGCGAGTTTCTTGGTTGTAAATAACCGGACTCCCAATAAGCAAGAAGGTTATGGCGTTCGGGTTTTTGTGTTCATTTCAACGTAGTTATAATGTAATCCGAGAGATGGCGCTGATTTTGCTATAAGAAGACATTGCTTTATTGTTTTGTCTGTCAAGCGCACGTCAAGCGTATCTTTACTATAAATCTATGTATACACATCACATTATTATTACAGTACTACCTAGGTAGGTACCTCCTTAAATCAAATTATTCTGTCAATTTAATAATTATGAAAATAGGATACCACAAATTATAAGATCTTCTAGTGTTTCTATCTGCTGTCTATATATCGTTACGTAATTATTTATCTCTAATATTAATATGTGCTGTAGTGTCTGGCCTAAGAATAGACCCCTCTGTCTCCTCTCGTGGATTTAATAAAAGCCGACTAAAGGATTACACCAAGGGCTGAGCAAAGTCAAAGTCAAAGTCAATGTCAAAGTCAAAAAAGAACTTTATTCATTGAAATCACAAGGATCATTTTGAATCGTCTTATATAAAATTAAATTACTCCTGTTCCAACGCGACCAAGCCTAGAAGAATCAGGCAACAAACTCGGCTTGGCTTACATAAATGGTCCGTCTTACCACTAGGTGAGAAGCGCCTGTGTGGTGCCTCGGAGCAAGGAGTTGCTGATACATAGTAAATGAGAACTTAAAAACCTTAGGAAGGTAGTCAAAGTAAATAAACATCAGCAAAAATAAGCAAGACAGCACACGCTACGCTTGTTATACATATAAATAATAATCTAATACGAGCACTAGCATCCATCTTTGTACTTAACACCAATTCTGATCACCAATCCGCATGCTAAGCGTGGTGATTATTGCAAATCCCCCTCGTTGCATGCTATGGGGGAGTCCTGTCTAACAGAAGACGTCTAAAGGCTACTGATTATTAATTTTGATTAAAACTAATCAATGGATGAATAGCAGACTTCAGCCGGCCTAGACAAACGGTATTCGCTTCGAAGCGATTCTATTTCTGCAGTTGTAATTCAATACAAAAGACCACGTGACATATCGATAGCTTACGTCAATCTCATACATTTTGGACTTTTCTACTAGTGTCATCGCTATTAGAATGTTATTTTGTCTGACCTCAGAGGCCCAATTCTCTGACTTAAAAATAGTTAAAATAGAGTTCGCATCATGTTTCGATCTTGTGTCGATGTCTTAAATGTCAGAAATGGTATTCTCTAAACATAAAAAACAACACTGTAATGTGATTATATCGAAATGTGACCGAAACTTGAACGATTCAACGTTTTTTTTGATAACTTTAGCATTGTAGATGGAGTCTCTGTTCCGAACGACCGACGTAGCGCTAGATTTAAGTTAAAATAGATTTAAAAGCAAATAGTAGGGGTAGGGAATAAATATTAATCCGATCAGTCGTTTCACTACCCAAATAGATAAAGATACACATATAGAATAGTAAACACAAATAAACATTGGTCTGTTCCTTCGTTTTATTACCCTGAACATACAAAGGTACTTAGGTAGGTCCCTATACAGATCGACAGGCTGCCCGGCAGAAGTATTGTCCATGGAAAATAGCCACAATGGTGTTTTCCATGGACAATAGCCACCAAATAGAATAGAAAGGCCCTGTAACACATAGGTAGAAAAAAGGTAATAAAAACCTCGAATAGTCTAAAAGGTACCTTTGTTTAATATAGAACAATCGTATGGGTACAAAATAGGGTAAATGTATGTATATAGAAAAATAGGTAAAACATACATGTACAAACAGGCAAAATTGTATAAATTTGTAAATAAATCGCGCTTATTCAGTCACCCACTAGGGGAAGGACCGACCGCAATATAAGTATTCGTCAATTTCAGTCAGTCGACACAGTCTATTTTTACACCTCGCGTTATTCGGTCCTCCCCCGCGCTCCAACTGAAGAACCCTCAAAAAGTAACAAGGCTTTCTTTCACACCCCCCGGAAGGCATCCCCAGGCAGGCAGGCGGCACAGGAACAGGCGCCCCACATCGAAGATCTCAACACGACCGTCCTCGCTCTTCGCTCTACAGATTCCGGCGCAACAGTACGCTTCAGGACGCCGGTCGGAACCGGGACCATCGAACACATTATAGCATACAGTCCACGAGGTCCGTCACACACAGCCTGGTTCCGGCTGAGCCGCGTCCCGTACATCGTGGTCCTTCGAGCCGGATTAGAAGAACAGAGGATGGTCGTAACAAGATCACAGAACGGCGAGACTACCCCCACGGAATCCAGGGGGTCGGTCGCCCAACCACCAGCGCCGCCTGCCGCAACCATGTCTTCCGGGACACCCGCACACTCAGCGTCCCGCATCACGTCCGCACCACACGCCGAGGACACCGAGTCCCGTGTTCCGTTCACGTCCCACGCCGCGGAACCCTCGTTCCGTGCCGCGCAGTCCGCGTCCCGCGCCGTCCCCACGCCCGTGAGCGTGCCTAACTCGGCGACCGCAGCCGAGTCGTCGCGTACCGCACGCGCACCGAACACCACAGCCGGGGACGCGCCGCCCACGTACGCATGCACAAGCGCATGCGCATCATCAGACGGGACCAGCAACTTGACGGAGAACACACCGGCAACTTCGAGCGAAGACACGTCCGAGAACACAGCAAAAGGCGCCAGCATCAGAACGGCCCGACCGTCCAGAACGTCCAAGAAGTCCAAGGCTAAATCCAAGAAGGAGAAAATACTGAAAGCCGAATTGGACCTCCTTCGGATCCGGGAACAGCTGGCCGCCGCCGAACTGAAGAGGCTGCAAGAAGAATCGGACTCGGACGACGACCTCGACACCATCGCCAGCGGACCTGATGACGCCTCCAGAGTCGAAAACTGGGTGTTGAACAGCACGACGGTGCTCGCCATCGCCAACGAGCCACACGAAGCAGCGGAGCCGAATCACGTTCCGACATTGGAACCATCGCGAGCCGCCCCCTCCGCACAGCCGACGGAGGAGCGGACACAGAAGACGGGAGCCCCAGCGGCTCCACTCGCCCCACCGGTTGCAATCCCTGCCACAGCCGCCGAAATAGTACAGGGATGGCCAGCGACCACAGGAGTGAATGGAGCGACGCACAACACAAATAGTACCCCGGATTGCAGTGATAAAAATAGGAAAAACCCTTTGGATTGCAGTGTTAATAGGAACAACCCATTGGATTGCAGTGTTTTGGATTGCAGTGATAACCCTAAGGGTTGGAATGGAACGGGAGTACCGGTTACACAAAGGTATGAGAGTGCAATTTATAATAGTGAAGCTTTACAGTCTGGTACTTCATACCCCGGTGCTCCCACACCGGCGGGAGTCATAGCGAAGCCCGAGCAACGTACAGAGATGTCAGAGCTTGCTTCAGCTATAGCGCAAGCTATACGCGCCGGGACACAATCGACTCCTCGCCGGTTCATAGAGCTTCCATTTTATAGTGGCGCATACCAAGAATGGTTAGCGTTCAAAGCGGCGTACGTAGAGTCAGTCACGACGTACACAGAAACAGAGAACGTCGCTCGCTTAAGAAGATGCCTGAAAGGCAAGGCCAGAGAGGCCGTAGATAGTCTGCTTATTTATAATGTTAAGTCAGAAGAAATTATGAAGGCGCTAGAGATACGCTTCGGGCGACCAGACTCGATAGCGCTCGCCGAGCTAGAACGACTGCGAGGTTTGGCTCGGCCGACGGACGCCCCGAGGGAGCTCTGCGTCTTCGCTAGCAGAGTAGCTAACGTCGTAGCTACGCTTCAAGCATTACAGAAAGTGTATTATCTCTTTAATCCAGAAATAACTAAACTTACAATAGAAAAGCTGACGCCTGCGTTGAAATATAGATGGTTCGACTTTGCATCAGAACAGTCGCCGGACGAGCCTGACTTAGTCAAGCTGGCTCGTTTCCTTGACAGAGAGGCGAACATATGCAGTCCTTACGCGCAGCCTGAAACAGATAGAGCAATAGAGACGACGGGATCGGGAAGGAACAATAGAAATAGAACCTTCACGGTGAATAGTGATAGAACAGAACCCAAGCTCACCGTGAAAGCCACTTGCCCGATCTGCGAAGTAAATTCCCACGCACTAATCGAATGCAGAAAATTCATGAATGCTGAATGCAACGACAGGTGGGACATTGCAAAGAAACATAGATTATGCTTCAAGTGTTTGAGATTCCGAGCAAGAAAACACACTTGCAAACAGAAACAGTGCGAGCAAGATGGATGCAAATACACGCATCACAAACTCTTGCATTTCCGTCGTGAGAATCGAGAAAAAGCGGATACGTCAACAGAATCGATAACTTCAACTTGGGTCCCGAACAGCAGAAGAACATTTTTGAAGATTATACCCGTAACAGCTACAGGTCCCAAAGGAGAAATAAACACGTATGCCTTACTTGACGACGGATCTACAGTCACCCTCGTAGATGAAGATGTAGCTTCAGCGATTGGAGCGCGAGGACCGAGAGACCCTCTACGCATAGAGGCAATAGCGAACACGAAAGTTCAAGAAATACAGTCGAAAAGAATATCGCTCACGCTACGAGGGGCCAACGATCAGGTGGTACAAGCACGCACCATAAAGGGACTGAAGCTTTCTCCACAGACTGTTAGTTATGAAGACATCAAGGGATGTGACCATCTGATAGATCTAGAACAATACATCGTACATCCTAATGCCAAACCAAGAATTTTGATAGGACAGGATAACTGGCAGTTACTTGTGGCAAGCGCCATGAGAACCGGATCAACGTCACAACCGGTGGCATCTCTCACTCCTTTAGGATGGGTACTTCACGGATCGCGAACAAGAGGACTCGGACAGCAAGTACACTATACGAACACCGTGAAAACAGATGACAACATGGACGAAGAGTTACGCCGTTACTTCGCCACCGAATCACTCATGATCACGCCGAAACGTCCTAAGAGCGACCCTGAAGAACAAGCCCTCAAGATCCTACAGAACGGAACCCAACAGCGAGCCGATGGCTATTACGAAACGGTTCTACTGTGGAAGGATGAGAAAATAGAAATGCCAAATAACTATCAAAACGCCTTGACACGACTAACAAGCACTGAGAAGAAAATTGATAAAAGCGAGCTTGTTAAGGAAAAGTACGTACAGCAGATGGAAAACTTAACAGAAAAAGGATATGCAGAGAAAGCACCCTTACAGAAAACAGCCAATAGAACATGGTACTTACCGCACTTTGCCGTGGTAAATCCGATGAAGCCTGAGAAGCTCCGTGTGGTTCATGACGCCGCAGCGAAAACAAGAGGTACTTCGCTGAACGACCAACTGCTAACAGGGCCTGATCTTCTTCAATCGCTACCTGGTGTCTTGATGCGCTTCAGACAACACCGAATAGCAGTTTCAGCCGATATTGCTGAAATGTTTATGCAGGTGAAGATAGTAGAAAAAGACAGAGACGCGCTCCGATACCTATGGAGAAGTGATCACCGCGATAGTACACAGCCAGTTGAATACCGAATGACGTCACTAATATTCGGAGCGACTTCATCACCTGCGACAGCAATATTCGTGAAAAATCTGAACGCAAGTAAACATGAACAGAAATACCCGGAAGCAGCCAAGGCTATAGTGTCCAACCATTATATGGACGATTACCTACAGAGTTTTCAGTCCATTGAAGAGACAATAAAAACTGCGAAAGAGGTGAAACAGATCCACGCCGAAGCCCACTTCAACCTACGACAATGGACTTCCAACAGCACACAAGTATTGGAGGCAATCGAACCAGGGCAGTCGCAGACAGCGCGGCAGCTAGACGATGGATCAAAAGCCGAAAGAATCCTGGGACTCATGTGGAATCCAACCTCGGATGAACTAGCGTTCAATTTAGATATGGCCCGTCTTCCTCAGCACCTATTGAAGAAAGGTAACCCGACAAAAAGGGAAATGTTGAAAATAGTAATGTCACTTTTCGATCCTCTAGGTTTTGCATCACCAGTAACGACGCGTGCGAAACAGATCTTGCAAGAGGTATGGAGACGTGACACCGGATGGGACGAGCCGATCCCGGCAGACCTAACTCCCCAATGGATAGATTGGATGAACCATCTCGAGGCCCTAAAAAAGGTTGGAATCCCCAGGTGCTACGAGAGCTTGAGCGACGCGACGAGATTAGAGCTGCATACTTTCACCGACGCATCAGAGTCCGCCTACGCAGCAGTGCTCTACTGGCGAGTAATAAGGCCGGATGGAAGCATTGCCACATCGCTCATCTCAGCCAAAGCGCGAGTCGCACCATTAAAGGTTCTATCGATCCCTAGATTGGAGCTACAGGCAGCGGTAATGGGAAGCCGCATGGCAGAAGCCGCGATAGAAGAGCACGACATGAAGCCGCATGAAAAGTTCTTCTGGACAGACAGCCGTACTGTTCTCACATGGTTAAAAACAGGTGCGAGATCGTATAAACCCTTTGTAGCGCATCGGATTGCCGCCATTGAAGAGAACAGCAACCTCAAGGAGTGGCGCTGGGTGCCGACCAAGATGAACGTCGCAGATGACGCCACCCGCGACGTACCAGCCGACCTAAACCGTAACCATCGGTGGTTTTGTGGGCCCGAGTTTCTTCGTGCTGACTCGTCGACATGGCCGATAGACTCGCCCGCTCTGATCCCGACTACAGGCGAGGAACGAGTGCAGACTGCCACGGAAGCGACCTCGAAGACCTCACTTTCATCAGCACTGCCAGATCCGGAAAGATTCTCGAAGTACGAAAGGCTGCTGAGAACCACAGGTAGAGTTCTACAATTTATAGAGAACCTCCGACGGAAAACAGAAAGGGTTGAAGTAAAACGGACAAGACGGAACAAAGAAACGGATCCAGATTGGCGTAACAAAACGCCAAAGTTCGTCACCCACAAACAGAAAATTCTCCGACAAACCGTTGATAAATATCAAAGGCTAGAACCGACAATGTTACGCCGAGCAGAAGACTTACTGGTGAGAGCAAGTCAAGAAGACACTTTCAGTCAAGACGTGAAGGCGCTGTCTGATGGAAAAGAGATCGCGAACAACAGCAGACTTCGTCCGCTAGCCGTTGAGTTGAAGAACGGAATAATCACCCTAAAGTCCAGAATAGGGGCGGCGACAGGCATAACCGAACGGCAGAGATCGCCTGCCGTACTAGACGGCAACACTGTGTTCGTAAAGTTATATATTGATAAAATCCACAGAAACTTGCATCACGCCGGAGTAGAAACCACCATCAACGAGTGCCGACAGCACTTCTGGATCCTGCGCCTTCGCCCGGTGGTCCGTATGACCATCCACCGGTGCCTGGCCTGCAGGATCCGGAAGACACCAGCCCCGCAGCCGCCGACGGGTAACCACCCATCGACCCGTCTGGCGCATCACAGCCGGCCGTTCTCGTACACGGGGGTCGACTACTTCGGACCGATCACCGTCACCGTCGGACGTACTGCGCCCAAGCGGTACGTCGCCCTGTTCACCTGCCTGACCACCCGGGCAGTCCACCTCGAGCTCGCGTCGGACCTATCTGCGGGAGCCGCCGTGATGGCCTTGCGACGCATGATAGCGCGCCGCGGCTGTCCCACCGAGATATGGTCCGACAACGGGACCAACCTCCGGGGAGCAGACAAGGAGCTCCGGGAGGCAATCGACTCGAGCACCGCAGACGAGGCGACCGCCAGAGGGATATCCTGGCGCTACATCCCACCTGGAGCGCCCTTCATGGGGGGCGCCTGGGAACGCCTGGTGCGCAGCGTAAAGACGGCGCTCGCCACCACGCTACACGAGCGTCATCCTCAAGAAGAAGTCCTGCGAACCCTGCTCGCAGAAGTCGAATTCACTGTGAACAGCCGCCCACTGACCCACGTCTCGGTGGATCCAGACGACCCCGAAGCCCTGACGCCGAACCACTTCCTGTTGCTGGGGCCGGCGCTGACCCCACAGCTCGGCCCCTTCACCGATGCCGACCTCGTCACGAAGTCGCGCTGGCGAGCATCGCAGCGCCTCGCCGACCTCTTCTGGGCCCGGTGGCTCAGGGAATACCTCCCTGAGCTACAACAGCGCCGTGACCCGCATGGCAGGGGTCCCCCAATCACTAAGGGGGACGTCGTGCTGATCGCCGACCCGAACCTGCCCCGCAACGTCTGGCCCAGGGGGCTCATCACCTCCACGTATCCCGGAGTGGATGGCATAGTACGCGCCGTCGACGTCCTCACCAAAGGGGGCATCCTGCGAAGACCGACCAAGAAGCTGATCCTGCTACAACCGAGCCAGTCGTCCTACACTTCGGGAGTTCCAGCGACGCGTCACTGAACGGCGGGAGGATGTTCCGAACGACCGACGTAGCGCTAGATTTAAGTTAAAATAGATTTAAAAGCAAATAGTAGGGGTAGGGAATAAATATTAATCCGATCAGTCGTTTCACTACCCAAATAGATAAAGATACACATATAGAATAGTAAACACAAATAAACATTGGTCTGTTCCTTCGTTTTATTACCCTGAACATACAAAGGTACTTAGGTAGGTCCCTATACAGATCGACAGGCTGCCCGGCAGAAGTATTGTCCATGGAAAATAGCCACAATGGTGTTTTCCATGGACAATAGCCACCAAATAGAATAGAAAGGCCCTGTAACACATAGGTAGAAAAAAGGTAATAAAAACCTCGAATAGTCTAAAAGGTACCTTTGTTTAATATAGAACAATCGTATGGGTACAAAATAGGGTAAATGTATGTATATAGAAAAATAGGTAAAACATACATGTACAAACAGGCAAAATTGTATAAATTTGTAAATAAATCGCGCTTATTCAGTCACCCACTAGGGGAAGGACCGACCGCAATATAAGTATTCGTCAATTTCAGTCAGTCGACACAGTCTATTTTTACACCTCGCGTTATTCGGTCCTCCCCCGCGCTCCAACTGAAGAAGCCTCAAGAAGTAACAAGGCTTTCTTTCACACCCCCCGGAAGGCATCCCCAGGCAGGCAGGCGGCACAGGAACAGGCGCCCCACATCGAAGATCTCAAAGCGACCGTCCTCGCTCTTCGCTCTACAGATTCCGGCGCAACAGTACGCTTCAGGACGCCGGTCGGAACCGGGACCATCGAACACATTATAGCATACAGTCCACGAGGTCCGTCACACACAGCCTGGTTCCGGCTGAGCCGCGTCCCGTACAGTCTCTCTTTAATATTTGCAATTATTATATAAAACTATCCTATTCTAATGGTATACACCATGAATTGAAAGTAGACTAAATTGTTATTTATGTGGGAGCAGAATACCAACTTTCTGTCAATTCATAATTCAGTCTCGATTCTGTTAACTTTTTAGTGAAGTTTTAAAATAATTTAGAGAATTGGGCCTCTGGTCACTCTACTGGTCATCCCCTGGCGTAATCACATAGTCGGCTTTTACAATGAGGAGTTGGTTCTATTCTCAGGCCGAGACCACCACAGCTCAGACTTTTGTCTGTTCTACCTTTTTTAATTCTGCTATATTGACCATAAACGTTGATTATTTCAGGACAATATTGTTTACGGCTCGCTGAGAGTGCATCGTAAACTGTAGTGTTGCTATTTGAAGATTACTGCCGGAGGGGAATAATAAAAGACAGAATTCTCCTAATAAAATAAGTTACCACTAAAAAGCTGTGAAAAGCAAGCTTGAAATAGGAGTTGTATTATTAAATGGAAACTCCAACTCAAAGACATTTAAACCCTTAATAACAATCATTGACATCAGCCTATAAGACCACAGCTGCTAGACATTAACTTCTCACACAGAATGCGACAACGAACAATCTTGATCCACCTCCATCCACCGACTTAAAGCAACCTTTAAAATACCCTTAATAATATACGCATAATTTTTGCAAATTGTTCGTTAAATTTTGTAAACATTCAGAAAAATTATATGATTAAATAATTATAAAAAAATATTATATATATAAAAATGCTTGTTTAGAATTAGCCATGTCACTTTTTTTATCAATTATAATTCCCAGTGCTAAACAATCGTCAAGTTTAATTTTTTTTCTCATCTATGTACCTAAAATTTTGATTAAAAAAAGCTGGACATATATATAATATATATTATTATGTATTCTTTAACTTATAAGTTTATGTCACGCTGTTATTATTAGGTTATTATTATTATCTACTGTCACACACTGATAGTACAATGCAGGTGTTCGTACCTGTAGATACATGTTCAATATTATTATTCCTCTGTAGATTACTACTTTTGTTGTCGGTTTGTCATAGTTTATGTGACTGTACGTGACCAACTTTTACAACTTTTTTACTATTGTAAACAGAGCAGTGTAGGTGAGTAATAGAGTCTAGCATGATTTAAAATGTTATTTACTAAATGAAAAAAAAGAACTGATGTATTTTCAGATTGTTATTTTGTTGGTAATAAGATAAGAACATTTTCAAACGAGATCTGTAGTACTAAGTCACTTTGACGACCTCTGTGGCGTGGCGGGTGAAGGTTCACCTTCGACGCAGGAGGTTGCGGGTTCGATTCCCTCCTCGGAACAAATATTTGTACGATCTGCAGATACTTGTTCAGGGTGTTCTGGATATTTTCTATGTATAATAAAAAATATCTATCTATGTAATGTATTGTATTAAGTATATCAGTTATCTAGTACCCATAACACAAGTTCTGCTTAGCTTGGGGCTAGATAATGTTGTGTGAAATGTCCAGCATTTATTTATTTACTTTATATTATTCTTTTAAATTAGTCATCCAGTGCCCATAGTGATGATAATAATGATGATGATGTAATTAAACCGTAAGTTTATAAAAATGAGCCAATTTCGGCCAGTCTTCTATAACTATCTAGGAGTTCTATTGTCCACTTTACGTCTCATAAAAATGTGGTTCCAGCTATTAACCTGAGTAAAAATCTCTTTTGTTTACTTCATCATCATCATCAGCCTGTAGAAGTCCACTGCTGGACATAGGCCTCCCACTTAGAATGCCACGACGAACGGTCTTGAGCTGCCTCCATTTACTGACACCCCGCGCCGTTTATATGTTACTAGTTACGCCCCGCGGTTTCACCCGCGTGAATAATGATGAAAATTGATGATGATGGTGATGATGAAAAGTAGCCTACGTGTTAATCCAGGGCGTAAAGTATCTCCATTCCAAATTTCACTCAAGTCCATTCAGTAGTTTTTACGTGAAAGAGTAACATACATCCATCCATACTCACAAACTTTCGCGTTTATAATATTAGTAGGATATGTGTTTAGTCCATCGAGTGGAAGACCTTCCTATACCGCGTGGTCCGGTTTGTGGTCGCCACACGAAAACCATTACTCTTGTGTTTTGTTTACTTACAATAATTTAATTTTCGATTATAAAAATGCACCTGTCTACGTCAGTCATCCCTATCATTTAATGTGGTAGGTACCTATTTCTGCCATTAAGCAGTAGTGTTCGCATTGCTGTGTATTGGTTTGAAGGATACGGGTGCCGGTGAAATTACAGGCACATGAGACTTTTAATCTTTATGTCTCAAGGTCGGCAGCGTGCGTGTGATGCCTCTGGTGTTGCTGGTGTCCATAGGTTACGGTTACTACTTTTCATGAGGTGGGCCGTATGTTTGTCCCTAGACGCTTTTAATTTTCCCAATTCTTATACAAAATTTAGATATTCATTGCAATATCATTTTAATGAATAAATAAATAATGCTGGACATTTCACACAACATTATCTAGCCCCAAGCTAAGCAGAGCTTGTGTTATGGCAACTAGATAACTGATATACGTAATATAATACATTACATAGATAGATATTTTTACTATACATAGAAAATACCCAGAACACCCGGAACAGTTATCTGCAGATCGCACAAATATTTGTACCGAGGCGGGGATCGAACCCGCAACCTCCTGCGTTGCAGGCGAACCTTCGCCCGCCGCGCCACAGAGGTCGCCACAGAGGTGCATGAGTAAGGAGCTTTATTTTTTACTAGTTGTGCCCCGCGGTTTCACCCGCGTGAATAATTATGAAAATTGATGATGATGATGATGATGATGATGAAAAGTAGCCTATGTGTTAATCCAGGGCGTAAAGTACCTCTATTCCAAATTTCACTCAAATCCATTCAGTAGTTTTTACGTGAAAGAGTAACAAACATCCATCCATACTCACAAACTTTCGCGTTTATAATATTAGTTGGATAGCACTATAAAATCACAGACTTTAATATTTGGTTTCTATTTCAAGTTAATAACTTTAGCTGTTCCTAAGAAAAAGGTTCTTGACAGACAGACAACAAAAAAATCCTACAACAAAGAGATCCTATAAGGGTACGGTTTTTTTCTGTTGAAGAACGGAACCCTAAATAGTACTTACCTAATGTACCGGAAGTCAAACCATTTGTTTCCCCAAGTTGTCCTACAAAATTAGAAATGATGGGTCTCTTACGACCACAAATCTCACGTATCATCTATTTTATACCGCGGCCATTTCACCCGGCTATCAATCATGCGGTTTTATCTCCGGTTTACGAAACCCCGCCAAATATCTTTGCAGCTTTGTATAGTCACAATTTTAGGAAGTTCGGGCATGTGCAATGTGACGGGTTGCAGCTGAAACAACCGCAAAGTTATGTGGCGTTTATCGTATATTCTATTTTTATATCCGCGGCCATTTTATCCGGCTATCAATCTGCTGTTTATATCCGGTTGCAGCTGAAGGAATTTAAACTTACTAACGTGAAAGGTTTATACAACAATATTGCCAGATAAACCTGTTGGACATATGATAAATAAACGTACCTACAGATTTTCTAAGAATATGAGTGCTATTCAGAAAATCTACACATTTTATGAAATTTTAGTCTACAGCTATGAGAAATTAAGCTTTTTTTCCTGTAAAAAATGGCTAAATTGTAACTGTAAAAAAATGGCTAAATTTTAACTTCTGTTTCCAGTCAAAAGGAAGGTTAAAATGTCTATGAAGTAGCTGATTTCCTGTGAACTATGATTGAGGTGGATCACCAATCCGCTTGCCAAGCGGATATCCCCATAGCATTTAATGGGTGAGGCCTCGTCCAGCTGTGGACATCTAAAGGCTCTGATGGTGCTTAATTTACATTCTATCCTTAAAGTAGAGGCTATTTTCAACCGACTTCAAAAAAGGAGGAGCAGGATTAGACGGTATTTTTTTTGTATTTTTGTTACACGATTACTCCGCCATTTATAAATTGATTTTGATGATTCTTTTTTTGTTTGGTAGGGCATATTTCAGAGATGGAATTATAAATTTTATCGAAATTGATTTAGCGCTTTTTGAAAGAACTCGGTTTTTCATTTTGTAAAAACGAGAAATTTTCACGTACCGATATGTTGGTGGAAGCACCAACATTATCAATATAATAATATATATTATTTCCCGTTTTTACAAAACGAATGATATAATTCACGAAAGTTACTTTAGTAAAGTTGGTTTATGTCTTTATTTAAATAACTTTTTATTACAATTTATCTAGGTTTTTTTACGTATAAGCAGTTATTTTTTGCGCGATACCCCACGTACATGAAAGTTATTTGAGACGTAAGAGCGAGTAATCCAATAAGGAAATCTTCCCCTAGCAATGTTATTTGGCTCAAGGCAACGCGAAGTCAGGCAACGTCATTGATTGACGTCACAGGCCGACGTCACAGGCCGTCTGTCTGTCACGTTAGTTGACATCGGGAGATGTTAGGTTAGTAGAGGTCATAGAGCAAGGAAAACAGTAAAACACGGCATTATAGAGACAAATCTTCATTTTCGTGCTAAATAGTAACTTTAAAACAGTGTTGATTGTACAGTAGAAAAGTAAAAAAGAAGGCCTCAAATACAAAAAGATGACTATTAGAAAAATTATTTATTAAGTGTATTATTTTATCTTTATTATAACTAGTATAGTAGCATTTTTTAGTGCGATTTTTTTGGACCGCTGGAGTGGGACAGCGTGTGTTCGTGGGACATTTCACTGTTTCATTCAGTTAGTTGTATATCCTACCTTTTCTACTTCTGTTCTGTTTGCTTGGTTTGTTTTGGTGTCAAATAAATTTATTTACTTTCTTCATTTTGATATTAGGTAAATTGATATAGATAGTTATCACTAATAAATTGATAACTATCTATATAAAATTACCTATTATCAAAATAAAGAAAGAAAATAAATTGTGCCACACCATATTAATCACATAAAAATAGTCAATGCTATTCAATACCATACATAATTCCATACTATTTTAAGCGGCACGTAATAAAAATGGTTTTTATTTTAATATCGTCTCATGTATCGGTATAAATTTTTATTCAATATTCTCTGGAATAACTTCAGTATGATGACAGGACACATTTTTAGTGAATGATAAATAGTTCTGTTGTGGCTTTGTTATTTAATTTGTAACATAATATTTTACCCCTTGATAAGCCATCCTTTGCCATATATTAAATATTAGTTACTACAGTTCAAACTAATCGCCGTAGCAAACTAATCAAAGCAGCAAAATACGGTGCTACGAACTCTGCGAGCTGCGTAGATCTGCTACGAGATTCTGAAATCGTGTAGCTAGGGGATGAAATATCGCTCCTAGACAGACTAGTGTATTCAACTCTAGACTAGATGTCACTACTGGGTTTTTGTATTTTAAGAATCCCGCTGCAAGACAAAAATTCATATGAAACAAAAAACCCGTTCCAGACCCGGAACGGGTTTTTTGTTTCATATAAATTTTTGTCTTGCAGCGGGATTCGAACCCGCAATCTTTCGCAACTCGGCGGGCTACTTGCCTGGCGTGCCTCTGAAGTCGTCTAAATGTTATACATACATACCTATACTAAATGTCTACTTGATAACTGTCGGTTTGTTCTATTAATTATAATGTAAATCCGTTATTGGCTGTCGGTTTGGAACATTGGTTTAATATCTTATTTCTAAGAGCTGTGGATTTTGTTGTGAAATAAATAAATAAAAAATAAATAAATTATTTGCATTGGGTTCATGCCCAAACAACACAGTAATCATTTTAGAAAAATTACAATTATACACCACGTACTTTAGTATTCTCCTGATGACGTTTCGTTTACCATTTAGAGGTCCTTCCTATCGTGAAACGGGAACACCCGGTGTTCCCGTCTTACGACCTTCAAGCGTGGTCGCGGTCGGTGCTCATGAGAAAGAACCTTTAAATATGGTAATTAATAATGAATAAATAATAAATTATAAATAAATAATAATTATAATTATAATTATTATTATTTAATTATACAATAATATTGTATTGTAATGAATATGGTCAACGAAACGTCAGCATGGAGAATAGTAAAGTATAGTCATAGTAGTATAGTCATTAGTAGAGAATAGTAGTGTAGTAGTGTTTAGTCGTAATTTTTCTAAAACGATACCAAGCTGCGATAATTTGGATTCAGTCATAATTTGTTAAAATTTCAACTAGCTACTTCTTACGGCTACCGAGATATGTCCGTAACATAGTCCAGACAGACGAACAGACAGCAAGACAAGGTAGGCTTAGTAATTATGGGTCCCGTTTGCCGTCCTTTGATGGCTATGGACAAATCAAAAGGTATGGTGATGATGATGATAGTATACAATAAAAGTAAGTATATACAATATTTAAGTTGTAGCCCTGCGGCAGTAGAGGAAGAAACTTTGTAATGGAGTTTGGAACTCCATGCATTACATTCGTACATATACCTAAGTAGAAACGGTTCGACTGAGTTGTCTGATAAAATTGTGGAAATAACAAAAGAGTATGTAATAAAAGTTGAAATTCTTTAATACAGAATTGTACATTTGGTCTTTCTCTATGATGCTGGCATTTCACTTGGTGTATATTTGCAAATTTTTGCGTTATTTTCCCAAGGTAAAATCAACCATGAGTCTATCGGTACATAATGATGTTTTCTTTGGCAAAATAACTCAAAAATTTGCGATTATACACCAAATGAAGTGCCAGCATAACATTTTCATACATATTTTCACCTTTTGTGCAGTAGGGCTTAATTTTTACAAGCTATTATTTAACTTAATCTGTGAATGTGGGTCATATCTTGAAACTGAATTTTGAACCAGTTCCACCCAAACTGAGACAGAAATTTTTCATACCTGTCTTGTTCAGATGACAATACAATATTATGGTGACGGCGAGCTGATCTGATGATAGGACGGAAGGTGAACAATGTCAATGATTAATAGTAGTCTGACAGTGTTTGTGCTCGATTTGATCAGCTCACGGTTCCGAACACTAATTGAATAAAAACTTGTTTTGAAAAATATTTTTTTCAACTAAAAACTTATATGTAATAAATTTTATTTTATTTCTTTCTTTACAACATTTTGGTACACGTTTTCAGCCTCGGTGTAGTAGGGCTTTGAAAAAGCTGCTTTGATAATGTCGCATAGTTAAAAAAAACAAGAATTCTTGAGTCACCACCATTCATCGGCTTCCTGTCTGCCTGATTTTTTAATTGGTTATTTTTTTTATGGTGTTGAATTTCTTGTTTGTCTCGTTTGCCATGGTGGTCTCAGCAAAACAATAGGCGTAAGTTTACATTTCTATTTGTAATTATATAAATGGTATATATATAATGATATTATTTATATAAGCAATATATATATATATATATTAGTTTATTTAATATATTAGTCATTATTAGTAGGTACTTAGTTAATATTAGTTTTTTTTTGCCAATTTTTTTTGATGAACTGTCACTATTCCCTTCTGTGCACTACTGACACATCTTTTATCCACAATACTCCAAGGTTATCTGGAAGAGAATTAAGTACACCTTTTTACATCTTTTATGTGCAATAAAGAATTGTTTATCTTTATCTATAGAGAAATAGCCCTGCTGGTCAGTGCGTTGCCTGCCCTGAAGGACTTTTCAAACATTATTCATGCTTAAAGTACTGTGACTTTCAAAACCTTTTATCTAAACATATTCCGTTTGTTTCAGAATAACCACAACTTCGTACATAAAAACTGTACAATTTTGTTATGACTAGACGCTTTTATGGTATGAATATTTGAGACAGACTAAATTATTGTGATACTTTATTTTGTTCTTTCAAGGGTTAACTTAGGACCACGCTCCGCTTCAAATTAAATAAGATATTTGAATTTAGTGTTGCTTTAATATTAAATATCCCGTTTTTAGTCAAAATTATTTATAACCATGATAGCTTCAATAGTTTACATTGAAAAGTTTTAATGTATTCAAATAATATTATGTTCAGTGTGAGGGTTCCTATTAGGGTCTAAGTAAAACTTCGATGATTGTAAATTTTTTTTTTTTTTTTTTTTTCTGATGGACAAAATGCATTTGGCCTCAGATGGCCGATGCTGCGTTACCGGACTTTATCCTCAGATGGCCGATGCTGCGTTACCGGACTTTAGCTCAGATGGCCGATGCTGCGTTACCGGACTTTTGTAAAAATGGACTGTATTTTCTCTAGTGATATACAATTTTTATTCCCAGCCCTAGCGGCTAATGGAGGGAGTTACAATTTGAATAATATTTCTTCCTACTAAATTATACATTACAAGTTATGTGTCGACAGTATATTATTGCGGGACTTATCGTCCGCCAAATTCAGGTTAAAGAAACGAGTACGTAAAGTTATAGCAAGTAAACATGTAAAAGGAGCTTTGCGCTTGTTTTTGTTTTAATTATGTTTATGTTAAACAAATATATTCAGGATGTCTGAATTAATTTTGTCTCTGTTCTCGTCGGACTTTTCCTTATTTCTAAAGTGCAATAATCACGCCCTCCCAAAACAAGAATCATTGTCTTAACTGTTATTATCATCTAGATAACTTTTTATTGGGAGGGTGTTAAACATAAAAACTTTTCTCGTAAAATGAATCCCATTTTAAATGTTTAAAAAGGAAAAAAAGTCTTGAATTCAAACTCGATCGCGGAGATAATCGAGTGAGGGATAATTTGATATTCCCAAAGGTAACTCCCGTATGGGTAAGCGCATTTGAACTTTACGTAAACTTGAGCAAACAGATTAACAAAAAGGTATTCTTAATTATTTTGATATAATCTCATCTCGATCATCTTTCGATTAATTATCAACCTTTCTGTCGCTCAGGAAGGCGTTCGTTAGAGTGAGAAAGATAACATTATGCATGCGAAGATTAAGCAATAGTTACTACGTCTACGCTTGCAGTGACAGGCGTGACAGTTGACAGAAATGATACTATGAATACTAATATACTATAAATACTATAGTAATACAATACTAATTGTGAATTGTATGTTCAATTATTACGACAATCAGGGTTCGTTTCTTGATGTCTAAACTTTATATTATAGTAAAACTTAAGATATATAAGTATATGTTGATAGATAAATAGAAAAATCTTTATTGCATATAAAAGAAGTACAAAGGCGAACCTAATGCTAAAAGGCATTCTCTGCCAGATAACCTTAGTGTATTGCGGAAAAAGTATGTGTCGGTAGTGCACAGAAAGGGAATAGTGTAATTTTAACAGAAATAACTTTTCATGTAAAAAACCGACTTCCGCCATTGTATTCGAGTAAATAATTTTGGATGAAAAAAAAATTATGAAAGAACCATAGTGGTGAAAGGATTATGATACTTTCTGAATGCAAATGCTTGGTGTCTTGCTGAAAATATCAATATCGCCATATGTATTCCTACAATATTTGAGGAGTTCTCTCAATTCCTCGTGGATCCCATCATCAGAACTGGATTCTGAAAAAAATGGGACCAATCTGGAAGTATATCTATTCAAATAAAAAAAGAATTTTCCAAATCGGTTCATAAACGCCGGAGATATGCGGTAACAGACATTAAAAAAAAAAAAAATGCAAAAAAAACATATTATTAATAGTGTTATTATGGTGATAGAGGTTTATACTGAGGACGGAATAACAGAATTAAAAGTATCCTGTTGTTACCCACGTTTTAATCTATCTACATACATTAAAATATAAACTCACACCTGTTTCCCGTAGGGGTTGGCAGAGACCACGGATTTCTACTTACTACGATCATTTGTTTCATTCACTCTCATTACATTTTTCATATGCTCGTCTGTTTAGGGTACTCTTGACCTGACCTTTCTTCTTTGATCTATTTGTGTCATTCCAATTGACCCAAATGTTTTTTTCTTGAAAGTACGTCAAAAATACAAATACCCTCCAACAGACCCTTATATAAATAACTTTGTTTGCTATCTTATATTTATAGACTGTGTTTTGTGTCTTATTGGATTATGGCCCGAGTATTAGTATCGGTATTGGTCCGATTTGGAACCGACGAATCCAACTCGGATGGGCAGTGCTTGGGAAACTACGCCATATCTGCTCGTCACAGATACCGCAAGAGCTTCAAAACGAAAGTCAATAAGCAGTTCGTCTTGCCAGTGATGACTTACGGCGCAGAGACGTGGTAGCTAACTATTGGACGAATAGACAAGCTTGAAGTCACGCAGCGGGCTATGGAGAAAGCTATGCTAAGGGTATCACTACGTGACAGAATCCTAAATGAGGAAATCCGTAAAAGAACCAAGATCACCGACATAGTTCTCAGAATTAGCAAGTTGAAATGGCAATGGGCAGGTCATATAGCTCGCAGAACTAACAACCATTGATAAAATGTTCTCAAATGGTGACCATAAACCGAACGGTGGACGCGAAGAAGGCCCTCCACTCATGGACTAAAGACATTATAAATGTCGCAGGAAATCGACGGATGGAAACGGCTCAAGACTTCTTCGTGGCATTCTGGGGGGAGTCCCAAGTCTAGCAGCGGACTTGGGCTCAACTTTCCTTTAGCTACATTGAGCTAGGATGTTCACATTTTTATTACATGTAGGTTCACATAACACAAGCCTAAATATGAAATGGCGTACTGCGGAAACCAATAGTTTAGGAGATATTAATTTTTAAAATTAGCTAAAATCCACTTTTCAAGCTCCATATTTTGGTGATATTTCACTATTTGTCAGTGTTCGGTTACGATTTTCGGCTTTTGACAATGACAGTGACAGACCAAATGGTATATTATGCTAAAAATTGGCGGCCCTCGGTAGGTTGTTAGGTTTCTTTTTTAAAACTATTTTATAGTATTTGTACCTACATATAAAATCTTGATATCGGAAAGTCCTTCCTTTTGTTGTTAGTTTTTGACACCGACATGAGTAGGTTAGGTTAGATAATAACTACCATGTGACGTGCACCGAACCGACATTATGGCATTTTAAAAGAAAGTACAGAAGACCTTATCGCCGTAGAAGATTTTTTTTCCATACTTAACCTCAAAATTTTCTTTATTTTTTTTTCGAAAACTATAGGTTTCCGCACTTCCCCATCCATAGGGAAGGCCCCCCTCACACCTCCCCCCCCTCCCCTTCTCAAGCCTTATACTAAATGTAGCTAAAGGAAAGTCCTTCCGCGGATTTGTATAGGCTGATGATGATGATGATTATGGCAGAGAGTAATAATGAAGTGAGCTTTTACATGAGGAGCAACAGAAAGTTGGAAATCGGTGGGGTTACTCTGAGGGTCCTGAAGTTTGATACCCGGGAGGGTGATGGATGACATAACCGTTGCGCGTGTTTCACTTAACTTTTGCTATACTGTTCCCTGGCGACTGGTGTCGGTGGCTTCCGTGCCTTTGACCTTAGTTTCCTCAGAACTGAATTTATCATAGAGTAGAAAATAAAATAAAAAAAACCGATCAATACCATACGCGCGAGCGTGTTGCGCCGCCTCCACAGATTATGTATAGAAAAACTGCATTGCAAACTCCTTGGTCAAAGTGAAGTTGTATCGTAATGGTTTTTTTTTATGATACAGTTTTCCATTGAAGAGCTGTACCTTAATGTAATTTTTTAAATTTATTTCGATGGCATGTGCTTAAAGACTGTCATTTTAGTTTTGTTTTTAGTTTTTTAATCTTCATATTTCAGTATGAGAGTAGATAAATTAGTAAAATAATATTATTAGCGCACATTCATTACATTATAACATATAATATACATTACTTACATATATGATTAAAACTGATTTTTTTTTCAAAGAGAACAAAAGTTCAGAAAGACGTGGCTTTTAGAAATAATTAAAGACGATTCTAAAATAAATAAAAAATTAAAAATGAAATTAAACAGGTTTATTCTACAACACACAAGTACACAGAACAGATAGGTAGAAGAAAGGAAAGAGTAATAGTACCTAACTACATATCAACAATATACAATAGTAGATTGTATCATATGGGAGCAAAATAATATTTTTACGGCGAGGGCGCTTTTTTGAATCCAGAGTGAAGTGAGGGATTCTAGAGTAGAATCCCGAACGTAGCGAGGGATTCAAAGTACGTCGCCCGAGCCAAAAATATATTTTGCGCCCGAGTAACACTCGGGCGCAAAATATATTTTTGGCACTCTACTTTTCATCACCCACTATGAGAAAATAAAAGGCGCCTCATATTTTATTTCAAAACAAAACCATGAATTTCTAATAATCCATGAATAACATCAATCAATCATTTAAAAAACAGACTTCCGCCATTATATTCAACTAACTATTTGGATGAAAAAAAAATTATGAAAGAACCATAGTGGTGAAAGGATTATGATACTTTCTGAATGCAAATGCTTGGTTTGTTGCTGAAAATATCAAAATATTATGTATGCCTACAATATTTGAGGAGTTCCCTCAATTCCTCATGGATTCCATCATCAGAACTGGATTCTGAAAAAAGGGACCAATCTGGAAGTATATCTATTCAAATAAAAAAGAATTTTCCAAATCGGTTCATAAATGCCGGAGATATGAGGTAACAAACATTAAAAAAAAAATACAACCGAATTGAGAACCTCCTCCTTTTTGTAAAGTCGGTTAAAAATGACGAAATCGCGGGCCGTAGTTCGGGCGTTTCTAATTTGTTTTTTTTTATTCAGCCGGTGGCGCGACTATGGGCCGTCGTACCAGCCAGTATTTATTTAAACAATATTTGCGTTCGCCTTCTTTGGCGCTGAACACTAAGATGATCCAAATTTAAAAAGGGCGCGGAAAAGATAATTGCGGCGCACTTATTTGTGTTTGATTCTTTTCAAGATGTTCCAAATTCAAAAAGGGCGCGTAAAAGATAATTGCGGCGCACTTATTTGAGTTCGATATATTCCAAATTTCAAAAGTGCGCGGCAAAGATAATTGCGGCGCACTTATAGAAGCTTCATACAGAAAACACCACCTTTGGGTGCACTTAAAGGCGAACCAAGTCGTCCTTTTCGAATAGATGGGATGAAAAAGTCTTAACTAGTCCGCTCTGTGCGATGCGGTGTGGAGCCGAAAAGGCCCTATCTCAACATAATACTGCTCCACATGCTTAAACATATGGAGCAGCGCTGGTTTTCAGACAGAGCCCAGAAAGAGCGACTGCACGGATTATAAGTAAATTTTACACGACACCTTATGTAAAAAACCCTGTGACGTAATAGCATCAAATTCTTTGCCATCAATTGGAACACCTCCAACTCCCAGCTTCCGTCGTCGGCCAGTTGAGCAAACGACATTGCCACAGGCCACATCGAAAGCTCTATAACTGCATCTAGGTAGAAAGAATTCTCTTCCTGGCTGTGGCTTCGCTTAACGTCCTTGAAGTATTGAGACTACCTTTTACTAGAAACATGTTTTTTTTTAAGTATGGTTGTGTCTTTTTTTGGCTTCATCTGAAACTGTTACTTAACACTTAACTGACACATGACTTAACGCACCCAACAATCACAATACGTAGTCCTAATCCTACAGTAGGATTCCCTGTGTCGTGGGTATCAGGAACACGAGTACCATGGTACCATAACATGCAGACCCGAAACAAATATTTGCAGATCATACAAACATTTGTCCCGCAGCGCGAATCGAACCGGAAACCTCTCGCATCTCAACTAGCTACTCACCCGCTGCGCCACAGGTCTGTTGCCTCAAGTAGCGCATACGAATTCTAAGGCAGACCAAGAAAGAACCATCTGAAAAGACGAATGAAAAAGATAAGAGTCATCTTCAGCTGGTAAAAGTCCACTGCTGGGCACAAGCTTCATATAATACCATGAAGAACGGTCTCAAGCCGCTACCACCCACCAACTTGGTGCAATGCTCTCTTTAGATTGTCGGTCCAATGAAAGCCTTCCTAAACTGCGTCCTTCGTTTCGCAAATTTAGGGGTAACCGTAACTTTTAGGATGCTCTGCCTAATTTGAAAACAATGTCTAAAGTTTTAAAGTGGAAAACGTCAGATTAACACCTGGGAAGCTAATAAACCCGCGATTCATATTTCAAGTGCTCATTAAACATGGACCAGCAATTTTTCCGTCCCTCGCTTTTGTTTTACGAGTTTCGGAACCGGACCCGTAAGGAATAAACATTTTATTGTTGAACCCTAATACGTGTCATCATAATACCTACACTGATATAAATAGTAATTGTACTAAGCTACAAACATGTGCAGATAAGGCTAGTAGTCGCACCCTAAACCAACACAACGAACGTTGGGCACGGACCACGGACTGCAGACAGTCCAGAGCAGCCCTTCCGGCTGAGTCACCACGACTTACGCGTCATCTACTCAACCTATCAAGACCAGACCTTCGTACCATCGTGGGGACACTCACTGGTCACTGTCTCCTGAACAAACACCTATATAACATCGGAGCCACAGACAGCCCACACTGCAGGGGGTGTCTGACCGAAGAAGAATCGGCTGCCCACGTATTCCTGGAATGCGTGGAAGTAGCAGCTCAACGTGAACAAATCCTCAACAACCCGAGGTCACTCCGCGAAGCGAAGACTGAAGCTTCTGTGCTTCTGGACGGAGTTGCTTTGCTACGGCTTGCTAACTATCTAGCCAGTTAACTCTCACGCATAATGGACCATCCATAGAGTTCAAACGCGGAAAAGTGAGTTCTTTAACATTAACATTAAGGCTAGTAGTAGAACTCCTTGTGAAAGGATTCGTCCGGGAAAGTACTACCACCATACCTATTTCTGCCACCAAGTAGTAGTGTGAGCATTGCTATGTTCCGGTTTGAAGTGTAAAATGCCGGTGCAATTACAGGTTGATTACAGGCATATGAGACTTTGGTTTTTAATCTTAGACATTTTTTATAAACAAAGGAATTCAAAATACAGGAATAAAATGAATAACATTTCTTGGTTTAAAAAAAATGTCTAAGATTATAAATCATTGTATAGGATTACCAGGATTTATTTTTACAATTGGCGCAATTTGAAAACAATCAATATTTACCGGGGAATAGCAGCAGAATCCACCTGTGTATTTAACAGTAATACTGCGATCATCAATCCGCCTGCTAAATGTAGTCATATTTTATTGCTGAACCATTGCATTGTATGAGGTAGGCCTCGTTTTGCACAGCAGACGTCTATAAGATACTTAAGCAAGTATCATGCTGATAAAATTAAGCTATGGCCTGGTGGCGATCAGCCCCCCTATTCCCTAACTGAAAGTCACTTGGTGACTAACGTTTGACAAGTAAAATGACCATCAATTGCTTAAAATTATCACTAAGAATTGTCAATTGATGGTCATTTTACTTGTCAAACGTTAGTCACTGAGTGACTTTCAGTTAGGGAATAGAGGAGGAGATATTTTGTACGGAACGTCACCGTGCATGCCACCGCGGACGCGGGCTGTTCGCGTTGTTTTGGCCATAGCTTTAGAAGTTTAGAGTAACCAACCTCTCATGATAATTAAAAAAAAAACACTTATGGAAAAGTTATAGGTTAATTGCCATCACTACGCTATTGCTATCACCAAGTTATTCCTATAACAATACGTAATACCTCGACGTCCAGAATCTGTTTAAACAGCTACCTTCTGTGAGTTTTTAGATCTGAAAAATACACAATAACCGTTGTAAAAAGTTTTATAGACTTTACAATTTAAGATGTTGTTATCCATATTTCACTGGATTTCAAAATAAACTTTGCAGCTAAGTTTTTTAGACCTTAATTCTTTTACTTTTCAGAACATTAAAATACTACCTAGGTTCCTATTTATCGCATAACTATCTATCTTCTTTATTTATACTTCTTTTTCAACGGATTGATCTTACCTTCAGAAGGTGTTTTTTAAATTTTATATATTTATTAAAAAAAACTATTATAGGTAACACCTTAACAGAGTAGGGCCTAAAGCAATGTTATATGCACATATGCTTATATAAAATAAAAACAAAGAACCAAGCTTAAAAATAAGTAGGCACCTACTGGGGAATACCTAGGTATAATATTACTAACAGGTACTTTACTACTACTATTCAACTTTCTCCAAAACAAGCTGCGCTATCTCCATGTTGTTGGGGTGAATAGTCCAACACAGGATTAGAAACAGTTTGAATGAACGGCAAACAATTTAAACTCTCTATCGGCGCGTATTATATTATATCGTGAGCGGAGAACGAGTCTCTCCATAGACTAAAAATTTCCCTTCTTTGTCTCTGGACGAGCGTAGAGGCGAGGTTAACCCAATCTCAACGCGTAAGGACGCGTTCAAACTCACCAGTAAGCCCTCTTACGCACTAGCGGTTAACCGCAGGGACGGCTAACCGCGCAGCTAGCCGCTTTTTCATTTTAATATGCAACCGCTTGCGATTGTACGCACTTAAACAAAATTTCAACCGCGGCGGTTGAATGGAGAGCTGCGGCCCGCTTCGCGGCTGGCCGCCATCTTGTTTATACGCACTGGCGATTAGCCGCGTCCAGACCGGCTGAGCGCGGCGTGACTTCCTGCTCGCGAGCCGTGGCACCCGAGCTAATTTGTGAAAAGTTCCGAGCCGGGCTCGCAAGCCAAGGTGAGCCGGTTTGAGCATTCAGTTTCTCTCCGTACAACGATATTACTTTTTTTCTGCTTTGACTTTTCGCGTCCGTATGAACCTGTCAATGAGTCAAGTTTCTTTTTCAACTCGGGTATAGGTAACTTCATTTCCTTAGAGATCTTCCTCCAGCAATCTTCTCGCTTGCTTTTATTTAAATGATCTGGATCTTTCGAATCCCATAACATTTTGAAGCTTCCGTAAAGTTGTATTAAGCGAATACTGTCTTCTTTATCCATTTTTGATTCACTGGCTCGCGAGTGTCGTTACGTCCGTCCACACCGGGCGAGCAGCTCAGACTGAGCCGCCTTTGAGCATCGGCAAAAACCGACAACGCATGGCTCGGGGCCGAGCGGCGCTCGGCCGAGCCAACGTGTGCCCGAGGAAGCCCGAGCGCCGTCCACACCGGCCGAACTATTGGCTGGCTCGCGCGCGCTCAGCCGGTCTGGACGCGGCTAATCATTAGGTGGGGACGGTTATGTTTTGGCTCGCGCGCGAAGCTACTTCAAGTTTTGTCTCTTGCCGTGTTTGTCTTCTGTAATTTTGATATCATGAGTATGAGTCAGGAGGAGTCCATTCGCTTAATACAACTGTACAGCATGTACAATGCGCTTTGGGACCCCAAAGATCCAAAATATTTAAACAAAAATCAGCGGGAAGACAGTTGGCGGCAAATATCTGCTCAAATTATTATGCCTGTCAAGGAAGTGAAAAACAAAATGGTGTCCTTGTGTGGTTCTTATCGTCGAGAGAAAAGCAGGGAGAAAAAAAGTAGCATAATAGGTTCAGGTATGCATTTTTATCCTTAAAAATATGAACTTACAAATTATTTGTAAAATAATTACTTATTATATACTAATGAAATTGAAGAAAATTTATTTATACAATTAAAATATTTTTAATTATGGAAATATAAATTTTATTTTTGTTCTGTTTCAGGCGCTGCTGATGTTTATAATTCGAAGTGGTTTGGATATCCTTATTTCCATTTTACTGGTGACACTCAGGAAACGATGCCGAATGTAAGAATGTTTAACTATGCATAATGATTTTGAAATGGTATAGAACCATTAGTTATAAAATGTTCTGCCAAGTGCAACCGTATTTCTTTTGCGTTATTAGAACTATACCTTGGAACCGCTGCAATTGGTGTGAATGTAATTTCATTTATTTCATTTCTCCATTGGCCAGGAATCAGTGCGCCATCAAGTTCTCTGTCAAACAATTCCGGTGAAATAAGATTAGTTGAAGTATTTTTTCGGTACAAATATACAGCTGCTAAGACGACCTTTGTTGCTTTATTTGGCTCTAGTAAGATAGGTTTACTAAAAACGCGAAATATGGCACTGACCAAATGCATTCTCAACGACACGTCAAGCTCGGCTAAGGCGATAATTAAATATTCTTTCTTTAGAACCATTTTCTGGGTTGCCCTCAAATGGTTTCATGGTATATTCGTTAAGTGCAAAGGCTTTATCGGATAAAATAAAATAAGGAACTTTTGTTACATATGGTATTTCCAATATGAAAATTACTATGGGCTCTTCTCTTTAGGCACGTTCAATTCTTTCTTTTCTAGCTTTTTATACAACGTTGTGTTTTTAAAAACACCACCATCAGAGATTCGCCCTTTGCTACCAACATTTACATACAAAAAATT
Organism: Epirrita christyi; assembly: GCA_951392215.1. Classification (NCBI taxonomy): domain Eukaryota; kingdom Metazoa; phylum Arthropoda; class Insecta; order Lepidoptera; family Geometridae; genus Epirrita; species Epirrita christyi. The sequence goes on along the minus strand of OX595858.1, from coordinate 2,295,835 downwards.
GTAGCTAGCATCAACTAATCCAAAAAGCACGATGCTTGGAAATTGTTTGTAGTTATCATAATCAGTGCCACTGTTAATCGGTGCATGCAACATAACATGTTTTCCATCCATCGCTCCAATAGCGTGGGGAAAATTCCATTTATTTTCAAATTCTTTTGATATAGCATGCCACTCTTCTTCTGTAGATGGGATCTGTAAAAAAAATTATAGAGTACTCAGCATGACAGGACCCTCCGCTGTTTGAAAGTATTCAGACTAAACGTATTTGACCCCTATGAGTTGTATTAGGTAGGTACTATACACAACTCCATATTTGGCCCCTTTTAGTGGTAGTCCGAAGACGTTCAAGCAATGGAGAATCCTGCTAGAAAAATATTTAAGATATCGCTACTAAGGTGCTTGAAGGTATTAAATACTACGAACGTTAAACTTTAGCTTCCAATCGGATTAAACGTAGGGTCCTGCCACATTATATACACATTCACACTGCACCACAAATTGATCTACTAATTAAAATTATGTTTTCAGGAGGCAATACCGGAATCTTCACAAACTTCTGACGTAGAGAGACACACAGAGACTGAAAACGCTCCGACCAAGTCGCAATTGCCGGAGACTAGCATCGAGGAAGCGCCACCACAACAACAACAAGACCTTGCCTCGGAAGCTAGCATGCCTTCACCATCAGAACCTGCTCGTAAAAAAACGACAGAATCCGAAGAAAACGCAGCCACAGGAAGATTCGGCAGATATCATGCTCGCAGAAGCCCTTGAATGCTTGCAAAAGTCTTCGACCGACATCACAGATCCATACTCTTCATTTGGAAAACACATAGCCAACGAGCTAAGAAAATATGATCCGCACACATTAGCGTATGTTAAGAACGCTATCAATAATATAATTTTTGAAGCCGATATGGGGAAATACTCACAACAACAAATTAATACAGGATACTATACACAGCAGTACAGTAATTCCTCTACAATGGACTCATCTGGCACTTCATCATCAGCATCACATACCCCTACGCCTTCTCATGCCATTACACCATCACCTAATGCCAATGTTGGATTCGAAACTATCACTGAATTGTAATTAACATAAACAATTGATTTTTAAATTTGTCAAATTATTTTCATTTACCTTTACATAATCACTTAAGGCTTCAATAATAGCGTCACAAACTTCTGGAACTATTGTTGAGATACTCTGCTTCGATACTCGAAATAAATATTGCAGGCTGCTATAAGATCAATAATCAATAATAATCTCCGGTTGCTAAAAATCTTAAAGTTATTAAAACTCGTTCATTCACAGTGATTGCTTCTCTATATTTTGTATCGCTCTTTTTGATTTTATCAGACAACAATGAGCACAAATTTTCGAACTCTTGTACGGACATTCGTGTAAAATTATGTACAGTATCATATACTAAATCTCCAATTAATCTATTTCCATATTGGGCGACGTTCATAAATTTTTCTAATCCAGAAGCGTCTAGGTTTTTTCTTGATACGTGACTGTCTTCGTTTCTTTAAACAATAAGCAACTAGGAAAATAGCTGCAGCTGAAAATACACGACTGTCTATTACGAATACTCGCGGACTTATGATGGCTCAGCCTGCCTCGCGAGGCGGCCTCGTGTAAATTGAACAAAACTACTGAGGCTGCCGCGGGAGTCATTGCTCGCGATCCGGACACCGAGGCTGCCGCGCGAGCCTGTGCGCTAGGTGGGTACGCGGCTATTAGTTTGCGTTGCGGCGAGCCGCCGCTGAGTATGTACGTGAGTTGCACACATGCCACGCGCCTTCGAGCGGTCCAACCGCTTAACGCGGTTTCATCGCGGCTGACCGCTATGGCGGCCAAACGCGAAGAAACCGCATTAAGCGTAACGGCCCTTAAGACACTGGTCCCACCGCCGGCGACGAGCGATAAACGAGTAGGACGTAGTACGTAGAACGAGTAGCCAGCGATGAACTATAAATATAATCTCTCTCTTTTATTTACACGGGAGCGATTATCTTTTGTTCGTTTCTTGGGCGAGAAAAGCCGATAGCTCATCGCTTACTAGGCGGCGGCGTTACTGTTATCTTAAAGATAAAGATAACCAATAGGGTGACGAAACTCACAAGTCTGAAACTGTAAAGCCTCATCATCATCACTAGCCTGTTTACGTCCACTGCTAGACGAGGTCTTTCCCATTGAATACAATGAAGCAATTTGCAATAATCACTGCACTTTGCAGGTGGATTGGTGATCGCAGTTTGGTGTTAAGTATTCAGGCGAATGCTGCTGCCCTTCCCCTGGTGTAATACCTTAGTAAGGCTTTACTACATCCGCGATAGGAGGCGGTATATCACTGTCAAGCCTACAAACTTGAAATATGGCATGAAATGTTCCTTTTAGATGCTTGAAATTGATATGACTATGAATGGATTTTACGAAATTCTACCCCTGATAAGATAAAAAGGAGGGTGAAAAAAGTTACTTCTAGGTACAGCCAAATTGAATCTTATAAGAACGTGCATATTTTTCATAAAACAACAATTTGGAAGCTGATGCAATTTTGAAAAGCCAGGGATGTTTTGACAAACGTACAATAAGATTATTGTCTAGGGACTGTGTATTACAAATGTTTGTGAGGATGTTTGTTACTGTTTCACGCAAAAACTTTGATGAAACTTTACAGTATTATAGCTTTTAGATCAGAATAATATATACCCTCTCATTCATAATCAATTTTTAAACCTTTGATAGCTAAAAAAGATTTTGTCTTGTTTTGGCGTATGCCATTTTAGATCAGAGAGAACCAAACAAAAGCTATTCTAAAATAGGTTAAATAAGTTTATGGTTGAAAAATGTATTTTTCAAAACAAGCTATTTTTAAATTCGTCATAGGAACCTGATCAAAATGAGCCCAAACACTGCCAGGGTACTACAAAAAGTTCAATCAAGAACTGCCGTCTCCATCATCAGATCAGCTCGCCGTCACCATAATATTGTATTGTCATTTGAACTTGATAGGTATGAAAATTTCAGCTCAATCGGTTAAAGATAACTGATTTAAAATTGATTTGCAAGATTCCACCCGGAGAAACATACATATGTATACATTGAAACTTAAATAAAAGCTTGCAAAAAATTATGAAGAATAAGGGGGATAGACTATAATTTATAATAGAGGTTCCACTCGGGCGGAGCCGCAACTAAAATGCTAGTATTGCTAATTGCTATATGATTGTGTGACCCATATCAAAACGAACCAATCGAGGCTCTGTCTACCGCTTCTTAGAAAGAGGCACATATTAGATGTACCTATTTCTGCCGCCAAGCAGTAGTGTTCGCATTGCTTTGTTTCGGTTTGAAGGGTACGGGTACCGGTGAGATTACAGGCACATTAGACTTTTCATCTTTATGTCTCAGGGTCGGCAGCGCGCGTGTGATGCCTTTGGTGTTGCAGGCGTCCATAGGCTACGGTAACTGCTTTCCATCAGGTGGACCGTATGCTTGTTCACTTGCCAAGTAGTAAAAAAAAAAAAGATGTGTGTAAGATAACCAACCATCCCCAGAAATTACATTTAAAAATGCAGAGTAGCCAATCACTCTGGGCTGTTCTGTCGTACCGCTGTCCCACGCGACAAAAAACACTGCGCCCGGCGAATTGTGTGAAATGAAAACATACTCAATTCATTATACTGGTTACACACAACGCCAGCGCGGCATGACGCAGGTCTTGTGGCTTCACCAGCAAAACTTTGAGAACGATGTTGAGAACACCAAAAATGACATTTTTGTATTAGAATTTTGAAATTGGAACACACTCAAGATCGTTCTCAGAGCCAAGTTCGATTTATTAATATGGGCCTAAGTATCAAAAGCGTCTAATACTGGGTGGGTGGTAATATTTCCATTGTGAATCTTATTATCTTTTTGCAAACGCATACCTACCTTCTTCCATAGATTCATAGATTTTCTTTTAATTTCTTTGTGGCCTAAAACAGACCCCTCCTTTTCCTCCCATGGATGTCATAAAATCCGACTAAGGGATTACACCAGGGCATGTGGGCAGCAGCATCTACCTGAGTACTATACACCAATACTGCGATCACCAATCCGCCTCCCAAGCGTGGTAATCATGGCAAATCCCCTTATCTATGGGGAAGGCCTTGTCCAGCAGTAGACGGGTACCGGCTAATGAAGTTAGATAAGCAATAGTAAAAAAAAACTTGCGGCATTTTGTGACACTCATAGCCTCACGTGCAAGATCTTTTACACTCCTATTTTAATTTCCAGGGCCAAAGTCTGGATTACGACCCAAATTGGGTGATTTAAAACGACTGTTTTACGTTTGGGTTCCGTAGGCAGCGATTAAATTGAAGCTCTGCTGATGAGATTCGCCACGTGAAATATTTTCCATAATTTCGATAGGAAATTGTGATTTGATAGGAGATATATCTTTTGAGGAGGATATGAATTTGCAGAGTTGTAGAACAAATCTAAAAAGTGTGATTTCAGTCTCTTCAACTTTTAAACTTAAATAAGAAATAAATGCTGGATATTTCACACAACATTATCTAGCCCCAAGCTAAGCAGAGCTTGTGTTATGGATACTAGATAACTGATATGCTTAATACAATATACATTACATAGATAGATATTTTTTATTATACATAGAAAATACCCAAAACAACCTGAACAAAATATCTGCAGATCGTACAAATATTTGTTCCGAGGCGGGCATCGAACCCGCAACCTCCTGCGTCGCAGGCGAACCTTCACCCGCCGCGCCACAGAAGTCGTCAAACTCACCGTACTTAAGTACAAAATAGTACGTATACTAGTAGTAATATAATACTTTGACCCGACATTTTTGAATCAACGGGACAACCCTTCTCTTTTACTATTAGAGCATTTACGGTAAATGCTCTAAGACCTTGAATAACACTTAATAATTAATAATCTTTAATAATTAACCTTAACATAACACCCTACATAACATCCATCATGAATCAATAAATCAATAATAATAATAGACAATAAATCGGCGACCAATAGCGGCCGACGACATTTTCGGTACGTGAAAAACTTGCTCTTTGAAGCCTTGACGCTCCTTTAGGCACACTATGCTGGCGGCACAGCCGGCGGCTTTTTGCCGCGCGGGTATGCCGATATACGCCGCGGGTACACAGAATATCCGCCGCCGCCGACAAGCCCGGCGGCATGCCCGCTGGCTGGGCCGCCGGCATAGTGTGTAGGAGCCTTAAGCAATTAATAGTTAAATTATAAAGTCATTAATAATTCAAATCATTTATTTAAATATTTTAACAATAAAACCAGCTTGATAAACAATGTACTTACTGTACAATAATTCATTTGTTAACAACTAAAATCACAGATTTTTACCCAAATTTGACATGATCACAAATTAAAAACCGCTTATTAGAACAAATTTAGGTATTTACATACAATACGAATATGAATATATTTATTTATATACCTACTTAAAGATTTGGTTTAAACGTGATTCAGAAAGGTTCAAAATACTATCTACCTTTAAATATAATTTACGTACTTAGACGAAATATTTGATCTAAGAAAAGAAAGCTATAGAATAATTAAGAATAACAAATTATTTATCACTAATGACTAGCATGAAAACTCACGTTTTTTTATGCTGTCTTATTTGGTAGTACTTTCATTTTTTTATCAGGCATATTACAAAACTAAAGCAAACCTTTGATTACCTGTTTATAAATTTGACTAAAAAAAAGTCTAAATACAGAATTTAATAATGTCTTTTTGACTTCGATTCTGGGCTACAATTATGGATCTCTGATCGATAAAATTTGATATTAAAAATCGATAAAACGAGACTATGTCCAGATCGGTAGCATCGAACTCACTTTATCGATTGTCCGATAAATTCTACAAATTTTACCTAAAACTCAAGTATGAATCTTAATTTTGATTTGACAAAATAATAGTCTCGATACACGTTATCGAGGCTAATTCCATGCTACAATCTATCGACACGAGTCGAGATAAAGTCAATATAGCGAGATGTCAAATTTATTGACCGACGATCCATGTTTGCAGCCCTAACTTCAACAACCCAATTCAACTTTAGGTCCGCGGCGTATTCTAAAACTAAACTCAAACTAAATCGAGACTCAAGCATAGATTTTTGGACAGATTTTAATGAAAAACTGTCACCATATCTATGCTGGGCCTTTATTCACCATGAACTAAGAGGTTCCTTGCCAATAACGTGTGACGTCATAACGTGTTCTAAACGCAAATGTGGTTCCTAAACACATTATTTTGACAATTCGTAACCGCCTTGTCGCGTTTATGAAATTTGACATTGGCATACAGAATACGATGTATCGATGATTCCACGCAGATATCGTAATGAGCCCGCGTTATGTTACGTTTGATGGTCATAGGGAAAGAGTCTCGATTCACGCTTGAGCATGGTTCTGGAATACGGGCCTTAGAGTTGGAGTTGAGCAAATGTGCGAACTTGCGAAGTCAGAATACACTAAGGATTGAATTTTTTAATCCATAAATATCTATGAACCACGTTCCAAAATAACTACACAACAAAATCATCCCCCGAATTGATGCTCCTCACCACCGAAGTATAAATCTCGTTATCTTTCTTTAATCCTTCCTTCGCTCTGTAATACGGAAACTCATTATGAGTTGGCAGATAAAAGATCCCCTGCTCATCAAATTTAGTCTCTAACCCCATATAGTTAGTGTCTGAACTGTTAAAACAGTTAGCATAGCGTGCATCTTGAATCGAATCGCACCTCATTCCTATAAACTTTTTAGGGTGCTCCAATGCTTGCCACCAGTAGATAATAGCCCTTATATGACTACATAATACCAGGCAAGGTAAATATGGAATATCACCAGGTTGGAACTCTCCACCATTCACATAAAAATCAACATGACCTAATCGCTCTGCTATTCCAAATCCATCTATATTAGTATGTATAACATCAACCTTCATAGCATCCGTGGGTGCTAGCTTATGCTCGAGCGGCAAATTCCGATAGCAAGGTCCAGCAGGATCTAACCCAGTTAATCTAGAAGGTTTCTTCCCAGTGACTTGGTAGAAGTATTTTGCAGCAAAAGCGGCGATATGTGCTCCTAAGCTGACACCGACCAGCTCCAAGTTGTCGGGATCTAAGCCATTTTCGTGTAGCTTTACCAGGAACTCGCCAAGTTTCAGCCCCAACGTCCTGGCTAGCCGGACGGATCTGTGAAGGATGGAATAAGATAAAATTTACAGATTTGTTATCATTATTATCATGCCATAGAGGTCCACTGCTGGACATAGGTCTCCCCTTAGAATGCCACGCGCCGGACGGTATTGAGCCGCCTCAATCGACTGATTTTCTGCTACCTTTATGTCTTTAGTCCGATTCTATTTTATCTTCTTTTTCCTCACGCCTGCAAAAACTACAAAGTTATTGCTAATACTTCTGAGGAAGGGGCTGTAAGGCATAGAAACTAGAATCGGGTACTTTCACGAAATTAAATTAAAATGTAGGTTAAAATAGAGGTTACCTATGTGGGGCGGCGGGAGAAGGTTCGCCTGCGACGCAGGAGGTTGCGGGTTCAATTCCAGCCTCGGAACAAATATTTGTACGATCTGCAGATAATTGTTCAGGGTGTTCTGGGTTTTTCTATGTATAATAAAAAATATCTATTTATGTAATGTATTTTTTTATATATATCAGTTATCTAGTACCCATAACACAAGTTCTGCTTAGCTTGGGGCTAGATAATGTTGTGTGAAATGTCCAGCATTTATTTATTTATTTAATATCAAATTGAATGACCATTACGAAAGCTTCAATCATATATTCATTATATAATTGCATATACATTATATAATTATATCTTTATCAGCCTCTTAACGTCCACTGCTAGACGAAGCCTCCCCCATTGAATACAATGAGGTGATTTGCCACCACGCTTGGCAGGCGAATTGTTGATAGCACTATTGGTGTTAAGTAATCAGATGGATGCTGCTGCCCATCCTCTGATGTAACTCCTTAGTCGGATTTTACGACATCCACGGAGGAGGAGGGGTATATTCTTAGGCCAGACACACCACGGCACTATAATTATAATTATATATTTAATATAATACTTATTCATGACTATCATTATGTTCTAAGCGTGTTGTGAAACTGTAATCTTTTTTTGACTAGCGATAATAAACGACCCACAGTGGCGTAGTAGAATGCAGTTATATTTTGTTCCAAAGGCTCCTACACACTATACCGGCGGCCCAGCCGGCGGGTATTCTGTGTACCCGCGGCGTATATCGGCATACCCGCGCGGCAAAAAGCCGCCGGCTGTGCTGCCGCCATAGTGTGTAGGAGTCATAAGAAACATAAATTTAACCTTTAAAAATGCATTATCATTTTGATCAATGTTATAAATCATGTGCATTTAGAATTAAATATAATTATTGTTCCAGGAAATATCGGTCTAACCTTTAAAAATTATATGCTAACATCATCATTTTGACCAAAGTGATGTCATCCTACTTCCTACTAATATTATAAACGCGAAAGTTTGTGAGTATGGATGGATGTTTGTTACTCTTTCACGTAAAAACTACAGAATGGATTTGAGTGTAATTTGGAATGGAGATACTTTACGCCCTGGATTAACACATAGGCTACTTTTCATCATCATCATCATCATCAAACGCGAAAGTTTGTGAGTATGGATGGATGTTTGTTACTCTTTCACGTAAAAACTACTGAATGGATTTGAGTGTAATTTGGAATGGAGATACTTTACGCCCTGGAGTAACACATAGGCTACTTTTCATCATCATCATCATCTTCAAACGCGAAAGTTTGTGAGTATGGATGGATGTTTGTTACTCTTTCACGTAAAAACTACTGAATGGATTTGAGTGTAATTTGGAATGGAGATACTTTACGCCCTGGAGTAACACATAGGCTACTTTTCATCATCATCATCATCTTCAAACGCGAAAGTTTGTGAGTATGGATGGATGTTTGTTACTCTTTCACGTAAAAACTACTGAATGGATTTGAGTGTAATTTGGAATGGAGATACTTTACGCCCTGGATTAACACATAGGCTACTTTTCATCATCATCATCATCATCAATTTTCATCATTATTCACGCAACTAGTACACTAGTACACGCAACTAGTACATTATATAAGTATGTGATTATATAGGAATTTGTGGTCATATTTACTTTTTGAATTACTACGGTTCAATAAGGAACTGATAATAAGCTATTCAATCATTGCAGAAACAATACATAATAATATTTTATGGTAAATAAATTGTGTTTTGCGTACCAAGGTAACGATAGACTAGTGCATAATATGTAAGTCACTAGGAAGCTAGAAACATAAATGAACATAAAATAAAATCAACCTTAAACTTAGATTGACACGAGCTGTCAATCTAAGTTTGAGGAGTTTGAATATAGTGCGATAATTTTATTATTGTGTACAGGGCGATTATGTTTTTTTAGTTTTTTTTATTTATTTATTTATAGAAGCAACAGTTTTTATTAAACATATTACACAGTATGCTAGTTGTAGAGAGCGAATTAAAGGTTCCCACGAATAGAAGTGGTAAAGATAATGAATAATACATAACAACCTTATAAAACATAAAGTTATATATGGCGAAAACTAAAGAATTAATAAAAATAATTTCATTAGGAGATTACACTTAAATGAAAATGAACAAATGATAAAACAATATAGAACAAAACAAAATACAAAAAAATGAAAATAACAAAAAAAAATGAAACAACAATGAAAAATTAATATAGGTCGAAAATTTATAAAACTATATAACAAGTTATATATAAACTATAATTTATAAATTTTCAACATTTTTTTGCAAATTTTTGCTGGCTAAAAAAAATGTGCCTTGTCTTTTTATGTGTACCAGTCAACAAACAGTCTTAATTCATCATCATCATCATCATCATCATCATACGTAAGACGTCCACTGTTGTACTGTTGGAGGCCTCATCCAGCAATGGATGTTTACCGGGTGGTGAGAAATAATAATTACTGGTACTTCATATCACCCTAAGGAACAAATGTATGGAAATTACATGTTAGAGTTCCAAAGTCGTCTCATCCATGCTAGCATCTTTAACATTTAGGTAGGTTAGGTTTGTCATCCGGAAGCATAAATTATAGGTACGTCTTAAATGTCTCATAAAATAGGTATAACATAACTGGATCTGTTGTAAATAATTACAAGTTTTTATGTTGATTATAGTAGGTATAAATAGCTACCTACCCATTGTGTCGATGTATATTATTATCATAAATTATCGTAAAAATGTTTTGCTTTAGTTGAACATGTATTGCGATGCAGATGTGATGCATGTTTAGATGCATATTTCATAACAGGTTTGTATACCTACATATGTAATCATAATTGATTAGCATTTTTTGTTTTTAACAAATTTGCCGCTTATTAAATACAATGCGAATTTAGAATTTTGGATAGAGCCTGGATGTTATACTTCTAGGTACTTTGTATGACTGGTTATTTCTTGGTCACCTGACATTAGTTTAGTGATCAGCTTGTAGGATGATTCCTTCATTGAATGGCTCAATAATCTCTCTCATAAAATTATCATAATGAAGATACTGAAAATCTCTTATAATTTGCTGAATAATACAAACACATACACATACCCATCATATACACACACTCTTACATTCACTTTCACACATACACAATTTTTACAGTTTCCCCGTAACAATAATAGATAACTTGGTCAATTCAATAGTTAATAAATTACCCATGCATTCTTTATCCCTACCATGTATAATCAGTTTTTAACCGACTTCACAAAAAGGAGGAGGTTCTCAATTCGGTTGTATATTTAACCAACTTCACAAGTTCGGTTGTATTTTATTTTTATTCTTTATGTTTGTTACCTCATATCTCCGTCGTTTATAAACCGATTTGGTAAATTCTTTTTTATTTGAATAGTTATACGTACTTCCAGATTGGCCACATTTTTTTCAAAAACCAGTTCTGATGATGGAATCCACGAGGAATTGAGGGAACTCCTCAAATGTTACATGCATATCATATAGCAATTTTGGTATTTTTAGCAACAAGTTATTGTTTTGTATGCTTTTAGCAAAAAAAACATGCAGATGGAAGTCGGTTTTTTAATGAAAAGTTAATAATTTACTATATGTATTTGCTTCACACGTTATTTTGCTCTGTGAATTGATATTTTGGAACCGTGTAAGAAGGAGTCATGCTCTATTTATAGAGGAGGGTGATCATATTTGCGATTGCGACACAGTATTTTTACTTTTGAATCCATGAGGAATTGAGGGAACTCCTCATATTGTAGCCATACATATGGCGATTTTAATATTTTTAGCAACAGACCAAGCATTTGCATTCAAAAAGTATCATAATCCTTTCACCACTATGGTTCTTTCGTCATTTTTATTTTCATCCAAATATTTAGTTAAATACAATGGCGGAAGTCGGTTTTTTAAATGAAAAGTTATTAAGTTTGACAGACGAGCGACTGTAGTGTTTTTCTTATTATTTTTTTAAGCAAGCATATTGCCCGCCTGTTACAATGCATTATACAACACAGATCACGTTCAACTAGGACGCGCCCTACGTGGTACTGCACTGCGCCCACCACCCTGAGCAATAAAGTTGAAAAGTCTCATGTGTCTGTTATTTTAACGGAATTTCATTCCCTTTTCTGTTCGCTTTATGTAGACTGAAACCTAGGATTCTAAGTTCTAAGGTGTTCTAAGAAGTGGAGAACGTTATATTGATCTTACTCACAGCGGAAATGCTGATTAAATTTCAGATATAGCAGCAGGAATGAAATGATTAGATTATTATTTATAAGTATAACAAGCGTAGCGTGTGCTGTCTTGCATATTTTTGCTGATGTTTATTTACTTTTGACTACCTTCCTAAGGTTTTTAAGTTCTCATTTACTATGTATCAGCAACTCCTTGCTCCGAGGCACCACACAGGCGCTTCTCACCTAGTGGTAAGACGGACCATTTATGTAAGCCAAGCCGAGTTTGTTGCCTGATTCTTCTAGGCTTGGTCGCGTTGGAACAGGAGTAATTTAATTTTATATAAGACGATTCAAAATGATCCTTGTGATTTCAATGAATAAAGTTCTTTTTGACTTTGCCTTTGGAATCGAACCCGCAACCTCTCGCATTTCAGCCGGTTATTCGCCCGGAGCGCCACAGAAGTCGTTAAAATAACAATAATATATTAATAGTAATGACTCTTTGATAACTGTCGGTTTGCTTAAATCCATTATTGGCTGGTCGGTTTTGAACTTTGGTTAATTTAATATATTATTTCTGAGAGCTGTGATTTTTTTTGTGAAATAAATAAAAACAATAAAATAAAGAAATATACTTCCTTGATAAGAATATCTGCCGAATATCTATCCAATTAAGTATGTCTGTGATAAATCTACACCATTTACAAGGTAAGCCAACGACACAACAAACAAACAGACATGCCGTCCAACCGCAGAATTAAGGCTGCAGCACACCAGCTGCGTACGCGCAGACGCCGTCGTGCACGTCGTCGTACCATGACGTTGTAATGTATGGAACTCTATGGCCAGGGCCACAGTGTGAGCCTATCGCGGTTGCGATGGCGGGCGCGAAATATCAAAAAAGTCGTTTGCGTCCATAGTGTAGTGGCTAAGGCGGGCGTCTAGCGCGACTGTCATAAGCGAGTAGCGCGCGTTTTTTTCAAACATTCCTATCCGCGCGTTATGGCCACACTACGGGCCTAGTAGGCAAGCGCAGGTCTCCGCCACTCGCTCAAGGTCGCGCGTTATTTACCTACATCTCAGCCGTTCCCTAAAGGGAACAAGTGACAGTCGGTTGTCGGGTGCACCGCACGCCTGAGCGCGATGTATCGCTGTATCGCTTCTTTTAGTTGTAATATATAATCTGTGCTACAATGCTGACTACCTACATAACTGTAGGTTAATTTTATTATTAGACTAGCGGCCCGCGCGTGACTTCGTTCGCGTGGTTCCGGTGTTCCCGGTGGTCCCGGTACATTTAGACCTTCCCGTGACAATTATGAACACAACAAAACCAAAATCAAATATATTTATAGAGATATGATGTTGTCGTCAGCGACAAGTCTACAACCCTTACGAGTTTCATCACTCCGCGTTAGTCAGCGACAGAGTTACGCGTTAGGAGAGAGCCACAATGTTTAGGTGAATATTGCGTTAGGTACAAAGCGCTTATGCGAGCTGAATTGCACTTTGTTGCGTCCTAGCAAGAGTCGCTATTTACATCAAAAAATCGCGAAGTGAGTATATTTGTACTAATATTTATTCTGTGGCAAGCGTCTCAATGTGCAGGTGGCAGGGATATCAAACCAGTTTGGTCTTATCCGCGTCTTATAGCTCGCGCGTCACTGCGTGGCCACCCGCACGCTCCCGCCGTCGCGCCCGCAAACGCCCCCGTCCCCGCGCATTCACTATGGACGCGCACTATGAGACATGGCACACCGCTTGCGTAACGTGCACGCAAGCGTGTACATACGTATTAGAGACCCGCGTGTGTACGTTACGTGCTGTATACGCATCCGGTGTGAATTGGCCTTTAATATCAAATGTTTACGCGGCCGGTACACAATGGGCTGCATATTAAACGTTTGTTAAACACAAATGAATAGGCTAGTGACATTGTTTTATTGTAGCCAGTTGCCTGCGGCTTCTCTCGACATAAACTACCTGTTGTTTACTGACCTTGTAGCATAATGTTTTATTAGGAGTTCTAAAACAAACACTCCCGTATAGCCACGGCTTTTATATACGGGACTTGTAGAAGAAATCTTAATTTTATTCACACCCACACACACACACACACACTTCACAAAACATGCACAACACACACTACACAAAACACACACAACACTAATACATGCACTACACACTCACACACACCCATACTAGTAATGTTTATCACTTTTCTTTTTAATTTTAACTATTAAGCTATCACTAACTTTCATATTTGTATTTCATATTACTTGTTAGGAACTCCTATAATTTTATCTTTACGGAGGAGGGCGTTTGTATCTGCGACACTGTTTTTATACCTACTTCTGCAGATATCATCATTTTCAATTGTATTTTTATGCCACTGTTTCTTGTTCCTAAATAAATATATTTGATTTGAAATATATTTGATTTGTTATCTTGAGAAATCTCACGAAATTTCAGATCTAGGAAATAGTTTTAGTTTTTGTACATAAAACAATCTAAAACTTCTTATCACAGGCCATAGTATAGACAGGCCCTCAGTATTATAGGTTGATAGGTTTTTTTAAAACTATTTTCTAGTATTTTGTACACAAGAACACTTCTAAGCAATATTTAAAAATGTTGCTTGCTTAACGATTTCATGAGACAAGATAGAAGTCTGGACCATAAAAGATATTTGAGAGAAGTATTTTTTGACGACCTCTGTGGTGCGGCAGGCAAGTAGCCGGCTGAGATGCGGGAGGTTACAGGTTCGATTCTCGCTGCGGGATAAATAAATAAATGCTGGACATTTCACACAACATTATCTAGCCCCAAGCTAAGCAGAGCTTGTGTTATGGGTGCTAGATAACTGATATACTTAATACAATATACATTACATAGATAGATATTTTTAACTTAGAAAAATACCCAGAACACCCTGTACAAATATCTGCAGATCGTACGAATATTTGTTCCGAGGCGGGAATCGAACCCGCAACCTCCAGCGTCGCAGGCGAACCTTCGCCCGCCGCGCCACAGAGGTCGTCAATATCAATAGAGGTCGAAAAAAAAAATGTATTGTCTGCAAATATTTGTTTCAGGTCTGGGTGTTATGTTACCATGGTACTCGTAGTTCCCACGACACAGGGAATCCTAGTAAGGGATCATGACTAAGTATGTGACTGTTGGGTGTTATGTTATGTTATTTTGTGATCAGAACTTGCGACTACAGATAAGTACTTACTTTGGATATATATAAGTCAGGAAGTTTATGGTCTCAGTGAGGAACACGTTATATCCTTTCTTTGCGTAAGTGTTCCCTATGGCCTGGGTATGAGGGAACATTGAGCTGTCTAGGAAGCCAACCGCGTAGACCACTGTCTTCCTATTTTTGAGATCTGGAAGCAGATAAATTAAGGGATAATAGTAATTACAGCTTAAGGTGCCACTTCACTTGGTGTATTTAATGTTTGCGTTATTTTGCCAAGGATAATAACATTATGTATGTGGCATGAAAACAAGCATACGGCCCACCTGATGTAAAGCAGTTACCGTAGCCTATGGAAGCCTGCAACACCAAAGGCATCACACGCGCGCTGCCGACCCTGACACATAAAGATGAAAAGTCTCATGTGCCTGTAATTTCATCGGCACCCGTACCCTTCAAACCGAAACACAACAATGCGAACACTACTGCTTGGCGGCAGAAATTGTTACGGTGGTAGTACTTCCCCGGATGAACTTTTTCACAAGAAGTTCTACTACTAACAAAATGGTTGATTTTACCTTGGAAAAATAACACAAACATTTGCGAATATAGGTACACCAAGTGAAGTGGCACGTTTATGTCAGAGAACTGACTACCGTTGGCGAATAAAGGTTCTCGTGTGGCAAATGGAAACCGGACGACGCGGTAGAGGAAGGCCCTCCACTCGATGGACTAAAAACATAATAAAAGTTGCAGGAAGTCCGTGGATATAAGCGGTTTAGTTTTAGACAGTTTGTCATGGCATTCTAAAGAAAGAAAGAAATCTACAACTATGGGTTTTCCACAATCCACCTGCTAAGCATGGTGATTGTGGAAAACCCATAGTTGCTGGATCAATGGGGAAGGTCTAATCCAGCAGTCAACGTAATCAGGCTAGTGATGGTGGTGAATTGGTTCTCCTATTCACAAAATGTCTTCTAATAGGAGAAGTGCATCACACTGCCACTGTCTTCAGGATACTGTAGTGACTGTTCCGTACACTGCTCATAAATGCGGTTTTCAATGAGGGGTTTTCACGGCCGTCTCAAATCATGTTTTCAGCGTTGAAAATAGATGGCGCTGCTCTGTAACGTAGCAGTCAAGTATCAAAATAAAGTGAAATGTCAACATCGACAACGTAGAAATAATTTTCGTATCGTGGTATTTATTTTTGCCTACTACTAAAAACATCGCGAAATCACTAGCGCACACTCAAGAAGCAATCATAAACAGAACATCATGACTAATAGCCATAGACTACTTAGATCATAATTTTGTGTACGCGTGCACCACAGACAATTTTGATTGATACAGTTGAGTCAGCGCCATCTATCGAACCAATTTGAACTACTTTTTTTCTTTTTAATCCAAGATGAAAAGCCCTCATTAAGAAAATATAAAGTTTTTCATGAATTGACCCCCCATCTCCTCCCACGGATGTCGTAAAAGCCGACTAAAGGGTACACCGGGAGATGGGCAGCGCAGTCACCTGAGCACTCAACAACGATACTGCGATCACAAATCCCATGCGTGGTGGTTAAGGCAATTACCTCATCGTATTTTTTAGGAAGGCCTCATAAAAGATGGAGTGATGACTTAGTCAAAGTAGCAGGAAGGACGTGGAGTGTAGTGTTCTTAGTACGTTTTGGAATTAAACGACACGTTGGGGGAACGACAATCCTTTTATTATTACAGGTTTTTACATGTCCTCTGACCACAACACACCTTCTAGTAATGGCTTCCATAAATGTGTATCAGAACAATCCTACACAACGTCTGTACCACGATGCCGCTGTCACCTCTCCCAGGTACTTAGGTAACTTTCATACGTCTGTACAACGTTCCATTACACGCATTTATGTGCATTCCAATACACGTTTATTACAAAAAAAAGAGCCGCTAGAGACAGAGGGAGATGAAAAGAGCTGGAGGAGGATTTTACCGCTGAAAGTGGTCCTTGCACATAAAAATATAAATACACTCGAGAGCAATGAATCCGGGTCACTTAAAGAATGTTAAAAATCTCGGAAACTAAAAATGATAGATTAATGCAATAAATTGTATTTAATAGACAATGTAATACTCTTAAATGAAGGTAAAAAAAATATGAGTCACCATACATTTTATTAACACAAAATTACATAAAGAAAAAAACTGCTGATCTCTCCTTAAAACAAAAATAGGAAACATGAAATTTTTGAACTTTATTACGATTTTCTTGAATTTTAATACTTCGTATTGCCTCCTCGTGCTTCCATATAATGAATATAGAGCACTATCAACATGGTTTATGTACCCACATAAATGACAGATTACAAACAAAAGCAAAACCAAATGCTGTAATTTCGTAGTTCCATCTTCGAAAGTGGCCCTTTTTCAAATTTGATTTTTTTATGATATAACTTTACAATAACTAAGAAGTTTTAATACCTTCATTTAAGGAGTATTACATTGTCTATTAAATACAATTTATTGCATTAACCTAGCATTTTTAGTTTCCGAGATTTTTAGGATTCTTTAAGTGACCCGGATTCATTGCTCTCGAGTGTATATACATGCATAAGACATTGAGTCGTTTACATTGAAGTATAAATTAAGTATAGCATTTAAGTTAATCTTGTTGTGCAAAAGCTTATATTATTATTTTTTAGGAGATGCCTCGTCCACTGCTGGACGTCACAATGCTGATGATGATGATATAAAAATGGTCTGAAAATTGCAAATATGCTGCAGTTTTGGCTACAAACGTCTACGTGCCATCACGTAAACGTAGTTTGCCGAACTACCCCATGTGTTGCGAAACAATTGTTCACGTATGCCCATACATCATGTGAAAAAAAACACGAAACGTGATTGTTAGAATAATATGAGAAACTTGCCCGTGGTTTTCGCCCACGATTCATATAACATTATCAGTGTCGTAGCTAAGGTCATGAGCGCCCAGGGCAAGATTTTAATTTTACGCCCCTCCTAAAACTTATTTTGTTGGAAGAGAAACAATACTATAACTTTAAAGTGTAAGTTTTAAGTTTAAGTAATTAAGGATGCATTACATTGCGTCCTTTACTTTAAGAGCAGTAATTCAACCGGCACCCATAACCCTTACACCAGAACATTGCAATGCGACGACATATATCGACACTAAAAACTAATATACTTTAGTCATAATAAGACCAAAAATGACATTTCATGACGAAAATCCCACTATAAAACCATACCTAAATAATAGCGAATGAAAATTGAATCTAGCAATTTGTCACTTACGACCTTTTTTCCCGTGGGTCCGGTATGAATAAAATATGAATGGTACGTGGATCGAGGCATTCGCATCACTAGACATCATACTTTCTACCAGGGCCGAACTTAGTAGTTTGACAGGGGCAAAAAATATTATGACCGGCTATCACGTAACACACAACTGTCACATACCTACTTATACTGGGTGGCGCTATAGAAATCACACTAATATTATAAATGTGAAAGTTTGTGAGTACCTATGTTACTTCTTCACGCTCAAACGGCTTAACGGATTTGAGTGAAATATGGAATGGAGATACGTTATACCCTGGATTAACACAAAGGCTACTTTTCAGCATCACCATCATCAATTTTAACCATTGTTCACGTGGGTGAAACCGCGGTGCGCAGCTAGTTGTCTATAATTGTTACCGGTAATTGGTATATTTTGCATTTGTTTACTTCACAACTGTGTCACGTTAGATGACAAGGAGTAAATAAGATAAGCAAGTAAACAGTTATATATGTTTAATAGAAAAGAAGTTATCACAGGTTGAGATATTATAAGGTTTGAGTTTAAAATTGAGGGGCCAGTAAGTAAGGGGTCGATGAAGTTGTTGCCTAAGTTGTTCTTGGTAGACGGAGAATTGATTCCTCTTATGAAGTATCACTCCCCTTGCGTCGAGTGCAGGTAGGTCCGGGCAGCTCCATCCAGTCAGTCGTTCTGGTAGCCATTAGGTAGGTAGGTACGTAGCTCCCAGTACAGCACATAGCTCCGTAAGCAGGAAGCTTTCAGTAGGTAGGTAGTTATCTCTCAGTAATACGTTGCTTCAAAGGGGGTAGGTAGCTTTCAGCTCCCTTCGTCGACCAAGACACGTTCTTGGTGACCCGGATGACGAAATCACCGCCGCGAATGCGGGGGCGTCGTCATCCAATCACGACAGAGTAAACACTACACAGATACAGCGACCCCGCCGGCGGGGTCGAAGACTTTCTTAAGTACCTTCAGTACCACACGCCTAAACCGGTACAAGCATGTTCCGGGGCGTTTGCTCCTATCCTCCAGTCTTTTCAGTACCTTCTGTACCACACGCCTAAACCGTTACAAGCATGTTTCGGGGCGTTTTCCTATCCCTCCCAATCTGGCAACGGCCCAAGCCGAGGTCCGTACCTAAGTGGTGCCCTTGTGCTAGTTGCCCTAACCTAATTTTAACGGTTGAACGCCTTCTGCGCTCACCAAAAGTCCGGTAACGCAGCATCGGCCATCTGAGGCCAACTGCATTTTGTCCTTCAGAAAAAAAAAGTAGCTTTCAGTTGATATAATGTAGCTCCAGGTGGGTAGGAAGCTCCTGTAATGGGCGGAGAAAGCCCGGCTAAATAAAATTAAATAGGTCAGCTGACCCGGACTGCAGATCACACGACAAGGCAAGGAGTGATAGGTATTTACAATTTAGCAAGCTGGTGAGCGGTGATGCAGTCCAGGTACAGTGATAGCAGTGCAGGGAAGGCTTATATTTCGTGAGTGATAGCTATAGGTATCTATTGATAGGCATGCATGTAGTTAAGTATTTAAATAATTTATGAGCAAGCAAAGCCGGAGGCATGGCGGTAGTGTTTTATAGCTCTCGTCACCAGATACAAGCCTCTAACAATGAAAGTAGGTAGTAATGCTAGCCGTGAAAAGATGGTAGAGTAGGTAGGTACCGACATAATAATGGTACGCACTTTGTGGACCATAACCAAGATGTATGGTACCTACCAATGCGTACCCTAGCAAGTATGCAATGGTATTTATCTAAATGTAGCACTCTAATAGCTAGGTGTGTAGATTTTTACCAATCAAGTTCGAAGACAAAGTAAAACAACCTAGGTACGGGAGGAAGTACTCGTAAGTATCCGTACCACTTAACGAAACTTAATTAGGTTAATTTGACAATTCATGGTTATTCTGCACACCTAGGTATCTAGCAGTATTGTGAATGAATTAAAAGAATTACCGTAAGTAGGTACTAGATATCAAGACATTAATTAATATGAGATTATCAATCTTCACTCATACAAATAAAACTATTAGCTTCACCATAGAAATGCATAAGAATAGATGAATAAGCTAGTTCAGTTAAGCTGTGCAAGAAAATTTATATTTAATCAGAATATAATATTTAAGAATTTGCTAAAACATAGTTATAAAGTATTATAGGTACTGAGTAATGCATTCTAGGATGAATAGATGAAATTACAAGAAGTTAACTAAATATCAAATCTCAGTACGACCGAGTCAAAGGAATGTCATATGAAGGTGGCATAGAATGTTCGCGAATGTTCCATGACAAAGCTACACACGTATAAATTTCTAAGAACTGTGCAAAACTTACCCAGTATGGGACGAGACACTAATATCACTTATTAAGGTAATTTTATATTAGTAATAGTTGAGTTTGACGCTGAGTTTCCTCCTCCTTGCGTCGATATCCTCACTGCTGAGGGTCGTGACCTTTATGCAGGACCTTTGAATGCACGATGTTCCTCCTACGGGATCTGTCTTCTGCGGAACGGATGGCATCACTCACAGAAGAATCCAGTGCTGAGCGAACTTGATCGCTCCAACGCATAGGGCTCCGTCCTCGCGACCTCTTTCCTTCCACCTTACCAGTGACCATCAGTTTTTCAAGACTATCACCTCCTTTCCTGGTAATGTGACCGAAAAAGTCGAGGATTTTGCGAAGACATACGGTGGAAAGCCTGGTTTTAATGTTGAGCTCTTTTAGAATTGATGCGTTGGTGCGATGTGCTGTCCATGGAATTCTGAGCAACTTCCGCCAGCACCACCTTTCCAAGGCATCTATGCGCATCCGATCAGCCTTCTTAAGCGTCCAAGTCTCTGCCCCGTATTGAAAGATGGAGAAAACTAAGGTGGTCACTACCTTGCGTTTTGTCCTGACTAATATTTTCCCATCAGCCCAGACTTTACCCAGCTGAGACATGGCATTCTTGGCCATGCCGATCCGTCTACGCACATCTGCCTCACGCGACCCATTGTTTGTAATGGAAGAGCCTAGGTAAGTAAAGGTGTCAACCATCTCCAAATTAAGTGCGCCACTGACCTCCAAATTACCAGCACGATCAATCACCATGACTTTGGTTTTAGCCCTGTTTATGGACAGCCCGAGTTCACCACTAATGCTCTCCATCCTGTTTAATAAAGTGACCATCTCTGCTTCACTTGCTGAAAATAGAGTGGTGTCGTCGGCGTAGCGTAAGTTGGTAGGTTGGAGGCTGAGTTTAGGTATATATTATTTTAGAGAAAAGTGACACAGCTTGTGCGTAAGACAACTCAAAGCAAAATGTCAGTCTGTCGCAACTAAAAGAAAAAAAAAGATTGAATGAAACGGGATAGAATTTTAATGGTGACCATTTTTATCTCACTCACTTCCTCTATCTTTCTCGTTCTTTGATGACCAGTCAGTCACATTCTCACACTGTCAGTTTGTTTCTGTTTCTCTTAGATAATATTGCAAAATATTTTATTATTGTGGTCTATTAATGCTAGAATACGTTTATGTGTGTTGCTTGCTTCTGAAACCTAATTAATTTGGGTATTTCTGTGAATATGAAGTACATAAATTGTGAAATATGCGGCTTACAATCAGATAGAAAAAACGGCACAAAACTTTTTTATGGCCAGGTTTCCTCTGGATGAAGTCCGGTTAGTACCTACCTATAGGTTATTAGATAAATTATCAGCCCTATACCTACTTCTTCTTGGGCCAAAATATCATAGATTCCTAAAAATATCATAATCCCAAGCAATAATGATTTTGATTCTGAATGATAGTGTGGTTAACGATATCATCAATTATAAATATCGATAATCGATGCTTTTATTTTTTAGGTGTAAAAAATTGGTGAAATTACTAAATCTTTCATCATCAACCCAAATAAGTCTGCAAAGAACTGCTGGGCATAGGCCTCCCCCATAGACTGCCACGATGAAACACTAGACACTGATTGTAGCACATGTACATTTAAGATGTTTATAACCTAAATGTTATGGGTGAGCCTAAGGTTGTCTGGAAGAGATCGCTCTTTAGCGCCAAGACTGCCTGGTAAGTGCCGAAAATAAATGTTATGTTTTACTTTATGGCGTTTTTAATGTACACAAATCCAATAAACTGGACCTTGTGCCACTGGTTTTGTTTTAGTGGTGCTAAAACAAAACTGGTGAAAATAATAATAAAAATAATATTAATTCAAACTGTAGGTAAGGTCATTCATCAATATCGATAGATTTTAAATACTGGCTGCACATCACTATTCCATTTTTGTATGTTGGTAGTGGTTGCGCTGATTCAATTTGTTCAGTATTTGCGTAAAACCAAACGTTTTTTTTTTGGTTGTTTCAATCATTTTCCTATCTCCATCCCTTCGCACTTATACTTCACCGCGTACGTGTGAGCGAGACCTATGCGCATCCTCGCCCGCCATGGAAAGAGGCGCCACCTACCGCGAGTGTTTTTTGAAGAAACTGAAAAAGAACTGTCATGGCCGAAAATCGTTTTTTGGTTTGCTATTACCGCGCCGCGCAAAATTATATGTGTTTCTCGTGTGAAAAACTTGTGAATGTGAACTATGGAAGGAAGTGGACTTTACTCAATTCACTAAACACCATCATCGTTGAAAAGAAAGGTATTGTGCTCACCATCCCTAAGAGAACTGCCTCTCACCACCGAATCCCACGCAGTTCTAATTTCTTGTCCTTTTACAACCATTAAAATTTGTTGTTTTGTATCTTTCGAAAAATATGGCATAGCCCGCGTAAACATTTTATGGTCCTTCACCCCGATAGAATCAGTGTTAGCTATTACCTAGGCATGCATTGACAAATCCTAGATAACTTGTCGAATCAAATCGCAATAACATCGCATCGCGTTCGGTCGGCCGGCCGGCAGACATATGCATTCGTAAGTAGGTACCTATAACCTAACCAGGTATTTTCGCTTGTATTCGCATTTACAAACCTAGTTCATACCGGCTACTTATTTACCTTATTTTCTCGTACACCCCGCATCAGTTAGGTAAATAAGTAAAGTTTCGGTGTCGTTTCTAAACTCGTAGGTAAAGATAAGTTATTTGCCTGCTAGATTACTTTGTTCACCCCGCATCAGGTAAATAAGCTGTACCTAACCCAGTGAATGCAAATCATTCACTAGCTTTCGCTGTCGTTTCGGATTCGTAATTACAAGTTAGGTCTATTTACCCAATAACAAACTTTGATCGCCCCGCATTGGGTAAATAAGCCGTAATCCAGTAAACGCGAATCGTTCACAAATAAAAATATCGTTGTAGTATCGCTGTCGCTCCTACTTACCTACTACTACTAGGTAGGTATATCGCTTTAGTTCCGCTGTCGCTCGTACCTACCTACTCCTACTATTTCGTTTCACCCTGCACGGGTAAACGTATATACCTACCGTTCTATATTGTTTCGAAACGGAGACGTAGCAGTACGTAGGTACTTACCTATTTTTCGTTTGCTAAATTATTAGCACGCTTATTATTAGGTAATATAAACCTGTTGAGTAACTATAGACGTAAGTAGGTGGGTGGTCTGTTCTCCGCTGCTTATAAAAATATACTTAGGTACTTTTTAGAGTTTACTTTGATACAGAAAGGTAACCTACTCTTAAAATGGCACCTAAGGCAGAATTGAACTTACAATTAAAGGTTTTGTACTCTAAAAGAGATCGGATATTTTCTCGCATGCAAAGTATTTGTAACCATGTAAAAGATCTTGATTCAAAGGCGTCTGAGGAAACATTTTTGTGTGAAATGGAAACCGTAGACACTTTGCATGAGGATTTCGAAAATGTGTTGGACAAAATAGTGGAGCTGGAGTTAAAAATAGATCCCGAATTCGTTGTCAATTTTCAGTCGCTCTCATCATTCGAAGATCTATTAGGTTGCGTCAAGCGTGCCGCTAAGCAATTTCAAACTGGTGTCGTCAAACCAGCACCTCAGCGCTGGGCCCCTAAACTGCCTCCGATCGAGATTCCCGAGTTCAACGGTGATATCAAAAATTGGCCACTATTCTTTGCTAGTTTCGAAAATGTCGTACACAAAAATACCTCGCTAACAGACTCTGAAAAATTACACTACCTGATTGGCAAACTCACTGGCAAGGCTCGATCCGTATGCTCTGGCATTACTCCATGCGCCGAAAATTACTCTTTGATTTTCGATCTGCTTAAAAATAAATACGAAGATAAACGGCTGGTGGCCACTTCGTATTTAGATCAAATGCTGGAGTTTAAAGCAATCTCGGCCGCAACCCCTAGTAATCTTGAACTGTTTCTAGATAAATTCGCATCTTCCGTCGCCGCTTTGAAAAACCTAAAGGTCGAAAACCTTTCGGATTTTGTATTCTTGTATGTCGCACTCAAGAAATTGGACCCAGAAACCGCACGTTCTTTCGAGTTAGACAAACGCAGTTGCGAAATGCCATCTTTCGATGATCTAATCTCATTCGTACGAGATCACATAAAAATATTGCATCGCACCTCGTCTGCCAAACATGAAGCTACGAAGAAAAATTATGTCGATCGTAAAATGGATACGGCATCTAAGCTACCAAAGTCGTCGATTACGCACACTTATGTTAATGCCGCATCCAGTACTCTGCAACAAGCCTCGTGTTCCTTGTGTAATGGTCAACATGACCATTTATACAAATGCTCCGTCTTCCACAATTATAAACCAAATGAACGTTTCAAATTCGTTAAGGAAAATAACTTGTGCATCAATTGCTTAAGTGGTGGTCATCGTGTTTCTGCGTGTGGGTCGAATTATTCGTGTAAAAAATGTAATTCAAAACATCATACATTGTTGTGTTTCGGGAATGCATCCGTGCATAGCTCGCTAGTATCGCGCGCGCCTGCTGCCGCCGGCGTCCACGCCCCTTCGGTGCGGTCATCAAGCTCCAATGACGCATCCGCCGTATCAGCACGCTCCGCTTGCACTGATGACGTCGCTCTTTGTACGTTAGCAGATAATAATGCAAATACACTTGTTTCTCGCTGCCCTACCACGGTACTTCTAGCAACCGCGCGTGTTATTATCGTTGATTCTCAAGGTAAAGAACATAGCGTACGCGCTTTGTTGGACAGCGCTTCTCAAAGCAATTTTATCACTCGTGATTGCTGTCAACGCTTAGGCTTGAATATAAATCGAACACCTGCTTGTTCCGAAGTGAAGGGAATAGGAGGTTCGACTAAATCTATTCAAGGATCGGTAAACGTTAAGTTTTTCTCTCGCTTTGATCGCAACATAAATTATGACATGGAGTCTCTAGTGGTAGATAAAATAACTGAACGCTTGCCTACTGTCTCAGTCGATGTTTCGCATTTATCGAACTTTAAAAATTTGCCGTTAGCGGACGATACGTACTCGGTATCTGGTCCGATTCAGGTTTTGGTAGGAGCTTCGATATTCCCGCATCTCCTTCTGTCTCGCAAGGTTCAAGGACAATCTTCGCATTATTCGCCGCTTGCATTAGAAACCGTCCTTGGCTATGTGATTATTGGTGACGCTCCGGCCCGCGTTAATAGTTACGATAACGCTTCGTATTGTTGTATCGCTAATCCTCTGGACTCTGCTGTCCAAAAATTCTGGCAACTAGAGGAGGTGAATGTTCCACCTGTACTCAGCCCAGATGACAAAATATGTGAAGAAATTTATACTCGCACGACCATTCGCGATAATGATGGACGTTACGTAGTAGCACTACCCTTTAAGGGTGATATTAATTCACTTGGCGACTCTCGACAAGCAAGCGAACGACGCTTTCTTTGTCTGGAGAGGAAATTGCAAGCGTCTCCGAAGTTAAAAGAGGCCTATGATGATGTAGTGCAAGAATATTTAGAAAAGGGTTACATTTCGCCCGCACCTGTAGACACAAATACATTGAGAACGCAGTCGTACATTATACCACATCACGGAATAATTAGAGAGGATAAGGTCACGTCCAAATTACGAGTTGTACTCGATGGTAGTTGCAAGACTAGTACTCACGTTTCGCTTAATGATGTCCTTTATAATGGACAAAATCTCCAAGGAAATTTGTTTAACATAATCGTTAATTTTCGCTTGTTTTCGATCGCGCTATCATCTGACGTTCGTCAAATGTTTCTCTCTATTGGTATTCGTGAATGTGATCGTAGATTCCAACGCATTCTGTATCGCTTCGCCCCGCAAGAACCTTTAAAGGTTTACGAATTCAATCGAGTCGTTTTTGGCCTTAAATCAAGTCCATTCCATGCACTGCGTACAATCAAGCAACTCGCGGCTGATGAAGGCGATTCTTACCCTAAGGCTAGAGATATTATTGGCTTTGGGTTATATATGGACGATTTTGTCTATTCCGTTCCCGATGAGGATGAAGGCATATCAACTGCCTCTGAAATGATAGGTCTCATGAAGTCTGGTCAGTTTGAACTCGTCAAATGGACAAGTAATTCGCAAACAGTTTTGAATTCAATTCCACCATCGCACCGCCTTTCATCAGTCAAAGAATTTGATGAGTCTGATCAGCATAAAATACTTGGCTTATGTTGGTCACCAACAACTGACTTATTCGGTCTAAAAATTAGTACCCCCACTCATACTTGCACCAAACGTAACATATTGTCATGTGTCGCGAAAATATGGGACGTTATGGGATTCGTTGCGCCTGTCGTGCTGTATGCTAAACTCATAATCAAGCAGCTTTGGTTGTGTGAGTGTGATTGGGATGACACACCGCCCGAAGATATTGTTCGAGTATGGTCTCGATTTAGGGAAGAACTCCCTTTGCTCTCTGAAATAAAGATACCGCGCTATGTAGGTATCAATACTGATAGTGTCGTAACGGTCTTAGGCTTCGCAGATGCAAGTGAAAAGGCATACGGGGGAGTAGTTTACTTTCACGTTCAAAATAGTGATGGTAATACCTTAAGTCTGATTAGCGCAAAGTCTAAGGTTTCCCCTCGGAAAGTCGTTTCACTTGCAAGGCTTGAGCTTTGCGCCATTCTTGTTCTGGCTCAGCTCATAAAGAATATTGTCGTCGCTTGCGAAAACCGTATCAACCTTCAAAAGGTTATCGCATTTTCGGATTCAACTGTCGCACTCTGTTGGGTGCATTCATCACCCCATCGATGGGACACGTTTGTGGCCAACAGAGTATCCAAAATACAAAATGATTTATCACCGCATAATTTGTACCACGTGGCTGGTACTGAAAATCCTGCGGATTGCCTGTCACGCGGACTCACACCTTCACAAATCATCGACCATCCACTTTGGTTTAGTGGCCCCCCGTGGGCCAACTCAGATGTCTCTCAGTGGCCTGCTGTTCCCTTTAATACTTCCACGGTATCAGAGGCGCCTGAAGAAAAGAAACATTCGTTGTTAACCGTTGCGCCACGTGAAGAATCTCCTATAATTTTGTTGTCCAATCGTTTGTCATCATGGTCAAAATTGTTGCGTTGCGTCGTTTACGTTTGTCGATTCGTAAAACTTCTGCCACCGCGTAATCGTATAGTGGCGTCAGATCTTGACTTCGCTGAGTTATTAACTCTTCGTGAACTCCAACGGTTGCATTTTTCTAATGAGATCGTTAATCTACAAGCAGGCAAACCTTGTAGCCGCTCATTTCAACACCTCAAACCATTCCTTAAGGATGGGCTTGTTAGGGTTGGAGGTCGTTTGGCAAATTCGGACCTGGATTATTATCAAAAGCATCCTATTGTACTTCCACGAAAGGATCCAATTTTAAATTTACTGGTAGATTACCATCATAAAGTGAATTGTCACGCAGGTCCTGACTTGTTGATGTCGCTCTTACGTCAGAAGTACTGGATACTTTCTGCACGTAATTTGATAAGGAATAGGATACATAAATGTCTCCCTTGCTTTCGACTTCGTCCAAAGCCAACGTTTCCTGAAATGGCAGATCACCGTTTATGTCGTGTCGTGCAATCTGCAAAACCGTTCGTGCACACGGGTACTGATTACGCAGGCCCGTTCAAAGTTACTATAACTCGTGGTCGTGGTGTTCGGTCAACTAAGGCATACATATGCCTTTTCGTCTGTATGACAACTCGTGCAGTCCACATAGAGCTAGCTGGTGATTTGAGTACCGCAAGCTTTATGGGAGCTTTTAAACGGTTCTTATCGCGCCGCGGTCCAGTAGGAAGAATTTATTCTGACAATGGAAGTAATTACATCGGTGCTAAGCGCACACTTTCGGAACTTCATGAATTTTTGTGTTCAAAATATCATAAAACTGAGTTTGGAAATATATTAGCAGAAAATCGAATAGACTGGTCGCTTAATGTCCCGGCTGCAAGTCACTTTGGGGGAAATTGGGAGGCAAATATCAAGAGTTTAAAGACTCACTTGTACCGCGTGATAGGTGAGCAAATCCTATCATTTGAGGAGTTAAGTACTGTACTCGCTCAAGTTGAATCAGTCATGAATACTCGACCTCTGTGTAGAACGCTTTCTAGCGATCCTTCGGAGCCTCTTGCTTTGACTCCAGCACACTTTTTGAACCTCACACCGTTGAAATACTTGCCCTCTAGAGAGATCGATGACAGCTTACATACTCTTTCGCGACACGATTTGTTAGATAAGTTAGTCCAGTCATTTTGGAAGCGCTGGAGAACTGACTACCTACATACTTTACAGTCGCGTCGTAAATGGAATACGCCAGTCGATCCAATCACTGTCGGGACGGTTGTTATTGTTTTGACTGAAAACGCACCACCCCTTCACTGGCCTTTGGCTGTTGTGGAGGAGGTATTTCCCGATTCAAAAGGCGTTACACGAATTGTTCGTATTAAGACGGCGTCTGGAACTTACCTGCGCCCGACCGTACGACTTTGTGCGTTGCCTAATCAGTAGTTTAATTAGTTCTTCGCATTAGGGTTAGCTTAGGGTATTAGTTAGCATAGGTTGCTATGTAAGTTAGGTTATGTATACTTAACTTTAGTTGCGTTAGTTTTTTTGTTTACTTTATTTTGAAGGCATCCCTTCAAGCCCGGGGAAATGGTTGCGCTGATTCAATTTGTTCAGTATTTGCGTAAAACCAAACGTTTTTTTTTTGGTTGTTTCAATCATTTTCCTATCTCCATCCCTTCGCACTTATACTTCACCGCGTACGTGTGAGCGAGACCTATGCGCATCCTCGCCCGCCATGGAAAGAGGCGCCACCTACCGCGAGTGTTTTTTGAAGAAACTGAAAAAGAACTGTCATGGCCGAAAATCGTTTTTTGGTTTGCTATTACCGCGCCGCGCAAAATTATATGTGTTTCTCGTGTGAAAAACTTGTGAATGTGAACTATGGAAGGAAGTGGACTTTACTCAATTCACTAAACACCATCATCGTTGAAAAGAAAGGTATTGTGCTCACCATCCCTAAGAGAACTGCCTCTCACCACCGAATCCCACGCAGTTCTAATTTCTTGTCCTTTTACAACCATTAAAATTTGTTGTTTTGTATCTTTCGAAAAATATGGCATAGCCCGCGTAAACAGGTAGAACTGATTGTTTTGTCAGTCGTCCATCATGTTGGCTTTTTGCGGTACCTATTGTTTTGACGACAGTAATTTTTTTTACTCGTATGTCCCGTCTCTTCTTACATAATAATATAGTAATTGCATCCTCTTTGCGTAATGTCAGGTGAGGTCTGCGGCTCGCTCTGTCGCTATGCCCGCTCAAACCTGCCGGGATGAGTAAGCTTACGTAGCAAAACTAAGGTCACGCGCCAATGCAATATTATTGATGCGCGCGCGCTGGTATCTACGTAGAAATTTAAATTATAATATTGAGTACCTAGTTTGCGAGTATTGATTTCACTAAAAATGTAAGTATGTTCAAGTTAAGTTATAGCTTAAGGTTCATATGGCCAATTGAATGTATATCTGTTTCTAGGAGTCATAAAGTTATACGTTACAACTGTCAATGTCAAAATGACAGGGGACGCTATTTGTAACAATCTAACAATTATAGACAATTTCTATAGTTTTAATACATATGCGCCACCCAGTTTTTAGTCCTGATCCCATACAAAGATTCCCGCTGTCTTGGGTATCAGGAACAACGAGTACCATGGTACCACATGGTCCAAATCGTTTCGTCTTTTTCCTAATCTGAAGTCAGCTATTATAGGAGTTAACCTCTGTTATTACCAATCGATTTCAAGTCTATCTGAGCACTTAAGTATGGACCTTTTTATTTTTCAAGACAACTTGTCATTTTGTCATTCAAAAATTGAGAATATCCTTCATGGAAATAACATCTATGCCAAGTACGTATAAAGTCCTTATTTTGGTTGCTCTATTTTCAACCATCTCTATACTGTAGTCATAAAACTATTTTGTTTTTGTAAGTACGCAAGTTCCACGTCTGATTCTTAAGCCCCTTTTTCGCTCTCCTGAGTTCAACCCTGCTGCTCATATTTTAAACGTATTGAATTTATTACCGGGAAAATTTATTGATGTCTTCAAGAAGGCAGTTTATGGGATTGTCGCGTTTTTACTTGGGTTTCGTAATATCTTAATTCGGCATTTTGATGGACTTGTTGATTTATTTTATTCTGCTGGCAATAAAAATGATTTTATGCACATCTGGTGGTCTCATTTCCATCGTAATCTATTAATTTCTTTGTTTTAGAGTTTGAAGAATTAATTACTTCTTATGTGACATGGTGATGTGGGGCTGACAACCGTTGGGGAATAAAGGTTCTCGGACCACAAACCGGACGACGCGGTAGATGAAGGCCCTCCACTCGATTGACTAAAGACATAAACGTTGCAGGAAGTCAGTGGATGTAGGCGGCTCAAGACCATTCCTGTGGCATTCTAGAGGGGGAGGCCTATGTCCAGCAGTGGACTCTACAGGCTGATGATGATGATGATGGAGAACGTTCGGGAAACGTATAAGAAATTTTAAAAAAATTGTGCCACCAAACAAAGATTCTATAATCACGGTATATGGTATCACGGCTAGGTATATCGCAGTGACCGATTTAAATTGTTTTCTTAAAGCAATCACACACGTAGCATATACGATGGTATTTTATATGCGTATAAAAACTTATCGCATCTGAAGGTATCACACACGTAGCAGATACGATAATATACGAAAATGATACATTCACGCGGAAACCTTCAAACTATCTATACTTGTTTCTTAGGCGGATCTATTTATGCGGATATACACAGATATCATCTGTCCATCTTTTAATATATGTCGGTGCCTACAGATGCTTGACGGTAAAATATAAGTGATCTGCTACGTGTGTGTTGCTCCTTGAGTTTAGTATAGAGAGCTATATGGACAGATACGCGCTCAGATACAGATATCTTACCGCATCTGCTACGTGTGTGACACACTTTAGACCGGATACACTACAGCACCACAACGGGGCTATGGAGAGACCTATGCTTAAAGTTTAATTTTGCAACACAATTAGAAACGAGCCTTACCTATCCCTTTATCCTTGACCACGCTTTTCCATGCACCCTCAACTGGCAGCGACCGCCGACGAATCTGCCCTTTGACGATCTTCTGCACCATTAAAGTGAACTGCTGCATTGAGCTGGCGCTGATTGTGGCATTCTTCAAGACTCCTGGACCTAGAAAAATAATTATTTATAAGATCTGCCTCCATATTCCTTAAATGATGTGATGCCTCCAGTGTTGCAGGCGTCCATAGGCTACAGTAACTGCTTTCCATTAGGTGGGCCGTAAGTAAGTTATGTTGCTTGAAAAGAAGTCTTTAAAAAAATTAAAAAATAAAACTGAAAGTGACTTTCAGTTAAGGTGATTGCTCCCGCATGTGGCGCGAAATTCAAATTTTATTGCGTTTTTGCTCATTACAGCTCATCAACACTTCTTGAGATAGTAAAAACTGATTTTGCGAAAACTAGGAGACCTAACACACATGTTTTAGTTTATAGTTTCACATATAGATCATTACTTCAGCTACGAATACTCTTCAATGATTTTTACAGTGTTTTTTTGGTTTAAAGGTATGCGTAGCTTAACTAATGACATTTATGAGATACTATCAATTAAAACATGTGTGCTAGGTCTCCTAGTTTTCGCAAAATCTGTTTTCTCTATCTCAAGAAGTGTTGATTAGCTGTGATTTACAAAAACACAATAAAATTTGAATTTCGCGCCACATGCGGGAGCAATCACCTTAAATAAATATGTCGGAGCCGCAGGATGTTTCGAGCTATCTTCAGACATAGTGTGGGTAATGTGGGTAATCGTACAAAGAGAAAATACTCCTCCTTTGTTCAGAACACAGTTTTATTCGAATCAGAACTTAATGTAGCACTTTAATTTTTACTACAACGGTTTAAACGAAACGTGAAGACAGTTCCGAGACGTCTTTACTCTGTGGCGATCGGGGTGAGACTCCTCGTCGAGCCGCAGTGCTTGACTGAGCTCCCGTTCCGAGTCCGCCCAGCGATGACACCTCGACTCTGCCGAAGCGCACCCGAAGTGAAGTCCACCGAAGGCGAAGGTTGCGTTCCGTTTTTAGCCCGTAATCATGACCGGATGCGACAAATATAACTTTTCATTTAAAAAACCGACTTCCGCCATAGTACCTATATATTCGGTTAAATATTAGGATGAAAAAAAAATTATGAAAGAACCATAGTGGTGAAAGGATTATGATAATTTTTGAATGCAAATGCTTGGTTTGTTGCTGAAAATATCAAAATCGCTATATGTATGCCTACAATATTTGAGGAGTTCCCTCAATTCCTCATGGATCCCATCATCAGAACTGGATTCAGAAAAAATGGGACCAATCTGGAAGTATATCTATTCAAATAAAAAAAGAATTTTCCAAATCGGTTCATAAACGCCGGAGATATGCGGTAACAAACATAAAAAAAAAAAAAAAAAACAACCGAATTGAGAACCTCCTCCTTTTTTGGGAAGTCGGTTAAAAATAAATAAAATAAATGCTGGACATTTCACACAACATTATCTAGCCCCAAGCTAAGCAGAGCTTGTGTTATGGGTACTATATATTATACTTAATACAATACATTACATACATAGATATTTTTCATTATACATAGAAAAATACCGTTTTTTTAAATTTAAATTAAAATTAAAAAATTTATTAAATGATGATGATGATGAAAAGTAGCCTATGTGTTAATCCAGGGCGTAAAGTATCTCCATTCCAAATTTCACTCAAATCCATTCAGTAGTTTTTACGTGAAAGAGTAACAAACATCCATCCATCCTCACAAACTTTCGCGTTTATAATATTAGTGGGAAGTAGGATGATATAGGTAGCTTTACCGGTAATTTCAGTATTCGGGAGCCGTCCTTTCACACGCTGTATATTATGTTCAATAGGTACAATACCACCAAAGCTTCCAAATACATTTTATTGTCAGCAGGGGAGTTTTGAGTTTGCCTTGCCAGGCCACCAGAGACCGATTGCGGACTATGACCGACTCGATAGAGCGATGACTTGTAACGGTTGCAGGAAGTCGGTGGATAAAGGCGGCTCATGATTGTTCATGGCATTCTATGAGGGAGGCCTAGTTGACGTTAATCTGTCCACGAGTGTGCAAGGTTAGGAAGAAGAGAGGGTGGAAAAGATACCCTTGGACACACTTGCAGAGTTTATCCGAAGGCTTCGGTGATAAAGAGCTTCTGAAATTCTGTCTTGGCCCTAACCTATTCTGCACTGTTACTTGTGGTAGTGGCTGTATGTTTTATGATCAAATTAATCTAATAGTTTATGATGACATTTATAACCTTACCTACTGAACTATAGTAGATTATTCACTAAGGGAATAAAGCAGTGTCTTATGTCGCGGGCGGCATATTGAACTCTGAGCGTAACGAGAGCGAGGGAGTTATATAGAGTCCTGAGTGAAGCGAGGGGTTCAAGCTGCCTAAGACGAAGACAGGCTTTATTCCAGAGGAGCATACTCTACTTTTCACACCTACTGCGAGGCAATAAAAGGCCAAGGCTCCATTAAATAAGTATCGTCTGTTTTGATTAACTCTGGAGTAGAATCATTATCGTTCGACATTTTTTGTTAACACTAATATTGTCACTGACATAATATTATATTACAAAAATATTGCAATAAAATTCACTGAAAATCACAGCACCAAACATCTCTTTTGTTTCACATTCTTTAAAATCGCGCCTATTTCTTTTTTTTCCGAGTTTTGCTATAGTGGCCAGTTCGATTTTCGAACAAACCTCTTTACAATGCCATATGGTCATTTTTTTACTCAGAGTTTTCCACGAGTTTCCAACACGAATTTGACGTTCTAAATTCAAATCACTTTAATCCCTAGGGAGTTTCATACAATTTTATATCCCTAGAGAGACAATGCTGTACTTTACGTTGAGGTTGCATGATTTGTAATTGGACATTGTCGAGCAGGTGGTGTGAAAAAACCTTTATTAGCTAAGTAGCTGGGCTGACTGGGGTCGGGTTAGCAAAGGAACGTGAAAATGGAATAATTAGGTAGGGAAAAAACAACAAAGTCAAAATCAAAAGTATTTGATTCATTGAAACTACGTGGATAATTTGGAATCGTCTTTTAAACTAAGATTATGTAATCCTGTTCCAACGCGACCAAGCCTCAAAAATCAGGGCAAGAAACACGGCTTGGTTTGATTTAATGATCCTTCTTACTAAAAGGTGGGAAGTAACTTTGTGCTTCAACGAGAAGAAGCTGATTCATAGAAAAAGATAACTTAAAAACCTTAGGTAGTCAAAAGTAGCCGCGATCTTTTTAGCCCATCGAGTTGAGGGCCCTACCTCGTCGTCCAGTTTGTGGTCGCCACTCGAGAAGTTTTGTTCCCCAAAGGTTGCCCGTCAGTTCTACTAGCTATATGGCTTGCCATTTCCACTTCAACTTGCTAATTCTGAGAGCTATGGCGGTGATCTTGGTTCTTCTATGGATTTTAAGTAGTATTATTATTTTATAAACGTGACTTCATTCTCGCGTACAGCCTTAAATCTTTCCAAAGAATCTATCCAACAGTTAAAGCCCCATTCAAATACATTCAGTAATTTTGGAGGAGAATATAAAAAAATCGAAAAGCAACTCTTAAGAGTTGTATAAATATTACCAGCTTGTTTATGTCCACTGCTGGACGAAGTCTCCCCCTATTGAATACAATGGGGGGAATTGTCATCATCACCACGCTTGGCAGGCAGATTGGTGATCACAGATTGGTATTAAGCACTCTGATGGATGCTGCTGCCTATTGTGTAATTCCTTAAAGTACAGTTAAAATCTCGCTGCAGACTCGGTCATAAATCATTCGAGTGTTTCGCTCTCTTTCCCACTCACGGGCCTTATGGGCAGGCCACGCCCACACGTAGTCCTGTGCATTACTGCAGTCGATGATTGATATCGATAGTTTTATATATTTATAAATGGGTGATAGAAATAAATACACATTTTTTTTATTTTATTACCAAATTTACTACAAAGCATATTAAATATATAAACAAAAGAACGTATATATAAAACTAAAAATAGAAAATTAAAATTCTTCGTCTGAGTCATCGTCATCATCATCCACATGAATGATGAACTCTTCGCATAAATGTGCTTTTCTGAAGTCTTCATCTTGCAGCAATTCTGCATGTTCCACACATTTTTGCCAATTTTCAATGGAGACATTGGAAATGGCTTCATCGACTAACTTCTCGACATCAGCTATCTTGAAGGTTTTGTTTTTCGTTGCAACTTCATTTTTTACTTGAGCCCACACCAACTCGATGGGATTGTACTGACAGTGGTAAGGCGGCAAGCGGATAACTTCATGACCGTGCTCCAAAGCCATTTGATCCAAGTGATATGTTTTTTCCGGTCGATGTCGACGCACCTTTTGTAAGAGCTCTGGTTTGAATTCTCATTAGTTAACCTGCATACTTAATGAATATATGTTTACGTGATAACTTTAATGATTCTGTTATCGATAATGGCCTTGAGCGCGCGCAACTAGCGCACATCCCTACTCCGATTATGATTTATGACCAAGTCTGCAGCGATATTTTAACTATACTAGTAAGGCTTTACTACATCCACGGGAGTAGGAGTCTGTTCTTAGGCCGGACACCACGGCAAGTAGTAAGTGATAAATATAAATGTATTGGATGTTCATGTGTGATAATCAAATGCAATCTTGACCATAATATTAAGCCTACTTACCTAGACCTACAGTCTAGCTTACCCACCTAGACCTAAATGCCAACTTGCCTTTATATTTAGTACTTATAAAATTAAATGAGCTCATACAAAGTAGGTACACATACATAACATAATACCCAACAGTTACATACGTATATAGTTATGATCCCACACTAGAACTCCCTTTTTCGTGGGTATCAAGGAACTACTAGTAGCTACGTACCACAACACCCAGACCCGGAACAAATATTTAATTTTGCAGATTATGCAAAAATTTTTTTTCCGCAGCGGGAATCGAACCCGAAACATGCATCTTAGCTGGATACTCACCCGCCACGTACACCCGTGTTGGTATATTTGCAAGGTGTCGTCACAAACGATCTAAAGATAGCTCAACTGATCCAAATTAGTTTGTTAGTTGTAGAACTAATTGTGAAAGAGTTCGTCCGGGGAAGTACTACCACCGTACCTATTTCTGCCGCCAAGCAGCAGTGTTCGCATTGCTGTGTTTCGGTTTGAAGGATACGGGTGCCGGTGAAATTACAGGCACATGAGACATTTCATCTTTATGTCTTAGGGTCGGCAGCGTGCGTGTGTTGCCTCTGGTGTTACAGGCGTTCATAGGCTACGGTAACTGCTTCCCATCTGGTGAGCCGCAGGCTTGCCAGCTTGTGGCAAAAAAAAAAAAAAAAAACTAGACTGATGCGTCCCCAGACGCTGGCTGGAGTGCCACACTGAATGGCAATCGAATGCGTTAAGCCAGATAAGAGTCAGCCCTCGGGTCTCTTGTCATTGTGTGCACTGTAATTAAAGGTGTATTCCCAGCGTCCACCACCTATCTGGCCCCACTGGGGGCCGTTGGGAGAAAAACTGCCATAGTCCCCCACGAACACAGGAAACTCCCTTGGATGGATATCCTCCCGTGGACGGGAATCCTCCCGTGGATGGGTCACCTTTTTATTCCCTATACTATTTATTTTATACCTCTAAAAAACAGAAAAAAAAGTTCTACTGTTTCAAAATTTTTCTGGCGTTGTCATGAGTGGGGGACGATGGCACTCTTTCTCCCAAATCCCCCAGTAGGACCAGATAGGTGGGGGATGCTGGGAATATACCTATTAATTAAACAACATAGATTCACCACCGTATGCGATGCAAATCATATAAATACATGAGAAATTGATAAACACAATATGGAATGGAGTCGCCGTACAACTTTGCAACTAATAATACCTTCATTGCTTGATAACCGCAATAATATGATAATTCTCTTGTTAAATATCATTTATTACATGTGGCGGTTTATGATGGCGATTATAATAATCATCGCTATATATACATAATAATACATATAATAATATGTAGGCACATAATTATTATGGTAATAAACTTTGAGGATTCTCTTAAAATAATGACTTCGATTCCTTCGAGGATAGCTACTTATACTACACATGACTAGATTATGGAAAATATTGTGAGAAAAATGGCATCAGCTATTATTATTTATTTATAAATTAATAGCGGCCTGCCTCGCGCCTTCGTTCGCGTGGTATCCTTGGTCTCGGTGGTCCAGAAACCTTCCCCGGAAACCTTTTCCTTCTTTATGCGGATAACTCACAAAAGCGCCTACATGCCGTAGGAACTAGGTATCAACAAATCTCACCGATGCTATATTGTTTTTGTACTTCCATAAATTACGTTTTCATTATAATCATATCCCATTTCAACCCGCTATAGGTTCACAAAATGCCTTTAATTAGCTCTAGAATATTTAAGTTTAGGTTCACAAAATGCCTTTAATGAGCTCTAGAATATTTAAGTTTTTGATATAGTTATTAAAGTTTACGATAAAAAAAATATTGTATTCTTAAGCTTTTTATCAAGCGAAATCATAAATTCAGTACACAATTTGAATTACTCCACTCGATAAAAAAAAAATTAAGATACCTCCGTTTTTTAAAATTGAAATCTTTTTTTAAGACTAACTTTTAACACGTTTTGATTTTGGAACATTTGGTAACTTTATAAGTTATAAATTTGGTTAGTGAATTCATCAACAAAATCTAACAAAACTTTATAGGGAATTTTTATATCTATACACCACGTACTTTACTATTTTCCAAAATTTAATTAAAAAAAATATTATTTTATTATGTTTTTATTTTTTTTTATTTTTTTTTAATTTTGGATACCAAGCCACGATAACTTCAATTCTATTAATTTTTATATCATTAATTAATACACAAAACCAAGGTATCATGAACGTGCGCTCACCTTCTTTAGTTCATACAAAAATTTCTTTGAACCTATAGCGTCTTAAGGGTTTTTTCTTGGATTTTAAGTACCTGTGTACCAAATTTCGTCCAAATCGGTTCAACCGTTATGTTCGGTATGTAGATCATTCCCAAGTGACGCCAAATCATCAAAATTGGCCTTCCTGGTTTAACGGATAAAACAGAGTGGCGATTACGTAATTCTGTTACTATTAATATCAATCAATTTCAATGTTGTTTCTATTTGAAATTACGTTTATGCGATTACCTAATTTACATCTTGTTGAAATTAATATTTGTAAGAAAAATACGTAAATTGGTAACTCTTAATTTCAGATAGAAAAATCGATTGAAACCAATAGCAACAGAATTACGTAATCGCACCACTGGTCAGGTACCTGACACGTGGACTTTGCGTTATTTGAATCCATTATGGAAGATGTATATTGCTTAAAACTATTTACATCATAAAATGCAAATAGTCTGCGGAGATTTGAATATACATGATGTTCCGGTAAATCCTGTATTTGAGAACACAGCTCATGTTATATAAATGTTTAAATTTAAATCATCCTTATCATATATTATCAAGAACCTATAAGTGTGATGCTAGCAACAGCCTGTGCAAGAAGCACAAATGTACGAAATTGAAATATGACCATGTGTCTCCCTTCCGCGTAATGCTGAAGTGGCTTCCCATTCGTCTTCGACGGAATATGCATATTCTCTCTCTTCTCTATTCTATACTTTTCAATCCATTCTCTCCTCAGTATCTTAAAGATAGATTCGAATATCTTCACTCATTACATAACCTTTCTCTTATCAGATAACTTATTACTTGAAACCCCATTGCACCGCAGTTCCTTCTAATTGACATCAGGATGTTGGGACCCATGAGCTAGGAATCTGGCTCCTATGCTATGTTTTTCTTTTTGCTATGGTAATTCTTTCACGGTCCAAGCTGTGAGGCTATGGAACGCGTTGCCACTAGAAATTAGACAGGCTTCCTCACAACATACTTTCAAGCTGCAAGTTAAACAGCACTACCTTTTAGTCGCATCTCTACCCAGCGTTATTTAAGCATATTATGTGTACGAG
Source organism: Epirrita christyi (assembly GCA_951392215.1). Classification (NCBI taxonomy): domain Eukaryota; kingdom Metazoa; phylum Arthropoda; class Insecta; order Lepidoptera; family Geometridae; genus Epirrita; species Epirrita christyi. The sequence goes on along the minus strand of OX595858.1, from coordinate 2,255,906 downwards.
GTAACCGTACAATTTGACCTACTATTAATAATGTGTAGGCTCGACATTTTGCGCCGATCAACGTTCAATTAGTTAACCTAGATATAGTTTACATGTTTTATAAGTTTACTCATTAAACCAGTTGCGAATCAGATCTCATTGGGTTGATACATTTTATTCCCCTAACATTCTTCGAGCCGGATCTCGGAATCTCGGCCTTCGCGAACTCTGACTATCGAAGGACTCATTGGATAACGTTCAAAGTCAAAACTGTTATCATACATTATTACATTTTCATTACTTCATCGCGCGCGTTCGTACGGGCTTCATTGGATCACAGGAATTGGATTCTTCAGCATACCCGGAACCGCCGCCAAGCAGCAAGGACCTTCCTTACTTCATCAACTACCAAGGACATACCTGCGTAGTATCTCAGCATCAAGTAAGGTCTTTTATTATTATTACAATCTAACAACATGGAGAGCTTGCTGGTAAAACTAGGAGAAGTTCTCGACTCAATCAAGCAACTCGAGAGTAACTTCTCTAAGGACACAGCTAGTCGTAAAACTAAAGAATACTTAGAGATACGTTTGGATAGGCTAGATAAGCTCTGGGCAGAGTTTAAAAACATCAATGATAAGGCATCGGGCTACGAATGGGTAGATCATCCGTATTTCGCGGAAAATCAGTATGAAAGGGCTAAAATTTATTACGAAACATTGAGACAGAAACTAACATCCTGCCCAGTGGCGTCAGTAACGAAGACACCAGCTGAAACCCTGCCAACAGGACCGTCATCACAGTCTCGATCAAGCACCCCACAGCCGCAGCTGAAGCAGGTACTAGATTTCCCTACAGCTCCATCGAGACCACCGCAGGCGCCGGTTGGACAAGCGGACGAGTTGATGAGCATGCAGCGCACAAACTTCAGAGCATTCAGCCGCGCTACAAGGAACATCAAAGTAGAGGAGATTAAGATGAAGTGGGAGTTAGAAGAGAAGTTAAAGCGTGTGCAGAAAAAGTGGGACGCTATTGAGACGCTTCATCTACAGTTGGACAACAAATTGCAAGGTTCTGACGCCGACTACGAGGTAGAGTTCTCCTATTACGAAGATTTGTACGAAGTCACCATGAGGGCTCTTAATGGGAAGCTGGCGTCGACAGCCCATCTACAGAATTCAACTCCAAAGCTAGACGTTCCAGTGTTCTCAGGTAGCTACACGCAATGGCCTTCGTTTCTAGATATTTTTTCCGAAAGCATTCATGATAACCACTTGCTTACCAATTGCCAAAAGATGCAGCATTTGAAAGGCAAGTTGAAGGGTGAGCCGGAGCGGCTTATACAGCACCTGCATATCTCATCGGAAAACTACGAGACTGCCTGGGAGTTGTTAAACCACAGGTACCACAACCATCAAGTCCTCTTCACAAAACATTTTGAAATATTTTTAAACCAGCCTAACTTAACGAAACAAACATCAAATGACATAAAACGGATTTACGACACTTCCATGGAAAACATTCACGCTATTCAAAATCTTGGAATCGACACATCTACATGGGGACCCGCATTGGTCCATTTAATTTGCAAAAAATTCGATCCAGAAACATTAGCGGACTACAAAGAGACTCGCAAGTCTCCGCGAGAGCTACCAGCATTACAAGAGCTTATGGACTTTTTAGAAGCTAAGTTCATAGCTCTCGAACCATTGAGCCAGACGGAAAGGGTTACCTCAACGACTTATCCATCGAAATCAAGCCCCTTTCCGGCCAATGACTCATCGTATCGTGTAAGGACACCTAATCATAATCCGCACTATAGGAACTATCGTCAAAAAAATGGTATACAAGCAGAACAACGGGAATATAGAGCATCAGCCTGTACATGGACATGCCTTTATTGCAACAATAATCATGAAATATACCGATGTGACGAATTTCACAAACTCAAATCCGAAGAAAAATTGAGCACAATTGCTAAGCTCGGAATTTGTTTAAACTGCCTGCATAAGCATGACGTAAATCAGTGTCAATCAAAACGTAAATGTAGAGCATGTCAAGGTAATCACAACTCTATTTTGCACGACGCATTAAGAGAAGCATCGACCGGGATTGGACACGTAACGCGCAATCAGCCTTCCTCGATTCATAAGGTCAATCATGTGGCAACGGGGGATGAAGAAGCTTTGCTTACAACCATATGCATTAAGATCAAGTCAGTTTATGGAACATACGTCACCCTAAGGGCTCTTCTAGACCAAGGATCACAAATCTCATTAATATCAGAAAATGCTGTTCAACTATTAGGATTGCCCAGGAAAAGCTATCACGCTTCGGTCTGTGGGATTAGCGAAGGAGCAAAGCAAAGTAGAGGAATCGTAACAATCAATGCAGAATCTATTTACGGCGACTTTCATTTTAGTACACAGGCGTTGGTAATCCCTAGCGTCATAAACCCTCTGCCTAATTCGTCATTCAAAAAACAGCCATGGGCGCATCTTGAGCATATCCAGCTTGCAGATCCAGATTACAATATATCCAAGCCCATTGATCTTTTACTGGATGTCAGCGTATACTCCGATATCATAATGAACGGACTTGTCAGAGGTCCAAGAGGAGGTCCCATTGCCCAGCAAACAAAGCTAGGCTGGATCTTGTCAGGAACAGTAAAGACTTTTAACTGTAACGTGGTCGTAAATAATATGCCAGACCTTGCCCAGTATTGGGAGCTGGAAGAGGTGACGGAGGAAACTACAGAACTGTCTTCTTCAGACAAATATTGTGAGGAGCTCTACCAAGCCACAACGAGACGCTTAGACAATGGTGCATACGAAGTAGCAATTCCCATGAAACCCTATTTTGAACGTGACTTAGGTTCATCAAAGCGAAAGGCAGTCGCGCAGTTTCACAACCTCGAAAATAAGATGTCAGCAAATGAATCATTCTCAGAAAGTTACAAGAAATTCATGCACGAGTACGAAAAACTAGGACACATGAAACGAGTACAAGGCCTTGGACATAACTCGTACTATCTTCCGCATCAAGGTGTACTTAAAGCTGACTCGAAGACAACCAAGCTACGGACGGTTCTCAATGCGTCATCCAATCCGTCTAGTGGTAAGAGTCTCAACGATTTAATGGAGCGTGGTCCCAATCTGCAAAAGGACCTCCGAAGTCTAATCTTGACTTGGCGCCACCAAAAGTACGTTATCACAGCCGACATAGAGAAGATGCTTAGAACTATTAACGTGAGGGAGATGGATCAGCCACTACAAAGCATCATCTGGAGATCCTCTACATATGAACCATTACAAGAACATCATTTAACTACAGTTACATACGGTACCAAGTCCGCCCCATACTTAGCGATGAGAACTTTGAAGCAAATAGCTATTGATGGCATCAACCTGAAAAAATATCCTTTAGCCATAAGACCGCTCGAAGGCGGTGAAACCAATAAAGAAACTGAATACCTACAACCGCAGATTATACCAATCTTAAGCGAGGCGGGAATGACCATCCGGAAGTGGTCAAGCAACACACCAGAGCTCACTAAGAATCTCCCTGAGGAGAGCATAGACACCCCTCTTGATTTCAACAAATTTAGGGAAATTAGTGGAAGCGACAAGCATACAGAGCGGCGGGTACTCAAACAAGATCAATTTGAGATACCCAGATACTTAGAAAATAAAAACAATTCATTTAAAAAAAGTCTCAGTGTGAACACAACCTTAAATGAAAGAAATAGCTTATTAACAAAACTATTAAATGAGTGCAATTCGAGAAAGCGCATAGCAACAACAATAGGCTGGCTCGCACGCTTTATAAAGTGGTTGCGTAATAAACATAGCGCCACTAAACATAAATACCTGACGCCAGGCGAAATGACGCAGTCCTTGAACTTAATAGTAAAGTCAGCACAACAAAGCGAATTTGCCGAAAAAATCGCACAATTAAGGAAGAAGGATATCCTAAAAAGGACTAGCAGCCTTCTATGTCTTAATCCGTTTATAGACGAGCAGGATGGATTACTGAAGGTTGGCGGAAGACTTAGCAACTCGCACCTTAGACAGTCGACAAAACACCCTGCTATCCTATCAAGTCACAGCCGCCTTACTGAGTTAGTCATTAATCAAGCGCATCAGATAACGCTTCATGGAGGTCCCAGTCTCACCCTGTCATACATAAGGGGCAAATTTTGGATAATCAGTGGATTACGGACCGTTAAACGAGAGCTCAATAAGTGCGTAAAGTGTAGAAGACATAGCGATCGGAGTAAACCACAGAGCATGGCAGATCTTCCAGAACCCAGGGTAACCCCTTCACGTCCATTTTCACATACAGGGGTCGATTTCACGGGACATTTCGACATAAAGGCAAACAAAGGGCGTGGGGTAAAGACCCTAAAGGGATATGTATGCGTGTTCGTCTGCCTACCAACTAAGGCAGTACATTTGGAACTCGTATCCGATCTTACCGCTCAAGGATTTTTGGCAGCGTTCCGCCGATTCTGCTCACGTCGTGGTACTCCTAGTGACGTCTACAGCGATAATGGCACCAATTTCGTGGGAGCTGATAGATTGCTCAAAAGAGAGTACAGTGCCATTCTTCAAACAATTCCTACCGGCTTCATGAGCAAGTCGGATGAGTTTCAAATACAATGGCACTTCAATGCACCAGCAAACCCTTCGGCAGGAGGATTATGGGAAGCGGCAGTGAAAAGGATGAAATACCATTTAAAGAGAGTCGTGGGAGAGCAAAAACTCACCTACGAAGAATTTGTCACAGTACTCCATCAAGTCGAAGCCTGCCTGAACTCTAGACCATTAATCGCTCTTACAGAAAATCCAGATGATCTATACCTCACTCCTGGACATTTTTTGATTGGAGGAGCTTTGTTATCAAGACCTCAAACGGATCCCGAGCACATGACACTGACAACCAGATGGCAAATGGTACAAGCAATGAACAAAGCAATCTGGAAAGGGTGGTCGACGGATTATTTACATCAACTGCAAGCTCGGTCAAAATGGAGAACCCCATCAAAAAACATACAGATTGATGACATAGTGCTCATCAAGGAAGAGAACCTACCCCCCGGAAAATGGGCCTTGGGGAAGGTGGTGGACGTACATCCTGGAACAGATGGCCGCGTAAGGGTAGTCTCCGTTAAAAATAAAACTGGTGTTATTAAGAGACCCTGCTTGAAGCTGTCAGTTTTACCTGTCAAGGAAAACCAAATCAGCCCGTCAGATAAAAACCCGTTAAATCAATAAACCCATCTTCGAACTACCAATTACGACGAGAATATGCAAAGCTACAATAAATAACAACACAAATCTATGCAGCAAGCATGCATTGACCTGTCAAGAGCGGTGGGTCAAATTACATAACAATAACAGATGGTTGTACTCATGTTGCAGTTCATGCAACATACGCATTTTTTGCGACGGAGGAATGCAACTAGAGACATTGACCGGCAATGGACTACTTGACATAGGTCAAGGTTGCGTTGTGAAGAGTCAAGGGTTTTCTATTTACGGTCACAACAACTACCTAAGCCAAATCCAGATCGAGGGTGTTATGGCAACCGTGCCGGAGTTTTCTGTGCTCAATAATATTGTTAACTCTTCAATATTACCCATGTATGCCCCAGAAAATCACACAGTCGAATGGTTACACATAAAAAATCAAATTGAGGATTTAAAGGCCCAGTCCAACGTATCTCTCAATGTACACGACATACATCAGTATACACTGCTTTACATTACGCTAGCTATAGTTGTCTCGGCTGGCGCAGTCTACATCATCATGCGACTACGACGACGGGCGAGGCAAGCGGGGGTAAGCCCTCCATTGGCGGTAGCTTTCCGGGCGTTCCCGGAGGATGCCCAGGTGGAGGCCCGCCAGGGCCCACAGGCAGCGGCAGGAGCATCGAGTATTGAACAAAAGTGTGTGTTAAGTGAATCCATCTCGAGTTTAGACAAAGCGACCACTCCTAAAGTTGCTCCGCGAGTTCCAACTATAAAGTTAGATATCCCTTCCGTGTGTGACATCAATAGGCGCGAGTGAAGTGATACTTAGTGCAAATTAACCCAGACAATTGAACATTCTTAGATTATAGACTTTATCAAAATTTAGGACATTATATTCATATAGACATTTATATTCATATAGACATTTATATTCATATAGACATTTATATTCATATAGACATTATCTCATTAACAAATTTACATTGTTCTAATTTTTTGTTCCTTTTGTTGAGTGGCCAGGATGTACGAGGTAACCGTACAATTTGACCTACTATTAATAATGTGTAGGCTCGACATTTTGCGCCGATCAACGTTCAATTAGTTAACCTAGATATAGTTTACATGTTTTATAAGTTTACTCATTAAACCAGTTGCGAATCAGATCTCATTGGGTTGATACATTTTATTCCCCTAACATTATGTAATTATTGGTATTCTTTCATTGTTACAGTTAACTTCGTATATATTATGTATTAGTTTATTATGTGAATATATAAGTACTTATTAGGATTATACTTAGGTAGGTCAATATTGTCCATAACTTATATTTTTTAATTTTTTAAATGAATTTAAATTACTTCTAAGTTTTGCTTTGTAGGTACACCGCAGTCTATTATAGCGTTGATAATTTCGTTCCATCCAAAGGTTGCCTGGAAGAGATCGCTTTCAGCGATAAGGCCGCCCATTGTATTGCCTTTCTATAGTTATATTACTTGTTTATTGTTTCTGTGGGCGATCTCTTCCAGGCAACCTTTGGATGGAACGAAATGATCAACGCTATAATAGACTGCGGTGTACCTACAAAGCAAAACTGATCACAATAAAGTGTTTATCTATCTATCTATAACATAGCACGGTCACATACGTAGTCATGATCCCACACTATAATTCTCTGTATCGTGCGTATCAGGAACTACGAGTATCAATGGTACCATAACACCCAGACCCGGAACAAATATTTGCTCAAACATTTGTCCTGCAGCGGGAATCGAACCTGCAACCTCCCGCACCTCAGCCGGCTACACGCCCATCGCGCTCCGAGGTCGTCAAATAGTGTATTGCGTGCCTTTTCAACTGTGTGGAAATTGTCCATATGAATTTACTGATAATTTGACAACATAGAAAAGCAGTGCAAATTGCATTAACGACAACATCAACTACCTCTGTGGCGCGGCGGGCGAAGGTTCACCTGCGACGCAGGAGGTTGCGGGTTCAATTCCCGCCTCAGAACAAATATTTGTATGATCCGCAGATATTTGTTCAGGGTGTTCTGGGTATTTTCTATGTATAATAAAAAAATATCTATCTATGTAATGTATTGTATTAAGTATATCAGTTATCTAGTGCCCATAACACAAGCTCTGCTTAGCTAGGGGCTATAGATAATGTTTTGTGAAATGTCCAGCATTTATTTATTATTGAACGAGCGAAGCGAGTCTGAGTCAAGTTGGAAGAATCGGCGTTTGTATGTATGTGTGTATGTATGTATGTATGTTTGTCCGATGAAAACTTCCAAACCGTTAATCCGATCTTCATGAAATTTGGTATGGGGGTAGATAGTATTGGTACAATTTGTAGGTAAGGTTATGAGCTATATCGGTCAGGGGGCTGCTGAGATATTGGGGTCCAAGAGGGGGTAAAAAAAATAAAAGTGAGACAGTCAGATCAAGTGGGGTATCTAATGAAAACAATTTGATTGGACATTTCAAAACTGTTTTTAATAACTATTTAGCCTTAGTAGTTTTTGAGATATTAGGGAAAATAAAAAATGTAAAAATCAAAAATTCTAGGGTACTTCCAGCAATCCCACAATGCTGAAATTTGGTATGCTTGTGGCTTTTGTGTCACAACTACAGGGAAAAGTCTGAAACTGAGGAATTTAGAAACTTGTACTCCATAAAACACCAAACCAATATAACATCCATTGTTGACCTCCCATTTCTAGGAATTTGAATGACGCTGGAGTTCTATGGTTTTCGTCAAAAGGACGTTATCAATTAATTCGTCAGGAACTTGATATAGGTACTAACAGGTATGTAGTATTACGCCCCGTTGCTTAGCCCTATTCAAAGGTTATTTCGATGATGTGTAGGAAATTAGAGTTGTTACTTATAGATCCTGTACTGTACTGGTAGACCTCGAGGTGAAAATTTTCAAAAATAATAATAGAATAATGGAAATTACTTGGTTAAGTAGTCGGGCTGATAAAGGTGTTATCGCGAGGTCTCAGTTCGGGGCGAACCACTAGTTATTATTACTAATAAACTTCTAGTAGACGACAGACACACTACAGGACAAGGTCTCCTCATAGAATAGGGGGATTTGCCATAATCACCACTCTTGTTAGACGGATTCGTGCTAAGAACTCAGATGGATGCCTATTACGAAATCCACGAAGGAGTTGGAGGAGTCCTATTCTCAGGCCGAAAGCAACACAGCCCAAATGCATTAAATGCACATAATTTATTAAAATACCAAAGCCGGCAAATGTACAAGCCGCAAGATGGCAAAAAAACGGGTCATATGTGAGATAAATAAATAAATAAATAATGTTGAACATTTCACACAACATTATCTAGCCCCAAGCTAAACAGAGCTTGTGTTATGGGTACTAGATAACTGATATACTTAATACAATACTTTACAGAGATAGATATTTTTTATTATACATAGATAAACCCCAGGAGATCTAAAAAGGCCACTTTATATGAATCATACGACGATTCATAAAAAGGAATTGCTAAGGATTAGCTGAAAATTCGGAAAAGGAATTACTACCAGATGAATTAGCCTCATTGAGCAATTCATCTGGTAGCAATTCATTTTCCAAATTATCTGCAGATCCTTAGCAATTCCTTTATATGAATCGTATTATGATTCATATTATGATTCATATGAAGTGGCTTTTTATAAATAGCAAATATTTGTTCCGAGGTGGGAATCGAACCCGCAACCTCCTGCGTCGCAGGCGAACCTTCGCCCGCCGCGCCACAGAGGTCGTCAAAAGAGATGAAACTCACGAACTCACTGAACTCAAGTTATTAGTCAGTCATCACATTTCATACGGATTTTCTCATCAAGAATATTTTCCGTTTCCCGTACCATTGGAATTTTAAGTAAACTATTAAAAATTATGAGTGAAGCCATTCCGTAGCTTTGTTAAAACTTTAAAGTTTTGGCTCAGATATTTCGGTGACAGAGGAGGGGGGAGGGGGGGATTATGCACTTGACAGTTTTTTGAATGTCCTAGTGTGTAATAGTATGTAAGTCCCCTTAATATTAACCCCCAAAATAAAAATTCGTTTATTTACGCTATAAGTTCGTCATTGGGTCCCCTAAGGCTGCGTTTCCACTAGAGATGAGCGAGGATGCATAGTGAGGTGTGTTTTTTAAGAACCAATAGAATCACTTCATTTACCTAGCCTCGCTCAGCGCTGCTCTGGTGGAAACGGCTTAGCGAGCGAGGTTTTTATATGTACAAATCAAGCGAGGGATGTGTGCGAGGAATGTGTTGCGAGGGATGTTTGCGAGAGATGTACGTGAGGGATGTGTGCAAAGAATAGACGCGAGCGAGAAACTACTAGCAGTCAGTCTAAAAAAAACCCGCTACACATCCTCGCACTGCTCATCTACCTCGCACATCTTTGGTGAAAACGTAGCCCTCAAACTGCTAAATTTCAACGTTTTTCATACAGTTGATTCGGAGATACTTAATAGGCTATGACAGAAAGACGAGAGTCAAGTGATCCCACAATGGTGTCTTTGGTATTTTCTGAGGTGCGGAACCCTAAAATAGATGTTACTTACAATCTGGTAGGAGACCTGCAGGGTATCCAGTGTCAGGTGGCGTGAAGGTGGCTGTGTTGACAGCCGCTACGATCACCACCACTAGGGTTATGAACGCTTTCGACGATACAGCCATAATTCTGAAAGAAAAAGGAAATATTGAATCTTCATCAACAAACACACACCTGTTTATGTCAACTACTGGACGAGGCCTCCCCCATAGAATGTAATGGGGGGATTTGCCATAATCACCACGCTTGGCAGGTAGATTGGTGGTCGCAGTATTGGTGTTGAGTACTCAGGTGGATGCTACTTCTCATCCCCTGGTAAATCCCTTAGTCAACTTTTGCGACATCCACAGGAGGAAGCGGAGGGGTCTATTCTGAGGTCGGACATTCTACGGCATATATTTAATAACATATATATATATGAATAACTTTTCATTTAAAAAACCAACTTCCGCCATTGTATTCGACTAAATATTTGGATGAAAAAAAATGTTGGAAGAACCATAGTGGTGAAAGGATTATGATACTTTCTGAATGCTGAATGCTTGGTTTGTTGCTGAAAATATCAAAATCGCCATATGTATGCCTACAATATTCGAGGAGTTCTCTCAATTCCTCATGGATTCCATCATCAGAACTGGATTCTGAAAAAAATGGGACCAATCTGGAAGTATATCTATTCAAATAAAAAAAGAATTTTCCAAATCGGTTCATAAACGCCGGAGACATGAGGTAACAAAAATAAAAAAAATAAAGTGAAGTCGGTTAAAAAGCACTTGCAATGTCTCCATCCTTCACACAACTGTTGCTCCAAATAATAATAATAATAGTATTTATTGAACGAGCGAAGCGAGTTCTCTGAGTCAAGTTGGAAGAATCGGCGTTTGTATGTATGTATGTATGTATGTTTGTATGTATGTTTGTCCGATGAAAACTTCCTAACCGTTAATCCGATCTTCATGAAATTTAGTATGGGGGTAGATAGTATTGGTACAATTTGTAGGTAAGGTTATGAGCTATATCAGTCGGGGGGTTGATGAGATATTGGGGTCCAAGAGGGGGTAAAAAAAATAAAAGTGAGACAGTCACATCAAGTGGGGTGTCTAATGAAAGCGCTTTGGTTGGACATTTCAAAAATGTTTTTAATAAGTATTTAAACTTAGTAGTGTCCGAGATATTAGGGAAAATAAAAAACGTAAAATTCAAAACCTATGGGGTACTTCTACCAGTCCCACAATGCTGAAATTTGGTATGCTTGTGGATTTTGTGACACAACTACAGGGAAAAGTCTGAAATTGAAGAATTTCGAGACATGTACCCTGTAAAACAAATTCCAATATAATATCCGTTGTTGACCTCCCATTTCAAGGAATTTGAATGACGTTGGAGTTCTATGTATTCGTCAAAAGGACGTTACCAATTAATTCGTAACAGGTACTTATGTAGTATCAGAGACAAGTTACTTGTCTCTGGTGGTATGAACGCCCCGTTGCTTAGTGCTTATTCAAATGTTATTTCGATGATGTGTAGGAAATTACCCCGAGGTAAAATTTAAAAAAAATATATGGAAATTATGGAAATGTCTGACTTAAGTAGTCGGGCTGATAAAGGTGTCACCGCGAGGTCTTAGTTCGGGGCGAACCACTAGTAATAATAATAGTATTTATTGAATGAGCGAAGCGAGTTCTCTGAGTCAAGTTGGAAGAATCGGCGTTTGTATGTATGTATGTATGTATGTTTGTCCGATGAAAACTTCCAAACCGTTAATCCGATCTTCATGAAATTTGGTATGGGGGTAGATAGTATTGGTACAATTTGTAGGTAAGGTTATGAGCTATATCGAACAGGGGGTTGCTGAGATATTGGGGTCCAAGAGGGGGTAAAAAAAATAGAAGTGAGACAGTCAGATCAAGTGGGGTGTCTAATGAAAGCGCTTTAGTTGGACATTTCAAAACTGTTTTTAATAAGTATTTAGCCTTCGTAGTTTTAGAGATATTAGGGAAAATAAAAAAAGTAAAAATCAAAAATTCTAGTGTACTTCCAGCAATCCCACAATGCTGAAATTTGGTATGCTTGTGGCTTTTGTGTCACAACTACATGGAAAAGTCTGAAACTGAAGAATTTAGAAACTTGTACTCCATAAAACAAAATCCAATATAACATCCATTGTTGACCTCCCATTACTAGGAATTTGAATGACGCTGGAGTTCTATGGTTTTCGTCAAAAGGACGTTATCAATTAATTCGTCAGGTACTTGATATAGGTACTAACATGTATGTAGTATTACGCCCCGTTGCTTAGCCCTATTCAAAGGTTATTTCAATGATGTGTAGGAAATTAGAGTTGTTACTGATAGATCCTGTACTGTACTGGTAGACCTCGAGGTGAAAATTTTCAAAAATAATAATAGAAAAATGGAAATTACTTGGTTATGTAGTCGGGCTGATAAAGATGTTATCGCGAGGTCTCAGTTCGGGGCGAATCACTAGTTTATCATAGTACAAGAACAAAATGAAAAACGATATGTAGATAGATAGATTAACACTTTATTGATCACCACACTGAAACAATATAAGTCATTTTACGACAGAAAGTGCAATACAAAGGGCGGCCTTATCGCTAAAAGCGATGTCTTCCAGGCAACCTTTGGATGGAACGAAATTGCAAGATGATACCCCGCAGAAGTAAAAAATACTGTTTCGCAAGTATCATCACCCTCCTCCAAATTGTTGAAATATTAATGGCTACGCAACTAATGAACCAGTTGACGATTAAAAACACTAATTGCTTATCAAAATTGAACATGTTTGTGGACAGGATATTTAAATTTATTGTTTGTCCAGGGGTGAAACATTTGTAAAGGTCACTAATCTCTAAGGTTATTATTTATATAATCTTAAAGGTCAAAAACTGCTAAGAAAAAAAACGTTCAATCCGTATTCACCTGTACTTAGGTCCTCAGTAGGTTATAACGTTTTAAAACTATATAAAAAAAGGTCATTGACCTTGACCTTTTCAAAGTCAAAGTCAAAAGGATTTTATTCATTGAAATCACAAGGATCAATTTAAATTGTCTTAATAAACTAAAATTACTGTTCCAACGCAACCAAACCTAGAAGAATCAGGGCAACAAATACGGATTGGCTTGATTTGATAATCCTTCTTACTACCTAGGTGGGAAGTGCCGCCAGGCAGTAGTGTTCGCATTGCTGTGTTTCGGTTTGAAGGGTACGGGTGCCGGTGAAATTACAGGCACATGAGACTTTTCATCTTTATGTCTCAGGGTCGGCAGCGCGCGTGTGATGCTTCTGGTGATACAGGCGTTCATAGGCTACGATAACTGCTTTCCATCTGGTGGGCCGTAAGCTTGTCTGCTTGCCAAGTAGCATAAAGATCTTTTGTGGTGCCTCGAGAATAAGGAGAAGCTAATAATTATATAGAACAAGAGAACTTAAAAACCTCAGCTGGGTTACCATGAGCTCTTATAGCAATTCAGTTCAAAAACTATTCAGCACAAATTTCGGTTCCGTGATGTCCGCCGCTACATTTAAAGACACAGTAGCAGAAGGTATTATAGACTTCTGCGATTAAAGTTATTCAATTATGAGAAATGACAACGACGAACCGATATTATTTATTTATTTATTTATTATTTATTTATTTACTTATTGAGACTTTAACATCATTACAGGTAAGCCCTAAGGCGATGTTAAATGCAAGTACTTATTATTAACTTATTACAATATAAATATAACTTAATTATAATTTTGTTTCAAACAAAAGCTGTGCCATTTTTTTTTTTTTTTTTTTTTTTTTTTTTATATTTTATACTGAATCATTTTTGAACTGAATCGCTATAAGAGTGCTTGTGCTAACTGGTAGTCCAAAGTAAAATGTAAAGAGAATCAGCAAAAGTTCATAAAACAGCACACGTTACGCTTGATATACTTAAAAAAATCAACTCAATAACACCTTGTACCTTCACCTTGACTTGATTGTCATGCCATGTCAATCTATGTCAATAGTTTTACATGAGCATGATGTAATTTGTGGACTTTTTTCTGCTTTTTCGAAATGAGACGTCCTCCATTTTTGTTTTGTTTATTTTCTTATGATAATTGAGTTATATCGTGTAATTTTGGTGGCATTTTAACCGGTGTAGCTATTTTAAAGAGCACGTGGTAGTGAATTTAAATATTAAGTGCACCTATTGCGTGTCTTTTTAAACGGGTGGAAATTGTCCACGAATATTCTAGTGAAACTGTCATCGCTTTACTAGAACATGACTCTTGACTGAGATTTTGACGACTTGACCTAACTTTATATAAATACTTGACATTGTAAAATGTTAGGAAAGTTTTCCTCACTGGCATTGATACTCTAGTAATAGGTATATCAATGCTCACAGACCATTAAATAAATAAAGCAAGAAGATGTTAAGATGTTTGTGCTGAGTTTCATATCATTGGGTGTGCATATTTTGATGTGTAATTAGTACTTATTTCTTATGGGACACTAGTTTCTTTTGTTCAAAAAAACAGGAATTAATACGTCCAATGCTAGATGACTTCTCCATAGAATGCCATGACGTGGGTATGATTGCAAAGCTATAGGCATTTTGGCACAACACTAGAAAGGTCTGAAAATAAGATTTTCTTTGGAAAAATCTGCATTTCTTTGTAAATTAACGAAAAATGTGAGCTTGTAATTTTAAACGTAGCAGCACAAACCCTTAACATTTAACATAATATATTATGTTAATGAAATCACTTTAGATAAAAACCTTACTACCTACTATGACTATTATTTATTAGACTATTAAAAGAGTAATTATTATGTATTATGTATTCGATTTTAAACATGTCTAATGATACATGTATAAAATACAACTTTTATTTCACTAATAATTATTATTATTTTCAAAAACTGTTTTAATTTGGACCTTTCTGAGGCACATGAGACTTTTCATCTTTATGCCTCTGGTGTTGCAGGCGTCCATAGGCTACGGTTACAAATTTCCATCAGGTGGGCCGTATGCTTATTTGCTTGCCAAGTAGTATAAAAAAAGGCGGTACTGGGGTCGTATTAGTCAACAGTATGAGGCCCTTTTACAAGTAGGATAAAAAACATTCTTGTTATGGTATATGGAAGACAAATGGATAAACTATTGTAGAATGGATGAAAATTTGTGCTATTGCAGGGAGGACATACCAGCAATAGCACAAATTGAGCAGTGCTTATGCAGGTGTGTCTTTCTTGTTGAGAACCCTACAAAAATAGTAAAAGGTTTTAGTTTTTTTACAAGCTTTTATAAGCTTTGATTAGTCCTACATTCATAGACACACTAACAGTTAGTGTGTCTATGAATATGGAACTAATATTGAAACTGAATTTTGAACCAGTTGCAGATTGAGTTGAAATTTTTCGTACGTGTCAAATTCAGACGATAATAAATATTGAACTTTTATTATTTATGTTGTATTAAATATTATATTCAATTTATATAAATATAATATTAAATTTAAAATATTATGGTGACGGCGAGCGGATCAGCCCCCCTATTCCCTAACTGAAAGTCACTCGGTGACTAATGTTTGACAAGTAAAACGACTATCACTCAAAATTATCACTAAGAATTGTCAATTGATGGTAATTTTACTTTTCAAACGTTAGTCACTGAGTGACTTTCAAGATAGGGAATAGGGGGACTGATGATGGAGACAGAAGGTGGACAATGGAACTCCTCAATGATTAGTAGTAGCCTGACAGTGTTTGGGCTCATTTTGATCAGCACACGGTTCCAATCACTAATTTAATAAAAGCTTGTTTTGAAACAAAAACTTATTATTAAATGAACTTGTTTTGGAGTAGGTTTAAAGCAGGATGCACATTAACTGGATTCTTCCGATATCTTTAAATGTGCGGGTGTATGTCCTCGCACGGTATTGTCAACCGTTTTGGAGAGAAAGGAAAAGAAACAATTTAATTTGATCTTTATTTTACTTTAGTTTACGATTGAAAATGTTATTAGACTATTTAGTAGATGTTACTTTACTTCCGTAGTAACTACATGGAATAGGTAAGTGGCTTGTGAAGTTTAACGTATTATTGGCTTTACTGGTCTTGGCTTAAGAATAGGACTCCTCTAGCTCCTCCTGTGGATATCGTAAAAGCGACTAAGGGATGTCTGGGTGTTGTGGTACCATGGTACTCGTAGTTTATTGATACGACACAGGGAAGTGTGGGATCAAGACTACGTTAAACCTGTTGGGTAAGTCACAAACGTAGTGTTATGTCATCAAAACGCTGTGCGAGGTAAGGAAAGCATTTTCCTATCTTTAATACTAATGTTACGTGAGGAAATTTTCTTCCTAACCAGCACACCAGTGTGACAGAGCAGTGTGAAGGTGAGTTAAACACGGTAATTTCACCGGCACCCATACCCTTCCAATTGGAACACAGCAATGCGAGCACTACTCTTTGGTGGCAGAAATAGGCATAGATAATGGTTAAAGTATACAGCTCCATAATCTTGTTATTCGTTTAATGATAGCACAAAGCCATTCTAAGCACATTTACTATCCTAACTAAGAACTAGACTCGATGATCATGACCTAGGTCATAATAATGACCTAGGTTTGGTATTAGTTAAGATGATACGCTATTTTCTTAACAAGCTCTAATTATAGTCATTAGTAATTAGTATTTCATTACAGCCAGTTTATCTAATAGGTGCGGCGTGACTTGACTCACACACACATGCAAGTTTAATTAAATAAGTATGTTAATTATTTTATCTCAACCATATGTTATCTCATCTTCATAAAATACATAAACTTATTCATCATCATCTACCGGTAGTCGTTCACTGTTAGACAAGGCCTCCCCCAAAGAGTGCAATGGGGACGATTTGCCATAATCACCACGCTTGGCAGGTAAATTGGTGATCGGATTGGTGGTTGATTACTCAAATGGATGCTCTGCTGGTGTATTTCCTAAGCCAGCTTTTAGGACATCCACGGGAGGACACAGAGGGGCTTATCTTATACTGGACCCACTATGGCACTTTTTTCTTCATTAGCCTTTAGACGTCCACTGTTGGACAAAGCCTCCCCCATAAAATGCAATGAAGGGGATTTTCCATAATCACCACGCTTGAAATTTTCCGAAATTTATGCACTAGGGGGTATTGTTATGGAAGTAGTATGGAGTTTTGTATAAGTTTGTATTTTCCATTTCACACTCGGGGAGGACACTGGAACAGTGCTGCCATCAACCCAGAGTCCTTCTCCGTTATTTTAAAGAGTTGGGCTGGCTGGGCTAGGTTGAGCAGTGGGACAATGCACAATACACCCCAATGCGGGAAGTCAGTGCAGATCTTATCTACCCCATTTTGAATTAGAATTAGAATGTGTAAGTTAGTTTGTTCTTATTAGGTTCTTGTTGAACGATTTTCGTTGGTATAAGATTTGACTTGGCTGCTGGTTTATTAAGGAGTGTATTAGTACCGGAAGAAAGCGTTAACCATGTTGGTAGTGGAAAGCAATGGCGGCGACGAGCTCACCACTTGTCACGTCTATATTTCAGCGATTGCGCAACCCACGGTGAAATGAGGCCCTTTGAGTCTCTAGCCTACCCCTTCGGGGACAAAGGCGTGTGCATGTATGTATGTATGTTTGTAGGTATGTTTATCTATTAGGTGCTATCAAATAACATAACATAACACCCAACAGTCACATACGTGGTCTTGATACCACACTAGGATTCCCTGTGTCGTGGGTATCAGGAATTACGAGTGCCATAACACCCAGATCCGGAACAAATATTTGCAGATCAAACAAACATTTGTTCCACAGCGGGACTCGAACCCGCAACCTCTTGCATCTCAGCCGGCTACTCGCCCGCCACGCCACAGAGGTCGTTAAAGAAAAATGGTGAACTCATTTTTCTTTAACGCCCTAATTTTTTAATAAGCCCTATAAGTAATTAATGGCCGCATTAAAAGGCCTGCAAAAAAAATTAGATTATGCCTGATGACCTTTGCCAATATTTCTCTAAAACCTTTGGAAAAATATTTTAATATTTTTCCAACTGTTGTCTGGAAGTGATATATTTTAGTGATAAGACCGCCTATTGGTACTATTAGATTATTTTATTGATGGTTGTGTAGTTCATATCAAGTTTTTAAGGTGCATAATGTAGTTTTCATCCATTTATAAAATTCCGATTAAGTTAATAATCCAAAAAACTTGTATCGCATTTGTTGCCTTGATCTTTTTTAAATTTCAATCCTTCCTACTAATAATTATAAACGCGAAAGTTTGTGAGTATATGGATGGATGGATGTTTGTTACTACTTCACGTAAAAACTACTGAATGGATTTTACTGAAACTTTACAATGATATAGCTCATACATCAGAATAACTTATAGGCTACAATTTATAAAGATATTGTGTGAATTGTCCATAATATGACGATAAGTGTCAAGTAATTAGGAAAAAATCTACCATCTGCGAGTTATTCTGGCGTGCGCTGCCAAAACCGCTAGAGTTACACATCAGTAATGTATGATAGAAATGATTATCTTAAATAGTCCTACAAAAAAGCCCGCCACAGTATATATCCATATCTTATGTGTAAGCCATCACAGCCAAAATGTGTATAATATTATAAACGCGAAAGTTTGTTACATATTATGTTTGTTACTTCTTCACGCTCAAACAGCTGAACGAATTTGAGTGAAATTTAGAGTGGAGATACCTTATACCCTGGATTAACACATAGGCTACTTTTTATCATCATCATCATCAATTTTCATCATTATTCACGCGGGTGAAACCGCGGGGCGCAACTAGTATCAAATAAATTTAACAGTTTTGTTGGTATTTAAATAATGTTATCCGAATGAGAGTGTAATTATTTCCGCAAAACATGCAACATTAGAATGTGCCAAAAATTAGATTAGCGCTCAATAACACTGAAATAATTGAACACTTACCTTGGAACTTAGCATTGTATGGAACCAAAAAATCGAAAAAATGTATCTACTGACAATTTTTTTCCGCGTGGTGAATACCAGCCGGTTTACTCTCACCAGACGAGACTAGGTCTCAGTCCCAGTAGTGGAAACCAGTTTGAAGAAGATGACTTACCTCTCAACGGTATCCTTAGAAAACCATGCTACAACACTCGGCAAAATTTTGGGAATATATTATTATCATACGCGTAAAATTCAACTAAATTAGAAAATATATACCGGTTAATAGAAATTACTAAACTATTAACGCATATTAAAATACTAATGGAATAAAAATATCGCGTAAAAATTAGCGTATATACATTTCGAAACGTGTTACAGTTAGACGTGCAGCGACCGCGAACTGTACACGCTACTGTCCAAGTTTAAGGACAAGGTAGGCGCCTGCGCATGGTAAGTTTTATGCAATAAGAAACGGGCGATATATTATATGTAGTTTTATTTATCCAAACGAATGAAATAAACAGACCAATAATAATAAATAAATAACAATAAAAAATAACAACAAATTTTAAAAAATTACGACTATACACTCGGGGTGTTCCCGTCTCATGACCTTCGAAAGTAGTCGCGGTCGGTGCTCATGAGGAAGGACCTCTAAATGGTCAACGAAACAATAATATAGAATATATATAGAATAGAAGTAAGTGGTGTATAGTCGTAACTTTTCTAAAATGATACTAAGCCACGATAATTTCAATTCTGTTACATAACAAATTGTTTTTGAGGGACTTCGACTCAATCCAACTCATGTCAAATAAACAAAATTACGTAAGGTATTTTGTTATATACAAACTCAGTTTAAAAAGTTTCCCAATTATAAAAGCTTTTGAAAAGAAAGAAATGTGAAGGAATATTTGGAAGTTTAAATTGTAAAGTAACTAATTTTAATAGTACCTAAGTATAATAATATGACTCACAAACAATTTTGCACGCCTGCGTGCAGGCTGAATACAGTGACTAAATTAGTTATAAGACCTGACATTTTAAAATAAGTATTCTTGCAAATAAATGATTGATTTGATTTGATTTGATTTTTATTTGACTGTGGATAGTTATCGCTAATAGTGTAGAATTTCATAATTTACATCTTTACTCATTTGGATACGCTGTGTAATAGTCGTATAAAATAGTACGAAACACTATATTAAAACAATAAAGCTATTACTTAATTTATAGCTTGTTTTCACGAGCTTACATGAAAAGTGCCACTAACGCTGAAAACAACTGTTAAAACAGTAAATAACCAAGCTTATCGCTCACATAAATTGGAATTAATGCTTGTTGCATAACGCCATCCAAATATTGTTTCACTGTAATTACTATCAACGTGTTTATGCTTGCGTGAATGCGTTATTTAATGGTAATTTATCTATATCTATCAAAGCGAAACCTGAGAGGGGGGGGGGAATATTTAAAAAAAAAATGATTAGCTTTTTGCGTCTTTAATGTCACTGCGGCCATACAGGCCTATTGTGATCGCCACTTGTTATATATCGCCCCTATAGAAAGGGGCGTTCACAGTTCACCGGTAAACCCATACAGCTGTTAGGAACCGTAGGATTTTCTGAAGGGTTATTTCCTTTAGCTCATCCGGGCTGAGGATGTGTTTGCCCAGATGAATGCTGCGTTTGTGAGGGGTGACTCGTACCTAGATCTCCGAAACTCGCAAAAGCTCCATCATCATCATCATGAGCCTGTAAAATCCACTGCTGGACAGGTCTCACCAAAAGAATGCTATGACGAATGGTTTCGAGCCACCTCCATCCACTGACTTCCAGCTCCTTTTATACTGTCCTTGGTGCATCGAAAGGGGGACCTCCGGTTTGTGGTCGCCACTCGACAACCCTTGTTCCCAACGGTTACACTAAAATATATACTACTAGTTGCGCCCCGCGGTTTCACCCGCGTGAATAATGAAGAAAATTGATGATGATGATGATGAAAAGTAGCCTATGTGTTAATCCAGGGCGAAAAGTATCTCTATTCCAAATTTCACTCAAATCCATTCAGTAGTTTTTACGTGAAAGAGTAACAAACATCCATACTCACAAAATTTCGCGTTTATAATATTAGTAGGATAGGATAATACTATACAGCCTAGTATTAAAAAGTCTACAAACTTGATATTTGACGGAATTTTCTATGCAAGAAATGATTTTGCGAAATTCAACTCCTAAATGGATAAAAGGGTGTTTTAAGTTTGTTGTCAAATTGAATCTTACCACAACGCGTTATAGCATAACATAACACCCATACCATCCTTTATCCCACACTAACATTCCCTGTATCGTGAGTATCAGGAACTACGAGTACCATGGTATCAAAACATTCGACCCGGAAAAAATATTTACAGAACATGCAAACATTTGTCCTGTGACGGGAATTGAACCTCTCGCATCTCAACCGTCTATTAAGTAGTCAGTACCAGCAGGGCTACTCTTGACTCTCTACTCGATCCTAATTCAGGATTTAGTGTCATTTGTCGTCAGAGAGTACTAGATTCCATGGTTATTTGGTACTCTTGAATTCAATACTAGCGCACAATTTGGAGTGGAATTTTATGGAACTAAATGAAATCAACTTTCTGTCTCTGTTGTTCTTCACGCAAAGTCAATCGCGTGCTCTATCTGGATTTCAAACTCGATTTGGTTCAAGAGTGCCAAACAACCGTTGGAACTTGATTGAGATTGGAACTGGATTGCGATTGGAACTGAGCTTCTTGGGAACGTGTTCGTCCGGGGAAGTTCTACCACCATACCTATTTCTGCCACTAGTAGTATAATAACTGCATTGCTGTATTCCGGTTTGAAAGGTATGAGTGCCGATGAAATTACAGGTATTATGAGACTTTTTATCTTTATGTCTCAGGGTGACGGGCGCATTGCAGTGTCACGTAGGGCGCGTCCTATGTGGACGTGACCTAAGAGGTATTGCATTTGTTGTGACTACCGCGGGGTTACTGATAAACGACAGTTGAGCCACATGCTAGTAAAGAATTTCCGGACTTTTTCTGCTTTTTCGAAAGGAGACGTCGTCCGATTTTATTTTATGTCAATTTCTAGTGTTTTTTTTTAATTATATCGTGTGATTTTGGTGGCATTTTAACCGGTGTAGCTTATAAAGAGCACATGGTAGTGAATTTCAATAAAATAGGTGTATTGCGTGTCTTTTCGAAGGAGTGGAAATTGACCAGGAACATTCTAGCAAAACTGCTATCGCTTTGCTTACTTGGCATGGGCAAAATTGAGATTTTTCTCATAGGCCTAGTATTATTCCGGCATTATAGCTACTTTTAATGAGCTATTTTTAGTGATGCCGGAATTATTAATTCCGGCATTATAGCTCACTGGATTTCGAAACATCAGCCAGTCGCCCAGCTTGTGACTCAATAAGTACCTGACATCATTATATATTGACTATTTTTAATGTGACTGAATTTGAATTAATATAATTGCAATTTATTATAATTTTGTATACTTACTAACATTATTTTTAAGACGTAATTGCTAACAAAATGGATGACATGTGAATTACTCTGTGTGAAATCTGATGAATAAATAATAATAATAATTATTATTATTAATTATATGTCTATGCATAGGCCATTATAAAAAAAAACACTCCACCACGCAGGTACGTAAAGTAGGTAACATAGTTTATTTATGGTTCTACTCAACTGATTCATCAAACATATCAAATTTCAAAAGTACACAGTAGAATAACAAACAGATCAATGCGTCATTGTAGTAGGAGTAATAATTTTAAAGAAATAGGGTTCAGCAATGTTTTTTTTATCAATATAAAGGGGTTGGTCGCACATGCGAGTAAGACACACTGGGCTGCAAGCATGGATCGTCGGTCGATTTCGACATTTCGATATACTGACTTTATCTATCGAATCGTGTCGATAGGTCGTAGCATGGCATTAGCATCGATAACTTATATCGAGACTTTTATATCAATGTCAAAATTAAGATCTATGCTATACCCTGATTTTTAATTTTAGTAAATTTTTGTAAACAACGAAATGTTACTGTGTGTGTAACTGTCATGAATGTGTGTCATCTATGAATTTACACGTATGCTACACAATCATGACACTTATACTCACAGTGGCACATCTTGACATTTGTTTGTTTACAAAAATTTACTGAAATTAAAAATCAGGGTAGAGAGTTTTCGGTAAACTTTGTCGAATTTATCGGACAATCGAGTTCAATGCTACCAATCTCGACATAGTACCGTTTTAACGAATTTTAATGTCAAATTTTATCGATACAGAGACTTGCAGTTGCAGCCCTGTTTTATAAATTAACTCAATAAATACTAGTTATTCGTCGAGTAGGTGTATTTTAATAATAAATATTCATTATCAATATTAAATAAATTATCGAAGCGACTGTAATTTTATAGATTTATAGCATGGAATAAATTTAAATAGGCATAAATTTTTGAAGGCCGAGATGGGAACAAACCATTCTTTTGTATAGAAAAATAGGCGCCCGCGTAGATCGCGTGGCTGAGATAAGTGCCTGATTAAAAAAAACATAGATCTAGTTGATTAGATGACGGTGGCGCCATTGACCAAAAATGCTAAATTTACACTGCTGATGAGAGTCCAGTGACCTTGAACTAGAAGCCAGTGCGGTCGGTATGTTAATAATACGAGTCACTAAAACGGCCTAATACAAAATGCAAAACATTTTTTTAACACTGTTAATCAACTGTAAATTTTAATAAAGGTCTATTTTTATAGGAGCCATGTTATTTTTTATTATGCCGTGGATGTATAACGATCTCATTGCAATTCTTGGTTTATGCCCTTTAACCGGACATGTATGTTGTTTACTCACCAAAACATATAAATAAAGTGCATTATGTGATTGTTTTATAAAAACTTACCTTAACTTACTTGCCTCACCTTACAAGGGCGTAGCCAGGTTTTAATTTCGGGGGAGAGTTGGTTCGAGATTTTTTTTTAAGAATTTTGGTAAAAATTACTAAAATCAAAAAAGTTTTTTTTATTTTAGTCATTTGCTCCAAAATATTCAAAACAAAAGTAAAATTAATACTTTAGGTGCTAACTAAGTATATTTTTTTTGCATTGATTTTAACTAGTGGTTCGCCCCGAACTGAGACCTCGCGATAACACCTTTATCAGCCCGACTACTTAACCAAGTAATTTCCAATTATTATTATTTTTGAAAATTTTCACCTCGAGGTCTACCAGTACAGTACAGGATCTATCAGTAACAACTCTAATTTCCTACACATCATCGAAATAACCTTTGAATAGGGCTAAGCAACGGGGCGTAATACTACATACCTGTTAGTACCTATACCAAGTACCTGACGAATTAATTGATAACGTCCTTTTGACGAAAACCATAGAACTCCAGCGTCATTCAAATTCCTAGAAATGGGAGGTCAACAATGGATGTTATATTGGTTCTTGTTTTATGGAGTACGAGTTTCGAAATTCTTCAGTTTCAGACTTTTCCCTGTAGTTGTGACACAAAAGCCACAAGCATACCAAATTTCAGCATTGTGGGATTGCTGGAAGTACCATAGAATTTTTGATTTTTACGTTTTTTATTTTCCCTAATATCTCAAAAACTACTAAGACTAAATACTTATTAAAAACAGTTTTGAAATGACCAACCAAAGCGCTTTCATTAGACACCCCACTTGATCTGACTGTCTCACTTTTATTTTTTTTACCCCCTCTTGGACCCCAATATCTCAGCAACCCCCTGACCGATATAGCTCATAACCTTACCTACAAATTGTACCAATACTATCTACCCCCATACCAAATTTCATGAAGATCGGATTAACGGTTTGGAAGTTTTCATCGGACAAACATACATACATACATACATACATACATACATACAAACGCCGATTCTTCCAACTTGACTAAGAGAACTCGCTTCGCTCGTTCAAAAATCTTATTAGATAAAGAAAATTTGATTATGATTTTGAATTTGACAGCATGCCAAAGCACTTTGGCCTACTTACATAAAGTAGGTAACTAAATAAAAAAAAGTAAAATATTTTACTGTTAGATAATTTTTAAGTGTAATAAGGAAATAACAATAACAATTACAAAAATGCGAAATAACATTTAAATTGTCGCAAATCTTGCCCTTCTGGCCCTTTAACATTCAAGGACATTTTGTCTCAATTGCCTTAATTTGTTTAACCATTATCATATGACGTACTTTTATCACAAAGGTATCTACTGCATAGCAATAAAAGGTAGATATTTATTTTTTTACTGTACTTAACTTCTCTGAAACACGGGATCTATAACAAATTTTTAACAATTATTTTAAACAGATTCCTTGGTCACAAAATCTATCAGTAATGAAATTATAAGCATAAGGGATCTATTAGTACTAGGGATCTAAACATGGGCGTAGCCAGGGGGGGTTATAGGGGTTCAACCCTTCCCCCCCCCCCAAATATTCATAATGTTGACATCTGATACTTATTGAAGAAACACCAGTGTAGTGAATTTGGTATTTTTTTCATAGGAATATTAATGTCATTTCGTATACATTTTTGTTGATTTATTTTCTCCCCAACTAACCCCCCCCCCAAACTAAAACCTGGCTACGTCCGTGGATCTAAGCCACAGGATCTATCAGTAACTACTCACTAATAATAATGATCTTAAAAACATACACACGGAAGTCACAATTAGTGATTATAGATCACACCTCTCAATACCCTTTATCCACCCAAACCAACGTTGCCCCTTACGCTGTCTTCCTCGGCGACACCTTTAGGGGGCCTGAGGCCTTACCAGTTCAAAAACTATTCAGTGCAAAATATCGGTTCTTCGTTGACATCCGTCATCATTGAATAACTTTAATCGCAGAAGTCTTAATAGACCTTCTATTACTGTGCCTTTAAATATTGCTGCGGAGCACGGAACCGATATTTAGTACTGAATAGTTTTTGAACTAAATCGCTATTTTAGCGAACGGCAAGTCACCACCTTTGAAACCGTTTTGAATAATACTTAATTGGCAGATGCAGCATCTCATCCTATTATAGTCCAACATCATTACAAAGTTTTACCAACTGTCTTCCATACACCATAACAATAATGTTTTTAGATACTTCTTGTAAAAGAGCCTGTTGGCTAATACGGCGCCAGCAATCTATTGAAGGGTGTTTAAAAATAAATAACGTGAAATAAAAAAAATAACACAAAAAAAAACTAAACCGTATCGCCGATTGCCGTTTTGTGCCCGGTCTAAGAATATACCTCCCCCCCTCCCACCTTGCCTTTTCTTCCCAAGGAGGTAGTAAAAAATCTTACTAAGGAGTTCGAAATAGTATTTGACATTATGAGATAAGATGGATCAGCGACATACACAAAGATACACAGCTATACTATAAAAATCAGAGTTAAAACTCTTTTGTTCTCGATGTGCCATATAAGTGGCCGGAAACTTTGTGCGTGGGTTCAGTAAAGTTCAACGCAAAAGGTAGAAAATTTTAACATCAAAATTTTTCATTCCATTTTAAACAACTACAAAATATTATTACTCACGTCGTCGAGACTAATTTTGTTAAAATTGTTTTATTTTAGTAACAAACTGTTTTCCTGTGAAAGTGACACGGAAAGGTCAGTGACTTCGAAGCGAAATCTGCTGACTTTTCCAAGGTTGTTCTAGTTATGAAAAACAGTTATGAAAATGGACCAAAGGGTTTATTTACACCCTGTATATATATTTTAATGGGAAAGAAGTAATGATAAATAACACCCAATAGTCACATAAGTAGTTATGATCCCAGACTAGATTCCCTGCGGGTATCAGGAACTACGAGTACCATGGTACCATAACACCCAGATCCAGAATAAATATTTGCAGATCATGCAAGCATTTGTCCCGCAACGGGAAGCGAACCTCTCGCGTCTCAGCTGGCTACTGGCCTGCCGCGCCTTAATTCGTCGTCAACAAATAATAAATAAAATGCTGGACATTTCACACAACATTATCTAGCCCCAAGCTAAACAGAGCTTGTGTTATGGGTACGCGATAACTGATATACTTAATACAATACATTATATAAATATATATTTTTTATTATACATAGAAAATACCCAGACACCCTGAACAAATATCTGCAGATCGTACAAATATTTGTTACGAGGCGGGAATCGAACCCGCAACCTCTTGCGTCGCAGGCGAACCTTCGCCCGCCGCGCCACAGAGGTCGTAGCAAGAAATTGGTGGATGGAAGCGGTTTAAGGCCGTTCGTTGTGGTATTCCATGAGGAAGGCATAATGTCTTATTTTATTTTAATTATTTATTTTATTTTGTTTTTTAGAAGATCAACAGGAAATACAGTTTAGATTGTTACATATAATTTATGCTATAAAAAGGCCAATAATAGATCTCCGTAAGGTAAATTACAATTCAAATAGATACTTTACAGCATGTTTTCTCCATTATTTGTTTATTTGGTAAACTCAGTACGGATACCCGCGATACAGGCTAGCCCTAGTGCGGGATCCATAGTGTTTTCGAATTTTATTTAATCTGTTTTATGAACAATAAAATTTACTTTACTTTACTTACTTTACTTTACAGCTCTCTAGCTTAGGTATACGTGAGTAAATGTAAAATTATGAGTGATTGTGTGAGTGTGTGACTGTGTGATTGTGTGAGTGTGTGTGATAGTGTGAGTGTGGCCTATGGCCTTAAAATACAAAATATAGGTCCTTACTCATAGTTTACAACACAAATCCTAAGTTCCTGTGGGAAACGGAAAATATTTGTGAAAAGAATAATAAAATATATTAAAATAAAAATTTAATTAAAATATCTTTATTACCTAAAAAATAAACTCATAAAATAAAAATATTCGTAAAACTAACTAATTTTGAAGTATGGACCGATTGGCGGTCCAAGGATCGCCAATCTTCCCTGACTCTAGCTCTTCACTGAAAAAAATAAAACGTGGATTTCAAATGTACGAGGACAGTAAAAAAAAAACGGTAAAGAAAACTGATTTTTAATTAATAATAAATGATCTCAAAACGTGCAAACAAATGGTCAGAAACAGTAAGAAGCAAACAGTTATTTGAAATGATTCAACATTACTATTCACTGTAACAATCAGTTTCCGATACGTATTACCGTTTTCTGAATTTAAATAAGGCTGAAAAAAGTGACAGTGACACAGTAAAATCTACTGTTACAACTTAACTGTTTTCCGCCCAGTTAAATTTAATTGTCAAGTCAATTGGCTCCATTTTTACTGCCCAAAGCAATAATGGTTACCGAAAAATCGATTAGGTATACTACTTATTTTTTTCAGTGTTCTTGGCCAGACTTCTTGTGATGAGAATATGCGTGTAAAATATGTGACTTGGCTCCACTCTTGGCCGGCGGATTGGTGGTCAAAACACAATACACCCCATAGATGCACAATACACCCCACAGCGGGACGTCAGTGCAGGTCTTAACACCGCCACTTAGAATTAAGTGGTTGCAGTGGTGTGAAGCGCTCAGATGAATAAATAAATATATAATGCTGGACATTTCACACAACATTATCTAGCCCCAAGCTAAACAGAGCTTGTGTTATGGGTACTATATAACTGATATACTTAATACAATTCATTACATAGATAGACATTTTTTATTATACATAGAAAAATATCCAGAACACCCTGAACAAATATCTACAGATCGTACAAATATTTATTTCGAGGCGGGAATCGAACCCGCAACCTCCTTCGTCGCGTACCTTGGCCCGCCGTGCCACAGAGGTCGTCGAATGCTGCTGCCCATTCTGTGTTGTAATTCCATTTTTAACTTTTACGACTTAACTTTTATCCATGAGAGTAGACTGGTCTAATCTTAGGTCGGACACACTTCGACCACTTAAGATGAAACGTTTCGCTAGTGGCGCGAAATTCCGGCTTCTTGAGATAGCGGGTATCAGGAGACCTAACACACATGTTTTAATTAATAGTAACTTATAAATATAATTAGTTTAGCTACGAATGTCAATGAATGATTTGTATAGTGTTATTTTGATTCATTGACATTCGTAGCTGAACTAATGATATTTATGAGATACTTTCAATTAAAACATGTGTGTTAGATCTTCTGATTCCCGCAAAACCAGTGTTTGCTATCTCAAGAAGTGTTGATAAGCTGTAAGGTGCAAAAAACACAATAAAATTTGAATTTCGCGCCACTTACGAAACGTTTCACCTTTGACTCAACGTTTTGATTATAAACTACACTAATTGTAAGAAAATACGCCCAAAAAGGCTTTTACAATGTTAAATCAAAATGTGTAATCATAAAATAATATACAGAACCATTAAATGGACAGTACCTTTATTTGTGTAAAGTTCGGACAGTGACCCTTGTCCTATTCTACCCATGTCAAAACTGTAAAGTTAAGACGCTATAGATTTAACGAAAAATTTTGTATGAACTAAAGAAGGCGCACGCTCTGATACCTTGGTTTCGTGAATAAAATAATGATATAAAAATTCCCTTTAAAGTTTTTTTAGATTTTTTTTATGAATTCACTAACCTAATTTATAACTTATAATTAATAATTTTTAACTTACTATTTTTTAAACTTTCGCGATAAGAACACATTTATTTATACTGTCGCGGGTATTTATCTTACATTTTTTTATTTGGTTTTTTTATCGTTTTAATAATAAGGTAACACGCGATAAATACCCGTGACAATATAAATAAATTTTTAACTTAACTTTTTTTAATTTTTAATTATTATTTTTTATCTAAAAATAATAAATAAATAATAATATTATATAAATAATTATATCAAGAACTTAAATATTCTAGGCATGTGAACCTATCGTCTTAAGTTATGATCAAGTTTTACTATATGTCATACGATATGGCTATCATAACCAGATCTTTGGACCAATAAGTTCTTTTTTAAGAATGTTGAGGTTATTGACCTACTTTAGCATCCAGCATTTATTTATTTATTTACTTTTCTTTAACTTACTTTACAAAAAGTACAATAATTTAACAAGTATACCAATTAAAAGGATACGATCAATATGTCGGACATATATTTTATAAAAAAATCGTGTTTTACGTGTCGTACAGTACGTCTAGTACGGGTTTTGATAGTTTTCGAAAACTGTATGAAGTTTCGTTTCTTTCCATACATTTACTGACAGCGTCCTTAGTTTTCTTCTCGTTTTCGCTAGGGGCGCTGCAAGTAAATGTATGGAAGGAAACGAAACTTCGTAGTTTCGAAAACTATCAAAACCTGTACTAAGCTCCCTGTAAAGTCAAAATGTGCCATGGTGTATCCGGCCTTAGTATAAACCCCTCCTACTCCTTAGATCCTCCCTTGGATTAAGTAAAAGCCTTACTAAGCAGGTGGCAGCAACATCATTCTTAGTAGCTTGACCATGGTACCATGGTACTCGTAGTTCCTGACACCCACGACACAGGGAATCCTAGTGTGGGATCATGACTACGTAAGTAGATTGAAGTGATTATAACAAATCCCCCCAATCCATTCTATGGGGGAAGCCTCGTCCAAAAGGGGACCTCTAGAGGCTGCTGATGTGATAATGACCAAACAGTGTTCATTACTAGCCGTAATTTTTAATACAAATACATAGAGATAATAAACTTTAGAGAGCTTTTTGTGGTAATGTTTGGGGGAAACCTCATGCAACAACATTATCCTAAGCCTCCCAGCAAGGCACATTGTTTTTTTTTTTTGATCTTTCGTCATCAGTATCTACCTCAGGGCCACCGTACTCTTAAGCTGGTCACTGATCCAAAGCAAAGGTCAAGAACTCAAGACTGATCAAGTGATCCGACAAAGAAGACCATTATTCAAAGTCACGTCTGTATTTGACCTACATTTTTGACAATCGATAGTACTCATGATCTTATTGAACTACGAAACGACGTTTAAAGTAATTAAAAGTCAAATCCACTATTTATAATCCAACCACGTGCTTGCAAGCACGTGGGTCTCTACTACCTTATTTGTGATGTACCTCGTTTTATCTTTTTACCCGACAACAACAAATAATAGCATAAAATAAACTAATTCACTCAGGTCTACTATAATATAGTATTGAAGTTAGTCATATTGTGTTGCCCACTTCGAACCTTTTTTATAAATTATTCTCTAAAACATAACATTATTTTTCACTCCTCTTGCTCAAAAAGACATTGTGGCGTACCAGAGTGAAGGAAAAATCTTGGAAAAATAGCATTTCTTCCTCTAGGGGAAAAAGTATAATTTTTTTATTTTTGTCTGTCAAATGACAATGAGCCTACAAAAACTAAAAAGTATTCTGTTATAATCATGAATAAAGACTCGACTTATTACTGTTTCATAAAAAAAGAACAACATTTTATTTTTGAAAATGGAACTAAAATCTGCTATCTCTTTGGTAGAATGCATGCAATGCGTTGCAGCTACAGAAGAAATTAAAAAAAGACATTGGCGCGAAATCATTAAAAAAAAATTCTAATTGCTAATTGAAATATAAACTATACCGACCCTGAGACATAAAGATGAAAAGTATCATGTGCCTGTAATTCACCGGCACCCGTACCCTTCAAACTGAAACACAGCAATGCGAACACTACTGTTTGGCAGCAGAAATAAGTACGGTTGTAGTACTTCCCCGGATGAATTCTTTCACAAGAAGTTCTACTACTAACATACCTCATTGTCACCCTACACGGTGGTGTAGGACACGTTACAAGTGCATTACTTATAAAATTTGCATTTCTAAATGGGTCTCCGCGCTAATGCAGTTTTAACGACCTTTAATATTTATTTGAAAGTACCATTGGGCATTTGAGCCAGCGCAAAAGACAAGAGTTTTGAAAAAGCTAATTAGTGCTTAGTTTATTATTTAAATTTCTCTTAATAACGGACACTAATGCCTGTCTGCACTAAAAGTTGACAGCTCCTAAGCTTATCTCTCTAGGACGTAAAACGATTAAAGTGCATCACACACGTAGCAGATGCGGTACTAATTTTATAGGCTCATAAAAACTTATCGCATCTGAAGGTATCACACACGTAGATACGATAATATACGGAAATTATACATTTACGCGGAAACCTTCAAACTGTATTGTATTTCAATTTGTATACACAGTTATCATCTGTCCATCTTTTTATATAATGTCGATGCCTACAGATGCTTGACGGTAAAATATAAGCGATCTGCTACGTGTGTGTTGCTCCTTGAGTTTAGTAAAGAGAGCGATATGGACAGATACGCGCTCAGATACAGATATAGAAAGAAAAGAAAGAAAGAAAATTAGTTTTTACGTTTATATCTTACCGCATCTGCTACGTGTGTGACAGACTTATAGCTTATTTTGTATGATACAATATATTACTGGTTTAAAAATTTAAAATTTAAGATATTGATATCTCTTAAAAGCCTCTAGTGGTGTTTTTGTTTTGTCTAATACTGTTAGCTAATTTGTAAATAATGCAGTGGGCTACAATATTGTTAAGCTTGATTATATAATCCTTCTATAACCTAAGATTTTATATTGTAGCTGTAAAAAAACAGCTGTGTTGTGTGTCCTTGAATAAAACAAATAAATATAGATATAGAAGCTTAAAGTTGTTCTCAAATTCTTTCCCAAAACAAACTAAATTGAATTAAAATTTATAACAAACAGACAAAGAAAGAAAAAGTTCCATCCCACAAAAGCCACCCTCAAATTTTATCCTTCACAAAAATTAATTAGAGCGAGATTATGAGCAATAAGGCCTGTGATTTATAGAGCGTTTTAAAATGATACTCTTGAGCCCTTTTTAGGGTTCCGCAGGGAGATTTGAAAACGGATAATGAGGTACTGAGTTTCACTTGTTTTTTTAATGAGTCTATTTGGGATTATATTACTCGTGTAATGGTCTTAAAGTTCATAATTATGTAGTCTTGTTCTGATGGTTTGTTGCCCATCAAATGGTACTTGTCTAGTAGGAAAAGCAAAATACACAGTGCCATTATCTTTCCGCTTCTTTATATAATCCTTGGTCACTCTGATGCAAGTCTGGTGTCTGATGAAATGGTAGTAGTAGATATAATTGTGGAAGATTTTGTCCGGGGAAGTACTGCCACTTTACCTACTTCAGTTGCTAAGTAGAACCTACCTGGTGTGGGTATTGTTGTGTATTTGAAAGGTATTGGGTTTGAAGGTTGTTTTAAAACGATACTCCTTGAAAAAATTTCCCACACTAACTCCGACTATGAGCCCCGATTAGAAAGTGATAGCGCTATTAGTACTCACTTGAGCCCGAGAACAGATGTGGTATAGATTGTGTTCTGCACTAAGAAATAAATGACGTAAGCGAAATGTGATAAATAATAATAATAATAATAATAAGTATTTATTTTCAATAAAGGTTAACAAAGTATGTTTATGCAGATATGTAAACTTAAACTAAGTAAGTAATGGGTAATCTAAGGATGTTACTTTTTAAAGTTCATTGTAAGTAAGAAGTATACTTTGAAATAGAACCTTTGTAGAGTCAAAACGTTGACTCCTCGCTCTAACTAAGTAAAATATATACTTGTATGTAGACGCGAGGGATCTCTGCTTCGGCTAGGTATGTGTATACATTAGGCATAATATTATAAACCACGGATAAAGTGTCATGTGAACTACCATTGAGTACATAAAAAGAGATTAGATACTTAACATTCTAGATTTAACATATTTTAAACTAAATTTAACTTATAATGATAAAAAGGTATGATAAGAAGGTATACAGCCAACAACATGATGTGTTAAAAGTTTGTGCGTTCGTAAAGGTGGATTAGTGTGAAAGTAATTAGTGTGGTGTAGGTGTTTGTGAGTGAGTTATTAGTGTATTGTAGGTGTATTTGTAAGTGAGTTAATAATGTGATATAGGTGTGCTTGAAGAAGAGGAATAAGATTAAGAGAGGATGCGTAATAAGTCTTCCGTTTGCTTATAGTCCACACTCTGTAAGTAGATTTTAATTTTAATTTTACATTGTAAATATGTTGTTTTAAATATTGGTGTTTTTTTATTTATTTTATTATATAAGTATGCGGCCAGAAAGTATGAATGCTTTTGCGCAAATGATGTTTTGCAAAGAACTGTGCGGTAAATTTTGTCTATTCTTCTTTTCTTTATAAATTGCAAATGAATTATTTTGTGCTGTCTCAGGATAGTCTGCTGTATAAACAGTTTTCGGACAGACAGAACATCACAGTCGCTGTATAGTTGCGTTGTAGAGTATCTGAAGGGCCGAGAGTTAGCTACTTTGAGTACTGCTCTCTGAGCTCTCTCAAGCGGGAGAATGTGAGTGACAGCAGCGCCACCCCAAGACGTTAGGCAGTAAAGCAACAATGATTGGCACAGCGCAAAGTAGGTAGTTTTTAGTTGGAATTTGTTTGCAACATGTCTAATATTTTTAAAAACCGCAATCAGCTTACGTATCCTTGCAGTAAGTAAAACAATGTGTGGTTCATATGTCATATGCGAATCAAGTTTGACACCTAGGTATTTTATAGTGCTACAATTTTCCAAAATTAGGCAGTCACAGTCAGTTATGGTACCCTGGAGACATTGTACATTGTGAGCTCTTATGAAGTGTTCAACCTGGTTAGGAAGTCCTGGTTTCCGTAAGGAAAAAGCAAGACATTTTGTTTTAGTGGCATTAAGGGTAAGCATGTTTTGGTAGAGACAATTAGTTAGTAAATCAAAACCTATTTGAGCGTTACGATAGGCCTTTTCCCAATTCTCTCCTCGGAACAACAGTACTGTGTCGTCAGCAAAAGCTAGTAGCTTGCAATTATACAGATCGAGCTCACATATTTGGTTCATGTAGGCCAAGAAGAGAGTTGGGCCAAGGATAGAGCCCTGTGGGATTCCGTAAGTGACTGGCAGTTCGGAGCTTATGCTATCCCCGATTTTAACACATTGCGTTCTTTCCGTTAGGTAGCTTCTCATCAACTCCAATTGGTTTCCGCGTATTCCTAGGCATTCCAGTTTATCTAGCAGCAGTGGAATTGACACCGTATCGAATGCTTTTGCTAAATCTATAAAAATAGCTAAACTTTTATTGCCTTTGTCTAGACATCCTACGACATAGTTGTTGAGTTCCGATACGGCATCTGCAGTAGATCGTCCTTTCCGAAAACCAAATTGATTTTCCGAGATGAGCTTATAGCTTTCTAGATATTTGACCAGCCTGTTATTTAATGCCCTTTCTAAGATCTTTGAGAGTGCTGGTAATATCGATATTGGCCTATAGTTGGTAACATTGAGTTTATCCCCAGACTTGTATATAGGCAGTATGACCGATTTCTTGAAGGCTCTAGGGAAAACAGATGTAGAAAAACTTAAGCTAAAAATATGTGTAAGAGGTGGTATAAGGAATAACTCTTTGTTTTGTTTTATAATGCGAGATGATATGTTATCCCATCCTATCGAGCAATCAGTCTTTAGGGAATTTATCAAACTTAGTAATTCTATAGGTTCAATGTCTATAAGCCCAAAAGATTTTAATGACTGGTGGTGATTAACCTGGCTATTAGGAGTGATTGTGCCACTTGCCAATACCTTCTCTGCCAAGTTTTTACCAACATTTGCAAAAAAATCGTTAACCGAGTTTATAACAGTGGACGGGTCATTTCCTTGTATAAGGTCTTGCGGAAGTGTTTTTTTAAGTTTGTAATTAGTTATATTATTTATAGCTTTCCAAGTTCTTCTAGCATCAGTACCAGCTTCTTCAAGTTGCGATTTCTCATAAGTTTTTTTTAATTTTCGTAGGAGCGAGTTACAGAAATTTCTATATCGATTATATATAATTTTGAAAGTGTCGTTTTCAGGTGATTTACGTGATTTACTGTGGAGTTTATCACGATGCCTCATACATCGTATAAGACCCGGT
Organism: Epirrita christyi; assembly: GCA_951392215.1. Lineage (NCBI taxonomy): Eukaryota > Metazoa > Arthropoda > Insecta > Lepidoptera > Geometridae > Epirrita > Epirrita christyi. The sequence continues at coordinate 2,220,105 of OX595858.1, read as the reverse complement.
GTGATCCAAGGCTTTATTGGCGTTTTTCTGCGAGAAAGCTTTACTAGATGCGTGTTTTTTTGAATAATTGAGATTAAGATACCAACTAACATATCGGTTGCAAAATTACAATCGATAGTACTTAGCACGCAGCTAAAATCAAAGGTAGATAGCTCTCTTTTAATTGCCTCATAATCAACTTTTGAGATCATGACAGGTGCGTATACTTTTTTGTTACAATTTTGCAGTGATAATAAAATAGAATTGTGATCTGTCAGAGTATTTTCAATGACGAGAGTCAGCGCAGATTGTTTCGTTTTTAGTATGATATGATCAAGGCAGCTTGTATTCCGGGTGGGGTAAGTATGAGATGGTAAGAGACCATGGAAGGCCAAGACATCCAAGTAATCCGATGACTTCCGAGTTTCATTGTCATCTATAATGTTTATGTTGATATCTCCAATTAAAATTATATTATTGAAAGTAGCTAAAGTCGAAAGTGTAGAATCCAATGAATTAATGAAGTTATCTATGTTGCTATAAGATGGTGAGCGATAGAGCGATATTATAGCAAAGTTATTATTAATTATAGTGACTAAACAATTTGCATTCAAAAAAGAAGGTTCATAAGTATTTGTTATCATATTGGATTTAGTGTAAACAACTACTCCATCATTCTGCAAAATGGTATCGCTCGTCGAAGTACATTCATACCCATCTAAATGGGGAAGGCTGAACTTTGAGAGCCAGCATTCGGTTAGAACTATAACATCTGGTTGAATATTTGTGCGTTTTATCAAAATTAGAAATTCATCAAAATTTTTAGATATGCTCCTAATATTTTGAGTGATTATCACAATCTGTTTATTTGATTTATATGAGTTCATGTAGGACAAACAATTTTCAGGTGTACATAAATGGGCCTCCGATTCCGTCACATTATCTATGCTATCATATAGTGATTCTATATTTCTACTCATATTATATAAAATATATTATCTTTGCAGACACTGCGTAAATGCATACAGTGTATTAGGTACCCAGTGGGTAGTGAAGATGAGGCAATAGCATAGCGTCTAGTGAGATTTCGGAGCAAGTGGTATGAATGTAACCTACGAAAGATAATTGATTGTCCATTGTATGTACAATGTGAAGTCAAAAATGGTACTTCGAGAATATGTGTGAATATTGTGTGTCTGTGTGTATGTGAGTAATGTTTATGGAATGTAGAGTGTGTTTTAGTGTGTAGTGCTGTTGGCAGTTAGATACATTTCGGTCCAAAAAAGTGAGACAAATAATTTTACTTAACCTAATGACAATACTATAAGTGTAGAGAGTGTACATAAAACTGTTCAGTCATGAACTCCTTTCAAGGGTTAACAGTTGATCTTCGTCCTTGACAATTATGCTCTTAGAACCCTCTTCTTTACGCAGGTACACTTGCCCATTAGAAAAACTACTTAATAAAACTTCGTTTTGCTTAAAAAGTAGCAAATATAATAAATCATCTTCAATTTTGTTACGCTGTGATTTGCTGTGATTTTCTACCGAATTGCATAAAAAATTACCGCCAATATCTTCTAGATTCGAAGGATGGACGTAAAAAGGTTTTAGGAGGGCCGGTTTCAAAAAGAAATCTATCGAGAAAAGTTTCACCAATCGTGTTTCTGATCTATGATTTCGTTAGATTACATTCCACAAGTAATCACTGTATAAACATCAAGTTTGTAACTTTTACCTTTACTGAGTGAAAATGTAACGAAGTGACTCCAAAGTCAAGGAGGCCCGTCTTTCGTGATGATAATATTTTGTGTGATTATATCACCAACATAATTTTATACTTAATATTTTTTACTTGCTACTATTCGCAAGGCTATTTTGATGGAAAGAGGACAATTTTTAGGTTATATCAATTGAAGTAAGCGAATGACATTGAATTTAGCATGGCAGTTTGACAGTGACATTTCATACTACACTGAGATACAAGACATATAGGTTAAATCTATGCATATAGGCCTATACTAATTTATAAGCTGTTAATTCTTAACGTTGTATGCTGGTAAAATTACAGGCACATAAGACTTTTTTCTTTGTCTCAAGGTGACAAGCGTATTGTTATGTCACGTAGGGCGCGTCCTACATGGACGTGACCTAAGAGGTATTGAATTTTCTTATGGGGCTTACCGCTTAACATCAGGTGAGCAACATACCAGTTCAGATATTTTATCATCATCATTATCAGCCAGTAGAAGGCCACTGCTGGACATTGGCCTCCCCCATAAAATGCCCTGATGAACGACAACCGGACGACGCTGTTAGAAGAAGGACTCCCTCTCGATGGACAAAAGATCGCAGGAAGTCTGTAGATGGAGGCGGCTTAAGACCGTCAGATATTAACACTAATTATAAACAACAAAATAAACAAATAAAACAAGTTTTTTGCCATTGTGTTGGCTTAATAATGCCCATATTTAAGAAAGGGACTTCGCATGCACAGTGTCCCGCATGCTAAATGCATTTGTTTATAGATTTCTGACGTTTATACGCTTCAAGATCGTCAGCGTCACGTGCGGAGGTTGTAGCAAGTGGTGCATATTAATTTTGGAAATATATTGCCACTTAATTTGGTGATAGAAATCTCATAGATAATATGTTAAGTCGACGACCTCTGTCGCGCGGCGGGCGAAGGTTCGCCTGCGCCGCAGGAGGTTGCGGCTTCGATTCCCGCCTCGGAACAAATATTTGTACGATATGCAGATATTTGTGCAGGATGTTCTAGGTATTTTCTATGCATAATAAAAATATCTATAAGTAATGTATTAAGTATATCAGTTATCTAGTACCCATAACACAAGCTCTGCATAGCTTGGGGCTAGATAATGTTGATGTGTGAAATGTCCAGCATTTATTATTAAGTAAAGGAAATTTTGGTAGCTACTTGCGTGCGCTACAACCCACAATTATTTTAATCAAATTATGATTTAAAAAAATTTTTTTGAACGATTAAATCAATTTTATTTTTAATTTTTTTATACATAGTGCTGATCCCATACTAGGATTCCCTATGTCCTGGGTATCAAGAACTAATTAAAAATTTATAAGTACCTATGTCGTTTAGCGGGCAATACAATAAATAAAAATATAATTATTATAAATTTTTAATTTAAAACTTTTCCCTTCAAATTTTTTTTTTTACAATAAATAAATAAATAAATTTATTTTAATTAAATCTGTTCCGTTTTGAACCTATTACAACTGTTACTATTTCTTTAGTTTTTGATTCAAAATACCGACAGCAAGAAACCAACTCCTAATTATTGTTTTAATATATAGTTCACAACGTTTGTTCCCAATTTGGCCACGACTGGTCTCTCGCTGAACAGACTCTACACACATGAGAACCTCATAAATATACTAGGATAGAATAAAAAGAAGAAACCATAAAATTAAAGAGCGGAACCCCTTACCACCACGCTCCGCATACGCTAGCCCAATTTTTATTTTGCTTTAATTAAATCAGTGTCTTTGTTTTACGGTAAAAGGTGGTTTTAGGGTAGCAGGCGTCCAAACCTACCCTCGTTTAGTAGGTTAGGTAATTTTATTAATCTTGCTAATTTCAGCCTAATTTTAATTTAAGTTCACGTTCACTATCGTCATAAGACAGTAGACGTTCTCTGCTGGACATAGACCTCCTCATAGATAACAACGACAATTGATCTTGAGCCGCCTCCATCCCCTGACTTCCCAAAAACGTTTTAATGTCATCGTTTGGTAAGTGAATTGACATGGAATTTACTTAGTAGTAGAACTTCTTGTGAAAGAGTTCGTCCGGGGAAGTACTACCACCGTACCTATTTCTGCCGCAGTAGTGTTCGCATGAACGCACGAAACACAGCAGTTTCGTTTTAAAGGGTAACGGGTGCCGGTGTAATTACAGGCACATGAGACTTTTCATCTTTATGTCTCAGGGTTGGCAGCGCGCGTGTTATGCCTCTGGTGTTGCAGGCGTCCATAGGCTACGGTAACTGCTTTCCATCTGGTGGGCCGTATGTTTGTTTGCTTGCCAAGTAGTATAAAAAAAGATTACTGACATAATAGAATGTCTAATGAACTTTATTCAAAATCAGTAATTACTATTCATAGATTTCCATTATGTAATAATTGAATACCTAGGTTAACTAATTATTCCTAGATTCAATTAGATAAACTAATTATCTAATAAATTAAAAGCTTATAATTAGTTTCACATTTGTCTAACTAGATTATTAGCAATCAAACTTTTATCGTCATCAGCTTGTAAAAGTCTACTGTTGCATATAGGCCTCCCTTATAGAACGCCACAACAAATGGTCTTGAGCCGCCTTCATCCACCGACTTCTTGTTACCTTCATGTCCTTTGGTCCATTGAGAGAGGCTTTCCTATAACTAACCCCCGTATTCGAGAAATAACACTGCGAGCATTCGTAATAGATAAAAAAAAAAGTCCGCTTACTCAAAACTAAAAAAAGTTAGAAACGGTTATGGCATTGCTTGAGACCTTACACTCCTTCTAAGATACATTTGTTACTACACGAAGTTCTCTGACAGTTGGAATTATGGAAGGCTAGTAATCAACCGCAGTTTCATTCACGTATATAAAATAAAATTTTGACCCTCGCTTTTCGTTTCATAACTCATACTATTGAAAAACTGCTACCGCTACAGCCATCGCTACCACTACTACGCTTGCGAAGGCAAATATACCGCCACACCACCCTGCGCCGGCTTTAGGCCCTAAAGTTGTCTGTTCTATTAAATTTGTTAATTGATTACTTTATCTTTTATCTTTTCCCTGTAGTTACACCCGCGTTAATTAGTAAATCGTAGAAGAGCCTCTAAACTCAAGTGAAGTAAAGAGTAGTTAAGCTAATGTGCTATGTTCAAAATTTCCACAGACAACATTTCATGTTAATCGGTCAGAACTTTTTGACATATAAACAGACAAATAAACTAACCTAACTTTCACGTTAAATAAGATAAAATCAGAAAAATCAGCAGTTGTTAGCTGCAGAAATCAGTACAGCTAGAACAGACTGACCAACGATACTAACAATAGCAAGTCGCTAGCGAGACGATAGTAAATGTCAAATATTAACCAATGAAATTACAAAGATTTCCAACTACCCCGATGTCATTGGCCAATATTAACATTTGCGGTCGTCTCGCCAGCGTCTTGGTAACGTTAGTCAACGTGTGCTAGCCGAAACCCTCAAATGTCAGTGCTCTACCTAAAGTCACCAGAGTTTAGTCCCTAAAACATTAGAATCTTACATTTTCTCAGTCCATTAAATAAACCTCATATAAAAGAACCGCTAACGAATTCTGAACTTTACTTGCTGAGGAATAAGAACTCTTCCCAAGAGTTTAAAATTGGGTAGGTACAGTAAGTTTTGGTGGCACTTGGCTTCTATATATATTCCAGGAAATTGTGATGTCTAAGTGATGAACTTTGGGCAATTTTAGCTTGAACTTTTCTCATAGTTGTTCAATGCAGCACTACGGCAAGCGCCTGAAAAGTTGGGCTATCTATAGAACATTTGAAGATCTCCGTGCCACGTGCCGTGAGCTGTGACGTGAAAGGTACAGGTTCGATTCTCAGCGTGGGACATAGTGTTATGACTGTTGGGTGTTATTTATGTTGGAATGTTTGATGTTGTGTTTAGATTATCAGCTAAGCAGTTCTATTTGTATTTTATAATATCCCATAAATTATCAACTAGACGGAAATCGAACCCGTGACCGTCTCCGTGGAGGTGTGTTAACCGTTGCGCCACTGGCCGACTCTACAGCTGTTTGAAATAGTGGAATGGTACAGTTATACCCAGAAAATAAGTCCGATCGGCTGTTTTCGTTTGCGCAGAAAAGCGCAGACTGATATCCAAACACAACATATCCGACAGTAGCCGAACGTATAGTATAGCTCTGTCCCGCTGACATGATTCGTACACTGTCGGACAGAGTCGACTGATCAACAAGATGGCGCACGACCAGCCGCGATTTTCCCTTGAAATCGATTAACCAACTAAAGCGCACGGTTTTTTAGCGCGCGATTGCTATTGGTAGAAGAAGGTTCCCGCGCTATAGAAATTGGTCTACGGTGCAGGTACATCGGGGCAGGCCACCGCCACTCGCTCAAGGTCGCGCGTTATTTACCTACATCCAAAGTGTTTCCCCGGGGCACAGGGGCGCACGCGCCTGAGCGCTCGCACTATAAGTTTCCAAATATGACTTCGCCTGCATATTGTGCTGTAAATGGATGCAGTAGTCAAAAGACAAACAGAGAAATATCATTTTATTTTTTAAATTGCCAAAGGACGATGATATGCCAGTTATTTGATTGATGTAGGTACATTAGTTATTGTCTGTAGGTGCATATCGAAGTAATGCCTTTTATAGGTGTGATTTCATGTACATTTAGCATAGATTGCAATGATCTAGGTTGGAGATACCTAAATAATTACTTGAATTTTCTACCTACTTACGTGCATAATTTGATTTGACTTCGGAATCGCTCTAAATTACTTGTATGGGGACCTAAATACTTACCTACATTATTTCTCCATAATAACAATATTGATAATAACAAACGGTAAGTACTTAAGTAATTCGTAGGTACAAGTCGACAACCCTTACGAGTTGCATCACTCCGCGCCAGACAGTGACAGAGTTACGCGTTAGGAGAGAGCCGCAATGTTTAGGTGAATATTGCGTTGGGTACAAAGCGCTTGTGCGAGCTGAATTGCACTTTGTTGCGTCCTAGCAAGAGTCGCTATTTAAATAAAAAAAATCGCGAAGTGAGTCTTCTGTACTTGTACTAATATTTATTCTTACGACTTATATTTTGGGTAAAACTGTATATCGGCTCAAAGCACCGTAGTTCTATTTGTATCTGAATAACAATTATCCATATAACTTTTCATTTAAAAAACCGACTTCCGCCATTGTATTCGACTAAATAATTTTGGATGAAAAAAAAAATTATGAAAGAACCATAGTGGTGAAAGGACTATGACACTTTCTGAATGCAAATGCTTGGTTTGTTGCTGAAAATATCAAAATCGCCATATGTATGCCTACAATATTTGAGGAGTTCCCTCAATTCCTCATGGATCCCATAATCAGAACTGGATTCTGAAAAAAATGGGACCAATCTGGAAGTATATCTATTCAACGGAGACGGAGATATGAGGTAACAAACATACAAAAAAAAAAATACAACCGAATTGAGAACCTCCTCCTTTTTTGTGAAGTCGGTTAAAAAGTTATCGCGTCGTGGTGTGTTCGGCCTAAGAATAGACCCCTCGGTCTCCTCCTGTGGATATCTTAAAAGCCGACTAAGGTATTACATTAGGAGATGGGCAGCATTCACCTGAGTACTCAACACCAATACTGCGATTACCAACACGCCTACCAAGCGTATAAGTGATTGTAGCAAATCCCCCCATTGCATCAACAATAAGCTAATTTGGCGAGTATGCTCAGTTTGATTCGTTTTTTACTTTTACTAGTATCTTGTTGTCTTTGTCTGTTATATCTTTATTTTTTCCTGTCGTTCAGATAACTTTTATTTTTATTCTCTTATCTTAAACCACTGAGTAAATACAGTCACTGGTGTTACGACTAGAAACTTTGACGCCGACCCTCTGAATACCTGGATAGGCCTTAGTGCTACTTTCAGCTTATTTACTGCCTAGGCACTGACAGGAAATGGATTCTTAGTACCGTTAAGACTAAAGAACAGTATGATAGGCCAGTTCGTAAAACTACTACGTATTATTTCATCCGTAGGTAATACATAACACCCAACACCCAACAGTAACATACATAGTCCTGATCCCACCCTAAAATTCCCTGTGTCGTGGGTATTAGGAACTATGAGTACCATGGTACCATAACATCCAGACCCGGAACAAAATATTTGCATTTGTCCCACAGTGGGAATCGAACCCGCACCCATTGCATCTCAGCTGGCTACTCACCCACCGTGCCACGGTAATGCGCACATCATGAATTGAAGAGTTTAATTTGAACGAGACATTATATTAGATGACTGCACTGATCCGGATTCTATCTGATATATCTTCAAATACAGCTAGTGTCTACATGATGTTAATGGGTTCCCAGCTCAAAAACTGGTAAATCCTCGCAGCCGGGTAGTAGAACATCTGGGTTTTGATCAGACGAAGCTTCATTATGGTTCGCATTCCAAATCTCGTACTGCCACTTGGTACCTCCTCCTTACATGGATATCCTCAATGCTGATCATCCTCATGTCATGACATGAATGCCATGAAGGACCTTTGATTTCACGATGTTCCTCCAACGGGATCTGTCTTCAGCAGAACGGATGGCATCACTCACCTCACACTCCTCGCGACCTCTTCCCTTCCACCTTTCCAGTGACTATCAGTTTTATGACCTCCTTTCCTGGCAATGTGACAGAAAAACTCAAGAATTCTGCGAAGACTACAGTGGAAAGCCTGGTTTTAATGTTGAGCTCTTTTAGGATTGATGCGTTGGCCGCCAGCATCACATTTCAAAAGCATCTATAACACTAGGTACAATGGACCTGTTATTATAGACCCATTGGAATATAAGACCAATCTTTCTTTTCTACTTTAAATCAAGAAATCCCAGGAGGTAGTAACTAGATTTAGAGGTCGCAATTTGTAGTAAACTGGGTAATGGCTGTAGAATTGCAGGTTTTATTAGCCAGGTGGCCCAATTATAGGTGACCTAGATATTTGTGTTGCAAATAAACGAAGTCCACATTATTTCTTGAATCTTAAGGCAAGAGATAATCAACATCATCATCAGCCCAAAGAAGTTCACGGAAAATAATGTCTTGTCCAATGAACGCCACAATGAAGAGGCTTGAGCCACCTCCACCCACCAACTTACTGTGGCCTTGTTTTTGTCACGGGTTAGACCGTCTACTTTTTAACCGACTTCCCAAAAAAGGAGGAGGTTCTCAATTCGGTTGTACTTTTTTTTTTGTTACCTCATATCTCCGTCGTTTATTCGACAATCGACGATTTGGAAAATTCTTTTTTTATTTGAATATATATATATTTCCAGATTGGTCCCATTTTTTTTTCAGAATCCAGTTATGGAATCCATGAGGAATTGAGGGAACTCCTCAAATATTGTAGGCATACATAAAGCGATTTAGATATTTTCAGCAACAAATCAAGCATTTGCATTCAGAAAGTATCATAACCCTTTCACCACTATGGGTTTTTCATCATTTTTTTTCATCCAAATATTTAGTCGAATACAATGGCGGAAGTCGGTTTTTTAAATGAAAAGTTATTTACTTATCCACTTCTAAACTTGTCTACTTTCTAACTTGTCCTCTTCCGTCCGTCGGGCTAAAATAATAATTTAAAAAAAACTCTTCCACTTCCCAAATTGCACTCAACCTCAACCCATCTCTCAATCTTAAGAGAAGGTTACCGTTAAGGCGCTTACGCCCTTTTGTACGCGAACGAAGTTTCCTTCTATTTTGGCTATTACTACATCAAACTCTATGAAATTTTGTCCACATGATACAGTACACTAATATCCAGACACGTGGTGCGTAATTTTATAAATAAAATTGAATTTAAGGTTCCTAAACCTTCGGTTCGGATTTAAGGTTCGGTTACTATACATACATTCCCCTGTAATAGATCGCTCGGTTGTTGCAGGAACTGCACTTGCCCACTCTTAAAACGTGAAAACGCTATAAAATATCTCGGTATAGTAATTGATGAGAACCTAACATGGACTGCTCAAATAACTTCCATCACTAATAGAGTGCGTATAGACTCATATATGCCTTCAAGGCCCTCCGACATGTCGCTAACTTTAAACCAACTTGTAACTTCAAACCTACAATGCTCTCTGCCAGTGTATAATAAGCCATGGTATCTGTGTATGCATGTAAGAGCCGTATGATTGAAGTCGAAAGAGCGCAGCGAGCAGTTTTTAAGGTATTAATGTTTTTACCTTTTCGGCATCCCACTACCGAGGTATATCCTAAGGCCCAAGTCCTAAGTGTGCGGAAACTATTTATATATCAATGCTTAAGACGATATCACAGACATACAGTTCCCACTCTTCCAGACCTGAATAAGAGGGTTGACCGCTTTCCTGTTCCGCAAACTAGGACAGATCTGGCCAGAAGGCATTATAATTGTATAGCTCCATTAATTTATAAAAAAATTAACTCAGCCCCTAATATTAAAACATCAAATAACTATCAGATAAAAAATAAGATTACAGATTGGCTTGAAAAATTTGAGTATAGTGATATTGAGGATCTATTTGTTGTGCTAAAATAATATTATCTTGAATACACTCCACTCGCTCGCACACATTATATTTAATTATATATTATTTGCAATAAAACAATTACTTTATGTTTTTATTATTGTAAGTACTATGTTAATATAAACGCAGTAGTAATTTTAAACTAGAACATTATTTTATGTATAACCATTTTCATGTTACACTTGCTGGGAAGGAACTGGCTCCTGACATACAGGTAGCCCTAGTTTAGGAGTCAGGGCTTCATTTTGAAATGTACATTGGTTTATTCAATAAATGCTTATTATTATTATTATTAAAGTGTACGCTAGGCGCACTTATCAGCCAGTCCATATAAAAATCCATGTTACACTAAACCATACGTTCGTGTTAATTCTTTGTTAAAACTTGACTCACGGCTCAGGGGATGGCAGAAGCATCCACCTTCTAAACGAAACCCCCCCCCCCCAGCGCCCTGCGTGTGCAGTATAATAATGCGTTCAGAATGCTGATGGGGCTGCCTCGGTTCTGTAGCGCGTCGGGGATGTTCGCTGAGGAGCGCGTGGACTGTTTCTACAGCATCATGCGCAAGCGGGGAACATCTCTGGTGCGCAGGGTTCGGGCCAGCTCCAACGGTATTCTGAGCATATTTGCAAATAGGTCTGACTGTGTATACATGTACCACTGCACTATGATGCATGCCCTCACCAATGACAATCACTTCAAATATGACATTTATAAGTAATTTTAATAATGACATGCCGTGTATTGACATTTTTAATTTAATTAAGTACCTGTGTTGATTTTTATTTTGATCAAATGGTTGAGTATGTCTAGCAGTGGACTTCCACAGGCTGGTGTTGATGATGACCTATTTAAATTATTGTAAATATTCTCACTAACCATAGAATAGGCAGGCTTGGTGTATTTTACTAACCCAGTGATCCTTGTTGATTGAAAAATAAATGACATAATAATAATAATAATAAACTAAAATTTCTAACTAAATTTTTATCATTTTATCATGCATTTAAATTATTAATAGGGAAATGATGCGTACTTCTCAAGTGGGTACATTTACTAGTAATAGGTACTTATGATAATGTCAGTTGTATGTCCTTACGGCAATGTCAGCTTTTCATTTTTCTGAACAAAATTTCACATCAAATGTTAAAATTCTTGGTTTTCCTTTTATTTCTGACACTATGTTATTTAGCAAAAAATAATCCTTATGATGAAGCCTTTCGATCGGTATGATAAAGCTACAGGGTGATTATTTTTCTCCCCATTCCCAGTTCAACCATGTAATTATTTAAATATCTATGAATGTAGTTTAAATTGTTTTTTTAATTCAATAATGTCTTCATTCAGTAAAATGTTCCATCTACAATATTCAAGGTACTTTCCCTCCATGTGGCATAGCCGTGGGACGCCCTGTATAGTTAAATATTTAGAAATAATTGCTTTAGTAATATGTATAATACATGAATACCACAGACTATAATTATCAAAGACCGAACCTACTAAAGATGATATAAGATCGTAATAAATGATTTCAGTATTGTATAACCTCATGAATGCCATATTAGAGTCAAATTACGTGAACGTAATTGGAAGCGAAGGTATATTACAAAATAATTGTTAATTCAATACCTCGCTTGTATTACAGCTTTTAGGTTTATTCTGAAATAAACTAGTTACAAAGCTTGAAAGGAATGGAGAGCGCTACTTTTATCCTTTCACCACACTGTCTTTTCAGAGCCACAATTATATTTTGTACCACAGTTTGTATTTTGTTTGTTTTGTTGTTTTGACTGTGTTATTTTCGTTGTAAACACGTGTTTTAATTAATTAATGTTTATTGTTATTTGACTGTGTACCTTTGTATTGTGATATTTGGGACTGGATTATGATTGTCCTGGATTTAATTATTTTGATTCATCTATTTATGTGTTGTATTCTTTAATTAGTGTAATTGGTAGCTGTATACAGTTATCATTTAAGTAAATAAATCAATTTGTATATTCAAATTCAAAGTCCTGACTGACTCACTGACTCATTGATTTCAACGCACAGCCTAAACCGCTGGTCCTAGAGACATAATTAAAAAAACAATTTAAACTGCATTCATATATATTTAAATAATTACATGGTTGAACCGGGAATCGAACCCGTTACACGAGAAAAATAATCACCCTGTAGCTATATCTTACTGATCGAAAGGCTTCATCATTAGAATTATTTTTTGCTTAATAACATAGTGTCAGAAATAAAAGGAAGACCAAGAATTTTAACATTTTTAATACAAAATTAATTATTATTTATCAAATGCTCAAAATGAGTCCCCGCCTGTTGAATACAAAGTCGCACTCTTTTGATTATTTCGCTCCCTGTCGATTTTTTGATCCTGTTGTGGTGGATATTTAGAATAATACGATTAATGATTATTTTTCTTGTGAAACGGGTTCGATTCCCGGTTCAACCATATAGTTATTTAAATATCTATGAATGCAGTTTAAATTGTTTTTTAAATTCAAATAATGTCTTCTTTCAGTAAAATGTTCCATCTACAATATTCAAGGTACTTTCCCTTCATGTGGCATATCCGTGGGGCGCCCTGTATAATTCCACGACAAACGTACTTGAGCCGTCTCCATCCACAATGTCTTTAGTTCATCGAGAGAGATCTCGAAAGGGTTCTTTTCTTACACTGCTTCAATCGGTTGAAGGTCTCCGCGAAAATCTTTATTCCCCACGGTCGTTGGTTCTGCGAGCTAATAAAGCCCACCAAAAAGCCATTTCAATCAAATAATCTCGAAAATATTTATAGTTAAAAAAAATAGTTTCATTTCATAAAAATAATTATAAAATGTTTATTTTAATGAATGTGGTAATAGCAACAATCTTTAATACTTAAGATCGTTGAGTAATAGATAAGATCCGCATTACGCAAAAGATAACGCGAATCCTTTTCTGTCGTATACCATAATCTGCGGAGAGTCTCGTAGATTAGTGCCCACGTAGTCTCGTAGACTAGTGCCCGCGTAGAGTCTCGTAGACCGCGTAGAGGCACGTTAGGTCTAGATTCACGTAGAGCCGGATTCGTTTAATGTGGTGACGTGAATAATTTTAGACAGCTTTAAAATTAAACGACGCTAAACAATGTTTTATTAATCAAAGCGTGGTTTATACAAAATACTGAAATGCATCAGCAGCAAAAGTTTGAATCCTGGCTTCTAACTAAGCACGTGAACCTCAACCCTAAAACGTGAACCTACACATGTACAATACATGTGCACTTTAGATTGAACATGTGGCAACAAGTTATGATGATAGAGATCATTGTATCCTTATTGTTATTGGCGTGCTTCGATTGATGTAGTGGGTAATGCCCACACATTCTATCGGCGTAGTGCGCGAAATTAAGAGCTGCCAACGACTTACTCGTGACTAAACATCAGGTTCAAAGTTAGTTTTACAAAATCATGTCTAATAATGTGTTTAGACATGTGTCTACACATGGTTTTACTGCCATGATATCCATATATTTAAAAGTGAATCACTCCACTTGATCATTTGTAATGCAAATCGATCTATAAATAATAATAATTGAATTTGGTTACGCGACTTAGCCCCGCTACGCATTAGGTACATCGATTTGAAGGTAGGTAGATAGGTAGCTGTTGAATACAGTTCAACAACTACCTATCTACCTACCTTCAAATTCAATTCAGTATGTCTATGAATCTCTTTGCCTTCCTCTCTTCTAACCTATATCACAGTAGATTTAACTAACTATATTGTCTATTTCGTACTATACACCAATTTGTACACCGATTTGAAACGCCCTGAATGTAGCACTGCCAATGACATATATTATGGCGACTTACGTTTCGAGTCTAAAAGACCCTACACACGACCCTAAAATCACTGGCAATGTCGAGACAGTGAAATCGGGGCTGAATCGGCGATAAAATTGTCTCTACTCTACACACGTCCTTGCCTGTCAGTACGTAACCGACCGTGCTACAGACTGCTCGTTTTTCCGAAATGCCGCCGACGCTCTCAAAACAGCAGAAAATAGGAATTGTCTTGGCACTTACTACGGTGCCACCTAAACAGAGACGAAAAAGGAGGATCTGGGTTAAAAACTGGTTAATGAAACGCCATGAATTAAGCCACATGAACGTCATGAGACATTTAGAAGCAGATGATTTCAGAAACTTTTTAAGAATGGATATTGAGTGAATGGATTTGAAGAGCTCCTCAATATGGTGACACCATTTATACAGAAACAGGATACCGTAATGCGAGAATCCATAAGTCCGAGAGAACGACTTACAGTTACTTTACGTTTCCTAGCAACTGGACAAAGCTATGAAGATTTGAAATTCAGTGCCATAATATCGCCGCAACTTATGTCCACAATGATTCCAGAGACATGTTGTGCTATCTATAATTGTTTGAAACACTTTATTAAGGTAAGTAGACTGAATTCTTATATAATAATTAAAACATCCATTTAAAAGTTTAATTTTATTTATTTATATTAAGCAAAAACATACAAGGTATTTAATACTATTTATTTTATTTTTTATTAAAGATCAAAAAGTCCTTCATGTCTGAGCCAGTTCCTCTTTGAACTGTTGTGTCACTTGTACAGTTTGGAAATTCAGTGGTAAGATTTACGTCATCAGAAGATGGTTGTTCAAATGTATATTGTGGGATAGACTGTAGAAATGGTTGTACAGTGGAGTTATACTCTGGAGATGCTTGAGGGAATTGTGACATCATGTGATGTTGGGGTGGTTGAGGAGAAGGTTGCTGTGCTGTATACTCTGGAGATGCTTGAGGGAATTGTGACATCATGTGATGTTGGGGTGGTTGAGGAGAAGGTTGCTGTGCTGTATGCTGTGGAGGTGTTTGAGGGGATTGTGGTATAATAAATTGTGTAGATGATTGAGGTGACGGGTGCATCGCATATTGCGGAAATGGTTGAGGAGACGGTTGTGCCGAAGAGCCAGAGGAATAATGATAGTAGCGATGTGGAATGCGAGGATGTAATACTGTGTGTTGTGGAGATAAAGTGATACTAGATTCGTCTGCCAATTTGCCAAGTTTTCCGTAAAATAGGGCATCATTGATAATTTTTTGGGCAATCACTTGTTGATGGGTACTCAGGTTTTTTAATTGAACGCCTATTGACTTTCCTATTATCTCCCAATCATCGTCTTGTCGAGTCATCAGTGTCTGAGCAGCATCCAGCAGTTTTTCTTGTTTACTTTGTATGGACATTTTCTGCTTCTTGGGCTGTGAACTTTTTCCAGAGTCCGCGGGCCCCTCTTTATCACATATTTCTGTATTTATAATTTGTGTCGATGATGTCGATGCTGATATATCTGGTGACGTAACGTTCCCTTTACTTTCTGTTTCAGATGCCTGCAACGCAAAGTGAATGGAAAGATAATGCTAAAATGTTTGAAGACAAGTGGCAATTCGATCACTGTGTTGGTGCAATAGATGGGAAACATATATCCATAGAAAAGCCACCGAGGAGTGGCACGTTATTCTATAACTATAAAGGCTTTTTTAGTACAGTTCTGTTCGCCGTAGTAAATGCAAATTATGAGTTTATGTATATACATACTGGCATTAACGGAAGCGTCTCTGATGGCGGTGTCATAGCTCATACATCACTGTATAATAAATTAATGACAGATAAGTTACATCTACCACCATCGTGTACGTTACAGGGCACAAATATTTCAGTGCCCTACACGTTTTTGGGAGACTCAGCATTCGGTATTAATAGACACATTATGAAGCCATACCCATTTAAGAACATAACTCACGAGAAAAGGATTTTCAACTACAGATTATCACGAGCAAGGAGAGTAGTTGAAAACGCGTTTGGAATTTTAGCAGCACGTTTTAGGATATTTCGTCAAAGAATAAGTGTGCAAATTGATAATGTCGACAAAATTGTGCTCGCTTGTTGTGCCTTACATAATTATTTAAGAACAAAGTCAAAAAATTATATCACAAAAACATCGATCCTGTTTGCTTGGAAACATTCACCTGAAACACATGAATTGAGATGTACCAAAAAGCGTGAGCTAGTAGGTAGCTCTATTTAAGAGCGTCCCGCCAAAAGAGGGATTTAGGCTCATAATATTCCACATGATCTTACCTTCTTCAGCTCTCTTCCATACGTAGTACGCATATTCTCAAGTTTTTTCTTGAAGTCAGCCAGCGATGTATCTCTGCCGATCTCTTCATTGAAAATTTGCACTAGCATTTTGAATGCCTCCTGTCTCATGTCGCGGTTGAAATAGTCTTTATGTTTTTTGTCCCACAAATATGGTAAATCTTTAAATAAATCAATGACTTTTGTCCACGCTTCTCGCTCATTTTCCTTCGCCATATTTTCGAAATAAAAAATTGTAGCCGCAAGCACGTCGTATCGCCGCAGCGCTCGAGCGCAGACTGCGCAAAAATCAGTCCTGATTTCGCTACACACGTCCTGTGAGCCGATAATCGTCCCTGAATCGTGAGCTCGCCCGTAGCGATTTAGGGACCAAAAAAATCGGGTACGATTTGCCTACACACCAGGCTATTTATGATACGATCTAGGGTCCTCCCCACCACTGTCCCGATATTGCCAGTGATTTTAGGGTCGTGTGTAGCCGCTTTAACAGAATCTCGATAAAAAAAAAACCATTCAGCATCGCACCGAATCAATACAAATTGAACCACAGCGTACATAATCAGTGAACATAATTATAAAAAAATCTGTCAAACCTCTTTATTTTTATTAAGTCGGTCAAAAAGGCCGCAAGTCATTAAAATGCCGGTAAAAATGCTGACATTGCAAAGAGTTTTCGATCACAAGCTCACGCAACCTTCTTCAATAGCCCGTTACTTATTATCATTAGGTAATGGCATAGGGCTTCGCAGATTTAGGGGTGCTTTGAATCCGACTATTTAGATCAATGACCGGCTTTCTTTCTTTAAAACAGTAACAGTGTTAAACAGTGTTTTCACCGACCTCACAAAAAGGAGGAGGTGCTCAATTCGGTTGTTTTTTTTTTTTTTATGTTTGTTACTTCATTATGTTTGTTACTTCATTACCTTCGTTTATAAACCAATTTTGAAAATTCTTTTTTTATTTGATTAGATATAGTTCCAGATTGGTCCCATTTTTTTCAGAATCCAGTTCTGATGATGAAATCCATGAGGAATTGAGGGAAATTTTGGTATTTTCGGCAACAAATCAAGCATTTGCATTCAGAAAGTATCATTTGGTGATTTAATCCTTTCACCACTCTGGTTTTTTCACAATCAAAATATCTTCCAGATATTAAGTTGAATACAATGGCGGAAGTCGGTTTTTTAAATGAAAGGTTACGTTTCTTCGATTAGCATAGTTTTGTTTTGAGATCCTTAACGATCCGTAAAGCCAGTGTTGTTCAAAGTACTACTATGCATGCTTGCAATCTTATATTCAGTCCTCTTTTCAAAGTTTTTATATTACTGTAAATAACATAAGACTTGCAAAATAATAAAATACGAACCATGTAACGTATTAACGACCTTCTTAGCTCAAAGGGCGAGAAGTTCACTCA
The DNA here is from genome assembly GCA_951392215.1 of Epirrita christyi. Lineage (NCBI taxonomy): Eukaryota > Metazoa > Arthropoda > Insecta > Lepidoptera > Geometridae > Epirrita > Epirrita christyi. Next base: position 2,202,172 of record OX595858.1, on the reverse strand, counting down.
GATGCAAGCGGTTCAAACACGGCTGCGGAACAAATGTTTGCATGATCTGTTAATATTTGTTCTTTGCGTTGTGGTACAATAGTATTCTTAGTTCCTGATATCTATGACACAGGAAATCCTAGTGTGGGATCAGCAGGGCGATTCAAAAACGTCGGATACGTTTCCGATCGGATTCGCGAAAACAATTTTCTCTAGTAAAACACGGTATAAAACAATAAATATTGTATATTACTGTGTTTTACTAGAGAAAATTGTTGTAGTTACCTTACCACATCGAAATGAAAAACTAACGAAACCGATCGGAAACGTTGCCGACTTTAGAATCGCCCTGCAGGGCTATCAAAAGTCAAAAGTCAAAAATAACTTTTTTCATTGAAATCACAAGGATCATTTTGAATCGTCTTATAAGCTAAACTTACTCCTGTTCCAACGCGACCAAGCTATGTGTGTACTATTTAGAGTTATGAGAGTTGAAGTTATATTATATTATAGTTTAGTTTAAATATTATAGTTGAGTATGAATATAATTATTATAGTCGATGAAAAAGTAGAAAAATTATTTTAAAAACTTGAAAAGGACGTTTAGGTTAAAAAGATAAGGATATAAAATTTGATGATTTTTTTAAACTCAAAAACCAGTAGACCGCCAGTTTACTAACAGCAACTATAAATAGAAAGACCGCACGATAAATGTATTTTTTTTTAGTAATGAGGATAAGGTTTAAAATTCAGTGTAAATTTTGGCTACGCTGCTGACCGCTACTATCCTGATTAGAATTAAGGCTAAAGCCGGGTCTGCTGCACCAAATTTTTCAACATGTTATTGTTTGTAAAACACCAAAGCATGTTATGTTATGCTAGCAAAACATGTTAGCATAACATATTATATGTGTGTGTAAAACACCAAAACATGGAGCAGCAACGCAGTGTAGTAAAACCGGCTTATTTGCGGAGGAAAACTAGTCTAGCTTTTTTGCAACTCTACTTGTAGGGTTGTCGGAACATGCAGGGTAATGACCCGGAAAGGAAGGGTCGAAAACAAATGTCCTTACGTAACTGTGAAGATTGAATAGATGTACTGGCACTTTTTATGAAGATACTTTCTTTAGACTACACTTTCTGAATTCGACGATATTGATAAAATAGTTTAGAAAATATAATAATGATTTTGCTATCAGTACAGTAATTAGATTTTTTAACCGACTTCCTAAAAAAGGAGGAGGTTCTCAATTCGGTTGTATTTTTTTTTTATTTGAATATATATACTTCCAGATTGGTCCCTTTTTTTTCAGAATCCAGTTCTGATGATGGAATCCATGAGGAATTGAGGGAACTCCTCAAATATTGTAGGCAATGGCGATTTTGATATTTTCAGCAACAAACCAAGCATTTGCTTTCAAAAAGTATAATAATCCTTTCACCACTATGGTTCTTTCATATTTCTTTTTCATCCAAATATTTTGTCGAAAAAATGGCGGAAGTCGGTTTTTTAAATGAAAAGTTATTTTAAGAATGGTTATATTTTTAACTGACTTTAAAAAAAAGGAGGAGGTTCTCAATTCGACTCGTATGTTTTTTTTTGTATGTATGTTACGCGATTACTCTGTCAATTATGCATTTATTTTGATGTTTTTTTTTTGTTTGGTAGTTCATAATTCAGAGATGGTCCCGTATAAATTTTATCGAAATTGATTCAGCACTTTTTGAACGTTTTGGTTTTTTGTGGTTCCCATAGAAAAAACCTATTATTATACTGTACCAATCTTGGTTCTGTCAGCGCTAGATGATACTGCTAGACGTCGATAGATGGCGTTATAGTAATACTTAAATACCTACCCGCTGCTAGCCGTCGATAGATATAGCGTTTATTCAAATATGAATTGCCTACATTATAGGCACAGGCTTGAAGTCGGTTTATATATTTTCCAAAAATTAACTTTATTGATATATAATTAAGACGGCAAATTCTGTCACCATCAAATTCATTAAAATTCGGGTTAGTTAAAAACAGTATTTTTCTACTTTTTCGAAAGGAGACGACGTCCATTTTTATTGACAGACTTCCCAAAAAAGGAGGAGGTTCTCAATTCGGTTGTTTTTTTTTATGTTTGTTACCGCATATCTCCGGCGTTTATGAACCGATTTGGAAAATTCGTTTTTTATTTGAATAGATATACTTCCAGATTGGTCCCATTTTTTTCAGAATCCTGTTCTGATGATGGAATCCATGAGGAATTGAGGGAACTCCTCAAATATTGTAGGCAATGGCGATTTTGATATATTCAGCAACAAACCAAGCATTTGCATTCAAAAAGTATCATAATCCTTTCACCACTATGGTTCTTTCATCATTTTTTTTTCATCCAAATATTTAGTCGAATACTATGGCGGAAGTCGGTTTTTTAAATGAAAAGTTATTTTATTTCAATTTCTAGTTTTTTTTTTAATTTAATTGTAATGTGGATATCGTAAAAGCCGACTAAGGGGTTACACCAGAGGATGGACAGCAGCATCCACCTCAGTACTTAAAACTGCGATCATCAATCCGCCCACCTAACTTGGTGGTTATGGCAAATCCCCTTAAGGGGGGTAGGCCACTTCCAACAGTGGACGTCTGACGGCTGATGATGATATTACTTCAACTTCCTGTTACCGGTTATTTCATGGTACCAACTTGCAGTATGGTGGTCTTAAAAAGGACTTAATGACCAACTTAACTATTTAAATGGCACCGTCCAATGCATAGGAAGGTAGATTTTCTATTTACATGTTCACTTAAACGCGATTACGATTAATATGTTTCGATTTTAAAGTATGTAATTTACAAAACTCATTCATTTTTGGTAATCGCTTTAGGCAACCACGACACGGGCCTAGAGCCTAGGGTGGGGCCATAGTTTCTGTTATTTATGGAAATTCATAATGTTACTTAATTTTTCCTTATTTGTTCTATGTATATTTTTGTACTGTACAGTGGGGTCAGCACGAATAATTTACGTTACCAAGACGCTAGCGAGACGATCGCAAATGTCAAATATTGGCCAATGACATCAAGGTAACTTGAAATCTTAGTAAGTTGATTGGTTCATATTTGACGTCAACTATCGTAACGCTAGCGCCTCGATAACGTTAGATGTTCGTGCTTGGGCATCTGTATTTTCTGGTAATAAATGATTTATCTTATCTTATTTAAAATTAGATTCCTTGTGCAGAGTCAAGTGTAGAGCTCTTTCTAACTTGTTTGTTCACTGGTAATCAAATTAACCTATCTCAGCGCAACGAACGCAATTCCATTACTTTGTACATACGCTACGATCTAAGTGGCATTACAATAAATTAATTTGAATTGAAAGCAGTCGTTAAACATAATCTGGAACTTCATTAAATCGTCATTCATTCAACTAATAAAAAAAAAAGAAAAAAAAATAATATACAACCGAATTAAGAACCTCCTCCTTTTTTGGGAAGTCGGTTAAAAATAGATTGCCTGGAAGAGATCGCTTTCAGCGATAAGGCCGCCCGTTGTATTGCCTTTCTGTCGTAAAATTACTTGCTTATTGTTTCTGTGTGGTGATCAATAAAGCATTAATTTATCTACACTCGAGAGCAATGAATCCGGGTCACTTAAAGAATCCTAAAAATCTCGGAAACTAAAAATGCTAGGTTAATGCAATAAATTGTATTTAATAGACAATGTAATACTCCTTAAATGAAGGTATTAAAACTTCTTAGTTATTGTAAAGTTATATCATAAAAAAATCAAATTTGAAAAAGGGCCACTTTCGAAGATGGAACTACGAAATTACAGCATTTGGTTTTGCTTTTGTTTGTAATCTGTCATTTATCATTGTTTGATTTCTGTTTTTTTGTTGTTTTTTTTCTGCGTAAACGCAGTAATGGAAGCACGAGGAGGCAATACGAAGTATTAAAATTCCAGAAAATCGTAATAAAGTTCAAAAATTTAATGTTTCCTATTTTTGTTTTAAGGAGAGATCAGCAGTTTTTTTCTTTATGTAATTTTGTGTTAATAAAATGTATGGTGACTCATATTTTTTTTACCTTCATTTAAGGAGTATTACATTGTCTATTAAATACAATTTATTGCATTAATCTATCATTTTTAGTTTCCGAGATTTTTAACATTCTTTAGTGACCCGGATTCATTGCTCTCGAGTGTATATTAGATTATATAATCAAATCGATTGTCAGTGAAATCATGTATGAGTCGATCGATAAAATTTTACAAAATTTAACTTGTATTTTATGCGAGATAGAATGGAGTTATTTTATCGAAAAAATCAAAACAAAAGAAACCTCGATAAATTTCAACCTTGCATCGCCCTCGTGGTAAATGAGAGCGATTTCATAGATTGAATATGAAAATCGCACGAAACTTTTATGATTTATACATAATATTAAAATAATACCTATATAATAAACAAACGTCAATAATATAAGTCAAGAGGATTATTGGCATCAATAAAATGCCGTTCATTGATCCTCTCAGGTTTATGACTCACCCTCCTCGCCTATAATGAGCAAAAAATGCTGAAAAGTGATTTTATTTTCATAACTCTATCGATCGCTTTTTGGACGACAGCAAAATTTTCCATGAAATCGACAAAGGTAAACAAACAAAGGTAAGAAAACAAAGTAAATTTTTAGAAAAAAAAACAAATACCGACTTATTTCAAAAAGCGCTGAATCAATTTTGATAATACTTATATATAACTTACTACCCCTGAATATACCCCTTATAATATGACCTACCAAACAAAAAAAGAATCTTCAAAATTAATTCATAATTGGAGAAGTAATCGCGTAACAAACATACAAAAAAATAAACAAACATACTACATACATATTATATGCATAACATACAGTCGAATTGAGAAACTCCTCGTTTTTTTGAAGTCAGTCGAAAATAAAGATCTATGCTAGAATTTTGGTAAAAACTTGGTAAGATTTGTCGAACATATTGAACGATGGATAACATAACACACCAACAGTCACATACGTAGTTCTGATCCCAAACTAGGATTCCCTTTGTCGTGGGTATCAGGAACTAACCGAATACTATGGTAACACAACACCCAGACCCGGAACAAATATTTGTAGATTCATGCAAACATTTTGTCCTAGAGCAGGAGTCGAATCCGCACCTCTTGCGCTTCACCCGTGCTCGCAGTTCTATGAAGGTTGTCAAATCTAAATTACCAAATAAAGTGAGTCTAATAATGCTACCGATCTAGACGTAGTCTCGTGTAATCGAATTTAAACGAGTTTAACTCCATACTTAAATAAAAGTTAAAGTCAAAGTCAAAAAGAATTTTATTCATTGAAATCACAAGGATCATTTTGAATCGTCTTATAAACTAAAATTACTCCTGTTCCAACGCGACCAAGCCTAGAAGAATCAGGCAACAAAAACGACTTGGCTTACATAAATGGTCCGTCTTACCACTAGGTGAGAAGCGCCTGTGTGGTGCCTCGGAGCAAGGAGTTGCTGAGACACAGTAAATGAGAACTTAAAAACCTTAGGAAGGTAGTCAAAATTAAATAAATAAATAAATAACTGCTGGACAATTTCACACAACATTATCTAGCCCCAAGCTAAGCAGAGCTTGTGTTATGGGTACTAGATAACTGATATACTTAATACAATACATTACATAGATAGATATTTTTTATTATACATAGAAAAATACCTAAAACACCCTGAACAATTATCTGCAGATCGTACAAATATTTGTTCAGAGGCGGGAATTGAACCTCCTGCGTACTCCGCAGCGCAGTTCCGTGACTTACTTTCGAAAATCATAAGTTAAATAAGTTCGCAATTGCATTAAAACCTAACAGAAACATAAAACCTTTCTCATCATTAAAATACTTAGCAGTTCTAAGCCGAACAAAGGTATCGACAACGAGCAAACTTCGTTTGTTTGATCTCTTCGGGAAGTTACATCAGTTTTCAGTTTAAGAAAGTTACCTATACACTAAACACGGTATAGTTGCGTTTTTGGGGTTCCGTATGTCAGAAAAAAAAACAGAACCGTCATAAATAATAATAAATAAATGCTGGACTTTTCATTATTATATTTTGTCATAATACCATTTCTTTTCGGCTCTCACTGTCATGAAGTTTTATAAAGTTTTTTGGTTATTTAATTTTTCATGTTTGATTTAATTCATTTTTAGACATAACATTTATTTTATTGTAATAATATATATATCACATTATTATATAATACGTATGTAAATTAGTTACTTTATTAATTAGTATAATTGACCTAGACCTAATTTTTAATTGAATTGAGTACATAAATAAATTGTTATAAAAAACATTTTTAACCGACTTCCCAAAATGGAGTAGGTTCTCAATTCGGTTTCTCAAATTTTTACCTCGTTTCTCCGGCGTTTATGAACCGATTTGGAAAATTCTTTTTTTATTTGAATAGATATACTTCCAGATAGGTCCCATTTTTTCATAATCCAGTTCTGATGATGGAATCCATGAGGAATTGAGGGAACTCCTCAAATATTGTAGGCATACATATGGTGATTTTGATATTTTCAGCAACAAACCAAGCATTTGCATTCAGAAAGTATCATAATCCTTTCACCACTAAGGTTCTTTCATCATTTTTTTTTTCATCTAAATATTTAGTCGAATACAATGGCGGAAGTCGGTTTTTTAAATGAAAAGGTATAAATATTTTTCATTTCATAGAAACAAAAGACTATGTTTTCTAAGGATTTTACTATTTCGCAAACTGCCATTCTAGTGACGAATTCAAACCTGCTAACTATGATTAACTAGGATTTTCATTGCAGTGTCACTGATATAAATATTTTAATACATCTTCTCAAGAACGCAGTAAGTGGAAATCCGTGGTCTGCCTATCCCTCCGGGAAACTGGCATTATTTTACACACTTCCTTTTTTGGCTGTCGGTTAAAAATATCTGCGCCCGTGAAGCATAAAATCTATTACTGTTAAATTCATCTAGTCAGAAACTGGGAAATAAACTAGACTACCACAGATTCTCAAGATTTCTCTTTCGAAGACAATAAATCTCTATCATTACACTCTTTGTCTCTATTTGTTTTGGATTTCTCTTCCTCTGAAAACTTTGTTTATTTGGCTCTGAATTTCAACTTTCAAGAAAATTCAGTTTAGTAATTCAACCACTTACATTGTTCCAATCGCATTCCTCTAATTGGCAAAACGTGTAGAACTATTGCGATTCCCTAACAAATTGGTACACAGTAATATAAACGGCACACACACGCACAATCTACCCTCAATGCTGAGTTATGGGTTTGGTCTGATTATAAGCACACATATCAATGACATAACACCAATAATTAATGATTGGCAGGGTATGATCCCAAAATCCAAGCATCGAAAAATCTAAAAATAATATTCAAACGGCTTTGAAATCGCATGTCATATTTTGACGATGACCATCGTTTGCACTTCAGACTGTATTTATTGAATTAATCGAAATGATTTGTTAGCCGTTCGTCCTACATATACAAATTAGATAAAAAATATGCGGTTACAACTTTAAAACAAGTAGCTATTTAATTCGTAAAAAAAATTGTGTTGTTGCCTTTCAAAATTTAGATATATTTTTATTATTATTATTCTGTTTCTTTTCTGTTGTTTTGACAAATGTTATTTTAATTGTATTTCTATTGTTTAATATTATTTGATTGTGTTTAATTAGTGTAAATTGGTTACCTTGCCGTTCTAGTTAAAGTAAATAAATAAATAAATAAGAGCATTTGAATTCCTAGGCTTTTTGAGAGTGGACATTTGTGCGATATTTATTTCCAAATCAGACTTTTTTTTCAAAATTCTGTTCGGTTACAACTATTATTAGTAAATTTTTCTACCTACACTATTTTTTGCATCTCATTGTTTTAATCTCGCCACGTTCGCACTGGGCGTTCAAAACTACTTTTGAGATCAGTCCTCACTTTAAACAATCATACCTTTAAATGCATGGTGTGTTCGGCCTAAGAATAGACTCCATCTCCTCCTATTGATGTAGTAAAAGCCTTACCAGGTAATCATACAAAACGAGAGTGGTTGGGTTGTACCGAGAGTGGAATGCAGAGTTAGCGCAGACACTAATTAAATGTTTGAAGTGCTTCAGTTTAATTTAACTTTAGTTTTCCAGACTAGCTTCCTCTGTATTCTAGTTCTATTTAATCAATTTGCATTGTTTGTAGAATAAATTAAATTTAGATACCTATATTTCCCCGCGGCTCCTCCTACATAGAATTCAAGTGTTTACTCCGATTTTTATATACGTTCTGCATGCTCACTGTTTTTAAAACTTAAGTTTAAATAAGTAATTTCTCACCAAGTGACAAGTAAAACAAAAACATAATATGATAATCAATAGGCAGTTTTATCGCTAAGTATAGATCTCTTCCAGACAATCTTTGGATCGAATGGACTGTACGTAGTAGAACGTAGTAGTACGTACTAATGTGTGCTTACATAAATTATATTGATAAGCTGGATTTGTAGCTATAGGTACATGACATAGACGCATCTCTGTATGCATTTATGCGTCGCCTTTTAAACATAATATAAGTAAAGATATTACTTGTATTCAATCTGCTTCCATAATTGTACTTATGAAATAACTACATAACTACATTGGTTTAAAATAATCTGAATTTCAGCTCTCCTCAGGCACTTTTAATAATATCCTATAATCTCCATAATGCCTGAATAAAACCCTCTCCAATTATCTGCAGAGTGAACTAAATGCATCGTAAATCGAATTTCTGTGTGATTCGATGGATTCCGCAGGGGAACATACAGGTGGGTATTTTGAACGTTTTTAAAACGATATAAAGATATTTATTTATATTTTCACGGGTCATGGGTGGGTTTTTCGGGGTAGATTTCAATAAAAATATGATACCATTGACATATTCAAGGGGCTTAGTAAAGGTTTAGTTAAGATTAAAGAAAGATTATCGTCGACTGTTCAAATACGAATTTTAAAGTTCTTTGGTCATGTAACACGCAATGAAGGCTCAATGGAGCGTCTTGTAGTGCAAGGCAGGATGGAGGGTAAGAGACCACGGGGTCGCTCTCCCACACGGTGGTCAGACCTTATAAAGTCCAGCACACAAACTTCCATGACCGAATGTTCTCGCAATGCTGCTAATAGAGCCGAGTAGAGACGCATCGCAACAGCCGCCACTCAAGCAAGACCTACTTAACCACGACCACTCTGTCAAGAGTGTACGACTAAGAAGGAAGTAAAGGTTTTGATAGTTTTCGAAACTATATGAAGTTTCGTTTCCATCCAATGCATTTACTGACAGCTTCCTTAGTTTTCTTCTCGTTTTCGAAGGAAACGAAACTTCATATAGTTTTTTACCTATCAAAACCTGTACTAAGCCCCATGTTATGCGTCTCATAAAATGGCAAATTTGAGGAAAGTTTTCCTCACAGGCCATTAAATAAATAAGGAAGAAGAAAAGTTAGTAAGAGTGCCCATAAGTAGTTGCTCAAAGCGATGATTAACTTCATTACCTTATCAAATAGTTTCTCTATGTAATTTTTTTATCCTCGTCAATATATTATTACCGCTCCCACTGTGACGAAGCTCATCCAGATCAAACAACCCTGGGTTTCACAAAAGACTTGTTTCATGAGATCACTTCTAGTACAGGCTATAGAACCTTCATGAAAAACGTTAAAAAGTCCTTTAGGGTAGGAATCGTATCGACAATGACCCCGGTGTTGGTGTCTATAAGTGACGGTGACCACTACAATTCAATTTATGTTTAAAACGATAAACATTGTATTTGGAAAGGGTATGCAAATACTTAAATATAAAATTAGTTATCATATATAATAAAGAAGTAATTACTTAGACTATAAAGATTTAAAAAAATTAATGTTAAAATTAAAATTACCTATATCAGGGTTTAGTAAAAATGTCAGAAAAGGTAAGGTAAACAAGCTAAGGTCTTACAAAGTAAAGATAAGCTTGATCAAAGATCAAGTAAGGGTAGAGTTGTCGGAACGATAGTTTGCAAAAACGTGTCGAATACAATGTCGTATGTTTCTATTTCCTCTAGCCCGTCGGCTCGGCAAATTGGCGAAGAGGTATTCGAGATGAGGGAATTTTTAACTTGCTCGTCTCTACGGATGACTTGTTTTTAACTCGCTTGAGTCGACGAGAGACTTGATTTTAACACGACTCTACAGGAGACTTGTTTTTAACTCGACTCTACTGGAGACTTGTTTTTAACATGACTTAGAGCAGAATTATTTTAAACTCGACCCTACAGAACATTTGTTTATTACCCGACCCTACAGGAGACTTGTTTTCAACTTGTTTGACTATACAGGAGACTTGCTTATAACTTGTTTGACTATACAGGAGAGTTGTTTATAACTTGTTTGACTGTACAGGGGACTTGTTTTTTAACATGATTATACAGGAGAATTATTTTAAACTCCACCCTACATAATATTTGTTTTTACTCGACCCTACAAGAGACTTATTTTTGACTTGTTTGACTATACAGAAGACTTTTTATTACATGTATTTACAGGAGAATTGTTTTAAACTCGACCCTACACAAGATTTGTTTTTACTCGACCCTACAACAGACTTATTTTCAACTTGTTTGGCTCTACAGAAGACTTGTTTTTAACATGACACTACAGGATAATTGTTTTTAACTCGGTCGATTGTACGGAAGACTTTTAAATTTATAGTCATCATCACTACGCTTGATATGCGAATGATTATAATCTGCGTAAGTACGATCATGTCAGTGATTTTCGTGCAAAACTTAAGTGGCTACCTATTCGCGAACGTAGGAATTTGAGAATCCTTTGTTTACTCTTCTCAGTTCTAAAGGATCCGCACTCCTCTTGCTATCTTAAGGATCGTTTCTAATTCCTAGATGACGCACATGACAGGGAACTTAGGTCTGCCGATAATCTTCTTCTTGACATCCCGTTGCATAGGACTTCTTTCCGTTCAAATTCTTTTTCGGTTGTGGCTGTTCGACTCTGGAACGATTTGCCGGTAGTTATTAAAATGGCTGATTCAAAGGAGTCGTTTAAAAGATTGGTACGTGAGCTTTATCTCAAGAAGCTAAATTATTAGTTATCTCCTTTGTTAAGTGTTTCACTCTCTTGATTTTATTATCTATGTTATTACCTACAGCCTTGGTTAATTTTATGTACTTTCTCACTCATTTGTTCTTAACATTCTTGATGTTTTGTATAATTTTAGTATGTATAATATATATATGTGTATTATAATTTATTAGTATATATTATAATTTGTTAGTTTAGATTATATTTATATTTTTAGTTTTATTGGTTACTACCTTGTTTGTAAGGCACGCCTCACCATCTTTCTGCACGCCCAGGATGACTGGTAGATAATGCTATTAGCATTAAGTCCTCCTTGCACTAATGTTTTGTGTGAAAGTTTAAATAAATAAATAAATGATTGGTGTTCGCAGTGTTGGTGTTAAGTCCTCAATTGGACGCTGCTTCCCATTCTTTTCTTTATACATTTCCTTATTCTGTTTTTATGACATCCACTGGAGGATATGGAGGGGTCTATTCATAGGAACCACAGGAACCACAATGGATAAGAATACTGAATAGATTTTATTTAATACATGTATATTTGTCGACTAGGCATAAAGGAGACGATCAGCCGTCTTGGTTACTTTACTCAGATTCGTGTCAAAAATCGGTATCTTACATGCTATAGATACATCCCCAATACAGTTCAATGCAATAACTATCAATGAGTCCTATCGTTTTCATCAGAGTAGGTGTTTAATTTTTTAAATTGTTCTTTGGTCTTACCATACTAGGAAATCCGTTAACACCATAAGGGTCCAGTATCATAATGCATACCGGGCGCTTATGAGGTTGCCGAGATACTGCAGCGCATCGAGCATGTTTTCTGAGGCGGGGGTTCCCGACTGTTACTGTTGCCATAATAAGGTCACGCAAAGCGTCATTTTGGGGTCGGATGCGTCGATCCAATAATAGCATTCTGAAGGCTGTCTCTGATGACTTGGCTAATCCCAAAATAAATACAAAATAAGTCTGTTGTAGGGTCGAGTAAAAACAAATATTCTGTAGGGTCGAGTTTAAAATAATTCTCCTGTATAGTGTTAAAAAACAAGTCTCCTGATTTCGTTCACAGTAGGTACTTTACATACACTTCTTGTGACATTTACTTCTATAAATTGTATATTTTTCTTGTGTGATAAGTATGGGTTTTGTGCCTGAATTAAATGAATTTTATTTTATTCATTATTTTTATTTGATTGAAATACTTTCTTTATAGACAAGAAAATCGGTATAAATCAATCTTACCTGAACCACAAAGTCGTTGAAACTCGAACAAATGAGAGCTCACGTTATACTTGTAGTCAAATTGTATGAACAATCATCGATTTCAACCAGTCCCCAGCGTGTTCCCAGCGCGGCTTCTTATGCCAGTTCATGCAAATTTTAACGGGCCAGCGCGAAATCATTGCTATTGCAGGGTCTCTTGAGAGCATCCACGGCGTGGCTTTTATATTTATAGACAGAAGCAACTGTTCCACGCCATACAATTACACATTTGTTTTGCTTGAATGTTCCTTGTATCTGTAACTAATCAAATGTAAATGATGACCTTTGTGGCGTGGCGGGCGAGTAGCCGGTTAAGATGCGAGAGGTTGCTGGTTCGATTCCCGCTGCGGATGTTTGTATGATCTGCAAATATTTGTTCCGGGTCTGGGTGTTACTACCATGGTACTCTTAGTTCCTTATACCCACGACACAGGGAACCCTAGTGCGGGATCATGACTACGTATGTGACTATTGGGTGTTATGTTATGTTGAGTTATAAAGGACCAATAAGATGATACCAAGACGTGATTCTACCAAGTCTCAAGAATTCAAAACCGCGTTTATTCGCTTTTCTTTTGTTTATTGGTGTAGCGTATAAATAATAATATATATCAGAACCGTGCAATAAAAGCTCTTTGCAAGAAAAGTATGAAAAAAATTATATGTTAAAAATATTTATTCAATGTTGCGAAAAGGACAGAGAAGGAAATTAAAACTTTGTTTGCGCTTACTGTTCCATTGCAAACGCTTACATTTCAATCAGAATAACTACTTTTAGTTGTATTTTAATAGTAGATCCTATTATTTATATGTCTGGACTGCAGTTTCCCGCGAGTTAGAAAGAGAGACGGATGCACCCGTTTCGATCTGGTACCGAAATGTACACCTTTTTCAGTTTCAGATCTTCAGTCGTCTCGCGAATTCGGTCGAGTACGTTCGTGACGCTCGCAGTTATTAAACACGTGTTCACATCGAAATCCAAATTCAAAAGTGACGTTTCAACTTTCTAAATTCATGTGGTTAAAAGTGGTGTGCTAACGGTGTGTGTAAAAAAGTTTTGATCGGCTTTGTAGTGTTGCCAAATCGGATGGAAATAGCTAAATATTTTCGTCGAGGACGCTAAAGTATTCGGAGCAGATTCTGATTAATTGGTTTCGTCGATTCTTGGTAAGTTTTTGCCTAATTAGAGACTGTTGTGACTATATAGCTGTCGAAATAAGATCTTTGTAACTTGAGAACGACATCCGTCAGAATACTTAATATTACCACAGACTTAGTAAAATTATTTACAAAAAACAAAACTTTCTCCTTTTTCACGTAATCAGGTATATTTTAGAGAGATAAAAGGTGATCTTAACTTAGATTACTGGTAGTCTTATGCGTAAATGAATGCAGATGCAACGTCTTTACGTGATCGAGAGTAAGGTAGGTGTGTAGATTTTTTTCATAAGCAGTATGTGACTCTGAACTTTCGTTTTCTGTATCAATAATTTTACGTACGTAATAAATGCATACACTAAAAGATAACTTGTGAAAATTCACTACAGTGAATTCCACTGTTAGTATATTAATAGTTAAAAAAAACTGAATTACGTATTTGTTAAACTTATTTTAAATTATTGTTTAAGTCAAAAAAGAATATGTGTTCAAAACCATAATAATAAAAAAATAGGCACTTAGATATTTCAGTATCTAATGTGGATATTATAAAGTTTTGTTTATTTTATTTGAGTAAATCTACTTCAGAATGTTATGCAATAGCTCAAAGGTCAATGTCTTACACGACCGATCCGTAGCCCATAAGCTCGTAGCAAAGCGTAACTCGTAGATGGGATCTCTACGGTTGCTACGGAGCCTGCGAAGCTCTGTAAATAAATAGGTGACATGAATTGTATATTCTTCCAGGTCAAAAGCCGGTGTTCCTTGAGTTTGCTATTGACTCGAGATTAAAAAAAATGTTATGGAGTATTATGTGTTATTAAAAGAAGTATTTTCATAAAATTGTTTTAAATAATAATTCAAAACAATTTTATGAAAATACTTTTTTTTTTTCAAACAAATCAACTAGATCTTAAATGTTGTTTTAATTTTTTTGATAGAATAAAAAATAATCTTCAATTTTGAATACATAGCTTCTGATTACATTGTTAGAGGTACCATAGTTTGTTGTGTCCTTTATTTTAGTAAAACACTGAGTAATTTTTTTCATTTTTAAAATTCATTTATAAGGCATATCAAATCTTAAACTAAAACATTTCCAGTGTAAATTTAATCCTAGAATGTAAAAAATCATAAATTAAAAAACACGTAAATTAAGCTTAAAGCGCTTATCAAAACTTATAAAGAAATATATATGTAAATTAGTTATAACACAGTTTTTTAAATTGTGCAGGTTTTGCTTACGAATAAAGAATATAAACAATGCTAGCTTTAGTTGAGCATTACATAATATCAGCGCAAAAATGCCTAATTGAGTATTGGTAACTTAAGTAGTATTCGAGATTTTCTATAACGCATCTAACAGTTATTATAAAATTAGTGTGAAATAGAAAAACCAAAATACCTTCCAAACTATGCAAGATATCATAATTTAAATAAATAATTACTAATACTATATTTTCTTTATCAGCCGGTCCACTCCACTGCTGGATGTGTGCCCCATAGCGTGCAAAAGGGGAATTTTCCATAATCACCACGCTTTGCACGCGAATTGCTGATCGCAGTTTAGTGTTAGGCACTCAGGTGGATGCTGCTGCCTATCCACTGGCGTAATTTATTTATGACAACTTACAACTATTTTTACAGGGTAAACCTAATACAATAGCGTAGTCCATTAATATAATATCATAAAACCTAACTAATTCTAAGTTAACATAAACAAAGTGGCCTTTACGAATTCGTTCAGAGAAATCCCTTAGTCATCTTTTGCGACATCCAGAGTTAAGGGACTCTTATTCTTAGGCCGAGACTTACATGGCACAAATATATAGTTTATACGGCATTGAATACAATAACTTTTTTTCAAATTTACTTAACATTTATTAAATAAAAAATTAAAAAAACTAAAATGAGTTTGGATGGTATTGTGATTTTTATAAGTGACTCATTTTCATTGTTATCAGAAATAAGCATGTTAATCTAGTATTTACAACAAAATACATCACTTTTCTTGCAGTCGAGTCAACAGCTTTATATCCTGGTGAATTCATTACAGTACGTCGTTTGAATAATTCTCATTCGTTACCCGATTTAAAGCTGAGCTCTAAAGCTGGCTCTACACCCACGCCAAAGAATAGTGTTAGAGCGGGTATTACTAGAGTGACAAATTTACATTCTACGAGTATGTTCGTAGATGTTTTTTTTTATTTGAAATTGTGGTGAATCTTTTGTCCAACCTTACAAAATAAGACTAAAATAAAACTTATATTTAAAATGAGTTCATTATTAAAATAATATTTATAAGAGAAAAATATAAATAAAACATTACTTCACATACTCTAACAAGCTTACCTATTATATCACTAGCTTTTACTAAACTTGACCTTTTAGTGTGTTAGTTAGTATGTATGTTACTTCGTGTGGGACCAATCTTGAAACTGAATTTTGAACCAGTTCTAACCAACTGATTGAGCTGTTTGTCATACCTGTCTAGTTCAATATTATGGTGACGGCGAGCTGATTTGAACATGGAAGGTGGACAAAGGAACCCATTGATGGAAATATTTGATTGGTCGTGTTTAGGCTCACAGTTTAGGATTTGCCATAATCATCATGCTTAGCAGTCGGATTGGTAATAGCAGTTTGGTGTTGAGTACTCAGGCGGATGCTGCGGCCCATCCCCTGTTAATGATGTTATCCGTTAGTGAAGCTTTTACTACATCCACGGGAGGAAAAGGAGGGATCTATCCTTAGACACCATATCACTACGATTTTGCGTATTACGCTCTTTGAATTCGTTATTGTGTTTTGTTTATTTAAATAGACTACTTCTAAACTCATTTGTTAACGTGTTCTCTTGACGTAACTTTACAAAGCTTAAATTTCTATCATGTTCTATAACAAACAGTGTTTATTATAAACGGTTGTGGGATGTGGGTCAAACTGGTAAACCCTGTATATTAGTTAAATTACATAATTGTTTAACAGAAACTTGTGTAAATTATTTCAAATTAATGAAATTGAACAACATCTCTTCTTCTTTTAATTATAGCCTCTGAGGTAAGTCTTCTGAATTTTGCCAGTGTCAAGTAGGTAGAATATTTTGATAAAATTAGATAAAGTCGTTAAAGTCTTAGTCATAAGTCATGTTCTAGTAAAACGGTGAGTTTTACAAAAATGTTGATGGACAATTACCCCCCATTTGAAAAGACACGCAATACACTTATATTTAAATTTACTACCATGTGCTCTTTAAATATGCTACATCGGTTAAAATGTCAACAAAATTACACGATATTATACTCAAAAAAACACTAATGCCCTTATTCATAATCATTTTTTGAAGCAATTTTAGTTAAAATAACTTTTATTTTGTTCTCTCTGATGTAAAATTACATACGCCAAAACAAGACAAATAATTATCTTAAAAAATTAGGGTTAAAAATTTACTATGAATAACAGTGTTAAATTGAAAATGAATGTTATTGATAATATAATGATAAATGAAGTGTCTTTTCGATATAGCGGTAAACGTTACGGACAAAATCTCATTTGTCCTTTTGTTGAAATTGACAAAGAGAGTCGTATGTTATGTCATTATTTTCATCAGACTTCAAAAAAAGGGGTACTCAATTCGACTATGTTTTTTGTATTTTTGTTAAGCGATTACTCCGCCAATTATAAATAGATTTTGATGATTCTTTTTTTGTATGGTAGGTGCTTCAGAAGTGTTCTCATACAATTTATCGAAATTAATTCAGCACTTTTTGAAAGAAGTCAATACTTATTTGTTTTTTTTTTCAAAAAATTAACTTTTTACCTGCGATATTTATTTTTAGCATGTGTGTAGGTATTTTTAGTGTACACTGGTTTTGACTCGTACATTGTTTGCGCTGACTAAAGAATAACTCGATGCCAAGTTTTGGAAAATTCTTGATGTGTAACTTTTAAATTAAGGCAATAAATTTCATACTGGATCGGATGGTAAGCCAGATTTGAAAACGACAGGGGTGTAGCTGGTCTACGAAAGGAAAAGAAGGGCAAGAGAGATAAATCGCTTTCTTGAAAATGTACTGCTAGGTTTCATTTGTAGGTTGTTATATATTATTCGAGTGGCGACCACAAACTGGACGACGCAGTAGACTAAAACCTTCCTATCGATGGACTAAAGCATTATAAACGTCGTAGAAAGTCGGTGGATGGAGTTGGCTATAGACCGTTCGTCGTGACATTCTAGGGGGAAAACCTATGTGGCAATGAACTTTTACAGGCTGATGATGATGAAAGAATAAGTTTCGAGCATCGGAAAGTGATTGATATATCAGTGAAATTAGTAGCTAACTGTAGTAACTATAAATTAATCTGTGACGAACTCACGTAATTAATCTTGCGAGCACTATTTAGAGCTTCGACAGATTATACAAAAGTGAGTAGCTTCAGGCGCGAAGACGCGACGGCGCGTGGACTGAAAACTTATTCTAGAAGGACAGACGATTAATGTGAACTTGGGCCTTCCATATATTAATAAATCAAGCATGTACTAATACAAATACTTATTTGTTTATTGGTAAGAACAGCGTTTTCTTATAGTCTAGGCAGAAAAAACTTGTGTGACAAACATAAGGCCAACAATAGATTACCCCAATTTGTAAATAATGTAGTTGAATTGTTGAGCTTACATAGAGTTTTACAAAAACGAAAGCATGTGTAGTTCAAATTTTAAGGAAGTTTGCATCCAAAGTGACTGAGCGCGAGTAACGTAGGTGCCATAAATAAATAAATAAATTTAATTAATTCACAAATTAATAATAAAATAATATTATATAGCACACATTTACATAAAGTTTTGAAACTATCATGGTTATTAACATAATTATCACTAGAAACGGGATATTTACCATGATTTTTGAGCATTATTGATTCCCGATATTTCGGCACAGTTTCATGCGCCATGATCACGGGTAAACTGAAGTCTTTGCGAGTAGATTTTTATTGTTATTGGTAGCCGTAACGATCTACCCCCTTTCTCACTCTTTTCCCCGTTTCTTCAGTTTACCCGTGATCATGGCGAATGAAACTATGCCGAAATATCGGGAATCAATAATGCTCAAAAATCATGGTAAATATCCCGTTTCTAGTGATAATTACATTTACATCAACATTGTTATTATTAATAAAATTAAATAATTAATAATGTAACTGTATGGCGTCACTAAAAAATAAATTTTACAGTTCACGTAATTCGTAGATTCGTAGTTTGTTTGGAGTGTAACCCACAGGCGTAGGTTCTAATCCCACGTTCTCCAAAATTTATGAAGTAGATATAGCATTTTGGTAAATTCTTTGATGACGACACTCTACTACTAACTACCAATGGCTGTTTATATAGTTCAAGAAATGTTTATCTGTTTGATGTACTGAGTGAGTGAATTTTTTTCCAATTTGTTTGTGTACCTATTTACGGTATATATTATGGGCAACTACTGATGCTGATAAAAATTTCAGTAATTTCAAAATCAAAAACAGAATCTCTTTATTTTAACGATCTATTTGCCTCAATAACACTTTAAGATCGCGACAAGGTTCCAGAATAGTCCCACCAAAACTAGGTCGAGTATTTCTGTAGACTCACGCGGAAAGGCGCGCGTAATCGTGTCATTGACAACAGTTGTTTGGACATAGCCAAGATGGCTTCAAGATCATCATCATCATCAAAGATCTTTCATCAAGGTCAATGTTAATCAGCTTTATAGATTTTCCTTCTATTTTAAATATTACGACTAGCGAAAGGAAAAAAATTGTGAAACGAACTAGCTTTCATGAATTTTGATCACAGACGCTTTTTGCTGACGTCAATCGATTTTCTCGACCATGTCGACTTGGTTGCTATCTTTTTACTAGATGAAAAAAGTTGAAATTTGTTACATATAGAGTGAAGTGACGCAATCATGGGCGTATAACGTTAATATACGAATTCTGCTGAAATCAGAATTCACTTACATTCGGGTAAGATTTGGGGGGCAAACTAGAATATTTTATAAAAACTTGTGGCATTTAATATCATGTGACATATCAAATGCGAAAGGCAAAGGTTTGCCTGCGACGCAGGAGGTTGCGGGTTCGATTCCTGCCTCGGAACAAATATTTGTACGATCTGCAGATATTTGTTCAGGGTGTTCTGTGTATGATAAAAATTATCTATCTATGTAATGTATTATATTAAGTAATACTCTGCTTAGCTTGGGGCTAGATAATGTTGTGTGAAGAGTATTTAAATTAAAGTAAATTCCGGAAATGGACCCTCCTATCTCAGAAACTAAGGAGGTAAAAAATTTCATGTTGGGCCTCATGTGGTCACGATTGTAGCCGACTTGTATTTAAATTTAACTGCGAATACTAAGTACTTACGAAAGTTTTTAGCAAAAATTAATCAACACCTTCATAATTTTCGTGATGTGACCTTGGCTTTGGTTGTTGAGCCAAATCAACATAATTAAAAAATAAATTAAAAAACGTTTTCGCGACTTTTACTAGTTGTATATCCGAAAATAAAAATCCATTAAACATACAACAAACAGCACACATTATTTATAGTATTTTTTGAATGTTACGTTGAGGTTATATATCCAGGAATTTGCAAAAACACAAGCGAACATTATACCTTAAGCCGATCAAGGCATAAGCTTGACAATCGAAAATACATTTTCTTTTCAGTGAGATCACAGAATGGTAAAATGATGTATCAGATATTATAATGAATGATATTTTATGAAAAATTATTTATTTTTTATAAAAAATTGATTTAGGATTTGGGATTGTTTACTTAAATACAAATATTGATGTTCGATAAAGTTAATTAGGGCTCAATAGGAAAAAAACAGGACCCGTAAGGCTCACTTTGTTATCCATTCGTCAACAAAGTCTTGTTCTATTCTGTAAAGTTCTGTCTGTCTTTCAAGTCCCTTTTTCTCAAGTAAGGCTAACTCAGGTAAAAAAAGTATATTTAAGGTATCAACTTGAAATTATACTTTTATAAACCAAAATATAAAAATTTGTGATCTTATGTGATAATTCTGTACAAAAATCAACCTTTTATCTTAAATGCATTCAAAATTATTTCAATAAATGTCTAGCTTTTGTATAGAAATCGCGAAAATGAAACCAGTACTTCTGGTAACCTCAGAATTCTGAAATTTAGAATGCTAAGAAGATTTTGACTGTTTAACTCCTTAATGGGATGCTGAAGTTTGTAGGAAAAAGTGGCTGAAACTCCACTTTCAGCACTCGGAACCCTTAGGGCGAGAGACTTGCACTTGCCCATTTTATTGGAAAGAAAACTGAATAATTTGCTTGTTGTTATTTTAAAACGTATTTATAATATCATCAGCTTTTAATACTGTAATAATTTTAGGCAACTACAAAAGCTTCAAAAATATTTCTTGAAAAATCATGCAAATGTTAATTATACCTTAACATTTTTATTATTTTAATAGCCTTTGGATTAATTATGTTGGATAAATAAACATAAAAACTGGATCAGCCATTACAACGTAATCAGTGTACTATCATCATCATCATCACCAACTTTTTTACGTCTACTGCTGGACGAGGCTTCCCATTTTAAATACAATGGGTATGTCCATAATCACCACGCTTTGAAGGCGGATTGGTGATCGCAGTTTGTTGTTAAGTACTCAGGCGGATGCTGCTGGCCATCCTTTGGTGTAATACTTTAGATTTAGATTTTTTTAGATTTTACTACATCCACGGGAAGAGAAAGAGGTTCTATTCTTAGACTGGACATACCACGGTGCAGCGTACTATAAACACAAATAAATATTCAAACTTATCCGATGAATAGCTTAAGTAACACAAAAATCTCTTCTGTTTTCAGCTTCAATGTCTCAATAACCCATGTAGGTATGTAATTTCACGTTTCTTTCTGTTATAATGTTTTTCCATTTAATCTATACCCTAAAATATATTCCGTACGTGGGCAAAACCACTAGACCGAAATAGCTTCACGTCTACAAAAATTTCTCTCCATTTTTCCTATATAACAGCCTCGATTTCAACTTCGAGGTTCAACTTTGAAAATCCATTTTCAGCTGAAAAAAGTTTTCGCTGAAGCTTT
The DNA here is from genome assembly GCA_951392215.1 of Epirrita christyi. Lineage (NCBI taxonomy): Eukaryota > Metazoa > Arthropoda > Insecta > Lepidoptera > Geometridae > Epirrita > Epirrita christyi. The sequence goes on along the minus strand of OX595858.1, from coordinate 2,180,460 downwards.
TTGTTAGGTTTTTGAAGGGTTTGTAGTTTTGAAAAAGGTGTATTCTATCTATCTATATCTTTTTTATTGGTGTTGCACTAATGGCGTGGAAAGGAGCTTCAGGCGTTATTAGTATCTTTACTGCAAATTAATTTGGATATTTTAATAAAAAACAAAGCTTCAAAGAGGTGTCGTCATTTGTAAAAAAACAAAATTATACTTAGGTAAAATGTTTATAATTATTGAAACTATCATGGTTATTAAAATAATTATCAGTAGAAACGGGATATTTACCATGATTTTTGAGTTTTGTTGAGTTTTGTTGCCGTGATCAAGGCGCATGAAACTGTGCCGAAATATCGGGAATCAACAAAACTCAAAAATGATGGAAAATATCCCGTTTCTAGTGATAATTATGTTTATAATTATTTTGAGTGTTGCGTATAAGCAGGCTACCATTGGACCTATTGTTATTGTCATCAGCAGTCCACTGATCGAGGCCTCCCCCATATAATGCAATCTGCCATATCTGGGGTATCTGCCATAATCAACACACTTATTGGCAGGCAGATTGGTGATTACAGTATGTTTGTTGACTCAGGTTTATGCTGCTGTAAAAGCCAATTATGGGCATTGGCTTTTGCGACATCCGTGAGAGGTGACGGAGGAGTCTATTCATAGGTCGGGGACCCCACGGGTACCCCCTTTATTTACAGGAATAAAAATACGAATAGATACTCAAAATTAAATCAGTCTCTAAAATAGCATAATATTTTTGAACAATTTTGAATCTTAATTCTATAATTTTGAGTCTATTATAGTTTTTAGGGTTTCGTACCCAAAGGGTAAAACGTACCCTATTACTAAGGCTCCGCTGTCCGTCCGTCCGTCCGTCTTCACCAGGCTGTATCTCATGAACCGTGATAAGCCGGTTTAATTTTTTCGTTTGTGTAATTTACTGATGACCACTGCTTTTTAGAAAACTCTCAATTTTACATGTCTTAAGAGTACCGTAAACTAAGTAATGGCCATAAAGAGGCTTTATTGTGAGTGGCTTTATTAAAGCCATTCTTTTAGAATTCCTTACAACCACTAAACTAACATGTCGGGCTACCGTAACATAAACGGGCAACATTTGTTCAACGTTTGAAAGTATTATCGGAAGTCTACCCAAATTCGTATACAAAGGAACATGAGGCAGGAGAATAATATTTGTACGCGCATACAATGAACCTCTTGAAGGGTGGATCACTTATAGTAGAAATTATGTGGATGTGTCATTTCACTTCCATAAACCAAATATATACCAGAAATAAGATTAAAAAAAAAGTAGTTGAAATTGGTTCGATAGGTGGCGCTGACTCAACTGTAGCTGATAAGATTGTCAAATGTATTATCTGTGGTGTACGCGTACTAAGCTATTATCTAACTAATCTGTGCCTATTAGTGATGATATTCTGTTTGTGTCTGCTTCTTGAGAGTGCGCTAGTGATTTACTGGTGTTTTTTATAAGTAATACATAAATAAATAGTACGAAACGAAAATATATCCACGTTGTTGATGTTGACATTTAACTTTTTGACACTTGACAGCTACGTAAAAGAGTAGCGTCATCTATTTTCAATCATGAAAGCATTATTTGAAACGCCGGTAAAAACCCCTCATTACCATTAAAAAAGATTATTACAAACTGAATGCGAGTTTTTTTTGTCCGGGTTAGTTCCCTAGTGCTGGCGCTGTAGAACTACCAATTTTGCCAATGGGCCATAGATATACCTCAGAATAATGATTGCTTTAGTCATTATTCTGAGACGTACACAAAGCCGTTTATCAAAGTAGTTTCTTTCTGGTATATAGAGCTATGTGGAGAGTCTTGAAAAACTACATATTATATCTACCTACTCTGATTTTTAATCTTAGACAATTTTTGTAAACAAAGAAACGTCAAGATTATGCCTCTGTGTGTCATTTATGTGTGTATACACATAATAATATGATACACATACGTGACACTTACACATACAGTGACATTTCTTTGTTTACAAAAGTTGTCTAAGATTAAAAATCAGAGTATATACATTTCAGTTGTCACAGACTAGAAAAGAAACCTCTTACAAAATCTGTGAGTTCCTCTTTGTCATATCCACTTAAATTCTACTCCTAGGCAGATACTTCCAGGCAGTGTTTTGAAAGGAGGACAATGGAAGGTAAGTGGGGATTTTTTGGAACATATGTCTTGAACTTGTTATGAAATCACTTCTCATAACAATAACATACATAACATAACATTTACACAAAAAAAAGAACGTCTTCCGCCATTTTAATGGAATGGGATGCTAATCCTACTATATAATTATAGATTATATTATATTATATATTATATCCTATCCTACTAATATTATAAACGCGAAAGTTTGTGAGTATGGATGTTTGTTACTCTTTCACGTAAAAACTACTGCATGGATTTGAGTGAAATTTGGAATGGAGATACTTTACGCCCTGGATAAACACATAGGCTACTTTTCATCATCATCATCATCATCAATTTTCATCATTATTCACGCGGGTGAAACCGCGGGGCGCAACTAGTAAATAATTTAATTATGCGGATAAATATACAAATATAATAATATATAAATTACCATTTTTTTTTTACAAAAAACTAAGAACCAACTTCATTTCCTTAAGTTACACGTGAAATATCTCCACCGACCGGTCTGTTGATGACCTCAACTATTTACTCACACAAACCCGAAGCTCTAATTCATTAACTACCCTTAACCGTGTAGTAAAACTCATTAACTCAATAGTAAGCCATGAATACTTACATTAACCGAAGGGAGGCCAATAGATCAGACCATTATCAGGCCTATGTCACTTTGAAATGGTTTCCATCTGAGTACTTACTACTAATCCGCCATACATACATACATACATACATACATACAAACATACATACATATATAAACACACGCCTTTTTCACTGAAGTGGTACACAGAGCATGGCAGAGCCTCAAAGCATGGAATACGTAACTCAAAGGCCTCTTTATTGACGACCTCACACAACCTCCTGCGTCGCAGGCGAACCTACACCTGCCGCGCCACAGGAGGTTGTGTGTTCGATTCCCGCCTCGGAACAAATATTTGCACGATCTGCAGATAATTGTTCTGTGTATTTTTCTTTGTATAATAAAAAATATCTATGTATGTAATGTCTATCAGTTATCTAGTTGCCATAACACAGCTCTGCTTAGCTTGGGATAATGTTGCGATAGATAATGTTGTGTGAAATGTTCAGCATTTATTTATTTATTTATTTTTACCGTAGGTTGCATAATCGCAGGAATATAGACGTGATAAATGGTGAGCTCATCGCCGCCATTTCTTTCCACGATCAACTCGGCTAACGCTTTCTTTCAAACTGTTCAAAACTTGTTTTTTTTACTAAAGTTATTATTATTATTATTATTATATTTATTTTGCTGATTTTGATGGACATAAACATCAACGGGCTAAAGCCATTTTAATTGAGGTCTAAGTGAGGTTTCTGTACCGTATTACTATTCTTTCTTCCCTGACATTAGTGACCTTCCCTTTACTCATGATCACCAATGTAAGCTGACCTACAGGATATACTTACTCACCCGTTTTTCATGGTGTGTCCAAAGGCATTGAGTAAGCGATAGACCAGGAAATTCTGGTTATGTCTTTTTATTAAGTTATTAAGGACATACGGTTGAGCAGTTTAGAGAGCAAATTATCTGTTTGCATATCAATGGGGGTTTATGAATAAAGGATAATGTGATGTAAAGGGAAGCCTCTTGAGAAAATTATATTCATATGGGATCATTTCAGTAGTTCAATTAGGAAGGCAATGGATGGAGGCGACAGTTCAGCGTGGTTCAGTGTGGGGGAGGTTTTGTTCCGTGCGTTTTGTACGAAATTTGAATGGAATGGAAAGACACCCGTGCCATGTCCGCGCCTGTGTGGTTAGCGCTTTATAGAGGCGGCTCAAGACCGTCTGTCCTGGCAATACCGTCAGACTTATGTGACACACACATCTGTCAGCTGATGATGATAATGAGTCCAGGAATTTTGTAAGTAGTAGAACTTCTTGTGAAAGATTTCGTCCGGGGAAGTACTACCACCGTCAGCCGCCAAGAACTAGTGCTTGCATTGCTGTGTTTCGATTTGAAGGGTACGGGTGGCGGTGAAATTACAGGCACATGAGACTTCATCTTTATGTCTCAGGGTCGGAAGCGCGTGTGTGATGCCTCTGGTGTTGCAGGCGTCTATACAGGCAACGCTAACTACTTTCCATCATGTGCTTGCATTGCTCTGTTTCGGTTTGAAGGGTACGGGTGCCGGTGAAATTACAGGCACACGAGACTTCATCTTCATGTCTCAGGGTCGGAAGCGCGTCTGTGATGCTTCTGATGTTGCAGGCGTCCATAGGCTACGTTAACTACTTTCCGTCATGTGGGTTGTATACTAGTTTGCTTGCCAAAAACATAGTATAAAAAAATAAGTTGTTTGTCTTCGTTTGTTCCCGTATGCCACTGAACATTAGTAGGAACGCATTAATTACTTACTTTCTATCCAATTCAATTGAGGAGTCAATTAGTACCACCGTTAGAACAAACGTTTCAGTTACAAATTGTCGAAGGGCTTAATAAGCCAATTAATGCCCTTTCTTGTGGACCATTTTTAATTGTGTCCCACTTCTGATTGTCCCATTTATGAAAAGCAAGGGGCGTGTAATAAAGGGTCGGAGTTGTGAGATATATACTGCTAGGTGTGTTAAAAAGGGTGTAAAAGGACAGCTCCCGAAAACTGAAGGCAAATATATACCAGCTATAAACAAAAGAACCAGGACAAAATAAATTCACTTTCTTCTGAAGGATGGTAAATTTTTAACTGTTTTTTTGTGTTCATTCATTTGTTTTTGTTCACATATTGTGGTGTTCATTCATTCAGTCATATACTTAATGAATAAAAAACACGACAATATGTGTTGTAAAACTACAACAAACCATATAACGTATAGGTTCTTGGTGATGCTACAAGTTAATAAGTTTTTTGTTGAAAAAACGATTCAAAATGATACTTGCCAATTGAAAAAAAAGTTAATTTTTAATCGATTTCAAATAACTTTTCATTTAAAAAACCTACATCCGCCATTGTTTTCGACTAAATATTTGGATGAAAAAAAAATGATCCTTTCAAAACTATGGTTTTCATTTTTCATTTTTTTTTATGATTATGATACTTTCTGAATGCAAATGCTTGGTTTGTTGCTGAAAATATCAAAATCGCCATAGGTATGCCTACAAAATTTGAGGAGTTCCCTCAATTCCTCATGGATTCCATCATCAGAACTGGATTCTCAAAAAATGGTACCAATCTGAAAGTATATCTATTCAAATAAAAAAAAGAATTTAAAAAAAAAATACAACTGAATTGAGAACCCCCTCCTTTTTGTGAAGTCGGTTAAAAAGGAGGAGGGTGTTCGACTGCATGTATTTTAAATTATGTATGTTCACCGATTTATCCGCCAATTGTGGACCAATTCTGAAAATTATTTTTTTTGTTTGAGTGGTGGTTCCATTATTACCAAGTTATAGAATATGATGAAGGGATCCCATGAAAATCGAGGAAAATCCTCAAATTTTATATTTATTCATATTATTATTTTTTATTGAACTCTCTCAAATCAAACGAAATCTATTTATGATTCAGGTGTTTGGCTCTGGGAATTATCACTTCATGCTGCTGAGCTGACGATGCAAGCCACAGCACTCCTTAACTGTGAGGAGTTTTTTATAAGTTTTCAGTATGGGCAATCAGGAATTGAAGTCAGTTCTTAGTTTTTTTGTAACAATTATGGCTTATCATTGGTATGAGCGTTTAAGAATTTATAAAAATTAATAAAAAATATTGGTAAAAAAAGTTTATTTTGGCCTTGACGAGTTTTTTAATGACAAGACATTTACGTAGCTATTCATTTTAATTTGAATTGTGTTTTTTTACTGTACACTTGATTGTAATTTTTATTAATTACCTACCTACTATTTTTAAGATAAAATTGTGACACCCTTGACTTGTTTGTAGTGTTTTTTTTTTAGATTGCACGTTGTTTTGCACACTTTCTACCAACTTTATCACCTTCTCTCTAGCCTCAAAGGTATGCTGGAAGAAAACTCTTTTAAGGGTTAAGCTCGCCTTTGTACATGTCTTTCTTTTTTTGTTATTTATATAATATTTTCTGTGTGCAATAAAGAATTAAGTATAAGAATTATAAGACTTGGTACATAATTATGACACCTACCACATAAGTAGAATAAGTTTCAATTACTTATGACATTTATATTTCTTCATAATTGTGATGCAACAAAGAATTAAAATTGAATTTAATTTAATTAAGAAACTAGCTGACTCTCGAAATGGAACATCTGAAGGCCGAAAAAACCTTTCAATTGTGTGAACGATACATCACCGATATTTACTCGAGTGTCGAGCGATAAAGGCCATTGGTTTATTGCTAGGGATGAAATGGACTCCTTCGTGATTGCTTCCGTATAAACCGATCGGAAACTGTGAACTAAGAGCTTTGTTTTCGAAGCAGCAAATGATCATCATTAACAGCCTGTAGAAGTATGGATGGATTTGTACAGTGCCAAGAATGGATAAAATAAGGAATGAGTAATTGCACTAGTGATTTAAAAGTTGAAAGGAGAGCTTCGTATGAGCATGTTATGAGGAGGGATGAAACGCATGTAACTAGGAGAGCTGTTGAATTGATGAATATGAAGGTTAGTGGATGGAAAGAAAGAAGAAGACTTAAGAAACAATGAATGGATTGAGAGAGATTGTGAGAGATGATAATATGAATGAGAAAGGAGTGAATGATGTAACGGATTACAGGGGAGAGTGGAAGAAAAAACGTAAATCAAAAAAACTGTTCAGGTCTTAACTGATCTGATTATAATACCCACTCGTGACAACCCAAATAATTTAATATATTTTAGATACTGCGCTAAAACGTATTTTGAGGCTTTTGAGAGCGTGCGTGGTATGAATGTCCAAGTTTCATAGTAAGATACACAATATGAATCCAATAAATTCAGCCGAGTTTGCAGATACATAGAAGTTATATAGGATAATGCGATACAATGCTTGCTTCTGCCTACCCCTGGGATCTGAGTAGTGATCTGAGGATATCCTCCATGGGGCTGAAGCCGTGAGCCTATTAATGTATGTATCTGATGAATGCCATTCAATGTAAATTGTATCTCATTCAAATCCCATCTTTGGCTCCCAAGAGTCCCGCTTATTCTATTTCGACCTGAATTGATTCAAATGAATAGAAATTCAAATGGTTACGATGGAGTTTCTTGACAACAAAGCAAACGACATAAACGACAGCATAGTGTGCATCGTAGGGTAAAATGTACTAGGGTAACTGTATTAGGGTAATGACGACCTCTGTGGCGAGGCGGGCGAGTAGCTGGCTTAGATGCAAGAGGTTCTGAGTTCGATTCCCGCAGCAGAACAAATGTTTGTATGATCTGCTAATATTTGTTCCAGGTCTGGGAACAACTCGTAGTTTCTGATACCCACGACACAGGGAATCCTATAGTGTGGGATCATGACTACGTATGTGACTGTTCCTAACTAGTTTTAATATTCTAAAATTCAAAAGAAAAGTAAAAATACAATGCAATCCAAAGATCGTAGCGTGGGCTGTGAAGTTTGCGCAACTCATTCTGAACGCCTCGTGGCATATCAGTTGTGTCTGGAATCTTTGTTGGGAGTACTTGAGATTAAAGTTTGGAGTAGGGTTGTGCAATTTATACCTGAAGGCAGGTGGCGTCACTAGACTACGCCAATCGTACGTTCCTAATTACGTAGTCTGTAATTTGAGCGGTGACGTACTATAACTGCAATGATCGAATTAACCTTAAAGGTAGACTTCCAGGCGATACGATAGCTGAGGCCTGGGGGATTAGTAAGGGTTTTGATAGTTTTCGAAACTATATGAAGTTTCGTTTCCATCCATACATTTACTGACAGCGTCCTTAGTTTTCTTCTCGTTTTCGCTAGGGGCGCTGCAAGTAAATGTATGGATGGAAACGAAACTTCATATACCTAGTTACGAAAACTATGAAAACCCGTACTAAGTCCCCAAGAATTTAAGTAGTGCACCCAAACTCCTGACTTCCGAATTACGAGTCGTTATTAGTTTATTGTATGGTAATACATAATAATTTTCTGAAAAATACCGCTAGGGGCGCTCGTCATTTTTATTATACAAAAACCAGATTTCGACTTGTAATTCAGGAATGGGAAGGCAGGCCTTTAATAAGTCGTCGCGTGTTAGTGATTCATCCATCGCCATATTGAATTTAAATTCGATCGGACCTCTCTAATCGTGATCACTAAACGATTTCACATTTCAGGCTGTTTTGAAGTGATATGTCGCTAGCGTGTGTCACTTTAAGTCAGTTGGTAATGTATAATTAGCTTTTAATTGGAAGAATTTAACTAAATATGGCAGTTTGGCGCCCACCGTGGTGCAATCTTATACCATTATTGCCAATTTTAATTTGTTTAGACAAAGTTAAAGCAAAAAAAATATTTAATTGAAACCTCAAGGATACTTGAAGAGTATATAATTTTGTGAATTTACTGCCGTTCCCACGCAACCACTACCAACCTTTGACTATTTTAAAACTATACTAAAACTATGTTAATAACATGTGCATTAGCGAATTCATGCTTTTATTTCATATTTATTTTTAGATAGTAGGTAGCTATTTATTTCAATATTTTGTACAATTTGGCATCCAACAAAGTGGGCTCTTGTGCAACTCGTTGGGCACCAAGTCCAAAGTAATTAAATTTATATGTATCTAAAACTCTTTTTTTACTTTGTTTGTAACCGAAGTGTGATGATCCTGGATGATAGATTGAAGTACAGTTGCACTCAGAGCCCGAATTAATTTAATGTTTCCATTAAAAAACCTTTTTGGAACCATTTACAAGCGTAAAGTTAAAATCTCGACGGATGAAAGGCTGTTTCATTACATAAGTATAGCCTACATCACTACAGAACTTTCGTACCCGTCACTTTGGAGCAGTAGAAAACTTGTGCCGCAGTGTGTCGCTACCGTGTGGTGTAATCAGAGATTTATGAACAAGTCTATGGCTCAATTGGTTTAAGAGTTTTCTCTTATTTACCAAGCGAGCGCAGGAACTACTTGGAAGCGCCTGTATAGTGCCTGTATGAGTCAAGAAGACTGACCAAGAAAGAATTACTTCGTGACACAAGAAAATAAAATATATATTTCAACTTGTAAAAAGATATAAATGGTAAAACGACTTACAACTTTATAATAGGCAATTTTAAGTTTCGTATGTCTTGCCGAAATGTCTTAAACGAAGGAAGATATTCGCTGACAAAGTTGCGAAATGACAAATTCAATATTTTACTGTCTGCTTGGAAAATTCAATTTAAAAATCGTTTTAGAACATTTTCGCACTTCAATATTCTATGCTACAATGTAGGTAAATCTAGGGTGGACTGGGTTGCATTTGTATAACCTTCATATGACTAAATACATTCTTGGTTTTCCCAAGTGGCTCTCAAAAGAGTCAAAGTGATTCAAATCCAGTCATATTTATTCAGAACAAACAAATAACAATATTAAAAAAACTGTGTACTTATGTAGTATTCCACACACACGGATACCGATTTTCCACTAGACTTACATTTTTTTATACTACATAGGCAAGCAAACAAGCATACGGCCCACCTGATGGAAAGCAGTTACCATAGCCAATGTACGCCTGCAACGCCAAAGGCATTACACGCGCGCTACCGACCCTGATAGATGAAAGTCTCATATGCCTGTAATTTCACCGGCACCCGTACCCTTCAAACTGAAACAGCAATGCGAGCACTACTACTTGGCGGCAGAAATAGGTACAGCGATAGTACTTTTCAGGACGAACTGTTTTACAACAAGTTCTACTACTGAACAGACACTACATCTACTAATAATACATTTTTGACGACTTCTGTGGCGTGGCGAGCGAAGGTTCGCCTGCGACGCAGGAGGTTGCGGGTTCAATCCCCGCCTCGGAACAAATATTTGTGCGATCTGCAGATAATTGTTCCGGGTGTTCTGGGTATTATCTATGTATAATAAAAAATATCTATCTATGTAATGTATTGTATCAAGTATATCAGTTATCTAGTACCCATAACACAAAGTCTGCTTAGCTTGGGGCTAAATAATGTTGTGTGAAATGCCCAGCATTATTTATTTATTTATTTTTAATGTTTATTTATTGATTATTGTGTAACGAAATTAATTTACACGTACCAACATCTGGTTTCAATATCACTTGAGTAAGTAATTTAACGATCAGATTATGTCCTAATTCACTGCTATATAGGTGGCATTACAGGTTCATTCTCTTAGGTGGCTATAAATAATGGCTTCAAACGAGGAACAGCCGCAAAGGATATAAGGCAGCATTCTTGTGTAAAGCCGGTTACAGCCGGAGTAGTTACCGGTACAAAAACATTGCACTATTTTTAACGGACTTCAAAAATGAAAATACAAAAGAACGCTGCTCCCTTTTCAATTCACTGGTCACTTTTAATATGTATTTTTAATGTTGCTTCGTAACGCAGCCGTAGGTACTATGAGTGCGAATCAGTTGTTTTAAGGATTGTGTGATACTTATTCCCTACCTATACAGATTTTGTTTTCTTATGAGATTGTGTGTGTGCGCTTATTAACTATGACTAATGTGAGTTCCTAGTCAAACCTTTGGAGGTTTTTAAGGTACAATATTATAAAAAGTACTGTAAGAAATATTGTGGATAAATAAATTAAAAAAAAAAATATAAGGCGATTCAAAATGATCCTCGTGATTTTAATGAATTCAATTATTTTTAGAGACTGTTTTATAACAACAAACGGTTATCAGAAACCAGCTTTCAACGTGGGTTTGGTAACAGGTTTTGTGCCCGATACTGCACTATCAGCGTAATTAGTTCCGATAAATTCACCCATCGCTACGGTGAGATTGGAGACTAGTTGGTTTTCTCGGACGCGACTCTTAAATATTACTCCTTGTTATTTTTTATATTTGTAAAAACGACAGCATAAACACAATACATTATAAACGTCCCAGGAAGTCGGTGGATGGAGGTGGCTCAAGACATCAGCTCATCATCATGCTCGTTCATCGTGGCATTTCAAGGGGAGGCCTATATCCAGCAGTGGAACTTTATCAGTAATCAGTAATCATTAATTTTGTAAAAACGGGAAATTTTCACGTACCGATATGTTGGTGGAAGCACCAACAGGTTTCGATCCTAATCGAGGGTCTTCATCAGGGTGGGTATAGAATCCGCGCTACACTCCCTCTGCGTCCTTCCTCGCACTGCGTCTCTGAGCTCGCTCTTCTCGGCTTGTCCGGCGTGGGGGTGGGGGGAGTGTTTGTGTCCGCGTCATCACGCGTTCTTCGGTGACGTCATTCCGGTTGGGTTGCGGTACTCCATCATCGTCGCTGCCACTCCCGTCGCAACCATCGGGCGTGCCAGGAGCGGCCAGACAGGCTACCACCAACATGTTGGTGCTTCCACCAACATATCGGTACGTGAAAATTTCTCGTTTTTACAAAATTAATGATATAATTCACGAAAGTTACTTAAGTAAAATCAGTAATCATTTATTTCGCACCATGTACATTATTGTGGAGGTCTTAGAAAATATCACATAAAATATTAAATATCACTTCTATAGGCTGATGATGAAGATGAAATGACGGTACTGGTATGTGGCCTACCTAATGTTAAGCGGTAACCCCAGCCTATAACAAATGCCATACCTCTTAGTTCAAGTCCATCTACGTCAAAATGTGATAAAATCTCTGATTCACCTCATAAGTTTCATAACTTAGCTCATGCAAATTTAAAGGCATTAAGTGTGACCAGTTTTAACAGCAAACTTATAGTAAAAACTTACAGATTCGTGCAAGTAAGTAAGCAGAATGGTTGGTGGATGGTTGTGTAGACACTTACTAGATTAAGCTCTGCAAAAGTCATGCTTTGCGACTAAAAGTCGCGTCCGAAATAACAACTCTACCAATAAGTTGTGTAGATTGGATAGTTTTATCTACTCTACCCTTAATTTCCTCTAATTTTTATACGACTGTGCAAACCGGAAATAGGTAATAGTATTGAGGGCAGGATGATTTACGCCAATGCCATTTGATTTAAATAAATAAATAAATAATAATAAAATAATAATAGATTTATGAAATCAATAGCGATCATCATCATGTAAGAAGTCCACTGCTTGACTTCTTACATTGATGACCTCTGTGGTGCAGCGGCTGAGCAGCCAGCTGAGATGCGAGAGGTTGCGGGTTCGATTCCCGCTTTGAGACAAATTTTTGTATGATCTGCAAATATTTGTTCCGAATCTGGTTGTTATGGTACCATGGTACTCGTAGTTTCTGATACCTATGACACATGGAATCCTATTGTGGGATCAGGACTACGAATGCGACCGTGGGTGTTATGTTACGTTCTATAGCCTGATCATGATGATAATTGTTACTTGAGCTTAAATAGATCTAAGATAGAATTAATTTGTTTATAAGACTTTTTATTTAGACTGTTCTGGTAGGTGGTGTACGAAACATAGTAAAGTTTAAAAAATTTGCATTACTATAATATTGTACCAAACGGAGGTAACCGGGGAACAGACAAAGACACATAGACAGACAGGGGGTGTTAAAGGGGTGTTGTAGGGCCGCGACAAACGCAAACGTCTACGTATCACCCAGACTTGAAGGAAAAAATCACCCTGCGACAAAATCCAGAACAAAAAAATTCAATTAAGTACCCTAAAACTAAAAACACAGTTGTTGTTCGGGTTTACACCGAACACTCAATTCTGTATTTTACGTAACAAGCAAAATGCAGTATTGCCTCTATCATCGAGCTAGTACCGCCAGTACGTAACCAGCCGCCGAAAAGGCGGCGCGTATTCATTCATCATCAAACCATTTACCATAGCTATTCGTGTACCCATTGAGTAGTTCTAATACAACCATCATACGTGAACAGTGGACTTCTCATTTCTACCAAGACACCTACCAGCAGCTATGAAGCTAAGAAAGAGCGTATGAGGTCACCATAGCATCTTATACTCTCCTTTCTACAGTCGTGTTTTCAGCAGTAAAAATGAGTGCATTGCTATGCAGAATAATTAGATACACCTTCATGTTTCGTGTAAATCGTCTCAGATAGGCAGAATCCAATCATCTAGCTAGGCTATCCAATCTACCTACACATTAATCTCACTATCGAAGCGGACATTTATCGCTAATTACGCAAACAGTTGCTCACCTAATGTCCTCAAGGAGCTATTTGTCTCTATTCATCTATTAACTCCAACAGCTGGGACTATTTCACTCAATCATCATCTTTGCAACTGTACCTAAAGTACCGTACTATCATCATCATCATCAGCCATCGACGTTGACTGCTGGACGAGGCCTCTCATATATGCAATGGATTGGCCATAATCACCATAACTGCAGATGGATTGGTGATAGCAGTATTGATGAGTACTCAGGTGGATGCTGCTGCCCATCCATCACACACACAAACATGCACACATGCTGCTTCTATGTGTTTTATACCTTAAACACCTTTGATGACATCCATAGGACTAAGAGGAGTCTTTTTCTTAGGGCGAGACTACTTATTTATTTAATTAATTAATTAGAACGGCCTAAGCCAATTACACTATTAACATTCATTACAAAAATTACTATCATTATTAAAAAACTTACAAAATACCTTTTACAAAAAACAAATATATACCTACCTATAGCAAGTCAGATATTAAAAGGTATAAATGTTTAAATATATAGGTAAAATTATCCAAATTACTAAAAACATGTCATATTACACATAAAAATTAATTAATGCAAAAATAAAATAAAAATCACATTATACAATTAAAGACAAATAACCTACATTCATTACGCAAAAACCATTCATTCTTCCTCCCACAGTACCTCAGACAGGTACTGTGAGGACCTCAGTTATTACGACGGCTTTAAAACATTCTTATCCTATCCTACTAATACTATAAATGTAAAAGTTTGTGAGGATGGATGGATGTTTGTTACTCTTTCATGCAAAAACTACTGAATAGAATTTGATTAAACTTTACAGTATAATAGCTTATACATCAGAATTATCATATTAGCGGGTGAAGCTGCGAGAAATTGCTAGTAATCTATTTATATATATAAAAGAAAGTCTTGTTAGTTACACTATTTAAAACTCAAGAACGGCTGAACCGATTCGGTTGAAAATTGGTGGGGTAGCTTAGAATCAGCAGAGGGACATAGAAAAAAAATCCTTTTAAAAATTTCAAATCCCATCCTACTCCTACTAATATTATAAACGCGAAAGTTTGTGAGTATGGATGTTTGTTACTCTTTCATGTAAAAACTACTGAATGGATTTGAGTGAAATTTGGAATGGAGATACTTTACGCTCTGGATTAACACATAGGCTACTTTTCATCATCATCATCATCATCATCAATTTTCATCATTATTCACGCGGGTGAAACCGTGGGACGCAACTAGTTAATAAAATAAATTCTGCTTATTTATTGCCTCTAACGCGGAACAGAGTTCGCGTATAATTTTATAAATGAGAAAGTTTGTGAGTATGTATTTTTACTTCTTCACGCTCAAACTTCTGAACAGATTTGAGTGTAATTTTGAATGAAGATACTTTATAAAACACACAGGCTACTTTTCATCATCAACATCATCATCAATTGTTATCATTGTTCACGCGGGTGAAACCGCGGGGCACAGCTAGTTATGTATACGAATGTTAAGATGTTTGTTTCTTAATCACGCTTAGTAACGATTGTACCGAGTTTGATGAAATTTAGTAAGAAGATAATGATATGGATTGACATACAAAATACATTTTATTCGAATACCACTCAAGCAAAGCCACGGGAGTATGCTACATTTCCTTAGTTCAGTTAAAAAGCTTTGTTTTGCAAATCCTTTAATATGTTTCACAATATTTTCATTTCATATACATTTACCTATCTTATTATATACATTTATCTTATCTTATTTACATAGACCATGAAAACTTCATTACAGTCGAGGCCGTCAAATCAAGCAATCTTTCAACCATCGGTACTCGGGCCAAAACGGAAGTTATCGGCCCGGACCGGAAGTGCAGATAATAAATTCACCCCTCCCTTCTCTCCTTTCCTCTTCAGATGACAGGAGGCTGAACTCTGAAGATCTATAGTCTATGAGGTTACAATTGTTATAAATAGACGATTTTTACGGGTTTGTATTCGGTTATACTTATCCCGGTAGGTATTTGTTTATTTAATTAATTAGAATGGTCTAAGGCAATTACACTAAATTAACATACATAAAGTTACTTAAAAAATACTTTTTACAAAAAAACAAATATATACCTACCTACTTGAAGCAAGTCAGACATCAAAGAAGATAAATATCCTATCCTATCCTACTAATATTATAAACGCGAAAGTTTGTGAGTATGGATGTTTGTTACTCTTTCACGTAAAAACTACTGAATGGATTTTAGTGAAATTTGGAATGGAGATACTTTACGCCTTGGATTAACACATAGGCTACTTTTCATCATCATCATCATCATCATCAATTTTTATCATTATTAACGCGGGTGAAACCGCGGGGCGCAACTAGTTTAAATATATAGGTCAAATTATCCAAAATATAATATAACACCCAACAGACACTACATATAGTCAAGAGGCCTTACAATGAGCTCTTATAGCGATTCAGTTCAAAAACTATTCAGTACAAAATATCGGTTCGTCGTTGACATCCGTCATCATTGAATAACTTTAATCGCAGAAGTCTATAGACCTTCTGCTACTGTGCCTTTAAATATAGCTGCGGACATCATGGAACCGATATTTTGTACTGAATAGTTTTTGAACTGAATCGCTATAATAGCTCATGGGAAGGCCTCTGATCTCACACTCGGGTTGATGACTGGCGTGGCGTAGAGGGCGAGTAGTCGGCTGAGAAGCAAGAGTTTGTGGGTTCTATTACCGCTGCGAGACAAATGTTTGCTTGATCTGCAAATATTTGTTCAGGGTCTGGGTGTTGTGGTATCATGGTATTCGTAGTCCCTGGTACCCACGACAGAGAATTCTAGTATGGGATCAGGACTATATATGTGACTGTTGGGTGTTATGTTATGTTAGGGTTCCCTGTGTCGTGCGTATCAGGAACTACGAGTACCAAAGTACCACAACACCCAGACTACAGTTATATTTTTTTTGTCTCAAATAAAGTTCGTTTAACACTTTGACTGCGGACAGTTTTCCGAGATTCGCGAGTGAATACGCGTTTTCGAATTGGAACACAGATGTGTGTGTCAGCCGCACTGTTGAAGGAAAAAAGCTTCCAAAGGAATGAAACGCAGATAAAATAAAAATAAAACACTCAAAAATCAAAAACACGCGTCTTTGTTTTCAGCAAGCAAGCATTACTCAAATTTCCATCTAGAGCCTTTTTGTGATCATTTTAGTCATCATCATCACCAGCCTGTTTACGTCCACTGCTGGACGATGCCTCCTCCATTGAATAGAATGGGGGGGGTGTTTTTTTCTTTTTTTTGTTTTTTTTTTCGCTTGGCGGGCGGAATGGTTATCGCAGTTGGCGATAAGTACTCAGATGTATGTTGCTGCCCTGGTGTAATCCCCTAGTAAGGCTTTGACTACATCCACGGGAGGAGAAGGAGAGGTTTTTTCTTAGGCCAGACACACCACGACACTTGATCATTTACCTATTATTATATTTAGTACCTAGCTGATATAAAAAAATAATTTCATACTACGAAGCACAACACAACTTTTATATGTGACTATGTAACTATTATATCTTTTTCTTTTTTATGTGTTGGGGATTTGGGGACTGTAACACGGATCGTCTTTTTGGGGAAAACAGTCTCCGAGGACAGTGAAGTGGTTAACAGTATAGCAAAAAGTGACACAAAAAGGTTTTAGTTGAAAAGTATCTTTTTAAAGAATTACCACTTCGGGAAATCACAATTTTTTTGTTTACTTAAAAAAATAATGCAGTAGACTATTTTAGCCTTTTCATGCTACGGAACCCTGAAATAAAACAGACGCGTCACTTTTATAGGTATTAGTCAAGATAAATGGTGTCTGTCGTCTACTTGAGCTTTGTCTATGGACTTCGTCGTTTAATTTATTGCACGTCATTTCCTTAAGGCGTATCGAGTAAAAGAAGGTCTTCATACAAAATAAAAGGTTCCATGTTGCTTAAAATAAGGCATTTTGTTTATCATACATTGTTTATCTTTATATTTTTTTATTTTTACTGTGATGACTTATTATAAATTGTATGTGATACTTTTATTTATACTTAACGAAACTTAAATCTTAAACTTTAGTACTTAATATTTAATAATAATCTTGTCAATGTGTTACTACTGTTCTAACTTTTGAAACTATCATGGTTATTAACATAATTATCACTAGAAACGGGATATTTACCATGATTTTTCAATAAATCTCAAAAATCATGGTAATTATCCCGTTTGTAGTGATAATTATGTTACTACTGTGCCAATGAATGATTCTATTCTATTCTATTCATAAAATAATGCAAATTTTCATCATCATCATTATATGCAGCTGTCAGACGTCCACTGTTGGAAGAGGCCTTCCCCCTAAATAGATTGCAATGAGGGGATTTACCATAATTATCACGCTTGGCAGGCGGATAGGTGATTGCAGTATTGGTGTTGAGTACTCAGACGGATACTGCTGCCCATCCCTATTGGTGTATTCCCTTAGTCGGCTTTTACAATATCCACGGGAGGAGACGGAGGGGTATTCTCAGGCTGGACCCACGGCTGTATGTATGTGGCAAGGCACGATGAGTTCGGCTGTTACAATATCCCTAAAGGCCACTGTCAATCATTGGTAAATAAAAAATAAATAAATAAATAATGCTGGACATTTCACACAACATTACCTAGTCCCAAGCTAAGCAGAGCTTGTGTTATGGCTACTAGATAACTGATATACTTAATACAATGCATTACATAGATAGATATTTTTATTATACATAGAAAATACCCAGAACAGCCAGAACAATTATTTGCAGATCGCACAAACATTTGTTCCGAGGCGGGGATCGAACCCGCAACCTCCTGCGTCGCAGGCGAACCTTCGCCCACCGCGCCACAGAGGTAGTCAAAATAAAAAAAAATAAAAAACATTATACATACTTACCCCAAGCTGGTTTCAGACCTAACGGTGACCAAGAAAGAAACAGTGTAAAGAAGTAGACAAGTGATTACCTATATTTAACTTAATTATCACTAGAAACGGGATATTTACCATGACGGCTACCAATAGGTAACATCTACTCGCAAAGACTTCAGTTTACCCATGATCATGGCGCATACAACTGTGCTGATATATCGGGGTCTCAAAAATCATGGTAAATATTCCGTTTCTAGTGATAATTATGTTCATAACCATGATAGTTCCAAAAGTTATATATTTAACTTAATTACCTAAACAACTTGTTTGAAAAAAAAAACAAAAATAGCCTAAAAAAATGGTAATTTTAGAATCTTTCTCAAACGTCGCGGGGATTCTGTGGGTGGAGGCGGCTTAAGACCGTTCGTCGTGGCATTCTAAGGGGGAGGCCTATGTCCAACAGTGGACTTTTATTGGCTGATTGATGATATGTCAGCTCTCGAAATAATAATATACTCTTATTACTACTCTATTGTTACTCTTTTCTTTCTTTATTTATTTAATGGCCTGCGATGAAAACTTTCTTCAATTTTGCTAATTTCAAGTAATTATTTTGATAAGTAACTTTTATTGACAAGTTATGTCAAGTCGTCATAGTCTCAGTCAAGTCATGTTCTAGTCATATTGTTACTCAATGACGCCGTAATGGCTTAATCAAGATTAGGATTTACAAGCACTTAGGATAATTTTCATATTAGTACCAAGCGAGTGAAATCACGGAGCGAATGCAATTAATGCCTTTTTTTAACCGACTTCCCAAAAAAGGAGGAGGTTCTCAATTCAGTAGTTTTTTTTTTTTTTTTATGTTTGTTACCGCATATCTCCGGCGTTTATGAACCGATTTGGAAAATTCTTTTTTTATTTGCATAGATATACTTCCAGATTGGTCCCATATTTTTCAGAACCCAGTTCTGATGATGGAATCCATGAGGAATTGAGGGAACTCCTCAAATATTGTAGGCATACATATGGCGATTTTGATATTTTCAGCAACAAACCAAGCATTTGCATTCAGAAAGTATCATAATCTTTTCACCACTATGGTTCTTTCATCATTTTTTTTCATCCAAATATTTAGTCGTATACAATGGCGGAAGTCGGTTTTTTAAATGAAAAGTTATGTATTTTAATAATAGTAATAATAATATCTTATTATTAAGATGTACTCAGTTTATTAAGACGAAATTCAAATTCTACGATTGGCAATTTTCCTTTACACCCTTATTATCTAAGTGGAAAATCAAGAAAGAGAAAACATCAAACGGCTTTATTTATTTTTGATCAACCTTGTCTCACAAGGATTAACGTGATGAGTTGTTACAGTTTTTAGGGTTCCGTAGTAACGAACGTTCACATCGTAAAGGTACAGTTACACATGCTCATTACTAGCGCAAAAGCATGCCACTATTGAGCAAATGCTACTTAGTAGCATGTATGTTAACATTGCTAATAATGAGCATGCTCATCTCGAGTTTGCTCAAAAATCGAAGGTCGTGGGATTTTTGGGCATGCTACCTGTAGCGCGGGTGGAAGGTGGCGTGCTTTTAGCGCGTTTGAACAGGTTTGCTTATTGAGCATGCTAAAATGTCTACTTGCTAAAAACAACTTGCATGTTCTGTTGAGAACTTGCTAGAATGTCAAATACCGAAGCTTCCAGCCCGCGCTTAAATAGCATGTGTGTGTGTTGTTTGCTTTGAGCACGCTTATTTATAAGCATTTGGTGGAAGGTGTTCACTTATACCTTAAACAGGTTATTGAGTGACTACCAACATTTACTTATATTGTTCGTTACTTGTATCCGTAAGTGATGCGTACGGGGTGGATAAGAAAAACAGTCTTTGACCTTCACAGTAATATACTTTTTCACACCACCTGCTCGACAATGTCCGATTACATATCATACAACCTCAACGTAAAGTAAAGCATTGTCTCTCTAGGGATATAAAGTTGTATGAAACTCCCTAGGGATTAAAGTGATTTGAATTTGGAACGTCAAATTCGTGTGGAAACTCCTGGAAAACTCCAAGTAAAAAATGCCCATATGGCATTGTAAAGAGGTTTGTTCGAAAATCGAACTGGCCACCAAAAGCAGAACTCAGAAAAAAAAAATAGGCGCGATTTTAAAGAATGTGAAACAAAAGAGATGTTAGGTTGGTGCTGTGTTTTTCAGTGAAATTTGTTACAATATTCTAGTAATATATAATTATGTCAATGGAAATATTAGTGTTAACAAAAAATGTCAAGCGATAATGATTCTACTCCAGAGTTCATCAAAACAGACGATACTTATTTTATGGAGCCCTGGCTTTTTATTGTCTCGCAGTAGGTGTGAAAAGTAGAGTATGCTCCTCTGGAATAAAGCCTGTCTTCGTCTTGGGCAGCTTGAACCCCTCGCTTCACTCAGGACTCTATATAACTCCCTCGCTACACTCGGGAGTTAACTTAGAGTCCCTCGTTACACTCAGGGTTCAATATGCCACCCGCGACATAAGACACTGCTTTATTCCCTTAGTGCATAATCTACTATAATTTGGGTATTTAAGTTACACGTTTTAGTCCGTCAGTGGGACAAGGGTAAACCGAGTGAGGGTGACGAAATGACTGACCATCCAATGCATGGTACTAGTTTTAGGCTGAATCGCCGATTCATTCCCACTAGTCCCTTTTGGCAGTCCCTTTAAAGGTAATAATGGGACTTTTTTTTCCCACTAGTTCCTTTGAAATAATCAAAGGGACTAGTGGGACATCATGTAAGGTCATTTTGTCCCTTTAACCCTGGAAACTCTAAAATCGAGTGTGCAGTCACTTATATTATACATAGATAAGATAATTAAACCCGTTTATTCCAATCTTTCCTACCAACTGCCTGATGGAAATAATTTTCCCCATTTTTAGGGTAATTTCCAAAAAGATGGAAAATCAGAATTCTGATGATGCAGAACCATTTCGAGTACCCCAAAATGTTGCCTGATGGAAATAATTTTCCCCATTTTTAGGATAATTTCCAAAAAGTTGTAAAATCAAAATTCTGATGATGCAGAACCATTTCGAGTACCCCAAAATGTTGCCTGATGGAAAGATCTATATGGAACAAATTTGAGCGAAAATCCAAATTCCAATCTGTCTGACTAGTCAGGCTAACAGTTTTGAATAATTTTGTCCAAACAGTTAGACTTACGAACTGTTGGTAGGAAAGATTGGAATAAACGGTTAATCCAGGGCGTAAAGTATCTCCATTCCAAATTTCACTCAAATCCATTCAGTAGTTTTTACGTGAAAGAGTAACAAACATCCATCCATACTCACAAACTTTCGCGTTTATAATATTAGTAGGAAGTATATTTTGTTCTACCGGGAGAAGTCGAACATTGAGGATTTTTTCTTTGTTATATCCATTTTTAGCGTAGAAAACGTAAATCTTTAAAAATGAGGTAGCAAAACTAAAAATAGATGGCACTGCTTCATTAAAAAAAAATTTTATTTCTTCACAAAATCTCTCATGTTAGAGAAATTGACTCGGTGGTTTTAGATGTCTGGTGGATCATCCATACTAACATACTTACATAGCCGTTAAATACAAAACCGTTTCTTCCCCACTTAAGTAGTCCGGCTGATAAAGGTGTCATCGCGAGGTCTCGCGAACTCGGTTCGGAGCGAACTACCAGTTATTAACAATCCCATTGTCAAACAGGGACTGTAAAATCCTTTCCGGTTGAAGTCGATGTAGCGTGGAATCGACATGGCGGGAACAATTCGTGAAATGTAGCATAGGCTACGTGCAGCGCAAACCCTCTTTTCTATCCCCCTGCCCAGCATGGGTTAAAGGTACTAATGGGACTTTTTTTTCCCACTAGTCCCTTTGATTATTTCAAAGGAACTAGTGGGAAAAAAAAGTCCCATTAGTACCTTTAAAGGGACTGCCCAAAGGGACTAGTGGGAATGAATCGAATCGCCAAACGCGATTTGCACGCGTACTATTTAATTAACTGTGTCACCACAAGCAAATGTGTCAGCTTGAAGAGCACGCTTGTTTTAGCATGCTAATAAGCATGACATTTTATGAGCATGTGTAACTGTACCTTTAGTATGTCATCGTTTTCTTTCGTTGTTTTGTCAAGTTTTGTTTATGTTTTAGAAGTATTTTCTATTCTGTTATATTCTATTTGGGACTTTTTCTGTTCTTTCGAAGGGAGACGTTGTCCTTTTTTATTTTATTTCAATTTCTAGTGTTTTTTTGAGTTATATCGTGTAATTTTGTTGGCATTTTAACCGGTGTAGCTTATAAAGAGCACATAGTAGTGAATTTAAATAAAATAAGTGTATCGCGTGTCTTTTCGAAGGGGTGGAAATTGTCCAGGAACATTCTAGTAAAACGCCATATCAATTTACTAGAACATGACTTGACAGAAAACTTTGACGACTGGGCATAGTTTGATTATATCAATAACTTGACATTGGCAAAATTGAGTAAATCCTCAGATGCCATATAAAAAAAAGAAAAAAAATATTCTATTTTATGAAGAAAGAAGACGTCCAAGAATACCGTACCCCTCTCGCATCTCTGTTTTCTTGACAAATATTTTTCTGTCCGTGAAGCTTTTGTTGACTTATTCGTATGATGACTCTGAAGTTCTAATACCTAGACATAACTAGCATATCTCACACTCATGTTCTATAATACTTTCCTCTCTACTGACCTCTGTTGCGCGGTGGACCAGTAGCCGGCTGAGATGCAAGAAGTTGCGAGTTCGATTCCCGTTGCGGAACAGATGTTTGTATGATCTGCATATATTTGTTCCGGGTCTGAGTGTTATGGTGGTACTTGTAGTTCCTGATACCAGCAAAACATGGAATCCTAGTGTGGGATCAAGACTACGTATGTGACTGTTGGGTGTTATGTTATGTTACACTTGTTATAGTTTTATGTTCTGTATGTAGCAATAAATATATTTTTTCATAAAAAAAATTCTTGTCCTTCCGACTGCGGTAATAGGTGTATATTTGAACGAGCGAAGCGAGTTCTCTGAGTCAAGTTGGAAGAATCGGCGTTTGTATGTATGTATGTGTGTATGTATGTATGTATGTAAGTTTGTCCGATGAAAACTTCCAAACCGTTGATCCGATCTTCATGAAATTTGGTATGGGGGTAGATAGTATTGGTACAATTTGTAGGTAAGGTTATTATGAGCTATATCGGTCAGGGGGTTGCTGAGATATTGGGGTCCAAGAGGGGGTTAAAAAAATAAAAGTGAGACAGTCAGATCAAGTGGGGTGTCTAATGAAAGCGCTTTGGTTGGACATTTCAAAACTGTTTTTAATAAGTATTTAAACTTAGTAGTTACCGAGATATTAGGGAAAATAAAAACCGTAAAAATCAAAAGTTCTAGGGTACTTCCAGCAGTCCCACAAGGCTGAAATTTGGTATGCTTGTGGCTTTTGTGTCACAACTACAGGGAAAAGTCTGAAATTGAAGTATTTTGAGACTTGTACCCTATAAAACAAAAATCCAATATAATATGCGTTGTTGACCTCCCATTTCTAAGAATTTGAATGACGTTGGAGTTCTATGATTTCGTCAAAAGGACCTTACCAATTAATTCGTAACAGGTACTTATGTACCAAGAGAGACAAGTTACTTGTCTCTGGTGGTATGAACGCCCCGTTGCTTAGTGCTTATTCAAAAGTTATTTCGATGATGTGTAGGAAATTACCTCAAGGCGAAAATTTAAAAAAAAATACGTAATGGAAATTATGGAAATGTCTTACTTAAGTAGTCGGGCTGATAAAGGTGTCATCGCGAGGTCTCAGTTCGGGGCGAACCACTAGTACTCTATTTAATCACACTTTTTTCCGTGCGTGAAAAAGTGTAGTGAAATAATTTTGTCAAGGCGTTCCATACAGTAATAATCTATTTTGCATTAGTTCATGTTGGTTCCTTACGATGATTCCTTTGTCATTGCAATACTTTTATCAAAGATTCGAACAAACGACTGTTTCGTATCGTGATCGTAAGTCGAGGTACATCCCTCTCAACTGGTTGAAAATGGCTTCTATCTATCCTATAAGTACATAAGCTTTAAATGCTTCCAGTCCGTTAGCATCTCCCTGTTTAATTTCATCAGAATCTCAAGTTACGTTACGTCATTTAATTTATGTCTTAATTTATCATCCAGACGTGTCATATGAAGCGCCCTATTTACGTCGTCTTCAATTAGATGCTTGTAATTTACTTTAGATATAAAAGGAATATTTGCCAAATCAGTTTTTTTTAATCTAACATTAAAGAAGCCTTTTCTACTTAACAAAAAATCAAAGTTCAATAAAAGTCATATCTTTGCATTTGTGACCTTTTAACTTAATCGACGTCATATGTGCCTTTTTAACCTGGACCTATATGAGGAAACATGCAAGGCAGCGACTGAGTAACTTCTGCTACTCGTTGTGAGACTTTATAAGTAAATTTTCCCCTTTATTATTAGTAATATAAAGGGAAAAATTACAGAACTCAAAATTTCAACAATGAAATCTTGATAAGTCCAATATTTCTTATAGTATATAGATAGATAGAATATTCTTTAATGCACAACAAAAACAATGTACATAGGAAGCTATCTCTATCACCTTTGTATAATGTAGATAAAAATTATGTAGGTGGTGCTAAATTCGTATAGGGAAAAAAATTGTTACCTTATGTATAGGTACAACACACAACATATTGATTTAAAATATATAATACATCTCAAATAATTAACAGTATATTATGCCTACGTAAAAGCCTAAGTAAGATATTAAAAAGTAAGATATTATATAATATACACCAATAAATACATATTTATAAATAAATTAAATATTAGAGTTTAAAGATACCACTTACTTTATACAGGGTGTAAAAAGACAGCTCCCGAATACTGAAGGTACCGGTAAAGCTACCTTTATCATAGCTATATAAAATAGCTTTCGCCTGAGAGGTGATTCATACTGGAGGAAACCTTTTTTGGTCTTTTCGTATCGTATTTGTCAGCCAGCAATGAACGCATTTATTCCGGCCGCGCGAGTTCAACGCTGCCGGTGAGCTGATCGGCCCGTAGGGCCAATTTTCTTATGTGATTTTTGACGTTTTTATTTATTAACGTGTTTTTTATGATGGAAAATAGGTTTTTGTGTTCCTTTAACGATATTTTATGGATATCTATAAAGAAAACACGAAAAAAGCAGACCAAAAGTGAGCATCTTTTCAGGTTAAATATTTTCAGAATCATGTTCTGAATGCACTGTTTCAGTTTTCGGGAGTAGTCTTTTTACGCCCGGTATAAGTTAATCATTAGAGTAAAAAAGTGATTATGCATTCAAGCTCTGAAGGCAACATGATCGAATCGTAATATTGGTGAAAAAACCAGCCGTATTGAGAATTGGGGTTTTTAATAAGGTGTCGAGCTATCCATACTTATGTATTATTTTACTATGCTACTGGGGCAAACACTGTCCGCTATATCATCGTATATCGTAGGTATCGACAATGCTACAACTCTATAGAATTTCTCTGTCTGCTCTGAAACTAGATTACTAGAGTGTTCAGCCATTGTTATATAACTATTAGATGAATCAGAATATTGACAAAGTTCTAAGTTACGGTTAGATACTAAAGGCCTTATTCATAATCATTTTTGAAACCTATTTTAGTTACAATAGCTTTTTTCTTGTTCTCTCTGATGTAAGATGTCATACGTCAAAACAAGACAATATTGGTGTTATTATAAAAAAATGCCCTTAGTCTGGGTTTAAACCAGGACTACCAGTCTAGGCTTAAATATCGACCTATGGTATATACGACTGTAATACAAAAGCAGATGGTATGTTTTCCAGAAGCAACTTCCAAGCTAGATATGCCAAAAATTACATAAGCTTGGACTATCTCTGGTTCCCTTATGATCGAATTACCTTAAAAGCGAGATGCCAACGAATGCATTATACCTAAACATGAGATTTACCTAAAAAGCTGTTTAGTTTATCTAAAACCAGGCAGCCCCCTAGTTTAGCAATGGTCTATAAATTGACAGTTGATTGCTTGTTAGAGGTAAGAATTCGGACATTTCAATTGTGATGAGACACAATCCGTCAGTTTGATACTTTGGAAATTGCGAAGTAGCGCGAGAATTGATTTCGGAAAACAAACCATCTGCTTTCTTATTTAAAGTCGCATATGCCTAATGTCGATATTTAATCCTAGACTAGTACGCCTGGACTAAATTCAAGATTTAGTCCATGTTCTGTAATAAGGCCGCAAATGTTTAAAAATGATTATGAATATGTTTATATACCAGTATTCCACTCTAGAGTGTAAGTGTACTGCTATTGTGTGTCCGGCCTAAGAAAAGACCCGTTCATCTCCTCCCGTGGATGTCGTAAAATCCAACTGAGGGATTACACCAGGCGCTGGGCAGCAGCATCCATCTTAATACTCAACACCAATCCACCTGCCAAGCGTGGTGATTATGGTATTGTCATTGTATTTTAAATGGCAGGTCTCGCCAAGCAGTGGAAGTCTAATAGTTAGTGCTGATGATGATGACTTAATGTGGTTAAATTAAACATAGAAGCAGGGATTTTTATCTACAACTGCTTAAATGGAAATTTGCAATATCTGTACTTACCTATTTACCTGCTTCTAAAGTACTGCTCTATTAAGTATATAAAGCGTAGCGTGTGCTGCCTTATAAACCTTTGCTGATCTTTATTTACTTTTGACTACCTTTCTAAGGTTTTTAAGTTCTCATCCTACTTCCTACTATCCTATCCTATCCTACTCCTACTAATATTATAAACGCGAAAGTTTGTGAGTATGGATGTTTGTTAATCTTTCACGTAAAACCTACTGAATATAAATAAATAAATGCTGGACATTTCACAAAGCATTATCTAGCCCCAAGCTAAGCAGAGCTTGTGTTATGGGTACTAGATAACTGATATACTTAATACAATACATTACATAGATAGATATTTTTTATTATACATAGAAAAATACCCAGAACACCCTGAACAAATATCTGCAGATTGTACAAATATTTGTTCCGACGCGGGGATCGAACCCGCAACCTATGCGTCGCAGGCGAACCTTCGCCCGCCGCGCCACAGAGGTCGTAATTAATGTATTTGAGTGAAATTTGGAATGGAGATACTTTACGCCCTGGATTAACACATAGGCTACTTTTCATCATCATCATCATCAATTTTCATCATTATTCACGCGGGTAAAACCGCGGGGCGCAACTAGTTTAATATGTATCAGCAACTACCTGCTCTGAGGCACCATGCAGGCGCTTCCCACTCGTGATAAGACGGATCATCTAAGTAAGCTAAGCCGAGTTTGTTGCCTGATTCTTTTAGGCTTGGTCGTGTTGGAACAAGAGTAATTTTAGTTTATAAGACGATTCAAAATGATCCTTGTGATTTCAATTAATAAAACTATTTTGATTTGATTTGAACAATCGCACAGTAGATCAAGTAAGGCGCGTCCTAGGTGAACGTGACCTTGGTAATATTGCATTTGCAATGAGCTGGGGTTACCGCTTACCATCAGGTGGGCCAAACGCCAAAACCGTAAACTTAAAAATAAAAATACTCTAGTGGATGCTGCTGCCCATCCTCTGGTAACCCTCACCTCTGACCGACCGTTCATGACCGGTCCTCCGTAACCTCCTCTGGTAACGGTAAATTGAAAGTAAATTAAAAAAAAAAACATATCTTTCCAATTAAACGACTTCACATACAACAGTCAATCTAGACTGGGATTGTGATCGTAAGGCTCCTCCAATATACCTGAAACTCTTGTTCAAAACTGAATCCTCATTACTGAATATAACGGCTGTAAAAAGACTACTCCCGAAAACTGAAACAGTGCATTCAGACCATGAATTTTCAGATTCTGAAAAAGTTTAAGCTGAACAAACACGAAAAAAAAATGCTCACTCTTGGGCCGCTTTTTTCGTGTTTTCTATATAAATATCCATAAAACAATATAGAAGGAACACAAAAATCTAATTTCCATAATTAAAAACACGTTAATAAATAAAAACTTCAAAAATATCTATGAAAACAACATAAGAACTATTGGCGCTGCGCGTCGATCAGCTGACCTCAGCGTTGAACTCGCGCGGCCGGTGAGCTCTATGAACTCGCTGCTATTTTATATTGCTATGGCATAGGTAGCTTTACCGGTACCTTCAGTATTCGGGTGCTGTCCTTTTACACCCTGTATAATTCCATGTAGATCAGAACGGTCTGTTCGGATCGCATAGCCTCAATAACGGCCCTACTTTAGCGTAAATTCGCACATAACTTATGCGGCATTTCGTTTCATTCAAATTATCAAACAATTTATGCGAAAATGGGGCGGCAACTTATGTTCCTAAATGAGAGAGGAAAGTGACGGTACCGGCAGGTTTCGTTTATACTGATCTGCCCCCCTATTCCCTAACTGAAGGTCACTCGGTGACTAACGTTTGAATAGTAATATGACCATCAATTGCTGAAAAATTAACATTAGAAATTGTTAACTGAAGATCATTTTACTTGTAAAACGTTAGTTACCGAGTGGGGTCTGATACGGAATTTATGAAGTAAATAAATAAATAAATGAATTCTGGATATTTCACACAACATTATCTAGCTCCAAGGCTAAGCAGAGCTTGTGTTATGGGTACTATATAATACACTAGTTGCGCCCCGCGGTTTCACCCGCGTGAATAATGATGAAAATTGATGATGATGATGATGATGAAAAGTAGCCTATGTGTTAATCCAGGGCGTAAAGTATCTCCATTCCAAATTTCACTCAAATCCATTCAGTAGTTTTTACGTGAAAAAGTAACAAACATCCAACCATATACTCACAAACTTTCGCGTTTATAATATTAGTAGGATTACATACATAGATATTTTTTATGATACCTACATAGAAAAATACCCAGAACACCCTGAACAAATATCTGCAGATCGTACAAATATTTGTTCCGAGGCGATAATCGAACCCGCAACGTGCTTCGTTGCAGGCGAACCTTCGCCCACCGCGCCACAGAGGTCGTCCTCTGACTGTCTCTCTGACTGTGTGTCTGAGGAGGGGGTGAGGGGTGAATACGTCATTAAATTTGCTTCTATAGTGGGAAGCGATCCAGAAAACTGATGATAACAATATCGGGGGATACAGTTTGATGATGCAGCTACATATCTATCGTCTATCTAAAATTTAATTACATCACTCGATACCTAAAGTATCAAAGAATGACGACTTTGACAAGCGTAGCGTGTGCTGTCTTGCATATTTTTTTGCTGATGGTTATTTACTTTTGACTACCTTCCTAAGGTTTTTAAGTTCTGATTTACTATGTATCAGCAACTCCTTGCTCCGAGGCACCACATAGGCGCTTCTCATCTAGTGGTAAGATGGACCATTTATGTAAGCCAAGCCGTGTTTGTTGCCTTCTTCTTCTTGGCTTGGTCGCGTTGGAACAGGAGTAATTTTAGTTTATAAGACGATTCAAAATGATCCTTGTGATTTCAATGAATGTATAGAATGCTGCACAGTATCGACACCAGTACAGGTATTTTTATAATAAATTATATGCAATTTGATAAAAACAAAAAAAAGAATGAAACTCTTTTTGACTTTGACTTTGATTTTGACTTTGAGTTTGACGACTGTGCCTCCACTACTGACGTCTCCCTCCTTCAATTTCCAAACAAAATGCCATAAAAAAATGCATTTCGGACCCAAGACAAGGCAGGCCCCTGGAGAACACCCCTGGGGTTGCCACGGGAACTTAGATTCGGACCCGTGGCAAGAATTACAAAATCAATTTTAAGTGATACAATTTTCACCGGGTCATCTAGTTTAATATAAAATTATTTTAACTATTATCATGATGATTCAATCTCAGAGATGAGAGTAAAAACAGACTCAAAAGTCTAACTAATCCTTCTGCACAGTTAATTTGGCACAGCGCTGGAGACACCGGATGTAGATGCTCTCAGGGTATAAAAATAGAAGTCTGAATACCAACTAAAATGTTTATAGGTTACATGTTTGGAATTGCAATGATATTACACTTATCCGGCTCAATGAATTTTCAGTACAATACAGATTCAGACAGATATACAGAATACAGATTCTTCTCCCAAAAAAATACCACGACGAATTAACTATCTTGAGTCAATTCTATTCTAATAGTTTATGAAACTGTTGCATCATAAGGGTTTTTTTATAGCATCACACGAGTGTTTTAAGACCAAATTATGTGCAGTTTCATACACTACTTTATCTAATCTCATGAAATAGGTAATATTATATTTTAAAGTCTTGGTAACATTTATTGTAATACCTTCTAGATTTCGCTAGTAAGAGGTTCATTTGTTCGTTGCAGCTTCGAGAATGTCCGGTTGTGTAAAATTTTCTTCAGTATCGCTACTGTCGTTTTCAGACATTTTTTAAAACAAAAACTAATTTGACAATGAAATTTGCGTAAAATTACAGCTCATATTTGCATTTATTTGTAAACGTTTAGCGCCAAAATCCACACGCGCGAGCGTGTTGCGCCGTGTCCACAGATTATGTATAGAAAAACAGCATTGCAACCTCCTTTGTCCAAGTGAAGTTGTATCGTAATGGAAAAAAGTTATATTATAATACAGTTGTCCATAGAAGAGCTGTATCGTAATGTAATTTTTTTAATTTATTTCGATGGCATGTGCATAGAGACTGTCATTTTAGTTTTGTTTTTAGTTTTTTAATCTTTATATTTCAGTATGAGAGTAGATAAAATTCTTTTCACACCACCTGTTCGACAATGTCCAATTACAAATCATGCAACCTCAACGTAAAGTACAGCATTGTCTCTCTAGGGATATAAAGTTGTATGAAACTCCCTAGGGATTAAAGTGATTTGAATTTAGAACGTCAAATTCGTGTTGGAAACACATGGAAAACTCTGAGTAAAAAAATGCCCATATGGCATTGTAAAGAGGTTTGTTCGAAAATCGAACTGGCCACTATAGCAAAACTCGAAAAAAAAAGAAATAGGCGCGATTTTAAAGAATGTGAACTGTGTGAATGTGATGTGATTTTCAGTAGAAACAACAGAGATGTTTGGTGCTGTGATTTTCAGTGAATTTTATTGCAATATTTTTGTAATATAATATTATGTCAGTTACAATATTAGTGTTAACAAAAAATGTCCTGCGATAATGATTCTACCCCAGAGTTTATCAAAACAGACGATACTTATTTAATGGAGCCCTGGCCTTTTATTGCCTCGCAGTAGGTGTGAAAAGTAGAGTATGCTCCTCTGGAATAAAGCCTGTCTTCGTCTTGGGCAGCTTGAACCCCTCGCTTCACTCAGGACTCTATATAACTCCCTCGCTACACTCGGGAGTTAACTTTAGAGTCCCTCGTTACGCTCAGGGTTCAATATGCCGCCCGCGACATAAGACACTGCTTTATTCCCTTAGTGCATAATCTACTATTATTGCATCATAATTAGGTAAAAATGTGAATGTCATGCAATGTCAATAAACTTATTCTACTCAGGTGGTAGTTGTCTACTTAGGAGTCGCCTCTACCCACCGACTTCCTACGACTTCTTTCGAAGGCAAGTGTGAATATACCTTAGTGCTGCGTCGGCCGCATCGTTACTTACCAACAGGTGAGATTGCGGTCAAACGGGGGTGTATTTTTTTTACATAATTCGAAAACGTCCCTTTCTTAGTTTAAGCCACGTTTCCCTACAAACTTCACCATACCATAATAAGGGGTAAAAAGTTTGATATTTCTTAATTTTATTGTCATTATTTGTATAACAAAATCTCCTCAAGTAGTTTCAGGGTTGTGAGATTATATTTTCCATACGACAAAATACCCTTAACCCGGATTTTAAGAGCCAGATAAGATAAACTTTATAGTGCTATTAATAGTACAGTAGGTACATTGGATTGGTATTTATCGTTTTGCGGAGATGTTTAGCTTCTGGAACTGCCTCCTAATCACAGTTGCAAACGGCAACGGGGTACACAACAATGGGGATCATTTTGGTTAGCGCTATCCAAATCTTTTGAAACTTGAAAGGAGGAATTAATTAGGTCAAGAAGTTTCCCATGTTCAAGTTTCATAAGATTTAGATAACGCTAAGGGTGCTAAACAGAACCAGAACAAAGAAACCATTTAAAAAATGCAAGAGATACAAAATACAGAAGAAGACATTTAGCGAAAATCAGTAAAGAAATTAAAAAATGCACAAGAACGGATAGGAAAAGAAGTATAATGGGAACTATTCAAAAGTAGGTACATTTAGTCAAAACTGGAGGTGTCAAAAAAGCTTACAAAGAATTAACAAATTCAATGGAGGAGGCCTTTGCCGACTGGCAAACAAATCAACAGAAATCAAGCAAGTTTCAAATACCTACTAGACTACGTTTAGACTAAGTTAATTTTTAAGTTGTTTTGATTAAAGGCTATATTATTATTATTATTATTATTAAGGCTGCTAAAATTATCCCCATTTCTGCGTTCCCCATTTCCATTTTCTGCTGTAATTGGGTGGCTGTTATTGGTATGTTGGTAGTTACTATAGGACAGGAAGCTATGAATGAGGGATTAAATTAAATGGGGTATGTAATCAGAAATGTGTAGTTATAGCTCTATTAGGTATGGAAATAGGTATGTTATATTATATGGTTACGCATTGCGTGGAAGTGATCGCCTCTATATGTACTCTGTATGACTATTCTAGTAGAAACTGCACGGTCCATCTTAATATATATAAACTAGTGGTTCGCCCCGAACTGAGACCTCGCGATGACACTTTTATCAGCCCGACTAATTTAAGAGAGGAAGAAAGGGTTTTATATTTTACGGCTATGTAAGTATGTTTGTATGGATCAAAAATCTAAAATTACCGAGTCGATTTCTCTAACATGAGAGAGATTTTGTGAAGAAAAAAAAATTGTTTAATTAAGCAGTGCCATCTAGTTTGCCACCAAATTTTTAAAGTTTTCTACACTAAAAATGGATATTTCAAAGAAAAAATCCTCGATATTCGACTTCTCCTCGTAGAACAAACTATACTTAAATAACAAATTTCAGCATTACCAGAGAACTTGAAGTATCTTCGAGATATTTGTTGCATATTTTAATTTCTTTACCCTTCTAACCGATTTCTAAAAACATTTACTGGGAAAAAAAATAACCTCTAGGTAATTTCCTATACATCATCGAAATAGCCTTTGAATAGGACTAAGCAACAGGGCGAAAATACTACATACCTGTTAGTATTTACAGTACTTAACGAATTAATTGATAACGTCCTTTTGATGTATATCATAGAACTGTAATGTCATTCAAATTCCTAGCAATGGGGGGTCAACAATGGATGTTATTTTGGTTATTGTTTTTTAAGGTTCAAGTTTATAATTTCTTCAATTTTAGACTTTCCCCTGTAGTTGTGACACAAAAGCTACAAGCCTACCAAATTTCAGCATTGTGGGATTGCTGCAAGTACCCTAGAATTTTTGATTTTTACGTTTTTCCCTAATATCTCAAAAATTACTAAGGCTAAATACTTATTAAAAACAGTTTTGAAATGTCCAACCAAAGCGCTTTCATTAGATACCCCACTTGATCTGACCGTCTCACTTTTATTTGTTTTACCCCCTCTTGGACCCCAATATCTCAGCAACCCCCTGACCGATATAGCTCATAACCTTACCTACAAATTGTACCAATACTATCTACCCCCATACCAAATTTCATGAAGATCGGATAAACGGTTTGGAAGTTTTCATCGGACAAACATACATACATACATACATACAAACGCCGATTCTTCCAACTTGACTCGGAGAACTCGCTTCGCTCGTTCAATTACGTGTCACGTTGTTTGTCCGCGATGACTCCTAAACTAGTTAACCGATTTTTATCAAATTTGCACACCGTATGCAGTTTGATCTTACTTAAAAGATAGGATAGCTTACATCTCAATTTATAGCCGCAATATTATTTTATTGCAAATTATTTGTATATTATTTGACAGTCACAATTATCTGTTAGCTCCAAGCAATTCTAACAGATAGCGGTATCTGTTGATTGGATTGAGTAAGTATTCTAACAGATTGCGTTTTTTTTT
This sequence comes from Epirrita christyi, assembly GCA_951392215.1. Taxonomy (NCBI): domain Eukaryota; kingdom Metazoa; phylum Arthropoda; class Insecta; order Lepidoptera; family Geometridae; genus Epirrita; species Epirrita christyi. The sequence continues at coordinate 2,145,872 of OX595858.1, read as the reverse complement.
TTTCTTGGCGTTATATTTGGAACCGGTAAGACATATTTAATATCGTTTTTGGTTTTGTTGTGTTCATAATTGTCACGGAAAGGTTTAAAAGTACCGGGAACACCGGGATCACGCGAACGAAGTCACGCGCGGGCAGCTAGTAGTTATATATAAAAGATAAATTATGAATGCCTAAATGTAAGTCTGTAATCTACATTTCTACATTCTTCGCAAAAATTGAGGAGTTATTTACCAAAGTTTGTTTTATTTAATTTATTGAATGTGCCATGGTGTGTCCAGCATAAATAGATCCCTCCACCTCCTCCTGTGGATCTTGTAACAGCCTACTTATGGATTACACCAGGGGATGGGCAGATGAGTACTCAACATGAATACTGCGATCACCAATCCGCCTGCCAAGCGTGCAGTGATTATGACAAATCCCACCCATTCTATGGAGGAGTAATTTAATTTTATATAAGACGATTCAAAATGATCCTTGTGATTTCAACGAATAAAGTTCTTTTTGACTTTGACTTTGGAGGCTTCGTCCAACAGTCGACGCCTACCGTTTTATGATAAATGTATGAGCAGGAGTCTGAGAAAGGCTCTGATAAATTTAAAACTCAGTAATAAACACTAGGTGCTGCACAAAATCAGGGCGAGTCAACTATGAAACTTTTTATCTGACATACGTCACGTTATAGATTGTGTGACAGGTATGGTAAGCTTAGGAAACCTATAAACAAGATCCAACGTGGCGTAGATCGTAAATGAGAAGTCGCATTGCGACACAAAAATGTTTACCGAGATTTTATGAATTCCTGGCATCGGTTGAATGAATCTTGTGTAAAACTTAAGCTCTATTTCTGTGTTCTGGTTTCCACGCGAAGCTGGAATGTTCATATTTTGTCTCTTCTCTATAACGGTACTTCTCCATCTTTTTTTTTTTATTTTTATTTTAGCTTAAACAGTCACGTAAAACAATATTACTTTATGTGCTGTACCTATTTACAAAAGATAAGGAGTGCCCAAAAAACTAGGTATACAATTTTGTAGGTATAATTACAGCAAGCGAGGACCTATGATGTACCAAAACAGAAAAAGAATCTGCCCTCCTATTGAGCCCAATGGGAGGATTTACCATAATCACAATGCTTGGCTGACAAATCAGTGATAGGAGTGTTGATGTTGATTACTCAGGTGGATGCTGCTGGCCATCCGACGGTGTAATCCCTTAGTTGGATTTTACAACATCCACTGAAGGAGACAGAGTACCTATTAATACATATTTTTGTTACCTATTTTATATTGATAACTGAGAGAAACAGATCAAAAATACTCCAAGCAGTACTAAATAAGGGGACCCAGGAAATTCTCAATTCCTGAGGCCTTCTGAAAATTCCCATTACGCCAGTAATATCCTTAGGGCGTTGCAGCCAAGATTAAATTTTACGCTTTACCTCTCGATTATCGAAGCTGACGTAAATTTTTATTGATTTGTAATATTACGTTAGTTTGATGAAGTGCCCACCTGCACCGTCGGTAGATAAGTGACTGGGTAGCTTATGAGGGAGTTAAGATTCTAGAAAATTAGTAAAGTAGGCGATAATTAAAGGAAAAGATGCTACTTACAATAACCTATTTTTTCTCATAGTCACCCATCAGTCACATACATAGTCCTGATCCCACACTAGGATTCCCTGTGTCGTGGGTATCACAAACTATGAGTACCATGGTACCATAACACCCAGACCCGGAATAAATATTTCCAGATCATACAAAAATTTGTCCCACAGCTGGAACCAAACCCGCAACCTCATGCATCTTAGCCGGCTACTCGCCACAGGGGTCGTCAAATGTTAGTAATATTAGTTTATAAAATAAAACTTGACTTGTAAACAAGTATCTCATGTCGAAGAAAGCCAGATCTACGATTCTATAGTAAAGGCTTTCATTTTAATTAATGTGTAGTCGTTGGCCATATCGAGGATTTTTCTTAGAAAAGCCTCCGACGACAAAAAATTATTAAATAATAGAATCGTGGATTTGGCCTTCCTATACAACATTTTGATATACAAAGTCAATGTCAAAATAATTTAATTCATTGACAAGGATCATTTTGAATTAAAAAATAAATAAATAATGCTGGACATTTCATACAACATTATCTAGCGCCAAGCTAAGCAGAGCTTGTGTTATGGGTACTAGCAGATAACTGATATACTTAATACAATAACATTACATAGACAGATATTTTTATTATACATAGAAAAATACCCACAGAACACCCTGAACAAATACCTGCAGATCTTACAAATATTTGTTCCGAGGCGGGAATCGAACCCGCAACCTCTTGCGTCGCAGGCGAACCATCGCCCGCCACGCCACGCAGAGGTCGTCAAAAATTGTCTTATAAACTAAAATTACTCCTGTTCCAACGCGACCAAGCCTAGAAAAATGCATGTACATATTTTTGGGTCTCGGGTTTAAGTTTTAAACTTTTATTCATAAACTTTTTAGTGGAGTAGGTAATATAAGTTATTACCTATAATTAATTTATTCAAGCGAGACTTTGCAGAAATCCATTCTACAATACAAAATAGATGAACAAATATATAGTAACAATTCCGCTCCTCTGCAACGAAAACTCTGAAAGAATTCGACACGTGTTTCGCCTCTCAACGAAGCATCCTCAGGAAACAGTAGGCTCACTGCGTGCTAGAACAACAAAGACACACTACTGCATAAACTCCGCATCCGAATTCTTTCAGAGTTTTCGTTGGAGAGGAGCGGAATTGTTACTACCTATATATTTTTTCGTCTATTTAATATTGTTTTGATCTATACTTAAACCACTATATTTTTGGAATGTACTCATTAAGTCTGTTCATTTGACACCAAACTCATTGGGTGTTATTATAAAAAAATACTTAGTCTGGGTTTAAACCAGGACTACCAGTCTAGGCTTAAATATCGACCTAGGGTATATACGACTGTAATATAAAAGCAGATGGTTAGTTTTCCAGAAGCAACTTTCGAGCTAGATATGCCAAAAATCACATAAGCTTGGACTATCTCTGGTTTATCTAAAACCAGGCAGCCCCCTAGTTTAGCAATGGTCTATAAATTGACAGTTGATTGCTTGTTAGAGGTAAGAATTTGGACATCTCAGTTGTGATGTGACACAATCCGTCAGTTTGATACTTTGGAAATTTGCGAAGTAGCGCGAGAATTTATTTCGGAAAACAAACCATCTGCTTTCGTATTTAAAGTCGCATATGCCTAATGTCGATATTTAATCCTAGACTAGTACGCCTGGACTAAATTCAGATTTAGTCCATGTTCTGTAATAAGGCCGATTAAATTTATATTAAATCATATTTATTGAGGTTGGGAAATTGCTTTCAATTTCTTCCTAATTGAATTTAGTGTGACGTCACCCAAATGCACACATGACGTAATTATACGTGGACCGTCAAGATACTTCATAATGATACAAGATTTGTTAAAATCCGTCAAGTGTTTTCGTAGCTACTATGAACAAACTTACATACAAACATACACTGCTAAGAATCATAAACCCTCTTTTTTGCTTTTCTGTAGTCGGGTAATATATGGATTTTTTAATTTACAAGAAATCTGCAACATTTCTTATGTTTTCCGTACATACTATTACTAATGCTATTGCTTTCCATATTTGTGGGGCTTTGATTGTATAAAAAATATGTCCAATTGAAACATGACCTAAGATTTGCAAAGTAAATGTTTTTAAAATGAAACTTCCAAAACCGCACTTCTCAAAGAATTTTCTAACGCTGCGACTCTCGTGAAAATATTTTCAACTGCTCTCTTGAGGTTCCTAGACCAATAGCCAGTGGTAGTTTTCTTACGTCAAACTGCATAAGCATTTTTTGGAGGATTAGATTGCTGTCATCAGTTAGAACACTATAACGATTTATTATTTAGAATATTTGTTTTTGTCATACTGTGTTGTGTTCTTAAGATTATGAATAATCAAGTAAAGAAAAAATAGGGCTGAATAGCGAAGAAAGAAAATTAGAAGAAAGCCAACAATTACCAGTACCTAGACAATGATTGTAGTATAATCATTGTCTAGGCCTTGTTTTATTTACCATTGACAGGTATTGGAAGCCTATGCTAAGCTTTTATATAATGTATTGTGAAGAAGATTTGGATAAAAACATGAAGATGGAGTTGAAACATGTCAGTGCCAACTCCTGTAACGGTACTTGGAAAATTCCCGTTTTTATAAAATAAATGCATTAAGATTTTTAATTTATGACCAAAAATTACTATACTAATTTTATTAGTTTTAAAAGAGTGAAAGCCAAAAACTGTCCACCCACCTCAACTTGCGTTAAATGATGTGAGAAAGACGTCACTGGTTTCTGGACTATACCCATTGTTTTGCTTCATTTTCTCTTCTCTTTGTTTGATCATAAATTTGCAAGGGTTCATTGCACGTTGAAATTGTTTTTTTTTACATAATTTAAAGAAGAAATATAAGTTTTTACTTTGACTTAATTTATTAAAAGTTAGGAACATGGTTGAGCTTAAAGCGCAACTAAGAAAGACACATAAGTTAAACTATGAAACTTTAACAAGATTGTAGTGATAATATTCTGTTGGTTAACTAGATTACTTTTTTTTATACTACTAGCAAGCAAACAAGCATACGGCCCACCGGATAGAAAGTAGTTATCGTAGCCTATGGACGCTTGCAACACTAGAGGCATCCCATACGCGCTGCTGACCCTGAGCCGTAAAAATTAAAAGTCTCATGTGCCTGTAATTTCACCGGCACACCCTTCAAACCCAAACAAACAGCAACGCGAGCACTACTGCTTGGCGGCAGAAATAGGTACGGAGGTAGTACTTCCCTGGATGAACTCTCTCAAAAGAAGTACTAAGAAACATCTACATCATATTATCATCAGTTTTCTCTTGGTCACTCCTTGTCAGTTCAAGAGAGGTATGGTATGTATGAAAATAGCCTCCCTTTCATACATTTTCTAGATACTCTGAGGCGCACACAATCCAGTCACCACACTGGTTCTGTTTCCAAAAAAGGGCCTAGTGACCGATGTGAAAAGAATTTAGCGCACTTTGCAAAGACTTCTTGTATCTATGACATTTTTCCAAAACAACGTAAAATCGAAAAGCTAAAATGAAAAACATTGCAAAACCGGATGACGCACCCGGTTATAAAAACACCCGGATCGACAGATGTCCGGGCTTATTTGGACCGGGTAGCGAGTTTGTTTTTATTGTTCTTAAAAATGGCAGGGACATTAAATCAGTGATCGATACGAGGGATGAACTGTTTCGTTAAGTATTATTTTATTTTTTACCGACTTCACAAAAAAGGAGGAGGTTCTCAAATCGGCTGTATTATATATTTTTTATGTTTGTTACCTCATATCTCTATCGTTTTGTAAACCGATTTGGAAAATTCTTTTTTTATTTGAATAGATATACTTCCAGATTGGTCCCATTTCTTTCTGAATCCAGTTCTGATGATGCAATCCATGAAGAATAGAGAGAACTCCTCAAATATTGTAGGCATACATATATAGCGATTTTGATATTTTCAGCAACAAATCAAGCATTTGCATTCAGAAAGTATCATAGCCCTTTCACCACTATGTTTTTTTCATCCATATATTTAGTCGAATATATGGCGGAAGTTGGTTTTTTAAATGAAAAGTTATTTTCATCACAGTAGGTATTGTGATGCGGTAGAGGAAGGCCGTCCACTCGATAGACTAAAGACATTATAAATATAGCAGGAAGTCAGTGGATGAAGGCGGCTCAAGACTGTTCGTCGTGGCATTGTAGAGGGGAGGCATTCTAGAGGCAGTTGATGATGATGATGAACTAGGTGAGTTCTTCGCTGCTTTTGCTCTATCACGACTAGCTTAGCTAATGTTTATACGTGCATAAACACACGGCTTTTTCTCCGAAGGGGTGGGTAGGCATAACCTCAAATGACCTCTTTTCACTGTGGGTCGCATATTTGCAGAAATATAGACGTGACAAGTGGCGAGCTCATTGCCGCCATTACCCTCCACGAGCAACTCGGCTAACGCTTTCTTTCAGCTAGACTGATAAATGGTTTTTGAACTACCTATCTGAACAGAATATCTAAAGCCGGTCTTATTGAAGCAGTCCGGTCCGGTACCGGTCCGGTACCAGCTATCCGGAGATTTTATGTTATCTACCTAAAATGTGTGAATTTGAAACTAGCAGTAAAACCTTTCCTTCACGGATTCCATCCCGCTTTGCGAATCTTTTTAGGGTTCCGTATCTCAAAAGGTAACAAAGAAACCACTATAGGATCATTTAGGTATCTGTCTGTGTGTTTGTCTGTCTGTATATCACAGCCTATTTTCTCCAAATCTACTGGACCAAAAAGTGATAATTGGTACAAATTAGGTGATGCAATTACGAACGTATAGCATAAATTACTGAATTCTTATTTCAGGGATCAAATTAGGGGCAAACAAAAATTTTTAAATTACTTTGTATTATCACCATCATGTGACAAATGAAAGAACTCGTGAACCCCGATGAAGACCCTCGATTAGGGTCGAAACCTGTTGGTGCTTCCACCAACATATCGGTTCGTGAAAATTTCCCGTTTTACAAAATGAACGATATAATTCACGAAAGTTATTTTAGTGAAAGAACTCGTTTTGAGATATACAAATAATATGTTTTATTTTTATAATTTTCTTTCTGAAACATTTTTTTTTAAATAAGTTGTGTTGGGCCTCACTCATAGTTAACAGGAAAACTTAAGGTGATTCCTCTCGCATGTGGCGCGAAAATCAAATTTTATTGTGTTTTTTGTAAATCACAGCTAATCAACACTTCTTGAGATAGAGAAAATAGATTTTGCGAAAACTAGGAGACCTAGCACACATGTTTTAATTGATAGTATCTCATAAATGTCATTAGTTAAGCTACGCATATCTTTAAACCAAAAAAACACTAAAAATCATTGAAGAGTATTCGTAGCTGAAGTAATGATCTATATGTGAAACTATAAACTAAAACATGTGTGTTAGGTCTTCTAGTTTTCGCTAAATCAGTTTTTACTATCTCAAGAAGTGTTGATTAGCTGTAATGAGCAAAAACGCAATAAAATTTGAATTTCGCGCCACATGCGAGAGGAATCACCTTAAATTAAACTCCCAAGTAATTAAATTCTAACGGGAAACGGAAAATATTCGTGAAGAAAAAATGTGTATAAAATGTGTTGCTTAATTGTACGGAACCTTCTCCACGCGAGACAGACTCGCACTTGACTGGTTTAAAAAAAAAGATTTTGGGTACATGTAATAATAAATATGCCGTATTCTCCCGTAGATGTAGTAATAGTCAAATCAGGGATTACTCCAGACTCTGGAGTAACCCCCTGGAGTCCAGAGGATGGGTAGCCGCATCCTGAGTACTCAACACCAATACTGCGATCACCAATCTACCTGCCAAGCGTGGTAATTATAGCAAATCCCCACCCCTACGGGGGAGGCCTTGTTTAACAGTCTACACTCCAAAATACAAAACAGGTTCTGAGGCAAACAATATCTGAGCCCTTCTACAGAACCTATGAATTTAAAAGAGTTTAAACTACCTTCACTGAGTATTGGGAGGGATATAAAAAACTATATTTTTCATATAAAAACACCAGTAGCTTTTTGGGTTCCCATGAATAAATTTCGAACCGAAAACCCTACCGTAACCGCTGCAAAAGTCATTCGGTTTTCAGCCAGCCAACAAAAAGCTTACTAAAACTAATCAGATACAATACCCCTTATCTTTAGTCCATTGCACAAGGGACGGACTGCGGGCTATAAAAATGGGGCACACAGTTCCGGTACAGCCCGGAAACCCGTGCGAGTGGTGCCAATAAAAACTGATAAAACGAGAAACGGGTTCAAACGGGCCGGTTGGACCCGTTTGTGCCGTTTGGACCTCAGACATTGTGTGGTCATTCGGATCAGTTAAGGAAAAAATAGTAGAGTGGGTATATCTTAAACCACGCCACGATTTCAGACCGACCATGAAATAAAATGAAAGCATTTAAGTCCAAAAAAAGTTTCAAAAGTGAAATTATGCCTATAACTTACACAATAATAATTGACATAACTTTGATATTTACTCATTTAAGGCCGATTTAGTTCTTTTTCAGCAAGATGCTTCTTCTGTCTCTTTCTGTGAGTGTGATTTCAATTGACTATATTTTTTATAAGAATTTTTGTTCGTACCTACTACAAGTGCCCTCTATAGTATTTTCTCTCAGAGTTTAACCCGACCGCAAACCAAAGTCGAGTTTTTCATTTTGTGCGGAAAATTTCAACGAAAGGTTAATTAAATGTTCTCAAGTTTCATACGCGGTTTTCGCTTTTTGGAGTGATGTTAGAGTTATTTAATTTTGTGTTGGATTTTAATTTTGAATTATTATAGTGCTGCTACAGTAATTTAATTTTGTATTGGTTTTTTTTTTATATACTGTGCAAGGACCCGTATATTTAAAAAAAACTTTATAACCTTTGTTACAAAATTTCTACTAGGAGTGGCAGGCGTTGAAATAGAAAGAGTTGGTTAGAGAATCGTAGCCTGAATTATTTATTGATTAACTTATAATCTAGTTACAGGATGATGTTAAAACTATTGAGGTACCAATTATACAATGTGAATATTAAAATTATGATTTCTTATTTCTTTATAAGTTAAGTTTACACATCAGGTTACCAATTTCCTACGACCCACCAGACAAATGTGAGAAAACCTGGCTAGCTGAGCAGGTGGGTTCATAAATAGAGGTTAGACGAAGATGAGACAAAGATTTTGTTGTATTACTGATTCTAAATGGACATCCTACCACGTAAGACACGAAAACTACTGAAGATTGCTGGGCGCCAGAACAGTGCGCTATAAGAGCGTCAACCCGTTCAAAAGTGTACGATAGACCGAGGGAGACCCTTGGCTTTCGGTTTGGTCACACAGGAAGAAAATGGAGTTACAGTACTATCCAACGTAACGCGTGGCAGGGAAACGGGCCGCCGCGTGCGTCGACTCGAAGACGCGTACTGTACTCGGCTGTGCACGTTCTCCGGGTATCGGGTTTCGTCACAGTCTAGTGTAGCGAGGCACTGAAGCCTCAGCCGACCACTAGACTAAAACTAGACACCTCCTGGAATTTGAGAAAACAAAATGTAAGAAAAAGCTCAAAGCCAGGCGGATAAAATAAAAATAGGGTTATAATACCGAGGGGCACTGTGCGAAGGCCGTGAAGGGAAAATGAAATAAAGCAGAGAAAAAGGCTTCACATAGGCTCCCTGGTTAGGAAGTGAAATCAGGCAGCAGCATGCTAGAGGGCTCGGCCAGCCATGATGCAAAGTATGGGTGCATGATAAAAAACGACATGTGGTCGACCGATCTGTATCCCCTAGGGAGTACAAATGGTCGATTCACCACGGCAAGCTAGATGACTTTGCATAGCAGGATGATTCAGAAGTGCTAGGTTCATCCTGGTTATGAGGCTTAACGGTTATTTGAAAAGAACATGTGGTAAAAGGCACCTTGAAAAGAATACAGGCAAGCATTAAATGTGCCGGTGGCTGCTAGAGGCAGCATGAGGCTTGCTCTGTTTGCAGCTCAACCGGACGAATAGTAAAACGGAGGTAACCAGGCCGGGCGCACGTTGGCGGTAGGCCATCCTTTGGTTCGATGCGAAGGGATTTCAATCGGCTTGAACAACGAAGGAATGGAACCGTGGGACTGTAGGTACCTTATTTGGGGGAGGCGTCTCGTGCTTGCTTCAACTCAGCTCGAAGGGAAGATGACCTTGCAGAGGTCACCGAGAATCTTGTGGTCGCCAGCGGTTGGGCTCGAGGATTGTTCCGAAGTCGTCTCGGCCGCTGTCCTAAGTTATCGCAGGACGATGGTGCAGTTGCGGTGTTAGCGAAAGGCTGGAATAAGATTTCACAAGTTGGTTTTCACTGTTGGAATCGCCGACGGGGATCCGCCCCTCGCGGTCTGTGACACTAACCGTACTATCCAAGCTTCCACTGTTTGCGGCACGAGATGGCTCCGAACAAGACTCCCAAAATGCAGACGCAACTTATTTATAGGCCGCGTTTGCCGGATATGATTTGTAGAACATTTCCTAATAAGGTAATGAATTCTTTCTCCTCCAAAAACAATCTCAAATGGCGATGACGTTTCCGGATACGTGGCAGTTTTGTCTTTGACAGCTACTCATAGAGTTGTCTCTGGAAAATTTGTTTACAATAGATTCCTTAGGAAATACCATAGCAAAATACACCTGATTTTTCTACAACCTGAAAAACTAATAAAAGTAGGTATTTCCTGGAAGAAAAGGAGAAATTCCCAAATTAATCAAAATATGTTAACAGCGCCCTCTTGTGGCGAGGTGCGTTCCCGAACGCCCTCTGGAGAGAAGTGGCGCAACCAACAACGTATCCATTCGCCATCTTTGGAGGAGTGTCCAAACTAAAATATCAACCGAGACACAGATAAATCCGATAGAGGGGTTGTAATAAAAAAATATTTGTTACACCTTACAATACTCACAACAGACACACCCAGGCCAGACCATAGATGACCCGGGCTCAGTTAGGCGACTTCTCATGTGATGCAAGCAAAAAAATTATGAAAAAAAACTACATCAACAATATAACCTTTCCAGATCATTAACAAATAAATATTAAGCATCCTATTTACAAAGCTCTATTCCATCTTGAACTGGTTTGAACCGGTCACCGCCGAATAACCGGACCACCAACCGAGCATGAGTTGTATTCCAAATGGCGCAGGCATACCTACTAATAAAAAATGCCAAAAAAATGGCTGCGAAACTCTAGAATCATTATGATACTAATTATTTTAAAATCATTATGCCCATATTTTTGGCAGATCTATAAAATAGTTGGCACGTTGAATTTGAGCACCCTTTCCAATTAAAAACACAAAGCCAGAGGTCCTAGGGACGGTGTATGGCGAAAAATCAATAGCAATCTGACGACCGTAATATAACGGTGATCGCGATTTTCAACTTTGTTTCATTCAAAATAATTGACATCTGAAATCCTGGCTAATGAGAAGGCATTTCATTTGTTTTTTTGCCTTCGTTTCCAACTGCGTAGCATTCGCGTAGAAGCAGTAGGGCTACGCAAGTTATAAGGCTTGTAGAAGTTGTCGTAGTTCTTTTCTCCAACCGAATTTTTGGTCACAGAATGGTCAAAGCCAGTTATATTGACAGGTTTGTTAAACTGTCAATTTAACATTGTCTATGTCTAAATTGGTGTTCATTTGCCTGGCCTGGCCACCTGTGGTTAGGGTTAGTATCATGCAGTAATCGAATGTACTCATAATCAGAAACATACTCGGCCTTATTACAGAACATGGTCTAAATCTGAATTTAGTCCAGGCGTACTAGTCTTGGTTTAAATATCAACATTAGGCATATACGACTTTAAAACGAAAGCAGATGGTTTGTTTTCCGAAATCAATTCTCGCGCTACTACACAAATTTCCAAAGTTTTAAACTAACGGATTGTGTCACATCACAATTGAGATGTCGAAATTTATACCTCCAACAAGCAATCAACTGTCAATTTGTAGACTATTGCTAAACTAGGAGGCTGCCTGGTTTTAGAAAAACCCATAGATAGTCCATGCTTATGTCATTTTTGGCATAAGCTTGGACTATCTAGCTCGAAAGTTGATGGATAACAAACCATCTGCTTTTTTTGAATTACAGCCGTATATACCAAAGGTCGATATTGAAGCCTAGACGGGTAGTCCTGGTTTAAACTCAGACTAAGTCCATGATTTGAAATAACACCCACTATGTTTACGAACAACATGATGAATATTATATGTATCTCCTTAATTTTAAATGTACTTCGCCAGATAAGTATTTCAAAGTCATAACTTTAAAACGTACAAATCTTTCATAAACAATAGTAACTCTTTAAAAGTACAACGGTTCCACTGTATTTTAAGAGTACTTGGAATATACACACTTTCTGCAGTATTTATATCGTTTATTCATTACATGTCTATTGTTGTGGCTTGAAACAATTTCTTCATTACTTCCGCGTAAGCATCAGAACATCTTCCGTTTAAATTTCAATTTCTGGTTTAGACGTATGGGTTTGGCTATGTTTGGCCCAAGTTTAATGAAAAATAAATAATTAAATATACCCCATAACCAGTACATTATGATTGCGTTCCATTTGGGTGACTTTTACGATATATGATGGTCCTTTCGATTTGAAAGTGCTCACTATGACCGTTTGTAACTGTTTTCATGTTCAAAATCCAGACCGATTCAAAACGCTAAGAACGCCACCGCATTTTGCCAATTTTTACCCAGCTATTATTAGATATATTATCTGTTAAGAATTAACAGTTAGTGTTGTATCTCAGTGCTTCAGTCCTTATTCTAAGACAGTATGAAATGTCACTGTCATGTTTCATTCAATGTCATTCGCTTACTTCTATCGACTTAACCAAAAATTGTTCTCTTTTCATATATCCAGCCTTGCCATGAGCAAGTAAAATAAATTATCTTAAAATTATGTTGGTGATATAAACCTTTGTTAACTAAATGAAATATTGTCACAGCACAAGTGTTTTAATACAGCTCCCAACATTATAATTATGGTGATGATATGGTGTGCCTGCCTAAGAACAGACCAGAAACACCGCGGCAAATAAAAATAAATTGAACCTAATAAATTAAACATAATTATCACTAGAAAAGGGATATATACCATGATTTTTGAGCTTTATTAATTCCTGATATTTTTACCCGTAATCATGGCATCATGCAACTGTGCCGAAATATCGAATGAATGAATGAATTAATTAATTAATGAAATCGCTAATTAACTCAGCTCAAAAATTATGGTAAATATCCCGTTTCTAGTGATAATTATGGTCCATAACCATGAGAGTTTCAAAAGTTATAATCAATAAAATTCATGCAATCTTATGTCAAAGTAACATATAAATTAAACAGTCATTTCATCATAAAATAATTGTATTTTCATATAAAATAATAACTTTTCATTTAAAAAACCGACTTCCGCCATAGTATTCGACTAAATAATATTGGATGAAAAAAAAATTATGAACCATAGTGGTGAAAGGATTATGATACTTTCTGAATGCAAATGCATGGTGTCTTGCTGAAAATATCAAAATCGCCATATGTACGCCTACAATATTTGAGGAGTTCCCTCAATTCCTCATGGATCCCATCATCAGAACTGGATTCTGAAAAAAATGGGACCAATCTGGAAGTATATCTATTCAAATAAAAAAAGAATTTTCCAAATCGGTTCATAAATGCCGGAGATATGCGGTAACAAACATTAAAAAAAAAAAAAAAAAAAAAATACAACCGAATTGAGAACCTCCTCCTTTTTGGGAAGTCGGTTAGTAACGATTATCATCAGCCGTTAGACGTCAGTTGTATAGGACGAGGCCTCCCCCATAGAATGCAAAGCAGGGACTTGCCATAATCACCACGCTTGGCATGCGCATTGGTGATCGTAGTTTGGTGTTAAATACTCAGGCGGATGCTGTTGCCCATCTCCTCGTAACTCCTTAGCAAGGCTTTTACTATCCCAGGGAGGAGGAGACTATTTTTAGGCCGAACACACCATGGCAACACTTCATCATCATCATCAGCCTGTAGAAGTCCGCTGCTGGATATAGGCCTCCCCCATAGAATGCCACGACGAATGGTCTTGAGCCGCCTCCATCCACCGACTTCTTGCGACGTTTATAATGTCTTTAGTCCATCGAGTGGAGGGCCTTCCTTTACAGCGTCGTCCAGTTTATGGTCGCCACTCGATATCCTTTATTCCCCAACGGTTATCAGGTCTTCGAGCTATATGACCAGCTCATTCCCACTTCAACTTGTTAATTCTGAAATCTATGTTGGTGACCTTGGCTTTTCTACGGATTTCCTCATTTCGGATTCTATCAACATTTACTATGGCAATACTTACAGGCCATAAAACATTATACTTACTTAACTGGTCTATAGTTAATGGGGTTTTGATTAAAGGCTCCTTTATGAGTTACAAATCTTAAAGACACCAATAGAACAATATTTTTGTTAGTAGTAGAAATTCTTGTGAAAGTGTTCGTCCGGGGATACCACTGTACCTGTTTCTGCTGCCAAGCAGAGTGCTCGCATGTTTCGGTTTGAAAGGTACGTGTGCCGTCGAAATTACAGGCACATGAGACTTTTCATCTTTATGCATCTGGGTCAGCAGCGCGCGTGTGATGCCTCTGGTGTTGCAGGCGTCCATAGGCTACGGTAACTACTTTCCATCAGGTGGGCCGCATGCTTATTTGCTTGTCAAGTAGTATTAAAAGACAAGAGACAAATTGGGAGATCAATAGTCACTTCCGCTTATAACTGGCACCGCAGCATCTACCATTAGTGTTTGCTCAAATATATCTATTTAATTGAGATACCAACCAACACGTTGGTTAGTTCATAATATAACCGCATCCTTTGAGATAATATAGGTACTGTTGTTTAGATATAAATAGTTTACTTGGATAGCATCGAGTATCGTGTTTAATTACGTTCCTTTCTGATATTATTTATTTTATAACAATTGCCCGCATATACAAAAACAAATCAATAGGATCATTTCCATCACAAATTTCGGCCACCTGTAAAATCCACTCTATAAAAACCCATACTTCACTAAGATACTTCAACCAATCCCTCACACAAAAATTTACAAATATACTCCTCTTCATCACCCATCATCCACCAGTACCCCTCACCCAATAACCCCCCATTTCACTATGATTCAGGACACCACTGCAAAGCCCAAAAAGTGTAAGTAATCTATATTTATTTTTATTTAAAATACTTACACCCTGGTAATCTTACCGTCAGGCTCATAACGATAGTCATTACTTTTCTGTACCGAGGATAATTCATTTTGCGCAAATTGATGTACAGGCAATAACCGGCGACGTAGGGTACAGGTTGTCCCAGGAAAGAAGCGTCAAGTGGAAGTTATGAGATAAAGAATCCTAAGGGCGTTTCAAATGAAACCATGTGGTTCTTGCGTTTTTTTTTTATTTGAGTAAATGGATCATCTTGCATTTGGCCCACCTGATGTTATCTGCCTATTATAAATGCTATATCTATTAGCCCTCTTCTACCTAGAACGCGCTCTTATCCTGAGACAAAAAGATGAAAAGACTTATAATAAAGATATATTTATTTCAGGCTACATGATAAATTATAAATATTTCTATATGGGCTAAACAATAAGCCCATAGAAATATATACCTTACAGACTAACATACATGTTTTATACTTAAAACTATTGTATGTTTTGAGGGATTTCGTTTGCCCATGGTAATGTGCCCGTAAATTCACTGGCATCCATACCCATTCTTCAAACAGGAACATAGCAATGCGAGCACTACTGCTTGGTGGCAGAAATAGGTATGGTGGTAGTACTTCCCCGGACGAACTCATTCACATGGATCTCTGCTAACTAACTTGGCTAGGTGATTTATGATAAAAATGTTAAGTATAATTTTTCAAACACTTTTTACAAGTTAAGTATCGCGATGCTAGATGATAAAATAAAGCTGAACAATTATGTTCGTATTTGATTTAAAAAAAATAGTTTTGGAAAACATCACCTTTAGTTTTTTAGGGTTCCGTACCCTATTAATTAAACCTACTCAGGTGCTGGCCGTCCGTCTTAGTAGTTCAATCAATTAAACTGTTACTTGAACTACTGAGACTTTTGAGCCTCATTACTTCAATAAAATAATTTGACTAACCTTAAAAGTTTCAGTTGTTCAATTGCAAGAACTTTAATAATTGATAGAAAAAACTAAATTTTTAAAAGTCTCAAGTGTAGTTCAATTGTTTGCACTACTTGAATATAGACACAGTATACACACACACACGTTTAGTATTTATTAATAATGAACAATTCTATCAAATTCCTTATTAATGTTACTATGTTACATGAAATATTACAGTCATTTCAAATGGTACACAGTTCAAGTGGCTCGAACTAGATAAACGTTCTCCTAATTTTTAACTACTGCGATGAATTTTACTGCATCTATTTTATATCTACTTCTACCGGCCCACCTTGCACAACCGTATACTGTTATTTTCATATTTTTTTATGTAATACACGGTTAATATAAATTGGAAAATGTGGGATGAATGAATTATAATTTTGGAGGCTCTTTTCAAGAGTACATCGTTGACTCAAACGAATTTGATTCGCCTGTAAAGTACAAGATGGAACCTTCACTATAAATATTATTTTTCGTCTATTGATTGGATATTGTTTCTGCAAATATAGACTTCATTAATTATAAATAAATATTGCAAATATTTGTTCCGGGTCTGGGTGTTGCGTTATTGTTGTACTCATAGTTCCTAATACCTACGACACAGGGGAATCCTAGTGTGGAATTAGGACTATATGTATGTCACTTTTGGGTGTTATGTTATGTGGGTTTTACGTGATGTTATGTTGTATTATTCTAAAACTATGACTTCAGATTCAAATTCAATTCTTTATGCATCATAATTAGGTAGAAATGTAAATTTCATGTAATAAACTTATTCAGTGCCACCCAGTCAGGGTGTTGCAATTTTAACTTAAAAATAGTAGGTAGGTAAATAAAAAAAAATGACAATCAAGTCAAAAAAACACACACACAATTAAAATTAAAAATAGCTACACAAATGTCTTGTCATTAAAAAAGCTCGTCAAGGCTGTAATAAACTTTTTTTTATCAATACCTTTTTAATAATTTTTATAAATATTATGACTTATAATCATTATTCATATTTATTTTTTCTATAATCATGTAATGTCACTTAAAAAAGTTTCACGATTTATTTATAACGAATACTGACTCTTTATTGTCCGACCTTGTAGGAGCAGGTAGGTAATTAATTCTATCGAGTAATCTCAACGGTTATGAACAGTTGTGTAAGCTTACAAGGCACGAAAACAACTAAAACGATTACTGTACCTAACTCTTACGGTAAACAATAAAATGTATAACACACGAAGAAAAAAACGAAATGGAAAGAAGATAGGGGACTTTGACCCAGGTCAAAAATAATTAACCAGGTCCCATGGCAGCATTAGTATTGTTCTAAATAATTTTTTTTTTCTGAGCTTTCGATAGACCTTGTATGTTTTTAAAAGAAAGGAATCAAAAGTTAAATCAAATTCAATTTATAGCAAAAACTTAATAAATACTATTTAAAGAAGATTAACATAGGTTAATATAAACAACTTGTTTTACTTTCGATTATATGATAGCTAATTATTATTTTTTTAATGTTCAATATTGATAGCAATATCGACAGTAATAGTGACAATGAGCTTTTTGAATCCGTTTCCTCTTCTAATGATTTAAGCGGTGATGATAGCTTTAGGAGTATCCCTACCCTCTCCGAGTCTCTTGAGTCTCAGTTCTTTGATGTTCCTAAAAACTTTAACGTTGTCCACTTCAATGCTCAGAGTATTCCTGCCCATTTCCCGGATATGCTGGCGTCCTTTGATCACAAAAATATTCATGCAATATTAGTCTCAGAGTCCTGGTTGAAACCTTGTTTGCCATCTACGTCGTATTCACTGCCGGGCTTTATTCTCATTCGTAATGACCGCATCGGAAGAGTTGGTGGAGGTGTTGCTATCTACCTTCGTCCTCACATCCCTTACTCTGTGATTAGCATGTCTCCCCAGCCTCCGCCACCCAGTGAAGACGAACACCTATTCGTAGAGGTTACTCTCTTGCATACTAAGGTACTACTGGGAGTCTACTACTGCCCTTCCTCTGGTATTAACTTCTTTTCATCATTTGAGAAACTCTTAGAAGTTACTCCCACTTTCAACCACACTATCATCTTGGGTGATTTTAACACGTGTCTTCTTAGGGGTGACTATCGTACTTCTCGTTTTGAATCTCTCGTAAAATCCTGTAATCTAGCCATTCTGCCCTTAAGTGCAACTCACTATTTTCCAAATTGTATTCCCTCTCTTCTGGATTTGATACTTGTATCATCCTTTAATAATGTTTTTAAACATGGTCAGTGCTCTGCGGACGCCTTCTCTTATCACGATTTAATTTTCCTGTCTTATAAAATTCGCCCATCGAAAGCAAAACCCAAAATCATTCTGCAGCGTAATTTTGGTGGTATGTTAACCACCAAATAAAATTGTTGTAATATTTTTATTTTAATGTGGTGTGGAATAAAGTGTTTTTCTATTTCTATTCTATTCTATTATATAATTATATATACTTGAAAGGGTAGTTTTATACAATTTAACATAAAAAAAACAATTACCAACTTGAATAGGAACGTTTGAGGGAACTATGATGGTAGATGTTTCATGTCAGTTGATGTGTCATACGTACTATTTCGTATTCCAACCGAAGTTTGCGAAGGTTTTTATGTTATTAACCTCTATCAATTATTTTTCCCCAACTTCTACACACTTAATTCAATTTGCTTTTTAATTCTCTTAGCTATTACTAATAACCAAAAGTATCACTACTGAAGGCAGGGGCGGATCTATATAAGAGCTTTTTGGACTGCAACCCAGGACCCCGTGGATATAAAGAGCCTCCAGCCCCCATTCAAGTCAAAATGGACAAAATTGTGAATCAAAAATATCGAAAATATTTTTTATCAAAATGACAATTAGTAAGTTAATTAATTAGGTAGGCCCCTGAGTAGGTATTAGCTCAGGGCCCCACAAACTCATGTTCCGCCCCTGACTGTAGGTAACGTGAAATTGTCAAAAAGGTGGGTCACAAAACGTATAAAAATTTGCCATCCTTCTTTCTTAAACAACGATCTTATAATATTATAAGATCGTTGTTCTTAAATGACAAACGCCAGTAATATATTCTATCTATATTATTGAACCCAGCAAGTAGGTATACCATGTACGTATATTTGTACTGGTTTGCTACATACGGAAACCAACACGCACGTCTTGCATCATTAGCTTTATCTCGTTTAACAAAACAAAGCAACATCAAGGTTTTCTTCTCCAAATTACACAAAGCCGCTTAATATACATACTTTGAATTCATTTCAGAGCGAAAATCGACCTTATTAAATGATAACAGAATATAGGTACTTGGTACATCCCTGGTGGGTGGGAGTAGGATAATTAGGTACGGCAGGGAAGGATTAGAGCTTTATAACATTAAATACACAAAAACGACGAAAAATTCTAATTTTGTCACGTTCCTGGCTTCATCAATGCCGAGGTTTTCTCTAGTGACTATGGGGTTCTTCAAAAAGGGCGTTTTAAAGTTCTTAAAGAGTCGGCAACGCGCGAGTCATGCCTCTGCTATTGCAGGCGTCCATAGGCTACGGTAACCGCTTTCCATCAGGTGGGCCGTATGCTTGTTTGCATATGTAGTAGTATAAAAAAAACATCATTATCAGGCGATAGACATCCACTGCTAGATGAGGCCTCCCCCATAGCATGCATACCGTAAAACCCATAGCGTGCTATGGGGGAGATTTGCCGTAATCACCACGCTTGTCAGTCGGATTGGTAATCGCAGTTCAGTAATAGATGCTGCCCATCCCCTGGCTTAATTCCTTAATCACCTTTCAGACATCTACAGGAGGAGATGGAGGAGTCCTGTTCTTAGACCGAAACTGTACCACGGCTCCTACTCCATATTGTTCTGTTTTGTTTTAACTTGTTATTTATAATGTTTAAGTATTAAATATAATAAATAATTTAATATTGTTCAGTAGTGTCCGTACTGAGGTATCCATTTTAAGAATAGACCACTCTGTCTCCTCCCGTGGATGTCGTAATGTCGCCTGAGGGTTTGCACGAGGGGTGGACCAGCAGATCCACCTGAGTACTCAACACCAACACTTCGATCACCAATCCGCCTACCAAGCGTGGTGATTATGGCAAATCTCTCCCATTGTACCTGTGGTATTCAGCCTTTGAAATAAAGCGATTGCGATCGAGGCGCCCCCGTGGAATGTCATTGCTTGGACAACGTTCGGACCGGACGGGCGTGTCGTTTGTAAATTATTACTATCCGCTTGTTTGTTCTGATTTCCTACCAGTTCCCAGACCCATAAATGGGTGTCTGAACCCCACAGTACCTATTATATTAGGGACCTCGTCTAATGGAAGTCTAACAACTAATGAAGAAAAAGATATAGGAACTAAAGTATATAGATATTTAGCATTATTAATCATTAAATGTATTTATCATTTGTATTTATCATGTGAGTTTTTTAAATATTTATTTAATCTTTTTATCTTTTTACAGGTAAATCAACATCATACAATTTTCACGCGTCATAATATCGTAAGTCACTTTGGCTAGCTACCTACATTAAAGAAAGAAAGAAAGAAATAATTTCTTTATTTGCTTGAAATAGGTAGGTGATCCCACACTAAGGTTCCCTTGTCATGGGTATCAGGAACTACGAGTACCGAGGTACCATAACACTCAGAAATGGAACAAATATTTGCAGATCATACAATCATTTTGTCTCACAGCGGGAATCGAACTCACAACCTCTCGCATCTCAGCTAGCTACTCGCTCGCCACGCCACAGAGGTCAAATTGTAATAGATTTCATACAACCGCATGGAATGAATAACAGTGCTGTCAAACGATAAGTCCGCCACGATCGCCATCTTATTGAAAGTAATCCGGAGTGGCAATTCTCATAAATAAATAAATATACCAAAATTACGATTAAAGAAAGTAAGTGGGTCTTTTATGGGGAATTCTGTACGGTTCTATAATAAACTTCCAGAAGGTGCATCTAAACTTCCTATTCGAAGATTTTAATCCTACATAAAGATTAATCTAATTAAGAAAGCGTATTACACTATTGATGACTATATAAATGATAATGCCGCGTGGCCTGATGTCGCTCTGCCCTTCGAATGCTAAAATGGAAATTTTCAATATCTGTACTTACCTATTGACATGTTTCCATTAGATTATTATTTATATAAGTATAACAAGCGTAGCGTGTGCTGTCTTGCATTTTTTTTTGCTGATGTTTATTTACTTTTGACTACCTTCCTAAGGTTTTTAAGTTCTCATTTACTATGTATCAGCAACTTCTTGCTCCGAGGCACCACAAAGGCGCTTCTCACCTAGTGGTAAGACGGACCATTTTTGTAAGCCAAGCCGTGTTTGTTGCCTGATTCTTCTTGGCTTGGTCGCGTTGGAACAAGAGCAATTTTAGTTTATAAGACGATTCAAAATGATCCTTGTGATTTCAATGAATAAAATTCTTTTTGACTTTGACTTTGACTTCATACAAAATAACAAATTTCGATTTTTCGGCTGTTCCTTTAAGCTTTTATCACGACACGCACTTATAGTATAAATAAATTAAAACAAACAAATACAAAAGATTTTAAAATTAAGAACCCAAACGTTTTAAATTAGTATTCCCCAGTTAATTTGCACCGCGACAGTTGCGACGGCTCACGGCTAATTCTCACTCTTATAAGTAGGGTACATCTAAACGTTAGCGGACAGAATGTCAGCGGACAGCGTGTAAGAGGGGAGTGCGATCTTCTTTTTTTTTTTTTTAATGGCCTCTCATATTATACTCAATTTGGCCAATGACGCATCATTGACATAAATAATAATTTATCAATGAGTACTTCTTTTTCTTTTGGCCTCTGAGGAAAGCTTTCCTCAATTTTGCCAATGTCAAGTAATTATTTTGATAAAGTTAGGTCAAGTCGTCAAAGTCTCAGTCAAGTCATGTTCTAGTAACGCGATGGCTGTTTCACTAGATTTTTTGTGGACAATTTCCACCCGTTTGAAAAGACGCAATACACTTATATTTAAATTCACTACCACGTGCTCTTTAAATAAGCTACACCGGTTAAAATGCCACCAAAATTACAAGATATAACTCAAAAAAATACTAGAAATTGAAATAAAATAAAAATGGACGACGTCTCGTTTTGAAAAAACAGAAAAAGATCTATCAATGAGTAGCATTGATTTATTTAAATAATGTCAAGTCGTCAAGTCCTCCATCAAGTCAAGTTCTAGTAAAACGATGGCAGTTTACTAGAATGTTCCTGGACAATTTCCACTTCTTCGAAAAGACACGCAATATACTTATTTTATTTAAATTCACTACCATAGGCATGCTCTTTATAAGCTACACCGGTTAAAATGCCACCAAAATTACACGATATAACTCAAAAAAACACTAGAAATTGAAATAAAAAAAAGAGCCTCCTTTCGAATGAGCAAAAAAGTCCCTCCACTTGATTGGGGAGTCAATCAATCGGTAGCTGTATATACTCTATCTCACGACAGGTTTTGCAACAGGCGTAAATTGTGCGATCATTGCTGTCAAACAGTGACTTTTGTATTAAAAAAGTGACGTTTGACATAAATGATTGCACAATTTACGCCTGTTGCAAAACCTGTCACAAGATAGAGAATAACCCTGCAGGTTTCTGGAAGCTTCACTTACACCACTTACCCTATAGCTTCAACTCTAGAAGCAACTACTTTTATGTTTTGTAGTTTCGCTGAGATAACGTCCATTGGTGGTCCATTACTAGTATTTGTATTTTGTTGATTTCAACTGGGCTCACTCCAACTAGGACTAAGGGGAGACGGGTGCGCCCTGATTTTTACAAGGCAGGGGCGACCAGAGATTCAAAGCCTCAGGAGCTGCGCTGTATGTGCAGTGGAGCTATGACATAATGGCCCAGAAAATAGACACTACAAAAGTAAGCCATCAGTCAGCGCCATCTATCGAGCCAACTAAAACTATTTTTTTTTAATGAAAAATTAAACCCTCTCATTTTTTTTTTAGATTAAATAGTGCTCGGTGTTTAGAATATAATAGAATAGATAATACTTTATGTACACATTAAGATAATAAAAAATAAATAAAAGTCTACATTATAATTAAAAGAACAGAAGACGGTATTATCGCTTAGAAGCAAATTCTTTCAGACAACCTTTGGATGGACAGAAATCTGTAAGATTTGAAGAATGACCTGGAGTGTACGTAAAGTCAAGAAATAATCACTGTCATTTGTTCAGGTACGTCTCATTCCGTTGATCGTTGTCGCCAGAACTTTGACCGCATCATACAAAACAAACTCTCGTTTCGTTCGTTTTGCATAATCAACAGTTTTGCGTGGGGGTTAACCAACATCAGAGCTGTGTCACCCCGTACCAGTCTTTAAAGTAAAAAAATAAAAGCCATCCGTCATAATTTAATATATAGACCTTCTGCTACTGTGCCTTTGAATATAGCTGCGGACATCACGGAACCGATATTTTGTACTGAATAGTTTTTGAACTGAATCGCTATAAGAGCTCATGGTAAAGCCTCAGTTCCGTCATTTATTAAAAAAAACTACTCGAAATAACTACATGCTCTCAAACGGTGACGGGTATCATCATGAAGAAACTGGTACCAGAGTGGCGATTACTTTATTATGTTTTTAATCTTTATAAGCAAAATGCGTAAATTAGGTATTCACAGGAGCGTCATTTCGGATAGGAACAGCATTGAAATCGATTGAAATCAATAGTATCAGAATTACGTAATCGCCCCACTGGAATTAAAAATAGTAATATGACAACGAGACGTGGTGAACCCTTTGACAACACTTGGTCTTTTACTATTGGTCATAAAGACCCTGCTCAGGAACAGACTAAAGCAATAAACCTGACGAAAGACCTTTATCATGAGCTCTTGTAGCAAATCAGTTCAAAAACTGTTCAGTACGAAATATCGGTTCTTCGTTGACATACGTCATCACTGAATAACTTTAATCGCAGAAGTCTATAGACCTTCTGCTACTGTGCCTTTGAATATAGCTGCGGACATCATGGAACCGATATTTTGTACTGAATAGTTTTTGAACTGAATCGCTATAAAAGCTCATGGTACGGCCTCAGTGGCATAAATATGCCACTGAGTGCCTTCGGAGTGAAAATTCTGTGCTATGTGCTATTAGTTGTTCTGTGTGACATGTTTGTTTGCCGTCAGAATGAGAGATAATATCAGCTGGTTCGAACACATTTTCATTCTTTCAAGTTAGACATTATTTTTTTTGCACGACTGATATTTTTTTGTGACTGTTTTTCATTTAAGGGAAGGTCACTTTTTGCATGCGAACGAAGTTTGCTTTTAATTAAATAGGCTATTCTTTATTTCTTCAAACTCCATGAATCTTTATACACATGATCAGTATACTAATATCTAGACCCGTAATGCGTTAGTTTCGTAAAAAAATTATATGGTAACCAAATCATAAAAAAACTGTTTGTTTAAAAACTGACTCACCACGTGTATACTAATGTACTGAGGCCCAATTCTCTAAGTTATTTTAATACTACACTGAAAGTTGACCGAATCGAGACTGAATTGTAAATTGACTGAAAGTTGAATTTGTAGTCCCTCATAAATAACAATTTAGTCTACTTTTAATTCATGGTGACCACCATTAGAGTAGGATAGTTATATACATAATTGGGAAGAGTAAAGAGAGACTCCATCTACTTATGCTAAAATTAACGAAAAAACTTTGAATCGTTCAAGTTTCGGTCACATTTCGATATAATCACATTACAGTGTTGTATTTTATGTCAGGAGAATACCATTTCTGACATTTAAGACATCGACACAAGATCGAAACATGATCCGAACTCTATTTTAACTATTTTTTAGTTAGTGAATTGGGCCTCTGATCATGTGTTCAAAATTTCATAGAGTTTGATGAATTATTAGCCAAAATATAGAAACTTCGTTCGTGTACCTAACTCCTCAAGTACAATTTTATTTAAAACGTCAGTGTAGTATTGTGTTACCGCTTCTTTGCTCATTAAATATTTGACCTGGCTATTAAAGGTCAAATAAGGTGTAGGTGAAGGTCAAGAAGGCAGGTGAAGGTTTTAAGATCGTTGCCCATTTGCAAGTAGGCTTCTTTGAAAATTAATAAGCAACGGTATATTTATTAATTACGCCTACACGAGCTATGGTTTAAGTAATAATAATAATAACACGTTGTTCAAAGTTACCAAAGCTCCCGAATATTTTGAAACAATGAAGCAATGAATGAGCCTACAAAGCTTTTTTCTGAAAAAAAAAAACCTGAATTTAGAAGTGGAATCATTGTAACGTGTTCGCCCAGGGCGCTTACACTGGGCAGCGTCATTAAATAAATTAAATGAATAGCTTATAGAAGTGAAACTCTCCACGTGAAGCAATATGGCACATGCATAGTAATGTTATATATCCACCACGTTTTTATTTATTTTATTTTACAAATTTTGAGAAAACTTACAGCTAGTAAACATACGGATAATAAAACTTAAATACATGTAATAGCTACATGTATCCTGACGGCCAATTACAAGTTTCCACATAAAGGCCATAAACGAGTAAACATAAAAACAGTCATCGTCAGACGACGAAGAGAGAAAAAAAAAACAAAAAACAAAATTAAATTATTTGATAAATGCGAAGTTAAGTTACCTAATATTCTGAGAAAAATTTGTTACTGAGTAAGCACTTAAGCCTACTAGTTGGGGTATTAATAAATCTACATCAACATCTGCTTTGACCAATGTATTGAACGATGAATTATCGTACACCCGTATCTATTTTATGCCACATCAAAATCAACTAACATTTACAGCGTTGTTGACTAGGCAATAAACTAAACATTATCTAGGTAACCATTACATGTTCAAACAATTTTGAACACAACGTGTAAACTTTTGCTTAAAGTAGAATTTATGAAACATTACTGGCAAAAAAATGTTATTACACCATAGATGAATTTATGAGCGACAAACATATTAAAATTTCTTAATTTATAAAATTCAAATTTATTAATCTTATTACATTATCTATTAAATTGTATTTGACAACATAGTAATTAATTATGTACTTGTAGAGGCTAATTAATATTGTATTTTTTTTTATGAAAGATTAAAAAAAAAATGCATTCCTCAGGTAGAATACATTGATCCTAATAATAAAATTTGTCATATTTTGTAACATGTATCTCAAGTAATAACTTGACTTTTTATACAATAAAATTCGCTTCTACATATTCCAGTATAGGTATTATTTTATGACGGTTAGAATTAGAGGTCCTTAATTAAAAAATGGGATTAGCCGCACTCAGACTAACTGTCGCGTGAATGGGACGGACTCAGAATGTAATAATTTATAGTATAACGTGAAAGCCAGCGCATTTATTTTCACTTCTTGTGTATGTGTGGTTTATTTATCATTATGGCACTAGACCATGACAGATTGACTATTCTTGTATCTACAAGCTTTTACTTTTGTGTTGTGTTTGTGTTTTTGTGTGTGTTGATTATTAATAATCTCTAAAGCGTCTGTTTTGATAATGTCTGGAGAAGAATCTCTATCGCTTTTTTTATCAACATGAATATTGCAATAAAATTCACTGAAAATGACAGCACCAACCACCGTCTTCTATTTCACATTCTGTGTAAACGCGCCTTTTTTTTTTTTTTCTCTGTGAGTTTTTTTTTTGTTTATGGTGGCCAGTTTGATTTTCGAACAAACCTCTTTACAATGCCATAATGGGCTTTTTTTACCCAGAGTTTTCCACGAGTTTCCACACGAATTTGACGTTCCAAATTTTCTTAATTCTTAATTCTTTATTGTACACACAAAATTACAGAAAAATAAACTTACATATAGGACATGTACAAAGGCGAGCTTAACCCTAAAAGAGTTTTCTTCCAGCAAACCTTAGAGGAGTGGGAGAAATTATAAAAGTGGTGGGTAACGTGTACCTATAAAATACAAAAAAAGAAAAATAGACAATATAAAACATAATATACCTAACTTAATTATACTTAAATTAAAATACTATACTAACAAAT
Organism: Epirrita christyi; assembly: GCA_951392215.1. Taxonomy (NCBI): domain Eukaryota; kingdom Metazoa; phylum Arthropoda; class Insecta; order Lepidoptera; family Geometridae; genus Epirrita; species Epirrita christyi. The sequence goes on along the minus strand of OX595858.1, from coordinate 2,118,863 downwards.
ACATACCAACACTAAACCTACAGAAAATAAATATCTGTATAAAAATGTACTTACAATAAATTCATAATATAATACTAATACATAAGAATAACTAAAACATACATATACTAATACATACCAACTATTATAAGGAAAGATAGTGCTCTTTAACTCTGCGCTTGAAAATGCAAAGTGATGGACTAGCGCGGATGGAGTGGGGAAGCGAATTCCATAACCTGACTGCATGGACAGAAAAAGATCCACCATAGCGGCTGGAAGAGTGACAAGGAGTTTTTAGGAGGAAAGAAGTAGCCGTTCTGCAAGGTTTATCTCTCGGAACAAGAAAATCAAAGCGCTCACGGAGATAAGAAGGAAAAAGAGGATTGAAAAGAACATTGAAGAGAAAAGAAAGAACGTGGAGATCACGCCGACGGCGAATAGGGAGCCATTTTAACTGGGAACGGAACTGAGAAACATGGTCAAACTTGCGCAGGCCAAAAATGAATCGGATGCACAAGTTCTGCAAACGCTCCAGTTTGTTCGTGAGCTCCTCCGTGGCATCAAGGAAACAGACATCAGCATAGTCGAGAAGAGGTAACAAGAGAGTTTGGGCAAGAGTGACTTTAGTTTCAAAAGGTAAGAACTTTTGAAGACGCTTGAGAGATTGAAAAGAGAAGTTAACCTTTTTGCTAACTTCGTTAACGTGACTCGCCCAGGACAGTTGACTGTCGAAAATCACACCCAAGTTCCTGGCATTGGCAGAAAAACATATTGGTGCGTCAGCGTACAAAACCGGAGGCGGAGTAGACTGACCTACAAGATTCAGCATGTATGGACTGCCAAAAATCAAAGCCTGAGATTTCGAATGATTAACCAGAAGGCCATAAGCCTTCGCCCAAGAGTTTATATCGTTGAGATCAGAGTTAATTAGGGTTATACCCTCTGAAAACTCATCAACTTTGAAATGGCGATAAATTTGCAAATCATCAGCATAAAGATGGTAGTTAGAAGAAAGAACTTGAGTAATGGCATTAATGAAGACCGAAAATAGGAGGGGAGAGAGAACACCACCTTGAGGTACGCCAGCAGTAATTTTCGTCACTAGATTGTATCAAAATTGCCCTAATTTAATCATGCAGATATGTGTCCTGGGACAGGAATTAAATCCGCACCAAGAAAACAAACCAGCGAATACACAACTACAATCACGCACGAAAGTGCTCATGGAAAATAATAAAAATGACAGTTCACGACTGCCAACTGCCGTTATGAGGATAATAACAATGGCATTCAACAAAAGACGCGACTGCGATATCAGTATAATCGGCTATATTTTCGAGTTGAGTGCCTCGTTAACAGACAGTTGCTCTTAAGAGCTTTTTGTGTGTGATTATACATGATTTTTGCAAAGCATTTATTTGGTCTGCTAGAGTTGAACTACTACAGCTTCTTTTTTTCAAATAATAAGACAGGAATTAATCAAAAATACAAACTAATTCAGAACTTCCTCCTTTTTTTAAAATTGGTTAAAGGCATCAAGCATGGAGGTTACTGTAATAGAAAATTTTAAATGTATGTCCAGCCTAAGAGATCCCTCCATCTCCTCCCGTGGATGTAATAAAAGCCTTACTTAGGAATTACGCCAGGAGATGGGTAACAGCATCCACCTGAGTATTTTACACCAAACTGCCTGCAAAACGTGGTGATTTTGACAAACCCCCCCATTATATTTAATGGGGGAGGCCTCGTCCAGCAGTGGACATAAATAAGCGTGATGTATTCATACTCCGACACACCTAACTACATATACCTTGACAGTATCAAGAAATATGTGTCCTGAGGGCTGACTACCGACTGCCGAGTAGTGAGCACTCGATACCGAATTAAATCGTTTCAATCGTTTTATCGAGCCACTTTTTAAGACGATTTTTGGTAGTCGGTCGAACCAAAAAAAAACTCGTAATCGCTAATTAGTTCCTGAACTTGTCCGTTAGGGCTATTCCGTGGCTCCATACAAATTACCACATATCGACTCACGAGTCGGTATCCATTATTCCGAGTGATGCTAAATTGCAAACCCTTAATAAGCACACAGATTCTAAAGTTTCTTAATTAGTATAATTTTGCTTTAGTGTTAATGACCTTAACATTTTCCGTGGAATTATTAAAATGTACATAAGTTGACACTCTAAGGGAAATTTCTGACTTGTATAATTTAAAGCTCTATCTACACTCTAGGGGCTCTATCATACTCCTTAGTATGTACAGTGTACACACGCTGGACGCATAGTATGGTAACATGAATAATTTTATTTAATTATATATATTATTATTATCAGCTAGGTTTCGCTGATAATGTCTACATCAACACAGTGAGGAATAATAGAATTTAAAATATCATGGCTTAGGTACCATTTTAGAAAAATTATGACTGTACACTACGTACTATGTACACACACGTACACCGTGTACTATTCTCCTTGTGACGTTTCGTTGACCATTTAGTGGTCCTTCCTCAAATTCAACGAAACGTCAGCAGGAAAATAGTACGTGGTGTATATAGTCGTAATTTTTCTACAATGAGGAATGTCTAACTTTGGGTCACTTTTTGAAGTCCTTTCGTAGCCAGTGTGTTGTTTTGGCCTTCAAAAACAAGCTCGACAGCTTGTTTTTGAAGGCCAAAACAACACACATCTGGCACAGATGTACCAGAAACAATATCGTATACCAATAGTGGACCACTCTGTTACTGAAAAAGTGAGTAAGTGAGTATTTTGGGTAACGTTTCGCTAGCCTGTTGGTGTAATTAGGAACACTCCCAACAAAAATAAAGTTGGTGTTTATGAAAAATGTTTGCATAATCTGCAAATATTTGTTCCGGGTCTGGGTGTTGTGGTTGGTACCATGGTACTTTAGTTCCTGATACCCACAACACAGGGAATCCTAGTGTGGGATCAGGATTATTTAAGAGACTGTTGGGTGTACAGGCAAAAAAACAAAAAAAAAACACACTATACTGGCGGCACTGCCGGCGGATTTTTGCCGCGCGGGTATGCCGATATACGCCGCGGGTACACAGAATACGCGCCAGGCATGCCGCCGACCCGCCGGGCTTGTCGGCGGCATGCCCGCCGGCTGGGCCGCCGGCATAGTGTGTAGGAGCCATTATGTATGGTATGTTATGTCGCGCAGCGGGAATCGAACCCGTGCGATAAACAGCATTTAAGTTACAAGCAAACTTCCATACTTTTGCTTTTATTATTGTACTAGTCAAATTGGTAATCTCTCCAGATTCCAAGTAAAGTTAAACTATTAGCCCTTAAACTATTACTCTGTATCTTAAGGCACCAACAATATTTAATTTAAACTTCAAAGCCCTTGGGATACTCCAACAATTTCAACAAAGCAAAGATTAATAAGTTGCTGTGGCTACCGGCTTCTCTCACGTTGAGTCTGAGTAACTTATCATCATTGTCATCATCATCATTAGCCTGTAGAGTTCACTGCTGGACATAGGCCTCCACCTTAGAATGCCACGACGCACGGTCTTGACCCACCTCCATCCACCAACTCCCTGCGACGTTTACAATGTCTTTAGTCCATCGAGTAGAGGGCCTTCATCTTCCGCGTCATCCGGTTTGTGGTTGCCACTCTAGAACCTTTATTCCCCATCGGTTGTCAGTTCTGTGAGCTATATGACCTGCCCATTGCCACTTCAACTTGCTAATTCTGAGAGCTATGTCGGTGATCTTGGTTCTTCTACGGATTTCCTCATTTCAGATTCTATCACGTTGTGACACCCCTAGCATAGCTCTCTCTATAGCCTGCTGCGTGTCTTTGAGCTTGTACATACGGCCAACAGTTAGCGACCACGTCTCATTGCCGTAAGTCACTGGTATCACGCACTGATTATAGACTTTCTCGTCTTGAGGCTCTGCGGTACCTGTGACGAGAAGATATGGCGTAGGTTCTCGAAGGCTGCCCATCCAAGTTGGATTCGTCGGTTCTTATAATTATTAAAGTTTAATATATATCATTGGATAAGCCATGTTGGAGATAAATGATATCAGACACACCAACAAACAAACATAGAAACTGCTCGCATTACTACTTGGTGGCATACTTAGATAGCCGGAAAAGATTGGTAGAATTAGTATTAAACAGTTATGTATTCGATTTTGTCTGGCCTAGCAATAGAACTCTCCTTCTCCTCCCGTGGATATTTTAAGGTTACTAAGGGATTACACCAGAGGATGGGCAACAGCATCCGCCTGAGTAGGTACTTAACACCAAAATGCGATCACCAATTCACAATAAATAAAATAAATAAATGCTGGACATTTCACACAACATTATCTAGCCCCAAGCTAAGCAGAGCTTGTGTTATGGGTACTAGATAACTGATATACAAATACATAACATAGATAGATATTTTTTATTATACATAGAAAAATTCTTAGAACACCCTGAACGATCTGCAGAACGTACAAATATTTGTTCAGAGGCGGGAATCAAACCCAAAACCTCCTGCGTCACAGGCGAACCTTCGCCTGCCGCACTACAGAGGTCGTCAATTCATTCATCAATCATTGTCATTCAGAGTCATTGTAATCAATTGGAGAAGTCTCGTCCACCAGTGAACATAAACAGGCTGGTGATAATGTGGACTAAACAACGTTAACAACACAATGCATAAATATATAAATAATATATATATATATATAAATATAGAACAATTAATCACATTAAAACAAACTATAGAATGAAGACAATAGGCAGTCACAACACATTTAATCATAGCATATCTCTCAGAATTATTAAGTTGAAGTGGCAATGGGCAGGTCATATAGCTCGAAGAACTGATAACCGTTGGGGGATAAAGGTTCTCGAATGGCGACCACAAACCGGACGACGCGGTAGAGGAAGGCCCTCCACTCGATGGACTAAAGACATTATAAACGTTGCAGGAAGTTGGTGGATGGAGGCGGCTCAAGACCGTTTGTCGTGGCATTCTAAGGGGGAGGCCTATGTCCAGCAGTGGACTTCTACAGGCTGATGATGATGATGATGATGATGATACAGTTAATACTAATTACAGACTGGCATAGCCTGTGTTAGAATCACGAGCAAATGCTGTCAATATATAAATAAATGATATCACTGCTTGTGTAGAAGGTAAGGGTTCAAACGACGGCACCAGGTGTGCCGGAAGCTCAGTAACGACGTAATTTAAATGCTTACCTATTTAGCAAACCCATTTTGTCGAAAGCTGTCACAAATAATATTATAAGGAGTTGAGGAACGGAAGTTCATGTTTAGATTCAAAACAGCAGTGGTGTCCCATTGAGAAATCCACCTTGGTCTGAAGGTCATGGGTTTGAAACTGTCTAACACCAATTGCTTTTCCAATTGAAAAAAAATATGTGCAGAATATTTATAACCAAGGCATTGGTGTCCATTCTGACAGCATTAAGGCCAAAACACACCGGATGCGTGTGCAGTACGTAACACGCGCGTCTCTACGCCGTGCAAAAGCGCGTGGACCCCTGTCACACCGGTTTACGCATACGTCTACGCTTACACGTTTTTTTATGTGACGTCCAATGGAAAATGTCATTGAATACAACGTTATCACTGCCGCGTTGACGTTCCGCTCTGCGTATGGTACGCAGCCAGTGTGATGTGGTCTTTACACAGTAAAGCTGAGGAAAGATAACTCACAAATTATTGCTTTTCTAATAGGCTGAAATACAGAAGTCGACGATATTTTTAGAGCATTGAATGGACACAAGTGTAGCAGACCAGCATAGGCTGTTACACAGCACATTAAAAGAATGGACACTAGAGTAAGGAGACTGGTATTAACTGTTAAACAGCACATGCATATAATGGGCACTAGTACGCAAGGAGACTGGCGTGAGCACATATATTGAATGGATACTGGTGTAAGCATGAGCAAGACCATTTGTTTAAATAATCCATAAATTTCTGTATTTAAAGAGCCTCCATACATTAGTTTTCACCACACTGCTGGCTCTTGCTACCCTCTGTTTCAATCAAAGACCCTTTTCACAGTCACAAACCTCCAGCAAGTAGATCACGAAAAACTAGTGTCTCAAAAAAAACGAATATTGCTTTTATCACAAAAAAGTTAAACGATTAGATAGGTCGCAATAAGAATCTTATTTACCGAAACGCAGTTACTCAAACACTTCTTTTGAAATTGATAGGCAATAAACATCTAAAGGTGTCATCTTTCTTTGAAAACTGAAACGGACTTCTGTATTACCTCCGAAAATGGGTGAATAAATAGGGCGGTATATCAACGCGACGCGACATTCTTTCTCGCCAGCAATAAAAAACAAACACAATTTATAACTAACTTTAACATTTGGCCTGCGGCTCCACACACGTTATCTCTAGGTAGAAGATTGTATCGTAGTTTTATATATAACTAGCTGCATCCCCGCGACTTCGTCCGCTTTTTAATATAACCTTTATCAATCAGGGATAGAGTAGCTTTATATTAGTGAAACATTTTTTGTAATCAGGTTAGTAGTTTCAGAGATTACTCCATATAAACAAACAAAAGTCAAAGTCAAAGTCAAAGTCAAAAAGAACTTTATTCATTGAAATCACAAGGATAATTTTGAATCGTTATATAAAATTAAATTACTCCTGTTCCAAGGCGACCAAGCCTAGAAGAATCAGGCAACAAACTCGGCTTGGCTTACATAAATGGTCTGTCTTACCACTAGGTGAGAAGCGCCTGTGTGGTGCCTCGGAGCAAGGAGTTGCTGATACATATTAAATGAGAACTTAAAAACCTTAGGAAGGTAGTCAAAAGTAAATAAACATCAGCAAAAATATGCAAGACAGCACACGCTACGCTTGTTATACTTATAAATAATAATCTAATACAAACATGTAAATAGGTAAGTACAGATATTGCAAATTTCCATTTTAGCAGTCGAGGGGCAGAGCGACATCAGGCCACGCGGCTTTATTAAAAAATTATTAAATTATTCTTTATAAACAAATTCATTTGACCCCTTTACATATAATAAGCAGGAAGTCAGAGGATGGAGACGGCTCAAGACCGTGCGTCATGGTATTCTAAGGGGGAGGTCCATGTCCAGCAGTGGACTTCTATAGGCTGCTGATGATGATGATGATGATGATGATAATAGTATTATTATGTAATGATGATGATGATGATGATGATGATGATGATAATAGTATTATTATGTAAGAAATCTGTATGTTACACGTTCTACATGGTAAACACTACATTATGATCAGCCAAATATAATAAAGAAGCTCTTATGCCTAAATTGCGCAAAAACCAGCCAATGATGAAGGCGGCAGAAATAGGTACGGTGGTTTAAATAGGACGAACTCTTTCTATACTACATCAAAAAACCACTAGGTACTAACACCCAATCATCATCATCAGCCATCATCGTCCACTGACGGACGAGGCCTCCCCCATGAATTGAGAGAATTTGCCATAATCACCACGCTTGTCAGGCGGATCGGTGGTTGCATTATTGGTGTTATGTATTCAGGTGGATGCTACTGCCCATCATCTGGTGCAACCCCTTAATCAGCTTTTATGACGACACTCCATGTACTCACACCCAATAAAACTAAGTAAACGGGTGTATCCCACTATTTCGATTTGGTATTTCTATTGATAGAAATACTGGGACTGATTCTCCCACTGTTTTCATTGCTGGCGGCGGCGGCAAAAAAAAAACACTGCATCACCTCTTATGATACCTAAACTATTTATTTATTTCCTCTTTCGATTAAACCTCTTGAATATAAACAAAATGAAGTGGAAACAGATTCTCAAATAACACAATTGCGTTTTTTTTTTGCCGCAATAGAAATAATGGGATATATATATAAGTCCCACTTTTTCTATTTTGTATTTCCATGGAAATAGTGGGATACACCCTAAATTTCGTATCTCGTTGTTACATGGTTCAAAGGAATCGACTTGACAACAAATACGGAAGTCGCTGGGGACATCAAATAGAAAATGAAAAGCCGAAATTACTTTTACATCGTAACAAATCAGTTCTGAAAGTTTGATTATTTTCATTTCGAAAACAGCTTACTCGTGATTGATCAAGTACCGGCCTCAAACAAATTAAGACTTATATTGGACTGGCCTAAGAATAGAACCCTCCATCTCCTCCCTCGGATATTGTAAAAGCCGACAAAGGATTACTTACACCAGGGGATGGGCAGTGAGGACCTGGAGTACTCAGCATTATAAATGCGGTCATCATTCCGCCTGATGCAAAGGGTGGGGATTATGGCAATTCCTCTCATTATATTTTATGGGGGAGGCCTCTTCCAGCAATGGATGCCTGATGGCTACTGATGAGGAGAAATATCTGCGGTCTGTACACATTTTGTGTCAGTTTTTACTTTTTAACCGACTTCCCAAAAAGGAGGAGGTTCTCAATTCGGTTGTATTTTTTTTTTTTTTTTTAATGTTTGTTACCGCATATCTCCGGCATTTATGAACCGATTTGGAAAATTCTTTTTTTATTTGATTAGACATACTTCCAGATTGGTCCCATTTTTTCAGAATCCAGTTCAGATGATGGGATCCATGAGGAATTGAGGGAACTCCTCAAATATTGTAGGCATACATATGGCGATTTTGATATTTTCAGCAAGACACCAAGCATTTGCATTCAGAAAGTATCATAATCCTTTCACCACCATGGTTCTTTCACAAATTTTTTTTCATCCAAAATTATTTAGTCGAATACAATGGCGGAAGTCGGTTTTTTAAATGAAAAGTTATTGTAAGTAGTAATAGGTATAAATGTACAAAAACTATGATAGTATTTTTTCTCTGAAAAATATCATATTTGCCTACCTTCTTTCAGTTTTGACATGTTACTGTATTGTATGCGTGAGATTAAATTTGACTTTAGTACTATTTCTACTCTAATGTGATTATGACATTGTTTTAAATTGGATTTTATTTATTTATTTTATTTTTTGGTGAACCAACTGCTTACTTAATAACAATAACACAAACAGAATAACAGTAGAGAGCCAATAACAGGTTCCCACGAATAGTAATTGAGTAGTCAAAGTTTAGTCAAAGAGTTGTGAACAATAAATTTTCGGGGAAGAAAAATAAAATTACCAATATAACGCTTACTGCTTAACAAAAATAAATAACAGTAGAACTAATTAACTAACATAAGTATTGTCTTGTAATTTTTAATTTTATTAAGATCTTGATTCCAAATTGCAGCGCCCTGATTGGGTTTACCTGACTTACAGTAGAAATAATACCTATTTACTAACAATATTGTACGAACATGTGAGCAATAAGTAAATACAATACAATACAATACAATCTTCATTACCTTCGTCAGGGTTCGCAAATTGACATAGGTAACATGAAAATGAAACGAATTTTGACTAATTAGCTAGGAAAAATGATTGTTTTTATCAAACGGTACCTATACCTTGGTTCTTTTTTAATCTACTAAGCAAGCAAACAAGCAGGCCTACCCATAGTAACCGTAGTCTATGGACGCCTTCAACACCATAGTCATCACACACGCGCTGCCAACCCTGAGACATAAAAATGAAAGTCTTATGTGCCTGTAATTTCACCGGCACCCGTACCCTTCAAACCGATACACAGCAATCTGAACCCGCACCTCTTGCATCTCAGCCGGCTACTTGCCCTCTGCGCCACCGTGTTCGTCAAAAAAAGTAATTCGTCGTTCAGAGGAGTAAATTTGTTAGTAATTTTGTTTTTTTTTTGGTAATAAAATAAACATTATTTTATCTTATCTTTATCTTAAATGCTAACGCTGCTAAAGCTAAGCTGGTTAACACAGGATGACCAAGAAAAAACTAGTGACACAATGGACACGTAGCTACACACCAAAACTAACCACTTTTAGTGTCATACATATATGCCCTGGTTTTCTCTCGACAATTTTTTTTCTTTATTGCTTGAGCAAGACATAAAAGAGAGCATTAATCATTGCGGCATTGTCCTAGACGTCAGATTTGAGCTTTGACCTTTGAAATAGATACTAGAGTGTCTAGAACATATCTATTTTAGTGATAAGACCGCCCTATGTATCCTTTGTTACTGTCATTTTCTTTGATATGCGTTAATTAGTAGATTATATCATAAGGGAGCAAAATAATATTTTTACGGCGAGGGCGCTTTTTTGAATCCAGAGCGAAGTGAGGGATTCTAGAGTAGAATACCAAGCGTAGCGAGAGATTCTTTAGTAGAATCCCGAACGTAGCGAGAGATTCAAAGTACGTCGCCCGAGCCAAAAATATTCTTTTCAAGATGTTCCAAATTCAAAAAATGCGCGGAAAAGATAATTGCGGCGCACTTATAGAAGTTTCATACAGAAAACACCACCTTTGGGTACACTTAAAGGCGAACCAAGTCATCCTTTTCGAATAGATGGGATGAAATAGTTATTTGTTATACAAGAGTGCAAAGTTGCTTTTTAACCGCGTGCTCAACTTTGATGACCGAGCAATAGAAGGATTCTTGAGCGTTAGCGAGGGAATCAAAAGAGCACGAGATGAAAAATCTTTGCACTCGAGTGCAACACGTAATTTTTCATCCCACCTCAGCGAGGAAATGTCTTGGCTTGGGTATCAGGAACTATGAGTACCATGTGATGGTACCATAACACCCAGACCCGGAACAATTATTAGCAGATCTTACACACATTTGTCCCGTAGCGGAAATCGAAGCCGCAACCTCTTGCATCTCAGCCGGCTACTCGCCCGCTGCGCCACAGAGGTCGTCATAACATACAGCGCAATAAACTTTAATCGAAATCATAATCGAAAGCGATCACCAGTGCGTTAGATAATAAGGGTGCTGAACGTGCCAATTGTATTTATTCCGATGACAAATAGCTGCGGACCGGCCATTAGCTGGTAGCAACGATACGAGACGTAGCATTTGTCATATGCCTTCCCAATACGTGTGATAGCAATATTAAGCAATACTTAGCAATATTTAATATTATTCTTTGGTGTTTTTGATTAGTTCTATCTTCCTTCTTTCTAGTGGTATCTTGGCTACGGAGGTTCGAGAGCAGTCAGTTTATTGTGAATAGCCGATGAATAAACTACTTAATAATATCCTGGCGTATTTACTTCAATACGTACATATACGTACTACAACGCATTTCTTCACAATTCGCAACACGCATAACTCACAACAGACAAAAATTGCACACAACAACAAACACAATCCTCAATTGTTATGCGCATGATTTCTCTAAAACACCCAACATTATGATAATATATCTTTCCCATTGTTACTCTGATCATTTGTTTTTAAATAACTAGTAGTTCGCCCCGAACTGAGACCTCGCGATAACACCTTTATCAGCCCGACTACTTAACCAAGTAATTTCCATTTTTCTATTATTATTTTTGAAAATTTTCACCTCGAGGTCTACCAGTACAGTACAGGATCTATCAGTAACAACTCTAATTTCCTACACATCATCGAAATAACCTTTGAATAGGGCTAAGCAACGCGGCGTAATACTACATACCTGTTAGTACCTATATCAAGTACCTGACGAATTAATTGATAACGTCCTTTTGACGAAAACCATAGAACTCCAACGTCATTCAAATTCCTAGAAATGGGAGGTCAACAATGGATGTTATATTGGTTATTGTTTTATGGAGTACAAGTTTCTAAATTCTTCAGTTTCAGACTTTTCTCTGTAGTTGTGACACAAAAGCCACAAGCATACCAAATTTCAGCATTGTGGGATTGCTGGAAGTACCCTAGAATTTTTGATTTTTACGTTTTTTATTTTCCCTAATATCTCAAAAACTACTAAGGGTTAATACTTATTAAAAACAGTTTTGAAATGTCCAACCAAAGCGCTTTTTGATCAGACTGTCTCACTTTTTTTTTTTACCCCTCTTGGACCCCAATATTTCAGCAACCCCCTGACCGATATAGCTCATAACCTTACCTACAAATTGTACCAATACTATCTACCCCCATACCAAATTTCGTGAAGATCGGATTAACGGTTTGGAAGTTTTCATCGGACAAACATACATACATACATACAAACGCCGATTCTTCCAACTTGACTCAGAGAACTCGCTTTGCTCGTTCAATAATTAGTTTAGCTCTTTGCACAGTATACTTTTCCATGTTCAAAATATTAATGATTTAGGGGAATTTTTACTAATCTTGCCCATTTCTAATTAAAAGGTTAGATATACGTGCTGCATTATGTACGTACCTATTTACCTTGTAGTTTTTAGTATTAGATTTATTTTAGTGCTAATCTGTAACCGTACCTTATAGCTATGGAAGAGCGGGACCTTCTAACACAAGTATTTTTTACTTATGAGAAGGTTCCAACCTTAATTAAAACAATTGTATACCTGTTACAGAAATAAATTATTGTTATAATTATATAAATGTACACACGCCTTTTCCCCGAAGGATTAGGCAGAGACTCAAAGGGCCTATTTTCACCGTGGGTTGCACAGTCACAGGAATATAGACGTGTCAAGTGGTGAGCTCATCGCCGCCATTGCTTTCCAACTTGGCTAACGCTCTCTTCCAGTAATAACACACTCCTAAATAAGCCAGCAGCCAAATCTTATAGCAACGAAAATGGCCCAATAAGTCCGGCAGGGGTATTCTCTACATCGTGACAGGTTTTTAACAGGTGTAAATTGTGCAATCAGCGCCGTCAAACGTCACTTTTTAACCGACTTCACAAAAAGGAGGAGGTTCTCTATTTGGTTTTTTTTTTAATGTTTGTTACTTACCTCATATCTCCGGCGTTTATGAACCGATTTGGAAAATTCTTTTTTTATTTGAATAGATATACTTCCAGATTGGTCCCATTTTTTTCAAAACCCAGTTTTGATGGTGGAATCCATGAGGAATTGAGGGAACTCCTCAAATATTGTAGGCATACATATGGCGATTTTGATATTTTCAGCAACAAACCAAGCATTTGCATTCAGAAAGTATCATAATCCTTTCACCACTGGTTGGTTCTTTCGTCATTTTTTTTTCATCCAAATATTTAGTCGAATACAATGGCGGAAGTCGGTTTTTTAAATGAAAAGTTATCTCATGCAAAAGTTACTGTTTGACAGCCCATGATTGCACAATTATACGCTTGTTGCAAACGTCGTGACCGTGAGACAGAGAATAGCCCTGCGGGTAATTTAGATACAATTCAAATGTGCGATTGCCATTTTGCTTCAGGCTTTATTTTACAAGCTTTTGACGGTAGATACCTGGATGTCTTTGCCCTGCCAAAAAGATTACTATCAGACACGTAATTCGACCGACATCAAGCGATCCGTCTTCCACTTGACATTTCACTTCCCAAACGTATCGGTTTTTCTCGTGTAAAAGAAATTATATTGACTCTTTAGATATCTAGCCCGGGTAAGTGTCACTTAATAAAGTCCCTTTTAAAGGACACTTTGACACGTAACCATTACTACGGGCATTATTTGATTTTTATTGTTAGTTTTGTTATTTTTAGTGGAATTCACATAGCCTGATTTTGAACAAAATAGTAGACGGCTTTGATTCATCGTCATCGCCAACCTGTTAACGTCCACGGCTGGACGAAGGCTCCGTGGAGCGAGCGTGGACGAGCGTGGTATTTATGGCAAATTTCCCCATTGTATTCAATGGGGAGATGGCAGGTGGATTGCTCATGGTAAATGCTGCTACCCATCCCCTGGTGAGTGATCCCTTTGTAAGACTTTTACTACATCCACTGGAGGAGAAAGAAGATTTTACTTTTAGGCCAGACACACCATGGCACACTTTGATTACTAAAGAATAATACGTTATTGTGTCGTTTTCTTCGTCATGACACTGGGTCGTTCTTGGTCACTCTAGACTTTTTCTACTTTTAGGTCAGATGAGATCTACCAGCGTTATGTGGCCTTATGGATGCCCTGGAAACTGGTTTATGACCGACAGTCACAGAACCAGTGTACTGAATGGTTTCATAACGGCGCGCAGAGAAGTTCCTTTCGAAACTGTACTTATATTGTACGAATTAATAAAACCCATAGAATACTTAAACTACTTTGTGTCACTAGTCCCTAGACCAAGGGCCGTAGACAAAGTAACATTCTAATTACGACTTTAGAAATGGAATCGCTTCGAAGCGAATGCCACTTTGCTAGGCCCTCAAGACACGTTCTTGGTTACCCTGTGTCACGCTGCATCGTTTAGCAACACAAGCGTGCAAGTAGGTAGGTAGGTAGTAGTTTCCTAACCTGCTTAATGTAGTGAAAAAGATGTCCTACAGTTGGGTAGACAAAACAAGATGGTTAGTTTTAATACATTTATTTTCTTAATAATACTAACAGGAATAATCTTAGAGTTATTATATATACTTTTATCCTATTCATAATCATTTTTTAAACCTATTTTAGTTAAAATAGCTTTTGTCTTGTTTTGTCTTATGGTATTTTACATCAGAGAGAACAAAACAAAAAACATTTTAACTAAAACAGGGTGTATTGTTTATCAAAGAAAACAGGTTTAGAAAATGGCCATGAATAAGACCCTAAGTAGACATTAGTGTCCATTTAGTGTAAAGGTAATATTAAATACTGTTGGTTTTTTCTTGATCTCTCTGAAATGTGCCTACAAAGAGTGTCATAATCAAAGGTCTTGTAAACTTTGATTATGACTATTTGCAAGATTTATTTTGATAACTTTAAGATTTAGAATTGTTAACATTGTTTCGCACCGACTTTAGAATTCCTGACTTTACAATTGCTTAAATAATGCTGCCCAAAATCTACCTAACAAAGTTTGTCATTAGATATTTAGATCTTACTTTGCAGAAGTTTCAATTTACTACTGTAATTAATAAAGTTGACAAATCTTAGTAACGATAGCGGGTCGCTGTATCGAGACTATTAGTACTTAAATGTACATTAACCAATGAAGCTACAAAGATTTCAAGCTACGTCGATGCCATTGGCCAATATTAACAGTTGTGGTCGTCTCGGTACCGTTAGTCAGCCTGTACTAACCGAAAATCCGTTGTTTGTATTGAGTTAGGTATTCGTAACCTTTGAACTTGTTAGACTGATCTGATCAAGGGCAAAAATGTGTAGGGAAGAGCAGTTTTTTACACATTTTACTCTAAGCCATGTAAAATAAAAACTAATAGCTGTTTTAAAGTAATTTCTTAATAAGTATGCTGCTATATTACCTACATAACTAGCTTAAAATTGTGCAGTTAAGTGTTGATACAACTCAACATGGCCGAGCTAATGGTGGTTTTCCCAATTAATTGAAAACGTACAAAAACGTACATAGTGTGAGGTACATTCGTAGATGATACAGAACCTTCGTACACAGTAATAAAAACCAGTGAAAAAAAACCAAACATAAAAAACCCTTAAAAATTAGCTGAAAGACGCGCAACGGGCTATAGAGAAAAGCCCTGGATTTTGAGGCGTATGCCTAACATAGAACGCGCAGCCCGTTGTGCGACCCACATACGTTGCACAGTTCACAGCTCACATCAAAATCTCCTCATTTTATTGACATAGCTTGAAGTTCACCAATCGTTTAGTCCATAGCATACCTAACGTATGACACGACGCGCAACGCCTTGACCGGCGCACGCGCGTGCCAAATAGGCGAGGCCAGACACACAAGATATTTTGTTTATTTATTTAGATAGCGCGGCAGACATTTTAGAGATCTGTTTATTTTTATATAAGAGCTATAGAGACAGGATAACATAACATAACATCCAACAGTCACACACATAGTCCTGATCCCACACTAGGGTTCCCTGTGTCGTGGGTACGCCCTGATACCCAGAGGGAATCCTAGTGAGCGATCACACACATACGTGACCTACTATACGTATGTGACTGTTCGGTGTTATGTCATGTTATCAACTGTCCATTATCACCAACTGGAAGATGTCCACCGCTGGACATAGGCATCTCTAAAGAATGCCATGGCGAACAGTTTTGAGCAGCCTCCATCCACTGACGTCCCGCGACCTCAGTCGGCCATCCTCGTCGTCCGGTTGATGGTCACCACTCGAGTTCCTTTATTCCCCAGCGAATGTTAGTTCTGCGAGCCTAATTGCCCTGCCCAACTATTAATACCACACCATAAACTGTATGACGTCATATTTCTCAACCACTATGCTAAGGAAGTCACTACAAAATTATCCCAGACATGGTAAATGTGAGCTACCATAAACTAAACATAAGAAACTTATACGTATCACATTTATGCAAATAAAGAATAATAATTATTAGTTAAAAAAAAATCTGACGTACAATTTGAATGAAAATCCCTGTGGGTGAAGGTGTGGGGAGTAAAATATATGTGAAATATTCACCCCTTGGGCCTTTAGGGGTGGCCAACGATCTCTAATACTCACATAGATATCGGGTCGGCGCAATAAAAACGTCTCGGTGAATTTAAGCTCACTTGAAAAGTGAGTTTGTATTTGATTTAGTTCGCTTCAAACAAAGCCAATGTAAACACGTGTCACAATGCCGCAATGTATATTTAAAAGTTGCAAAAATAATCCCCGAAAAAACAATTTAACGGCCGGAGTGTCTTACTTTCGTTAAGTACATGTAGAATAAGTTGTATTTTAAGCTTTAAACTAACAAAAAGTATGAAATTTTGATCAAAATTACCGATTTTAAACCACCGCTACAAATGTTTGGCCAACGTTGACGCAAAATTGTCTGTAACAGAACAGTAGATGCATGGAGTAGATTTGTATTGTAATAATTTGTTTTTACCAGAACTTTAAAAAATTTTAATACTACTTCTGTGTCTGTTTGTTGAACTCTCATCAGATACTTGGCTTTCCTTTTTTTTATTTTAGCTTTCCGAGCAATCCATTTACGCTACTGTTATTTAACCAAATCTTTGGTTAACAACCCCTTTACATCTATACCAACTGATAATGAGTCCTCTCGCTTTGTTAAAATTTATGAACCAGAATCACTTATAGAACACATTATCGTAAAAAAACAGTACTTTTTCAAATTCTTTTATCATATTATAGGTATATTTCCCAAATATCAAATAAATGCCCAACCTACGGCAGGCGCCTGTACGCCCGCCCTCAAGCACTTTACGGTTTTTGTTGGAAAACTTTGATGGTCGATATCTTTTTTTATTATGAAACGAGACAAACGTAACAGAACATATATTTTTTATATTTGAGCTTTTTATAACTAGGGCTTCATTATCAGCCTGTAGGTACGCAGAATGAAAATTTTTTAATGTTGAGCTGTTTTAAACATTTTGGGTTTTGATCAAATTATTGCACTAAACTGTACTTGTATTATAAAGATTGTAAACATGAATATAAAGATGTGGAATTTAGTGATATTTTTATTTGTGACATCCAGCGATAGACATCTTGGCCAAAAACATAAACATACACATAAATATACACACAACAGAACGTTAATAAAATAACAAGTATATATACTATCAATATCAAACATACATGCCCAAAACATAAATAATTTTAACTTAACTTTAACGTGCATATTATAAATTATTTAAGTGATCAACGCGACTCCATACCTTCTGTAGTTAAATTTGAAGAAGCAAACAGAAGCGAAACCATGGAAACGGATGGATGTAGCTCGCAAGGTAATAACGGAAAAAGAACTTTATTTGTAGCTCTTTAAGGTTGATTTCACACTAGTTGTTTAACCTATGTCTTTTGATTTGACAAGTGACAGGAGTAATATAATTGCTTTGCTCGTTTTTTGTGACGAATGATCGTAAGTGTAAGATAATATTTTGAAGATTTGCTACTTTTTTGCTAGGTGTCATGGTTGTAATTAGGTTGAACTTAGAACTGTTTTAAAACTTTCATCTTTGTTCGTTAGTAAACAAATGTAGCTGTATAAGTATGTATCCATGCGGACAGTTTTTAGCTTTCATTTTGTACGTGACCCTGGATCTATTGTGAATTATAAGATCGTTGGGGGTGGCACATTAATTTGAATGACAGGGTCGCGTCAAAACCATACAAGTATTGATGACTGGGATGTGGAATTTGGGAAATCTACGTAATGAGCTTAGGAGTTTCTCTACGTAATAGAATCCGAAATTAAATTAAATCTTAAGAAGAACCAAGGTCACCGACATAGCTCTCACAATTAGCAAGTTGAAGTGGCAATCGGCAGGTCATATAGCTCGACGAACTGACAACCGTTGGGAGATAAAGGTTCTCGAGGGGTGACCACAAACTGGACGACGCAGTAGAGGAAGTCCACTCGATGGACTAAAGAGACATTAAAAACGTCACAGGAAGTCGGTGGATGGAGTCGGCTCAAGACCATTCGTCGTGGCATTCTAAATGGTAGGCCTATGTCCAGCAGTGGACTTTTACAAGATAGTGCGGAAAAACAGAACAACCATTGAATTAAATTCAAGACTCCATTAAAGTCCTCATTTCAAACATTAATTTTCTTCCTATAGCACATAATAATTGTAAATGAGTTTTTTAACGGACCAATTAAAACAAAGCTTCGGTGATGTGGGCAGACAGTAAAACGCTTGCCCTGGGGGCTACTTATGGGTTCAAGGTAGAAAGTGGAAGCGGTAATATAATCTAAAGTTCATGACCTTCACAGCTGACTCATAGTTGGGACTTGGGACATAGGGTCTAATTCTAATTCTAATTTTAAGTGGGGGTTTTAAGACCTGCACTGACGTCCCGCTGTGGGGTGTATTGTGCATTGTCCCCCTGTGCTAACCCTACCCCAGCAAGCCCAGCTCCTTAAAGTAACGGAGCAGGACTTTGGGTTGGTGGCAACACCGTTGAAGTGTGTCCGAAGACGTCGATTGTGGAGAGCAGGATAGAAGTAGCTCCTGCAAACCCGTCTTGGCCCTGGTCTCTTTTGTGGCCGCACAATGCAGGATCACGTGCTCCACCTTCTCTTCTTTCTGCAAGCAGCCCCGACATAGCCCGCTGTCAGTGGCCCCAACCTTGTAAAGGTGATAGTTTAGGTCTCAGTGTCCTGTTATGA
This sequence comes from Epirrita christyi, assembly GCA_951392215.1. Taxonomy (NCBI): domain Eukaryota; kingdom Metazoa; phylum Arthropoda; class Insecta; order Lepidoptera; family Geometridae; genus Epirrita; species Epirrita christyi. Next base: position 2,099,777 of record OX595858.1, on the reverse strand, counting down.
TGCCCACTACCATACGCAGGTCCTCGCGTTTCATTTTGAGGAGTGTATTTATCACTTTCTTGTCAGGTCTGGGGAGCATAGATTTTGAGTGCTTACAGTGAGACATAGGGTATATCGCGCGGCAAACTCGATTCGTGTATCGACTCGGAGTGTCTCTCATTGGTCGAGTCCCATCCTATTCCCAAGGTTATTGAAAATATGATCAGGGTATCGCTCATTCGGTTTTTAAAGGACGTCAATAATATTCATCCCTGACCGTGAGCGCGAAACCAGCCGTATTCTCTATCTCGCGACACAATTGTGCGATCATTGCTGTCAAAGTAACTTTTGTATTAGAAAGTGACGTTTGGCAGCAATGATTGCACAGTTTACGGCTGTCGCTAACCTGTCGATATACAGCTATATGGCCCTGCTATATGTCGCGAAATTCAAATGTTATAGTGTTTTTTGCTAATTACAGCTCATCAACACTTCTTGAGATAGCAAAAACTGATTTTGCGAAAACTAGGAGACTTATCACACATGTTTTAATTAATAATATCTCATAAAGATAATTAGTTTAGCTACGAATATTTTTGAATGATTTTTACAGTGTTTTTTTGCTTTAAGGATATTCATAGCTTAACTAATGATATTTATGAGATACTATCAACTAAAACATGTTTGTTGGGTCTCCTTGTTTTCGCTAAACCTGTTTTCACTATCTCAAGAATAATAAGCAGTGACGAGCAAAAAACACAATAAATATTTGAATTTCGCGCCACAAGCGAGACGATTCACCTTAAAACAAAACAACTGAATGGAAAAATCGATAAGTCGATATGACGGAGGATTTTTATCAAACCGTAAAGTAGGGCACAAGTCGATAGGTTTGGTGTGCGCATAAACTTTCGCTATTGTTATGCAAGAAGGAAGTAAATACTGTTATGTTTCTTGGGTTGAACCAACAAGCAAAGTTTATTTGGCTACTTTTAATACATTTCTTTACAATGAGACGATAAAGTCTATTAATCAAATAAATAATTTAACATGAACATAATGCGTTAACAGCGTAGACAGGAAAGGGGGTAGTTTATTATTAGGGTACTGATTTATTATTATTTTCACGTCATTTGTTTTCAAACACAGGCTTAACCTGGACCATTATGAAGCATTACTGGGGTCGTATTCGCCAACAATAAGAGGCCCTTTTACAAGTAGGGTAAAATAAACATTATTGTTATGATTTATCGAAGACAGAAGACATTTATATTTTCCTTAAAAATCCGGGTGCACCCGTGATGCAGCGGTGATAATAGTAGATTATGCACTTAGGGAATAAAGCAGTGTCTTATGTCGCGGGCGGCATATTGAACCCTGAGCTTACGCTCAGTCCTCGTTACCGAGGACTCTAAAGCGAGGGAGTTATATAGAGTCCAGAGTGAAGCGAGGGGTTCAAGCTGTCCAAGACGAAGACAGGCTTTATTCCAGAGGAACATATACTCTACTTTTCACACCTTCTGCGAGACAATAAAAAGCCAGGGCTTGTTTTAATTTTTGCCCTGTAGAATGCGATGAGGGGATTTGTCATAATTACGTTTGGCAGGCGTATTGGTAATCACAATATTGGTGCTGAGTATTCAATGGATGCTACTGCCTATCCCCTGGTGTAATCACTCTCGGCTTTCGCAACATCCACGGGAGTAGACGGAGGAGTCTATTCTTAGGCCGGACACACTACAGTTACCTGTAGATAACTCTTACTTTAAAACTCAAAAAATAATTAAATATAAATCGGCTGTCTTGAACATTCGACGTATACAATACATCAAACTATTTTGATAATGTTTTTTTCGTAATTCTGTTTTCGTTTAAACCTAATGCAATTAAAAACTTTCAGGTACATAGATAAATACTGACTAAAGATCCGGAATTACAATAATCCTATCAAATACCCTAATACTTCGGACCGAACGCTTCGGTCCATTTAAATTTTAATGTCCCAACTTGGTCGCAGGTCGAAGTTGATGATTTATGTCCCCCCGAAATGCCCTGACCATCTGCTAATTGGAATTATAATTTCTAATTTGCATTAATAATTCTGCAAAACCATTTTGATTTAATCCCAAAATTGAGATTCGATAACTAAATGACTATTTATGATGGAAATCGACGACCTCTGTGACATGGCAGGCGAGTAGCCGGCTGAAATGCGAGAGGTTGCGGGTTCAATTTCCGCTGCGGGACAATTTTTTGCATGATCTGCAAATGTTTGTTTTGGGTCTGGAAGTTATGGTACCATGGTACTGGTAGTTCCTGATACCCACGACACAGGGATTCCTAGTGTGGGATCAGGACTATGTATGAGACCGTTGGGTGTTATGTTATGTTATAAATGTTTTAGACTAATAATGCTCTTTTTCAGCAACTATGTACTGAGTACTTAAGAAGGCGTAATATGTGATTTTGCCCAACAAAATCGATCAATAACTCAGTATCTACGGGTTCTACGAGTTAAATATTTTAGAACATGAAAATTTTATTTTTTCATTTATTGTGTAAAGTTGAAAACACGATATGTGGAAAAAATCGTTTTATTTAATGAAAAATTCTTGTTTCGCTCACGTTTTGAATGAAATCTCAGGAACCCTACGGTGTTTTAAGATAAATTTTACTACAAATAACTATTTATTCTTATGCTAAAATCAATTTTTTGATAAACACTAAAAACCCTAATAAACAAAAAACTTCATTTCTGTGCACGACGCTCGCTACCGTGAGCGAGATGGAGCGTGCGTTAAAGAGGGAGCCTAAATTGTAGTATAGTGCCCTCTTAAGAACCCAGCGAATGATGAACTGCCCATACAAACGTCATACCGACGTCATTTGTAATTCAAGCATATTTCCACCATATTATGCTATTATTCGGATTCGGATAGTATTTATCTATGTTCCCAGATAGTATTTTTTATCAAAATATTTACCTAAAATTAAATGTAAGCGTATTGCATTTTGTATATTTTTACGACATGTTTTCATCTTATTTGTTTCGTGTTCAAAACAACGATATGTTACGTATTTTATGTGTAGGAACATAGCTTATATTGTCAAATAACAGAATAACAACACGATATGAAAAAAACAACAAGTTTTTATTCATCATTTTTGGTATTACGGAACTTGAACAAATTTCTAACAAATTCTGAACGCCTATATTGCTATCGCGTCAGAACCGAGGGCCGGTCGGGGAACTACGGTTGTGTGATGTTTGACAACTCGACAGGCACTCACACTAGTACACCGTGTAACCCCGCGCTTCGCTTGCTCTTGTGTTTGTTCACCTATTTGTTTGTTATATATGACATTGCAATATTTTTGACATTTTATTTAGATTTGCCTTGTGATTTGGAATGAAGTAAACTAGGTAACTAACATACCTACGACTTGTGCTTTGTTTACCATTCAGTACCTAGTTTTTGCGTGAAATAGTAGCGGCTCAACTTTCCTTTAGCGACTGTGAGCTTGGAGGTTCATATTTTTATCACATGTAGGTTCACATAGCACAATCCTGAATATGAAATGGCGTACTGCGGAAACCAATAGTTTTGGAGCTATTCATTTTTGAAATTTGCTAAAAACCGGTTTCCGATCTCCATATTTTGGTGATCGGTGATATTTTACTATTTGTCAGTGTTCGGATACGATTTTTGGCTTTTCACATTGACCCCCCACCCCTCCCCTCCCCCTCAAGCCTTATACTTACAGTCGCTAAAGGAAATTCAAATTTTTAGCAAAATATACCATTTGGTCTGTCACTGTCATTGTCAAAAGCCGAAAATCGTATCAGAACACTGATAAAAAGTAAAATATCACCAAAACATGGCGTTCGGAAAGCGGTTATTAGCAAATTTCAAAAATGAATAGCTCCAAAACTATTGGTTTCCGCAGTATTCCATTTCATATTTAGGCTTGTGCTATGTGAACCTACATGTGATAAAAATGTGAACTTCCTAGCTAGACGTCGCTAAAGGAAAGTTGAGCATTTACTTTGAAATATTTGTCTTTGATTTTTTGTCATAGCTCACAATGCTAAAACTATTGGTTTCCGCAGTACGCCATTTCATATTTAGGCTTGTGTCTACATGTGATAAAAATATGAACCCCTAGCTCACAGTCGCTATTGGAAAATTGAGCCAAACTCAACGATCATCAAAGCACCAACCTGCCCCCTTATTCGCTCTGACCAAACGTAACATAACGCGGGCTCGTTACGATATCTGCGTGGAATCAACGCTGAATCGTATGGGTGACGTCACACGTTATTGACAAGGAATCTCTTAGGTCATAGCGAATAACCACCCTGATTACAATTATTGGAAAAAAGTTTGTGCTCGCGAGTTCTAACTGTTCGCAGAACTAGGTACCAAGGAGTTTTTATTGCTAGATATATAAATGCATGGAAGAAGTAAATGTAAAAGTTTGTGACAAATGCCAAATATGCCAAAAATTTGTTTATGTCAAATGCTAGTTTGCATAAAAAATAAATACCACCTTCGAATTATGAATGGTAACGGCCACAGAATAGAAATAAGTGTTCGGCTGTGCCCCGCGTACGCCTGCGTTAGCCAAACAGGGACAGCAATATGCAGGCCAACTTTTGCGCTATTCTCGAGTTGATTTAGCGTGCGGCCATCACCGCCACCTTAACAAAAAAACCCTCCGTCCCAGATGTACCAAAAACTGCGATCGCCAATGGTGACTATGGAAAATCCCCCTATTATATTTTCCATAACCACAGAATCAATGGTGTGTTCAATCAGTGTTCAATGGTGGAGGCTTTGTCCAGCAGTGGACATCTAAAGGCTGATGGTGATGATATGATGATATCATACCAAGATCCAGTTTTTAAAATTTCATAACCAAATCGTTTCGTTAGTAGATACTTAAATCTAAAAGAAAGTTACTAACGACAGTGCAGACAGTACGACAGTGCAGAAAAATCTTTAATTTTGGCGAGGTCGTGATAAAAATCCGGTTTCTCTCTAGTCGAGTTGAAATGCAATTATTACCCGATTCTAGAACGCTTGATTCGGCTGACTTACCTACTATACACTTACAGACAAATAACTACAATTTATTTTGTAGCGATTATTGAATTAATTAATACTATAAATGCATATTGTGAATATGAATAAAATATAAAAAAAAACGTGGCATATATAAACAAAGGGTGATTTTATCGCTAGAAAGCTCTCTTTCAGACAAGTTTTGGGTCTAGAGGATTTTTGTTAGTTTAAATTGTTTTTAGATTTTGCGTATCGGTTTGTAAAGTTAACCGAATCAAGCGGTTCCAAATCTGGAAGCAAAGTTTCAAGTGGAATTGTATTTTCAGCATCTAGAGAATCTAAAACTCCTGTTGATCGTTTTGCTCAAAGCATCACTATTCTTTTAATTTCTATGACACTTGGATCATGAAGATCATCATAGACGTCCACTGCTGGACATAGGCCTTCCCTTAGAATGCCACGATGGTTTGGAGCCGCCTCCATCCACCAACTTCCTGCGACGTTTATAATGTCTTTAGTCCATCGAGAGGAGAGCCTTCCTCTACCGTGTTGTCTGGTTTGTGGTCATTACTTCAAAACCTTTAATTCCTAAAGGTTGTCAGTTCTGCGAGCTATTATGTCCTGCCCATTGCCACTTCAACTTGCTTATTCTGAGAGCTATGTCGGTGATCTTGGTTCTTGGTTGGTTGTGGAGATCAATTAAGGGATAAGGGGGATTGTTTTTGGCAGATGTAATAAACGCTAAACTAAAGCAAACATCTCTCTCGTATCCATGATGTGCCATAGAAACAACCATGAACTGTAACATATTTGATGTGTAATGATTAACCACGGTCCCAGCGTTCCCTTTTCACAACTTCGTTGAAATATTAATAAAACATCAACCAGAGGCAAAAAAACTCTGCAAATAGGACAGATAATAGGATTTTTTATCCCATGGGATACAAAACTTTTACCATTAAGTACCGACATTCGATGTATCGAGAAGATAAATAAATAACAATGAAATTGTATTGGATCAAAGAAAACAGATTCAAACGTCTATGAGAAGAGTAGTCGTAGAGAAACAGGTCCATTGGACACTATTTTGACATTTGGATTTTTGACATTTGATTTTGACGTAAAATTGCTCTGCCATTGTTTTTGACATTTGACTATTGACCTGCTTAGTTTGAATGATTTTATGTACTTTCTAAATCAACATGTATACCAGCTTTAAATATAGATAGTATAGTTAGTAAGAATAAATAGTAATGCATGCATACAAATTAATAATTTAATCTAATCTAATAAAATTGCAACGCCCTAACGGGGTTTATTAGTAACTACCTAACTACTTAGTAAAAATAAGACCAATACTAATATGAACGTACCTACTACCTAAAAAAGAGAAATAAATGAATTATGAATATGAATATTTTCAGTTAAATATTGGAGCATTCTCGTTATTAAACATTCAATTCACAATCTTAATCTTATCTCACTCAAACTATTACGTCTATCACTGCGAGCTTAGACATTGTAACTATTACCTTACCTTCGCTCGCAAATCTGTCTTGGGCTAACGAACGCCTTCAGAGACAGAAAGGTTGATAATTAATCGAAAGATGACTGAAAGCAAATTTAATGTAAAATAAATACGAGAATTGCCTTCCAAGTACCTATAAAACACTACGCTAAATACTAACTATTGTGTCTTTTTCAGGTAAGTATAGCTGCCTACCTTCCCAGGATAAATGGAGTAAATTGTAGTTTGTTTATAAACAACTCTTTTTGTTATTACAACCAATTATGCTTTAAAATTATTAAATTTATATTATATTGCTTTATTGGTAGAATGTCGTTGGCGATTTTCGTCTAGGTATTGATAAAAACTATAGATGGAATGTCATGGCGAAAGTAAATGTCATATAGTAATTATGACATTACTAACATAATCTGAGATTGATTGCCGACCGGTGCAAGAGGTTGCGGGTTCGATTCCTGCTGCGTGACAAATGTTTGTATGATCTGCAAATATTTGTTCCGGTTTTGGATGTTACGGTACCATGGTACTCGTAGACCCACGATACAGGGAATCCATAACATGGGATCAAGACTACGTATGTGCCTGTTGGGTGTTATGTTATGTATATGTAAATAACGCCAGTTAGAGGCCCTTACTTGTAGCTCAGGAAAGAGCTAAAAAAATAAATAAGATTATAAAAAATAAGTTTTCCAATCTTGATGATTTCAGTCAACATAATATGTATCTCTTGTCCATTATGTAGCCACCATAGGAATAACCGAAAACCTTACCTACATAACATTGGCGGAGTTTTACTCTGGCAATATTTATCTACTCTTCTTTTATGACCCTGTTACAAGCTAAGAGAGCGCATCGTATCTTCCCCTTCCTTGTTCTCAGAAGACACCCTAAACTTTTCACCCCTTAACCCCGATAATAGTAGAATTGCTACTGACTCACATCTCTAAACCGGGATGAATCTGCAGTCTTATAGGGATGCCATAATTTTTATCGATTAATAAAACTGATTTAATATCGATTAAAAAGTATAAACGCGGTTAAAGTAATTCGGCATCTACTAGTAGCGTTGATTTAGTAAGTAGATACTGAAACTAATCTCTTCTTATACTAGTTTTTAATAAATTTCTAGCCTTATTCTATTTCAAATACCTAAACTCTTTTATTTTAGTTTCACCGAGTGAATTTTCGTTATGATCTGATAGTTTGACATGTTAGAATTAGAATTAGAATTAGAATTAGAATTATTTATTTCAGACACAGATAGAAAGCGAACAGTATACACCAAAATGCTAACCATCTTAATTATAACTTAAATATACTCTTAGTGAATTAAAAATACAACATAGACTATCATTAAAAATATCGATATGTTGGACCTCGTGTACGAATGCGTTTAACAGAGCTAGCGCCCTCGGTGTTGGCGCGTTGCTCGCGTGTTTAGTTCGCGGCGTGACAGGAGCGAACAAGCGGTGACGACGCCGGCCGCAGGCCACATAATTATCAGGCACATACAGTGTCATACTATTTAATATGACCGGATTGTTAACTTTATTGCGTAGTATGAGACAGTAGTGCATAGCTAGCTGCAGTTTTCGTCTCATTTCCAATGTATCTATGCCGATCATACCCGATACAAATAAGGAAGGGAAAAGGTACGGGTAATAACCGTACATTCGCTTGTAAATGTACCTAGCAAATTTTCGCTGGAGACGTTCTACCATCAGCGCATATTTGGCCTCCCTTGGATCCCAGCCTAAAGCACTGAATTCCAATTTGCTACGTACAAAAGCATTGTAAAGCATAATCGCAACTCTTATGTCCACAAATTGGGAAGCCGTTCTCATTATAAATCCTAATGTCCTGTTTGCCTTTTTACACATTGAGGTGATGTGCTCACGAAAATTGAGACGCGTATCCTCGATAAGCCCTAGATCCCGGATTTCACTAACTCTTTCCAATACAGACCCTTCTAAGGAGTAGGATAAGATTTTGGGCACTTGTAGCCTGGTGAAGGTGATCACTTTACATTTTGTGACATTAAATGCAAGCCTGTTTAACCGACTCCACCCCTCCACTGACTTAATATCCCGCTGCAATGCCATACAGTCCGAGTCTTGACTTACAGATTGGAATACCTTCAAGTCATCAGCAAACATCAAACATTTGGACGTATCTAGAACACTAGGAAGATCGTTGATCATAGCCAAAAATAGAGTTGGTCCTAGCGTGCTGCCCTGGCTTACCCCTGATCTAGTGTAGAATTCGTCTGATCTGAAGTTTTTGAGTTGCACATACTGTCTACGGTCCCTTAAGTAGTTAGCAAAAAATCTCAATAGCTTGGGAGAGGTACCTAGCGTCGACAGCTTTATTAACAGCAGGTCATTATCTACAACGTCAAACGCTCGCCTAAAGTCAAGGAATACAGCGTCAACCTGTCGACCAGCGTCCATCTGCGTCGCTACATAATCCACAAAGGTAATGTGATTGGTGGTTGTAGAGCGGGCAACACGAAAACCATGCTGGGAATCATCTAAAATGCCGTCCAATTGACGAGTTATGTGTGAATTTAGAATTGACTCGAAAACTTTTGCAAATACATTTAATACAGCAATAGGCCGAAACGTAGTAACATCGGTCGATGAGCCAGTTTTAGGGACAGGTGTTACTCTCGATATTTTCCACTTAGCGGGATAACAACACACATTAAGGGAGAGATTAAATAGATGAAAGAGCGGCTCCTCTAGAACGGACAAGCAGTCTTTGACTACGAAGGGTGGTATGGCATCGGGACCTGCAGCCGAAAATGGCTTTAAGCGCCGAACAGCGCGGCGCACATCAGCCACAGAGACGCTGTCAAGACTCACCAATTGCGCGTTATCAGCGCCTGAGCTACGCGCGCACCCCTCGGCCGCCGCGGCGTCTAGTGCGGGTAAATCACTCAGAAATACAGAGCTGAAACATTCGGCGAATACAGTAGCTGCCTCCTGACCCACTACCACTCTGCCATTGACTGAATAGCCACCAGACTGAGACCTGTCTTGACGCCTATTTCGCACATACTTCCAGAATTGCGCAGGATCCCGACTGATATTAGACCCGACTAATGTTATATACTGGCTATAAGCATCATTCACTAAGTCCTTTATGTGAGTTCTGTAGTACTTGTATACTTCACGGTTGAATTGTAAACCCAATTCTTTAAATTTCCGGAGATGAAAATATTTTATTTTTAATTTACCTATTATTTCAGATGTAAACCATGATGGATATTGACGGCGTTGTAGGAAAACATGCTTCTTTTTGACCGGCACAGAATTTTGAACAACTTCATACAGCTTTACATAAAAGAGATCTGTAGCCGAATCAACGTCCTGTCGGGCTAGCACGTCAGTCCAGTCAATGTTAGACATACTAGAGTATAATGAACTAATATCGGCTTTACGAAAATCCCAATTGTGGGCATAAGATCGACTATGTTCAAGGGGTAAGTCAGAGATACCCGCACCACGGGGCAGGGAAAGAGTTATACCGTCTAAGGGTTTTGAATTCTATGTTTTGAAATAAGAATAGTTAAGTCTTTTAGGATATGTTCAACATGAAGCTCTCAAAGAGACGCAATGAAGGGATTTCCTACTCCAGCCATCGCAGGGTCCTGTTACCTGCACCAAATACCAAGTAGAATGCTATTCACGTTCCTATTGCTTAAAGTACCTACTTCAAACTTACTGAAAATAACAGATCTAGTCTGAAATTTCTTTTACTTTACTGAATTCAGACTAAAAAAACTGATTACATAATACATAAATTATATTATTATTATGCTACATAAATTATTACTAGATGAAGCTATTATTTGAATAGCTAAAATGAAATTGTAATAATATGTTATTCTTACTTATTTAAAATGTTACTATCAATTTAGGTTTCGTTTGATAAAAACCCCAAGATTCCTAAAAGTATATTTCTTGTTCAAAGTTTTTATCAGTTTTATATAATGAATAATTTTGTCTTTTAATATTAAATCAAACAGTTTCTAAGAGAATTGTTAAATTCAGTTACATGATATATTAAAACTTTATTTTTTGATTTTTACAGAAAGAAAGAAACAGAAAACGAAAGAAAACACGTTTATTATTGGGCTCCAAAAAAACAAAACACACAAGATGACATGACATTTTATTTAAAACATAAACCAAAATTAGAAGGAAAAACAATAGTGTACATAAAAAAAACAAAACCAATCACCAAATGACGTCATGCGTGTTGTGTCGGGGTCGGGTGTTGTGGGGGGGAGAGGACAAATAGGTCCCTGTATCAGCATACAGAATACTCTAGACACAGCTTTGCTGGTCACATTTCGAGGAATGTGCCTCGAATCGGATCCCACTATCTCCATTTCACTATAAGACAAGCAGGCGCACGGCTCAGTACCATCCTTACCTCATTAACATGCCTTCTATTCACACGAAACATTTCGGTCCTACGTTTATAATGCGAACTACTAAGGAAAGGTACATAATACCGTCGTTTTGTTTTTCCTGAAGCCGATAATCTGAGTCTCTTCAAGGCAAGAGTGAATAGGCCTTCTAGACCTTCATGCTCCACCGTCGGGCGCATTGTCACTTCTTCAAACCTCAAACTTCATCCTAGCGTTATTTAGGGTAGGCCTACATCCAACAGTGAACTTCATCCACGAAGATCAAGAATCCTTTTTTTAAATATCTTAAAAAGCATAAATTATCAAAAAACTATCACTAATGTGGTACTGTGATAGGTTTTGCAATTGAGATTGCAAAAAAAATGTTTTCAGAAACATACGCTAGCTATTGATATTTTCAGTCGATGATTTCCAAAGGCTTATCAACATTTCCCATCACTAGGGGAGCGGATACGCATATTATTGTTATGGAAATGATTATTGCAAAGATATGTGTTTTGATGCGGAAGTAAACATTTTTACTAACATTTTGTTTGTGGAATTGAATTGTTTACTTACGATTTGTTTATTTGACGGTTATGGTTTCGGGGTAATAATATAAGCTATCATGGGTTTTAGGACAAAAGAAGGACAAAAGCGATAAATGAGCCTACACGCTACAGGATATAAAATCTACATTTGTAAAAACGCTTAAGGTGTGAGAAGTCATTCTACGTTTCGTAGACACTCTACAGTTCGTAGACAATCTACAGTTCGTAGACAATCTACAGTTCGTAGACAATCTACAGTTCGTAGACAATCTACAGTGCGTAGCCACTCTACAGTTTGTAGACACTCAAGGCTTCGTAGACACTCTATACAGCTCATAGACACTCTACAGTTCGTAGACAATCTACAGTTCGTAGTCACTCTACAGTTCGTAGACACTCTACAGTTTGTGGACACTCTAGGCTTCGTAGACACTCTATACGGCTCATAAACACTCTACAGTTCGTAGACAATCTACAGTTCGTAGACACTCTACAGTTCGTAGACACTCTACAGTTCGTAGACATCCCAAGGTTCATAGACACTATACGGCTCATAACACAACCTCTACAAATAATACAAAAGTGAAACCTCTCTTTATTTGTTTGTTTGACTGTTTCATGGCTGGATCAGTTTTGATGAAATTGTAGTACAAAGATAAAACAAAACAGAGCATTTTTATCCTGAAATTCAGTTTGTTCAGGAGAATAACTTAGTAAAACTGCGGGCGTCCGCTAGTCAGAGATGAAAAGAGCTTCACAGAGAATAATGTAATGACTATAACTTAATAATGGCTAAGCAGAGAATAAATGACTAGAGGAAAACGTCGGACGCAGTGGTGCATATTGAGAGAAGATTATGTCCACCAGCAGTAACTTAGTGATAGAATAAGGTATTTAGTTGCAAAATATCAAAAAACTTTAATAAAATTTGTGATCGGAACCGTGAGCTGATTAAAATGAGCCCAATACGTGACCGTCTACGATTATCGAGGAGTTATCTGAACTAGTTTTTGTCTCTATCATTAGGTGCAATACAATGACGCTTATTGCATTTTCATGATAAATCCAAGGTATTGTAGCGCGTCGGGCATGTTTGCTGATGCACGGGTTCCGGATTTCTTTTCGACCTTAAGATCACGAATAGCGTCTTTTTGGGGTGGGCTCAGGGATTCCAAAAACGGCAGTATATGTCTAAAGGCCTATATTTATAGCCCTATGTACCTACAGGTTTTGGATTTCTGTGCATTAGCACGAGAACCGAAAATAATACCTAGGTATTGTAATTTTATTTTATACTAGTTGCGCCCCGCGGTTTTACCCGCGTGAATAATGATGAAAATTTATGATGATGATGATGAAAAGTAGCCTATGTGTTAATCCAGGGTATAAGGTATCTCCACTCCAAATTTCACGTTTTGCGTGAAGAAGTAACAAACATTCAACAAAATAACAGGTAACAAATTTTCACGTTTATAATATTATACACATTTTGGCTGTAATGGTTTACACATAAGATATAGATTTATATACTGTGGCGGGCTTTTTTGTAGGACTATTTAAGATAAACATTTTTATCATACACTAGTTGCGCCCCACAGTTTCACCCGCGTGAAAAATAATGAAAATTAATGATGATGATGATGATGAAAAGTAGCCTATGTGTTAATCCGGGGCGTAAACTATCTCCATTCCAAATTTCACTCAAATCCATTCAGTAGTTTTTACGTGAAAGAGTAACAAACATCCATCCATACTCACAAACTTTCGCGTTTATAATATTAGTAGGAGTAGGAAATAGGATAGTAGGATTACATGTGTGTAACTCTAGCGGTTTTGGCGGCGCACACCAGAATAGCTCGCAGATGGTAGATTTTTTCCTAATTACTTGACACTTCTTGTCATATTATAGACAATATCTTTATAAATTGTAGCCTATGAGTTATTCTGATGTATAAGCTATACTATTGTAAAGTTTCATTAAAATCCATTCCGTAGTTTTTACGTGAAAGAGTAACAAACATTCATCCATCTATACATCCGTCCATACTTACAAACTTTCGCGTTTATTTTATTAGTAGGATTTTTTTTAATTACATTTTTATTTACGTTAAGCTTTCACTACATCAACGGTAGGAAAAGGAGGGTTCTATTCTAACTGCTAAGCCAAGTTATAATTGATTACTATCATACATAAGATAAAAAATGTTATAACATAATTTAACTATTTATAAGAATTAAATTGAGAAAATAAATAATTTTGGTTGTACTAAATTTTAAGCAAGACAGACATATTAATATATCGAGTTGTAAAAAAGCTTTTAAAACTAGAATAGCGCTTTAAGACGCGATAAAGCTTAAGTTAACCCAGACACTAATAATAATAAACGAGCTTATTATTATTACTGTCTGGGTTTCAAGAACAAAGAAACAACGTCGAATTGCATTTTCTAAGCATTGGTTCTAAATAACTTTTCATTTAAAAAACCGACTTCCGCCATTGTATTCGACTAAATATTTGGATGAAAAAAAAATTATGAAAGAACCATAGTGGTGAAAGGATTATGATACTTTCTGAATGCAAATGCTTGGTTTGTTGCTGAAAATATCAAAATCGCTATATGTATACCTACAATATTTGAGTAGTTCCCTCAATTCCTCATGGATCCCATCATCAGAACTGGATTATGATAAAAATGGGACCAATCTGGAAGTATATTCAAATAAAAAAAGAATTTTTCAAATCGTTTCATAAACGCCGGAGATATGAGGTAACAAACATAAAAAAAAAATACAACCGAATTGAGAACCTCCTCCTTTTTGTGAAGTCGGTTAAAAATGCAAGAAGTTTCAAACTTCGTGATTACAACTACAATTTATATTTGTTTATAGCAATTTGTACAAAATTGTTTAGTTTTATTGAGTGTTAAAATGTTTGTGGTGGAGCCTGACAGCCTAAATATACCTCTCCTTCTCCTCCCGTGGATATTGTAAAATCCAAAGGGGTTATTACACCAGAGGATTGCAGCGGCAGCCACGAAATCATAAGTACTAAAAAATCAAAAAACGTCATCCTGCCAAACATTTTAATCATGGCAAATCCTCACATATATTTCATGGGGAAGCATCGTCCAGTAGTGGAAGTCTAAAGTCTGATGTTGATGATAATCGAAAAACAGTGGTAATTAGCCGTTTTTTTAACCAACTTCACAAAAAAGGAGGAGGTTCTCAATTCGGTTGTATTTTTTTTTATGTTTGTTACCTCATATCTCCGTCGTTTATGAACCGATTTGGATTTTTTTTTTATTTGAATAGATATAGTTCCTGACTGGTCCCATTTTTTTCAGAATCCAGTTCTGATGATGAAATCCATGAGGAAAAGAGGTAACTCCTCAAATATTGTAGGCATACATAATAGCGATTTTGATATTTTCAGCAACAAATCAAGCATTTGCATTCAGAAAGTATCATAACCCTTTCACCACTATGGTTTTTTCATATATTTTTTTTCATCCAGATATTTAGTCGAATACGATGGCGGAAGTCGGTTTTTTAAATGAATAGTTATTCAATTTAAAATGATTTCCAACCACGAAAGTTTCAATTCGATGATGATGATGTTTATTCCTTCTTTATTTCAGAAATTCTAGACTAAATTCTCAGAAAAATTTGTACTGAATCAGGTGAACCTATATTTTCCAGGAATGGATTCTGTTAAAAGTAGATTACCTCTATCCTAAACTCTCAGTACAGCACATATCTCCAACCAAAATGCTCGTGGCCTCGCCCAGGGGCGCCGTTAGCAGAAATACGCACATAAAGTAGGGTTATGATTTCGGCATGTGGGTCTGCCACAGCTCATTCTGAACAGTTAGGTCAGTAAAATAACTTCTAACTTATTGGTCTTAACAAAAAGTTAAGAATACAATAACAAACTCTAAGTTTAAGCAATTCGGCACCCTTCGTCCATTTCCCCGTTCGTCCACTCGGTGCCCGTTCGTCCATTTCCCAGTTTGTAATTTTCCCCGTTCGTCCATTTCCCCATTCATCTATTTTCCTGTTAGTCCATTTTCTCATTCGTCTATTTCCCCGTTCGTCCATTTCCTCATTCATCCATGTGGCAAGTAATATTTTTCTAAATGGTACTGACTTCAGTAGGTTTTAAATGTTTCAGATTGAAAACTAATTTCACAACGAAGTGATTCGCGAATAATCATAAAAGAATATATAAATGGTCAAATTGAGAAACCTCCTCCTTTTGTAAAGACGGTTAAAAATACTAAATATGTAATGGTAGCTACAAATGATGATATATTTATATTTATCATATCTGTATTGATAACAACTGGCCACTTATAAAATGATTAAAAATTATAAATTACTTATAAATTTTTTCGGGGATATATTAGATGTATGATGACAGTAGAACAGGAGCAGAAATAGTACGTATAGACGAATGGGGCATCAGACGAACGGGGCATAAGACGAACGGGGCATAAGACGAACGGGGCATAAGACGAACGGGGAATGAACTAGTCAGACGAAAAGGGAACCAGACGAAACGGACCTAAACCAGTTTAAGTAGTAATAGTTTTGTTCTTGGCTTTATCGATATAACAATAACCTGAGTCCGGTGTTTTTATCAAAATAACACAGAAACACCCTTTGGTACCCCAGAATCCATAGACGTTCACAATTCGTAGACTCGCTACGGTTCGTAGATATTCTACGGTTTCTATCTACGATTTGTAGACGCTATGTTCGTAGATACTCGTTTCTAAATCGCTTACGGTTCGTAGACACTTATTTTTCTCTGCAGTGACCTTGCTAAATTACACTTATCTATGGCCCGTGTTATTTTAAGGGCACATTTTTCGAGGCTGTCTCAAGAGGATTGGGAAGGACAAGATAAATAATAGTGAAGTTTTGATGGCGGATGAGGTAGTGAATGATGCCGGGTCCTTTACCTTTGATATAGTGCAAAAGTTCCTTAAGAGGGAAAAATTATTTCATCAGATTTCTGGTTCAAAAATATACTTTTCAAGCTTTTTATGGGTTTTTTATTCGGAGCGACCTGAGCTTACCAAATTGACTTCAAACAAATGAGTTATTAGACATATTTTCCGTTGTTATATTCTTTTGTTGGTCAAGTAGCGTTACTCAGAAAGGTAGAAGGCTTAGAATAATGACTACATTTTTCCAAGGTCGAAGGTCTCAACTTAGGTATATAGTATACAACTAATACACAAAACTTACATTATTTGATGACCTATGTGGCGCGGCGGGTGAGTAGCTAGCTGAGATGCAAGAGGTTGCGGGCTCAATTCTCGTTGCGGGACAAACGTTTGAATGATCTTCAAATATTTGTTCCGTGTCTGGGTGTTATGGTACCATGAAATTCATAGTTCCTGATACCCACGACACAGGGAATCCTATGTGGGATCAAGACTACGTATGTGGCTGTTGGGTGTTATTATGTGTTATTGTTGTTATTGTTGTTATTTTATAGTTTAGATGTGGATTATACTTCCCAAAACCCTTTCAAAATGATATTAAATCATTATTTAATGGCCAATCTCGATTTTAAATGGCTGTTATCGTTATTAATTTAGATGTAATCCCATTCTGCTACCCTTTAGGTCATTAAATTCTCTTTTTAATCAAAATAACGTAGCCATTAACGTAGTCTTTTGCCAGATAGAACTGGAAAAAGAACCTTTGACTGCAATGCGTATAAAAAAGAGTACTGAGGCCCAAGCACGAACATCTAACGTTATCGAGACGCTAGCGTTACGATAGTAAAAGTCAAATATGAACCAATCAACTTACTAAGATTTCAAATTACCCTGATGTCATTGGCCAATATTTGACATTTGCGATTGTCTCGCTAGCGTGTTGGTAACGTAAATTATTCGTGCTGACCCCACAGATACCCTTGGTATGGCACATGCCAGATGTAACAAAAAACTTTGTTTGTGAAGAATACTTATATAATCATATTGGAGTGTCAACTCATGTAGCACTATTACGATACTTTATTTAGTTTATTTGCCAACACCACAGTAAGATACTATTGTACCACCCTCGAAATTTCAGGTATCTATAGGACTTACGGTTTAGGCTGTGCGTTATGTGTTTAGGGTGTAGGATATGTTAAAATTCTTGGTCTTCCTTTTATTTCTGACACTATGTTATTTAGAAAAAAAAAATTCTTATGATGAAGCCTTTCGATCGGTATGATTAAGCTACAGAGTGATTATTTTTCTCGTGTAACGGGTTTGATTCCCGGTTCAACCATGTAATTATTTAAATATCTATGAATGCAGTTTAAATTGTTTTTTAAATTCAAGTTATGTCTTTTTTCAGTAAAATGTTCCATCTACAATATTCACGGCACTTTCCCTCCATGTGGCATAGCCGTGGGACGCCCGGTATAGTCAGACTTTTAACAGACTTCAAAAAAAGGAGTTTTAAATTCGGTTGGATTTTTAGCCGACTTCCCAAAAAAGGAGGAGGTTCTCAATTCGGTTGTATTTTTTTTTTGTTACCTCATATCTCCGGTGTTTATGGACTTCTTTTTTTATTTGAATAGATATACTTCCAGATTGGTACCATTTTTTTCAGAATCCAGTTCTGATGATGGAATCCATGAGGAATTGAGGGAACTCCTCAAATATTGTAGGCATACATATGGCGATTTTGATATTTTCAGCAACAAACCAAGCATTTGCATTCAAAAAGTATCATAATCCTTTCACCACTATGGTTCTTTCATCATTTTTTTTTCATCCAAATATTTAGTCGAATACAATGGCGGAAGTCGGTTTTTTAAATGAAAATTTATTAAATGAAAAGTTATAGATAATAATTGATTATTTTAAACAAACATTGATTAATTGTTTTTTGTTGACATTATTAACGTCGCAGGAAGTCGGTGGATGAAGGCGGCTCCAGACCGTTCGTAGTGGCATTCTAAGTGGGAATGCCTATGTCCAGTGTTTAACTACACAATACGTACACAAAATAATAGTTTAAAAAAACTAAAAAAATACGCTTTTTATAGAAAATCCAAATATAAAACAGAAAATAAATTTTTTAAAATTTGACATCTACAATATTTGTGGAGTTCCCTCAATTCCTCATGGATTCCATCATCAGAACTGAATTTTGAAAAAAATGGGACCAATTTGGAAGTATATCTATTCAAATAAAAAAAGAATTTTCCAAATCGGTCCATAAACGCCGGAGATAAGCGGTAACAAACATATAAAAAAAAAAAAAATATAACCGAATTGAGAACCTCCTTTTTTGGGAACTCGGTTAAAAAATGGATTCATTAGCCTGCTTTTAGAAATCCACTGTTGGATGAGGCTTCCCCCATATAGAATGCAATGGGGAGTTTATTACAATTACCTTGCTTGGCAGGTGTATTGTTGTTGAACACACGTGGATGCTGCTGCCAATTGCCTTGTATTCCTTTAGACGGCTTTTACGACATCCACGGGAGTAAACGGAGCGGTCTGTTCTTAGGCATTATAGCCCAAAATTTCTGAAAAAAAAAGAAACTTTGCAAAGTAATACATTTTACTTATTGTTACTAAAGCCAATATCATCTGAGGTCTTATTAGAACTACTAAAGGCTTTCTATCGACACCTTGATTGGTCCCTTGATTGGTCACCTTGGTGGAGTCCTAGCTTGAAGCGTTCCCGAGGTAGACCGCCTATAAAATCGACCTCTGTGGCGCGGCGGGCGAAGGTTCGCCTGCGACGCAGAAGGTTGCGGGTTCAATTCCAGCCTCGGAACAAATATTTGTACGATCTGCAGATATTTGTTCAAGGTGTTCTTGGTATTTTTCTATGTATATAAAAAATATCTATTTATGTAATTTTATTGTATAGTAGTTTATGAAACTGTTGCATAATAAGGGTTCATATTTATTCATAATGGTTATAGCATCACACGAGTGTTTTAAGACCAAATTATGTGCAGTTTCATACACTATCTAGCTAATCTCATGAAATAGGTAATATTATATTTTAAAGTCTTGGTAACATTTATTGTAATACCTTATTGATTTCGCCGGTAAGAGGTTCATTTGTTCGTTGCAGCTTCGAGAATGTCCAGTGGTGTAAAATTTTCTTCAGTATCGCTACTGTCGTTTTCAGACACTTTTTAAAACAAAAACTAATTTGACAATGAAATTTGCGTAAAATTACAGCTTATATTTGCATTTATTTGTAAACGTTTAGCGCCAAAATCCATACGCGCGAGCGTGTTGCGCCGCGTCCACAGATTATGTATAGAAAAACTGCATTGCAACCTCCTTGGTCCAAGTGAAGTTGTATCGTTATAGATAAAAAGTTATATTATAATACAGTTGTCCATAGAAGAGCTATATCGTAATGTAACTCACACTCGTGTTTTAAGAACCCTTATTATGCAACAGTTTCATAAACTACTATTTTTAAATTTATTTCGATGGCATGTGCATAAAGACTGTAATTTTAGTTTTGTTTTTAGTTTTTTAATCTTTATATTTCAGTATGAGAGTAGATAAAGTATATTATAGTACCCATAACACAAGCCCTGCTTAGCTTGGGGCTCGACAATGTAGTGTGAAATGTCCAGTAAAAAAAATGCATTTCTGCCCCCCTATTCCCTAACTGAAAGTCACTCGGTGACTAACGTTTGATAAGTAAAAAGAACCTGCGATTGCTAAAAATTATCATTAAGAATTGTCAAAATGATCGTCATTTTACTTATCAAACATTAGTCACCGAGTTATTTTCAGTTAAGGAATAGGGAGCTGTATTTTTTATATACGGCTGCCATCTCAAAAGGCCGCCATGCTCTTATACCGAGATAAATAGACGTTACTTAGCACAAGCTTAGCACGTACTAATGCTTAGACCTGTCCCTGTCACTTTCACACAAATGTTAAAACACGCGTATTAGAGAGAGACAGGGACGATTTCAAAGTAAGACTTAGACTTATTCACCGTGAAGCCCGTTCTATTTATCCTTAGATTACATCAATTATCAAAAAACTAACTTGCTAGAATTTCAAATGAATTAAGCAGTCAATTTACTATCTGTCTATTATTTACAGGGTTATTCAAAAAATATAGCTGGTGAATGAATAACCTCCATTTTATATTTGTAGGTTCATTGTAAAACATTTTCCATTTTGACTTACAGCGTAGTACATTTGAACAAGAAGATTAAAAGCGATTCAGTATACATTAATCATTCAACTAGGTTTTCAGGCTTCAATTCCAAATCTACTAAGCCCTTAGGCGTATAAATATTGAAAGATTTCTAAGAAATTTACTCGAGTAGGGTAAATACTATAAGGTACCGTTGTGAGTCCAGCCTGAGAATATAGACCCCTCCATCTCCTTATGTGAATGTCGTAAAAGCCGCCTAAGGGATTAAACCAGAAGCCCAATTCTTCTGATAAAAAATAGACAAAATAAAGTTCGGATCATGTTCCAATCTAGTGTCGACATCATAAGTGTCAGAAATGGTATTCATCTCATGGGGTTTTTACGGCCATTGTAAATCATGCTTTTAGCGTTGAAAATAGATGGCGTTGCTCTGTACTTAGCTGTCAAGTGTCAAACTAAAGTGAAATGTCAACATCAACAATGTAGATATAATTTTCGTTTCGTGGTATTTATTTTTGCCTACTTCTACAAACACCACGAAATCACAAGCGCACACTCAATAAGTAAATACAAACATAATGTCATGACTATAAGACTAGTTAGATTATAGCTTAGTACACGTACACCACAGATAATACATTTGACAATCATGGCAGCTAGAGTTGAGTCAGCGTCATCTATCGAACCAATTTGAACTACTTTTTTTTTAAATTGAAAATGGAATATCATTGACAATACAACACGGAAATGAGATTAAATTGAAATGTGACGAAACTTAAACGAAAATAAATCAGCACATAAATAATTATCGATCTTCAAATTTAAAAAAAAATATGTTATAGTTATTTTATGTAGTAGAAGAGCGCCGTGACGAAGCAGCGACGACGGAGCGATGACGCTCCGTATAGTTCTACATACAAAATATCTGAATGACATGCCACACGGGCGTTGCCGGTCGGCGTTGCCGTCGGTGTCATCGCAGCGCAGATGCATGCAAACATACTCACAAACTTTCACATTTATAATTAAAATATTAGTGCTATGTGATTACAATTATTTCGTTAGACGCTGACGTCATTTTACTCACACGCACACTTCTCTCTTGTATACACGTTAAAGTAATTAGCGCTATGCACTATTATTAATTCAACCAATCCGTCTTATCGCTCTGCTTAGATGGAGTCTTAAGAACCTCCTTACGGTATGAAACTCACACTCTACTATGTATTTTATTAAACCAGGGAAAAAGATATCCCTTAAAAGATATTCGTTCATAACTCTAGCGTCCTGAGCACCGGGACTTTAGAACCCTAATGTCCCATCTTATCTCATGTTTAATTTAAAGTACAGTCAGCTACAAAATACGTTGCAGAAAACAAGCTTCAGAATTACTGTGTCATTGGTTCTTTATGTGTTGGGTCAGTGTCCAGATTGAGGCATGATGAATCTGAAAAGGGCCATGAGATGTGACCAACGGTTATTGAACCATTTTGATGAAAGGATTTAGGAAGGCCACAAGTTGGGTATGTGCTTGATTTTCACAAGTCACATGTCGATTTATTTGATCTAGAATATGCTGGATTTCTGATAAACTACGAACAGTCATTATAATAAATTAACAAGGGAGAGAACAAGCTATTTATCTCTCCGGACTCGACACTTCGTATAGTTACGATCGAACTTTACTCAAGTAAGTTCGTTTAATCTCTTATTATTCGTCAAATCACTGGTTCTGGGCTATACCTTATAACGTAGACCTTTCGTTGTGGATTCTATGTGAGATTCCTATGCCTAGCAGTAGACTTCTACGGATTGTATGTCTCGAAACGTCAGAAAAAACGTAAAAATTACGAAAAACAGTGTTAATTAGTAGTTTTTTTCAAATTTTTTATTTGTGTGTTAGAACGTTTATTTATTATATTGTCACGGGTATTTATCGCGTGTTACCTTATTATTTATTATTTCCAACGTTTCAATACAATAAATGTGTTCTAATCGCGAGAGTTTAAAAGATACTATGTTAGAACGTTTTTTTTGCAAAATAATGAGTACCGATTATTTTATCTAGTTGTTTCACAATTTATGTTAAAATTACCCTCTCGTTTGTAGCTGACTGTACTTAAATGTTTGACAATTTTTATTAACCAAAAAATACGTTTTCCTTATGGCGGTAGCCACAATGAGGTATAAAATAAATGATAATGAAAATAGAGATGGTAATATTTTTGTTACCACTTACCTAACACCCATTTTATCCTGTAGATTTCCAAATTTTCCACTGATGTTGTGAGCCCGTTCAATTGTACATACTACGACTTACCTCCCTCCAGAGTCAGAGGTGACGACCTCTGTGGCGCGGTGGGCGAGGGTTTGCCTGAGACGCAGGAGGTTGAGGGTTCGATTCCCGCCTCGGAACAAATAGTTGTAAAATCTGCAGATATTTGTTCAGTGTTCTGGGTATTTTCAATGTATAATAAAAAAAAACTATCTGTGTAATGTATATCGTATTAAGTATATCTGTTATCTAGTACCCATACCCATAACACAAGCTCTGCTTAGCTTGTTGGGGCTAAATAATGTTGTATGAAATGTCTACCATTTATTTATTATTATTTTTTTACCTACTAAAATTTGACTTTAAAATTGTATCGAAGTTCATATCAGCGTGTGCTGTCTTATAAACTATTGCTTATGTTTATTTACTTTTGACTACCTTCCTAAAGTTTTTAAGTTCTTTTTTACTATGTATCAGCAACTCCCTGCTCCGAGGCACTACACAGTCGCTTCCCACCCAGTGGTAAGACGGACCATTTATGTAAGCCAAGCAGTGTTTGTTGCCTGATTCTTCTAGGCTTGGTCGCGTTGGAACAGGAGTAATTTTAGTTTATAAGACGATTCAAAATGATCCTTGTGATATCAATGAATAAAATTCTTTTTTATTTAATCTGAATCTAATTTCAATGTAAATGCTATGTTATGCTATCATGCGTTGTCACAGAATTCAATTTGGGTCTATATCTTTTTCATACAAACTTGAAGCACCCCTTTTTATTTTACTTGACCTGAGGCCCAATTCTCTAAATTATTTTAAAACTACACTGAAAGTTAACCGAATCGAGACTGAATTATGAATTGACAGATAGTTGGTATTCTGCTGCCTTATAAATAACAATTTAGTCTACTTTCAATTCACGGTGACTACCATTAGAGTAGGATAGTTATATATATAATTGCAAAGAGTAAAGAGAGACTCCATCTACAATGCTAAAATTAACGAAAAAACTTTGAATCGTTCAAGTTTCGGTCACATTTCGATATAATCACATTACAGTGTTATATTTTATGTTTAGAGAATACCATTTCTGACATTTAAGACATCGACACAAGATCAAAACATGATCCGAACTCTATTTTAACTATTTTTAAGTTAGAGAATTGGGCCTCTCTTAGTATGTTAGATAGTGTGGGACAAATCTTGAAACTGAATTGTGAACCAGTTCAACCCAACCGATTGAGTTGAAATTTTTCATACCTATCAAGTTCAGATCATCAGCATCATCATCATCATCATTAGCCTGTAGAAGCCCACTGCTGGACCTAGGCCTCCCCCTTAGAACGCCACGACGAACGGTCTTGAGCCAAGTTCATGAGAATACAATATTTTGGTAACGGCAAGCTGATCTGATGCTGGAGACGAAAGGTGGATAACGGAACTCTTCGAGATAAATAATAGCCTGGCAGTGTTTGGGCTCATTTTTATCAGATCACGGTTCTGATCACTATTTTTTTTCAACAAAAAACTTATCCCTTTTCTGATAAATCTCTGATAATATTTATAGCGAGGTATGGGTGTCTCGTTTTGAGTTAAAACTGTGGAAAATCTATTGAGATAAATTTACAACCAATTTTCCAGCAAGTGAAATGTTTGCCCGTTAACAAGGTAAATATGTTAAGGCAGGTTTTTTAAACAAAGCGCGTCACATGTAGGCCGTAATGTAGAGTAGAAGTGAAAACTTTTTTTTAAATTATGTATCTCGCCTGTTTCCCTCGGTGATATAACATAACATACATAACATAACACCCAACAGTCACATACATAGTCCTGATCCCACACTAGCATTCCCTGTGTCACCCAAGACACAGGGAACTACGAGTACTATTGGTACCACAACGTCCAGACCCAGAATAAATATTTGTAGAACATGCAAACATTTGTTCCGCAGCGGGAATCGAACCCGCAACCTCTTGCGTCTCAGCCGGCTACTGCCCTTTGCGCCACGGAGGCGCCAGTCCATCGTGACAAGTCACCGCTCGAGAACCTTTATTCCCTAATGGTTGTCAGTTCTGCGAGCTATATGACCTGCCCATTGCCACTTCAACTTGCTACTTCTGAAAGCTATGTCGGTGGTTTTGGTTCTTTAAATTATATCACATAGTGATACCTAGCATACCTCTCTCCATAGCCCGCTGCACGACTTAGAGCTTGTCCGTACAGTCCATTAGCAACCACGTCTCCGTGCGTACCTAAGTCTTCACTGGCAACACACATTTGATTATAGACTATCGTCTTAAGACGAGAGAGTAGAATTCTACTCATCTACTATAGGTACTAAATTTCTTTAATACTGCCGTCATATGACGGTCACCGTATGTTAAGAAACCCTGGTTTTGTTGAAAAAGCGCCAACTATTTGTTATAGACAAAGTATTATTTGTCTCGCTTTATTCCGAGGAATATATATAAACAACTAAGTAGAATTGCTACTTTAGAGTAGACAAAATGATTTTGGCATAGTTACTTTTTTGGTCAAGCGTGAGTTCTCCATGAAAATTAGTAGTTTTGATCAAAAAAATTTTTTATGCGTATCGACTCAGTTTCATGTAAGGATTGTTTCATTGTATTGGAAGAAAAAAATCTGAGCAGCAGACGTTAGTCAAATTTAATAAAATGTTTTCTCATACAAATTGTAAGCAATCTGGTACCTAAAATGGCCTCCCTCTTGCTGTTTCCAGGTGCGGGCACGTTTCAGAATACCTCTAGTGGCCTTAGACAAAGATGTTCTTATTAAAGTTTGACTAACTTCTACAGCTCTATTTTTCTCATTTCACGAGACCATCAAAGCAGTAGAACAACATTCCCCGCACATCTTTGTCTAATGCCACTAGAGGTGTTCTGAAACGTGCCCGTACCTGGAAAAAGCAAGAGGGAGGCCATTTTGAAAATTTATTGCGATAGTTTTATTAACGTAGGTACCAGATTACTTACAAATTGTATGAGAAAACATTTTATTAAATTTGACTAACTTCTGCTGCTCAGATTTTTTTCTTCCGCTACAATAAAACAATCCTTACATTAAACTGAGTCGATACGCATAAAATTTTTTTTTGATCAAAACTACTAATTTTCATGGAGAACTCACGCTTGACCAAAAAAATAACTATGCCAAAATCATTTTCATACAAAATGAGCAAATGGTTCCAAAGACAGTTTTCCCGTATCTCTTATGGATTCGGATATCCCCATACTGTCCCATTAAAAACAACACCCTGTATAGCTTACTAGTTGCGCCCCGCGGTTTCACCCGCGTGAATAATGATGAAAATTAATGATGATGATGATGATGAAAAGTAGCCTATGTGTTAATCCAGGGCGTAAAGTATCTCCATTCCAAATTTCACTCAAATCCATTCAGTAGTTTTTACGTGAAAGAGTAACAAACATCCATCCATACTCACAAACTTTCGCGTTTATAATATTAGTAGGATCAGTACTGGTAAGCGCCGATAGTCGGTGGCAAACTGCTTTTTACGTTAATGCGTCCTTAGCTTCCGAGAAATTTTATATCGCCCTGCGGTGCCTTGCGCTATAACGGCTCCGTTTGTTTTTATTAGAAAACTGGAATACTATTTATTCCTGATAAATAGTTTTAGTTATAGGTTTAGCGTTTATAAATTTTCACTTGTGTTGACACACAGCTATGAACACAGCTCTTGCTGCATCAGAAGTTGGGTCAGCTTAAATTCTTTAATAATAAAATTTCCTAATACTAAATCAAAGGTTGAGTTGCTTGCTTAAGACGAGAACTGATTTATTTATTAGATGGAACAGCTTAAATTAGAACCAGAATAAGGTAAAAAGAACCAAAAGATCGATCTTCTTCTGATCTCAAAAGAAGTATTTTGAACGCCCAATGCGACGTGAAGAAATTATATAAAAATTAGATGCAAAAAATAGTGTAGGTTGTAACCGAACAGAATTTTAAAAAAAAATTTTGACCGACACAACTATTTTTATAAATTCGTAAAAATAGCAAGACTTGAATTTTAAAGTTCTAATCGCATATTTTTTATCTATGATTTGTATATTCCGATTATTTAAAAAAAAACCTTCAAAATGAATACAGTCTCCAATGCATACCATGTTTCATCATCAAATACCTACATTACTGAACCTGCGAACCTCGTAAAACAGTAACTTTTATCGGTTTTCGGGCTACTAATAAGCAAAGCCGTTTGGATAAAGTTTTTGGATGCTTAGATGTTTGGCCGCGCCTTAAAAACGGCTGGACAAACTCGGCATGAGCAATGCCGAGTGCCCAGAAACTGTGTCTTTCATTCTCTGTGTATCAAGATGTTAAGGTCTGGCGTACACTGCGTTAAATCACGATTGGCGGCGGTAAATCTCTCTCGAGTAGATAAAGTGGGTACGTGCGTCGCAATCTAACGTGGCCGCTTTAGTATCGTACTTTTAAGAAAGCATTTTACTAAGTGTTTTAAGACCCAGTAGACAAGATTAGATACGGTTATACCACACTACATAGTATGGAACTGCACCCCGATCACATAAGAGGCCCAATTCTCTAAATAACTTTAAAACTACACTGAAAGTTAACCGAATCGAGACTGAATTGTGAATTGACAGAAAGTTGGTATTCTGCTCCCTCATAATTTAACAATTTTGTCTTCTTTCAATTCACGGTGGCTACCATTAGATTAGGATGGTTATATATGTATATATAAAATTCAAAGTCCTGACTGACTGACTGACTGATATATCAACGCACAACCTAAACCGCTGGTCCTAGAGACATGAAATTTGCAGGGTGTGTTCCTTTTAGAATGTAGCGGCGCACTAAGAAAGGAATTTTGAAAATTCGCCCTGTAAGGGGATGAAAAGGGATAAAAACGTTTGTATGAAAAATCGTATTCATTGGACTTACAAACTTGAAACTTGGCATACATGTTCTTCAACGCAAATGATAAAAATGTGCTATAATATATTTCCCAAACTTACCCCTTAAAGGGGTGTGATAGAGAGTTAAAGTTTGTATGGGATTTTTTTAACGCGTGGTTTGATTTGCTTGAAACTTGGCATAAATATTCTTCAGTACAAATGATAAAAGTTTAAGAATAGTGTTTTTGCAAACTACCCCTAATAGGGGTGCTGAGACACTGTCTAACATACAGACAACCCCTAACCTAAACCACCATCAGAGCCTACCTTTTACCTACTTAAAATTGGGAGAATATATTCCTTTTAGATTGTAGGGGTGTACCAAAATAGGAATTTGGAAAGTTCCTCCCTCCAAGAGGTCAAAACAGGGCTTTTAAATTGAAGCAAAAATGCTCTGTATTTCAGAAACCGTTGGTAGTAGGTACTTGAAATTTCACATGTAGACTCCCCAAAAGTAATTAACAAACACATATTTCAGCGATACCTGAAATTTTGCTGAAAAAAGGGAAGGGATCGTTTTCTTTGTAAAAAAATACCCTACGATTTAGCTAGATTTCAGTGTATTTAACCGTGGTAAAAGTTAGTTTCACGGTGGTATTGTTGAGTTTAAAATATTTTCAGGCCCTCAAGTTTGAAATGGGACCCCTAATTGAAAAACATGAGTGAGGTGTCGTTTTAAATGAAATCAAAAATGTTTTAATTTTTAATACTTAATTTTAATTCATTTATTTAAAGAAGACCTCAATGAAGTCGATCTGATAATAGAATTGAAAGGCGTCAACTGAATTCATGAACAATTTGCCTATAACACCTAGAATAGTCATGCTTAGGCTCTTTTAAATTGTTTTTTTTTTAATCTTTAACGGTAGATGAGGGGCATGATCTGATGGTGAATCCGGGACATGTTCAACGGATCTCCTTAAACGATAACAGTAGAATGGTAGTGTTTGGGCTCTTTTGAATTGGTTTTGTGAGACGTTTGACTATACGTGACAGCCAGGGTCCCGACGTCACGTATCGTATACGTGACCCTGGCTGTCACGCATTGTCAGCCGTTTCACCTCTTCGATCGGTAGCAGTAGAAGGGTCGTGTTTGATCTGTTTTACATTATGTACGGTCACGGGTCCAAAAAGGGCTTGCTCTGTATTTCGGAAACCGTTGGTAGTAGGTACTTGAAATTTCATATATAGATTCCTGAAATGAAATTAACAAACACATATTTCAGCGATACCTGAAATTTTCCTGAAAAAAGAGAAGGAATCGATTTCTTTGTTAAAAAATACACTTTACGTTATGGCCAGATTTCAGTATATTTCAACGAGATAAAAGTTAGTTTTACGGTGTAATTGTTGAGATTGAAATATTTTCAGGCCCACAAGTTTGAAATAGGACCCCTAATTGAAAAACACCAGGATGGTGTCGTTTCAAATGTAGTCAAAAATGTTTTATTTTTTAAATACATTATTATAATTCATTTATTATTTGTTTAAAGAAGAACTTAATGAAGACGGTCTGATGATGGAACCAGAAGGCGTCAACTGAACTCCTCAACAATTTGCAATACCAAGAATAGTAGTGCTTATGAGGCTCTTTTAAGTTGTTTTTTTAAATCTTTAACGGTAGATGAGGGGCATGATCTGATGATGAAGCCGGGACATGTTCAACGGATCTCCTTAACCGATAACAGTAGAATGGGCTCTTTTGAATTGGTTTTGTGAGACGGCTGACAATACGTGAAAGCCAGGGTCCGAAGATGAAAATGGGCGAGTTAAGCCTCTCCCATTTTCATCATCGGACCCTGGCTGTCACGTATTGTCAGCCGTCTCACCTCTTCGATCGGTAACAGTAGAAGGATCGTGTTCAGTGGCGGTCCGAGGAAAAGGAGGGAAAAGGGGTTCTAAGGAGACCCCCCCAAATTTTCGGCTCGCTCCGCTCGCCTCTACCACAGTTATTGTTCTTTGTTGACTAATCTTGCTACTAAAATCATAAAAACTTTGCCTGTTTACACTTCTGAAATACGAAATTTTCGCGGTTCGCTTCGCTCGCCGCTGCCTCCCCTGTAATTCTTTTTCAGCTAATCCCCAAAAATTTTGCCTGTTAACACTTCTGAAATACGTAATTTTCGCAACTCGCTCCGCTTGCCTCTACCTCTTGTTTATTAACTCTTTCCGCTGGTCTTGATATTAAAATAACAAAAAAATTGGCTGTTTACACTTCTGAAATGCGAAATTTTTGCGGCTTGCTCCGTTCGCTGCTGCCTCAGGTATGATACATATTCCGCCGGTCTTGATATTAAAATCATAAGAAATTTGCCTGCAATTTACTTCTGAAATACGAAATTTTCGCAGCTTGCTCCGCTCGCCTATACCTCATGTATAAAACTTTTACCGCTGGTCTTGATACTAAAATAATAAGAAATTTGCCTGTTTACACTTCTGAAATACGAAATTTTCGCGGCTTTCTCCTCTCGCCGCTGCCTCCGGTTTAATTATTTTTCCGCTGGTCTTAATACTAAAATCATAAGAAATTTACCTGTTCTATGGCTTATCTTGCTACTAAAATCACAAAAACTTTAGCGATTCACACTTCGTAAATATGTACGAAATTTTCGCGGCTCGCTCCGCTCACTTCTACCTCCTGTGTAATACTTTTACCGCTGGTCTTGATACTACAATAATAAGAAATTTGCCTGTTTACACTTTTGAAATACGAAATTTTTGCGGCTCGTTTCGCTCGCCGCTACCTCTCCTGTACCGTTGTCATGGCTTGGTATCATTTGAGTTCCCGTCTCACGAACCTTTGAGCGTGGTCGCGGTTGGTGCTCATGAGGTAATTTTTCTAAACCTCTCATATAGTTTGCTAATCTTGCTACTAAAATCACAAAAACTTTGGCTGTTTACACGTCTGAAATACGAAATTTTCGCGGCTCGCTCCGCTTGCTTCTACCTCAGTTTTGATCCTTTTTCCGTTGGTCTTGATACTAAAATCATAAGAAATTTGCCTGTTTACACTTCTGAAATAACTTCTAAAACTGGCCAGGAAAAGTCAGGGACACCCTGATGATGAAAAGCCCCCCCTCCCAAAAAATCCTTGGCCGCGACCGCGCCTGGTCGTGTTTGATCTCTTTTGTGAGACGATTGACACATACTTACATATCGACCGAGTTCTATCATAACTATCATCATTGTCAGCCGGAATAAGCCCAATGCATAGATAGGGGATGGCTAATAGGAAAAAAACAAGTGTTATTTTTAAAAACAAATATCTAATTGCTTTCCTGTAGGCCTCGCAGGCGAAGCCGCGGGCATAAGCTAGTATATGTATATAATTGGAAAGAGTAAAGAGAGACTCCATCTACTCAAGCTAAAATTTGTGAAAAAAGTTTGAATCTGATATAATCACATTACAGTGTTGTATTTAAGCTAAGACAATACCATTTCTGACATTTAAGACATCAACACAAGATCGAAACATGATCCGAACTCTATTTTAACTATTTTTTTAGTTAGAGAATTGGGCCTCAGATGCCATGAGCTCTTATATTAGTTTTTAAACAGAGGCCGTAGACAAAGTAACATTCTAATAGCGATGACGCTGGTAGAAAAGTTCAAAATGTATGAGATTGCCGTAAGCTATCGATATGTCACGTGGTCTTTTGTATTGTATTACGACTGTAGAAATAGAATCACTTCGAAGCGAATATCGTTTGTTTAGACCGGCTGAATCGCTATAAAAGCTTATGGTAAGGCCTCTGAACGCTCGTAAATATTTGACATTAAATCCACAATATAATCTTATCTTATCTCAGTCATCTTTCGATTAATCATCAACCTTTCTGTCGCTCAGAAAGGCATTCGTTAGAGTGAGAAAGATAGTTTATACATTATTGTTCACGCACGCAGTTACAGACGAGACAGTTGACTGAGATGAAATTAGATTGCGAATTATGTTCAATAATTACGTGAGCCCTGATGCTAATAAAGCGTGTTTTGATTATGGAGTGTTACTAAAAACGCCGGTAGTGTTAACCAGTGAATATTATTCTATACAAAATAACTTATAGTGTAGGTATTGCTTCATGCTGACAAGTAGGTTCCAACCCTCGTTACAATTTTATTCTCGTGCCACTCAAAGGAGTTTGCAATGATTTTCGTTGAGAGTCTGTGGTAAGAGCTTGTTTTTATTTTTTAAATTTCGAATGCAACCTTTTTGCCTCCTTTGCATTTTTTTTTCTAATATCTTTAGGTGGGTACTAACATTGGTGTTCCAAGTTCAAATTTTTTAGTACTTACGAGAGATACAAATTTTTACTGCTGAAAAGACTGGCATCTTAGAAAACGTAATAACCACAGACTGACGTGGTGTTTTTCGTTTATGGTGATAGCATTTATTTTATTTTGCTGCTATTTTTTATTCGATCGCATTTTTTCCGTCGACAGTGCAGCGATACGCAGACGGTTGTGTTTGACGCAGCCCTCACACATACGTCTATGTTTTAATGAAAAAACCGTATTTACACGCTAAATCGCGGAAAAAAGTCCATGTGAAAATAAATGATACTTATCTGTATGTATTTCGATTGCATGTATTTTTATGGTGTCTTAAGCTAGTGCCGTGGTGTGTCCGGCCTATGAATAGACCCTTCTCCTCCCGTGGATATCGTAAAATTACACAATAGGGGATGGGCAGCAGCATCCACCTGAGTAACAACAATACTGCGATCACCAATCCACCTGCCTAGCGTGGTGATTATGGCTAGTCCTCCTCATTGCATACTATGGCCTTGTCCAACAGTAGATGTCTAACGGCTGATGAAAAAGAATATAATGCAATGGAATAAACCAATAATGAATGGAAAAAACCAAAATCATTAATTTCTACGTGTAAATGAGGGGTTTGGTATCAAAATCGGTTAGATCCATAAACAAAATATGTTTTATGTATGTTTACAGTACATAATATCACAACATTGAATTCAGTGGTATCGTACTGTTCAAAAGCAATCGAATCTACCATCAAAACGCTTTGGGATCAAATACTTACGGTCAAATCGAAAGAACAAATAAAAATCTGACAGATAAGCCAATCAGCTTCAAGGATTTAGCACGGACGTGTCGGCCATTTTGTTTATATGCCAGTCGGATTGATACAGGTGTGGAGTTAAACATTTCCCGGATAACCTGGTTTTCGGCATACCAAACTATAATAACTCCACACCTGTATTTCCTTATTACTACTATTTATTAATAGTATTTCAGAGCTGTGTGATTTTATTATTAAATAAATAAATAAAATAAATTTGTAAGCCACCGTCTTGCACTTGTGCCCTCTTCAATTTTATTAACTTGCCACAAACTAGGGTAAACAATAAGAAACGCTGCCAGATCTAAGATACTTCAATGATGTTTTAACAAGGCCAGCTGTTATACAAAATAGATTTGAAGAAGAAATGTTTGAAATCCTAGAAAAAACTACTCATTTTATATTAGCATTTTCTCGCAGCTTGCGTAAAACCTCTATTATAAATTAAGTATTATAATTATATTTATGTTATTCTGATGTAAAGCTTTAATAATGTAAGGTTTCATCAAAATACGTCGTGTAGTTTTTGCGTGAAAGAGTAAAAAATATCCATCCATCCTCACAAACTTTATAATAATTAATATGATTAGTAGAATAGGAATAAATTTATATTAGGTACCTAAGTACTAATTTACGTTATAAAACGCACATCTATTTTTATTGCATCTCGACCCCGGCAAAACCAAGTTAGGTAACCAAAATGTGATCACCTCTGCTCTTTCACACATGACAGGTACAAAACTGGTAAAATCTTTCGAGTCACTTTCATAGCCAAATCCAGAGATAACAATCAATTTCAGTCAAATCCAACCCTTATGATTGTGTCATAAACGTACAATTTACAACATCCCCGACCATTCTTCTAATCTTACAGATATCTCTACACCCAAAGGTTGCCTGGAAAAAATCGCTTCAAAGCGATAAGACCACCCATAGTACTATTACTTAACATGTTATGTTTTGTTTATTTGTTTTATTTTTTTTAATGTGTGAAATAAAGTATTTTCTATTCCATTGGCCAATATCCAAATCCATCAGAAAAACAAACAATGACCCTTATCGTATGGAATTAAAGTTGTTTTTAAGTAACACCTATTTTAAAAACTTGTTTGAATTATCCTCTGTGAACTCAGCCTTCAAAAGGTGTGTGACTTTAGTTCGCTGTGTGAAAAATTTTGTCAACTAAAACTGGCTGAATTTGGTACAAAACTGCTCAAAAACAAAATTTCGAACCGTACGTACAAGTATGGATCTTCTGAATGGGTGAACTATGGTATTTCGAAACACACTATTGCACTAACACGCGATGCACGAGTTCTCGACAAATAATGTAAAATTTTATCGATTCAGAGACTCATACTTGCAGCCCTGATCGTAAATGATTCGTTATATCTATATTTTATTACTTTTATTGTTTGGACAAAGGCACACGAAAGGTTAAACATAAATTTAAAAACCCTCAGACAACCTATTTGGGATAAGGTCAACTTGATATTGCAAAGAGACGAGCACGGAACGTAGCAGCCGGGCTTGAGTCTTCTCCATACGAACGAAGTTTGCTCCTTTTTTGTATATAATCTAATGAAACTCTATGAAATTTTGTAGATATTTTGAACACTAATCCTATTCATAATCATTTTTGAAACCTATTTTAGTTAAAAAATGTTTCGTCTTGTTTTGACATATGACATTTTACATCAGAGAAAACAAGACAAAAGCTATTTTAACTAAAATATGTTTAAAAAAATATTATGAATAAGGCCCTAAATATCCAGGCCCTTGCATGGTTGGTCAGTTTGAATTGGAAACTGACAATCTTAATTTTTTTCTTTGGGCTGTATGTCTTTGGAACGTTTCGGGACTTGTATTCTATGTGTGAACGTTCTCACTGGACTCGAAGGACAACTTGTGCTTATAAATAAATATACACTAAATAAAAAATAAGCATACTATCCACATTTTACATACAATATAAAAATAGTGTGTCCTATAAAATATGTGTGTACAAAAATATGTGTGACAGTGAACGTAGCAACAGAAGAAAAATTAAAATGGACGAGTGAGTAGGTATTTAAGGCTTGGCGTTTGCTGTTATTCTTGTTAGTAAGGAACTGAGAATTTCTGAGTTGGAAAAATTTAAGGATTCTGTAGGTACCAGGGAAGCATCGGGATCGGGACCTTATTGCTACCTTTTGTCTGTCTATTACCCAAGCTACGATTTGTATGTCATCTAACACTAAAGGCCACAGCACACCGGCTGCGTACGTGTAGACGTGTATACGTGCACGTCGACGTACCATTACGTTGTAATGTATGGAACTATATATGAGACATGGCACACCGCTTGCGTGATGTGTACGCGTGTACATACGTAAAGGCGCGCGTGTCTATGTCACGTGCTGCATACGCATCCGGTGTGCTTTGGCCTTTCATCCAAAAAATAACCTATATGTGCTTAACTACCTTACAATAAAATCTTACAAAGGAGAAGTCAAAAATAAAAAAACCATGGCCATGGTGGATCCTTTCCTCTGCCATGGCTGTTCCACGTTTATTTGTGAGGCGTTGTTTCGCTCCAATCTCTACTCCGTGCCGTTCCCGTCTCTTAAGAATTAATAAGACATTCTGACTTTTTAACCTCATCAAACATTTATAAACTAATTTTCTTTATCTTATGATTAAAATAGGTTGTTTGGTGTTTACACAAACTTAGTTTGATTGGTTTTGAATTTTCAATGAATTTTAAATTGCTAATCGGTTTTCTGATTTAGTCAAACTCAGTAGGTATTTTATAATTAATAAAATTCATAATCTTGATTCAAACTTTTATTTAACTAACAACTATTTTGTATGCCTCTGTGTTTAATAGTTGTGTGGGTAACAGTGAAACAGGTCGTAGATTCTAAATAATTAATAATAGAATAGTCAATAAAAATGCTATAGTATAACTATATATAACTTACTACTATTATTATAAATAAGTACGAAAGTTTTGATGTTTGTTTTATACTCAACCACGCCAAAACGACTGAACTGTTTTCGATGAAATTTGGTAAGTACACAGATAGATTATGTTTGTATGACCTGGAGGTTTACCATGAGCTCTTATAGCGATCCAGTTCAAAAACTATTCAGTGCAAAATATCGGTTCGTTGTTGACATTTGTCATCATTGAATAATTTTGATCGCAGAAGTCTATAGACCTTCAGCTACTGTGCATTTAAATATAGCTGCGGACATCACGGAACCGATATTTTGTACTGAAAAGTTTTTGAATTGAATCGCTATAAGAGCTCAGTAATCCAGCTGGATTGAGATGTAAATCTCTTTTTATTCAGATTCAAAGCCCTGGGTGGCCATTTTATTAATAGAAACATGCTTGGGTCCATAACCTATTTAACCTAGGCAAATTCACTGCATTTAATTAAGTTTCCAGGGACTTAGTACTTTCTCTTTCTAACTTACTATCTCGCTCAGTCTTGATAAATAGCGCCTCATTAAAATTGCTGTCTGCCGTTTTCACTATTTTAAGTCTTTTTAAATTAAAAATTTAAAGTTTCTTTGAGAATTTAAGTTTGTTAAAGTCCGTGCATTTTTAAAACTTCGAGATACTGATCTTGCTTGAAAGTAATGAATGAAGTTTTTAGGGTTCCGTAACATTAAAACATTGGAAGTTTTGGCGTTACCCGTGGGATAAAGATTATTGAAGGAAAAACAAGAAAACAATCCCCATTTTTAAATCCACTCTAACTGCATTTCAAAATAACACTCTGATGATGATAAACAGCCACAAATAAAATCCAAATAAATAACTAGAACTTCATAAAACTACTACCGTCAATAATGTGTTTGTCACTGTCAATGTCAATCAGCTGTCAGTGTCACCCGCGCAACAGAGCAGGAGAAATAAATAGTGACAAAAATATTCATAGACATACTGTAAAATGAAGGCCGTTCGTCTGGAGCTGTGACTGAAATATTATAAATAGGTAGTGGTGACTTCATTCTTAGCTCAGAGTACTAATTTACAGAGTGATAGAACAGTATGAACGATAGACACAGGTATGAACAGGCTTGTGGAAAACGCCGACAAAATATAGCGTCCCAAAATAAATCACTGATGTTTTTCATTAAGATTTCGGTTTTGATTGTTGTCGAAATTTTATTACTTGAAAATCTGAGGCCGTAGATAAAGTAACATTCTAATAGCGATGACGCTAGTAGAAAAGTCCAAAAAGTATAAGATTGACGTAAACTATCGATATGTCACGTGGTCTTTTGTATTGTGTTACTACTGTGGAAATAGAATCGCTTCGAAGCGAATGCCGTTTGGCTAGGCCTGCTGGTGAGCACTAGTTACCATCATGGCTAGAGTACCACTGATGATACTGTATAATTAGTACTATTCTCTTTCTCCTCTCGTGGATGTTGTAAAAGCTGACTTAGGGATTACACCAGGGGATGGGTAGCAGCATCCACCTGAGTACTTAACACCGATACTGCGATCACCAATCCGTCTGCCAAGCTTGGTGATTATGGCAATTTTCCCCTTTGTATTTTACGGGGGAGGGGGCCTCTTCCAGCAGTGGACGTCTAAAAGGTATTGATGATGATAATGATAATAGCAAAAGTAAATATTGAGATAACATAACATGACATAATATTAACCCGACAGTCACATAGATATTCCAATCCCAATAGGTGGTAGGATATTAGTTCACATGCTACAGCTAGGTACATTTTACTCTAGGATTTCGATCATAAAAAGTGTTTATTTTATTCGATGATGATTTCAGGAATTCCGTCTCGCAAGCCAGACGGCAAAAATTTTATTCATTGCTTTTTCTGAGTAAACGAACACTATATATTTTGATGATAGCCTGAAATAGACGATTGATGTTTGAATTTTGGAGTTTCATGAAACAACTTTTTGATTATTTTGTTTATCTAAGACTTTGCGCTTTGATAAACAAGGATTTTTGATTTAAGAATATAAATTTAAGTGAAATTTGATTAATAGATATTCGGGACATGTTTTTCGCCTTCAAGTATCGTTGCTCTCTAGGTAAAGAACCAGGCTATTAATAATAGACCTCGCCATAGCTTGATTGGATAGTTCCCTTCAAAATCGAACACATTCCACCTCGTCCAATTCCTATCTCGCCCACTTCCTACCTTTCTGGGCATCTGTCAAACCATCTGGTCATGGTCTGGTCAACGAAATGTTAGCAGGGGAATAGTAAAGAACGTGGGGTGTATAGTCTTAGTTTTTCTAAAATGATATACCAAGCCATGATAATTTCAATTCTAATTATACTGGGTGTTTTTTTTAAATGGAACAGTATGGGCATACCCGAATCCTTAAGAGATACGGGTAAACTGTCTTTGTAACCATTTACTCGTTTTAATGAAAACGATTTTGGTATAGTTATTTTTTGGTCAAGCGTGAGTTCTCCTTAAAAATCGTCTATTACCAACCGACCAACCACGCTGTCCACCTAGTTGGACGGTTAGTATATATTTTTCTTAACCGACAAACTATCTAGTTTGTTTGTTAGTTATCTACATTTTTAGTCCTAACCGACAAACTATTTAATTTGTTCGTTAGTAATCTACATTTTTAATCATAACCGACAATCTGTCTGAGGATGAATTAATGGTTTGTTGGTTGATAAACTTCTATTACCAACTGACAAACCAATGTATAGTTCAGGAGCTCCCAACCGTTTTACTGCTCTGCACTGGTGCAGTGCAGTTCATATATAAGAAAAAAAAGTCTGTCATAAATTTATTCATTATTTATTTAACTTTGTGTAAAAAATGACCCACAGAAATCTCACCATTTAAAAGTTGCATTTGGCATCTTAATATGTACGCATCTTTTTTGATATCCGATACAAATGTCTCTTAGTCGATGCTGTATCATATTAAATTTGCTTGCTGCATACAGAATAAAATGCCGTATCCTTTTGCTAAAATTTAGAAATTAAAAATAGTAAGAGGAGTTGTCTAGGAAAAACATATTAGCCGACAAACCAGATTGTCGGTTAAGAATAAAAGATATTAACCGACAAACCAGGTTGTCGAATAAGAATAAAATATATCAACTAACAAACCGTTGTTGGTTAAGAAAAATATATACTAACCGTCCAACTAGGTGGACAGCGTGGTTGGTCGGTTGGTAATAGACGATAAAAATTACATGTTTTGGTAAAAAAAAAATAATACGTATCGACTCAGTTTCATGCTTTGATTATATACACACTAGATAGAGTTTCGTCCTGCAATCACTACAAAAGAAACAGGCCAGCTTTTGCTAGCGCGTGTGCGTGTCTACACACACAAACATGCATGCAGGTTTGTCTTACACTCGCATCACGTCATTGCTTCTGTGTCTGTTTGCGTGCGTAAAGATAACAGCTACTGACATATTTCCCAATTTATTGGGAAAAACTGACTATGATCGGGTAAGTAAGTTTTGCCGGTTACTAGAAAACAAACAGTGGAATCTGTTGATTTTTTACAGAATGGAGATAGATAGACTAGCGATATTGTGATTATGTCGAGCGTGTGGGAAAAAAGTCAATAAAAAGCTTTGTTTTTTTATAATATTCACCCAGTGTCTGTGAACTATAGGAACATTAGGTATTCTAAAAAACTTCTTTTTTTGCGATAGTTTTATTAACGTAGGTATGTACCAGATTACTTACAAATTTTTATCAAATTTGACTAACTTCTGCTGCTCAGATTTTTTTTTCCGATACAATGAAACAATCCTTACATAAAAGTGATCAAAAAAAATACGCATAAAAATTTTTTTTGATCAAAACTACTAATTTTTATGGAGAACTCACGCTTGACCAAAAAATAACTATGCCAAAATCGTTTTTATACAAAATGAGCAAATGGTTCCAAAGACAGTTTTCCCGTATCTCTTATGGATTCGGATATCCCATATATGTATACTGTCCCATTTCAGAAAAACACCCAGTATATTTTAAATTTTCAACTCACAATATAATCTCATCTCAGGCATCTTTTGATTAATCATCGCTATAGACGTTCGTTAGAGTGGATAAGATAACGTATGTATGCCTTCGCCCGCCGCGCCACAGAGGCCGATATATTGTACATACCTACTACACTTTTCATAGGTAAAAGTGAAGAAAAGTAAAAGCAGGTGAACCCAATCGACGTTCTCACTTTATAAGGAATCATTTATTCAGTCACCATAAGGAATTTAGCATTCAAAAACTGGCAACACAGACAAAAGTGCCAAGCTTGAGTTGAATAATCGGGGCTAATAAGTTGATTGTTTTTATTGAATACTTTTGAAAATACTATGAATTCTGGATACTTATCGATGGTAGGTGACTTTACTAGTTGTTTTTAAACGTCCTTTGTAATTTCTGCACACTTTTATGGCGAAAATCGTCATTGCTAGCTCAAATTTCAATTCACTTTGCGACCGTTCGCCTTGACAATACAATTGACAATGAGGTGCGGGAAGCGGCTTATCAGCTAACAGTTAGCTGATATTTTTTTCGACGCGTTTGTGTCATGAAGCTCTATCTAGTGTGTATATAATCAAAGGTTTCATGTAAGGATTGATCTTATTAAAATTTGTCTAACTTCTACAGCTCTGATTTTTCTCATTTCACGAGACCATCAGAGCAGTAGAATAACATTCATAACACATCTTTGTCTAAGGCCACTAGAGGTGTTCTGAAACGTGCCCGTACCTGGAAACAGCAAGAGAGAAGCATTTTGAAAATTTATAGCGATAGTTTTATTATCGTCGCTTACAAATTGTATGAGAAAACATTTTATTAAATTTGACTACCTTCTACTGCTCAGATTTTTTTCTTTACATACAATGAAACAATCCTTGCATAAAATTGAGTCGATACGCATTAAAAAAAATTTGATCAAAACAACTCATTGTTATGGAGAACTCACGCTTGACCAAAAAAATAATTATGCCAAAATCGTTTTCATACAAAATGAGTAGTTCCAAAGACAGTTTTCCCGTATCTCTTATGGATTCGGATAACCCCATACTGTCCCATTTAAAAAAAAAACACCCTGTATAAAGATCTGTTTCAAATGGAACGTTATCACTTTAGAACGTTTGAAAGTATAAAAACGGTTATGAGAACTAGCGTCCGCAATCGTCTAGACAGTTTGGAATGTGTTTGGCTTCTTGCCCAACAGCTAAGAGCCTTTACATTTCATTAAAGTGAACTGAAAAAGGGCATGATGTAATCTGTAAATATTACATTTACTAACAAGAGTTCAATGCGCTGAGTAGTTTTGCAATTAAAAAAATTGGACGACCTATGTGGCGCGGCGGGTGAGTAGTCGACTGAAATGCAAGAGGTTGCGGGATTCCCGCTGCGGGACAAATGTATCTGCAAATATTTGTTCCGGGTCTGGTTGTTATGGTACTCGTAGTTCCACCCACGACTAGTGTGGAATCAAGACTACGTATGTGACTGTTGGGTGTTCTGCTATCTCAATACAGAATAGGGACCAGTATCAAACGCAGCCAACGCTCGTGGCAGACGCTAGGGCTAAGGCGGTACCATCATCATCATCATGAGCAGCATTTAGATGTCCACTGCTGGACGAAGCCTCCCCCAAAAAAACCAATGGGGGAATTGCCAGAATCGATTGACGGTACATAATTATATGCGGGCGACTGGTATAGGTACTATACGCTGGTAATTGAATAGGGATACAGCGCACCGATCACGCTACCCCTGAGTGGGGTATCTATATCAGCATTATTGATATGCCCACGTCTACCACAAGCTTTGGCGTTTTGTTGAATACTATTGGTTAGGCGAGGACAGATCTCAAAAGTAATATTTTGAACGCCCATTGTGACATGACGAGATTAAATAATGTGATGCAAAAAATAGTGTAGGTAGTACAATATACTAATATACAATAAACCGAATAGAGTTTTGAAAAAAAGTCTGTTTTTTTTTTAAAAATCGCACAAATGGCCTCCCTAAAAATGCTTTAAATGCTTTCGACTACCATACCAATGTCAATGCTACCATTCAAATATTCTTAATTTTGAACGGCAACAACACAACTTTTTTACGAATTAAAGTTAGATTTGTATTTTAAAGTTCTAACAGCATATTTTTTATCTATGACGTGTAAAAAAACCCTCGAAATGAATACTGACTGAAGTGCAAACCAGTGTCATCGTCAAATATGACATGCTATTTTTACTTTAACCTTAGAATAAGGACTAAACTTAGAATAAAGGTCCTTATTCTAAGACTTTAACAAAACCGTTTGGATATTTTTTTTTGTAATGTTTGAATTTTAGGATCATACCCCGCTTTAAGTTGAACCTTTAAATTGTGAAAATACAGTTATTAGAACGTGTCAAATATACTTCCTTCTTTTCCATCCTTCCAAAACACCTCTAAAGCAGTTTTATAACGTGCTAAGCCGTCGCGAACTCCTTACAACTCTTCAACTAATGTTTTTTCTTCAATAGTTTCTCAGCCCCATTATTTTACCCCACTTGACGGAGTTAGAGTGACCCACTTAGGAAGAAACTTTACTACACTTTTATAAGAAAGTACAAGTTTTATTCAAATAATAATATAACGTTAAGTTTTAAGTGATAGTCTAGAGGTCATTTTATAAAAATGGTGAGCAAATTAATTTCCACGGTTTTAAAATAAGTTTTCTTTCTGATTACATAAACCAGGCATAAGACATAGAAAGTAGCTACCGTAGCCAGGCATAGAAAGTAGCTACCGTAGCCTATGGACGCCTGCAACACCAGATGCATCACGCGCGCGCTGCCGACCCTGAGACATAAAGGTGAGAAGTCTCATGTGCCTGTAATTTCACCGGCACCCGTACCCTTCAAACCAAAATACAGCAATGCGAGCATTGATGCTTTGCGGCAAAAATAGATACGGTGGTAGTACTTTCCCGGACGAACTCTTTCACAAGAAGTTCTATTACTAACAATAGTTACTTGTTATACAAGAGTGCAAAGTTGCTTTTTAACCGCGTGCTCAATTTTGATAACCGAGCAAGCGAAGGATCAAATATAAGAATTTCACTCTAGTGCAACACGTAACTTTTCATCCCACTTCAGCGAGGAAATGACAAAAAACATTTACAATCACAAGATATTTTTGCGCATTTTTAACAGTTTGGTCAAACTGAAAGATTTTTCACCTCGTGCTCTTTTGATTCCCTCGCTAACGCTCAGGATTCTTATTTGTTCTGTTTGTCAAATAAACTTCCTCGTCGCTAGAATCACTCATTTTAGGGTTTTCATTTGTTTTCAAGTTTCTTGTTTTCAACCTAATGTTTTAACAATATGACGTAAAACGAAAATGGCGCGCGTAAAGTAAATTAAAAAAAAAAGTAATACCTACACCAAGAAGGTTCCGAATCTGAGTTTTTAACAAATTAAAAAAGGTTGTATGATAAATTCGGCACCATGGAAGTAGAAGTAAATAGGTTTAATGATGTTTTGAATTCACAAACATAGTGCACACGATGTTCTAAATTCAATTTTACTTTATCCTCTAGCGGATAAAAACGGCTTTTGCACTCACAGATATCGAATAGCAAAAATACTTTTTCCAAGATGGTGGAATGAAAAACTCTTTTTTTAATTGTTTTTTTTTTTACAAATGCAATACCTCTTATATACCTCCACCTCTTATAAGACGTTGGCGAGTTTACCATTACTTGACCTGCAACAAAACCCCTTGACCTATTTTTTATCCAATTCGTCCCTTCTTCAATCCAAATGAAGTAAGGTACAAATCGAATTCAGTACCCACCTTCTTAAAATTCTGTCACAATAGCCTCGGCCGTATTTCGGTTATAAAAATATTATCTTTAAAGGCAGTGGTGCGAGCAAATCGAATTTTCGGAACAAGATTGTTCCATTAGAATAATGCGGTCTTTTGTCTGGTGTATGCAAAGAGGTAGAGGCACTTACTAAAACAGTATGTTTTCGGTAGATAGATGTTGCGACACCAAAAAATAAGATAAGATATTTTTAGAAGAAGAAGAAGAAATCCTTTATTTGGCATAAATAATACCCGATAATAAATGCCGATACCAGACAACAAACATACGTAAGTTACATAATATTAAAACAAACTAGAAGTTCAAATAAATCGGCTCATGGTGTGTCTGTGAGCCAAAATGGCCTCACCATGAGCTCTTTTAGCGATTCAGTTCAAAAACTATTCAGTATAAAATATCGGTTCCGTGATGTCCACAGCTATATTTAAAGGC
The DNA here is from genome assembly GCA_951392215.1 of Epirrita christyi. Lineage (NCBI taxonomy): Eukaryota > Metazoa > Arthropoda > Insecta > Lepidoptera > Geometridae > Epirrita > Epirrita christyi. The sequence goes on along the minus strand of OX595858.1, from coordinate 2,055,457 downwards.
ATAATAGCAGAAGGTCTATAGACTTCTGCGGTTATTCAATGATAATAATAATAATAATAATAATAATAAGGATCAAGGGTCAGATTCAGAAGGCAGTACTCCTGGACTCGGTACGCATAGTCACGAGGTTCCTCTCTCTGCAGCCCTAGCCTCCGACCGCTTGGGCCTTTGCTCCGCGGTCGGTGGTTTACCGGTTTGTAATATATTTTTTACTATACTGTTTTTATATACTATTTGTTTTTATAGATAAGTAGAATTTCTTTATAGTGAAAAATGTATTTTATAACGAGTTTTAAAATAAATCAACGTCATAATAATAGTCATTTATTTCAGGCTACATGGGAATTGTACATTAAAATATACCTAAACAATAAGCCAATAGAAATATATACTTTCAAATAATAATAGGTTATAATAATATTTACTAAAACACATAGGTAACACAAGGATAAGATCTATAAGTAGCCTAGTTATTATTTTTGGTTCTCGCGCTTGTGCACAGAGATCCAAAACCTGTACATAGGGCTGTATAGGCCTTCAGACATACACTGCAAAATGCCGTTTTTGGAATTCCTGAGCCCACCCCAAAAAGGCGAATGAGAGAGAGAATGATGACGAATGTCAATGACGAACCGATATTTTGTACTGAATAGTTTTTGAACTGAATCGCTATAACAGCTCATGGTAAGGCCTCAGCTCACCATAAATGTTGGATGTGTTAACACCCAACGCTGATTTTCAGCTGAAACCAAAGTTATTTGATTAACTTTATGATGTTAATAAAGTAAATCAAATAACCAAATAATTAACATGGAACAATATAATCGGTGAGCATAATTATACAAATGTTTATATTTATAATAAGTATCATTCATTTCATTAAAATCACAAGGATCATTTGAATCGTCTTATAAGTTAAAATTACTCTTGTTCCAACGCCATTCCATTCCATTATAGGATCACTCAGGTGTCTGTCTGTCTGTATGTCTGTCACATCCTATTTGCTCTGAATCTACCGAACCAAACAAGTTGATGTTTGGTATATACATAATTATACATATATCTAGAATTATGTGACCCAATCACAAACGTATAGCGTTAATAAACGAAGGGGTAAATTTTGAAAAAACTTTGGTCAAATGTGTCATGTGACATGTCAAATGACAGAATTCGGTATGGCAAATACAAAATGTATGTTTCTAATGTTTAGTTAAAAGATTTTAAAGAATATTTGTGAAAATGGAACGTTCCCCTCCCACCAATCTCCAAAATTACTGAGCCAAAATATTGAAAAAATATAGAATATTTGGCCTTACTCATACGTTACAGGAAAACTAAATGAAAATTCGAAAACTTTAACTTCCCACGGGTAATGGAAAATACTAGTTATCAGAAAATAAATATAAAATTATTTTGATTGACTGATAATTTAATTGGTCTAATATTTTTTTTTATTAGGTTAATTTGTACAAAACTATTCTTTCAAGTATATTTATTTTAGCTTTCATAATTAGCTATCATATAAAGAAAAACAAGTCGAAAGTACAGCAAGTTGATTACATAAGGCGACCTCTGCGGCGCGGCGGGTGAAGGTTCGCCTGCGACGCAGGAGGTTGCGGGTTCGATTCCCGCCTCATAACAAATATTTGTACGATCTGCAGATATTTGTTCAGGTTGTTCTGAGGTGGTTCTATGCATAATAAAAAATATCAATCTATGTAATGTATTGTATTAAGTATATCGGTTATCTAGTACCCATAACACAAGCTCTGCTTAGCTTGGGGCTAGATAATGATGTGTGAAATGTCCATCATTTATTTATTTATTTTATTTATAAGGTAACTTTTGATTCCCTACTTCTAAAAATATACAAGTTCTAAGGAAAAATCTTATTTAATTATATATTAGTTGCTTCCATGAAGGGGACTTGGTTATTTTTTTTATCTGGGTCAAAAGTCACCTACCTTCTTTATTATCACGGAAAGCCAACGATCGTGCAACGCGCTCGAAAGTGTTAAGAAGAAAAGAGTTCTTTCTCGTTACGCTCTCAGATCTGGCTTTCGTCTGGCAACCTCTGTATGGAGCCCTCTTCATAGTGCCACAGTCCACTTAAGTCAGGAAACTAAATTTTTTAATATACGGAGATGAGCGTATTTTTCCTGATGGCACGAGATTTTTTGACTAAAAACTCAATGTCATAATTTATCTATTTCTCAGAAAATAAGAAAAACAATATTGACAATGGGAAGTTCTCAGAGAGGCAATTAAAAAGAAAAAATAGTTCATAAAGATCCGGTAGATGGCGGTGACTCGACATGGTTCTGTCTTCTGAAGATTTTGCAAAAGCACCACAGAGAACAAATTCTCTTTGCAGAGACCTTAAAACCAAACAAAAGCCAGGTCACTAGTAAAAAAAACTTGTTTTTGTGGAAATTTATTTGTTTACAAAGTCAAACTTCTTAGCACTAACAAATTTATCAGATTTTCAACAAAAACTTCTTACGTAGATATTTCAACGAACGCGTACCAGCATAAGCGAGTTAAGTCAGTGACACTGACAGTTGGTGGCTGACCGACAAAATTTAGAGAACCATATCTGGACAGCGCCATCTATGCATGGATTTAGAACTATTTTCTTTCAGCTGTCAGAAAACTTCCCATTATACTTACTTCTCATCTTCAGGTGTTGTGGGAATTCAATAATTCCATTAGTGAACCGTTGCCAGTAAATCAAAGTAAATAAAACCGATTTTCATAAAAATCCATCAAACCGTTGCAAAAAAAAACTTTGCATAAAAACAATTGAAAAGTCTACTAGTCCCGTGTACAAAAGACGAGCCATTATTTTGTTTTCTAATTTTTTGATGTTTGTTTTTCTCAGAATTCCTACTGTACTGACTCCACTGTGTCTTGAAAGTCTAGTCCCGCTGAAGCGTGTGTGGAGTGGCCATTACAGTCTTGGCGAACTTATTGCGTCTTTGTCTTAACCGAACAGAATATATAACAGTAGCATGTGGGACAGAGTAAATAATGGTAGAGATTATTCTAACTTGCGATGTATTATTTTGATAAAGTATCAAAGTAGTATTTTAAAAGAATATTGATAATAGGTATTTTAGACTTTGAGATTTAGTGGAAAACTCCAAATATATTTTTGAATTATTCATATAGGTATTTGTCCCGACTGCTCGCTTATTTAGCAGTGTATTATTACTGGAAGAAGGCGTTAGCCGTTGGTTATGGGAAAACTTGTCAGAACTATATTCCTGCTATTGTGCAACCCACGATGAAATAACTTGAGGCTCTGCCTACCCCTTCCGGGAAAAAGACATGTGTCTTTGTAATTAGGTACGTTATAGCTACAAAAACGTGCAAAACGTTTTCAGTGTCAACGCTTAGCACATTTTTTCCATCAGTTATCAGTTATCTAGTACCCGCATAACACAAGCTCTGCTTAGCTTGGGGCTAGATAATGTTGTGTGAAATGTCCAGCATTTATTATTATTATTTCAGTAATTTATTTTCAAACACAGGCTTAACCTGGACCTTTATGAGGCATTACTGGGGTCGTATTAGCCAACAGTAAGAGGCCCTTTTACAATTAGGATATAAAAAACATTATTGTTATGGTGAATGGAAGACAGATGATGATGAAGTTGGTGCTATTGTAAGAAGAACATGCTAATTGAATGTTTATTGGGCTATTATAATATGAGAAACGGCACCTACCAATTCTAAATTATTGAAAACGATTTAGACAGTTGGTGACTTGCCGTTCACTAAACGGGCCCCTTAAATGTGCCGCCAATGAAGGCAGCGTAAGGGGCAACGTTGGCGTGGACGGCTAAAGGGTGTTGAGAGGTGTGCTGCAGTTTCACTAAGCGCTACTCCCGGCTTTATGCCTTTAACACTTCCACCCTTGGAGCATAGGTTTCGCTCTTGCACCTCCACCCTCGACCAGACGACTAGGGCAAGCCGAGGGTTAGGGGTCTCTGTTGACCCCAGGAAGTAATGGGGCTCCGCTGTGTCGCCACTCACTGAACGCGTGCCCTGCGGTATTATTATTATTATCAATAATGTCCCTTGTCGTACTGACTAATTGTCTAAGGGGCAGATCATAGCTCCTTTCACGCTCCACTACATAACACATAGCAGCCTTTAGACGTCCACTGTTGGACGTTGCCTCCCCCCAAGATTGCAATGGGGGGAATTTGCCATAATCACCACGCTTGGCTAGTGGATTGGTGTTGAGTTCTCAAGTGGATGTTGCTGCCAATCACCTGGTGTAATCCCTTATTCGGCTTTTACGGTCATCCATGGGAGGAGATAGGGTGGTCTATATTCTTAGGCCGGACATACCACAACACAAGTTAACAAGAAGTTTAAAATATCCTCAAAGAATTTTAACACTCCCGGGAAAGTATCAATGGATACTCTTAAAGTATTTTGTCTAAAGGAAATAACCATAAATTGTTTCTTTTGTTTCAGGATCGAAAAGGCATCAAACGGAAACTCTTAACAAAATTCAGCAACTTTTCATTTTGTCGCTAACGAAATAAGTTGGTTGTTTGGCTTAAAACCTCCGAAAAGTATTTATTTAAGAGTCTAATTGAATAAATAAAGTTTTTGTTTTACGCCTTGGTTAACGAGGGAGTTTGAAGAGTGGAATAATTGATTGTTTGTACCTTGTTTGTAAAATCAGTGGCTAAACTAAATTGATTATGGTATAATTAAAAATACTAGATGATAATACTTTTCTAATTTTGGAATAATCTATGACAGAAAAGAACAGTGATTTCAGGAAAAAAATACTTGTTTTATGATACCAAAATACTAGTAACAAAAAGAACGAAATAGTGGATACTAAATTGACAGTCAGCAAGTGGAAAGTTACTAAAGTGTGGTGATGTACTAGTGGCAGTTACTTGATGGTCGAGTCACTGTCACGAATGCTGGCAAGCGGGCGATCCGGCCGGCAGGTCAATGATATCGCCGGCACTTTTTGTGCTGTTTTTGGCACATGGTAAGTTATTGTTTTTTTATTATTATTTATATTAGATCATGCTCTAATTTATTTAGTTATGTCTTAGTGCGACTTAGGTGACAATTATCGCACCATTTTAAACACAAAAAAATATAAATTTAATAAGTTTATTGCTGAATTTTTGATAAATTCGTTCATACAAAAGACCACGTGACATATCGATAGCTTACGACGTCAATCTCATACATTTTAGACTTTTCTACTAGCGTCATCGCTATTAGAATGTTACATGAAAAAAAATGATACTTCACGCGGAAACCTTCAAACTGTATTGTATTTCAATTTGTATACACAGATATAATCTGTCCATCTTTTGATATATTATGTCGGTGCCTACAGATGCTTGACGGTAAAATATAAGTGATCTGCTACGTGTGTGTTGCTCCTTGAGTTTAGTATAGAGAGCGATATAGACAGATACGCGCTCACATACAGATATCTTACCGCATCTGCTACGTGTGTGACACACTTTACAAATTAAATTTTTAACAAAAAATTATTAAAAATTTGCCTTTTCAATGAATTAAGGCCACAGCACACCGGCTTCGTATGCAGTACGTAACGTAGACACGCGCGTCTCTACGTATGTACACGCTTGCATGCACGTCACGCAGGCGGTGTGCCATTTCTCATACAGTTCCATACATTTCAATGTCATGGTATGTCAACGTCTACCTACGCGTACGCAGCCGGGGTGTTGTGGCCTTTACTATTGAGTTATTATTGATTGGATGTTATTTTGATCCAAACCGGGTCTTGAACCCGTTTACTCGCTTAATACAGGGATAACACATGAGCGTATATTATTATTTATTTCAGTAGTATTTATTTTTACTTACGAACAAGTTAGACCTCTCTGGCGCGACGGACGAGTAGCCGGCTGAGATGCGTGAGGCTGCGGGTTTGATTCCCGCTGCATTTAACAAGCTTCCCTTAAATATTAGGTTAATTACGTGTGATAACTCTTATTATAATAAAGTTAAGGAGCTTTTATTGAATAAGACTATTTATAATGTTAGTGAGTATTTAGCTAACGACTATTGTTAGTGCGAAATATTATTTGACTTATACTTTTTATTGACACTATGTTTGAATATCACCCAGTTACTAATGAAGAACTGTGACAAGATCATTAATTTAATTTATTTTATAATTATTTTATTAATGACGAGGCCTCTTTACAGCTGAAACACATATTATTTAATTTTAATTGTTTAGTGACGTATCTCTAGTCTGGAATGCAACGCCTCTTTACAGCGGATATTGAAAAAATCTGAAAGGCACATTTGTAATTGTAATTATTAATTTGTTAAAGACCATTATTTTAAGTAAGTAATAAGAATGTATCTGTACTAATATGCATAGTATTGACGAGAAACTGGTGTTGCGATCACGTTATCAATTAGTTTTTAACCGACTTCCCCAAAAAGGAGGAGGTTCTCAATTCGGTAGTATTTTTTTTTTTTTTTTTTTTTTTTTTTTTTAATGTTTGTTACCGCATATCTCCGGCGTTTATGAACCGATTTGGAAAATTCTTTTTTTATTTGAATAGATATACTTCCAGATTGGTCCCATTTTCAAAATCCAGTTCTGATGATGGGATCCACGAGGAATTGAGGGAACTCCTCAAATATTGTAGGGATACATATGGCGATTTTGATATTTTCAGCAAGACACCAAGCATTTGCATTCAGAAAGTATAATAATCCTTTCACCACTATGGTTCTTTCATAATTTTTTTTTTCATCGAAAATTATTTAGTCGAGTACAATGGCGGAAGTCGGTTTTTTAAATGAAAAGTTATTGATAGTGCTGATGGGTATTCTTCAGGTTTTCAATAAACAATTTTCATTTTCATTTTTTCATTTCATTTTCATTGCTGCGGGACAAATGTTTGTATGATCTGCAAATATTTGTTCCTGGTCCAGGTGTTGTGGTACCTTAAAGGTACTCGTAGTTCCTGATACCCACGACACAGGGAATCCTAGTGTGGGATCTAGACTACGTATGTCACTGTTGGGTTTTATGTTATGTTATGTTTATTTTATGAGGCCACAGACTACATACAGACTACACACAGACACTATGGCCTCAAACTTAAAACACCCCTCTTTTTAGTCGTAAGTTTTAGCCTGAGGTTTGTTTAAAACAACTGTAAACAACATTTTCTAAACTAACCCTTGGTTCGACGTGGTGTGCCTAAGAATAGACACCTCCGTCTCCTTCCGTGGATGAAGTAAAAGCCGACTAAAGGATACCACCAGGATTGAGCAGCATGCAGCAGTACTCAACATAAATAATAATAAATAAACAATAATAAATAAATGCTGGACATTGCACACAACATTATCTAGCCCCAAGCTAAGCAGAGCTTGTGTTATGGGTACTAGATAACTGATACACTTAAAAACAATACATTACATAGATAGATATTTTTTTATTATACATAGAAAAATATCTGCAGATTTTACAAATATTTGTTCCGAGGCGGGAATCGAACCCGCAACCTCCTGCATCGCAGGCGAACCTTCGCTCGCCGCGCCACAGAGGTCGTCAGAGGGTATGTGACTGTTGGGTGTTACGCTATGCTATGTTTATATTATGAGGCTACAGACATACACACACAGATGTACAGAATAACTTTTCATTTAAAAAACCGACTTCCGCTATTGTATTCGAGTAAATATTTGGATGAAAAAAAAATGATGAAAGAACCATAGTGGTGAAAGGATTATGATACTTTTTGAATGCAAATGCTTGGTTTGTTGCTGAAAATATCAAAATCGCCATATGTATGCCTACAATATTTGAGGAGTTCCCTCAATTCCTCATGGATCCCATCATCAGAACTGCATTCTGAAAAAAATGGGACCAATCTGAAAGTATATCTATTCAAATAAAAAAAGAATTTTTCAAATCGGTTCATAAACGCCGGAGATAACAAACATACAAAAAAAAAAAAATACAACCGTATTGATAACCTCCTCCTTTTTTGGGAAGTCGGTTAAAAACACACTATGGCCACTAATAACCACTGTTTTTAGTCCTATGTTAAAGTTAAGTTTAGTAAGTTCACCTGAAGTTTGTATAAAAAAAAATTAATTTTACTAAACTAGCCCTTGGTTCGACGGATGGTCTGACCTAAGAATAGATACCTCCATTTCCTCCCGTGGATATCGTAAAAGTCGACTAAGGGATTGAACCAGGGATGGGCAGCATGGAGTAATCAACATGAGCAGTACTGCGATCCCAATCCGACTGCCAAGGGTGATGGTTGATGGGTTTCGATTAAAGAAAGTAAGTGAGTCTTTTATGGGGAATTCTGTACGGTTCTATAATAAACTTCCAGAAGGTGCATTTAAACTTCCTATTCGAAGATTTAAATCCTACATAAAGATGAATCTAATTAAGAAAGCGTATTACACTCTTGATGACTATATTAATGATAAAGCCACGTGGCCTGATGTCGCTCTGCCCCTCGACTGCTAAAATGGAAATTTGCAATATCTGTACATACCTATTTACATGTTTGTATTAGATTATTATTTATAAGTATAACAAGCGTAGCGTGTGCTGTCTTGCATATTTTTGCTGATGTTTATTTACTTTTGACTACCTTCCTAAGGTTTGTAAGTTCTCATTTACTATGTATCAGCTACTCCTTGCTCCGAGGCACCACACAGGCGCTTCTCACCTAGTGGTAAGACGGAACATTTGTGTAAGCCAAGCCGAGTTTGTTGCCTGATTCTTCTAGGCTTGGTCGCGTTGGAACAGGAGTAATTTAATTTTATATAAGACGATTCAAAATGATCCTTGTGATTTCAATGAATAAAGTTCTTTTTGACTTTAACTTTTTTTGACTTTGATGATTATAGCAATTCCTCCCATTTGAGACCACATCCAACAGTGGACGTCGATGATGAACTCTCAGTTATTATGCTCACTCTGTTGGTGCAAGTGAACCTAATTAGCACAGCTTATTCCGACGCACGGTCCGGTTGCCTGGGGCATTTGTACTCAGTACTCCATCTTGTCTCTGTTCTCTGTAAATAACCGTATATCAATTTCCTGGCGTGACGTTGGCGATGTTCCGTGATGACACATGACGCCTAAAGTCTCGTCTCGTAATAAATAACTTTTCATTTAAAAAACCGACTTCCGCCATTGTATTCGACTAAATAATTTTGGATGAAATTTTTTTTATGAAAGAACCATAGTGGTGAAAGGATTATGATACTTTCTGAATGCAAATGCTTGGTGTCTTGCTGAAAATATCAAAATCGCCATATGTATGCCTACAATATTTAAGGAGTTCCCTCAATTCCTCATGGATCCCATCATCAGAACTGGATTCTGAAAAATTGGAAGTATATCTATTCAAATAAAAAAAGAATTTTCCAAATCGGTTCATAAACGCCGAAGATATGCGGTAACAAACATTAAAAAAAAAAAAAAAATACAACCTAATTGAGAACCTCCTCCTTTTTGGGAAGTCGGTTAAAAATATATTACTTTCGTTTGTTTTTCAAAATGGTGCAAGTTATCTGATCTGATATATTCAAACACTTAAAAACAATTACATCTGCAATATAACAGAAAGTGTCCTACGTGGTATTGAATCTTGTTCGTCACCCTAAAACGAAATTGAATAAGTCTGTAATTTTACCGTCACCCTTCAAATCGGAACGCATCGTTACCTGCTACTTGGTGTCAAGAAAAGGTACCAACATGAACCATTTCTCTCCATTATAAATTCAAAGCTTTCGATTACCAATGGTTTAAATAAAACATCGCGAAACAACACAAAGGAACACTTCAACACCAGAGTTCCGCGTAAAATTTACGCCTAAATAAAAAAGAATTAAAGTAAATTCGTTTTATATCGGAACGGTTGTGGCATTTGAGTACGAAGATTTGAACGAATTGAATTGAACGAAGATCGGAACGAAGAACGGAGATTGAACAAATTGCATATATTTTTATTTATTTAAGTCAAGCAACAACAAGGCTCATAAGCATAACACACAATAAACTACAGCTACAACAACCATAACAGAATATTAAAAAAAGGCAACATATAGATAGGAGTACCTACCTACATGTTACCCTTGTTCAAAGGGAGGGCAAACTATCACCACGCTCTTTTAAACGGCTTGGGCAGCACATGGTACCAACAATAATTATTTATATAAGGACCATCGAAGCGGTCTGCAATTTCGTTGAGGAGGGTGTTGGCGCTCGCCCGCACCCGCCGCACTAAAGACGCATTGCGCAGGCGGATTGTTAAAAGAAGAGAGAGAGAGAGTGAGTATAGTCTGTTCAGAAAGAGAGCCGTCGTGGCCAAATTGTGCAATATTGTGAACTACACATTTAAATCATGATTGAGGAGCTGGTTTCTTTCTGTCAGCATTTTGAATCATAAATTAAAGAAATAGTAGCCATTGTAACGGGATCAAAACGGAACAGACGCGCTGTTGTATTGCTCGCTAAATAAAATAGGTAATTAAGCACAGCAGCGCCCTCCGATCCCACGACGGGTCTCTCGCTGAACAGATTCTACCTATGGGCGATTGGGCCTAAACCACTGTTGGATGTGTTTTTTTTTTCACCTGATGTTCAGCGGCCATCTCTTGGTATAATACTTTAGTCTGCTATTATGTATATTCTTAGGTCGACAGACCACAGCACCAGCCGGCCTAGACAAACGGTATTGGCTTTGAAGCGATTCTATTTCTACAGTCGTAATACAATACAAAAGGCCACGTGACATATCGATAGCTTACGTCAATCTTTTACATTTAGGACTTTTCTATTATACCCTGATTTTTAATTTGAGACAATTTTTGTAAACAAAGAAATGTCACTGTGTGTATGAGTGTCATGTATGTGTGTCATATGTGAGTTTACACGTATGCTACACAATCATGACAGTTATACTCACAGTGGCATATCTTGACATTTGTATGTTTATAAAAATTGTCTGAAATTAAAAATCAGCGTATAGCGTCATCGCTTTTAGAATGTTACTTTGTCTAAGGCCTCTCTCTTGTCACACCGTTGATCTTCCTTTTTATAATTCATTAAGTATTTTATTTTTAAACACTCATGATGTTTTTACGTTAGTCATTTCTCATCCGGACCCGTTCCGTTGGAATAAAAACATTCAAGACCCAACTCAACTTGGCTTGAATATCTTACTTGCCGCCAAAAATTATCCTTCATTCTTTCACGCACGGTTGCGCGCGAAAATTATATTTTATATTGTATCCGCAAGGGGTCTTAAGGGGTAATCTTGGAAATATAGGGATGTCACAAAAATAATAAAGTTTAAACAAAAAAATTTAAGCAACACAAATTATACTTTTTAAAAGCATAAAATAAATAAATAAATAAATAAAATAAATAATGCTGGACATTTCACACATCATTATCTAGCCCCAAGCTAAGCAGAGCTTGTATTATGGGTACTAGGTAACTGATATACTTAATACAATACATTACATAGATAGATATTTTTTATTATACATAGAAAATACCCAGAACACCCTGAACAAATATCTGCAGATCGTACAAATATTTATTCTGAGGCGGGAATCGAACCCGCAACCTCCTGCGTCGCAGGCGTACCTTCGCCCACCGCGCCACAGAGGTCGTCAATAACATAATACCCAACAGTTACATACATAGTCCTTGATCCCACACTAGGATTCCCTGTGTCGTGGGTATCAGGAACTACGAGTACCATGGTACCACAACACCCAGACCCGGAACAAATATTTGCAGATCATGCAAACATTTGTCCCGTAGCGGAAATCGAACCCGCAACCTCTCGCATCTCAGCCGGCTACTCGCCCTCTGCGCCATGGAGGGCGTCAAAAAAAGCATTAAAAAAAGAAGCTTTTATATATTGCTTCGTTCTTATATATTTGTTTTTCCGGTACAAGATTTTTAATCCATTTTTGTAGCACACGATGCTAGAATCCGACCTGGTTTTTTTTATTTTTTGATATGTGAAAATTTCTTGTTTTACAAAATGAATCATACCCATATAACTTTAGGGACAATGCAATAATGTGGTACCATGGAGCTGGTTTGTTTGATGGTGGTCATAGGAACTCCTCACCTAATCAAAATAGCCTCGTCTTGGGCATGTTGAATTTTTCTTGACAAGTAATATCTCTATATGTTGTCCAGGGTCTGATGATGGAGTCTGGTGGTCTAGGTGTAAAATAGTAGACTTATTTAGGCTCATTTTGATCAGCTCATAGTTCTAAATACTAATTTTTAATTTTAATTTTCAAACGTAGTAGAACTTTAAATTTAGAACTCATAGTTCTAAATACTAATTTTTAATTTTAATTTTCGAACGTAGTAGAACTTTAAATTTAGAACTCATAGTTCTAAATACTAATTTTTAATTTTAATTTTCGAACGTAGTAGAACTTTAAATTTAGAACTCATAGTTCTAAATACTAATTTTTAATTTTAATTTTCGAACGTAGTAGAACTTTAAATTTAGAACTCATAGTTCTAAATACTAATTTTTAATTTTAATTTTCGAACGTAGTAGAACTTTAAATTTAGAACTCATAGTTCTAAATACTAATTTTTAATTTTCATTTTCGAACGTAGTAGAACTTTAAATTTAGAACTCATAGTTCTAAATACTAATTTTTAATTTTAATTTTCGAACGTAGTAGAACTTTAAATTTAGAACTCATAGTTCTAAATACTAATTTTTTATTTTAATTTTCGAACGTAGTAGAACTTTAAATTTAGAACTCATAGTTCTAAATACTAATTTTTAATTTTCATTTTCGAACGTTTTAATCCACCTTCATCCACCGACTTCCTGCGACGTTTATAATGTTTTTACTCCTTCGAGTGGAAGGGCTTGTTCTACCTTCTTTTATATATTTTTTTATTACCTAGAAGACAAGACCAAGAGACAAGAGACCCAGATTATAGCAACATTATTACAAAGAACAATAACTTAAATTTAAATATCGTTTGTAAGTAAGGGGTGATGATTCATTTAATTTACTAATTGAACAATTTACAATTGTATTTGAATTTTAGATACATATTAATAAAACACAACATAAAAATAAAATAACAATAATATTTAAGCATCATCAGCCTATAGAAGTACACTGCTGAAAGATTATTTAAAACTAGTTGCGCCCTGCGGTTTCACCCGCGTGAATAATGATGAAAATTGATGATGATGTTGATGAAAAGTAGCCTATGTATTAATCCAGGGCGTAAAGTATCTCCATTCCAAATTTCACTCAAATCCATTCAGTAGTTTTTACGTGAAAGAGTAACAAACATCCATCCATACTCACAAACTTTCGCGTTTATAATATTAGTAGGATAGGATGTCATACAACAATTGTAAATTTGACAGAATAACAATTTAAATATAATGTTAATTAGTATGAAAATTAATTACAACTTAGCACCGAATAGTAGCACCCTTCCACTAAAAGCTTCTTTAGTCTATTTGGACTATCAAAGTTTTCATATCAACAGGTAGAGAGTTATATAATTTGACTGCCTGATTTGATTAGAAACGCGAAAGACATTTACGCTACAGATAGGATCCTCCAATAGATTTGCAGCTTATGCCAAAATGCCGGGGCAAGCGAGAGCTAATCACCACCGATCCACGTTGACGAACCGTCGGATAGATTACAGTGCTTAACTTTTCAGTGCGCTACTTAGCAAGTGATGTTTTAAGCATCTCTCTTTTATCTGTTCTCCATTGTTCCCTTTATTTATTGCAATGGGACACACGTGTTAGTAGTAGAACTTCTTGTGAAAGAGTTCGTCCGGGGAAGTACTACCACCTATTTTTAACACCAAGCAGTAGTGCTCGCATTGTTGTGTTTCGGTTTGAAAGGTATGGGTGCTGGTGAAATTAAAGGCACATGAGACTTTTCATCTTTATGTCTCAGGGTCGGCAGCGCGCGTGTGATGCCTCTGATGTTGCAGGCGTCCATAGGCTACGGTAACTACTTTCCGTCAGGTGGGCCGTAAGCTTGTCTGCTTGCCAAGTAGCATAAAAAAAAAGATGTCCTATTTTTAAACTATACGTCCTTATTTTAAGCATTGCTAAATTTAAATAATATTATATAAAAATATAAAACCCACAATCAGATACGTAGTCTTGATCCCACACTATGATTCCCTATGTCGTTGGTATCAGGAACTATGAGTACCATGGTACTACAACACCTAGATCCGGGACAAATATTTGCAGATCATACAAACATTTCTCCCGCGGCGGGAATCGAACCCGCAACCTCTTGCATTTTAGCCGGCTACTCGCCCGCTGAGCCAGAGAGGTCGTCACCATAACGTTCATAAGTAAGGAGGAAATTATATCTAAATTAAAAAAAAAAAATGGCAACCCTAACTGATCTGTATTTTATTCCTGCTGCATAATTTCTTTATCGTCACGTTTGTATTAGCATGCGACAGATCCAAGCGGTCTGTAGCGGCAATTTTATCTGTGAGGAGGAAAATTCACTCTCTTATTTGTGCATTCATAAATTTACGCCTGTTTCCTGGAGGTGGGTTCGAATACCGATTCTACTGGCTAGGATCTAGATCCTACCAATAATACCTACCCCTATGTATACCTTCAGTACTTATAATACTACTAGTTGCGCCCCGCGATTTCACCCGCGTGAATAATGATGAAAATTGATGATGATGATGATGATGAAAAGTAGCCTATGTGTTAATCCAGGGCGTAAAGTATCTCCATTCCAAATTTCACTCAAATCCATTCAGTAGTTTTTACGTGAAAGAGTAACAAACATCCATCCATACCCACAAACTTTCGCGTTTATAATATTAGTAGGATATATTCCTACCTAAAATAAGTTGATAATTTTTCTTCGAGTCTCATAGAAAAATTATCGATCTATTGTAGGTATTGATAAGCACGGATATAGATTAAGAGAAAGAAAACTATTTATTGATCACCACACAAAAATAATATACAGAAAAATTAAGATACAATGGGCGGCCTTATAGCTAACAGTGATCTCTGACAGGCAACCTTTGGATGAACTGGAACAAATAGAAAAAGAGAAGGGGCATATTGGTGTGACTCTTCTTTAGAATAGAATATTCTTTATTGTACAAAAAACGAATCATGCACATAGGCGTACTTAATGCTAAGAAGCATTCTCTGCCAGCTAACCTTTGTGTAGTGTGGATTTAGTTCCTTTGTTTAGTTTATTAATTTTCTTGTGAATAAATATTATCTTATCTTATCTTATACATTTATGTAGGTGGTGTTATAATACGTGGAGAAGAATTAGGTAGTACTTTATGTACATTAAAATTAATTAAGTAAACAATTTTTTTTTATTTTGTTTTGTTTAAATACTATTGCTCAATATCTCTAAAACACCCGATCACTTTTGTGTTTGCGTATATTATGGTAGGTCTATAACTACAGAAGCTGAGAGAGCTATGCTTTTATTATTTAACAACACCGTCCACATTAAAAAAATTATCCGTTTGTGAAAACAGTATCTAAATCCGTTCAGTAGGTAGTTACTGACTAAGTCCTTGGCGCTGACAGACAACGTAATTAGAATAGAATAGAGTTGGTTTGCTTTAGGTACGTTTACTTTTGTAGAGAAGTGAGAATGATATAGGCCAATTTAAAAAATTATGTTGATGAGTGATATTGATGTAGGCCAATTTTAAAAATTATGTAGACAAGTGATATTTATACCGTTATTAGTTTTACTGACGAGTTTTGTATCCTTTGAGTACTTACTAGTAACTGCATCTTTTATAAATTGTGAGGAACACAGACTCCTTATTTACAAGTTTTTAACTTAGTTTAAGGGTTAAGGGTTTTCCTGTTATTTTTCATAATGTACAATCTGTATCCTTTTAACCGGTTGTGCATCTAGGCGCCCGATCGGGCGCCTGTGTTCCGCCTGTATTAGTATATATCTAGCATCTAGCATCTTTTATAGATTATGAGGAACATTGACTTCTAAAATACAAGATTTTAACTTAGTTTAGGGATAAAGGAGCTCATTTCTGTTTTTTCAGTGTACAATCAGTTAATTTTATTGTCAAAATTTATATTAAACCTTTGTTTTTAAGGATGTACAAACTTGATCTATTGATCAAGTTTGTACAACAACTTATTAGTATATTGATAAAGGCCAATTTTAAAAAGTATGTAGTGAAGTGATATTGATATAGGCCAATTTTAAAAATTATGTAGAGAAGATATAGATTGATATAGGTAAATTTTAAAAATTATGTAAAGAAGTGATATTGATAAAGGCGACTTTTAAAAATTATGTAGAGAAGTGATATTGATATAGGCCCATTTTCATATTAATTACATTTCAAAGGAAATCAAACTCTGTAATTTTCACGTTCCTGTAATTACACCAGCCATACCTAATTCACGCCAAATTTCAGCCATAAATTACAATTAGGACTGAATTTAAAATGAGTTATTGGTAATTTAAAACCTACAAATTAATTTCGTTGCGGCCAAAGTGTCTAAAGGTCACACGAGCGATAAAAGTTGCGCAACACCCGTTGATTCTATATTACGTCAAATATTAAGCCAAATTAAACATTTTGCAGAACTAGACCATTGTGTTAGCTGTTAAAAACTGTAAAAAGCAATTATTACCAACATTAACTACGTTGAGTCGAGCGCAAGCAATGCACCTATGATAACTAACTACTGTAAAAACAGTTTGACAACTAAATTCAGTTGACAGTATGACAGTTAAATTCTCTGTGTACAGACCTCGTACAGACTTTTAGTGCCAGGGATAACTTCTTTTTAACCGACTTTCCAAAAAGGGGAGGTTCTCAATTCGGTTGTATTTTTTTTATTTTTTTTTATGTTTGTTACCGCATATCTCCGGCATTTATGAACCGATTTGGAAAATTCTTTTTTTATTTGAATAGATATACTTCCAGATTGGTCCCATTTTTCAAAATCCAGTTCTGATGATGGGATCCCTGAGGAATACTCCTCAAATATTGTAGGCATACATATGGCGATTGTGATATTTTCAGCAAGACACCAAGCGTTTGCATTCAGAAAGTATCATAATCCTTTCACCACTATGGTTCTTTCATAATTTTTTTTTCATCCAAAATTATTTAGTCGAATACAATGGCGGAAGTCGGTTTTTTAAATGAAAAGTTATTGACTTAAGTCATTCTTGACTTACTCTAGATCATATTGGGCTCGATCAAATTACTTACAGCAACTTGAATATAATACAATAATACTGTAAAAACTGTTTCAACTCAAACGATACCGCTTCATATTTCTGCTCTAGTTGCTCTATTTTCTTTCGCAATTACAAAAAATTGCCCGTGTATGAGTGCCTTGGCTCTTTTCACTTCCTATACTTTTTTTGTCAATTTCTGGCCAATTATGCTTTCTTTAGCAATTACTGGCCAATTAATTGCTCAAATAATTGCTGGTGTATGAGTGTCTTGGCTATTTTTGCTGAACCTCGGGCCAATATCCACAACTGCGGTGCCAAGCGGATGAGTCAGTGCCAAGAATGTCGTCTCCAGTTCAATATCCATTCATTTCCGGTTTTCAGTTAACATTTAATATAATAATGATAGTCTAGTTCATTTTTCTTTTTAATTAATTGCGCCAGATCCGACCTTTAAGACGCTATAAGTTCATCGAAAATTTTTGTATGAACTAAAGAAGGCGAGCCCACGTTCTGATACCTTGGTTTTGTGTTTAAAATAATGATATAAAAATTCCCTTTAAAATTTTGTTAGATTTTGTTCATGAATTCACTAATCCAATTTATAACTTATAAGATACCAAATGTTCTAAAAATTAAAACTTGTTACATGTTAGTCTAAAATTAGATTTCAATTTTAAAAAGGTTAGTTTGTTTATTTTTTTTAACGAGTGGAATAATTCAAATTGTGTACTTAATTTATGATTTCACTAGATAAAAAGCTTAAGAATACTATATAACATATTATATATATTTATAAAACTATATAATTCTTTTTGTAAACTATAACAACTCGTATCATAAACTTAAATATTCTAGAGCTCATTAAAGGCATTTTCTGAACCTATAGCGTCTTAACACCTTTTCAGATACCGCCATAGCAACGATATGAGCCAAAAACATTTGACTCTATTTATTTTTAGAGAGAAATATGATGCTAGACAAAACATTTTTGTAGTCATCATCATCCGGTTGATGTCTAATGCTGGAGAAAGCCTCCCCCATCGAATACAATGAGGGATTTGCCATAATCACTTCGCTTGACAGGCGGATTTCGTGATCGCAGTATTGGTGCTCGGATGCTGCTGCCCATCTCCTGGTGTAATCCTTTAATCTTTTATATGAGATTTGAATATAATATTATTTGTTCTACACAACAATTTTTTTTTTTTTTTAATTGATGAAAATGTGTTCTTTTTTTTTATTTAAAACCTAGATTAACCTAGGCATAGTGGAGACACACAAATAAATATTTAATGTAAGTACAAAAGCACGATTGATAATCACTACTCCAAAATGAATGATCTGGCTCAAGTAAGTAATTATAGTAAGGCTCATTTAGTGAAAATACAAAAGACTAGAAGATAAATTAATTATTTCCCGCTTTGAATTACTCTAAGGGACACTATTTACTGACAAATAATTAATTCAGAAGCTCATTTATAAATAAACATGCTTAGTTATATAATATAACACCCACATAGCACTCAACAGTCACCTACATAGTTCTGATCCGACACTAGGATTCCCTGTGTCGTGGGACTATGAGTACCATGGTACCAAAACACCGCAATAAATATTTGCAGCTCACGCAAACGTTTGTTCCATAACGGTAATTGAACCCGCACCTCTCAGCCAGCTATACTCACCCGCCGCGCCACGGAGGTGACAAAGGCTCGTTTTCTTAATATTCTATAGCTCGAAAAGCATTTTTTATTTCTAAATATTTACCACTTGGTTGTTTATTTCAAATGGTCTTTTACCGCTCAAAATGCAATTTTATTGCCGCTCAGTTAATTAACACCCCACTCTATTTGACTTCATGAACGCAAATGGTTCGCGGCAGATATATGAGCAGAACTATCATCAATAACTGGAACCTTCCTCATTTCGATTGTAAATTTGCAGCGTATGAAGGTACAAAGGCATTTCCATATATTTTGGCTCATCAAGTCATCAATCATTCAGGCTATGTGCTCAACAGGGGCGGATTAAGGAAGGGCGACGATGGTGGGCAATCAAAAGTAGCGAGCGATAATCGCGTCCTGAGGTCCAATTCTCTTATTTAAAAAACATTCCACTCACAACACAATCTCGTGTCAGTCGCACTGTCACGTAGTAACTATTACTTAATCTTCGAAAACTCTTACAGGGGCGTTTATGCCCTTTTGCACGCTAATTTGGCTATATTTTCTTCAAGCTCCATGAAACTTTGTACACATGATCAGTACCTACACTAAATTATCTAGATCCGTGATGCGTTAGTTTCTTATTAAACTATATTATGGTTATTAAATCATATACAAAAAAAACTAATTTTTAAAAAAACTGACGCGCCACGGTTCTACCTAGATATTAGTTTACTGATCAAAAAAAAAAACAAAAAACCAAAACAAAAAAAAAACAAAAAAAAAAACAAAAAAAAACAAAATTTCATGTAGCTTGATGAAGTAGTAGCCAAAATAGAAAAAAACCTTCGTTCGCGTATAAAAGGGCATAAGCGCCCCACCGGTAACCTTCCCTTAATGGCATGTGCAGTCCCCACGCTTTAGCACAAAAATGATCTTAAAATAATGATATCTGAAGCAAGTGTCTAAGCGTACATAAAAGCGAATTCCTTCTGGCCCAATGGTTCACAAGTCTCGATGGCCCACGAGGGATGCATTTGCATTTCCTTTGCCAGATTTCTACTATCTGCAGCTGCAACGGACCATTGCTTCCCAGTAACTTTTAATTTTATGAAAGAGGTTAATTTCTAATCACTATTAACTTTAATTTTTACTTGTTATAATATCTGAAATGCTATTATATAAGCTTTTTATAGAATAATAGTTGCGCCCCGCGGTTTCACCCGCGTGAATAATGATGAAAATTGATGATCATGATGATGATGAAAGTAGCCTATGTGTTAATCCAGGGCGTAAAGTATCTCCATTCCAAATTTCACTCAAATCCATTCAGTAGTTTTTACGTGAAAGAGTAATAAACATCCATACTCACAAACTTTCGCGTTTATAATATTAGTAGGAGTAGGAAGTAGGATAGAGCTCTTTCTGATAGCGATCGTCCACGGAAGTACTACACCATATCTATTTCTGCCACCAAGCAGTAGTACATAAAAGTAGAAATGCTGTAATTCAAACTGCTCAAAGAGAGGTAATTGATCAAAAATACTTTCGTAAGTGGCGCGAAATTTAAATTTTATCGTAATTTTTGCTCATCAGAGCTCATCAACATTTCTTGTGATAGCGAAAACTGATTTTGCGAAAATAGGAGACAAAGCACACATAACTTTTGAAACTATATGGTTATAAACATAATTATCACTATAGAAATGGAATATTGACCATGATGTTGATGGGTGTTCGTAATAAAAGAGTGAGAGAGAGGGTAGATCGTTACGGCTACCAATAACAACAACAATACATTTACTCGCGAAGACTTCAGTTTACCCGTGATCATGGCGCATGAAACTGTGCCGAAATATCGGGAATCAATAAAGCTCAAAAATCATGGTAAATATCCCGTTTGTATTGATAAAACACACATGTTATGTCCATCCAAAGGTTGTCTGGAAGAGATCGCTCTTAAGCGATAAGACCGCCAATTGTACCTCTGATTTGAAACTTTGTATCCTTATTTTTTTGTTGTTTTTTGTTTATGGTGTACAATAAAGTTATAATCTATCTATCTATCTATGTTTAAATTAATAGTATCTCATAGTATCCCCCAACCCATTCATAACAATCCTGACGTAAAGTCCGGCCCTGTAAATTGTTTCCGAATACGAAATATCCAGAAATTTCGGGTAGTGATAACACCTCCTTTTTACGAGTCATTTATTTTGCGTTGGTTTGGTTCTGACGTCACCCCTTCATTCCCGATTCTCGTTTGTTGAGTGATTTACCGATTCTCGGATTTTATATAAATTATAATAACAATAGTCATTTATTTTAAGCTACGTGGGAAATGTACAATGAATTATACCCAAACAATAAGCCTACATAATAATATATTTTTGATGTATAAATTCTGGGACCGTTGGATTAAGAAACAGTGACTTCTTTTTACTATCCTGTTGCATCAACCACAAGCAAGTATTGTTGTGCGACACTAAAAGGCACCATTGGCCCCTGATATACATTTTACCAGTCTGACACTTGAAGAACCCAAAGGTCTTACTCCACATCGTCCTTCTAGCGATATATGGGCTACCTACATATGCCAGCCATGCAACAGAAAAATGGTAAAATATTAATTAAAATTGCCCCATTTACTAAAATCTTGGCGTAAACTCCGACCCTGTAAATTGTTTCCGAATACCAAAATATCCAGCAATTTCGGGTAGTGTTATCACCTCCTCTTTACGGGTCATTTATTTTGCGTTGGTTTGGTTCTGACGTTACCCCTTCATTCCCGATTCTCGGAATTTTGTAAGTGTAATAATGATTCTCGGATTTTTGATGTGTATATTCTGGGACCGTTAGAATAAGAAACTATGACTTATTTTTTATATCCAACAACAACGAAGCAAGTCTTAGTTTCCGGCACTAGAAGACGCTGTCGGTCACTGCCGGCCTAGACAAACGGTATGCGCTTCGAAGCGATTCTATTTCTACAATCGTAATACAATACAAAATACCACGTGACATATCGATAGCTTACAACAATCTCTTACATTTTGGACTTTTCTACTAGGAGTTATCGCTATTAGAATGTTACTTTGTCTACGGCCTCTGGTCTTAATCTTGCCAGTCTGGTACTTGAAGAACCCGAAGGTCTTTTTCTACCTCGTCCTCCCCCCCCCTCGTTTCCTATGCCTCTTTCAACCTGATTGTCCCTCATTCGCACCAAGTCGCTGACCCAGCGCAGTCTGTTTGATTTTATGTTACCTATGATGTTGGGATCTGCCTTCAGCACCCGCAATACCACGGAATTAATATTAAAATGAACTACGTACATATTTTATGATTTTAGAAAAATTACCACCATATACACCACGTACTTTACTATTTACCTGCTGACATTTCGTTGACCATTTAGAGGTCCTTCCTCTTAAGCACCGACCGCGACCACGCTCGAAGGTCGTGAGACGGGAACTCAAGAATAGTAATGTACGTGGTGTAAAGTCGTAATTTTTCTAAAATGATACCAAGCCACGATAATTTCAATTCTATTATATTTGAATGAGTTATTTTTTGAACTGTGTGTCACTTATTTCTCTATAGCTATTCCAGTGTTTGTAAAATTCTGAATCCTTGCTTAGTAGGAAGGCTGCCTTATGGCCTTTGGCCCTTCGCCCACGGCGACTTTTTGTAGTGATGCTGTCGCGCGTTTGCATACAGTAAACGCAGGAACGAGTACTGGGTCAAAATACACAGCCAGCGACAGCATCGCGACTGTATCGATGCGAACGCACGACAGCATCGCTACTGTATCTCTACAAAAAGTCGCCGTGGGTGAGGACTCTAACAATGCTGATCCTAAGTTGATAAATATAATCGCATGAGAAGAGTATATTATATATCTCGAATAGAACCTTCTTTGGACCGCGATTTAATTTGCTGGTAAGTGACGATGTGGCCGCCAATAGAGCACGAAGGTCTAGGAAGGTACTTATTCACTCTTGCCTTAGAGCGACCTATATAGATTGTAGTTTTCGGGAAAAGTAGGCCATTGTAACCATTATAGCCTTAACCTAATAGGCTATCTCTAGGTAACTGTTCTAGCAAATAATCACGTTACTATAACGTATATCTCACGCACCGCCTTCTCCTAAATCGCTCCTAATGCGTTCTAGGAGGCGTTCCTACATAAATCTAGGGGCGATAACAAACGCCTAGCATTATCGCATGTTATTTGCAAAGGTGCAGTTAGGGCGTGTCGGAAGACCGTTTGTTTTAGTGATAGAGTTAGTATCAGGGGCGTTTCTAGGTAGTTTTTCAGTTGTGATAGGAAATATTGGGGGGTGGAGACGTTAGCACGTGTCATTTTCAGGGTACAGTACTCGCCAAGTAACTTTACGGGTGTTATAGTATGTACATATATGTATATAGCTACAAACAACTTCGGAGTAATGACTGAAGCATGACTGAGAATAATGAACAAACACCAAACACTTCAACCCTCGATACTCAAAAATTTACACTTAGTGTCCTTCTGTCACTTTTTCACTGTTAATTTGACATAACCAAGTATGTTGTAAAGCTCCTACGGTCCCTCCGTCCCAGATGTACCATTGAGTTGTACTGACTAAATGAGTACTATACATATCCTGAAATTTGGAATGCATTGAGATTTAGTTTTTTTTTTTTAGATTTTTCCTTTCGTTTTAATAAAAATCTAAAAATTTTGAATTTTTACTTTTATTACCCTGAAAATAGAGGGTGAAGTATATTCAAAAATCCCACAAAAGGCTTTAAATTTAGCATACAAGTTAGGTCAAAATAACGGTACGGAAGCCTCAGGGCGTGAGTCTAACTCGCATTTGCCAGTACTCGTATTTAATTCAAAAACGTTCCGAAAACTGAAACGAGTGACGACAGCAAAATTGAACAAAAGAAAACCATGGCATTTTCACAAAACATTAACATAATGAACATGAAGCAACATGTTTTTACACAAAAGCCTTTACAAACCGTTATATTTTAAAAAACTGCATAGTTTTACGAAATTAATTAGAAAACGTCCGGACACGAGAATGCACGAAATAAAAACAGCAGTTTTGAGCTAAAAATATTTTTATTGAAGCTTTTGTTAAACATTTTTGATGAAGGTAGGCTTACATAAAAGTGGCAAGTAAACAATCTCCGTGAATAGTTTTTACATGACTTGGGCAAAGCAAAAAGGGGTTAGTTTAGCAGTCATGTAATACCAAGAAAATGGTTCCCTTCCTATTTCACCCCTCGATCCTCATCCTTCAATGATTACAAAACTGGAATGACCCACCAAGACAAAGCATACAAAAGGATCTCATTAACAGTCAACAAAAAATGTTCGCTGGTGTGTGAAACTCTTCGTAGGCCGCACTTAATTAGAAAGCAGATCACCGGCGACTGTTACGTCACCGGCTTGTCATGGAATGGGGCAGATCCTATTTTTATTATTAATATTGAAGAATTAAATAATAAAAACAAAATTATTCATTTCAAATTATTGAACATAATTTAAGTTAAAAAAATTCAAGACAAGTATCATAGTTTTTTTTACTACTTTGCAAGCAAACAAGCGTCAGGTGGGTCGTACACCTGATGAAAAGTAGTTACCGTAGCCGAATGGACGCCTGCAACACACGCGCACTGCCGACCCTGAGACATAAAGTTGAAAAGTCTCATGTGCCTCTAATTTCACCGGCAGCCGTACCCTTTAAACCGTTACACAGCAATGCGAGCACTACTGCTTGGCAAAAGAAATAGTACGGGGAAGTACAGTGGTAATACTTCCCCGGACGAACTCTATCACAAAAAGTTCTACTGTTAGCAAAACTAGTAGCCTCTGTGAGACGCACTGAATTGGTTCTTCCACCATTCACAAGACCCTTATCAGGATCACTATACGTCAAGCTCACTGACTTAATGGAGGGTGTCCATGAAAGAACCAGTAACACGAAGTAGTAAAATAAATTATAATCCCACTATTATTAGAAATGTAAAAGTTTGTGATGATGGATGGATGAATGGTCGTTAGTTACTCTTTCATGCAAAAACTACTAAACGGATTTTTATGAAACATTATAATTTATACATCAGAATAACACTTATAGGTAATAAATAATTTATAATAGATATTTAACGCAGGTGGAGCCGAGAGCAAATGCAATCGCACTAATCTCATCCAACTAATATTATCAATGCGCGAAAGTTTGTGAGTATGTTTGTTACTCCTTCACGCTGAAACAGCTAAAGCGATTTGGGTGAAATTTGGTATGGAAATAGCTTATACTCTGAATTAACATATAGACTACCTTTTATCTCGATATTCTCACCGAATCGAGACTTATGCCGTTGGACAGCGGGGAGCAGCAGTAGTTTATTAACAGACGTTCCAAGCGGACGTTGCCATGTATATCATCATCATCATCATCATCAGCCTGTAGAAGTCTACTGCTGGACATAGGCCTCCCCCATAGAATGCCACGATAAAAAAACCACGCCAGCAAATGCTAGTTATCATAGGTACATAATAATACCGAACAGTCTCATACAGAGAATGCCATTATGAACGGTAATGGCCCGCAATTATCAACATACTTCCAGTGACCGTTACAGTATCCAGTAGGGGATATCGACGGCTGTCGATGATGATGATGATGGTACAGTCAGAGGAATCTGGTTCTTACATAAACGCTCACAGAAGAAGCCCTACAAATTACCAAAATTGGTACTTATAGTGCCTCCTAGAGCATGATACTGTTGTTCGGATGTTATGTCCGAAATAACAGGAAGACAAAAAGGAGAAAGGTTTTTTTTTCTTGATATTAAATACATTATTTAAACAAAACTTAAGGGGCCTGCGAAGGCCGTTGTTATATTGTAACTTGACAATATATGGTATGTTCCTAAACACAGACTAGAAAGTACGTTGTTTTTAATACGAAACAAATAAGATAATGCTGTAATGTGAATAATAATTTACATGTCGTAAAAGTCGTAAAAATATACAAAATGGAATTCGCTTAAATTTAGTTTTAGGTAAGTGTTTTGAAAGAAAAACTATATAGGAATCTAGATAAATATACTATGCGAAACCGAATAATAGCATAATGTGGTGGAAATATGCTCGAATTACAAATGATTTTGGTAATACGTTTGCATGGATAGTTCATCCGTCCCCGACCCCTTAACACATCTAAAAAACCTTACAATGCTTGTCTAAGGTGCAATACATTCCTCATCTTTATATTAGGTTGTAAGTATATAAACATTTAATATTATTATAATTAAACAAGTAAATAGGTACACAAAGTAACAATCAAATAACAGCGAGTTTGACGGAGAACAATAAACACACACAAACTTTTTAGCCAGTTGTTCGCATGAAACTTCCTGGCAGGACCATATCAGCTTTTTCAATTTTGATTTCGGTACAAATTATGAGCTTTATTTATACCTTTTTGTACTCGAAGCTTATAGCAAAAACAAAAATGGTCTTGCCAGGAAGTATCACGCAGTTGTTCGTTGGCTCACTCGCATTCCAACCTTATCTGCTTGAAATATACCTAGGTACTGGCTCATTCGATAAATTATTTGTGATTTTATATAATTTATTAGAAGTTTATAGATTATTTATTCACTGTTTTCAAACAGTTCAGAATAAATTTTAACGATCAAATATATTCTGAACTAATAATAATTAATTGCTAATATGAGATTGGTAACATTTTTGTTTATTGTTCGTTGAATTAAACTTTGATCTTTCTAACGGAGGAGGTCCTTTCCATTATATCTTATATTATTATCTTATCTTATCTACGATAGTGTTTTTATATTACTTCTGTAGACGTCATCGTTTCTCATTGTACTATATACTATATTTTGTTCAAAATAAATACATTGTCATTTGTTTGTTTTTGTTTGATATAATTATTTTGTTTATAGTATGCAATAGAGTATCTTCTATCTTTGTCTACCTTTGGTAAGTTTATGAGTTGTACTGTAAGAAGTCTACAAAAACTTTTGAATATCTATTGAAAGAGCTAATGCAAGTATATACAAAATTTAAAAATTACTAATGATGCAGTTCAGCTATCTAAAGACCGTTTCAAACCATCTAAAGATCCATGGTCCAAATCATAACCAACGGTAGCTGTCTCAAGACGGCTGCATCGCCTGCTGATATAATGTTATGTATGTTATATATTATATTGCATATTAAATCTCAAATATGAAATACTAGCTGCGCCCGCGGTTTCATCCGCGTCAATGATGAAATTTATGATGATGATGATAATAACTTTTCATTTAAAAAACCGACTTCCGCCATTGTATCCGACTAAATATTTCGATGAAAAAAAAATGATGAAAGAACCATAGTGGTGATAGGATTATGATACTTTTTGAATGCAAATGCTCGGTTTGTTGCTGAAAATATCAAAATCGCCATATGTATGCCTACAATAATTGAGGAGTTCCCTCAATTCCTCATGGATTCCATCATCAGAACTGGATTCTGAAAAAAATGGGACCAATCTGGAAGTATATCTATTCAAATAAAAAAAAACAAATCGGTTCATACACGCCGGAGATATAAGGTAACAAACATTTAAAAAAAAATACAACCGAATTGAGAATCTCCTCCTCCATTTTTGGGAAGTCGGTTAAAAAGTAGCCCATATGTTAATCCAGGATATAAGTTATCCCCATTCCAAATTTCACTCAAATCGGTTAAGCCGTTTGAGCGTGAAGAAGTAACAAACATACTCAAAAACAATCACATTTATAATATTAATGTGATTAAAATCCTATCGAAATAAGGAACGTAAACGTAAATATTAAATACCTCACATACAATGTTTTTCTTCCAAACAGTCGACATGCTACCCCAAATATTGACTTTCGCAAACTTTCGTATTATTAAAATGACTGATATTGTTGTGGGATAATACAGTCTTTGTCGTGAATGGAAACATGCTGAGTGCGTAAGGAAGGGTAGATTTTCACGCATACATAGTTTTCTATACATTTTCTGTATATTTTGACGACCTCTGTGGCGCGGCGGGCGAAAAGCCAGCTGAGATTCGAGAGGTTGCCGTCGATTCACGTTCGGGACAAATAAATAAATAAATAAAAAAATAAAAAAATGTTTGTATGATCTGCAAATATTTGTTTCGGGTACCATGTGTTGTGGTACCATGATATTCGTAGTTCCTGATACAGACACAGGAAATCCTAGTGTGGGATCATGGTCTATGTATGTGACTATTGGGTGTTTGACCTATTACATACGTGTTGACATTTATGTAATTATTATTAATTTGAATTTAGAATTTATATAATATCCAAATAATAAATTGAATTGAAAACTTTTCATCTATTATTTATAAAATTTAAATTTTATAACATCTATAATAATAGAAATAAAATATGATAGAATACGAAATGAGGAAATCCGTAGAAAAAATCACCGACATAGCTCTCAGAACTAGCAAGTTGAAGTGGCAACGGTCCGGTCATATAGCTCTCAGAATTATCAAGTTGAAGTGGCAACGGTCTGGTCATATAACTCTCAGAATTAGCAAATTGAAGTGGCAACGGTCTGGTCATATAACTCTCAGAATTAGCAAGTTGGAATGGCAACGGTCTGGCCATATAACTCTCAGAATTAGCAAGTTGAAGTGGCAACGGTCTGGTCATATAGCTCGAAGAACTGATAACCGTTGGGGAATAAAGGTTTTCGAGTGGCGATCACAAATCGGACGACGCAGTATAGGGTAAGGCTCCCTCTCGATGAACTAATAAAGGTCACAGGAAGTCGGTGGATGGAGGAGGCTAAAAACCGTTTGTCGTGGCATTCTAGGGGGGAGGCCTATGTCCAGCCGTGGACTTCTACAGGCTGATGATGATGATGGTGATATAATAAATAATAGGATAAGTTCATGTCACTACGAAATCTACCCGGACTTATAAGGAAAACCCTATTCAAATGTTGTAAGTTTTCCGGAAAATACTCCGGATGAAATAAAGATTTCGTCACCATTCTATTTATTTATTTATCAAACAAAGTGATTACAAAAATTTGGTTAGTAATGTCTTAAAACCTAAGTTAGGTTTGTCTAGACACAAGGTTCTCGATGAATTAAGTTTTTATTTTAAAATACGTCCAAAACACGAGCAATTTTAACAAACAAATGCATGAAATATTTTAAATACCTACATAACAATAAACTAGCTACCAAACGCACACAAAAGCGACACAACCGCAGAGTGGATAGTACTCCCGTGCAGTCACTAATAACCGGTTGCAGCTAGGTGCGCACTCAATAGGCGTGGATGTGTGCGCGTGCGCTACAAAGATGCTCCATTTTAAGCCATAGTCATTACATGATATTCATGAAATATTTTTTTTAAATTTGTTTAATATTTCTTTGAGTTATTTTATTTTTTACTTCAAGAGGCAGTTTATTAATAAGTACTTATTCTATAGGTATTCGATCGATGAGTGTCATCATCAACACTATCATAAGCCTGTAGAAGTCCAACGCTGGACACAGGCCTCCCTCTTAAAATGCCAAGACGAACGGTCTTGAGCCGCCTCCATCCACCGTCTCCCCGCGACGTTTATAATGTCTTTAGTCCATCTAGTGGAGGGCCTTCCTCTACCGCGTCGATGAATATGGATTGGCGTAAATTAAGCTTTAGATTGCATTTCACAAAGAGTTAACTTGAGGTGAGATTTTTAACATAGGTAGGTACTTACATAATATTCGGTGCGATACAGTCAAAGTTGATCTGATGATGAAATTAATAAATAAATATATGAAATAAACGAAAATGAAATAATAAATAAAATATATAATAATATATAAATAAATTAATCATTTTTACACATGTGAAAATTTGCATGCCTAGTTACCTATAAGGTAGAACATAATATTGGACTTTTTCTAGTTTAAGACCTTGTTGTATTTGCAATGTTCTGGCAAATAAACTTATCTTATCTTATCTTGAAGCAGGAAATAAAACTTTGTATCCATAGCCGTGTTTCAGCTGATTAATATTGTCATGAGATGCACTCGGGCCATGAATGATTTTAATGGTAAAATTTATAATATCCCCTGAGGGCCTAGCCAAACGGCATTCGCTTCGAAGCGATTCCATTTCTACAGTCGTAATTCAATACAAAAGACCACGTGACATATCGATAGCTAACGTCTATCCCATACATTTTGGACTTTTCTACTGGCGTCATCGCTATTAGCCTGTTACTTTGTCTACGGCCTCTGATCTGAAGATGAAGCCGGAAGGAAGGCATAAGAACTCTGTCATAAAACAATGTATCTTAGCCGTGTTCGGACTTATTGGAGTTGTAATAAGATGCACTCTGGATATGAATGATTTTAATAGTAATATCCTGCATTAAAATTGTGCTACTTAAGTCGTGTTGTATGTGTGGCCTTGATTGAATCCTGGTTTTTTAACCATCAAAATATCATCCAGATACTTAGTCAAATACAAAGACGGAAGTAGTTTTTTTTTTAATGAAAAGGTATAATAAACTACAACCGAATTGAGAAGCTCCTCATTTTTTTAAAGTCGGTTAAAAAGCGTAATGAGTCACAATGTATTACTTTTTTTTATTTTTTTGCAAAGTAATGGCAGCTATAACATTTTAAAAACAGCTAAATGAGGTATTTACCCAGCATTTTCTTGAAATACAACCGCATTGAGAATTTCATCTTCTTTTGGATGTCGGTTAAAAATAAAACCGAATTGAGAAGCTCCTCCTTTTTTGAAGTCGGGTAAATTGTAGTTGGGGTATGAGTTACAATGTATTACCTACTTATAATAATATGACTCACAAAGAAGTAAAAGTATTCTGGCCGTGGCACCAAGATTGTTTAATAAAATGCCCGCATATATCGCAGAAATTCAATGTTACCATACGTTCAAAAGAAAATTGTTTAACTTTTTAGCTGAAAAAACATTACACTATAAATTAATATTTGACAGATAAACTAATTTAGACATTATTTTTAGTTGTAAGTATTTGATATTTTTTTTTTTTTTCTATTTTGACATATTGTATAGCGTGGTGTTTTGAAATGTGAGGACATAAAAATGTTGTTAATTCAGAAGTTTAATGCTAGCTATTTACTTATTAAGATTTATGTAATTTTTGGATTCCTAAAATGGTAGAAATAGTTGGTAAGTAATTAACATCCTAGTAACCCTATTTGAAGCAAATAAATAATTTGATTTGATTTGATATTACATTTTATTATTCTTTTTCAAAGTAATGGCAGCTATAACATTTTAAAAACAGCTAAATGAGGTCTTTATCCAGCATTTTCTTGTATCAACGAGCACAGTTGATCTACGGTTAACCCCGAAGCTCAGATATCAATTTAATATACTCCAAGCAGATTTTAATAAAATGGTTTTGGACTGATGCCAGGAGCAGCTGCCGACTAATGCATAATAAAAAACATAGTCGAGGTGGCTAGACATGCCTTATTGTTTTCAGGGAACGGTTGATAGTTTTATGGAAAATACCAGTGCGGTGATGGGTAACGGTGCGCTTCTTAGGAGCTTCTCATGTTTTTTAACCGATTTCAAAAAAAAGATTCTCAATTCGATTGTATTTTTTTTTATTATTGTTTGTTACCTCATATCGCCGTCGTTTATAAGTCGATTTGGAAAATTCTTTTTGTTTTTTGAATAGATATACTTCTAGATTGGTCCCATTTTTTTCAGAATTCAGTTCTGATGATGGAATCCATGAGGAATTGAGGGAACTCCTCAAATATTGTAGGCATACATATTATATCGACTTTGATATTTTCAGCAACAAATCAACCATTTGCATTCAAAAAGTATCACACGTGCTGCGCTAATGACATTACACACAAAACTCGCTTTTGCTATAGGAGCGATGCTGAAGCATACTTTGCAGTGTAGCTTAACCTTATCACTAACCAGACCAAACCTTAGATACAACTAGCAAACAAAAACCAAAAATTAAAAAAAAAACTTTCATGGGTATCTTCGATCTTTATCTTAAGTAATCTTAACCAACCCGACAATTTACACATTACTAAAAATAATACAAAGCCGTTTCCATGTTACCCCAAAATACCTAAGTATTTAGATGCTATCTCTCGTAAGTGCCTTTCCATCTCCGCTTTCCCACACACTCTAACCCAACACACACATAACAATACTTCAATGTAAAACGTTATCATTATTTTAATCGTATTTTGGGGCATTTTAGGGTATTTTCAACATTATAGCCCGTTACATTTTAGGGTAACGTACGAAAAAGGGTAAAGATACACTAATGGTGTGTATGTAGTCGTTATATACGTTTTATTTCCGTATTAGTGAGTTGAGACAAGTACATTTACATTCTAAGCTAAATACAGGATGTCTTTAAATTAGGTAATGTCAAGCTTTTATAGATCTTCACTTGTTAGTATGTACACGCAATGATTATAGAATTAGCCGTGGTAGTCTCAGCCTAAGATTAGGACTCCTCCAACTCCTTCTGTGGAGGTCGTAGAAGGAGTTGAGGAGAAGGAGGGGTCTATTCTTAGGCCGGATATACACCACGGTATATACGTCTGTCTGCATGGCAGTTTGTCTACTCTTTTTCTCAGGAATAACTATTGTGGCGGGCGAAGGTTCGCCTGCGACGCAGGAGGTTGCGGGTTCGATCCCCGCCTCGGAACAAATATTTGTGCGATCTGCAGATTATTTTTCCGGGTGTTCTTGGTATTTTCTATGTATAATAAAAAAACATCTATCTATGTAATGTTTTATATTACGTATAACAGTTATCTAGTTGCCATAACACAAGCTCTGCTTAGCTTGGGGCTAGATAATGTTGTGTGAAATGTTCAGCATTTTTTTTTTTTATAACAACAAAGAACAACTTAAAATTGATACCAAATGCAATGGTCTGTGAGTTTATTGTGCTATAAAAAAAACAAATTTCTAACTTATGGTTTTAAAATGGCAATGAATGTAAAATTTTTGTATAGAAATCGCAAAAATGATAAATTCTTTAGGGTTCTTCCTGTGACCCCAAAAATTCTGAAATTTAGAATTGCTGGTGGTTTTGTGCCACAATTAATTGCAAAGTCTAAAATTGAGGATTTTCAACATATTTTTTACCACTTATATGGTATGGTTTGGAGCAAATAGTGGTTGTAACTCAAAAAGGGCTTGGATAATTTGGAAATAATTTACGGATCGGAACCATAAGGGCGCGAGTTTTGCCGCACTTGTCCGTTTAATTTATCTTAAGCTTAAGCTCATTGAGGTCTATTTGAACTAAGCAATCTATTTTAAAACAACTGGATGAAACAGGGTATGGACACCACTTTTTGTGGATATTTTTGTGACGTGGGTTGGCACTTCTTTTGTACACTGATTGTTTTGACGTAATAATTCAACAATCCCCAGATAAACGAGACACCCTGTAATTTGATTTTAACCATTTCAGGATTAGGGAATCGTTTTGAAAGGAAATGTTTGCGTTTAAAGAGCTTTAATTTCAAGGGATACAATTTCTTCAGTTGATTTGCAAAATTCTTTAAAATTTTTGCAGTTTTTGATAGAAACAAGAAAATAACTGTTATAGTATATCAACATAAATCTAGAGAGCTATGCTAGGAGTTTTACTACATGATAGAATCCGAAATGAGGAAATCCGCAGAAGAACGAATATCACCGATATAGCTCTCAGAATTAGCAAGTTGAAGTGGCAATGGGCAGGTCATATAGCTCGCAGAACTGACAACTGTTGGGGAACAAAGGTTCTCTAGTGGCGACTACAAACCGGACGATGCGATAGAGAACTCCATTTGATGTACTAAAGACATTATAAACGTCGCAGGAAGTCGGTGGATGGAGGTGGCACAAGACGGTTCGTCTTAGCATTCTAGGGAGGAAACATATTTCCAACAGAAGACTTCTACAGGCTTTTGTCCCACAGCGGGAATCGAACCCGCAACCTCTTGCATCTCAGCCGGCTTCTCGCCCGCCACGCCACAGAGGTCATCACCTCATCATCATCATCACAGAGGTCATACTTTTATTGTTTTCACGTCCATTATCGTTCTCATCAATTTTAGTCCATCACAAGGTTGTCTGGAAGAGATCGCTCTCGCTATAAGACTGTCCATTGTACTTCCATCATCATCATCCCCTGCTACGACCTCTGTGGCGTGGCGTGCGAAGGTTCGCCTGCGACGCTGGAGGTTGCGGGTTCGATTCCCGTCTCGTAACAAATATTTGTACGATCTGCAGATATTTGTTCAGGGTGTTCTGGGTATTTCTATGTACATATAGTAAAAAATATCTATGTAATGTATTGTTTTAAGTATATCAGTTGTCCAGTACCCATAATACAAGCTCTGCTTAGCTTGAGGCTAGATAATGTTGTGTGAAATGTCCAGCATTTAGTTATTTATTTTATTTATCATCATCATCATCATCATCATCATCATCATCATCATCATCAGCTTCTAGAAGTCCACTGCTGGATATAGGCCTTCCATACGTATATAATATTATGATTATTAGAATGTTTTTATTTTTAATATGGTGTGCAATCAAATGTTTTTTAACCGACTTCACAAAAAGGAGGAGGTTCTCAATTCGACTGTAGTTTTTTTTTTTTTTTATGTTTGTTACTTCTAATCTCCTGCGTTTATGAACCGATTTAAAAAAATCTTTTTTTATTTGAATAGATATACTTCCAGATTGGTATTTTCAGCAACAAACCAAGCATTTGCATTTCGAAAGTATCATAACCCTTTCACCACTGTGGTTCTTTCATAATTTTTTTTTCATCCAGATATTTAGTCGAGTACTATGGCGGAAGTCGGTTTTTTAACCGACTTCACAAAAATGAGGAGGTTCTCAATTCGGTTGTTTTTATCTATCTATATCTATCTGTGTTAAAGACAAACATCAAGACATTCCTATCTATAATATCCGTAGTAGTACCACATTTAGGTGTCACGCAGGGTGTACATCACGTTTTTTCTGAACTACTCTTACTCTTAGTACAAAATGAGAGATGAATAAATTAGTGTGACCCGGAGCTTCGCCTCCGGGGACAAGTTTCACACGCGTAATGATGTGCTGAATCTGAGTTAAGAATGTCGATGAGACAAAAATAAAATTCCATACTTTTTTCTAGCATTTTTTAAAAACTTTTTATCAAAAAAAACCTAGTCAAGTATGAGTCGGACTTGCGTGGAGAGGGTTCTTTACAAGTAGGTTACCATAGTAACCACTTAACCAATTAACTTTTAGTCAATTAAAACAGTTTTGTACACGTTTTCTCATTAAGAGTATTTTCAGTTTCCCGTGGGGATTTAAGGCATTTCAATTAGGTTTTCCTGTAAAATATGAAGTTAAAAAAAATTAAATAATCAAAATTTTTTTCTAAATTTTTTGTTTTTTTTTTTGGAGATTAGTGGAGGAATTTTCATATATCCGTGATAAGACCTAACTCTATAAATGTACAGAATTTATCTTTTTCCAGTAGATTCAGAGAAAATAGGCTGTGACAGACAGGCAGACATTCTATGGGGAAGGCCTCGTCCAGAAGTGGACGTCTAATGGCTGATGATGATGATGATGATCAAGTTCAATAAATGTTCACGACCATAAAAAAATTACAAAACGCAATGGGACAATAAAATGAGTTTATCATATTCAAGTGGCTGTCGGTATTGACCGAACTTGTTAATTATATCAAGTTCGGTCAATATCGAAAAATCAATCAAACGTGCCCTTATATTATGTATGTTATGTATGTTACATAGTGATGAATCTGCATAGGATAGCACTTTCACTTATATCGATATTATGTACCTGACAGTGCCCAAAGCGCCCATCACTAGCGCTACATCAAACACCGCCCGCCCTTTTAACCGACATCACTAAACGGCGGGAAACATCGTTACTTTATACTCTGTTCAACTATTGCGACTTACGGACTTCTCTAAACTTCGTCATACGTGTTCTCTAACTTTAATTTCCATACTAGAGAAGTCACTTTCTAATGACAATTAAAGATTATGTTTCTATCGTAAAAAAAACTGATGATCTGCTGATCAGTTAGCTACCGATAACTTCTTCTTCGGCCTCGCCTTTTCCCGTTACGCGGGGTCGGCTTTCCCAATCATGCGACGCCATTTATTTCGGTCTTGTGCGTCGTCCTTCGTAAGTCCCATCTCCCTCATGTCCTTTTGGACCCTCCTCATCCATGTGGTTTGCGGTCTTCCTCTTCCCCTCTTCTTTGTAGCAATGGAAAGGCACTTTTTAACGACATGGTCATCTGGTCGTCGAAGTATATGACCGTACCATCTCAACCTGGACTCTTTTACTTTATCCGCTACTTCTGCGACCCTGAAGCTCCCTCTAATATGTTCGTTGCGCACCTTGTCTCTGAGTGTGACTCCTCCTGCCCATCGCAACATACGCATTTCCGTCTTGTGGAGTTTTTGTTCATGGATCTTTTTCATCGCCCAGGCTTCCCCGCCATAAAGAAGCGCTGGTCTAACAGCTGTTTTATAGACTTTGCCTTTTGTCTTTATGGGCATTTTTACATCACACAAGACTCCGGTCAGCATACGCCACTTGTTCCAGCCTGACGTTATTCTGTGAGTTATATCCGCTTCAATTGATCCATCTTCCGAAAGTACTGAGCCCAGATATTTAAAGGTTTTTACTCTTGGCATGGTTGTATTGTCAAGCTTGATTTCTACACTGGAGGTAACATCAGGGTTAAAATTACAGAACATATATTCAGTCTTGGTTCTACTAATGCGTAAACCATTTTCTTCTAATGCCACTCTCCATTGCTCTAGGCTTTCTTGAATCTCATGACAGTTATCGGAAACGAGGACCACATCATCAGCGTAGAGAAGGTTCCACGGTGTTGGTTGTTGAATTTTTGCTGTGAGGTAATTCATGACGATGTTAAACAGTAAGGGAATAAGGGCACTACCTTGATGAACACCAACTTTGATGCTAAAACTTTTGGATGACCCCGCAGGGGTTCTGACACGTGTTTGGACGTCGTTGTACATGTCTGTAACAAGTCTTACATAGCATTCAGGAACTCCATGTGCCCTTAGAGCCTGCCAAATTATTGTTCTTGGTACCCGATCAAACGCCTTTTCCAGATCGATAAACACCAGCCATAAGTTTTGTTTGTTCCCTCGAGCTTTCTCCATGACCAGTCTAATAGCGTGAATAGCATCTGTGGTTCCTTTACCAGCTGTGAAGCCAAACTGATTCTCTGTTATAACAATTTGATTTGTAAGGCGCCCACTCATGACTCTTTCCCAGATCTTGAGGGTATGCGATGTGAGTTTGATTCCCCGAAAATTTTCACAATCCCGAACATCTCCTTTGTTTTTATAGAAGGGCACCAGTATACTTTTTCTCCAGGCATCTGGCATTTTTTGACTAGATAGGATGTTATTAAATAGTTCTGCAAGCCACACTTCTCCGTCAGCTTTTAGTGCCTTCCATATTTCGGCAGGTATTTCATCCGGGCCACATGCTTTATGATTCTTCATGTTGGAGATGGCTTTCTTGACCTCAGCAGGTGTTATTTCACATACAGGTCCTTGTATCATTGGTTCCTCTGCCTGCGGTTGCCGGGGAAATTCTTCATTCGATAGCTGATTATAGTATTCATGCCATCTATCACATATGTCCTTATCAGCCGTAAGCAGTGTGCCTTCCCTATTTTTAATATACTTGGTGGTTTTAAAGTCCTTTGTATTACTGTGTCTGTGTTTTGCAATTTTGTATATTTCATTGTCCGTTGCTAGTTCTAGACGTTTATAAAGGTCCTGCTCAGCTTTATCCCTTTCAATTGCCACTGTTCTTCTAGCTGCTTTTTTGGCCTCCTTGTATTCTCTCCTGTCTTCATTTGAGCGTGTTGTCTGCCAGGTTTTGAACAGACACTTCTTTTTGGCCACCATCTCTTCGGTGTGGTTGTTCCACCATTTAATGTCTTTTTTGCTGTGCAGGGCTCCTTTGCTGATTCCTAACTGATTTTTTGCATTGGTAATACAAAAATTTTCAAATTTACACCATTTGGCGTTTGGGTCATCTCCACGGTCGGTGTCACAAAAGTACTTCCTGATATCCTCTACAAGATTGCTTCCTTTTTCCGTAGTAAGATTAAGTAGCTACCGATAACAAACTCAGCAATTTTTTTAATACAGATTATACACACATCATATGTATATTCGTTTATACAGAAACGTGTCGTTACCAAACTACTAATTGTCAGATAATTGATTTGACTTGCCAACCTTTTTTTAATTTTGACATATATATTACATATAGTACAGTCAAATTAAGTGATTTTTTGCAAAAGTGTGGAACTAATTACACTCGAGAGCAATGAATCCGGGTCACTAAAGAATGTTAAAAATCTCGGAAACTAAAAATGATAGATTAATGCAATAAATTGTATTTAATAGACAATGTAATACTCCTTAAATGAAGGTAAAAAAAATATGAGTCACCATACATTTTATTAACACAAAATTACTTAAAGAAAAAAACTGCTGATCTCTCCTTAAAACAAAAATAGGAAACATGAAATTTTTGAACTTTATTACGATTTTCTTGAATTTTAATACTTCGTATTGCCTCCTCGTGCTTCCATATAATGAATATAGAGCACTATCAACATGGTTTATGTACCCACATAAATGACAGATTACAAACAAAAGCAAAACCAAATGCTGTAATTTCGTAGTTCCATCTTCGAAAGTGGCCCTTTTTCAAATTTGATTTTTTTATGATATAACTTTACAATAACTAAGAAGTTTTAATACCTTCATTTAAGGAGTATTACATTGTCTATGAAATACAATTTATTGCATTAACCTAGCATTTTTAGTTTCTGAGATTTTTAGGATTCTTTAAGTGACCCGGATTCATTGCTCTCGAGTGTAGATGTAGTCATGAAAACTTTTCTAATTGTTTTGTATGGCTTAAAAATCACCTCTAATAATAAGCATCAGTAATTTCACCCTCCGGAACAGGGTGAAATAGGGTGAAAACCTTAAAATATCCGTAACTTAATGGGGGAAATAGAAGTAGTCGGTGCAATTTGGCATAGACTTTGAACCGTTATATCTACATTTGCACCAAGTATTTTTTAAATCCGACATACGGAACATACGAAAAAAAAACATTTACAAAAAAAACTTTTTGTGGTTATTACGGCTCCGGGAAAATTAAGGTAGTCCGTGCAAATTGATAGACTTATCAGAAAAATGATCGAAATACATTACCAGGTTTGCACCTTGGTGCGTCTCACGGAAGGCACTTTTCCATATTTTATAGTCGCTCTTCTTCGGGGAAAATTAATGTAGTTCTGGAAATTGACTTAAACTTATTCATTTAATTAGTACTACATCCGCCGGAAGTTTTATACTGGTTTTTTTTTACGGAACATGCATTTGTTTAACACTGTGTTCCCTAATAGTTAATATGCGTGAAATAACAATTGAATTATTCCTATTTCTACTCTTATTTGATTATGACATTGTTTTAAATTGCTTTAACTTGTATTATAATATACAAAAAATTGCAGCGTTCTGACGTGGTTCATGTACCTACCTGACTAATACACTCGAGAGCAATGAATCCGGGTCACTTAAAGAATCCTGAAAATCTCGGAAACTAAAAATGCTAGGTTAATGCAATAAATTGTATTTAATAGACAATGTAATACTCCTTAAATGAAGGTATTAAAACTTCTTAGTTATTGTAAAGTAATATCATAAAAAAATCAAATTTGAAAAAGGGCCACTTTCGAAGATGGAACTACGAAATTACAGCATTTGGTTTTGCTTTTGTTTGTAATCTGTCATTTATCATTGTTTGATTTCTGTTTTTTTGTTGTTTTTTTTCTGCGTAAACGCAGTAATGGAAGCACGAGGAGGCAATACGAAGTATTAAAATTCAAGAAAATCGTAATAAAGTTAAAAAAATTCATGTTTCCTATTTTTGTTTTAAGGAGAGATCAGCAGTTTTTTTCTTTATGTAATTTTGTGTTAATAAAATGTATGGTGACTCATATTTTTTTTACCTTCATTTAAGGAGTATTACATTGTCTATTAAATACAATTTATTGCATTAATCTATCATTTTTAGTTTCCGAGATTTTTAACATTCTTTAAGTGACCCGGATTCATTGCTCTCGAGTGTATTATAAATAAGACCTATTACTAACAATATTGTACGTACATGAGAGCAACAAATAAATACAAATACAGGAAGTCGGTGGATGGTGCCGGCTCAAGACCATTCGTCGTGGCATTCTAGGGGGGGCCTCTAGCAGTGGACTTCTACAGGCTAATGATGATGAATGATACAAAGAACATATAAATTTCCCATTTTTGATATTCCTTTGTGCCCAATAAATGGAAAGGAACCGTTTAATAATTGGACGATGACAGTCCACTATCATACAATCCGATAAGCCTACAGGTATTGGAACGTGACGTATAGTGGACAGTCAGCAACATAATAAAAGTAGGTTAATAACTTTTTAAAGCTCTTTGTTGACAGTTATGCGGGTTGCAGACCGAAAACTAAGCTATGCCAAGGCTAAACCAAGCTATGCCAAGCAAGCTAGGCTAAGCTAAGCTAGAAATAAATAGCGTGCACACCAACAGCTAAGCCAAAGCTCAGTCAGTGTTGCGTAGTCACTGGCGAAGGATGTGCAAAGGGTGTGCGGGGAAAGCGAGAGGGGCTTAGCTTAGCTCGTGTAGCTGCGCATCGGCATACACAACTAACTAAGCTTCGCATATTTTAGTTAGCTCACATAGCTTAGTTCGCATAGTTTGCGGTCTGCACACAAGTATGGAAAACTGCGTCAGCTATGCGAGCTAAGCTAAACTAAGTTAGCTTAGCTTTCGGTCTGCAACCCACATTAAAAACGAAAGCAGCAACGCTGTGTTTTGGTTTTAAAACGTTGAATTTTGAGAAAAACCATCCTATTTGGGGCTCAGGTTATATTACGTCACTTGAGCATGGCCGTAGCAAGGGGCATAGGTATAGCCAGTTATAGCCCAACGAGTCCTCTACAATGATATGTTTAGAGTGTTGTTGGCACTGCCCAGATTCTGCAGTGCGTCAGGCATGTTTGTTGATGCGCATGTCCATGACTTTTATGCCATGATGCGCAAGAAAATAGCATCAGTCAAATGCAGAATGCTGGGCAGTTCCAATAGTGTACTTGGGGCGCTGGCTGGCAGGTACGACAGTCGTCTGCAAAGGCACTGGGTATCGGCCCTTATCAACCCCAACTCGAAGCAGATATACTGCATTAATTAGTAATAACTGACTAGTGTAGTGTATCTGCTTTCTGTAGGTACATAATTTTAAGAAATGTAATTTTAAGTGTTGTAATTTTTGACATTTAATTTTATTTAATTTTGACATTTATGAATCTTAGTTGTTTGAATAAATAAATATATTATTATTATTATTATTAAAGCCAGTTAAAGTCAAAGTCAAAGTCAAAAAGAACTTTATTTATTGAAATCACAAGGATCATTTTGAATCGTCTTATATAAAATTAAATTACTCCTGTTCCAACGCGACCAAGCCTAGAAGAATCAGGCAACAAACTCGGCTTGGCTTACATAAATGGTCCGTCTTACCACTAGGTGAGAAGCGCCTGTGTGGTGCCTCGGAGCAAGGAGTTGCTGATACATAGTAAATGAGAACTTAAAAACCTTAGGAAGGTAGTCAAAAGTAAATAAACATCAGCAAAAATATGCAAGACAGCACACGCTACGCTTGTTATACTTATTAATAATAATCTAATGTAAATAGGTAAGTACAGATATTGCAAATTTCCATTTTAGCAGTCGAGGGGCAGAGCGACATGAGGCCACGCGGCTTTATCATTAATATAGTCATCAAAAGTGTAATACGCTTTCTTTATTAGATTCATCTTTATGTAGGATTTAAATCTTCGAATAGGAAGTTTAAATGCACCTTCTGGAAGTTTATTATAGAACCGTACAGAATTCCCCATAAAAGACCCACTTACTTTCTTTAATCGAAATTTTGGTATATTTAGTTTGTGTTTATTTCTCGTGTTAATACCATGCACGTCACTTTTTATCATAAAACTATCCAAGTGTTTATGTGTATGTAATAATATTTCATAGATATATTGCGATATTACTGTAAGAATATTGATTTCTTTGAAACGCTCCCTCAAGGAGTCACGCGACTTCATTTTATAAACGGCACGTATTGCCCGTTTTTGTAAGACAAAAATAGCTTGGATATCTGCTGCTTTACCCCACAGTATTATACCATATGACATAACACTATGGAAGTAGCTAAAATAAACAAGCCTAGCTGTAGCTTCATCAGTAAGCTGCCTTGTTATACGAACTGCATATGCAGCGGAACTAAGTCTACCAGCAAGAGCCACAATTTGTGGTGCCCACTGCAACCCTGCATCAATATTAAGCCCTAAGAAAATGGTAGACTTGACAAGATCAAGTGTCTCCCCATTTATTTTAATATTAGTTGGATAATGTTTTACATTAGGCAATGTGAATTTGATGCATTTCGTTTTTTTAGCATTAAGCAAAAGATTATTAACTGTGAACCACTCAAGAACACGCGATAGTGAATCATTTACATCATCGTAATTAGATTTAGATCTATCAACTTTGAAAATCAAAGAAGATACTTCTTTGATTGTCAGCAAATAGAACTATGTCACATATGTCTTTCACAAAAAAAGGGAGATCGTTAATGTAAACTAGGAATAAAAAAGGGCCTAGTATTGAACCCTGTGGCACCCCCATGACAATAGTCGATCCTGAAGACCTTTCACCACCAACATCAACTTTTTGGACCCTATTGGATAAGTAAGAATTTACAAGATTAATTGCCTGATTTTGTATGCCATAATGTTTTAACTTGGAAATTAAAGTATCATGCCTCACGCAGTCAAAAGCTTTGGACAGGTCGCAGAAAACTCCGATCACGTCCTGCGAGTTCTCCCATGCTTCAAATATGTGTTCTAAGAGCATGGTACCAGCATCGGTTGTCGAACGACCCTTAGTAAATCCAAATTGATGACTATGAAGAAGTCCGTGGAGGTTGAAGTGTGACAATAACTGAGTAAGAATAAGTTTCTGGAAGATTTTACTTAACGCAGGCAATATAGAAATTGGCCTATAATTACCTGGATCTTTTTCGTTACCAGACTTGAACAAAGGAATTAATTTACTATGTTTCATAAGATCAGGAAAGACTCCCTCGTCAACACATCCATTGAAAATGTAGGCCATACACGGCGCAATATCAATAATTATAACACCTAACACCTTTGTAAATATTCCCCAAAGGTCTTCAGTATTTTTAATATTAAGTGACTTAAATGTCTTAACAATATCATTGGCATTAACGTATCTGAAACTAAACGCGACCTCACACTTATCAACACTTAATAAAGTAGATGCTCCAGAGGCAGTTGATTTTAAAGATTGAGTCACAAAATTAGGTATACTAGAGAAAAAACTATCAAAGGCATTTGCGACCTCAATATTATTTGATAATGTTGTATTGTTTACGTTTAAATTAATTTGTTTACTACGTGGTTTAGCTTTACCTGTTTCATTATTTATTAATTTCCAAGTTGTCTTCATTTTATTTGCTGATTTTTCTATTTTATTTCTCAAATGCAATGATTTTGCTGCATGACAAGCTTTTTTGAAGGTCTTGGAATAGTTCTTTATGTACAAGATAAACGTTGGATCATGCAACATTGATTCTCTAGCCGCATAGAGTTCATATAATTTATTCCTACTTCTATAAATACCGGTTGTAGCCCAATCAGCTAACCCGACATTAGCTCTAGCTTTACATTTTTTTAACTTAAATATCTCACTATGTTCCTCACATATCAACTTAAACAAACTAGTAAAAAGGTCATTCGGATCATCTACGCACGGTACAAGGGGCATTTTGAGTTCAATACTGCCCTGGAACTTCTTAATGCGACTTTCTGTGATAGGCCGATAAGTGAATTCCTTAGGTTCATCTACAAAATTACAAGTAAATATAGCACTGTGACCATAGTGATCTGAGGTGAAATGTTTAATGAAAATGTGAAATGTTAGGGGGGGGGGGGGGTTCAAAAACTTCGTGACATCTTTCCGGATATGTCAGAGATTGCGGTATGATGGCTCTCAAAAGGGCCTAGTGTGCAATGGTGAGATAAAGTGGTTCACACACACAATTTTTTTTGTGCTATGTGTTCCGGCCTAAGAATAGACCACTCCATCTTCTCCCGTGGATATCGTAAACCCCGACTAAATAATTACACCAGGGTATGGGCAGCAGAATACACCTGAGTACTCAACATGATACTGCGATCGTCTAGCCGTCTGCCAAGCGTGGTGATTATGGCAATTCCCCCATTGTTTTTATGAGGGAAACCTTGTCCAGAAGTGAACGTGTAAAAGTTGGTGATAATGATTTTTTTGAAGTATGAGTAGCCATATTCTGCTGGTATTTCACCGGCACTGGTATACCCTTCAAACCGGAACACAGCAATACGAGCATTACTGCTTGGCGGCTGAATTAGTACGTTTTATAAAAGTCTGCTTCCAATAACATGTTAACCTACTTTTCTCGCTGACTGGACGTGTGTGACGTAATAGAAAACACATGCCTGAATTGAATATTGGATTGGTCCTTTGAAAATAATTGCGTGATACCTTTTTCGTGACAGAAGA
The DNA here is from genome assembly GCA_951392215.1 of Epirrita christyi. NCBI lineage: Eukaryota > Metazoa > Arthropoda > Insecta > Lepidoptera > Geometridae > Epirrita > Epirrita christyi. The sequence continues at coordinate 2,010,645 of OX595858.1, read as the reverse complement.
TTGACATCTCCTTTATAAGGTTTCAGGGGGTATTGTAAGGGTTTGTAAATATTCTCTTGTTTTATTTAGATCATGGATGTCATAACAATTTATTGAACATCCCTTTTTCATTGTTCCCTTTTTCTTTTTCATTGACGACCTCCATGGCGCGTTGGGCGAGTAGCCGACTGAGACGCAAGACGTGCGATTCGATTTCGGTTCGATTCCCGCTGCGGGACATATGTTTGTATGATCTGCAAATATTTCTATGTGATGTGCTGTCAAGTTCCGATGACAATACAATATTATGGTGACAGCGAGCTGATCTGATGATGGAGACGGAAGGTGGACAATGGAACTCCTCGATGCCGTGTAGTGCTTGGGCTCATTTTGTTCAGCTCACAGTTCCGATCACTAAATTAAAAAAAGAACAAATTTTTCAACAAAAACTTGTTTTTAACCGACTTCAAAAAAAGGTGGAGGTTCTCAATTCAGTTGTATTTTTAATTTATTTGAATAATTCTAGACTCATTTGATGAAAACATCTTATAAATCACCCGAAATGTAATTGAGAGTTGTTTTATAAATTCTAAAGTCGACTTACTACGTTACTGTGCACTTGAGCTCGGGGCACGTTGCATACTAAATGAGCCCTCATCTTGCTACTAAGGCCTGTTTACACGGGGACAGTACAAGTTGTATTATCCAGTTTTTTCTAAGCAATCGAAACGGTGTTGAAGCCGATTGCTGGTCTGTTTGAACTCTCATCTATTATTTAATTTAAGACCTTTTTACACTTTTTGGTCGTGGTGGTAATATAATAAGACTGCTTCAACTCCTCCCGTGGATTTCGTAAAAGATGACTAAGGGCTTATGCTTAAAGGCAGCAGCATCCATCTGAGTACATAACACTGATACTGCGATCACCAATCCGCCAGTCAAGCTCTCCACCAGGCCTCTAAGCATCTACCAGCTGATAGAGATACGGGAACAGTGCAGCAGGTAGCTGTCACCAGCTGTACCTATGTAGTTGAATTTTGAATAGCCTAAAATAGCATCACAAGAAGTTTTTGCTACTTAGTATGTTGTGTATTGTTTATCAAAGTAAGTATGCCACTATTTTCTATAAATATAATATAGAAAGAAAATAAATTTATTTGACACAAAAACAAAACAACAACAAGCAAATAGAACAGCATTAGAATAGGTAGGACATACAATTATGTAATAATTAACGAAAAGAAAAATTAAATTTCTCACGCACTCAGGGTCCAAAAAATCGCGCCAAAATGGCAATAAAACATTGCTGTTCGCGGACATAGAAAGATAAGATAAGATATAAGAAGGTTATGGGTAGGTTTTTATTGTAAAATGCAGCAAAAAAGCTGATCACATGCTTTTTTGCTGCATTAAGTTTCTAGTGATCCTTTGGTTTGTCAATATCAGGGAGTATGGTATGTAGAAGCTCCCTTGTGAAAATTGTCTTAAGAGTCGCATAGTGTTTAGTAAGCGCGGTGACTTTATCAAAAGCAGGTTACTAAAGCACTAGTTCTTTAGTTGATGTAGGTGTCTAAACGAGCCATCAGCACTGTAGGTAGCCGAAGGACGGGTTTGTTTTTAAAGATTTATGTATGCAAGTGCATGAAATTTTGCTAGTACCCACTTTAACTTCTTCTTCTTGTTTAATTTTCATTGAAAATTCAATTATTTTAAATAGTTTTTAAAGCAAAACACACATAATTACATCATTGGTTGTAACTAATATTCGGTGAACGTTTCTGACGACGACTTCTGTGGCGCGGCGGGTGAAGGTTCGCCAGCGACCCAAGAGTATGCGGGTTCGATTCCCGCCCCTGAACAAATATTTGTACGATCTGCAGATAATTGTTCAGGGTGTTCTGGATTTTTCTATGCATAATAAAAAAAAAAACTAAATATATGTAATGTATTGTATTAAGTATATCAGTTATCTAGTATCCATAACATAAGCTCTGCTTAGCTTGGGGCTAGATAATGTTGTGTGAAATGTCCACCATTTATTATTATTATTTATTATCTTAGTTTAGGTATCAGTTGCGACAGTAAAACTGTTACTTAAGTTACCCTTAACACGCACTTATTGTAGACTTTCGTCTTGAGGCTCTGCACTATCTGTGACAAGAAAATAATAATGGCGTAGTTACCTGAACGCTGCCCATCCGAGTTGGAATGGTCGGTTGACCTAACTAGTTGAATCGTCTGACCCAAATAGAAATAGTGGTCAACTACTTTGTCAATATCGTTAAAACAAATAGTTGGTGAGTAAAATTCAATCAACTATAGAAAACTGGTAAGGTCACTAAGTGACACATAATAGCACCCATCAGTCACATACGTAGTCTTGATCCCACACTGGGATTTCCTGTGCCGTGGGAATCAGGAACTACGAGTACCATGACACCAGAACACCCAGATCCTGAACAAAAACTAGTTCAATTATTAGTTATCTACTTTGTTTATGAAGTAGTTGTGATATTACAGCCTTAGTTATAAGTACTATTGTATAATTTTAGTATATTTTATTATTTATTGGTATATATATTTTTCGTTTTTTTGTTTACCTACTTCGTCTAGTTTACCTATCTTGTTTGTAGGCACGCCTCACCATCTTTTTACACGCCTAGGATGACTGGTAAATAATGCTATTAGCATTAAGTCCTACTAGCACTATTGTTTTGTGTGAAAGTTTAAAATAAACATTTGCAGATCAAGCAAACATTTGCCCTGCAGCAGGAATTGAACCTGCACCTCTCGGTTATTGATCAAATACTATAAGTAACAGCTACCTGCAAAAAAAACTATCATCGCATTATTTTAGTGCAGTCAATTGTCAACTTAAATCACACACTGTATAAAGAAGGTTTTCGCATTTTTCAAAAGCCTACCCATCTGTCCCTGTCACTAAGACCGTTATAAAAATATAGCCTATGACCCTTGAGAGATTGCCTCGATGACGTCCATTTTTAAGGTCTATCGCAGCGCCACCTACTGATTTATTGACCAAAAAGGTTGATGAAATAAATTGGTAGGCTACGTGGAAAGTGTTGGGTCATTTATAAGAAAAATCTCGGTGTTTTAAATGTCGGCAATACTTCAAAAGCCCATCTGTATTATTTTTTCAGTAATACAAATTATGGCAAGTATTTTTGTACTTACTCAAATTCTGGTATGATTATTTATCATAAAAAGGGAGCATAAAATCTACTTAGTATCTACACAGATCATTACCATCAAATATCTTTGCTCTGAGACAAAATATAATAAGAATCAAAGTACTGACTGACTTACAGACATTACAGAGGTCAAACCGCTGGACCTAGAGAATTAAAATTTGGACGACTTTTTCTGCTCTTTCGAAGGGAGACGTCGTCCTTTTTTATTTTATTTCAATTTCTAGTGTTTTTTTGAGTTATATCGTGTAATTTTGGTGGCATTTTAACCGGTGTAGCTTATAAAGAGCATATAGTAGTGAATTTTAATAAAATAAGTGCATTGCGTGTCTTTTCGAAGGGGTGGAAATTGTCCAGGAACATTCTAGTAAACTGCCATCGATTTACTAGAACATGACTTGACAGAAGACTTTGACGACTGGACATTGTTTGATTAAATCAATAACTTGACATTGGCAAAATTGAAAAAATATTCAGATGCCATAAAAAAAAAAAAAATTGGACCGTGTTCCTTTTAAGATGTAAGGAGTGTAATAAGAAAGGAATCAGGAAAATTCGTCCTCTAAAGGGCTTTAAATGTAAAACAAAAATGCTATGTATTTAGAACACCATTGACACTTGAAATTTTACATGAAGATTCCTCAAACACAATAAACAAACACGTGTTTCAGCTTTACCTGAAATTTTCCTGAAAAGAAGTACGGGACCGTTTTCTTTGCAAAAATAAATACACTTATTAATACACAAAAAAACCCCATGATATCTTGAGTTTGAAACCAATACTATATCTCAATATTAACAGATGTTTTCTTATTGTTTCAGCTTGTTCAATCACCAGTACAGCATCAGAACACGCAGCTGATCATGAGCGCATAAACACAAACATGCAAACGCACAAACCTATCCAATGGACCAATAGCTATAAGTATTTAGACGAAACCAATAGTGAAATAAATAGTAAAATAGTTCACGATGAAATTTATACAGAGAACGTTGATATTAATAACATCAATATACACTCAATGAGTCTCAAAAAGTTTGGAAGCTTTAAGAAGAAAGTGATGAGATTTGATAAGAAAATGGAGGTTAAGAATAGAGTTAAGAGACATGAGGCTGATCCAAGATGCGATTCGTTTCTGTATGCTAAAACTAAAGGGTACATCACTCATCCACATGACGAGAAGGAAACGGAAGGATTGTACTACAATAACTCAGATTGCACTACTGTTATAACTGGTACGTATTTATGTAGAAGAAAAGTTAAAGATCCGTTTTCCATAACAACAAAAGCTCTAACTAAATAGAGAATTTAGCGTTAGATTTATTGATATTTCTTCATTGAATACTTACAAAAAATCGATACTCGATTCACGTTTGAGCATTATTAGAAAACTGGCCTTCATTATCAGCCGTTAGACTTCCATTGCTGGACGACGCCTACCCCATAATGTACCACGTTTGGCAGGTGGATTAGTGATTGCAGTATTCGTGTTGTATACTCAGCTGCCCATGCCCTAGTGTAATCCCTTAATCGGCTTTTACGACATCCATAAGAAAATGTGGAAAGGTACCATAAATAGCGGTCTTAGTGTTTGAAAATAATTATGTACTAGGGGTTTTACAAACGAAAAAATCCGTAGAAAAGCCAAGATCACCGATATAGCTCTCAGAATTAGTAAGTTGAAATGGCAATAGGCAGGTCATAATAGCTCGCAGAACTAACAACCGTTAGGGAATAAAGGTTCTCGAGTGGCGACCACAAACTGGACGACTCGTTCTGCAGCGTTCCTCTAGGAAGGCCTTCGACTCAATGGACTAAAGACATTATAAAAGTCACAGGAAGTCAGTGGATGGAGGCGGCTCAAGACCGTTCGTCGTGGATTCATGTCCAGCAGTGGACTTTACAGGCTTATGACGTTAATGCTGATGTTGATGATGACTTACGTCTATATGTTTTTTTTTTTATGCTACTTGGCAAGCAAACAAGCATACACTCCACCTGATAGAAAGCAGTATGTACTACGCGAGTAAATGCTAGTTCATTAAAATATGTAAGGTGATAAACCAGATGACGCAGTGTAGGCCCCAGAATATTGGTGAATAGGAGGGGCTCAAGTCCATTCGTAGTTGCATTCTATGTGGTAAGCCTGGCAGTGAACGTGGATGATGATGATTATGATGGTCAGTAATGAAATGACAAGTCTGCTAACAGAGAGGGAAGTTAGTCTGCGTTTGATGATACTGATGATACATTGTTTGTATTCATTGCTATCGTATAAGCGTAGCAAGAACTTTTTGAAATTTCGACACAGCAATTCAACTTTTTGAAGTTTTCGGCTCAGCAATTCAACTTTTTGAAGTTTCAACACAGCCATTCAACTTTTTGAAGTTTCAACACAGCAATTCAACTCTTAAGTAATTGTAATTAGTTTAAAATATACATTTGAAATTGAGAAGTAGACCACAGAAATAATTATTATAATTTACTTGTAACCGAGATACAACCCCTATCTTATGCTACGATTCTTGCTACGTCGCGTAGCACAAGGTGCGCTTACACAGCGTAGCATTTGCTTACGCCAATGAAGGATCTTTTACAATGTGTAACAGTACAGACTAGACAAGTTACCAATTTTTACCTATTTCGACATTATTTCTATATCCATGCCCTACCATAAGGGCGCTGCCACACGGGCGTTGCGGCTGCGGTGCGACGACGGGGCGCTGACGCTCCTTAGTTCTATATATTTACAAATCTAAACGACATGCACGCGGGCGTTGCCGGTGCGTTGCGTCGTCGCAACGCGCGCGCAATGGAGAAAGAGCTGGGGAGACGAGGTGGGGAAGGGAGCTGCGTTGAAACGACGGAGCGGCAGCGCAGTATTTAATAGCATATCGAAGCATAGTATAGCTGCGACGACGCAACGCAGCCGCAGCGCCCGTGTGGCATCGCCCTTACTCTGTGAGATGTCCTTAATTTTTTTTTTTTTACAGCTCAAGAAGGTTATGTTATACAGCTGACATTCGTGGATAAGTTTCGCATAGAATACCATCCAGAATGCGCATATGATTACTTAGAGGTAAGCAATACTTATGTTATAGGCCTTTCACCTTACATTATCATTTCACTCAACACGTAGTTTGACAAACTCTGTGGCGCGGCGGGCGAGTAGCCGGCTGATATGCGAGAGGTTGCAGGTTCGATTCCCGGTGCAAGAAAAACGTTTGTATGATCTGCAAATGTATGTTCCGGGTCTGGATGTTATGGTACCATGGTACTCGTAGTTCCTGATACCCATGACACAGGAAATCCTAGTGTAGGATCATGACTATGTATGTGATTGTTGGGTGTTATGTTATGTAGCAACACAACTTGATTGCCTGTAACGCATGTCTCGTAACTAAAAGTTAGTACAAAAAAACTTAGTTTTTTTTTAACATAACATAAGGTTTTATTTATAGAACATTGTTGTTGAACGAGCGAAGCGAGTTCTCTGAGTCAAGTTGGAAGAATCGGCGTTTGTATGTATGTGTGTATGTATGTATGTTTGTCCGATGAAAACTTCCAAACCGTTAATCCGATCGTCATGAAATTTGGTATAGGGGTAGATAGTATTGGTACAATTTGTAGGTAAGGTTATGGGCTATATCGGTCAGGGGGTTGCTGAGATATTGGGGTCCAAGAGGGGATAAAAAAAATAATAGTGAGACAGTCAGATCAAGTGGGGTGTTTAATGAAAGCGCTTTGGTTGGACATTTCAAAACTGTTTTTAATAAGTATTTAGCCTTAGTAGTTTTTGAGATATTAGGGAAAATAAAAAACGTAAAAATCAAAAATTCTAGGGTACTTCCAGCAATCCCACAATGCTGAAATTTGGTATGCTTGTGGCTTTTCTGTCACAACTACAGGGAAAAGTCTGAAATTGACGAAATTAGAAACCTGAACCATAAAAAACAATAACCAATATAACATCCATTGTTGACCCCCCATTCCTAGGAATTTGAATGACATTGGAGTTCTATATTTTCGTCAAAAGGACGTTATCAATTAATTCGTCAAGTACTTTAAATACTAACAAGTATGTAGTATTTACGGCCTGTTGCTTAGTCCTATTCAAAGGCTATTTCGATGATGTGTAGAAAAATTACCTAAAGAGGTTAAATTTTTTCTCAGTAAATGTTTTTAGAAATCGGTTAGAAGGGTAAAGAAAGTAAAATATCATAGATTTAAATAGTGTATGTCTATGTAAAATATGCAAAAAAATATCTCGAAGATATTTCAAGTTCTCTGGTAATGCTGAAATTTATTATTTAAGTATATTTTGTTCTACGGGGATAAGTCGAAAATTGAGGATTTTTTCTTTGTAATATCCAATTTTAGAGCATAAAACTTAAATCTTTAAAAATTAGGTAGCAAAACTACAACTAGATGGCACTGCTTAATTAAAAAAAACTTTTTTTTTGCTTCACAAAATCTCTTTCATGTTAGAGAAATTGACTCGATAGTTTTAAATTTCTGATGGATCATCCATAAACATACTCACATAGCCGTTAAATACAAAACCCTTTCTTCCTCTCTTAAATTAGTCGGGCTGATAAAGGTGTCATCGCGAGGTCTCAGTTCGGGGCGAACCACTAGTTTAGAATGATTCCAATGCAATCGAAGTTCACTCTCTGAGTCTCCTAATTTCTCCTCCTAACGCAAAATGCTGTGCGTTAAAGTTGAGCTAAATCTCTTATTTCTATAAATTGCCTAGAAACTTGAATTTAAACTATCGTGGCTTGGTATCATTGTAGAAATATTATGACTATTCAAATAATAGTAAGGTACGTGGTGTACAGTCGTAATTTTTCTAAAATAAAACTTAGAATCTCTTCTATGAACATTTTGAAAAATCTTGGCTTCCCAAGTTTTTTTACAAGCTTTTATTTAACTTGTAATGAATGTATGTTTGTCCGGGTGGAATCTTGCAAATTAATTTTAAATCCGTTGTCGAATTTAACAAAAGCTTGTTTCGAAAAAAATATTTTTCAACGATAAATTTTTAAATATTTTTTGGAATAAAACGTTATTGAATTGAATTGACACATAAATATTGAAATCGTTTTAAAAAACAGTTTTTAATTGAAAACATGATTACAATATGGTTCGTAGATGAATTGGTTTAACAAAATTGTTGGTAAAACCGTCTTATTCCACAGATCCGGGACGGCGAACATGGTTACTCAACTCTCCTTGGAAGGGTTTGCGGACAGGCTTTTCCTCGAGTAATGAAGACTAAGGGGCCGTTTGCCTGGCTAAAGTTCCATTCCGACGACACCATAGAGTACGAAGGCTTCAAAATCGTTGTGGAGGAGCTAAAGGAACCAACTAGTTGTATGAATCACTTGATTTTACCCATGGCGTGTCCAGCCTAAAAATAGACTCCTCCTTCTCATCTAGGGGATGTCGTAAAAGCCAACTAAAGCCTTACAACAGAGGCCCAATTCTCGTAATAAAAATTAGTCAAAATAAAGTTCGGATCACGTTCCGACCTAGTTTCGATGTCTTAAATGTCAGAAATAGTATTCTCTTAACTTAAAATACAACACGTTAATGTGATTATATCGAAATGTGACCGAAACTTGAACGATTCAAAGTTTTTTCGATAATTGTAGCTTAAATAGAGTCTTTCTTTACTCTTTCCAATTATATATACCTATATATAACTATCCTACTCTAATGGTAGTTACCGTGAATCGGTAGACTAAGTTGTTATTATGAGGGAGCAGAATACCAACTTTCTGTCAATTCACAATTCAGTTTCGATTCGGTCAACTTTCACAGTAATTTAAAAATTATTAAGAGAATTAGGCCTCGGAGATGCAACAGCATCCCCCTGATTAGGTACTTAACACTATGCGGTCACCAATCAGCCGCCCAGAGTGGTGATTTTGGCATTTAATGGCAGATTTCGTCCAGCAGTCTACCTACTGATAAAAATATTACTATAATGATTATGACTTCGTTTTCATTGCACTCTTAACTCATTTTGTTAGTAGTAGAACTTTTTGTGAAAGAGTTCGTCCGGGGAAGTACCACCGTACCTATTTGTGCCGCCAAGCAGTATTGTTCGCATTGCTGTGTTTCGGTTTGACGGGTACGGGTGCCGATGAAATTACAGGCACATGAGACTTTTAAACTTTATGTCTCAGGGTCGGCAGCGTGCGTGTGATTCTTTTGTGTGTTGCAGGCGTCCATAAGCTACTGTAACTACTTTCCATCAGGTGGGCCGTATGCTTTTGCAGACAAGCATACGGCCCACCTGATGGAAAGTAAATTAAAAAACTGTGCTTTCTTCCTCTCAAACGTGCCATTACTTCCAGACAGCATACCGCCAGAGTGCTACATAAATATGAAAGAAGATACATCTGGGGTCATCAACTCCAAAGATGACATAACGCCTAAATGTCGGGAGGCCAGTGCGAATCACGGTCTTGATGTGTTATGGAAGATAAACACTCCAAGCTACGCAAAGGTGTGTATAACATAACATAACAATCAACAGTAACATAATTATGTAGTCTTGATTCCACACTAGGATTCCCGCTACGGGACAAATGTTTGAATGGTACTAGTAGTTCCTGATACCCACGACACAGGGAATCCTAGTGTGGGATCATGACTAGGCACGTATGGCTTCGCCCGCGTGGAACCTCTATTATAAATTATGAATTAAATCAAAAAGTATTTTATTAATTTAAATCACAAGGTTTTTTTAATAACATATATGTTATGTATAAGCTATAATGCCGTAAAGTTTCATCAAAATCCGTCCAGTAGTTTTTGCGTGAAAGAGTAACAAACATCTATCCATCCATATGTCCTAACAAACTTTTATATTTAAAATATTAGTTGAATTGAATAGGATAGGATAAGATAGAATAGTTTGCACGCGTAATACAGATGCACTGCAGGTTGCGTCTGATATGCTTGAATAAATTTGCCCAAGTTCGAGTCTGGCAATCACACAGTGTAAAAATGAACAATCATTCATCATAAGATAGATTTTAACTGGTTTAATTTACGTAGATTATATTCGAGAGATGATCTTATGTATGAGTGTTATTCTCGCTGCGCGGCGCGGAGGGCACTGCGCCTCTCAGCTCTCGCAGCAAGGCTGGTACACATACATGACTAAGAGCATCTAAATTGCTCGAAACCTCGGGTCGTATTCGAATATAATCTACGTAAGTTAAACCAGTTAAAATCTATCTAATCATGAAAATCACTCACGAAAGTTTTTATCAAAAAATCATTAATTAATAAATTTTTATCAATTGTTTATTTTTCAGATATTCCTCAACTTCACAGAATACCAGTTACAAAAACCAAATGAATGTGATCAAAATGGTATTCAAGTGTTCGGATCAGTTTTGGAGTTTAGTTCAAAGTAAGTTTTTTCATAACATAACACCCAACAGTCACATGCGTAGTCATGATCCCTGTGTCGTGGGTATCAGGAACTTCGAATACTACAACACCCAGACACGGAACAAATATTTGCAGATCCAACAAACATTTGTCCCGCAGCGGGAATCGAACCCGCAACCTCTCGCATCTCAGCCGGCTCACCGCGCCACAGAGGTCGTTAAAAAATGCTGGTATGGAGTCTTTTAATGTATTGCTTGACATATCTCTGCCTTGTGCTTTAGATTATGTATATTTTATATTTATGTTTCATGTTTTTTTTATTATGTTTGTATTTTGGCTCGTTCTGATCTGTTTACATATTCCAAATAATCGCATGTGTCTGTCGTAAGCCACAAAAGGGACACAACTCACCCTAGGTGTTTCTCATTTTCGCGATTTCTATACAAAAATGAGATTACCATATCTTTTTAATGCATTCAGTTCTTTTTCTTCTTCTGTCTTTTGAATGATGTTTTTTAACCAATTGCTTGTTATCAGGTTAGAGCACTACTGCGGCTCGGTGGCCAATCCCGTGACCTCTAAAGCTGATAAGCCAGGAGAAAAGGGAAATGTTATGTACGTTAGGCTATACACATCCCAGTTAGCAATGGACCCAGTGCACACCAAATTCGAGGCAAAATACACAGCGTTTAGGACAACGGACCCTGCCAAAAATGGTAAGAAACTTAATGCCATAATAGAAACTACCTATGCTCCGAGGTTTCACCAGCGTGAATAATGATAAAAAATTATTATGATGATGATTAAAAGTAGCCTATGTGTTAATCCAGGGCGTAAACTATCTCCATTCCAAATTTCACTCAAATCCATTCAGTAGTTTTTACGTGAAAGAGTAACAAACATCCATCCATACTCACAAACTTTCGCGTTTATAATATTAGTAGGATAGGATAGGAAGTAGGAAGTGTGAAGGGAAGCCAGGAAGGCATTTCTCGTAATTATTTGTCATTTGATTCATAATATTACATTCTCATCTCGTTTATCTTTCGGTTAAAGGCCAATTCACACCGGATGCGTATGCAGCACGTAACGTAATCACGCGCCTCACTTTGTGTGTACACGCTTGCGTGCACGTCACGCAAGTGGTGTGCCATGTCTCATACAGTTCCATACATTACAACGTCATGGTACGTCAACGTACACGACGACGTCTGCGCGTACGCAGCCGGTGTGCTGCAGTCAGTAAAAACAAATGTGTCAAACAAATGTTGCATAGTTCAACATTTTATCTGCTTTCAATTTTCAGCGGATTCATGCAATAGTGAGGAGTTTGACTGCGCAGACAACACTTGCATTGCCATCGGACTAAAGTGCGATCATGTCGCAAACTGCAGGCTGAAGACCGATGAAGACGTTGATGTTTGCAAGGTTTATATACAAATCATAGATAAAAAATAAAAGGTTATCTCCGCTGTGCCATGATTTCGTGTATTACAAACATATATTGTTATACATTGTAGAGCAGAGCGACATCAGGCCAGGCGGCTTTATGACGACCTCTGTGACGGGTTCGATTCCCGCCTCGGAACAAATACTTGTACGGTCTGCAGATATTTGTTCAGGGTATTTTCTATGTATAATAAAAAATATCTATTGTAATGTATTGTATTAAGTAATCAGTTATCTAGTACCCATAACACAAGCTCTGCTTAGCTTGGGGCTAGATAATGTTGTGTGAAATGTCCAGCATTTATTTTTATGATTTATATAATCTTAACTAAACTTCTCATTGAGTTATGTAACTTTATCTTTATTATCTATATTTTAGTCAGCAGCTGGCTCTCCCATTAAAGAGCTACATATCCTGGTGATTCTGGTGATCTTCTCGCTAATCCTGTCGACTATGATGTTCGTGTTCCTCTTCAAATGCATCAGAAAGCTATACCAGGACCACAAAATTATCAAGGTGAGCCATTGATGGAGGCAACGGGAAAACATTTGTCCCGTGGGTAAAAGTAAAGTAAAGTAATAGTTATTTGTGTTACAAGGGGTCAAATTAATATTTGGATTCTAAAGTAGAATCCTGAGCGTATAGTGAGGAATTCAATATACGCCGCCCGAGATCAAAATAATTTGTCCCCGAGTGAAACACACTATTTTTCATCACTATCTATGAGATTTTTTTACATTAAACCTTCGCACGAGCGCCTCCAACCTAACTACGCAAATCTATCAGTAGCACGGAGCGGACCAATCAGAAGAGAGAAAGCTCAAACTCCTATGGGAGCAAAATTGAATTTGGCTCCCGTTATCCTCTATAGTCAATTGTCGTTTTTCGAATAGGTGTGATGAAAAAAGTTTTTTATTGTTTTTACAAGACGTTATACAATTAAAAGGGTTCGAGATCTCTTATGAGTAGTAGTTTTTTTCTTCGTTAAATGTTCTGTTAATTTTAATTCTGTGTCTGTGTTGACGATCTCTGTGGCGCAAATGTTAGCATGGTCTGCAAATATTTGTTACGGGTCTGGGTGTTGTGATAAGATAAAGATAAAGATAAAGATACTTTATTTGTTTTGAATATGGTAATTTTACATAGATGGTCATAATTCACACGTCCAACATACTCAGTCATACATATGACATACAAATAATTTAGTTCCCATAAGTAGGTACTTGGTAGATACATCCATTACCATGTCATTATAAATAGTACCTAATAATTAACAATTTAAAGAATTTTTGGGATGCGCATTGAAATCACCACCATGTGGTACCATGGTACTCGTAATACCTGATACCCACGACACAGGGAATCCTAGTATGGGAGCAGGACTACGTATGTGACCGGTGGGTGTTATGTTATGTAAGTTGTAGTGCCATGGTACTCGTAGTTCCTGATACCCACGACACAATGTAGGATCAGAGGCCTTACCATGAGCTCTTATTGCGACTTAGTCCAAAAACTATTCAGTGCAAAATATTTTTATACATCTCAGGAACACATAAGACAGTCCTGCGAAGATCGACTGGACCGACTCGACAGTTTGGTCGAGAACCGACTCACGCTTGACGCTAAACGTTTGCAACGTGACAGTGAACCGCGAGCCTCGCTAGAGAGAGAGAACCATACTAATGAAATGTTCAAGAGGAAAAGAGACAGCTTCTCAAAGCGCAAAGTAAGTGTTGGTCACCAAATCTTTTAACACAGTGCCCTTAGACATGTCAAAATTTTAAATTTTTATTTTATTTCTTCTTCCAATCAATATCCTCCCTTAATATTTACCAATGATGTTGTTCAATCATCGTCATCCCCTTCGGCCGCTTTGATCATCATTATCAATTGTCATCTACCATTCGTAAGTGGCATGAAATTCAAATTTATCGTGTTTTTTGCTCATCACAGCTCATAAACACTTCGTGTGATATCAAAAACTAATTTTGCGAAAACTAGGAGACATACCACACATGTTTTAATTGATAGTCTCTCATAAATATAATTAGTTAAGCTATGAATATCCTTCAATTATTTTCAGTGTTTTTTTTTTGTTCAGGAGCATTCGTAGATAAACTAATGATATACCTCCTGTGGCGCGGCTGCGATGCAGGAGGTTGCGGGTTCGATCTCCGCCTCGGAACAAATATTTTTAGGATCTGCAGATAATTGTTCCGGGTGTTCTGGGTATTTTCTATGTTTAATAAAAAATATCTATCTATGTAATGTATTGTATTAAGTATATCAATTATCTAGTACCCATCATAAAACAAGCTCTGCTTAGCTTGGGGCTAGATAATGTTGTGTGAAATGTCTAGCAATATTTATTTATTTTATCTATTTTTATATTTATGAGATAATATAAATCAACACATGTATGTTGGGTATCTCAGTCTTCGCAAAATCAGTTTTCATGAAGAATGAGCTGTGACGAGCAAAAACACAATAAAAATTTAATTTCGCGCCTTTTGCGAGATGCACCTTAATCGACCATCGTAAATCATAAAATATCGTCATCAATCTTAATCACCAAACTCTTATTGTCTTCGGCAGCCAACAAGCATTGACTCCGACTTCCAAGAGACACACATAGACCTGGACGAGGAGGTCTGGAGACGCGAAGTGGACACTCAGATCGAACCCGAAGACATACTGATAGAACGCAACGGTAGAACGAGACGGCACGACATGAGTAAAAAGGAGGAGAGCATACGGAATAAGAGAGAGAGCGAGGAACGGAAAGAGATAAGGGATGTATCTGTCGGTGCGCCTGATACGAAGGAGACGGGCTGTCAGACGAGGGAGAGTTTATTCCAAACTGATCCACCGCCAAGTTCTGATGGGAAAAGTAAGTATTCAATAGATTTAATAATAACTCTGACCATGGGAAAAAAGAAAGCAATGGATCTCATTACGAAAGATGGTTTTTGAGTTAGGAACAGTACGGCTAGTACAGGCTGGTTAAAGTTACAAAGACGCTAGCGAGACGACCTCAATGTTAATATTATTTTAAATTGAAAAAAACGGCTAATTACCAGTGTTTTCCGTCACTTTTGCTGACGTTTCGAGACTGAGTTCAGAAGCCTCTTCATCATGAGCACCGCCCGCGACCGCGTTCGACGGTAGAACGGCGAATACTGCGTGCGCACGCTCCGCTCGCCTCGATAGGGGCGACGGCAGCGGCGGTAGGTTCGTTGCGCGCGCGTCGAGATTACGTTCATCTACGTCACTGCCTACGTCATCAGGATCAGGCTGCGTGCACACTACACTCACGGTATCACTCTCCAGACCGATTGCCGTACTAAAATCAGGAATAGCGGAATAGAACACAGGCTTCTATGCTGGTGAAATACCCCGATCTCGATTGAAGTTCGGATGACGGCTGATCTCAATTGCTTCCCGTATCTTGCGAGGAACAAAAAGCTTCTCGCTCGCAAGAACAGAAGTCTTGTCAAATCGTAGGTAGTGGGACGATTAGTTTTTTTTCAATTTAAAATGGTTCCCAACCACGAAAGTTTCAATTCTATAATGTTAATATTGGCCAATGACATCGGGGTGGCAAGAAATCTTTGTAATTTGATTGGTTAAAATTTTACATTTAATTTTTTTAATAGTTTTGATTAGTAACATCAATGTTCACCAGATCATAGCCACGATATCTATCAGTAACTACTCTACATTCTGTAAATTTGAATGGTGTTTCGTATTAAGTCTCGTTTTTTCTCTCAAGGTTCAAGCAGTAACAGCCGTGGTTTTTCAACTTTCGGATACTCTGGCGCGACGATCATCAGACCTTCAACTCCCACCAACACCTCGGAGATCACGATAGAGCTGCTAAAACAAGTGCCGAGGCAAGAATCGGTCAAGCCACGTAAGTTTACTTGCATAATAGTCAGTCTATAGTTTGTTTTATTCGTCATTATCATCATCATCATCAGCAGCAGCAGCATTTAGAAG
Source organism: Epirrita christyi (assembly GCA_951392215.1). Lineage (NCBI taxonomy): Eukaryota > Metazoa > Arthropoda > Insecta > Lepidoptera > Geometridae > Epirrita > Epirrita christyi. Next base: position 1,994,594 of record OX595858.1, on the reverse strand, counting down.
TCCACTGCTAGACATAGGCTTCCCTCTTAGAATAACACGATGAACGGTCTAGAGCCGCCTCTATCCACCGACTTCCTGCGATGTTTATAATGTCTTTAGTCCATCGAGTGGAGGGCATTCCTCTACCGCGTCGTCCGGTTTGTGGTTGCCACTCGTTAACCTTTATTCCCCAACGTTTTGAGGCTCAATTCTTTAATTTATTTTAAAACTACACTGAAAGTTAACCGAATCGAGGCTGAATTGTGAATTGACAGAAAGTTGGTATTCTGTTCTCTCATAAATAACAATCTAGTTTACTTTCAATTCACGATGACTACCATTAGAGTAGGATAGTTACATATACAATTGGAAAAGAGAGACTCCATCTACTTAAGCTAAAATTATCGAAAAAACTTTGAATCGTTCAAGTTTCGGTCACATTTTGATATAATCACATTACAGTGTTGTATTTTAAGCTAAGATAATACCGTTTCTGACATTTAAGACATTGACACAAGATCGAAACATGATCCGAACTTTATTTTAACTACATTTTAGTTAGAGAATTGGACCTCTGTTTTACGAAGGAAGAAGGTATACATATTATAACAAAATTAAAATTTATACCTACAGTATTACTCGTATTAGAACAATTCAATGTTGGCGATAAATTTAATTTGCAAGTACGCTGCCCACTCTAGGAATACCTGTGTTGTGGTTAGCTAACCTCTTCCGAACATTGTAACCGTACATTGATGGATGAGGTTACGCGTAATGATAGTACCATAACGAAATTTATGTTTTAGTAAAGCGGTAGCAGTTTTACTAAAACTGTGTTGATCAATTTTCCAAAGTTTAAAAGTCACGTGATCTTCTATTTCATTTCACTACACTATTAAGCTACATTAGTTAAAATTATACCAAAATTTCACAGTTATTAATAAAGTACACGACGACCCAACGTATTTTTTCGAAAAAGGCGGGAAAAGTCCGTCAATACAAGGTTGAAATCACTCCTATTATTTCCGTTTATTCAAGTTCCATTAAAGAAAATACGTCCCCCAAAAACTCAAGGTGACATAACATTGTTAAAAAACAAAATTGTCACAAAATAAATACAAAAGTAGGTTACATAATAAAAAAAACACACAAAATGGTGTCATGCGTGTTGTGTGGAGACAAATAGATCCCTTACTCAGCATACAGCCACACCGGACCAGTACTCAGGTGGATGCTTCTGTCCATCCACTTTGTTGACTTTTACGATATCCACGGGAGGCAGATAGCCATGTTGTATTATACACAACTGGTCTATTAATTCGGAAGCCTAGTTTCTATTACAATTACTAAAGCAACTATCGTTTTGCAGACGTACCGGGGAGGAATGCCACACTGACTAAATTTACGGCCCAAATACCGATACGGGCCACAGTTTGGCTTTGGATATTTATGGGCCGAACTATATATCTACTGTGGTATAGTCATGGAAATAATAGAATAGGATGAGAGTAGCACAACCCAACAGTTGTAGGATAAGCTTTAGATGGCGTTAGTGATGATCTTTATCTATGCCTAGCTATTAGGTCGATGGTGATAATATAGACTATTCATGAAATCGAGAGTGTACGCTGTGACAGTTCGACAGTCCCAATATTATAAGTATTTGGTATCAGTGATTGAGGTTGGAACAAAACTGTATTTAAAAAAAATTAAGGGTGCGCCCAGAGGCCCACTTCTCTTAATTATTTAAAAACTACACTGAAAGTGAATCGAATCGAGACTGTGAATTGACAGAAAGTTGGTATTCTGCTACCTCATAAATAACAATTTAGTCTTCTTTCAATTCACGGTGACTACCATTAGAGTAGGATAGTTATATTATACATATAATTGGAAAGAGTAAAGAGAGACTCCATCTACTTAAGCTAAAATTATCGAAAAAACTTTGAATCGTAGCTTTGAAGTTTCGGCCACATTTCGATATAATCACATTACAGTGTTGAGAGAATACCATTTCTGACATTTAAGACATCGACACAAGATCCGAACTCTATTTTAACTATTTTTTAGTTAGAGAATTGAACCTCTGATTCAACAGTTGTTTCATTTTCAAGCAAATGATACACACAATTTTAATGGAATAATTGAATGAGTCATTTAATATAAGTGACGCCTCTTAGCATGGAACGACAACAAATTTCAAGAAATTTCCGTTTCTTTACAGAAAAGAAAACGGACCGCCGTCCAATGAGCACTGAAACTACCCGATCCGCTCCCGACGTCATCATAGTCTCCAAGCCGATTCGCTGATTGTGACCTTTGGGGCCCCCACCTTGGGCCCCAACACCCCCCGAGTGGCCCCTAGAGCCCAGACTACGTCCGGAGGGGTCCCATAGTCGCTTAGACACAAGCAGTATAAACTTTGACTCGTCTGAAGGGTATTACAGCCAATACTTCGATCAGAGAGTTACATATGATTACTGTTTGAAAAGTGATTTTTATAAAAGCCAGACTCTGCCGAGAAATTTAGATACCTCAGATTATAAGATTGCTCCTCGAAGAAGTGTGTGTTTTTATGATGTTGATGATGATGGTGACAGGAACACTTTTGTGGTTAAAGCCGATATTGAAGCTCCTAGATAACGAATGGTTTAGTGACTAGGTTAGTGAAATAATTAGTTAATTATAATTCAACTAATAATTAATTAATATTTAAGTTCCGAAAAAGTTAACCAATTAATTGGTTAACGTAATTTAAGGTGTGTTATGATTGATTGATTAATGCATTGCAAATATTTGAAATATAATATTTGTATCATAAAAAAAATATTTAAGTTCCTAAAAACTTAACCAATTAGTTGGTTAACATATTTAAGTTGTGTTGATTGATCGATTAATGAATTGCAAAATAAATTAATATTTAAGTTCCGAAAAAGTTAACCAATTGATTGGTTAACATAATATTTAAGTTGTGTTAGGATTGATCAATTAATGAATTGCAAAATAAATTAATATTTAAGTTCTGAAAAAGTTAACCAATAAATTGGTTAACATATTTAAGTTTTGTTAGGATTGATCGATTAATTAATTGCAAATGTTTTATTGATTATTTAATTAGTTGAGTATATTTAAGATACGTTTCGGGTAAACAATTAATTGGTTAGCCAAGTTAAGTGTGGCTCGATAAATAAGTAGACAAATATTTAGTTTTGTCAAGGTGAAACAATTTATTAGCTAATTCATGTTTTTGTAAAATAACTAACAAATTTAATGGTTACCTAATTAATACTGAAGCATTGTTGTAACATGTTAACAACTCATTGTTGACGTTGCCGTTTGTTAAAGTTTCGTTAAAAATATAATTATAGGTTAAAACCTATATTTTTTTTTCCATACTTTGAAGAAAATGTAACAACGAACCAATCTTATTTCTTTTATGAATTAAATTGGACTAGAAATGGACTGTTACCACACTGGTGTATCTGTTTATCTATTTTCGAAAAGATATTAATAGATAATTCTAATAAATTAATTTTGATAAGGTGGATCGTCTCGAATGTGGTGTGAAGTTCAAATTTATTCGTGTTTTTTGCACAGCTCATCAATACTTCTTGTGATAGCGAAAACCTGTTTTGCGAAAACTTAACACATGTTTTAGTTGATAGTATTTCATAAAGATAACTAGTTTAGCTACGAATATTGTTCAATGATTTTTAGTGTTTTTTTTTTGTTTATTGATATGCGTAGCTTAACTAATGACATAATATAAATTAAAATATGTGTGGTGGGTAATCTAGTTTTCGCAAAACCTGTTTTCGCTATATCAAGAAATGTTAATGAGCTGTGTTAGCGATCTCTCGTCCGAACATCCGACATCTTTATGTTCACCGTGTTTTGTTATGTTATCGAATTGTTTTCATGGTGTTTGTGAAATATGTGTAGTTCTAGATGAAAACAAACCATTATTGTTTTCATGTGAATACTTTTTTTTCGCATTTCAAATTATTTTATTTAGTTTTAAACAGTTGTTTTGAATTATATTTGAAATAAATTTAAAAATTGTTATAAATGTTAAAGATTTTATTAAACAAGTAGATATTTATTTCCTAAAAATTTGTGCAACCATGAAACTACTTTTGTTTTTAATAATTTAAATTTTTCAATAAAAATGTCTTCCAACGTAATATAAAGTCATTTGTTTTTAAATAGAATAATTCTGAAAAATCATAAGAAAATCTATGTTATGAAGATATTATTAAGACCAAAGCTGTATTGTGTTGTAGATATAAATTAACTTAGAAAATGTATAAAAATCAAAAGGTTGTACAATTTGTAAATAAGAATAAGAAAAATAATAAAAAAATATTTTTACTAGCTTTGCGATAAATTTTGACAATTGAATAAAGCTAGCCTTCCGAGATGGAATGCTGACCGCAAACTGCAACAGCAAACATCAAGCGACAACAATGGTTTCTATGAATCTCTATGAAATTGATTCCGAGCGCGGCAACACTGCGGTCTGCAGCGCAAGTAGTGACGCGAACCGCAGACAGTTCACACGTCTAATGTACACGCACGAAGGTACAAGAGTGACTGAGGCATGGTTCTATGCATTGTGCAGCCACGGCATGCCGCATGCCGCCGCGTTTAGTAGCACTGCGGTGGACCGCATCCGCCAGCCGCAGTGTCGCCTGCGGTTGCGGGTCTACAGCCCATCTCTAGGAAGGCTAGCTTAAATATTTTAACATAGAAATGGTTTCTACCGCAGTCAATACATTACGTGATTAACCATGTTAAAACTGACGCCTAAATAAGCGTGTTTAAGTAGTTTAACCAAGGCCTAAACATCAGTTTCTTCCAATTTCACAACTTACTTAAAGAAGGTCGTATCCTTTCATAAAACGCTTACCCCATATAAATTCCGGGTAAAGTCTCATATTGAAATACATTACATTTTTTTCCTAAAACCTAAAAAGCCACATCCCAACTAAGCTAACAGCAGTTTGCCGACTCTGAGTAAGGTTAGTCTCTATTTGTACTTATTGTACATCATCAAATCAAATCAAATGAAAAGAATTTTATGCATTGAAATCACAAGAACCATTTTGAATCGTCTTATAAACTAAAATTACTCCTGTTCCAACGCGACCAAGCCTAGAAGAATCAGACAACAAACACGGCTTGGCTTACATAAACGGTCCGTCTTACCACTAGGTGAGAAGCGCCTGTGTAGTGCCTCGGTGCATCAATTTGTTGGCCCACTGCTAGACAAGACTATTCGCCACAGCATTCTATGTGGGAACATAGAATGCTGTGGCGAATAGTTTTGAAACGCCTCCATCTTCCCGCAAGCATTCTAACTTTAAAGTTCACCGGATGTAAGCCACCAGAGGGCCTAGCCAAACGGCATTTGCTTCGAAGCGATTCCATTTCTACAGTCGTAATACAATACAATAGACCACGTGACATATCGATAGCTAGCGTCAATCCCATACATTTTGGACTTTTCTACTGGCGTCATCGCTATCAGAATGTTACTTTGTCTAAGGCCTCTGATCAGTAACTAGGTACTCTTAATTTTTACGTACTTAGTATTGGTAAAATGCGGTAATTTACATCTTTGTACTGCAGCAAAGGGACAACAAAATACGGTTAAAGCTATAAGGTAAGTTTGTAAACTTGAAAACTAAAATAAGTCTTAATTCTAGCAGACGAAGTGTACTCAAAAGATAATAATTAGTTTCAGCTGCTAAAACTCTGCACTTTCGAAGTGTCAAGCAAATTTAAGCTTTTAATCTTAATTTCCAGTAACACTGCAGGTGCAAAGTTTGTTTTTAAATAAACAGACATCCGTCTCAAACCATTAAGTCAAAGTTATTCATAACATGGGATATATAATGTATATTATCGAGAGGATTCTATTAAACATGTTCCTACCACATAGTAAAGAAAACGGCGAGGCTTATTTCTACCGACACACAATATTTTTGTCATTTTTCTTTATGGTCTAACTAAACTAACTCCAAAAGAGCGATATAAAACACCAATAGAATATACGACTATACACCACGTACTTTACTATTCTCCTGCTGACGTTTCGTTGACCATTTCGAGGTCCTTCCTCATGAGCACCGATCGCTAAATAAATGATAACAAGCCTCGATAACTTCAATTCTATCAATAGAATATAGTAATATTATTTGAAAAAATGTTTGCATAATCTGCAAATAATCATATTTTTTAATGTCTGTGTGTTGTGGTACCATGCAAGTACTTGTAGTTCCTGATACCCACGACACAGGGAATCCTAGTGTGTGATCAGGACTATGTATGTGACTGTTGGGTGTTTGCTATGTTATTATTTGAAAAAATATTGAAGAAATGTTAACACCGCTATGGCGACTTCTTTACGATGTAAATAAGATGACTTCTTTACACTCTACGCGCTTGACTATAACGGCAGTGTAATAGTTATTTGTTATACAAGAGTGCAAAGTTGCTTTTTAACCGCGTGCTCAGTTTTGAAGTCCCTCGCTAACGCTCAGGATTAAATCCTGAGCGTTAGCGAGGGAATCAAAAGAGCACGAGGTGAAAAATACTCTTTCCGAGATGGTGGGATGAAAAATAACTTGTATCAACCAGAAACACAATTTTTATCTTTTGATGAAATAAATATTGCATACATTTTTCTTATTATAATTTGGTGAAAGCATTACAAAATAGATTCAGGATCTTCTTCGAGAACATTTTTCTCTAGATTTCCATGGGTATTTTTTATATCGTCCACAAATAACTTCAACGGTTGGAAATTTACATTTCAGTTCACAAATTACCAAAAGGATACTTATTCTTCGAAATTCAAGGCGTGAATTTTAGAAGCCTCTCAATTTTATTACTGGAATTAAAACTTGGGCATCGTCACAGCATAAATAGGACGGTTGGATCATTAGGAACCACAATACTGACTAAAAGTAGACGACGTATCTTTTCAATAAAGGCGTGAAACTTTATTGAAAAGAGACGTCTATACTTTTATTTTCTAGTGTTTTTAAGTTGTATCGTGTAATTTTGATGGCATTTTAATTGATGTAGCTTATTTTAAAAGCACAAATCTAGTGAAATGAAATAGAAGTGTATTGCGTGATTTTTCAATGGGATTGAAAATTGTCATCCAAAGTTTGAGTAAAACTACCACCGCTTTCAAATAATAAAAAAATACATGAATCTGGCAATAAGCCATGCGACGCCAGATAAAAAATTAAACAATACCTTGCTTTAACTGCTTTCAGACCTAACATTTTATGCACACTAAGCACACAATAAGACACAATAGGGAACCCAAAAATCAGCTTTGATTTAGAAAATTTAATGAATTATGATAAAGTTTAAGGCTTTTTCGATTGTAGACCATCAAAACATGTTCGCATAGCTTAGCGTGGCAAAATTGCCTCGACTTGATTTGAAGCAAAATATTTGGGGTCATCATTGAACGAGCGTAACGAAATTCTCTGTTCACTTAGGGGGGCAGCGTTTTTAAGTATCTATATCTATTATATTTGATGGGAGTTTGTTTGATGATAACTTTCGAATCGTTAATTCATAGGGATGAATATCAAAATATCGCTAGTTCTCTATTCAGGGCGAACTAGTACTAGTTTATTATTGAGTAGAAGTCGGTCCAAGCACTACTGTTGTATGCAGTGTCCTGACTGTTTAATTTATCGTCTGTGGCATCTTCCCAGATTCAAGTGAGTTTATGAAGGGGATTTTTAACCCAATAAAATGTATTAGTTTGATAGAAATTAATGAGCGAATGTTTTGTAATTAAGGATTCTAGGAAGACTCGAAAATATTCAATAATTAATAGAAAATTCAGATTTTTCTCGTCATCTCTGAAAAACCTTGTAGCTTTATGATCGAATAATATTTGGACATCAAAGAATAAGAAATCTCTTTTCTAAGAAATTAGAAAGGTTTATTTAATTTCCAAGAGCTTAAATCATTTTGATAATTTAAATGCTTGCTTTTTTGTTACATAAAATATAAAAATATTTATTTTGACTGTTCGCTTTATCTTAGGGTTATCGGGTTGGAACAGGTGTATTTTTAGTTTCAAAGACGATTCAAAATGATCCTTGTGATTTCAATTAATAAAAAACATAATTTTGACTTTGATTTTTACAGTGGGGTGATATGTTATGTTATGTTATAAAGTGAATTAAACCAGTACAGCTCTGTGTTTGATACTTAATTTTAATGTATTTGAACTAACAAAAAGTAGTACTTTTCTTAGTGTAAATAGTGAGAACAATGTAAATAGAATAATAATTTATAAATTGTTAAATTTTTAAGTAAATAATAAATTTTAAGTAATTTTTCTAAAGTAATAGTTGTTTTTATTCCTATAAAATGAAATCGAATAACATTATTATTAGTCATATTTAATATAATAAAAATGTATAAAGGTATTACTAGAGCTTTAAATTTTTTTTTATTTTATTGCTGGATATCGATTTTATGATAATGATTTTGTTTACTATTGATATATCAATAGTTAACAAAATCTCTTCCTAAGATTTGCTATATTCATAAGACATAAGTACAGAGGCCCAATTCTCTAAGTTATTTTAAAACTACACTGAAAGTTGACCGAATCGAGACTGAATTGTAAATTGACTGAAAGTTGAATTTCTAGTCCCTCATAAATAACAATTTAGTCAACTTTCAATTCATGGTGACCACCATTAGAGTAGGATAGTTATATAATTAATTGGAAAGAGTAAAGAGAGACTCCATCTACTTATGCTAAAATTAACGAAAAAACTTTGAATCGTTCAAGTTTCGGTCACATTTCGATATAATCACATTACAGTGTTGTATTTTATGTCCGGAGAATACCATTTCTGACATTTAAGACATCGACACAAGATCGAAACATGATCCGAACTCTATTTTGACTATTTTTTAGTTAGTGAATTGGGCCTCTGATGTAAGAACCAAGCAAGTTGTGTAACTTTGGGGTAGGATGGTGCAAAACTGAACACCCCTCCACCGCTCTTATAACACCTGACACAAGGATTCCCTGTGTCGTGGGTATCAGGAACTACGAGTACCATGGTACCATAACACCCAGACCCGAAACAAATATCAGATCATACAAACATTTGTCCCGCAGCGGGAATCGAACCCGCAACCTCTTGCATCTCAGCCGGTAACTCGCCCGCCGCGCCACAGAGGTCTTCTAAAAAACGGCAGGTGGCAGGTGGTCGGCAAATCCCTCTAATACATACTTTGGCTTCGTTCAACAGTGGACGTTTAAGGGCTGATGATGATGATGATGGTGATGATGAATACAATATCGGTTCCAGAACACTATACCCAATTTGTTGGCAACCTATTCTCCTCGGTACACTAGACTAGACCTATCTCATGAATTTCACGCTCCAATTACTATCGACGTTTCGATCTCAATATTTAATAGTTACCTAGAAAAAACTATTGACTTTTTAGCTCTGAGTCATGTACTAATGCTTGTCATTTTCTCTGTCACTGTCTAACACGCACGTTTTAGTGTTTGTGTGACAGTGACGGAGACAGTTCTAACCATTAGTACGTACGGGCCATAGCTACTTACAACTTCTATTTATCTACACTGAGAAAACAGTTCATCAAAAAATATGGTGATTTCACGTAAAGTAGGGAGCATACGGAAATAACCATAAAGTACGATGAAACTACTGTTGCTGCTGCTAACCATATATTATGATGAGCTGTCACCATGCATTAGTAGTTCGTATCACCGTATGTCCGGACTTACGGTGACGGTAATCGTAATGGACCATTACTTTTTGAGAGAGAGCATAACATTATATATGACTGTCATCATATTTTTGTATGCTTTCCTACTATTTTTATGTGCTCTCCTCTAATTTCCGAGTAATCCCTATTATTTTATCATACTATTTATCCATGCTTTCCTACTATTATTGTATGCTTTACTACTATTTTTAATGTGCTTTCCTCTCATTTCCGAGTAACTCCTGTTATTTAATCCTACTATTTATCCATGCTTTCCTACTATTATTGTATGCTTTACTACAATTTTGAATGTGCTTTCCTCTTATTTCCGAGTAAATAACAGGAAATACTCGGAAATGAGAGGAAAGCACATTCAGAAAAAAGTACCTACGCAATACAGAAAATAACCCTAATAAAGTAGGTACTTCTAGACAGAAGTACCTACTTTATTAGGTATTATTCTAGAACAGTGGATTTGGGATTTGGTGAATTATTTGCTATAATGGAAAAACATATGACGGATTAACATTTTAATTAAAAATTACAAAATATTATTAAATAACGCAAAATATATAATTTAGAGTAACGGAGTAGTAGTTTCGGGGTAACGGAGGCGGGCTCGCACCGTCTCTTGCCAGAGGGCGCACGACCTCCTGTCACGGACCAGCTGAGGGTCGAGACCACTGTTCCAAAGCTGACTGCACCTTATCCGCGTCACCTGTACAAAATTGCAAGTGGTTAGGTCAAATAGATTTTTATATATGGGGGTCGAAAGTAGCTTTAAATTTGGGGTAGGAAATTCTGCCGAAGTCAGCCTACAAAACTCGAAAGGAAATTAGCTAAATTTACCTAAATACAGTATTTTGTGACATGTTTACTTTATGGTACCATAAAGAGTATCTCTAATTAACATGGGCTTTCACATTAGATATTTTACTTAATACGAGACTAAAATCAATACCTTATTCAAATCCCTGGTGATTGATCCTAGAACACGACGCGACTTCAGGCGTGCTGGACAGAGAACGGGATCGAGACTCGGGCTTTGCCAGGATACCCAACGTAATAAGATAGGCACGTTGAGCCCTCCAGGCGTTCACCAACCAGCCATGGTTTGGTAGGCGTCAGCAGGCAGATGCGTAGTAGAAAGGTGGAGATTATTTTATGTACAACCACATCATTTTAAATGGACATCAGCTGGGCATCAGTCGGCAAAACTGGGTCATGTACTGTCACAAGCTTTTACATCAACAGCTTGCATAAACTGGTGCACTAATCTTAAAACACTTATTTTTGTACACGAACAAATGTTAGGTATTATGAAACCCAGCTGATCTTTGTTGCACTTTGTTGCTTCAAATCACTTCACATTTTGTAACACTAACTATAGACCATCCGTAATATTTAAAATAAAATTACAAACAAAAGGCGGAGCGCATGTGCTTCCCTGCTAACTGAATAGAATAAAATGACCGGGCTAGGACCTACCCGCGTGCCGTTCGCAGTAGACTGGTGATTTCACAGTATTTTAATATGCCGGTCATCCAATATTATGAATCCTGTAATCATACTTTAGTAAAACGATAAACGTATTTTTGTGTGATGATCATGGTATTTTGGAGTGCCGCGTCAAATATTATGGTTCCGTAATCATATTCGATGGTAATTTGTTACGTAATTGTATTTTTGTGTGCTAGTCATGGTATTTTGGTGTGCGGTGTCAAATATTATGATTCCGTAATCATTATTTGATGTTTGTTCATTTGTTAATTAATTTTTGTATGCCCGTAGTTACATAGATAGATAGATAGATTAACACTTTATTGTACACCAGGAATACATAAAAGGATTTATTAAAATTAGCAGTACAATGGGCGGCCTTATCGCTGAGAGCGATTTCTTCCAGACAACCTTTGGATGGACAGTAACAAGCGAAGCAGTAACGAAACGGCGGAAGATATAGTCCGTAGTCGTATATTATAAGGATTTTATGCATAGAAGCTTCAAGAAAATTGATGCTAACTACAAAAATAAAGTGACGAAAACTGTTATATCTTAGGTATCATCGAATTTCTGCCAACCAGACATCCAGCAGACCATTTCATATTACGTAGTGTTATTTTAAGAGGAAAGCATCGTAAAGTATCGATTTAATCTTCTTATATTCTGTCACCGTTTATTACGGAGAATGGTCATCATAATATTGTATTACTTACTATTTAAACTAGATTATTTTATTATATATACATGATACAACCTTATTTTAGAACAATTCATCGTATTTTTGAAAGACGTATTGATATTTTATAATGAAACCAAAATGACATTTTTCTCAGTGTAGGGTTTTCAATCAAGAATCTTGTTCATTCAACCGAAAATTACAGTTAAAGGCTTTTTCCAGAACTTACCATGAGCGCATTTAGCGATTTTCAAAAACTATTCATTAAAAAATATCGGTTCCGTGATGTCCGCAGCTATATTTAAAGGCACAGTAGCAGAAGGTCTATAGACTTCTGCGATTAAAGTTATTCAATGTTGACGGATGTCAACGACGAACCGATATTTTGTACTGAATATTTAAAAAACTGAATCGCTAAAGAGCTCATGGTACCTAAGGCCTCTGGAAAAGGCCTTTGAATGTAATTGTAGAGAAAGAACAAGAGTCTTCGAGATAAATATAAGTTACTTAGCCCGTAATAATGGTTGGAACTGTCTCCGTCACTGTCACACAAACGCTAAAACATGCGTGTTAGACAGTGACAGAGAAAATTACAAAACTGATATTTTCGTTCCGCCACTATATATGTATATGCTAAGTGGACGGTGTTAAGCAGAAAGGTGTCAACCCACAACACTACTCATTTTAAGTTATTGATGCCATTGGATTCTAGACTCTAGTAAAGTGCGTGGTCACTAACTATTGGCCGAATAGACATGCTCAAAGAAGCGCAGCAGGCTAAGGAGAGAGCTATGCTGAGAGTTTCACTACGTGATAGAATCCGAAATGTGGAAATCCGTAGAAGAACCCGTTTATTCCAAATAATTCCAATATCTCTCAAAATAAGTAAGTTGAAATGGCAATGGGCATGTCTTAGGTATAGCTTACAGAAGTGACATGCGTTGGTTGGGGCATAAAGGTACTCGAGTGGCGACCAGAAACCGGACGAAGAAATATGGGTTATTATTCCCAGTCCTATGAGGGAGCCCTCCTCTCGTTTTTTTTTTTTTTTTATGCTACTTGGCAAGCAGTCAAGCTTGCGGCCCACCAGATGGAAAGCAGTCTATGAACGCCTGTAACACCAGAGGCATCACACGCGCGCTGCCGACCGTGAGACATAAAGATGAGAAGTCTCATGTGCCTGTAATTTCACCGGCACCCGTACCCTTCAAACCGAAACACAGCAATGCGAACACTACTGCTTGGCGGCAGAAATAGGTACGGTGGTAGTACATCCGCGGACGAACTCTTTCACAAGAAGTTCTACTACTAACGATGGACTAAAGACATAATAATCGTCGCAGGAAGTCGGTGGCTGAAGGCGGCTAAACATATTTTAGGCATTCTAGGGGGGTAGGGGGAGACCCTCCTCTCTATGGACTTATAAACGGTGAAGGAAGTCGGTGGATGAAGGTGGATTAAGACCGTTCATCGTGGCATTCTAGGGGCGAGGCCTAAGACCAGCAGTGGACTTCAACAGGCTGATGTTGATGATGATAAATAAATTAATAAATAAATATTTGCTGGTTTCTTTTTTTTTTTCTGAAGGACAAAATGCAGTTGGCCTCAGACGGCCGATGCTGCGTTACCGGACTTTTGGTGAGCGCGGAAGGCGCTCAACCGTTAAAATTAGGTTGGGGCAACTAGCGCAAGGGCACCACTTAGGTACGGACCTCGGCTTGGGCCGTTGCCAGATTGGGAGGAATAGGAAAACGCCCCGGAACATGCTTGTAACGGTTTAGGTGTGTGGTACAGAAGGAAAAGACTGGAGGATAGGAGCAAACGCCCCGGAACATGCTTGTACCGGTTTAGGCGTGTGGTACTGAAGGTACTTAAAGTCTTCGACCCCGCCGGCGGGGTCGCTGTATCTGTGTAGTGTTTACTCTGTCGTGATTGGATGACGACGCCCCCACATTCGCGGCGGTGATTTCATCATCCGGGTCACCAAGAACGTGTCTTGGTCGACGAAGGGATTTTAAATGCTGGACATTTCACACAACATTATCTAGCCCCAAGCTAAGCAGAGCTTGTGTTATGGGTACTAGATAGCTGATACCCAGAACACCCTGAACAAATATCTGCGGATCGTACAAATATTTGTTCCGAGGCGGGAATCGAACCCGCAACCTCCAGGCGAACCTTCGCCCGCTGCGCCACAAAGGAGAGGAGGAAGAGGGAAGGAGAGAGGAGGAGGGGTGGGGAGGGAGGATGGTGACACCAAAACTTTCGTATTTATATTATGAGTAGGATTTCTGAAAAACTTTTAGTAAATAGATCTCGCTAACGATTTCACACCTACTAGGAAAAGACTTCAAAAGGCAAGTAGGGGTAAAATAAGTTGATAAATTATGGTTGCAATTTCAAGTAGCGAGCAAGGAGGCAAATACAGAGTGAATTTTTAACTTCATAATGACTTAGCAACTTTATGGAATTTAAGTAAAGGCTGATGTAAACTGAAGCACGAGACGAAGAATTGTAAATTATCACACTCACACTATATATATATAATATATACCGGGCGTCCCACGGATATGCCACATGGAGGGAAAGTACCTTGAATATTATAGATGGAACATTTTACTGCAAGAAGACATTATTTAAATTTAAAAACAATTTAAACTGCATTCATAGATATTTAAATAATTACATGGTTGAACCGAGAATCGAATCCGTTACACGAGAAAAATAATCAGCCTATAGTTTTATCATACCGATCGAAATGATTCATCATAAGGATTATTTTTTGCTGAATAAATTAGTGTCAGAAATAAAAGGAAGACCAAGAGTTTTAACATTTGATGTGAAATTTTGTTCAGAAAAATTAAAAGCTGACATTGCCGTAAGGACATACAACTGACATTATCATAAGTACCTATTACTAATAAATGTACCCACTTGAGAAGAACCAGTATTAAAGTGTCCACGAGCTACATGCAGAAGTTAAACGTATTATTCTAAATATCCACCAAAACAAGATCAAAAAAATCGTCAGGGAGCGAAATAATCAAAAGAGTGCGACTTTGTATTCAACAGGAAGGGACTCATTTTGAGCATTTGATAAATTGATTAATTTTGTATAAAAATGTTAAAATTGATGGTCTTCCTTTTATTTCGGACACTATGTTAATTAGCAAAAAATAATCCTTATGATAAAGCCTTTCGATCGGTCTGATAAAACTACAGGTTGATTATTTTTCTCGTGTAACGGGTTCGATTCCCGGTTCAACCATGTAGTTATTTAAATATCTATGAATACAGTTTAAATTATTTTTTGAATTCAAATAATGTCTTCTTTCAGTAAAATGTTCCATCTACAATATTCAAGGTACATTCCCTCCATGTGGCATATCCGGGGGACACCCTGTATAATAAAATATATAGATTTTATAAATGCGAAAGTTTGTATTTATTTATTAATTTACCATGAGCTCTTATAGCCATTTAGTTCAAAAACTATTCAATACAAAATATCGGTTCGTCGTTGACATCCGTCATCATTGAATAACTTTAATCGCAAAAGTCTATAGACCTTTTGCTACTGCGGACATCACGGAAACGATATTTTGTACTGAATAGCTTTTGAACTGAATGGCTATAAGAGCTCATGGTAACATAACATAATACCCAACAGTCACATACGTAGTCTAAATCCCACACTAAGATTCCCTGATTCGTGTGTATTAGGAACTACGAGTACCATGATATTAAAGTCGGCATTAGGTACCATAACACCCAGACCTTGAACAAATATTTGCAGATCATACATTTTGTCCTGCAGCGGGAATCGAACCCGCAATCTCTTGCATCTCAGCTGGCACAGAGGAGGCAGAGGTAACACAGCAGCTTGTCTGTTCGTTATAGCAAGAAACATAACTTAGGTATGCATGCGATGATTCAGGAATAGTTACTACATCTACTAGCTTCTGTTCAGTTTTGATTAATTACAAATTACACCAAGAAAAACACTTATAAATACTTACTACACCCGTTGCCGCAAAAATAGCAGAAGCCAAAAACTCTAGCTTAGTATTTTCTTCACCGTTCAATATTCATATCCCATAAACTAAGTTAATTCCAGTATCCCAATCAGGGAAAATCCAATGTAAATTGAATTCCATATTTTGTATAGGACTTTCCGCTTTTGTTTAGCAAAGGCTTTCGAGGAAATAGGTCA
The DNA here is from genome assembly GCA_951392215.1 of Epirrita christyi. Lineage (NCBI taxonomy): Eukaryota > Metazoa > Arthropoda > Insecta > Lepidoptera > Geometridae > Epirrita > Epirrita christyi. The sequence continues at coordinate 1,978,425 of OX595858.1, read as the reverse complement.
CAGAGGCACTATAAATTTGTGAATGTAACGACATTCTGTGGAGCACGGTAGGACGTAATTGATTTAGTGAATGAATGGAAAATTTCTTGAAACTTTACTATAATATAGTAAATTATGGTGTGCCGTAGTGTGTCAGGATGCCGTGGTGAGTCCTAAGAATAAAGCCCTCCGTCTCCTCTCGCGGATGTTGTAAAAACAGACTAAATGATTACACCAGTGGATGGGCAGCAGCATTCACCTGAGTTTATCACTGAAACTCGAAGTATGTATTCATTTAAAACAAAGTTGAAACAGTGGCTTGTCGAGCATACCTTTTATAGCTGTTTTTTTTTTATGCTACTTGGCAAGCAGACAAGCTTACGGCCCACCAGATGGAAAGCAGTTACCGTAGCCTATAAGAACGCCTGTAACACCAGAGGCATCACACGCGCGCTGCCGACCCTGAGACATAAAGATGAAAAGTCTCATGTGCCTGTAATTTCACCGGCACCCGTACCTTTCAAACCGAAACACAGCAATGCGAACACTACTGCTTGGCGGCAGAAATAGATACGGTGGTAGTACTTAATTCATAGGCTATAATCATACCCAATTGTATTATTTATATTATAATTATTTTGATGAGACAAATATTATCGATAATGTTAGTTTCAATAGGATTTGTAAATATTAGGCATTGTACTTATATAAATATTTATGAGTACTCTACACCAATACTGCGATTATCAATCCGCCTGCCATACATGGTGATCATGGCAAATCTCCTCATTATATTATTGAGATGAAGACTTGTATTAGATTTTTTATTTAATTATCTAAATTAACATTAAAAATAATACGAGTATAATATTATACTTCTGTAAGTAAAAATATTAAGTTATCTTGCATATCACTTGGTGTCCAACAGTTTGCAAGCCTGGATTTCAAAGTTGGACAATATTAATTCGTCGTTGAACAACTGTTTAAGCTATTTCGAGAACTCTTGTCAAACACAAGACGGAAATTGAAGTTTGAATTTGTGTGGAATATAGTTATTTGGGTCGTGATCAATGGGAGGGGATGTTTCTGTTGCAATATTATTTTGAAGATGTCAAAACAAATACCATCCAATTACATACTACGCCAGGACTCTTGTGAAATGGCCGATGTCTAAAATAGAAAAAAAGTATTAAAATAGAACCCTCCGTCTCCTCCCGTGGAGGTAGTTACAATGGTAATGGACAGCAGCATCCACCTGAGTACTCATCACCAATTCGATAACCAATCCGCCTGCCGAACATGATGATTATGGATCCCCCCATTGCATTCTATGGGGGAGGCCTCATCCAGCGGGGGACGTCTAAAGGCTGCTGCTGATGATGATGATAGATAGATAGATAGATTAACACTTTATTGTACACCAGGAATACATAATAGGATTCATTAAAATTACCAGTACAATGAGCGGCCTTATCGCTGAGAGCGATTTCTTCCAGGCAACCTTTGATGAAAGTATACACAAATAACGTTGTAGATTCTTCAAGTTTATGAATAACTAGAAATTACATTCGCCTTTCCCCTTAGAAAGAAAAAAAAATAAACATGGTTTCTACTTATAATAGTTTTATTTGTTTATTTTATTAATATAGGATTCACAGTTATCTTATAATAGTTTTTATGCATTAAATATATATTCCGTTCTCAAACCAATTCGAATCCACATTTCATAAGCAGCCCCTTTGTTGGCTAACGAACTGATAATCGCTTTCGTTTCCGATTTTACAGTACATTACGCTTTATGTTTTGAATATTTCTGCTTGTGACAATTAGCAGAAACATGCGGCGCAATGTACTGCGAAATCGTAATTGAAAGCAATTACCAATTTGTTAGATAATTCTGGGGCAAATCTTTTTTTTTTTAGGGATGCATGCAAGGTCTACGTCATAAAAACGGCAGGAAAGCCGAAAAGTGTAGTTATGTGACGACCTCTGTGGCGCGGCGGGCGAAGGTTCGCCTGCGACGCAGGAGGTCGCGGGTTCTTTGCCCGCCTCGGAACAAATATTTGTGCGATTTTTGTTCTGGGTATTTTCTATGTATAATAAAAATATCTATCTATATAATGTATTAAATTACTTATATCAGTTATCTAGTTGCCATAACACAAGCTCTGCTTAGCTTGGGGCTAGATAATGTTGTGTGAAATTTCCAGCATTAATTATTTATTTTTTATTGAATTAAGCGTATAGTTATTTGTTTGGACAGTGAAACGTGACTTCTATTGTCAGTTAGCATAGTTAAGGGGTCTAATTAGACACTCTCGTCACCGCAGTGTCGCCAAGTGCCACTCTCGCTTCACTAATTGCGCGAAAGGTCGACGACCTAAAACACTTTGTATGAACCATTAATTCACGCAATGAGCTAGACAATCCCACTTATATCATAAATGCGAATGTATGTTTGTGTGTTTGTTACTCAATTCTACGTCTGAACATTTCGAATATATATAAAAACACAGACCTGCTAATAAATAAGCGGTTTTCTGGAAGAAATCACACTCTGCAATAAGACCACCGATTGTACGACTTAAACTGTAGATTTATATTAAGTGTATCTTGTATCGTTGTGACTTCAATTTTTTTTTTTATTATTTTAATTCTGAGAGCTATGTCAGCGATCTTAATTCTTCCATAGATTTCCTCATTTCTGATTCTATCACGAAGTGAAACTCCAAACATAGCTCTTTCCATAGCTCGTTGCGTGTTTTTGACCGTGGTATATAAGGCCACGACTACGTCTCAGTGCCGTAAGGCATCACTGGCCTTCTGACGCATAATGACCAACATGCTTTTTGACTAATTTTGGCAACACGAACTGATTGTTGATGAGATATTTAGCAATAGCGGAATAAGTACCAAGTTCGATTTTACCAAGCGTGTTGTTTTTATCTAGAATGTGGTCCTCAAGTGACGACCTCTATGGCACGGCTAAGTAGCCGGATGAGGTGCAAGAGATTGCAGGTTCGATTCCCGCTGCGGCACTAATATTTGTATAATCTGCATGTATTTGTTGCGGGTCTGGGTGTTATGGTAGGTACCAATGGTACTCGTAGTTCCCTAAACCCCACGACAAGGAATCCTGAGGGATCTGGACTACATATGAGACTGTTCGGTGTTATGTTATCCTAAGTGCATTATCCACTTCAGGGTCAACACAAAAGGTGGCAGCACCAACAAGAATAAAACTTTAATAGCGATATAAATTTCTAGAATCAGCTTAAAAGAAACCCGATTCACTCAACGCTTTAAATTCGCATAAAATGTAGAATCGCATAAAATAGTTCGACTCGCATAAAACGGAGGGATTCGCATAAAATAAAGCGCAACCATATCTCAAGTTTCCGGAACGATTTAGCAACGGAATAAGTGCATTCAAATCTGTATTAGGGTTGTCAAGTAATGTATAAATAATCTAAATTATAATGAAGAATAGAGAGAGCGGTAGAAGGCCCTCCACTCGATGGACTGAATTTATAAATGTCACAGGAAGTCGGTGGATGAAGGCGGCTCAAGACCGTTCGTCGTGGCAATCTAAGAGGGTAGCCTATGCCCAGAAGTGGATCTCTACAGGCTTCTACTTCTACATGATGATGATGATATTCTGGGGTTACCCCTGAAAACTTTTACACTTTTTTTTTTACTTTTATACTGAAAATTTGAAAATCCTTCCTCTATATATATATAAAAATCAATTGCTGTTCGTTTGTCTCGCTAAAACTCTAGTATGGCTGGGCGGATTTATTTGATTTTGGTTTTGTTGTGTTCATAACACAACAAATCAATCGCTCAATGGATAGCGGATTTCCGTGTTCACTCTGGGCTCCAACAGAAGACCAGCGCTAGGTTGTTTAGGCGGCCTAACAAATGCAGAGTTGGGACCCTTTTGTGGTTTGCAACTGGCACACACATTTTGCAATTGTTATTTAATATGTTTGTTTTTTTAGTGTTTGTGTGTTTTTTGTTAGATCATAAATAAGCTGTTTTTCTTTCTTTCTTTCATAATTGTCACGGGAAGGTTTAAATGTACCGGGACCACCGGGAACACCGGGACCACGCGAACGAAGTCGCGCGCGGGCAGCTAGTAATACATAATTATTTAATTCACATACATAATACATAATATCGTTACCAAGACGAACGCAAATGTTAATATTGACCAATGACATCGGGGTATTTTTGAATCTTTGTAATTTGATTGGATAACATTTGACATCTATCGTCTGTAGCGACTCGCTAACGTTGCTATGTTGTAAAGTTGTAAACTTTAGGCAACCCTATCGATTCAGTTTTTACTCCGCAGTTTTCGATATCCTTCTTCATGCATCACCGCTTCAACAAATGTCAGCTGACAGCTCGCATGAAACTAATACACCTTCCGAACTTTAAGTTGGCTATCCGTCTTTGAACGGAAGTACTGGAAAGCAGAAATATAAAGAAGAAACCAAATTTGAGAGCCAACAATGATAGCAAAGACATAATTTTACTTTTCCATACCGCACTAGGTGGGTACTTGCGTTCATATACAGGATGTAAAAGGACAGCTCCCGAATACTGAAGGTACCCGTAAAGCTACCTATATCATAGCTATATAAAATAGCGCGAGTTCACAGAGCGCACCGGCTGAGCGAGTTCAACGCTCCCGGCCAGCTGATCGACGCGCTGCGCCAATACTTCTTAGGTGGTTTTCATTGCTTTTCTTGACGTTTTTATTTATAAATATGTTTTTACTAATGAAATTAGGTTAGGTTAGTGGGTTCCTTTTTTATGATGTTTTATTGATATTTTAAGAAAACACGAAAAAAGCGGCCCAAAAGTGAGCATTTTTTCCCTTTTTTTAGCTTTAATATTTTCAGAATCATGGTGTGCACTATTTCAGTTTTCGGGAATAGTCTTTTTACACCCGTTATAATCGTTTGCTACACCTGAATGTAAAAGAAAACTAGGGGTAGGTAGAACGTGGATCTGCATGTGATCTTGAAGTGACATAGATGTTCATTAATATTCCTCCTAACCATTTTTTTTTAGGGGAATCCAAGTGTTAGTAGTGGTTGTCTCTGTCTAAGAATAGGACTCCTCCAATTCCTCCTGTGGATGTCGGGGGGGTAGTAGCATCTACCTGAGTATTTTACACCAAACTGCGATCACCCATCCGCCTGCCAAGCGTGGTGATTATGGTAATTCCCCCATTGCATGCATGCTATGGGGGAGGCCTCGTCCAGCAGTGGATGTCTCACGGCTGATGAAGAAGTCAAGGGCTATGTATGTGACTGTTAGGTGTTATGTTATTTTATGTTTTATAGATAGATAGATAGATTATAACTTTATTGTATACCATAAACAAAAAACAACAAAAAAATAAGGATACAAAGTTTCAAATCAGAGGTACAATGGGCGGTCTTATCGCTTAAGAGCGATCTCTTCCAGACAACCTTTGGATGGACAGAAACTATTTAACAAATAAGGACGGTGGCGTACATCTTAGTATAATCACAAAAAGACAAGTACCTACAGTAAAACAAATTGATTTAAAAAAACAAAATAATAAATATATTATAATATGTTTTATCTGTGGCGCAATTATGTAATTCTGTTGCTATCAGTTTCAATCGATTTCATTCAATGCTGTTTCTATCCGAAATGACGCTCTTGCAATGAGGGGTTTTCACGGCCGTTTCATATCATGCTTTCAGGTTGAAAATAGATGGCGCTGTTACGCAACTGTCAAGTGTCAAAATAAAGTTAAATGTCAACATCAACAACGTAGATATATGTTCGTTTCGTGGTATTTATTTTTGCTTACTTCTAAAAACATCACGAAATCACTAGCGCACACTCAAGAAGCAGACACAAACAGAATATCATGACTAATAGCCACAGACTAGTTAGATAATAGCTTAGTACGCGTACACCACAGATAATACATTTGTCAATCTTGGCATTTACAGTGCAGTCAGCGCCATCTATCGAAACAATTTGAACTACTTTTTTTTTTTAATCGAAGTTGAAAAGCCCTCATTACCCAATTTACGCATTTTGCTTACAAATGTTAATTGCAACAAGACTGTGTCAATTAAGTAATAACGTAAACGTAATTTCAAATAGAAACAACATTGAAAACGATTGAAATCAAAACCAATAGCAACAAAACTGCGTAATCGCCATTCTGGTGATTACTATGGTAGCCTACTTTTACGAAACCTTCACCACGTGAGTTCGACTCCCACTTGACCGGTTTTTTTCTTTTAGCCTCAGTGTCTATTCCAGGCAGTTAGATATAGATCTTCGTCCGTCTATGTTTACACTGGAAGTGGAGTGGATTCTATTGTCTTGCTGCGGCACGGTTTCTTTGCTTTCGTGGGTTCAATTCTCACGTTATTTTCTGCAAACTTGAAGACTCAAAGTTCAGAGGCACACTATATTTTATAATATAACATTAGTAATGCTTGTCTTTTGTGTAGTTTTAATTTTCTTTGTTAATCTTTGTTGTTTGTGTGTGTGTCTCTTGTATTTTCCAGTGCCATTCTTATCATCTGTATAATTGACTCAAATAAATGCTCTTTCTTTATTTCTTTCTTTCAAAGACCAGTTGCAGAAATTTACGAGAAAATTGTACAAATATCCATTTAGTTTTTATTTACCTTCTAGTTTCGACACATTACCGTGATGTGTCAAACCTAAGGATAGCCCCTCCATGTCCTACGATGGTTGTCGTAAAAACTGACTAACTTTACCAGAAGATGGGCAGCATCCACATGAGTACTCAACCGAGGTCCATGCTGTAAATCAGCGCTGCATGTCAGTGTAATTATTGCATTGTGTACCCAAGCTGTGGGCTTTTTCTGTTTATACTAAAATATTTTTAGTTCGGCCTATTTGTTCACAGCTGCAGCCACTGCACTGTCGCATCTGTTAAGTTTAGCAGAAATGTTTTGTGAAGGTAATGATTTGTATTTGTATTTATTTATTGCTCACATGTACATATAATATAGTTAGTAATAGGTCTTATTTTTACTGTTAGTCAGGTATACATGAACCCTGTCAGGGCATGATGCCTGTGTCTTGAGAAGGCAAACGTCACAAGCACAGGAGTGGAATTTTTGAAAATCAGCGCTTATTCCACGATTTCCAAGTTTCTATATATCTGAACCTCATTGATTGATTAAAAAAGGCAGGTATTTTGGGTGATGAGAGTTAGAAGGTTTCTCAGGAGCCATTTGATCCCCAGCGAGTACTATAGCCTCCTTCAAATGTGATTTATGAAAAATTATCACCGTATCGTCTGCATAACACCACAACGACATCTGTGGCGCGGCCTGCAAGTAGCCGGCTGAGATGCAAGAGGTTGCGGGTTCGATTCCCGCTGCGGGACAAATGTTTGTATGATCTGCAAATATTTGTTCCGGGCCTGGGTGTTATGGTGCCATGGTACTCGTAGTTCCCACCCACGACACAAGGAATTCTAGTGTGGAATCATGACTACGTATGTGACTGTTGAGTGTTATGTTATGTTGTTACGTTACGTTATAACTAAACGATATATATTATGTATTTGTTGTTCTGATATTTTGTATAGGTACTTATAACCAGTGAAAAGGAGCGAAAAAAATACTCGTTAAAAATTAAATTTCTAAAACTACAGTAATTAAACCTGTGTAGGTAGGTATTTTACTTTTAGCATAAACAATACCTAGGTGAGAGTTTGTGTAGTGATTTCTTCCCCTGAATACACAACACAACTCATTCCAAAGCTGCACCAACATGAAATGTGATTTAGGAAGCGCTCTTGTAGGATATATTTGTGAGTCTCGGAAGTATATTTCAGTACACTGACGGCGCAATGTAGCACGGTTATTGTGTACCTACAATTTTGTATTGTACTCTAAATTCAGTGCGAGACAGGTAGTTTTTAAAACGAATTGTGAAACTTCCTGGGGGCTTAGTACGGGTTTTGATAGTTTTCGAAACTAAGTATATAAAGTTTCGTTTCCTTCCATATATTAACTTGCAGCGCCCTTAGTGAAAACCAGAAGAAAACTAAGGACGCTGTCAGTAAATGTATGGAAGGAAACGTTTCATATAGTTTTCGAAAACTACCAAACCCAGTACTAGACGTACTTGGTGTTATTATAAAAAATGCCCTTAGTCTGGGTTTAAACCAGGACTACCAGTCTAGGCTTAAATATCGACCTAGGGTATATACGATTGTAATACAAAAGCAGATGGTTTGTTTTCCATAAGCAACTTTCGAGCTAGATATGCCAAAAATTACATAAGCTTGGACTATCTCTGGTTTATCTAAAACCAGGTAGCCCCCTAGTTTAGCAATGGTCTAAAAATGTACAGTTGATTGCTTGTAAGAAGATTGTTGGAGGTAAGAATTGGGACATCTCAATTGTGATGTGACACAATACGTCAGTTTGATACTTTGGTAATTTGCGAAGTAGCGCGAGAATTGATTTCGGAAAACAAACCATCTGCTTTCGTATTTAAAGTTGCATATGCCTAATGTCGATATTTAATCCTAGACTAGTACGCCCGGACTAAATTCAGATTTAGTCCATGTTCTGTAATAAGGCCGAGTTGAGTTCTAAAAGAGATTTAATATTTATATATATTCTATTGTAATAGACTATTCAATAGAGAAACAATTTTGTGATTTTAGAATTTTAGTACTAAACCCGCATTTAAATCTGAATTACTAAATTAATCACACATACATAAACAACCCTTTTTCCCCGATGGAGGAGGCAAAGCCTCAAAGTGCCTCTTTTCACCGTGTGTTGCACAGTCGCAGGTATATAAACGTGACAAGTGGTGAGCTCATCGCCGCCATTGCTTTCCAAGACCAAATCGGCTAACGCTTTTTTCCATTAATAAAAAACTCCTAAATAAAGCAGCAGCCTTCAAACCGGAAGACGCTATAGAGGAAGGCCCTCCACTCGATGGACTAAAGACATTATAAACGTCGCAGGAAGTGGGTGGATGGAGGCGGCTCAAGACCGTCCGTCGTGGCATTCTAAGGCAGAGGCCTATGTCCAGCAATGGACTTTTACAGGCTGCTGATGATGGTGATGAGACAACACTTTAACCAGTGATTTGAAGAGACTTCGTGCTCTATCTGTTTGCGCGGATGTTTCGTGCTCTAACAATGGTAATTTGATGCCTCCTTTTAGGAAAAATGGTGTGTTTTATTAGAATTTATAGATAATACGGATTTTTATGGCTTTTATAAGGTACTTGATATTTACATTTCTTCATACAGTTCAGTGTAGTAAACTAGTGAAAGTTCGATAGTATAGCTAGATCGAAAATCTCATCACTATTGCTCATAAATTTATAATACTTAGCATAAAATAAAATAAACAAAACACCTAATCCAAAGAAGATAGATAAACTCTTTATTGCATACCAAATAAATATACAAAACCAAAGCGATTTTTTTTAATGTGCAATGTGTGATTTATTCCCACGTGTTCCTTTTAAGGAACTAATGGAACATTTATTTCCTACTAGTTCCTTTGATTATTTCAAAAGAAGTAGTGGGAACTAAAATTACCCATTAGTTCGGTCTTATCGCTAAAAGCGATCTCTTCCAGACAACCTTTACATGGGCAGGATAGAATATAACTTTTCATTTAAAAAACCGACTTCCGCCATAGTATTTGACAAAATATTTGGATGAAAAAAAATGATGAAAGAACCATAGTGGTGAAAGGATTATTATACTTTTTGAATGCAAATGCTTGGTTTGTTGCTGAAAATATCAAAATCGCCATATGTATGCCTACAATATTTGAGGAGTTCCCTCAATTCCTCATGGATCCCATCATCAGAACTGGATTTTGAAAAAAATGGGACCAATCTGGAAGTATATCTATACAAATAAAAAAAGAATTTTCCAAATCGGTTCATAAACGCCGGAAATATGCGGTAACAAACATTCAAAAAAAAAAAAAAAAAAATACAACCGAATTGAGAACCTCTTCCTTTTTTGGGAAGTCGGTTAAAAAAGACAGCGGTGTATAACTAAAACATCTACATAAATATATACCTACCTAACTATAGTAGTAAACAAGTACCTAATACTAATTCATAATCATTTTTTAAACCTATTTTTAACCGACTTGCCAAAAAAGGAGGAGGTCCTCAATTCGGTAGTTTTTTTTTTTTTTTTTATGTTTTTTACCGCATATCTCCGGGGTTTATGAACCGATTTGGAAAATTCTTTTTTTATTTGAATAGATATACTTCCAGATTGGTCCCATTTTTTTCAGAATCCAGTTCTGATGATGGAATCCATGAGGAATTGAGGGAACTCCTCAAATATTGTAGGCATACATATGGCGATTCTGATATTTTCAGCAACAAACCAACCATTTGCATTCAAAAAGTATCATAATCCTTTCACCACTATAGTTCTTTCATCTTTTTTTGCCATCCAAATATTTAGTCGTAAGCAATGGCGGAAGTCGGTTTTTTAAATGAAAAGTTATACTTTAAATAGCTTTTGTTTTGTTCTCTTTAAAGCTATTTAAAGAAAAAAATAAAATATTATGAATAAGGGGATTAGAGTAGGTACAAGTTCTTTGGTATTTTTCAAAGATGGAATAAAACTTTGTATATTGTAATTTCATTAGTTCAATAGGTTCATTATATTTATTCAATCAAAACAATATTACATACAGTCATATCCAATTTCTTATTCGTACTTACAGATTCCAAAATGACATTGAAGTAACATTCTTCCCAGTTTAGCTGATAATACGATTCTCCAACGACCCTTCAAAGAGCATTACCCTTGAGCAAGCGATAAAATATAATTCCACAAGTTTATATCCTATCTGAAGTAAATTCCTACAAAGTGAAGACTAAAATCGCTTAAACGGGGAACTTCAGAACTGGTCTTTGAATGACAGAGGAGGTGCTTAGAATAATGAAAAAGGAAGATACGGTCATACGGTAGCCTCTGGATAAACAGTATTGAATGCATAGCGATGATAACATAACTCTGCTGGTAAACTACGGTAGCTTAGGCCTTCGCAGATTGGAAGAAAAACCTGTCTCAAGTATTTTGAAAACAAGAACAAAAAAGTAGCTCAAAGTTTTGTGTCTATAACTTATGTAGAAATAATTATATGCGAGGGATAGGTGATTATGTGTGTGTGTATATACTATAATTATGTGTTTGGGGGGGGTTGTGTGTGTATATATGTGTGTAGTGCGTGAGAAAGGTTGTTTCGGTGCATTAGTACTACTTGTATTAGTAGTATTGTTATTTATACAAAATTAAAAAATTTTGCTATCTAAAGACCTTTGCAAACGATATAAAGATAGCTCAACTGATCCAAAACACTATCAGACGAAAACGGAAGCGGAAAAAAAGAATTTTAGTAATATTTTGTGATGGGGTATCTTTGCTTGACGCGTTTGCATGATTGCTTGATTCAATGAAAAGTTAATCATATAAAACTGATATTACTTCCTTCCTTAATTAATCTAAGCATGGTACATTAAGAGATTAAAGACATGTCTTCATTACGAGGAACTAATGAAAAAGACCCTCTAATCAGGCGCACCCTTTAACTGGCCCATAAAACTACCCGTAAATTGAGTAGAATGCGTTAGTAGCAACTAATCGTGGGTACGCGTATCACTTATTACTACGTAGTAATAGTGGCTTCGTAGCATGCGAATAGTGATTATGTAGAGGCTTTTTGATGACTTAAAACAGTTATAGGCAAAAATTAAATTGTTCAAATTAAACCAAATTGAACAAGTAACTTGCAACGTAGATCAATTACTATAGCTGCACCTCGTGGTTCCATCTGTATAAGTCTCGATCCGGTGGGAATATCGGTATAAAATGTAATTCGGTGTTAATTTAGGGCATAAGGCATTATACGCAGAAGGCCTACAACGCTCTACGAATTCAGTATAACAACGGTTTTAGGGTGCTGATGGGGCTGCCGCGGTTCTGTAGCGCATCAGGCATGCTCGCTCATGCGCGCGTTGATGACTTCTACGCCATCATACGCAACAGAACTGCATCAATGATGAGTCGCGTCCGCGATAGTGCTAACAGCATGCTGGCCGTTGCGGCAGACCATTTTAATTTTAATTCCGGCATTATAGCACACTGGGTTTCAAAACACCAGCCAGTCGCCCAGCTTGTGACTCAATAAGTACCTGACATCATTATTTATATTGACTACTTTTAATGTGACTGAAGTTGAATTAATATGTTTGCTATTTATTATAATTTTGTATACTTACTAACATTATTTTTAAGACGTAATTGCTAACAAAATGGATGACATGTGAACTACTCTGTGTGAAATCTGATTAATAAATATATTATTATTATTATTATAAGCTATTTCTATTCCAAATTTCAACCAAATCTTTCCAGCTGTTTCAGCGTGAAGGAGTAACAAACATACTTACAAACTTTCACATCGTCACATCACACTAATATAATAAAAATTTATCAATATAAATGTGAAAGATTGTGAATATGTTTGTTACATCTTCGCGCTCAAACGGCTGAACGAGTTTAAGTTTAATTTGGAATGAAGATACCAGGTATTAACACAGGCTACTTTTCATCATTATCATCAATTTTCATCATTGTTCACGCGGGTGAAACCGCGGGGCGCAGGTAGTTATTAGTGATATTGATGTTATTTTTCCTAGTAAGATATTTACTAGACTAGACTAGTGAAATAAAGTTATAGCCAACTTGGTTTGAGTGATTTAGAAACACGAAGAATTCCAAGTTCCATGCCTTTCTCCAGCTGAAGCAGCGTGAAGGAGTAACAAACATACAAACTTTCGCATTTATAGTATGAGTGAGATATGTTGCCTGCAACCTTTATGTGACGTTGGCTATTTTCAGCATAAATATTTTCATACAAAAGTGAATAAAATATTTTCAGACAAAAGTGAATAAAATTCAGGAAAAAATAACAGATTTTACTGACAATCCTCTTTCCATGTTGATTCGTGCCCTCGAAGTTAAATTAAAAAAGTTTCAGAAAAACTCATGTCAAAAACATTTTACGGTTATATTCGGTGTGTTGTTGTTTTTATTTCATTTCGAAGAACCTGGTTTTTTGTAAATTGCCATACAGTATGCTGAGCCACAGAATAAATGCTGAGTAGGTATAGTTTTTTTCATCCCACCATCTCGGAAAGTGTATTTTTACTGTTCGATATCTGAGTGTAAAGGCCGTTTTTATCCGCTAGAGGATAAAGTAAATTTGAATTTAGAACATCGTGAGCACTAAGTTTGTGAACTCAAAACATCATTAAACCTATTTACTTCTACCTCCATGGTGCCGAATTTATCATACAACCTTTTTTAATTTGTTAAAAACTCAGACTCAGAACCGTCTTAGTGTATTTACCTTTTGTTTGAATTTGCTTAACGCGCGCCATTTTCTTTTCACGTTCATATTGTTAAAACCTTAGTTTAAAAACAAGAAACTTGAAAACAATTGGAAAACCTAAAATGAGTGATTCTAGCGACGAGGAAGTTTATTTGACGCCAACAGAATTGACTGAAACTGTTAAAAATGCGCAAAAGTATCTTGTGATTGTCAATGTTTTTTTTTTTGCATTTAGTCATTTCCTCGCTGAGGTGGGATGAAAAGTTACGTGTTGCACTCGAGTGCAAAGATTTTTCACCTCGTGCTCTTTTGATTCCCTCGCTAACGCTCAGGATTTTAGAATCCTTCGCTTGCTCGGTCATCAAAATTGAGCACGCGGTTAAAAAGCAACTTTGCACTCTTGTATAACAAATAACTATTATCAATTCTTCTTCTACCGTTAACACACATCTGCTACAGGCGCTGCTCACTCTCCATTCTTTTTTTTTTTTTATAAGACTGAGTCATTTTTATTTATTTATTTGTATTTATTCATCTAAAGGTTGTTTACATACTGTTCAATTAAATAAGTACCATAAAAACCCTACAAGGTTAAAGGTTTAGTCGCTCGCGTCTATGTCAGCAATGAACACTAATATGATATACCATAGTAAAAGGTATACTATTACTTAAGACGAAGAAGGTACGAGTAGTATTTCGAACGCCCAGCGCGACGGGACAAGATTATATAATGAGATGCAAAAAATAATGTAGGTACTAATAATAGCTGAAACAGAATTTTTTTATAAAGTCTGGTTTTTCAAATAATAATTGCATAAATGACCACCCTCAAAAAAAGCTTTGGCATTGAATGCCAAATTAAAAATTATTTGAATTATTTTATTTTATTTTGAATTTTTTTCGTTCGAAATTGACATGAACATGCTCTTAATTTTGAACAAAGTCAAAGTCAAAGTCAAGAAGAACTTTATTCATTGAAATCACAAGGATCATTTTGAATCGTCTCATATAAAATTAAATTACTCCTGTTCCAACGCGACCAAGTCTAGAAGAATCAGGCAACAAACTCGGCTTGGCTTACATAAATGGTCCGTCTTACCACTCGAACGGCAACAACATACATTTTCACGAAATATTTGTTTAAAAATCTACTTAAAACTTGTATTTTAAAGTTCTAACCGCATATTTTACATCTGTGATTGTTTAATTAATTTAAAAAACCCTCAAAATGAATACAGTCTGAAGTGCAAACCAGTTTCATCTTCAAATATGACATGCGACGCAAAGCCGTTTGGAAAAAAATTACTTTTGGATGTTTGGATTTTAAGATCATACCCTCGCTCTAATTAACGCTTTCTTGAGTGACAGAAAGTTTGATGCTTGATGGTGACTGAGATGAGGTTAAATAGTGAATTGAATATCAAATATAATATACAAGAATTGCTCCACTGAGGTTTTGTCGGTCGTTGCCATCATGCTCTCATTGAAACACAAAACGGCATAGAATATTTGACACAAGAGTTTACAACAAAAGTGCATAAACCAATTGGGAACGTGCCAAAGTGTGATTTTTTACGACTGCATTCGAAACCCTAGAAAAATCAGAGATCCGCAGAGGATTTATCGTCTTGTTTGCAAATAAAATTTGCTGTAAGTGAAATATTAATCTGTTTTTCTTTATAGAGCCGTGATGACCCAGAGCGGTAGGATGTTTGAATTCGGCAGGGTTTTTTTTTCATACAAAGTTACTGTTTGACAGCCCTGTAGGCCTAGCCAAACGGCATTAGCTTCGAAGCGATTTATATTTCTACAGTCGTAATTCAATACAAAAGACCACGTGACATATCGATAGCTTACGTCAATCTCATACATTTTGGACTTTTCTACTAGCGTCATCGCTAATAGAATGTTACTTTGTCTACGGCCTCTGATTGCATCTTGGTGTATGGTATGTTATGGTGACGACACAGGGTTTTTTTTATGCTACTTGTCAAGCAGACAAGCTTACGGCCCACCAGATGGAAAGCAGTTACCGTAGCCTATGAACGCCTGTAACACCAGAGGCATCACACGCGCGCTGCCGACCCTGAGACATAAAGATGAAAAGTCTCATGTGCCTGTAATTTCACCGGCACCCGTACCCTTCAAACCGAAACACAGCAATGCGAACATTACTGCTTGGCGCCAGAAATATGTACGGTAGTAATACTTCCCCGGACGAACTTTTTCACAAGAAGTTCTACTACTAACAAAATCCTATAGTGTGGGATCAGGACTATGTAGGTATATGTGCCTGTTGGGTGTTATGTTATGTTATCAAACATACATTAAAAAGAAACTTCATGCATATCCTCTAACAACTTTAGTTATATTTACCAACAATCAAGGCTTTTAGAGCCACATAGCTTAGACAGATCTCCTTAAAATATACGGAATCCTCCCGATCATCCCCCGTTTGCTATGAAATGCGCTAGGCCGTTTTCATAACGGGCTGAATAGACGATTGTCAATTTTATATTTCAGTTTTTCAACCATCCGTAGGTTGAAAAACTGTTTCACTATTGCAGAAATGGCGTAATTTTTTTTGGAATAAAAAATTGGTTTGCGCCATTGAGTTATTAGTAATGCTTTGAACTTGTTTATCATGTTTTATTGACTGAAATTGGTAACCATGAGATAACATTACTTTTTCTCTGGATAACTTTAATTTCATTTTCCATTTTTTAATATTTAACAATTATACTAAAGTAACTTTCGTGAATTATATCATTCATTTTGTAAAAACGGGAAATTTTCACATACCGATAGTCCCTCGATTAGGGTCGAAACCTGTTGGTTTCCACCAACATATCGGTACGTGAAAATTTCCCGTTTTTATTTACCAATTATTTCAAAGAAATTTTCTTTTTATTTTTCTTTCTTTTAATTAAAGTCTGTTAGGAAAATTTATGTGCCAAGTATATTATTTTGATAAAATTAAGTCAAGTCATCGTGTACAATTTGTTTTTATTGTCGAAATTAATATTAAACCTTTGTTTTTAATGATGTACAAAAACTTGAGTAGTGTGCTTCTACAGGCTAATGATGATGATGATGTCGTAAGCTTCAATTTAGCTCTACAATATAAAATAGATGAACAAATACATAGTAACAATTCCGCTCCTCTCCAACGAAAACTCTGAAAGAATTCAACACGTGTTTCGCCTCTCAACGAAGCATCCTCAGGAAACAGTAAACACAAAAAGTCACGCTTAAATCAATTAATTATCAATTTAGCTCTACAACTTTTTTCATACAAACTTTAAACACCCTTTTTATCCTCTTAGGAGTTGAATTTCATAAGTTTATTATTAGCGAGTACCATGAAGCCGAAAGGAACATTCATGTCAAATTTCAAGTATGTAGGCTTTTTTTAGCGCAGCGGGCGAGTAACCGGCTGAGATGTGGATGCAAGAGGTTGCGGGTTCGATTCCCGCTGCGGGACAAATGTTTGTCTGATATGCAAATATAGCTTTTATACGTTGTTCTGTTGTATAAGCTATAACACGGTAAAGTTTAATCAAAATCCGTTCAGTAATTTTTGTTTGAAAGAGTAACAAACATCCATCCATCCACCCTCACAAATTTTTACATTCATAATATTATTATAGGAGTAGAATTAGGAGGATAGTAGGATAGCAAGTTTATCTCATCTAGAAACACGCGAAAAAGAATATCAAACCGAAATAAATTCTCTACACTGAAAGAATCAATGTGTATCAATTCCTCTTAAATTGAAAAAAACCGCTAATTACCACTGTTTTTCGCCACTTTTGCTGACGTTTCGAGGCTTAGTTCAGTGGTAATTAGCCGTTTTTATCAATTTAAAGGTGCAACTTCCCTTGTTGTAGGTACATTTGCAAATGTTTGCGTTATTTATCCAAGGCAAAATCAACCATGACTCTATCAGAACACAATGTTGCTTGTCTTGGCAAAATAATGCAAACATTTACGCTAATACGCCAAGTGAAGTGCCACTACTAAATGATTCCCAACCACAAAAGCTTAAATTCTATAAATTCCTTATTTAAATTCATGAATAAAACATTCTACTGCTTTGTGATAGAGTGTATTTTATTATAGGCTGTCAAATAGTGCCTAGATTTCAAGTAAAAATCATTATTAACCCGCTGAAAGTAATGTTTCTCCATTACAGTCCATCTGAAGACAAGTTAGCTTAATCAGAGTAATAGAACCTAGCTATAGGAGACCCAGAGGCCGTAAACAAAGTAACATTCTAATAGCGATGACGCCAGTAGAAAAGTCCAAAATGTATGGGATTGACGTTAGCTATCGATATGTCACGTGGTCTATTGTATTGAATTACGACTGTAGAAATAGAATCGCTTCGAAGCGAATACCGTTTGTCTAGGCCGGCTGAATAACAATTTTTTTTTTTAACTACTTGGCTAGCAAACAAGCATACGGCCCACCTGATGGAAAGCAGTTACCGTAACCTATAGACGCCTGCAACACCAAAGGTATCACACGCGCGCTGCCGACCCTGAGACATAAAGATGAAAAGTCTCATGTGCCTGTAATTACACCGGCACCTTCAAACCGAAACACAGCAATGCGAACACTACTGCTTGGCGGCAGAAATAGGTACGGTGGTAGTACTTCCCCGGACGAACTCTTTCACAAGAAGTTCTACTACTAACAAAACTAACCCTACTAACAACTACCTATTTTAATATTCTCACTTAAGAGAAGGTCACCGGTCGCTAGCAAATGGGCGCTTATGCCCCGTTGCACGCGAACGAGGTTTGTTTCTAATTAAGATAAAGTGTTCTACAAAGTTTCATGGATTTTGAAGAAATAACTTTTCATTTAAAAAACCGACTTCCGCCATTGTATTCGACTAAATATTTGGATGAAAAAAAAATGGTGAAAGAACCATAGTGGTGAAAGGATTATGATACTTTTTGAATGCAAATGCTTGGTATGTTGCTGAAAATATCAAAATCGCCATATGTATGCCTACAATATTTGAGGAGTTCCCTCAATTCCTCATGGATTCCATCATCAGAACTGGATTATGAAAAAAATAGGACCAATCTGGAAGTATATCTATTCAAATAAAAAAAGAATTTTCCAAATCGGTTCATAAACGCCGGAGATATGCGGTAACAAACATTAAAAAAGAAAAAAAAAAACCAACCGAATTGAGAACCTCCTCCTTTTTTGGGAAGTCGGTTAATAATAGCCAAAATAGAAGTAAACTTCGTTGGCATACAAGAGCGTAAGCGCCCTCCGGTAGCCTCAAAAAATATATTCGACTAAAAAACCTTTCTGCTTTTTAACCGACTTCCCAAAAAAGGAGGAGGCTCTCAATTCGGTTGTATTTTTTTTTTTATTGTAAATTGTTGAAATCTCCTAACACTACCTACTTGTTGGTTTTAGCTTGGCATTATTTTTCAGGACTGTATATTCCCGAAATATTTTCCGGGACGCCCAGGACTCTCTATCTAATTACCTCCAAAAAAAACAACAACATTTGTTGTACTACTCATTATTCTCGCTATTGTTTTGAATTTATGAATGAAAGAATTTTCCAGTTGAATTTTTTTTTAATTGAGCTCTACATTACATCCTTTATAAAACACCAGCGCTCGCCTGCGGGTTTGCCTACGTTATTATCTTAAAACAAGCATGTCAAACATGCGGCCCGCGGGCCGCATGCGGCCCCTTACATCTTTGACTGCGGCCCGATTCAATTTTAATGATTAAATAAACGGTTACCGTCCTGCCCCCTATTCCCTAACTGAAAGTCACTTGGTGACTAACATTTGACAAGATAGAACATGACCATCAATTGATAAAAATTATCATAGAGAATTGTCAATTGATAGTCATTTTACTTGTCAAACGAGTCACCGAGTGACTTTCAGTTAGGGAATAGGGGGGATGTACTACTAGGTATATCTATGCAATGAGTTTGTTTTCTTTATAGTTGGGTTTTGCGGCCCACTGATTCTACGGTCTTTAGGCATTTTGCCCACCAATGACTTTGAGTTTGACATGCATGTCTTAAAAGAACTGTATTTTGGAATAATAAGTATTCCATGTTTTAGTCCAGGTTTAAATTTATCAGTGTACTAAATTTCATCAAAATTGGACAAGCCGATTTGGCATGAAAGTACGACAAACATGCAAACATCAATCTCATTTCTATCATATTTTTATTCCCGACAAAAAAGCCTCTGATCCCAGTTGTCCCGTTGGGTTGCCCCGTGGCGGGACTAATGGTTTTTTTTTGACAAGCAAATCGACACACAAACAAGCACACTGATAACCATTAGTTAATCATTAGATGAGTAATCATTAGATGGATTCAGTTTGAAATATAATTTTAGAGGGGTTGAATAAGGTTAAGTCTCATCCGCAACTATGACCAAGGTATTATTCCAAGGTTGTCTGGAAGAGATCGCTCTCAGCGATAAGACCGCCCATTGCACTTCCATAGGTATAATTATAATTATGATTGTTTCAATGTTTTAATTTTTAATGTGGTGTGCAATAAAGTGTTTTCTTTTCTTCTATTCTATTCTATGACAGTGTCGGGTACTCGAGAAAATCTAGGCTTTTAAAAAAACACTTTTCAAGCCTTTCGCAGACAAGTCCCTTAATAACACACTTGCTTTTAAATTTACGCCAAATGCCAAAACATAGGATCTTTTTTTATAAAAAAAATAAATAAAAAAAAATTTTTATTTCAGTAATAAATAATAAAATTTACATTCAGGGTTTGGAATCTCCTTTTAAGCAGATATATTATGTTGGTATGTGTTGAGTTGTGTTTTATGTTCGAGTAAATGTTGTTATCTAATAACTTTTCATTTAAATAACTTTTCATTTAAAAAACCGACTCCCGCCATTGTATTCGACATATCGTATATGGATGAAAAAAAAAATGATGAAATAACCATAGTGGTGAAAGGCTTATGATACTTTTTGAATGCAAATGCTTGGTTTGTTGCTGAAAATATCAAAATCGCCATATGTATGCCTACAATATTTGAGGAGTTCCCTCAATTCCTCATGGATCCCATCATCAGAACTGGATTCTGAAAAAAATGGGACCAATCTGGAAGTATATCTATTCAAATAAAAAAAGAATTTTCCAAATCGGTTCATAAACGCCGGAGATATGCGGTAACAAACATACAAAAAAAAAAAAAAATAAAAAAAAAATTTAACCGAATTGAGAACCTCCTCCTTTTTTGGGAAGTCGGTTAAAAATTGTTCAAATCGGTGCTCTTAGTGGAAGGCTTCCTACTACAAAGTACTTACCGCCGGCTAGGCTTACAGGATACTACTCTGTGAGGCCTAACAAACGAGTTCACACTCGGCTTTCTTTGGCAGGAGGCCAAATAACGGCAATGCATCAAACGAGGCCTCGGCTCCTCTATTACGACCCGAAATAAATTTCTGTTAATGCTGTGAGAACTAGGAATTGTTTTTATGTAGTTTTTTCCATAAGTACCTTGTCATTTTATTATTGTCCAAATTACTTATTTATTAGTTACTTCAGTAGTAGGAAAGGTCGTTGGTCTAGTTTTGGTTGAGTAAAATAAGTATATAATTTTATTTTTTTATGCTACTTGGCAAGCAGACAAGCATACGGCCCACCTGATGGAAAGCAGTTACCGTATCCTATGGACGCCTGCAACACCAAAGGTATCACACGCGCGCTGCTGACCCTGAGACATAAAGATGAAAAGTCTCATGTGCCTGTAATTTCACCGGCACCCGTACCCTTCAAACCGAAACACAGCAATGCGAACACACTACTGCTTGGCGGCAGAAATAGGTACACGAACTCTTTCACAAGAGTTCTACTACTAACATAACACCCAACAGTCACATACGTAGTTCATCTCACACTAGGATTCCCTGTGTCGTGGGTATCAGGAACTACGAGTACCATCCACAACACCCAGACTCGGAACAAATATTTGCAGATCATGCAAACATTTTTGTTCCGGAGCGGCAATCGAACCCGCAACCTCTCGCATCTCAGCCGGCGATCTCGCCCGCCGCGCCACAAAGGTCATCACAGTGTTTTATTCGTTTTAGTGAATAATGTTTCTGTTGTTTTTCTGTGCTTTAGTTTTCATAGTCTTCGTGTTACTTACCTGGGAGAAATCAATGACCACCGTACCTATTTCTGCCGCCAAGCAGTAGTGCTCGCATGGCTATGTTTCGGTTTGAAGGGTACGGGTGCCGATGAAATTACAGGCACATGAGACTTTTCATCTTTATGTCTCAGGGTCGGCAGCGCGCGTGTGATGGCTCGGGTGTTACAGGCGTTCATAGGCTACGGTAACTGCTTTCCATCTGGTGGGCCGTAAGCTAGTCTGCATGCAATGTAGCATAAAAAAAAAATAAGTGCACTATCTATCTATCTATTTTCTTGTATTTTTGGTTTTTCTAATGTTGTTTATGTACAATGTGGTGAATGTTACACCGTTATTGTTAAACACATTAGTTTTTTTTTATTCTTGTATTTTTTTTATGTGTCCTCGACCTTCTATATGGCGCGGCGGGCTAGTATCCGGCTGAGACACAACATGTTGCGGGTTTGATTCTCGCTGCGGAACAAATGTTTGCATGATCTGCAAATATTTATTTCGGTTCTGGGTGTTGTGTTACCAATGGTGCTCGTAGTTCGTGATACCCACGACACAGGGAAACCTAGTGTGGGATCAAGGACTATACGTATGTGACTGTGTTATGTTATGTATGTTAATACCTACTATGGAAAAATACCCGAAATATTCCCAGTAAATTGTCACAATACACGATCGTTAACCCCGACACTAACCCTGTGAAATTGACTGAAAAAAAAACAAACAATGGCTAGTAAATTGCTCAGCACAAATCAGGTTTCGTGTAAAAAAATGATAAAAGGCTTTCACGCGTCATCAATCTGATGGCCATTTTGTAGGGAATTTCCCGATATAATTGGGGAAAAAGGTTGTGAACTCCTGTCAAAATAAAAGCTATCATTTTGATGTTGGATTTGTTTTGTTAATGATTATAAATTGTTGGGCTCATAAAATACATTAAATATACAATACAGTTAATTATGAATTTCAACTTAATTAAATAAAAGCAACATATAGGACCTATAAAGACTATACTATGTTAGTAGTAGAACTTCTTGTGAAAGAGTTCGTCCGGGGAAGTACTACCACCGTACCCATTTCTACCGCCAAGCAGTAGTGTTCGCATTGCTGTGTTTCGGTTTGAAGGGTACGGGTGCCGGTGAAATTACAGACACATGAGACTTTTCATCTTTATGTCTTAGGGTCGGCAGCGCGCGTGTGATGCCTCGGGTGTTACAGGCGTTCATAGGCTACGGTAACTGCTTTCCATCTGGTGGGCCGTAAGATTGTCTGCTTGCCAAGTAGCATAAAAATATATATATATATATAAAAACCCGTGATCGGAACAAATATTTACAGATTATGCTAACATTTACTTTTGTAATGTCTTTAGTTTATCGAGTGGAGGGCCTTTCTCTACCGCGTCGTCCGGTTTGTGATTGCCACTCGAGAACCTTTATTCCCGAACGGTGATCAGTTCTTCGAGCTATATGAGCTGTTTGCGTGTAAGCTAACAAAACTACGAACGGTATTGGGCCACCTCCATCCACAGACTTTATTAAGAAGTTTTTTTTTTTACTAAAGACTTTTACAATGTCTTATGTCCATCGAGTGGAGGGCCTTCCTATACCGCGTCGTCTGGTTTGTGTTTTTATTAGTTATGAATAGTAAAACCTTAAGTTTTTACAAGCCATAAAAGTAACTATAGTGCACAATGCACATGATAAAAAGTTAACTAGTTACAAGCTGTCCAGCAAAGACTTTAACGGGATTATTCCGTTTATTAAACCCATAGTTCCCATTCTACCCCGATTCGGGACTGCTCGACACGTCGATATCTAAAAATAATTGAAACCCTCGCTCTTCCGATAGGGTGCAAAATAAAGTACAGTTATTTTGTCGTATAGTTGGTAGTGGTCAGCCCAATCGAGTGGTCCTGAATCGAGGAATACAACCCAATACGGGAAAGCTGTAAAATAAAATGTGCCGTTTCAGAAATGTTTTTTGCTCCTGGATATTTGCACTATATTGTTGTATCAAGGCTTTGAAAAAAAAAATGTAACACAAAAAATCTACTATGAAAGTAATACGCCTACGTTCGTGTCATTATAAATGTTGCAGGAAGTCGGTGGATGGAGGCGACTCAAGCCTGTGCCCAGCAGTGGACTTCTACAGGCTGATGAAGATGAGTACTATAGCATCAAGGAAGTAGTAGTATCAAACTAAGTATTATGTAGATTGAAGTGCACCCAAACCAATCTTACCCTTAATCTTAATCTTATCTTAAAAAGTTTAGCTCCTCTCTACCCAAAGGTTAGATGTACCCCCTTATTCATAATCATTGTTTAAACATATTTTAGCTAAAATAGCTTTTGTCTTGTTTTCACGTATGACATTTTACATCAGAGAGAACAAGACAAGAGCTACAATATAAAATAGACGAACAAATATATAGTAACAATTCCGCTCCTCTCCAACGAAAACTCTGAAAGAATTCGACACGTGTTTCGTCTCTCAACAAAGCATCCTCAGAAAACAGTAGGTTCACTGCGTGCTAGAACAACAAAGACACACTGCAAAAACTCCGCAGCCATGTTGCCTCGCCGAATGCCGAACAGAAAGTACTTCCAAAAAAACAAACAAACAAAGAACAGGGAGTTCTTTCTGTTCGGCGTTCGGCGAGGCAACATGGCTGCGGAGTTTTTGCAGTTGTGTGTCTTTGTTGTTCTAGCACGCAGTGAGCCTACTGTTTCCTGAAGATGTTTCGTTGAGAGGCGAAACACGTGTCGAATTCGTTCAGAGTTTTCGTTCGAGAGGAGCGGAATTGTTACTATATATTTGTTCGTCTATTTTTTAATGTAGAATGGATTTCCGCAAAGTCACGCTTGAATCAATTAATTATTAAAACAAAAGCTATTTTAACTAAAATAGGTTTATAAAATGATTATGAATAAGGCCCTATTAATCGTTTATTTGTTTATAGTTTTTTTGGATGTCTGGAAGAGATCGCTTATCACCGATAAGACCATCCATTGTACACTGAGAAAACAGTTCATCAAAAAATATGGTGATTTCACGTAAAGTAGGGAGCATACGGAAATAACCATAAAGTACGATGAAACTACTGTTGCTGCTGCTAACCATATATTATGATGAGCTGTCACCATGCATTAGTAGTTCGTATCACCGTATGTCCGGACTTACGGTGACGGTAATCGTAATGGACCATTACTTTTTGAGAGAGAGCATAACATTACATATGACTGTCATCATATTTTTGTATGCTTTCCTACTATTTTTATGTGCTCTCCTCTAATTTCCAAGTAATCCCTATTATTTTATCATACTATTTATCCATGCTTTCCTACTATTATTGTATGCTTTCCTACTATTTTTAATGTGCTTTCCTCTCATTTCCGAGTAACTCCTGTTATTTCATCCTACTATTTATCCATGCTTTCCTACTATTATTGTATGCTTTACTACAATTTTGAATGTGCTTTCCTCTTATTTCCGAGTAATTCCTGTTATTTCATCCTATACCATTTATCCATGCTTTCCTACTATTATTGATGTGCTTTCCTATTGATTTTTTTTACTATTTTTCTATGCCTCCTGTTGTAGTATGGCTCGGGTATTGTTCCTTTTTCTTAAATATGTATGAGCCAATTAATAAAGATAATTGACACATAGAATAAGCAAGAGTACGGTTAAGAGAATGATGATGATGTATAGTCGTTCATCGTCATCACTCCCGTAACCGTACTTTTGCACGGTTATGGGTCAGAGTAGATTACTAAGTGTCAATTATCTTTATAAATTGGCCCACACATATTTAAGAAGAAGGAAAAATACCCGAGCCATGCTACAACAGGAGGCGTAGAAAATTAGTAAGAATAAACAATAGGAAAGCACATCAATAATAGTAGGAAAGCATGGATAAATAGTAGGATGAAATAACAGGAAATACTCGGAAATGAGAGGAAAGCACATTCAGAAAAAAGTACCTACGCAATACATAAAATAACCCTAATAAAGTAGGTACTTCTAGATAACAGTGGATTTGGGATTTGGGGAATTATTTGCTATAATGGAAAAACATATGACGGATTAACATTTTAATTAAAAATTACAAAATATTATTAAATAACGCAAAATATATAATTTAGAGTAACGGAGTAGTAGTTTTGGGGTAACGGAGGCGGGCTCGCACCGTCTCTTGTCAGAGGGCGCACGACCTCCTGTCACGGACCAGCTGAGGGTCGAGACCACTGTTCCAAAGCTGACTGCACCTTATCCGCGTCACCTGTACAAAATTGCAAGTGGTTAGGTCAAATAGATTTTTATATATGGGGGTCGAAAGTAGCTTTAAATTTGGGGTAATAAATTCTGCCGAAGTCAGCCTACAAAACTCGAAAGGAAATTAGCTAAATTTACCTAAATACAGTATTTTGTGACATGTTTACTTTATGGTACCATAAAGAGTATCACTAATTAACATGGGCTTTCACATTAGATATTTTACTTAATACGAGACTAAAATCAATACCTTATTCAAATCCCTGGTAATTGATCCTAGAACACGACGCGACTTCAGGCGTGCTGGACAGAGCACGGGATCGAGACTCGGGCTTTGCCAGGATACCCAACGTAATAAGATAGGCACGTTGAGCCCTCCAGGCGTTCACCAACCAGCCATGGTTTGGTAGGCGTCAGCGCCTGCTGAACGATGCGTAGTAGAAAGGTGGAGATTATTTTATGTACAACCACATCATTTTAAATGGACATCAGCTGGGCATCAGTCGGCAAAACTGGGTTATGTACTGTCACAAGCTTTTACATCAACAGCTTGCATAAACTGGTGCACTAATCTTAAAACACTTATTTTTGTACACGAACAAATGTTAGGTATTATGAAACCCAGCTGATCTTTGTTGCACTTTGTTGCTTCAAATCACTTCACATTTTGTAACACTAACTATAGACAATCCGTAATATTTAAAATAAAATTACAAGCAAAAGGCGGCGCGCATGTGCTTCCCTGCTAACTAAATAGAATAAAATGACCGGGCTAGGACCTACCCGCGTGCCGTTCGCAGTAGACTGGTGATTTCACAGTATTTTAATATGCCGGTCATCCAATATTATGAATCTGTAATCAAACTTTAGTAAAACGATAAACGTATTTTTGTGTGATGATCACGGTATTTTGGAGTGCCGCGTCAAATATTATGGTTCCGTAATCATATTCGATGGTAATTTGTTACGTAATTGTATTTTTGTGTGCTAGTCATGGTATTTTGGTGTGACCAATCACCGGAATCATAATTGATTCCGTAATCATTATTTGATGTTTGTTCATTTGTTAATTAGTTTTTGTATGCCCGTAGTCACATAGATAGATAGATAGATTAACACTTTATTGTACACCAGGAATACATAAAAGGATTTATTAAAATTAGCAGTACAATGGGCGGCCTTATCGCTGAGAGCGATTTCTTCCAGACAACCTTTGGATGGACAGTAACAAGCGAAGCAGTAACGAAACGGCGGAAGATATAGTCCGTAGTCGTATATTATAAGGATTTTATGCATAGAAGCTTCAAGAAAATTGATGCTAACTACAAAAATAAAGTGACGAAAACTGTTATATCTTAGGTATCATCGAATTTCTGCCAAGCAGACATCCAGCAGACCATTTCATATTACGTAGTGTTATTTTAAGAGGAAAGCATCGTAAAGTATCGATTTAATCTTCTTATATTCTGTCACCGTTTATTACGGAGAATGGTCATCATAATATTGTATTACTTACTATTTAAACTAGATTATTTTATTATATATACATGATACAACCTTATTTTAGAACAATTCATCGTATTTTTGAAAGACGTATTGATATTTTATAATGAAGCCAAAATGACATTTTTCTCAGTGTACAGCTTTATTTTATTGATGTGTATAGTTCTTAATTAGTTGTAAGGTGTACAATAAAGTATTTTCATTCATACTGTATGTGTGTGTAGGTACACTGTGTTCGTAGGACGGTGTGTACTAGGATCGTAGCAAGTTAAAGCCATGGCCACTGGCTACCCCTACAGAAATCACGCGTCATGTATGAATTTGACCCGGTTTGTACCAAATCTGTAAAACCCCTGATGAAATATAAAACTAAAGCACGGCCATTTTGTTTATGACCACTATAAAAAGTCATGACTTATCTTTCCCTATAAACAAGGGCTGTTAAAGGGATGAAAATATATCAAACGTAAGCGGAAGGTATTTTTCGTTTTTTATTCTATCGTTTTGTAAATTTTATATTTATCGAGTATCTTATTAGAATTCCATTAAGAGCCGGTACACAAAATCGCGCTCGGAAAGATTCGCCAATCGGTGGTACCTACTTCATATTCTGTGGCAATAGTTACTTGGAACATTGATATGCGATGTATTACGGCGCGCCAGTTTCGGACTAATTACTTTGATACATTTTCCTGAGATTAATTTATTCTGAGCAAACGGCAATTATTTCACTAATAGAAAGATACACTATATATATAGACAGAATATTAACACTTAAAGCCGGGTATTCATTAGGCAACACAATGTTAATAAACACGGTTTACAAACAGTTCACAAACCGTGTTTCACAATGTAAGCCGGGTATTCATTAGGCAACATATGTTAATAAACACGGTTTATGAACAGTTTACAAACCGTGTTTCACAATGTAAGCCGGGTATTCATTAGGCAACATATGTTAATAAACACGGTTTATAAACAGTTTACAAACCGTGTTTCACAATGTAAGCCGGGTATTCATTAAGCAACATATGTTAATAAACTCGGTTTATAAACAGTTTATAAACCGTGATTCACAATGTAAGCCGGGTACTCATCAGGCAACATTTTGTTAATAAACACTGGATGTTGCCTAATGAATACCCGGCTTTATTGATCACCACACAGCAACAATAAACAAGTAGTTTTACGATAGAAAGCATACAAAGGGCGGCCCTATCGCTGAAAGGCAAATTTGCAACGTTACACTCTTTAAAAGTCGTCAAAGTCTCAATCAAGTCATGTTTTAGTAAAGCGGTAGCAGATTTACTAAAACTTTGGTGGACAATTTCCATCCCTCTGAAAAGTCACTTCTATTTAAATTCACTACCATGTGCTATTTAAATAAACCGTATAAAATGCCATCAAAATTACACGGCATAACTCAAAAACACACTAGAAAATAAAATAAAGTAAAAATGGACGTCTCTTTTCGAAAAAGCAGAAAATTAGTCCGTGGTATTACTATACAGCGTGTAAAAGGACGGCTCCCGAATACTGAAGATACCGGTAAAGCTACCTATATCATAGCTATATAAAACAGCTTTTGCCTGATGATTCATACCGGAGAAAACCTTTTTTTTCGTTTCGTATCGTATTTGTCAGCCAGCAATGTACGCATTTATTCCGGCCGCGCATTTTCAATGCTCCCGGTCAGCTGATCGACCATAAGCGCCAGTATTTGTTGTACAGTTGTTTTCATTGCTTTTTTTGACGTTTTTATTTATTAACGTGTTTTTAATTATGTAAATTAGGTTATTGTGTTTCTTTAACGATATTTTATGGATATTTATAAAGAAAACACGAAAAAGTGAGCATTTTTTTCGTGTTTTCTCAGCTTAAATATTTTCAGAATCATGGTCGAATGCATTGTTTCAGTTTTAGGGAGTAGTCTTATTACACCCTGTATATAGTAGTATACTATTTGACAGTGACATCCTGTGACGTCTGTTTTTAGGGTTCCCTCGCGTACAGTTATAACTGTCCTGATTCATTATTCAATGGGTTCCGACCGTGACTTTGTAAACTGAAGTCATTTTCATAAAATATTTGGTACGAGTACAGTTTCTAGGGTTTTGTTACTAAAAACCATTTGACAGACGTGCTTAGTTACACAAAATTTATCTATATGTACGATTATGTATTATGTGATCATCATCATCATCATCATCAGCCTGTAGAAGTCCACTGCTGGACATAAGCCTCCCTCCATGACGAACGGTCTTGAGCCGCCTCCATTCACCGACTTCCTGCGACGTTTATAATTTCTTTAGTCCATTTAGTGCAGGGCCATCTTATGTATTATGTTTTATGCAAAATTCATTATCAGCCATTAAAGAAAGAAAAGAAAGAAAGAAAACGTTGATTTGGCACACCAAAAAACAAAAAACGACATACAAAGCCGATACCAAAAATCCAACAACTACTTAATAACATAGGTACCTACTAGAGAACCGTCGCAGTCGCGGGCGAGCCCATGATTAAGAGGATTCAGAACTCAGCCTCGAAACGAAAGCAAAAGTGACGAAAAACAGTGGCAATTAGCCGTTTATCAAATTAAAAACTAAAGGCTTAAATAAATCGGCTCATGTGTCTGTGTGCCAAAATGGCGTTCAGCTCAGCATAAATGTTGGATGAGTTAACACCTAACGCTGATTTTCAGCTGAAACCACACATTAGACGTCCTTTTCTGGACGAGGCTTCCTCCATAGGATGCAATGGGCGGATTTTCCATAGTGGGAGGCTTTGTCAGCATTGGACGTCTAAAGGTTACGACGAAGACTTATTTTTTATGACCCGTCCGTCTCCTCCCGTGGATGTAAAAGCCTAACTTAAGGATTACACCGCAGGGATAGGCACCAGCATCCACCTGAGTACTTAACCCCGAACTGCAGACGATGGCAGGTGGATTGGTGATCGCAGTTTGGTGCTAAGTACTCAGGTGGATTCTGCTGCCCATCTCCTGGCGTTATGCCTTAGTCGCCTTTTACGATATCCACAGGAGGATGAAATGATAAATGATAAATGAATTTATTGTTGATAGAGTCCTATTCTTAGACTGAGACTAGCACGGCACCAATGGATCAGCAACAATAAATATATTGTGAACCATATGACTTTGGATTCGTGATAATAATTAAATTTTATTTTTAGCAGCTTTTTATTTAACAATTTAGAATTACACATCTCATCAAAAAAATCGAAACACTTCTCAAGTTCAATATTCAATATCGACCGAGGGTATATACGACTGTAATACAAAAGCAGATGGTTTGTTTTCCAGAAGCAACTTTCAAACTATCTAAAACCAGGCAGCCCCCTAGTTTAGCAATGGTCTATAAATTGACAGTTGATTGCTTGTTAGAGGTAAGAATTTCGACATCTCAATGAGGGCTTTTCAACTTTGATTAAAAAAAAATAAAGTAGTTCAAATTGGTTCGATAGATGGCGCTGACTCAACTGTAAATGCCAAGATTGTCAAATGTATTATCTGTGGTGTACGCGTACTAAGCTATCATCTAAGTAGTCTGTCAGCTATTAGTCATGATATTCTGTTTGTGTCTGCTTCTTGAGTGTGCGCTAGTGATTTCGTGATGTTTTTAGTAGTAAGCAAAAATAAATAACACGAAACGAAAATATATCTACGTTGTTGATGTTGACATTTAACTTTATTTTGACACTTGACATTTACGTAACAGAGCAGCGCCATCTATTTTCAACGCTGAAAGCATGATATGAAACGGCCGTGAAAACCCCTCATTGTGATGTGACATAATCCGTCAGTGCGATACTTTGGAAATTTGTGAAATAGCGCGAGAATTGATTTCGGAAAACAAACTATCTGCTTTCGTATTTAAAGTCGCATATGCCTAATGTCGATATTTAATCCTATACTAGTACGCCTGAACTAAATTCAGATTTAGTCCATGTTCTGTAATAAGGCCGTATGTGTTTAATGGATTATTAGAAAAGTATTGTTATAAATGGAAAAAATAAATATAACGGTAGGTAGTACAAGGTTACGAACTGCCAGAAAATATAATGATGGCTTTACTTAAACAAATAATCCTCTTATGTTATGTTATTTTTGTCGCCAGAAAGAAAATCTTGGAGGTGTTTCGGTTTTTTTGATGAGAAGTAAAGTTAGTTATTTATATTATTATTCAAAAACGCAATAATTCCATGTTTTTTTCGTCAATAAATGTTTTGCCCTTTTTGTCCTTTCATGTATCAAATAATAACGACGCGTGAATGCCAACCAAATAAAAATTTTCTATTGGTTAAAGAGAATGAAACGAAACCTCAAATTCTCCCTCCAAAATGTGAAAGCTTCTTTTGGATATGGTATCTTTGATGACATTTAATACGGTTAAAGATATTTATTTCTCGAAAAGAATTACAAATTCACTTACAGTGATAACTTAAGATAATGTATAGAATAGAGTTTCGTACAGCGATATAAAATAGTATTTAGTAAATAGGTAAATACAAAATTAAAGGCTGATAATAAACCAGCTAGGAAGGGAAAAAAAAGAGTCGAAAAAGGGCAGATATGGCTAAATTCTAGCGGACAGCAAGCGCCCGCGCTGCTTCTGCGATAATATTGTCTAAGGCCTGTATACACAGTGAGTGATATCAGCGAGAAATTGTGCCAGATATATAATTATGATGAATTATATAATTGAGCTGAATTATTCGTTGGTATAATTTCAATAGTATAGAGAGTAATAAAAGTTGTATATATTTATTTATTTAATTCAAACATCAACAAGGCTAATGAGAATGACACACACAATACAATAAACTAAAACTAAAATAACTACAACAAAATATCAACTTGTTTAAACAAAAGCAACATATAGGTAGTACATATCTATATGTTAACCTTGTTCAAAGGGAAGGCATGCAAGCACGCAAACTCTCACCAAGCTCTTTTAAACGGCTTGGGCGGCACGTGGTACCCACAGCAGTGATTTATATAATAACTTTTCATTTAAAAAAACCGACTTCCGCCATAGTATTCGACAAAATAATTTTGGATGAAAAAATTTTTATGAAAGAACCATAGTGGTGAAAGGATTATGATACTTTCTGAATGCAAATGCTTGGTGTCTTGCTGAAAATATCAAAATCGCCATATGTATGCCTACAATATTTGAGGAGTTCCCTCAATTCCTCATGGATCCCATCATCAGAACTGGATTCTGAAAAAAATGGGACCAATCTGGAAGTATATCTACTCAAATAAAAAAAGAATTTTCCAAATCGGTTCGTAAACGCCGGAGACATGCGGTAACAAACATTAAAAAAAAAAAAAAAAAAAAAAAAAAAAAAAAATACAACCGAATTGAGAACCTCCTTTTTTGGGAGGTCGGTTAAAAAATATGCTTGAATACACGTACATTGGTTCTTACTCTATTATTTAGAAATCACTGTACTCCACACACCACACCACATTGTCGTGCAAATGTATAATTTGCTAATAATGATTCTAATAATTCTTATAAAATGTAAATAGTTTCATGCGTTTAATAGTTATTTGTTATACAAGAGTGCAAATTTGCTTTTTTAACCGACTTCCCAAAAAGGAGAAGGTTCTCAATTCGGTTGTATTTTTTTTTTTTTTTTTTTTTTAATGTTTGTTACCGCATATCTCCGGCATTTATGAACAGATTTGGAAAATTCTTTTTTTATTTGAATAGATATACTTCCAGATTGGACCCATTTTTTTCAGAATTCAGTTCTGATGATGGGATTGAGGGAACTCCTCAAATATTGTAGGCATACATATGGCGATTTTGATATTTTCAGCAAGACACCAAGCATTTGCATTCAGAAAGTATCATAATCCTTTCACCACTATGGTTCTTTCATAATTTTTTTTTCATCCAAAATTATTTAGTCTAATACAATGGCGGAAGTCGGTTTTTTAAATGAAAAGTTATAACCGCGTGCTCAATTTTGATGACCGAGCAAGCGAAGGATTCTAAAATTATATCACGAGCGAATCCTGAGCGTTAGCGAGGGAATCAAAAGAGCACGAGGTGAAAAATCTTAAAACTCGAGTGCGACACGTAACTTTTCATCCCACCTCAGCGAGGAAACAACTTACCTAATGCAAAAAAAACATTTACAATCACAAGATACTTTTGCGCATTTTTATCAGTTTCAGTCAATTCTGTTTGTCAAATAAACTTCCTCGTCAGTCGCTACAATTACTCGTTTTAGGTTTTTCTCTTGTTTTCGAGTTTCTTGTTTTTAATCTAAGGCAAAGAGGATGCAATTACTATACGTAAGAAGAGACGGGACTTAGAGTAAAATAAATTACTGTCGTCAAAACAGGACTACCGCAAAAAGCCAATATGACAGACGACTGACAAAACAATCAGTTCTACCAACATACAAAAATGGAATAGTGATGTGCAGCCAGTATTTAAAATCTATCGATATTGACGAATGACCTTACCTTGAATTAATATTTTTTTATTATTATTTTCTCCAGTTTTTTTTTAGCACCACTAATACAAAACCAGTGGCACAAGGTCCAGTTTATTGGATTTGTGTACAATAAAAACGCCATAAAGTAAAACGTAACATTTATTTTCGGCATTTACCAGGCAGTCTTGGCGCTAAAGAGCGATCTCTTCCAGACAACCTTAGGCTTGTGGCGACGGACCTTTTTTTGATGTCCGAACTTCTTTAATATTTTTAATAAAAATGATGTTTTGATTTGAGGTCTCAGAGAATGACGTTTGGTGATTGAAAAATGATATTATAAAATTGTGCAGCTCAAGGGCTCGTGTATTATTTAACACCTCCAAATTGGTGACCCCGACGTACCAATCGTCGGTTAAGCAAAAGTACCTATACGGCGATTGGACACGAAGTATACTGTGGACCTATTGACGAGGAGTGCGGCCAAGGCGAGGTATCGTTGCTGCCGTCACCGAACGGTGACGTCAACTGTTTCATCAATCACATCGTGTTCCACCACCGTCGCATCGCTCGGTGGTTTGTGCAGCCGTGTGCGTATTTTATTTTTATCAATAACTGTGTGTGATCAATTTTTATTTTTATTTTTCGTGAAGTGAGTGCCGTGGATAGACATTATTACGCCGTATTTTTTATACACTTTTTGTCTTTTTATTAATGTAGGCTTAGGAAATATTATTATTATTATTTTTTGTATAAGGGCGTCGCCTCATCACACCTCTAAACTGAAATCTAAGTCTAAATTGTAATTATTTTTCATATTTTAGTTATATCAAGCTTTTTGCTAGCGCGTCATAATGAGCGACAACGAATTCGAACTGGCGACGTCCGGTGCAGGCGGCGAAGGTGCTGGCGAAAAAGGTAAGGTTTTCATAAACCGGGTGTCGATCCGCACTCCACCCTTTTGTAATGACCGCCCTGCCTTGTGGTTCGCAAGTTTAGAGGCCCAGTTTGCGATAAATAATATATCGCAGGAACTCACGAAGTATAATTACGCCTTAGCACACTTAGATACGACTTGCACTCGTGAGGTAGAGGATATTATCTTAGATCCTCCAAAAGATAAACCATTTACAATTTTAAAAAATGCGATAATTTCTAGGTTTTCTGATTCTTGTGAAAAAAAGATGCGACGCTTATTAGAACAAGAACAGATTGGTGAGAGGAAGCCCTCTTCTTTCTTGAGACATTTAAGGTCATTAGCAGGACCCACATTTCCAGATGACCTTCTCAAGACAATCTGGATGGGAAGACTTCCGAAGTTTATACAAACGGTTCTAGCCACTCAGCGATTTGAATCTTTGGTTGACCTGAGCGAACTAGGCGATAAGTTAATAGAAATCAACTCACAGTCAACGTCACAGGTATGTTCTACGCAGGTTTTTAAAAATATGCCACAACCAGATGTCCATGAGCTCACAAAGAAAGTTAATGAGCTGACTCGCATGGTAGCGGCACTGACAACAGCTCAAAGCGGCAGCGGTAACACAAATAGTCGTAGTCATAGGCGTAGTCGGTCACGATCTAGAAATGTTGATCTCTGTTTTTACCATGACCGTTTCGCGGCCAAGGCGCACAGATGTGTGTCTCCCTGCAAATGGTCCGGTCCTATGCCAAGTAAACAGGGGGAAGAGAGAAGCAATCGTTAGAGGCGATGACCGGTTGCTCAGCAGTAAGTCGCCGACTTTATGTGACAGATCGGTTTTCCAACATGAATTTTTTGGTGGACACTGGTTCTGACATATGTTGCATACCTAAAAGTTTTATGATGAAAAGTACACAGCAACCTGTAACCTTTAATTTGGTTGCTGCAAATGGTAGTACCATCCCTACGTATGGGCTAGTAGAATTAAGTCTAAATTTAGGACTTAGGCGCGACTTTAGGTGGAATTTTGTTGTAGCGGATGTTGAGACTGGTATTATTGGCGTAGATTTTTTATCACACTACGAGTTACTGCCTGATTGCACTCAAGGCATACTGCGTGACGCGAAGACGGGTTTATCTTCCTCCGCAAGTCTAAGTACAACCACGCAGACAAGTGTTAAGATTGTATCCCTTCCTGACTCGCCATTCACTGCAATCTTGTATAAATACCCTAGCATCACACGACCACCTGGAGCACCTAGGGAAATCAAACATAATACTGTCCATTTTATTAATACGACGGATAGTCCCCCTGTATCGTGTCGTCCCCGTCGTCTAGCGCCTTCAAAATTAGGCATAGCTAAGAAAGAGTTTGAAGATATGGTCTTAGCTGGTACTTGCCGACCATCTAGCAGTTCTTGGTCATCCCCTCTTCATCTAGCTCCTAAAAAGGACTCATCGTGGCGTCCTTGTGGAGATTACCGCGCACTGAACGCGCGCACTATTCCGGATCGTTATCCGGTACGTCACATAGGAGACTTTGCTCATAACTTGACTGGATCTACTGTGTTTAGCACAATAGACCTGGTCAAGGCTTACCAACAGATTCCTGTAAATCCAGCTGACGTTTGTAAGACCGCGACTATTACTCCGTTTCGCTTGTGGGAGTTCATTTATATGACATTTGGTTTATGCAACGCTGGACAGACATTCCAACGCTTTATTGATGAGGTAGTTAGTGGCTTAGACTTCTGTTTTGCCTATGTCGATGACATTTTAGTTTACTCTAAAGATAAAGACACTCATGCCCAGCACTTGGAAACCTTATTTAAAAGGTTACAAGATTATGGCGTGGTAATCAATACAACCAAATCTGTATTTGGTGTGGAGGAGGTATCTTTCCTTGATGGAATATCCACCGCCTAAGACGGTACAGGGCATGCGTAGATTTATAGGTATGCTCAATTATTACCGTCGGTTTTTGCCTAACACTGCGAAATTTCAAGCACCTTTGATCGACGCAGTGACTGCTATTCAAGGTAAGGGTGCAAAACCTTTTCTTTGGACACCTGAATTGGAGGGGTGCTTTGAGGAGTGCAAAAAGAGTTTATCGTCAGCTACGATTTTAGCTCATCCAAACTCTAGTGCTGTCCTCGGGCTATTTACCGATGCTTCTGGTACTCATGTGGGTGCATGCCTTCAGCAGCGCGTCAACGAACAGGATGACTGGCAACCACTGGCCTATTTTAGTAGAAAACTGAATTCTAAACAGGCTCAGTGGCCCGCTTATTATAGAGAACTTTTAGCTGTTTATGAAAGCATACAGCATTTCAGACACATATGCGAGGTTCAACACGTGACTATATTTACGGATCACAAGCCGTTAGTCTACGCTTTCAAGCAGCGACGCGAAAAACTGCCACCTGTTCAGTTAAATCAGTTATCTTTCATAAGCCAATTTACAACGGATATTGTCCACATAAAAGGTGTCGACAACATAGTTGCAGATGCTATGTCTCGCATCGAGAGTATTTCTTTGGAAGAGGATTATACTGCACTTTCGCAATCTCAGGACTCTGATGAGGAGTTAGCTCGTATACGCAGCGACTCGTCTTTGAAGTTAGAGCCTATCGTCGTTACTGGCACAAATATTACTGTTCTTTGTGATACTTCTACCGGCCGGCCGCGTCCGTATCTGACGCCGCCATTTCGTCGAGCCGCATTTGATAGATGTCACAATCTCAGTCACCCTGGTGCGCGGGCTACCGTTCGTTTGGTGACTGACCGTTACGTATGGCCTAGGGTCAATGTGAATTGCCGCGAGTGGGCGCGATCTTGTCTACGTTGTCAACGCAGCAAGGTGTCTAGACATGTTGTTTCACCCCTTGGTCAGTTTAAGTTACCATCGAATCGATTCTTGCACGTCCATCTCGACATTATTGGACCGCTACCACATTCGATGGGTTTTAATTACTGTCTTACCGCAATTGATAGGTTTTCGCGTTGGCCCGAAGTATGGCCTTTATCTTCTATTACGGCTGAGAACGTAGCAGACGCATTCGTGTCTGGCTGGGTGTCACGTTTTGGGGTACCTAATATTGTAACAACAGACCAAGGTCGTCAATTTGAGTCTGATTTATTTCGTCGTCTCATGGATATTTGTGCCGCGAAACGTATTCGCACAACCAGTTACCATCCCTGCGCCAATGGTATGGTTGAGCGCATGCATCGGCAGTTGAAGGCAGCCTTAATGTGCCATAC
Organism: Epirrita christyi; assembly: GCA_951392215.1. Taxonomy (NCBI): domain Eukaryota; kingdom Metazoa; phylum Arthropoda; class Insecta; order Lepidoptera; family Geometridae; genus Epirrita; species Epirrita christyi. The sequence continues at coordinate 1,940,392 of OX595858.1, read as the reverse complement.
CGATACTTGGGTCAAGGCGTTACCTTTAGTTTTACTAGGCATGAGGACGGCTTTGAAGGAGGATATTGGTGGGTCCTCTGCAGAAATGGTATACGGAGAAACTTTGCGATTACCTGGTGAGCTCATAGTTCCTCCGGTAACACCCAGAAGCACAAGCGATGCTTATGACTTTGTTACTGGCCTGCGAAGCCGTATGGAAGCTTTGCGTCCTGTTGCTGCTTCACGACACGCCCAGCCATCGATTTTCGTTCACAGAGACTTGGCAACAGCGTCTCATGTTTTTCTGCGTGACGATACTGTGCGGCGTTCACTGCAGCCTCCTTATTCTGGACCACATCGTGTCATATCGAGGGGTGAGAAGACTCTCACTTTGGTCGTTAATGGAAGGGAACGAACGGTTAGTGTGGATCGTGTAAAGCCAGCGCACGTAGATACGGCATGTTCAGATGGTACATCATTGACGCCACTTGCGCCAGTAGAGTCCACGCCTGTTTCACCGTCTTCACCTGAACTATCACCGGAGCCACCGTCAGTTGTATTTACCAGATCCGGGAGAAGGGTTAAATTTAGGGAGGTGTTACAACTATAGCTAAGCTATTTTCTTTTTATTTATTTATTTTATTTTTAGTAGTTACCTTTCTCCGTGGGGGGGTGATGTGGCGACGGACCTTTTTTTGATGTCCGAACTTCTTTAATATTTTTAATAAAAATGATGTTTTGATTTGAGGTCTCAGAGAATGACGTTTGGTGATTGAAAAATGATATTATAAAATTGTGCAGCTCAAGGGCTCGTGTATTATTTAACACCTCCAAAGGCTCACCCATAACATTTAGGTTATAAACATCTTAAATGTACATGTGCTACAATCAGTGTCTAGTGCTTCATCGTGGCAGTCTATGGGGGAGGCCTATGTCCAGCAGTTCTTTGCAGACTTTTTTGGGTTGATGATGAAAGATTTAGTAATTTCACAAATTTTTTACACCTAAAAAATAAAAGCATCGATTTTTGATATTTATAATTGAAGATATCGTTCACCACACTATCATTCAGAATCAAAATTATTATTGCTTGGGATTATGATATTTTTAGGAATCTATGATATTTTGGCCCAAGAAGAAGTAGGTATAGGACTGATAATTTATCTAATAACCTAGGTAGGTACTAACCGGACTTCATCCAGAGGAAACCTGGCCATAAAAATGTTTTGTGCCGATTTTCTATCTGATTGTAAGCCGCATATTTCACAATTTATGTACTTCATATTCACAGAAATTAATTAGGTTTCAGAAGCAAGCAACACACATAAACGTATTCTAGCATTAATAGACCACAATAATAAAATATTTTGCAATATTATCTAAGAGAAACAGAGAAACAAACTGACAATGTGAGAATGTGACTGACTGGTCATCAAAGAACGAGAAAGATAGAGGAAGTGAGTGAGATAAAAATGGTCACCATTATAATTCTACCCCGTTTCATACAATCTTTTTTTTTTCTTTTTGTTGCGACAGACTGATCTAAGGTTTTAACAATATGACGTGAAAAGAAAATGGCGCGCGTAAAGCAAATTAAAAAAAAGTAAATAAACCAAGAAAGTTCCGAGTCTGAGTTTGTAACAAATTAAAAAAGGCTGTATGATAAATTCGGCACCATGGAGGTAGAAGTAAATAGGTTTAATGATGTTTTGAATTCACAAACTTAGTGCACACGATGTTCTAAATTCAATTTTACTTTATCCTCTAACGGATAAAAACGGCTTTTACACTCAGATATCGAATAGCAAAAATACTCTTTCCGAGATGGTGGGATGAAAATTAAATTTATTATAATACAAAACACGGTATATACAAGTTATAAATGTTAATATTGTAATGGAATTTAATAAATCTATTTGCGAAGTAAATATACACTTATAACACATAACATAATATATAATATATGAACATTTAAATTTAGCTTAAGCTGTCACTATCTAGCTCTCTAGTAGTAAAAGTTTACTACTTTGCTTCTAAGCTAACACAGGAAGGAGTGTTTCACTAACTAATGTTAGCATATTCTTTGTGAAATAAATATTTTTTTTTAGCTATAAGACTGCCCATTGTACTTTTAATTATCAAGTGTTTGTTGCCCTGATTCTTCTAAGCTTGGTCGTGTTACAACAAGAGTAGTTTTAGTTTATAAGACGATTCAAAATGATCCTTGTGATTTCGATAAATAAAATACTTTTTGACTTTTGAGCCACAAGTTGAACATGTTTGGGTTGAAGCTACAAGTGCCATCAGTTTACCGTAGCTGACATTTAACAAAGTGAATCACAACAGTTTAAAAAAGTTTCCACCGGGGCGGAGAGGAGAGGAGATGTGTTTGAATAAACTAATCCGATTTCGTTATTTCCTTTTCGTTTTTACCTTTGAAGCCTGCCTGCCTGCCAATAACCTGCCAGCTTTGTCCTCATCTCCTCTCCTCTCCGCCCCAGTAGAAACCGGCCCTTAGTTTATCTCACGTCTGCCACAAAGTATATTAAGGCGGTGCATCGCCAAAAGTATTTTGTGCGTCTGTTTTCTAGAAGACCCGTCCACAAATGCCAAAGAAAATGCCATCACAACATCTTTCATATTGTCTAAGAAATAATCTTTCCAACAGTTTCGAAAATACCTCCTCCTAGATTCATAGATTAAAGTAAAAAGACGAATATCAAATCGTACAAATGACCCGCAATCGTAAGCTTCACGCCTCATCTGATATTGGATCCTTTGCTTGAACGAGAATAACCGAAAAATTTAGAAGAATAAAAGAAATCCCGCAGAATTGGTATCTCCAGATGAAATCTGGCTCGTTTTTCTAAACAAAAATTCGAAAAATAATGAAATTGCGTGTTTATTTCGTTTCATAGACTGTCATAAAGGCTTTGATAAAAATGTGTGTCATACTCATAATCCCTTTACATTTCGTCACAAAGGCGTATTTTTTGACAAGAAAAAATTTAAATCTCTTTGGTGAGGAATGGTATTATTCTTGTCTCTACCCATTAGTCCTTTGTCATTCTGATAGGCTCACAAAAATGACAGATGTAAATAATGCATGACTATTTCTACACATATGTTTTACCAAAGATTGCGTTTTTTATGAAAATAATCTCTATCAATTATTTTCCCCCAACTTCTACACACTTCAATCAATTTGCTTTTTAATTATTTTAGCATAATAATATAAAAAAAAGTATATCTACTGAAGGTAACGTGAAATTGACCAAAACGGTGGGTCACAAAATGTACGGGACGTCGCCATCCTTCTTTGATTTTCGCGCCACTTTGCTATAAGTGTTAGAGGAGCGTAGAAACAGAGAGAGAGAAAGATACAGGAACTCAAATCGTTTCTTTATAAGAGCTTTAGTTAACTTCAACTACAAATCAAACTATCGTAACTCGTACTTCAAAACAACAAATCAATACAACAAGAACTTTGCAAATAAATACAGTGGTTAGAACAGTTTGAACCAACACGAATCTAAAGTTGGTATCATGTTTGTATCGAGCAGATCGGAGCAGCCAACATGCAGGCAGGGGCGTATCTAGGATCATTGTCACCCGGGGCATTTACATTTTTATCGATCACACACCGATTTTTGGCAGCTTACTTCAAAGCCAAAGTAAAAAGTATTTTATTCATTGAAATCAAAAGGATAATTTTGAATCGTCTCAAACCTAGAAGGATCAGGGCAAAAAACATGGCTTGGCTTTTTTTAATGATTCTTCTAGGTCTAAGTGCCTGTTTGGTGTCTATCAAACAAGGAAAAACTAATTTCATAGAGCTTTTTATTCATTGAAAGCACAAGAATCATTTTAACCGTCTTATAAACTAGGTGAATTTACATTTGCTGATCGTTATTTGCTTAGCTCTTAACGCATCTCAATTACTATTTATCATGAAACAAATAGTTTAACTATACCTATTTTAAGAAATCTTTTGTAATAATAAAATAAACGTTACATTTGTCAATTAGTAGTCACTGACATAGCTCTTAGAATTAGCAAGTTAAGTTAAGTTAAGTGTAGAATTGGCAATAGGCAGGTCATAAAGCTTGCAGAACCAACAAATCGAAGACCTGCGTCTTAGAACGGCTGCCCTCTCGATTTACTGATGATATTGTATCGAACTCAGGAAGTTAGTGGATGGACGCGGCTCAAGAGTGTTCATTAGCATTTCTTTTGGTAAAGCCATGTTCAACTTTGGACGTTTTCCTGGCAAATGATGATTATTGCACATTGCGTCCAATGCCTGCTAATAATCCTTGCCCCTGTAGCAAGGACTTAAAGCCTGCCCTGTAACCTAACTGTGACGTTTCGTACTGAACTTTGCGAAAGTACCGACACGTACACCAGATATTATTTCCACGGCTTTTAACAAGACAGGGGTGGTGTCTTTTGAAGTAAAAGGCTCTTTTCTGAGCCACGTGCCCAAGAAAGAAATAGTGATCCAAAAAAAATTACGTCATCATCATCATGGGGGGATTTGCCATAATCACCACGCTTGGCAGATGGATTGGTGATCGCAGTTTTGGTGTTGAGTACTCAGGTGGAAGCTGCTGCCCATCTCCTGGTGTAATCCCATAGTCGGCTTTTACGACATCCACGGGAGGCGACGGAGGGATCTATTCTTAGGCCAGACACACCACGGGCACGGCAATATGAAAGTAAATTAGGGATGAGAAAAATAATAACCTTTCATTTAAAAAACCGACTTCCGCCATTGTATAAGACTAAATATTTGGATGAAAAAAAATGATGAAAGAACCATAGTGGTGAAAGGATTATGATACTTTTTGAATGCAAATGCTTTGTTTGTTGCTGAAAATATCAAAATCGCCATATGTATACCTACAATATTTGAGGAGTCCCCTCAATTCCTCATGGATCCCATCATCAGAACTGGATTCAGAAAAAAATGGGACCAATCTGGAAGTATATCTATTCAAAAAAAAAAGAATTTTCCAAATCGGTTCATAAACGACGGAGATATGCGGTAACAAACACCGAACAACCGAATTAAGAACCTCCTCCTTTTTTGGGAAGTCGGTTAAAAATAAAAATATACAACCAAGCTTTGAATAAGTAGGCACCTACTTAGGAAAGACCTATAATCAAAATACTACTTTTCAACTTTCTCTAAAACAAGATAACTAACAACTAACATAACTAATTACCACTAGTAATAGGTAGTACTACTAGTTAGTTGTTGATATGCGCTACAGGCTGTGATAAAAACCCTGGACATTTCACACAACATTATCTAGTCCCAAGCTAAGCAGAGCTTGTGTTATGGCAACTAGATAACTGATATGCTTAATACAATACATTACATAGATAGATATTTTTTATTATACATAGCAAAAAAACCCAGAACACCCAGAACAAATATCTGCAAATCGTACAAATATTTGTTCCGTGACGAGAATCGAACCCGCAACCTCTTGCGTCGTTGGCGAACCTTCGCCCGCCGCGCCACAGAGGTCGTCAAATCGTTAAATTGGTTCATACCGTAGCATTTCGTGGTAGGTTGATTCTTGGTAGCGTTATGTAGTGGTTGCGTGATTCGTGGATGGACCGTGTAAATTTTATGAAATGGTTTTACAGATTAAAACCCAAGAATAAAATTACAATACAAAATTTACTAAAAAGACTTATCCAAAAGAACAACTTCCGTGTTAAGACTTCGTCAGCTAGCCACTTCTAAATTAATTTCCTACGAGTCGCTACTAAATAAATTAATAAAGAAACCCGACTCGCGTACAAGAAGTATTTAATCAGACTAATGTGTATTTTAGAAATTAATTAGAGAACTCTAGTGCACCTGATGGAGTGAACGAACGAACGGTTTGGGAACGATAACAGAAAATACTAAAGTTATCAAGAAATGTATTGCCTGGTAGGTGCAATGCACGGAAGAATGAATGTCAATGGAAGTAAGATTTTAAGCAAGCTTTATTTAATTGTACCCTGTATTATATTGTATTTAATTTGCTACTCTCATTCACTTGACCATCGGTCGATTCAGCTTGAGTTTTTGAGTTCTGAACGTTCATCTATACAAAAAACATCTTCATCTTACTTTACGGCATCCACGGGAGGCGAAGGAGAGGTCTATTCTAGGCCGGGCACACCACGGCAGTAATGTGTACCTATCTAGTGAGCTACTGTAAATAAAAAAATAGTGTGAAATTATTATAGTTTTATTTGATACCAGCCTCGTCGTGTATGTGCAAATTTTGTATTTTTTTTTTTTTTTGGTTTCTCGTAGCTGTTGGAAACCATCAACGGTGACTTTAACTATTTAATCATCATCATAGTCAATTATTTAATCGACAAAAAATATTTAGCTACGATGATGCTATGTTCCCTTCACTAGGGAAACAAATATTTAGAGGTACAGAAAAGAAAACAGACTGTCCAATGACAATACATTTGTCTATCTCTAACATAGTGCCTTCTGGTATAGGAGTAAGAAGCAACACACTATAAACATCAGCAGCTATTTTAGTTGTACTTCCATTGGATTTCTTCTTCCATGGTGCAATGTCTCATGTATGAAATCTTTTTGGAACAGCTATGCATTCTCTTTGCTGCAGTTCAAGACAGCTTAAATTTATTGGGTTCAAATCAAACCTCGTTGGACAAAAATGAAAACTGTTTAGTAATTATTTTTTGTTAGCAGCCAGTTCTTATTAATTGAAATCTTGTTGGGTGTTCTTTATATTGATCTAGTAGCTAGACCCAGTGCTGGTATAGAATGTCATTCTATAGAGACCTCTTTCTAGCAGTGGTCGTATTATGATGATGATAGATAAGTTTAAGGAAATTTTGTTTATCTTGAAATATTCCCAGTAGGTACACACACTGATTAACTGACGTTAGCTTATCTTAAATCCTTAAAAGATTTGATGAGTGTTGTTTATTGTTTTGACATCAATACAAATATCGGCAAATAAAATATATATATAAAATAGTAATTACAACTATTTCAAAATATTTAATTAATTAATTAATTATTTTAAAAAAATCTTCTTTTTTTTTTTTTTTTTTTTTAGTCTGGATTAAATTAACTAAGTGACTATGATGTTTAGAAACTTTTTTAGACAGTGTAATTTTTATCAAGAAAAGAAACTAAAAAAAATATCTTTTACTAATAAACGAGCAATATTTGTATGCATATAAGTTTTGAGATCTCGAAAACGGCTCTAACGATTTCGGTGAAATTTGCTATATGGGGGTTTTTGGGGGCAAAAAATAGATCTAGCCATTTCATCTCTGGGAAAACGAGTTTTCCCGAGTTTTCTCTTCACCCAGGTACTATCATTAAAAAGCATAATTTCTTTCATAACAGGCTTTAGTTAATTCTTTGGTCGATTTATTTCCAAAAAATCAACATATTTTTTTCAAAAATTTATATGTCAAAAAGAAAATTCAAATCAAATTCAAAAATTCACTTGGTTAATCTGTATTCAAGATACGCCGTGCCTAATTAAGTAAGCTCACAGTTACTGGTCCAGTAGATGGTCGACTCAGTGCTTGTACAGTGTAAACAGGGCAATTGAAAGAAACCTGTCCTCCCTAGAGTAATATGTTCCTTGAACCTGTCAAAATATTGTCATTCCACATTTTACAACAAAAAATACAAAACTCAAAAAAAAATACAAAATATAAAATTCGTAAAAACTACAAACTTTTAGAAACATAAAAATAACAAAATGCCTGTTCAAGATGGATGCTATAGGGACTTCAATATTGGCACGTTTGCCAGATGCCCTGGAGATTGCGACAGCTCTATGCCAAGGTGCTGCATGCCATGCATACAAGGTTGCTGCTGTTCCCCCATCGGACCCTGCTATAACTACAACTGAAGCCTCTACTGATGAAGACCTCTGGTGCTGATGGAGATTTTATTGTTACTATTACAGATGCGAGTATGGTGTCCTGCATTAAAACTTAGCACCTTGACATACGTTTTTTTCATTTATAAAATTACCCATACGATACACTTGACTAGTGACACACAAAAGATTACAAAAGAGGTCTAGTTATACATAGCTATAGTGACACTAAGGCACTGGTCCCACCGCGCCGTGGTAAGTGATAAGCTATCAGCGATTTTCTCGCCCAAGAAACGAACAAAATATAGTCGCTCCCGTGTTAAAAGAGAGACTATATTTTTAACCGACTTCCCAAAAAAGGAGGAGGTTCTCAATTCGGTTGTATTTTTTTTTTTTTTTTTTTTTTTTAATGTTTGTTACCGCATATCTCCGGCGTTTATGAACCGATTTGGAAAATTCTTTTTTTATTTGAATAGATACACTTCCAGATTGGTCCCATTTTTTTCAAAATCCAGTTCTGATGATGGGATCCATGAGGAATTGAGGGAACTCCTCAAATATTGTAGGCATACATATGGCGATTTTGATATTTTCAGCAACAAACCAAGCATTTGCATTCAAAAAGTATAATAATCCTTTCACCACTATGGTTCTTTCATCATTTTTTTTCATTCAAATATTTTGTCAAATACTATGGCGGAAGTCGGTTTTTTAAATGAAAAGTTATATAGTTCATCGCTGGCTGTTCACATTGCTGGCGAGGACGTTCTCTTTACTAGTTGACTAGAACACTCGCACTACAGCCGGGCGACAAAACTATCGAAACTACACACTCGCTTCTCGCCGCTCGCCCACTGGAACCTACTCTACTAAACTAACTAACTACAACCAACTACTACTACTACTAGAAACTAAACTACTATCATGATAACCGATAACACGAACGATAAACGAGTAGAACTAGAAACTATTCTAGTTTCTAGTCTAGTTTTTGGGACCAGTGCCTCCCGCGATGCCTCACGGGCATTGCGGCTGCGCTGCGTCGTCGCAACGCAATGATTTCAACGCAGTGACTGCCACACGAGCGCTGCGTCAACGCAGCTATGCTATGCTTCGATATGCTATTAAATACTGCGCTGCCGCTCCGTCGTTTCAACGCAGCTCCCTTCCCCACCTCGTCTCCCCAGCCCTTTCTCCGTTGCGCGCACCTCGGTACGACGCAACGCACCGGCAACGCTCGTGTGGCAGCGCCCTAACCTACTAGAATCTAGACACTAGCTAAAGTGAGTAAATTTATTAAAACCATACATGTATTAATAACTACATAGGCGGACCACAGAAAGAAATAAAAACACCTGTTACCTACACCTAGTTATGTTGAGACCACGGGAAGACAAAAATACCCCTGGTACAGCCGTTTGTTGCCCGTGGTCAGGCTAACAGTTTGGATTTTTTTTGTCCAAACTGTTAGACTATCGAACTGTTGGTAGGAAAGATTGGAATAAACGGTGGTTTGCCAGCATAGTCAGGTGACCTATGTAGGTGTACCACAGGCAGGGACTGGTCTAGAGCTACACACTATAGCTACAGTGACACTGACTAGCTTAGCTAGAGCTACACACTAGCTAGAGTCATTGCGCCGCCGCTTTACTTACTTTATCCTAGAGTGATAGTAGTATAGAGTTACACACCAGCAAGAGTTACTGTGCTATAGAGTAATCTCAAATTTGGTTACGTTAGGCTACGTCCGCATAGGCAGGTGGCTTGCTTAGCGCCTAGAGCCTAGTGGCTTGCAGTTCGGCTACCTGCTAGGATTCACGGTGGCCACACCGAAGGTGGTTTGCGTGGTGGGTCGCCGTGCCTCAGTCATTTGCTCGGTACGTTAACTAGATGTCTCTCTCAAAAATAGCTCTACTGCTACTTACCGAAAATTCTTCTCTAAAATTTACCAGAATTCCACAGAGGTTCTCTTTTGAAAACCGATGCAATTAATATTTCATCCATTTTTCACTGTAAAATGCCTCGCGCCTAGATACAAAAAACCAACACGTTTGTTTACTTCGATACTCGCTTAGCGACTAGCTAGGCGCCAAGCACGCAGTGCGGCTGGTCGCAACTATTCTAGAATGTTTGTTTTGCTTAGCTACTCGCTAGGTGGCACGCTATGCTCTAGGCGCTAAGCAAGCCACCTGCCTTTGCGGACGTAGCCTTAGCAAGATGCTGTGATTAAGACAACGATCTCTAATACTCACATAGATATCGGGTCGGCGCAATAAAAACGTCTCGGTGAATTTAAGCTCACTTGAAAAGTGAGTTTGTATTTGATTTAGTTCGCTTCAAACAAAGCCAATGTAAACACGTGTCACAATGCCGCAATGTATATTTAAAAGTTGCAAAAATAATCCCCGAAAAAACAATTTAACGGCCGGAGTGTCTTACTTTCGTTAAGTACATGTAGAATAAGTTGTATTTTAAGCTTTAAACTAACAAAAAGTATGAAATTTTGATCAAAATTACCGATTTTAAACCACCGCTACAAATGTTTGGCCAACGTTGACGCAAAATTGTCTGTAACAGAACAGTAGATGCATGGAGTAGATTTGTATTGTAATAATTTGTTTTTACCAGAACTTTAAAAAAATTTAATACTACTTTTGTGTCTCTTTGTTGAACTCTCATCAGATACTTGGCTTTCCTTTTTTTTTATTTTAGCTTTCCGAGCAATCCATTTACGCTACTGTTATTTAACCAAATCTTTGGTTAACAACCCCTTTACATCTATACCAACTGATAATGAGTCCTCTCGCTTTGTTAAAATTTATGAACCAGAATCACTTATAGAACACATTATCGTAAAAAAACAGTACTTTTTCAAATTCTTTTATCATATTATAGGTATATTTCCCAAATATCAAATAAATGCCCAACCTACGGCAGGCGCCTGTACGCCCGCCCTCAAGCACTTTACGGTTTTTGTTGGAAAACTTTGATGGTCGATATCTTTTTTTATTATGAAACGAGACAAACGTAACAGAACATATATTTTTTATATTTGAGCTTTTTATAACTAGGGCTTCATTATCAGCCTGTAGGTACGCAGAATGGAAAATTTTTAATGTTGAGCTGTTTTAAACATTTTGGGTTTTGATCAAATTATTGCACTAAACTGTACTTGTATTATAAAGATTGTAAACATGAATATAAAGATGTGGAATTTAGTGATATTTTTATTTGTGACATCCAGCGATAGACATCTTGGCCAAAAACATAAACATACACATAAATATACACACAACAGAACGTTAATAAAATAACAAGTATATATACTATCAATATCAAACATACATGCCCAAAACATAAATAATTTTAACTTAACTTTAACGTGCATATTATAAATTATTTAAGTGATCAACGCGACTCCATACCTTCTGTAGTTAAATTTGAAGAAGCAAACAGAAGCGAAACCATGGAAACGGATGGATGTAGCTCGCAAGGTAATAACGGGAAAAAGAACTTTATTTGTAGCTCTTTAAGGTTGATTTCACACTAGTTGTTTAACCTATGTCTTTTGATTTGACAAGTGACAGGAGTAATATAATTGCTTTGCTCGTTTTTTGTGACGAATGATCGTAAGTGTAAGATAATATTTTGAAGATTTGCTACTTTTTTGCTAGGTGTCATGGTTATAATTAGGTTGAACTTAGAACTGTTTTAAAACTTTCATCTTTGTTCGTTAGTAAACAAATGTAGCTGTATAAGTATGTATCCATGCGGACAGTTTTTAGCTTTCATTTTGTACGTGACCCTGGATCTATTGTGAATTATAAGATCGTTGGATTAAGAGAATGCGAGTGTCCCATGCCACGTTACTGCATGCCCTGCGTGTCAAAGCCGCTTACATGATGTAAATAACACGTCATGCAGCATAACCTCAAACGTATTTAAAATTAGGAGCATTGGAGTTTTGGATATTCTTTATTCTTTATTGTACACACATAATACATAATAAGAACACAAGACAGAATTAAAGGACATGTACAAAGGCGAGCTTAACCCTAAAAAGAGTTTTCACACCACCTGCTCGACAATGTCCAATTACGAATCATGCAACCTCAACGTAAAGTAAAGCATTGTCTCTCTAGGGATATAAAGTTGTATGAAACTCCCTAGGGATTAAAGTGATTTGAATTTGGAACGTCAAATTCGTGTAGAGACTCGTGGAATACTCTAAGTAAAAAAATGCCCATATGGCACTGTAAAGAGGTTTGTTCGAAAATCGAACTGGCCCCCATAAGCAGAACTAAAAAAAAAGAAAAAGGTCCGTTTACAAAGAAGACGCACATGAAATTTTTGTTGTTGTGTTTGCGTGTGTTAGTGCTGTGATTTTCAGTAAATTTTATTGCAATATTAATGTTGATAAAAATGTCAAACGATAGTGATTCTACTCCAGAGTTTATCAAAACAGACGCTTTAGTTAGAGATTATGGATAATCTACTACCGTAAAAATCAAAACAAGCCCTGGTTTTTTATTGTCTCTCAGAAGGTGTGAAAAGTAGAGTATGCTCCTCTGGAATAAAGCCTGTCTTCGTCTTGGGCAGCTTGAACCCCTCGCTTCACTCAGGACTCTATATAACTCCCTCGCTACACTCGGGAGTTAACTTTAGAGTCCCTCGTCACGCTCATGGTTCAATATGCCACCCGCGACATAAGACACTGCTTTATTCCCTTAGTGCATAATCTACTATTTCTTCCAGCAAAAAATTAAAAGTTATATATTAATTAAAATAAACATACTTAAACATAGATAAATATATATATATATATATATATATATATAATATATAATAAATAGCAAATACATATCATAAATATACTAATATATATAATTAGGTAGTTATCATATATAAATAAAAATATAAATTCTACCAAAGAAACAATTTACAGAGAAAGATAGTGCTCTTTTACTCTACTCTTAAAGACGTTAACTGAAGGACTGTCACGGATGACATGGGGAAGGGCATTCCAAAGCCTTACTGCCTGTACGATAAAGGAGTCACCGTAGCGACTGGAAGAGTGAGGGGGCGTTTGTAGCAGGAGGGACATGCACGTTCTACAAGGCTTACCACGAGGGACAAGAAATTCAAAGCGCTCCCGGAGGAGCGATTGGACTATGAAGAATTTTGAATAGAAGAGAGAGAACACGACATCATATATCAACTCAACAAGTGTAATAGTGCCAGTGATATTTGCTGTTGTTCTTGGTCTAAGCGTACTTTACGGTTTGTTCACCGTGGTACTATTAGATAGTACCACTGATGGTACTGTGGTAGTTTTGATTTGTCGTTGAACCATTAATGGTACTACGGATTTCTTTTTTTGCCGTGGTATCTTTGATGGTACTAGGGTAGTTATTCGCTATGACCTAAGAGATTCCTTGTCAATAACGTGTGACGTCATCCATACGATTCAGCGATGATTCCACGCAGATATCGTAACGAGCCCGCGTTTTATTACGTTTGGTCATAGCGAATAAGGGGGCAGTTTGGACCTTATCCGAAACTCGCATTTTCGTCGTGGGTAAAGAAAAGCGTCAATTCACACGCAAACTTTGTCAACTTTAGTAATGAAATTCTGGGTGAGACTAGTACGTAAGTAACATACAAATTGCTAAGCATACCTACCCGAGTCTCGCTATAACCTTGAATAATTAAAACAAGCAACTCATTGTATCCGATTCGACCAAAATAATAAAATAAGTAATCTCTTATTATCATCCTCATCACCAGTTTGTTATACAATGTGCGCTTTTATAATTCACACGTCACGTTATCGTGGACGTTGACTTCCAAGGTTAAACGTTTCGCAAGTGGCGCGAAATTCAAATTTTATTGTGTTTTTTGCACATTACTGCTTATCAACACTTCTTGAGATAGCGAACACTGGTTTTGCGGGAATCAGGAGGCCTAACACACATATTTTAATTGAATGTATCTCATAAATATAATTAGTTTAGCTACGAATGCCAATGAATGTTTTGTATAGTGTTATTTTGGTTCATTGACTAATGATTTTATGAGATACTTTCAATTAAAATATGTGTGTTAGGCCTCCTGATTCCCGCAAACCCAGTGTTCGCTATCTCAAGAAGTGTTGATAAGCAGTAATGTGCAAAAAACACAATAAAATTTGAATTTCGCGCCACTTGCGAAACGTTTCACCTTAAATGCGTTTTTATAATTCACATCTGTGGACGTGATAGATGCCATTTGAAAGGGTGAGGTGGCGTGGCACGAGCACGTGGACTCATTCGCACATAAAATAACCCTTGTAGCTACGCACTACACTACTATATCGCAAAAATATCGCGAAGGTTTTAGAGGGAAGCTCGGTAAATCGTAGCGTCATATCCAGGGTGGTTATTCGCTATGATTTATGGTTATTATTCTATAAAAAATTACGTATCAAAGAGATCTAAAAAAAATCGTATTGACTAAATAATATTTGAATTTTGAATTTTGACATGTTTGTATTAGATTGTTATTTATAAGTACAACAAGCGTAGCGTGTGCTGTCTTGCATATTTTTGCTGATGTTTATTTACTTTTGACTACATTCCTAAGGTTTTCAAGTTCTCATTTACTATGTATCAGCAACTCCTTGCTCCGAGGCACCACACAGGCGCTTCTCACCTAGTGGTAAGACGGACCATTTATGTACAGGAGAACAGAACAGCCCCATTATTCGCTATGACCAAACCTAACATAACGCGGGCTGGTTACGATATCTGCGTGGAATCATCGATAAATCGTATTCAGATTTCATAAACGCGACAAGGCGGTTACGAATTGTCAAAATAACGTGTTTAGAAACCACGTTTGCGTTTAGAACACGTTATGACATCACACGTTATTGGCAAGGCATCCATAGGCCATGGCGAATAAAGGCCCTGGAGTAGTTTAAGTTTATATAAGACGATTTAAAATGATCCTTGTGATTTCAATGAATAAAAATTATTTTTATTTGATTTGATTTGATTTGATCTAAGAGATTCCTTGTCAATAACGTGTGACGTCACCCATACGATTCAGCGATGATGCCACGCAGATATCGTAACGAGCCAGCGTTATGTTACGTTTGGTTATAACGAATAAGGGGGCTGGACGTGCTCGTTAGAACGTCATTGTGACGGAAATTTAAAAGCGTCTTCATATATTTATTCATACAATTTACTTCCCATTTACTTTCTACAACAATATACACTCGAGAGCAATGAATCCGGGTCACTTAAAGAATGTTAAAAATCTCGGAAACTAAAAATGATAGATTAATGCAATAAATTGTATTTAATAGACAATGTAATACTCCTTAAATGAAGGTAAAAAAAATATGAGTCACCATACATTTTATTAACACAAAATTACATAAAGAAAAAAACTGCTGATCTCTCCTTAAAACAAAAATAGGAAACATGAAATTTTTGAACTTTATTACGATTTTCTTGAATTTTAATACTTCGTATTGCCTCCTCGTGCTTCCATTACTGCGTTTACGCAGAAAAAAACAACAAAAAAACAGAAATCAAACAATGATAAATGACAGATTACAAACAAAAGCAAAACCAAATGCTGTAATTTCGTAGTTCCATCTTCGAAAGTGGCCCTTTTTCAAATTTGATTTTTTTATGATATAACTTTACAATAACTAAGAAGTTTTAATACCTTCATTTAAGGAGTATTACATTGTCTATTAAATACAATTTATTGCATTAACCTAGCATTTTTAGTTTCCGAGATTTTTAGGATTCTTTAAGTGACCCGGATTCATTGCTCTCGAGTGTATATCCCTTTACTAGTTTTTCTAACCAAAACTAAAAGGCAAAGTCGGATCGGACAGTGTAATTACAATCAAAAGGACTGGAAACTTGTTAAATATTCAACCGTTTTTATATTCCAGAGATGGAACCGGCAAATATTTTGGTCAAAATCTTGTAATCTCTTATCAATGGAGGTTTTATATTTAAGAGAATTATTTCCTAAGCATCTCATAGAAGCCCGAGAGTCAGTGGTGATTTCCATTCATCATTCATGAAAGGAACCACCCTGTGCGTATCCGAATCTTTTCAGCACACTGGTTCTATTCAATCAAAGGCTCTTTTCAGCCATAAACCAAATGGCAGACCAAAAAATGTTTACTAAAGCAACATTTTAAGGAGATTGTAGCAGAGATGAACATGTGAAGGCAGGATGTAGTTGGTTCGATGTGTTTTTTCCTTCGTGTTCTTACCAATGATGCCGCTGCGACAATCATCATCATCATCATCATCATCAACATCATCATCATCATCATCATCACCACCACCATCATTATCATCATCATCATAAGCCTGTAGAAGTCGACTGCTGGACTTCCTGCGACAATATGGCGTACCTAAATTAAGTTCATAGGTAATATAAATAACAAATAATAAAGCGAATTAAACATACATTTTATTCTGATACTACGGTGAACGAAGCCGGGGGAAGCATGCTAGTAATCACACTTCACACTAATATTATAAATGCGAAAGTGTGTGAGTATGTTTAAAAATATTGCATTTACTTAACTTGTGACGCATTTACCCTATAATTTATCGATAACGAAATTACCCTATGGTTGTCTATCGTCATAAGGTAATTTCGTCATCGCTAAATTCATCGATAAACTGACCGCGAGATTGCACTACCCATCCATATTGCAGTCTCTATATTTTTTTGGATCAATCCCTAAATGTTTGAAATATTAAATTTATTACTTCAGGTAACTACATTAACCATGTCATATTGTTCTCTTTAGTAAGTTCTCAGAATAATATGAGAGTAAGTTACTCCTGAGTACTTGCGCCAGTAACTAGCATTCCACTTAACTTTACCGCGTTATTACTATACGGTGCAGTGGGTAGTAGCATAAAGGGTGTATATAACTTAAAAGGGATGTTCAGACCAAGATTATCGATTTGTTTACTACTAAAGAAAATGATTTTAACTTTTTTCTAACGTGACATGACGATGTAGATATTATACAGGGCGTAAAAAGAATACTCCCGAAAACTGAAACAGTGCATTCAGACCATGATTCTGAAAATATTTAAGCTTAAAAAACATGAAAATAAATTTGGCCGCTTTTTTCGTGTTATCTTTATATAGTTAAAATTATCTATAAAATATCGTTAAAGGAACACAACCTAATTTCCATCATCAAAAACACGTTAATCAATAAAAACGTAAAAAAAAGCAATGAAAACCACATCAAAAATATTGACGCTACGGGTCGATCAGCTGACCGGGAGCGTTAAACTCGCGCCACCGGAATAAATGCGTAGGTACATTGCTGGCTGACAAATACGATGAAAAAAAGGGTTTCTCCGGTATCAATCAGGCGAAAGCTTTTTTATATAGCTATAATATAGGTAGCTTTACTGGTACCTTCCGTATTCGGGAGCCGTCCTTTTACACGCTGTACTTATATTAAAATCAATTTCTAATAATAATAATTGCATGATAATCTTAAGCAAAATGTGTTGGACGTATATAATATATATTTGTAATAATAACTAATAGACATCTATCATTTAACCACATTATATGCATTATGATTTATGCAATTCATTTCATTTCATTTACATAATCCTCGTGAAACACCTTGCATTTTTAGCCTAAGGTTCTAGAAAATATTTTTTTCTAGCCCGTAGATTTTTTTAAAAGCCAACTAAGTGATTATATCAGAAGATGGGCAGCCGCATCGACCTGAGTACTTAACACCAATTCTACGATCACCAATCCGCCTGTTAAACGTGTTGATTATGGCAATTTTCACCCATTAAAAAACCCATTTAAATTATGGGGGAGGCAAGCAGTGGCTAAAGGCTGCTGATAAATCAGTCGAGAATCATTTTCTGAACAACTCGTTTGACTTTTCGGCTGTAGTATTTTTACACCCTGTATACACAGATAGCTACATATACAGTGTTTGCAGTCTGCATTGCTCCATATTTCTAGCTGGGTGGCTTATTTGATAGGACTGGTTTACTTACAAACTAGGTCAAATTCAAGTAATGGCTGTATAAGGAGTTACGTATATAGAGGTATATTACAAAGAACAGAGATCTTTTCACCACGCTTGCATAATAAATAACCTTTCATTAAAAAAACTGACTTCCGCCATTGTATTCGACTAAATATTTGGATGAAAAAAAAATTATGAAAGAACCATAGTGGTGAAAGGATTATGATACTTTTTGAATGCAAATGCTTGGTTTTTTGCTGAAAATATCAAAATCGCTATATGTATGCCTACAATATTTGAGGAGTTCCCTCAATTCCTCATGGATTTCATCATCAGAACTGGATTCTGAAAAAAATGGGATCAATCTGGAAGTATATCTATTCAAATAAAAAAAGAATTTTCCAAATCGGTTCATAAACACCGGAGATATGCGGTAACAAACATAATAAAAAAAAATTAAAAAAATACAACCGAATTGAGAACCTCCTCCTTTTTAAAGATTCCATGCAAGTAGTTACATACCATAGTAACCACTTGACCAAATAACTTTAAGTCAATTAACACAATCCGACTACTAAGCAAAAATTTTGAAAAAAATACAGTGTTTTGAACCTCACCCATAGTTTACAGGATTTTTTTTTAAATCTTTGAATTCCCACGGGAAACAGAAAATATTCGTAAAGAAAAAATGTATAAGTTGAATTGGTCTAGCAATTACTATATTAATGAATTAAACTATTAATTAGTAATTACTACTTGTACGGAACCCTCTCTACGTGAGTCTGAATCACACTTGATCAGTTTTTAGAATTCTTGCACTAAATATTTATTTAACATTGACACTATGCTCGCTACGAACTGGCTACAAATAATACGAGTAGCTACGATCCTCTACGGCGTAGCAAAGCAACGTACTTTGTTTCAATCGTGTGCCAAAATTCGCGCATTGTCTAGTCTTGTATTGTGCTCTGGAACAATTAAGATCGTAAACCTGGTAGAGAGCAGAGATCATCATCATCATCATCAGCCTGTAAAAGTCCACTACTGGACATAGGCCTCCCCCTTAAAATGCCACGACGAACGATCTTGAGCCTCCATCCATCGACTTCCTGCGACGCTTATAATGTCTTAAATCCATCGAGTGACCTTCCTCTACCGCGTCGTCCGGTTTGTGGTCGCCACTCGAGAATCTTTATTCCCTACGGTCATCAGTTCTTCGAGTTTTATGACCTGCCTATTGCCACTTCAACTTGCTAATTATTGGCTAATTTGCTTTAAAACCCCTGTGACAGAATATATTATATAGACAAACGGATGGCATAGATAGATACATAGATAGATTAACACTTTATTTATCACCACACAGAAACAATAAACAAGTAATTTTACGATAGAGAGGTAAAAAAAAAGCTACTTTATCGCTGAGAGTGATCTCTTCCAGGCAACTTTTGGATTGGCGTAGGCTTATTGAGAGGGTCCCGTTAGCACCCTTTGGGTATGGAACCCAAATAAAAGCTAAGACTGAATTTTAGAGCCCATAGAACTCATAAATAACCAAATCGAGTAAAATGTTCACCCCGATTTGAGAAAAAAAGTATAACGAAGACATTATTGAGTAAATACCCTCTTTTGGAAGTTTGTACAAACTTGAGCAAGGGCCTAATCAGGCCCTTGGACAAGTTAAGGACAGTTAAGATCAGAGATAAGTTGGTCAAGAACACTCATACAATACTTGAGTAACTTGAGTTAGGATTAGGTAATTATGGGTACAAGTGGCACTTTTTGGCTCTGCCTGGTTTCTAAGAGAAGATTATCTTAATAATAACCGTAATATAACGACGAGGTAACGACGTATAAATATTTTTTAATTGGCGTACGCTGCTTAACTGTTACCGCTATATGACGGCCGTTTCAGAATAAAAATACGATTGGTTCATCGATTTGGTTGGTTTGGTTGGTCGCTTTAATTGTATTTATACCTTTTTAATGCTTCTGGAAAGGTGACTTAGATACAGTTTTACCCAGAAAATAAGTCCAATCGACTGTTTTCATTTGCGCAGAAAAGCGCAGACTGATAACCGACAGTAGCTGAACGTATAGCTCGGTCCCGCTGACATGATTAGTACACTGTCAGACAGAGTCGACTGATGAAGAAGATGGCGCATGACCAGCCGTGATTTCACCGCGAAATCGATTAACCAATAACAGCGCAAGATTTTTTAGCGTGCGATTGCTATTGGTAGAAAGAGGGTTCCCGCGCTATAGGAATTGGTCTACGGCGCAAGTACATCGGGGCGACTTATATTTTGGGTAAAACTGAAATAAACTTTAAAATTGACTTATAAATAATAAACTTTTTAATTTCTTTCGAACTGGAACTGGACTGGCTTTTTTTTTGGAACAGTTTGCATTATTGATTTTGTAGGTTACCCGTAGGTAGGTACTCTGACTTGGATCCCTAAAGTTATCACAACAACAAGACGGACAAGTGCGAGTTAACCTCGCACCCTGAGGTACGTTAGTTAGTTAGTACAGGGTGTAAAAAATGTACGGTTTCTGTCATGGTTGTACTTTCTATGAAAAAAACCTTCAAATTAAGTTCCTTTCCATGTGATTTTAATATTAGGTATATCCATATCTCTTTATATTCTTTAAGAGAAACTTGTTTTTTGTACTGTTTTATGATACTATAGACTTTAATAGGTATTCAATATTCATTATATTTACTACACAATAACTCTTGTTAGCACGAGAGAGATGTTATTTGCTGTAAAATCCTGTACTTTCATTCTATGTTAAGACGCAGTGCAAAGAAGAGCCATAGCGCACGTTATTTTGCGCTACGTGTATAATCATAATCTTAGCCCAAACAACATGTGTGAATTACATCATGTTTTTGTTTTTTAACCGACTTCACAAAAAGGAGGAGGTTCTCAATTCGGTTGTATTTTTTTTTGTATGTTTGTTACCTCATATCTCCAGCGTTTATGAACCGATTTGGAAAATTCTTTTTTTATTTGAATAGATATACTTCCAGATTGGTCCCATTTTTTTCAGAATCCAGTTCTGATGATGGAGTCCATGAGGAATTGAGGGAACTCCTCAAATATTGTAGGCATACATATGGTGATTTTGATATTTTCAGCAAGAAACCAAGCATTTGCATTCAAAAAGTATCATAATCCTTTCACCACTATGGTTCTTTCATAATTTTTTTTTTCATCCAAATATTTTAGTCTAATACAATGGCGGAAGTCGGTTTTTTAAATGAAAAGTTATTAAATGAAAACTTATAGAGTACAAAATATTTATTATTTTATTTTATTTTATTATATACCCTTACTAGCTTCGCAGCTTAATACGAACTTCACTCAAGACGCATTTAAACTTGGCACAAACTAGCTACTACCAATTTCAACATGATTTGGAACTCAATTGACAAAATTGACAAAAACTCACAGAATTGATGAAATTGACATTACTAAGTTCTTAGGTTTAAATATTGACTCAACTTTAAACTGGAAATCACATATAGAGTATCTTTGTTCTAGGATTAATACATTTTCCTATGCGTTATACATGCTATCGAAGACCGCAAGTACATCTACAATTTTAATGGCATATCACGGATATGTAGCATCCCTTCTGAGGTATGGTGTCTTGTTCTGGGGGAACTCTACTGATAAAGAAGTGGTATTTAAGGCACAGAGGAAATGCGTTAGGGCTATCTGCAAGCTTAATCAGACTGACAGCTGCAAACCACAATTTAATAATTTAAGAATCTTAACCCTACCCTGTATTTATATATTTGAAGTGGTCCAGTTTGTAAGGAGCAACCTACATTTATTTGATAATTTTAGTAGCCAGCGTCAAAACCTTAAGCTTCGCTGCCCTATTCATAAAACTGCTTTATTAAACAAAAGTATATATTGTATGGCGCCAAAAATTTACAATCACCTGCCGAGGTCTATACTTGAGACCACCTCATATAATATCTTTAAATCTAAAGTGAAAAGGTTGCTTCTTGTAAAAGTGTTTTATAGTGTTGAGGACTATTTGAATGACAAGTTAGAACATAATTATATGACATGACCATTTAATATTATTAATTCAATGACATTTAATATTGTGTCGCATTATTGTTATGAGGGTGTATAATTATTGACTGTGCTAGTTGATTGTGTAAGTACCTCTGAACTAACTATTATTTTATTCACTTGTTTTTGTTTTGTTTTGATTATTTTAATTCTATTGTGTATCAATTATTGCATGCTGTGAAGCGGATTGTGGCGGACTTAATCTAATTTGACATCTATATTTGTACCCAGTTTCGCAATAAATTAATAATAAATAAATAAATAACTTTTATTCGGTTAAACGGTTCCAGCGCGGGCAATATAACCTTCAGACATTGAGCGTCCAACCTACTTACAGTGGTGTAGTTTAATAACTGCAATTTATCAAGCTACCTCCAGCATAACTTGAGCCAAGGATGTAGAAAACCAAGGTTGGAAGATGTGGTTTTTGATGAAAATCTTTCAATTCAATGTTTCTTTTATTTGACACTTATATCAGAACTCTATCAGGCCTTACCATGAGCTCTTATAGCGATTCAGTTTAAAAACTATTCAGTGGGGTCAGCACGAACAACTAACGTTACCGAGACACTAGCGAGACGATCGCAAATGTCAAATATTGTCCAATGGCCTCGAGGAAACTCAAAATCATTGCAAGTTGATTGGTTAATATTTGACGTATACGATCCTCTCGCTAACGTCACGGTAACATTAGATTTTCGTGCTAAGGCTTCAGTACATAATATCGGTTCCGTGATGTCCGCAGCTATATTTACAGGCAAAGTAGCAGAAGCTCTATAAACTTCTGCGATTAAAGTAATTCTATGATGACGGATGTCAACGACGAACCGATATTTTGTAGGTACTGAATAGTTTTTGAACTGAATCGCTATAAGACCTCATGGTAAGGCCTCTGTAATAGAACTTCTTGTGAAAGAATTCGTCCGGGGAAGTGTTCGCATTGCTGTGTTTCGGTTTGAAGGGTGAAATTACAGGCACATTAAACTTTTCATCTTTATGTCTCAGGGTCGCGTTTGATGCCTCTGGTGCTGTAGGCGTCCATAGGCTATGGCAAGGAACATAATATTCTCTAACGAGAGATCATATACGAGGTAGTTTAACTCCCACAAGCCTTAGCGAAAGAGTATATAGAAACCGAGTTATAATGGGTTTTTAGCGCAATCTGCTACACTACGATTGCGAAAAAATAAAAATACATAACAATATTTAATTATATTTAGTTTATTTTATTAAAAAATTAATTGTTTACAATTTGTACAATTCTGGATATTTAACGAGATGTTTTATCCCGGTAACTAAATTGCAGTCCTCTGTGAAGATGTATGTTGGGTTGTCATGACATTTTCACTGTAGTAAACTAAATTACGGTCACCAATTTATAAAAAATTAGATTTCGTGCCAATTCCTTTTTTTATTTCTTCTGTAGCCGCAATGCAATGCACGTATTCTACCGAAGAGATCGCCGCCTTTAGTTCCATTTTCAAAAATAAAATGTTCTTTTTTATGAAACATTAATAAGTCGAGTCTTTATTCATGATTATTCTACTTATGAATAAAGAATTTTTCATTTTTGTAGATTCATTTGGTAACTGACAAAAAGTAAAAAAAAATACTTTTTCCCTAGAGGCAAATATATGCTATTTTATCCCGCTCTGGTACGCTCTTAGAGCATCTCTAAGGGTACGCTACAATGACGGACTTTTTGTGCAAGAGGAGTAATATACATTTTCAATTTGCATTTTTCTTTCACTCTACAGATGGCCGTAGTATGAAAGAAAATTGCGAAAAAATGTTAAGGCACCTGCAAATTGAAAATTTGTTTCGTGTTTTAACACATTTATTGTAGAAAAAGACCAAAATTTCTCCAGTCTAATGATTCTCAAGTTGCAACAACGAACCGGTCGACGAAGTGTAGGAAAGCCCATCTCGATTGACCGGTGATATTCAAGTCAGTGGACGGAGGCGGCTCCAGACTGTCCATCGTAGCATTCTATGGAGGAGGCCTAAGTCCATCTACAGGTTGATGATGAATCTCGCCGTTTTCAGAAAATCTCCAGTTTGACAATAATTTATGTAGTGTTGAAAATTTGCCACGTCCATTCTTATCCGTACATCCACAGCAGTTTTAAGTGATAAATTCTCGTGTTGTTGAGCGCAGTACCAGGAATCTGCCAAGTCTACCTACCTACCTACCATGTGAGTACAGGAAAGTATTTCAGAAAGAGCTCTTAGCTCCTTTTCCTATTCGTGATTTTCACATTGTAAGAAAATCACGAATGAGGTTGGTTTTCTTGTTCCTATTGTACTTGTATACTTTTAACTTTGCATACGGGTTTGTAAAAATAAACCAAGAATCAAAGATCTTTTACCAATGTGTTGGTGCATTGATTTCACGGTGTGATGGTGTTATTTTTACTTCTTCCTTTCTTTTACCTGTCCGTATTGTGTACCGATATTATACAGAGTGGATCGTGTTTTTGAGACGGGACAGTCAGGGCAGCTTACAGGAAAACGTTCCTAGGAGACCATCCATAATTTTTTGAGATATTTTGAACTGCATTCATAGATTTTGGAAAAAATGTACAATATTAATGGTAAAATTACCCAAAAAAAAATTTGATGACAATCGATCCTGTTTTCCTTTAAGGATCAAAAGATCAGAATAACGACTAACAAAAAGTCTCTACTGGACTGACTGAGGTTTGAATACTAGAAATGTCAGAAATCGCGAAAAACCTTTTTCATACATTTCTGTAAGAGAGTCAAACTTCTACATCCAAACTTTTTGCTCTGGATAGATCCGCTATAAACAAGACTGGCTGAAAAAAAGTAAGTAAAAAAGTTTTAACTTTCAAACTTCGAATTCGATTCGAATATCTTCAGGTCATTCTTATGTTTGCGCTGAGAAATATCTATATAGATAGAAGATTGTTAGTAGCAATTTATGAACTTCTTGTTAAAAAAATCTTCAAATCGAAAACGTTTGGACTTAATTGAAGCGTATTTTGTAAGTAATAGAAACACGAAAGCTGCATTGGTGTGGTATCCATTGCGACAACGTTCGAGCCTTTGTTGAGCCAAATTATCTGCTACGTGACTATAGTAGGTAAGTGGCATGACTCTTGCTCCGTAAAAAAGGGTAGGCTTTACGTGTGGACGCCAGCTACGTGCGTTGATACTCTTGCACCATCTCCTCAATGCGAGCTCTGAATTGGATTTGTTTGTAGATGGATGGAAGATGATTATGTCGGAGTGCCTGAGGTTTCGGTGAGAAGAATGTATGAAATTTGTTGTATGACAATATTTTTATATTTTAGTTTGTTCTGTTGTTTTGACTGTGTTATTTTTATGTTAAATTAGTTGATCAATTATTATTATTATTTGATTATTTGTTGTACCCTTTAATTAGTGTAATTGGTAGCTGTATATACCGTTCTAATTAAATTAAAATAAATAAAGGCCGCGACCGACTCGGCTGAAAATCTCAAAAGGAGCAAATATGCAAGTCTCGCCAGAGATTACATATTTGTGCCTTTCGGGGTTAAAACTCTGGGTCTACCAGTTCTGGGCCATCGGGGCCCTTCATGTTTTCAAAATTCTTACAGGTCATCTGGTCGAAGTGACGCATGATTGGAAACTGGCTCTTATCTGGCTCAATGCCATATTGCCATTCAATATGGCAATGTAGCCAGCGTCTTGGAGATGCTTCCGTATGGTAGTGATTTGGATCAGTTAAGTTATCTTTAGATCGAGCAACGGTCTTGAGATAGCTCAGCTGTTTCATTAATATTTTTTGAATTTTATATGACACAAAAAAACAGACAAACAAATGACAAAAAAACAACAACAAACAAAACAAACGAGACAAATGTTTGTATGATTTGCAAATATTTGTTCCGGGTCTGGATGTTACCATGGTACTCGTAGTTTTAGATACCCACGATACAGGGAATGTGTGGTATCAAGACTACGTATGTGACTGTGCGTGATGGGTGTTATGTTATGTTTTGTAGGTACTTACTTGTATTAGTTGTATTATTCTTTCTGTATATCAAGATAACTTGTACTTAAGAAAACAATTTCTACTCGTATTTCGAGACGTTTTTCCGTAACCTTATGGGGGGGGGGGTTGCGGGAAAACGGAGGAGGCAGAGGTTAAATCAGTTTCGGAATTGCCCGTAGGGGACGTCGGGTTTGTGCGACGCCCTTGTCTTGATTGGCAAATATCGCACGAACAATTCTTGACGTTTGTTTTCTCGTATGTGAATTGGTTATTATCCGACTACGGCTAAGCGAAAGGTGGTTTATGATTTTAGCAGTATATGTATGTATCTAAGTTTGTTCATCTGTTCTATCGTCCGAAACTACTTACGACAAACTTTCACTTTTTTATTTTATCTAAATTTATCTTTTTATCATAAAACTCAGTTCCTTTGGAAGAGAAACACGGGTGCAACCGAGGGTGACTGCTAGTCTATAACGAGGATGAACGTAATAGAAACACAAACAGTATAATATTTTATTGAAAAAAATACTCCAAAAGTTCAAACCTTGTAATTAAAAAAACCTTTTGTTTTGTTTAATATTTTTCATTTATTTTCTCATTACAACGTTTTGAAAACTCCGTAATGAAAGCAACGTCCAAAAAAAATGTGCACAAACAGGGAAGTATCCACTCGACTGTACGACACGAGTAAATTAGATACAGAGAGACAGCTACACATAGCTTCCTCAAATCGATTTCAAAAGTAGTGAATTCGTCGTGTCTTTTTTTTCTTGGTCACTTTGCGTTAGGGCACTGATTAAGTTATATGGTGTGTTAGTAAAAGAGCATTGTAACAAATAGGGAAAGATGCATTGGATACACTGTGCTTTGTAGAAGCTCTTAACGGGTTAGATAGGTTTTTGTATAGACAAAATGAGTAGCGGCGCTGTTTCCATACAAAAACACGTGTAATGTTAGAGATATAAAAAAACAACCGATCCTTAGTTTCGCCCCCGTATTCTCTATCTCGCGACAGGTTCGCAACAGACGTAAATTGTGCGATCATGGCTTTCAAACGTCGCTTTTCTCATACAAAAGTTACCGTTTGACAGCACTGATTGCACAATTTACGCCTGTTGTAAACCTGTTGCGAGATAGAGAATAGCCCTGCCGACGTGTTCAGTTTTCTGAAGTGCTGTTGTTTTTTATGGCAGCGTGCATACTGGCCTGGCATGTTATCGGCAGTATGCTCCTTAAAACCTAGTACTTCAGAAAATGTGTTCAGACGTGTTCTCGGGTAACGTGTCCGCTGTGTAACCCTGACATAACATGCGTCTGAGTGTGAGTGTTAGCGTAAGTAGTGGTGCAAAAAGAATGCAAAAGATATAGACGAACTCGACCTTTTCATACCAAATCTGTCAGTTTTGACAGAATTTTGCCAGTTTCTTGTATGAAAATATTAAATTTCACATTATTTCTTAATGTCCCTTAGGGCCTCAGGACCCCTGTAAAAAGCTAGTGCAGCTAGTAAGTTATGAACAATTTAGTTTCAAACAGAATTTCCATTCTAATGAAGCTTACTCTCTGTACGTTATTTATTATTGCGGCTCTAACACTGCTCTGAATTTAAAATCAGGCACGATTATTACTGGATTTTCAACCTTAGCATTTTTAAAATACAGTTTATAATGGGATTGAATGGTTTAAGTACATGGCAATGTCTTCGAATGCTGATGAATCAAATTCGAATTTATTTATTCGAAGCGCTCTCGTAGAGTTTGAGTAGAAAAGTGCACTTTGTTTCTATTCAATTTTTTTATGTACTTACATAAGTAACTTTAAGTTATGAGTATAATTAGGTAGTTTGTTATAGGA
The DNA here is from genome assembly GCA_951392215.1 of Epirrita christyi. NCBI lineage: Eukaryota > Metazoa > Arthropoda > Insecta > Lepidoptera > Geometridae > Epirrita > Epirrita christyi. Next base: position 1,912,522 of record OX595858.1, on the reverse strand, counting down.
GGTGTTTGTAATAGGTTATACTTGATAAGATATCAATAACTATTATACCTAACTATGTACTCCTCATCACCAGTCTCAGTGCTTACGTTCACTGGCTGAACAAAGCCTCCCCCATTGAATGCAAAGGGAAATTTCCCATAATCACCACGCTTGGGGCAGATTGGTGATAGCTGATAGCTGTTAAGTACTCAAGTAGAAGCTGCTGCCCATCCCCTGGTGTAATCTCTTAGTGAGCTTTTACGATACCCAAGCTTTTTAACCGACTTCACAAAAAGAGGAGGTTCTCAATTCGGTTTTTATGTTTGTTACCGCATATCTCCGGCGTTTAAGGACCGATTTGGAAAATTCTTTTTGTATTTGAATATATATACTTCCAGATTGGTCCCATTTTTTCAAAATCCAGTTCTGATGATGGGATCCATGAGGAATTGAGGGAACTCCTCAAATATTATAGGCATACATATGGCGATTTTGATATTCTTAGCAACAAACCAAGCATTTGCATTCAGAAAGTATCATAATCCTTTCACCACTATGGTTCTTTCATCATTTTTTTTCATCCAAACATTTAGTCGAAAATAATGGCGGAAGTCGGTTTTTTAAATGAAAAGTTATACGTTACGCATGTGCATATATTATGCATATTATGTACAATAGTTATCACTAGAAACAGGATATTTACCATGATTTTTGAGCTTGTTTCGGCACAGTTGCATGCGCCATGATCACGGTTAAAGGCCACAGCACACCGGCTGCGTATGCAGCACGTAAATAGACACGCGCGTCTCTACGTATGTACACGCTTGAGTGCACGTCACGCAAGCGGTGTGCCATGTCCCATACAGTTCCATACATTACAACGTCATGGTACGTCAAAGTGCACATCTACGTCTACGCATAAGCAGCCGGTGTGCTGTGGCCTTAAACTGAAGTCTTTGCAAGTAGATGTTATTGGTAGCCGTAACGATCTACCTTCTTTTAAATGAGTATTGATAGTTTCAAAAGTCTTATGTACAATGTACATATTAATATGAGGTTTCTTGACACATACAAAATACCTACTCTGTTTTTGTATTTATATCATCTATCTCTATATTATATAATTATTATGTACTAAATTTGCTTGCGCTTGCGACACAGGAGGTTGCGGGTTCGATTCCCGCTTCGGAACAAATATTTGATCTGCGGATATTTTTCAGGGTATTTTGGGTATTTTCAATGTATAATAAAAAACATCTATCTATGTAATGTATTGTATTAAGTATATCAGTTATCTAGTACCCATAACACAAGCTCTGCTTAGCTTGGGGCTAGATAATGTTGTGTGAAATGTCCAGCATTTTATTTATTTATTATTATTATATGATAGTAATAGAAGCCTAATCCGCGGCCATTTACCAATTATTAATCAAAACCAAAAGTACATAATAATTTGATTTTCACAATTTCCGTTTCCTACAACATCGACTTTTGGTATCCGACACAATAAACCCACAACTTTGAATCCATTAAGGCGTTTAATTTAATGATTGGATTACCAGAACCCTTACACAGGGATGGATTGGGAGAAACCATGGTATAATAATTTACCCCGCCAAATACGCAAAATCAAATCAGAATCAAATCCAAAAGAATTGTGTTCATTGCAATCACAAGAATGATTTTGAATCGTCTTATAAACTAAAATTACTCCTGTTCCAACGCGACTTATCTATGCCAGAATATTACCTATGCCTAAAACGTATTTGACTTTTTATGTTTGTTACCTCATATCTCCGTTATTTATAAACCGGTTAGGAAAATTCAGTTTTTATTTGAAAGGATACACAACAATTTGCAAGTTGAAGTTGCAATGGGCAGGTCATATAGTTCAAAGTCAAAGTCAAAAAGAACTTTATTCATTGAAATCACAAGGATCATTTTGAATCGTCTTATAAACTAAAATTACTTCTGTTCCAACGCGACCAAGCCTAGAAGAATCAGGCAACAAACTCGGCTTGGCTTACACAAATGTTCCGTCTTACCACTAGGTGAGAAGCGCCTGTGTGGTGCCTCGGAGCAAGGAGTTGCTGATACATAGTAAATGAAAACTTAAAAACCTTAGGAAGCTAGTCAAAAGTAAATAAACATCAGCACTTCCGAGAACCGATGGTCACGTGGTTAAACACCAGCTTATCTCATGGCCAATAACATAACATAACAGCCAATAGTCACACTCACAGTCCAGCCTCCTTATTCCCTAGCTGAAAGTCACTCGGTGACCAACGTTTTGACAAGTTAAATGACCGGCAATTGACAATTCTTTCATTTTACTTGTCAAACGTTAGTCACTGAGTGACTTTCAGTTAGGGAATAGGGGGGCTGATCCCACACTAGGATTCCCTGTGTCGTGGGCATCAGGAACTACGAACACCATGGTACCACAAAACCCAGAACTAATATTATTGCAGAACATGCAAAACATTTTCAACTGCGAGCTATACCTGCCCATTGCCATTTCAACTTGCTAATATTCATCGGTGATCTTGGTTCTTCTACGAACCAAGTTTGGTTTTATTTTCGTTCTTGGTTGTTTACATAAATATATATATCTTCGTTTATAATTATGTGTATTATATTATACTGGTATGATATATATTTATTATAAGTAGGTATTATAAATATCAATTTGTTATATTTTACTTGTGATTGTGAAATTAACAAAGGCCTTATTTGTTAAATAGATCCTGTCCACCCAAAGGTCGTCTGGGAGAGACGAGCTCGCTTTTAAGCAAATAAGACTGCCCATTGTACCTCTAATTTTACACTTTGTATCTTTTTTTTGTGTTTTTCTTTAATTATGGTATACAATAACATACATAACATAACACCCAACAGTCACATACGTACAATAAAGTTATAATAAATGAAATGATAATAAAATCCGTATAATTCAGGCACTGTACAGTGTACATAGGGTTGCCAACCGTACTCTAAAATAGAGTATTGTACTCTATATCATGTAAGCGTACTCTATAATCTATAACACTAATAGAGTACGCTAAAATACTCTTTTTTACACAATTTTTACTAAACTAGTGCCAGTCATATAATATTATGCAAAAATCCATAATCAAAACCAAAAAGACCACTATTTACTATGTTGATATGATATGTTGGTATCCCCAATTCCTCAAACCACATTCGGACGTTCGTGAATATCTCTACTGTTCCCGCCACTTCAGCATTTACTGAAAGAGTCTTTTCGATCATGAATGTGAAGTGGCGAGAAGAGAGAAACAGAGCTTCATTGAAATTGATTAAAAATGAGCTCTTGATCTATATAAATTTAGAGTTAGAATGTTCGGACTCATACAATTCTTTTAAAAACAATGAAAAATTGTTATGTGCTGCAAAAAGTACAAAAAAATACCTTTTTAAAAATTTAAAATAAATGATATCTTATATATATATAAGATACTCTTTTTTTTATGTCCATACTCTTTATTTACCTCCTTTGAAATCAGATATACTCTATTTCTTCTACAAAAAGTTGGCAACCCTAAGTGTACACCCCCTTATCATACAAAAATACAAATACAAACAAAACTAAGATAAAATAAAATAAGACCCCTCCGTCCCAGATGTACCATTGAGTTGTACCATTGATGGTACAATTGGCACAGGTAGATTTACCAAGACCAACTGCGTCAGGGTCATTTCTTATTTCCGTGCGTATACTATACTAATTATACTATAAACTAACTATAGTTATTATAGTTATCTTTAGGTATCTGATGAACCTAATTTTAAAATAGAGAGGTGTGTCGTTTTCTTGGCGATGCTTCCACCATTCACTCTATATTTTAATAGTTAAAACATTGATCATAAAAGCAATAAATTGAAGTTACCAACCGATGCCAAGTCCGTCTCTTGCCAAGCTTCAACACATATCAAAGGAACCCAACCCGATGTAGGAACTTGACACGGCCAATTATTTTTTATTCAAATGCGACGAGATCTTAAGAAGTATCTTAAAGTATATTAAATAAATAGATAATACTCTTTCTAACCACCCATTGTTTCTTAAATAAATAAATAGATAGATAATAATAATAATAATAACACCCAACAGCACTAGGATTCCCTGTGTCGTGAGCATCAGGAACTAAGAGTACCATGGTACCACAACACCCAGACCCGGAAGAAATATTTGCAGATCATGCAAACATACGTCCCGCAGCGGGAATCGAACCCGCAACCTCTTGCGTCTCAGCCGGTTACTCGCCCTCTACGCCACGGAGGTCGTCAAATAACAGTCAGATAGATTAACATTGTACACCGAATAGATTTGTTAAAATTAGCAGTACAATGGGCGGCTTTATCGCTGAGAGCGATTTCTTACAGGCAATCGGTTTCTTAACACGAGAATGTGATTTTTTATAAAATAATTTCATGTTTATAAAAGTTCCTTTTGACAACGAACTACCATAAGACAAGTGTGTTTAAGAAGTGTGTGAAAAAAACGTCACAGGAAGTCGGTGGATGGAGGTGGCTCAAGACCATTCGTCGTGGAATTCTAGGGAGGCCTATGGCCAGCAGTGGTCTTCTACCAGGCTGAAGACTTACTGTCCTTCACCAGACCTTACCCCAAGTGTGGATGCTGTTTACTTGGCTAGGTTTGTGCCTAAAATATAAACCAACCAACATTGTTTAATCAAATAAAATGAGGCAGTATTTTAATGCAAGGCTTTTTAAACCAATTACTGGCCCGAATTACGACCAGTCCAGAAAATATCTTGGCTACCGAAACTCGTCAAATATCTCTGAGAGACCAAGTTATGGCTATTTTATTTTCGTTATAAGCTGAGTCTTCTTAAATTATCATAAAAAGTGTGAACTTCTAACGGCATTACGAAAATTATGAGTGTTTGAAAAGTTATGTTAACTCAGGATATAGGATTCATAAATTTTCTTCTTCATTAGCTAGCAATTGAAGGATTTAATAAGTCAAGTGAAGTCAAGTCAATAACAATTTTATTAATTGAAATCACAAGGATAATTTTGAATCGTCTTATAACTTTTCATTTAAAAAACCGACTTCCGCCATTGTTTTCGATTAAATATCTGGATGAAAACAATTTTTATAAAAAAACCATAGTGGTGAAAGGGTTATGATACTTTCTGAATGCAAAAGCTGAAAATGTTTTTGTTGCTGAAAATATCAAAATCGCTATATTAATGCTTACAATATTTGAGGAGTTCCCTCAATTCCTCATGGATTACATCGTCAGAACTGGATTCTGAAAAACATGGAACCAATCTGTATATCAATAGTCAAATACAAAAAAAAAACCAAATCGGTTTATAAACGACAGACATATGAGGTAACAAACATAAAAAAAACAACCGAATTGAGAACCTCCTTCTTTTTAAGTGGTTAAAAAATTAAAATTACTTCTGTTCCAACGCGACCAAGCCTAGAAGAATGAGGGCAACAAACACGGCTTGGCTTAATTCGACGATCCTTCTTACTATTATATAGGTGGAAAGAAAGAAAGAAAGAAAAGAAAGAAAACTTTTTTTTTTAGGTTTGAACAGGGTACACAGTACAGGGAGAAGCACCACACTTGACAGGTGGATTAGCGATCACAGTATTGGTGTTAAGTACTCCGGTGGATGCGGCTGAAATTGCCTAGTCCCTAGTCTAGTAATAGTAGTTATAGTAGAGTAGTAGTGAGGGGGTGTAGACCCTTAGATAGCTCGTGCGATATCCACGTGAGGATATGAGCGGTCTATTTATAGGCCTGACATACCACTGCACAGACATATAGCTAGCATTATTATTTTCTCTCTTTTCTTTTTTAAACTACAGAGAGAATACCGAAGCATAACATAACACTCCAACAGTCACATATATAGTCATAGTAGGTACAGTCAAATTAGGTGATTTTTTGCACAAGTGTGGAATTAATTAGATGTAGTCATGAAAACTTTTCTAATTGTTTTCTATGGGTTAAAAATCACATCTAAGAATAAGCATCAGTAATTTCACCCTACGGAACAGGGTGAAATAGGGTGAAAACCTTGTAATATCCGTAACTTAATGGGGGAAATAGAAGTAGTCGGTGCAATTTGGCATAGAATTTGAACCGTTATGATCTACATTTGCACCAAGTATTTTTTAAATCCGACATACGGAACATACAAAAAAAAACATTTACAAAAAAAACTTTTTGTGGTTATTACGGCTCCGGGAAAAGTAAGGTAGTCGGTGCAAATTGATAGACTTATCAGAAAAATGTTCGAAATACATTACCAGGTTTGCACCTTGGTTCGTCTTACGGAAGGCACTTTTCCATATTTTATTGTCGCTCTACTTCGGGGCAAATTAATGTAGTTCTGGAAATTGACTTAAACTTATTCATTTAATTAGTACTACATCCGCCGGAAGTTTTGTACTGGTATTAATTTACGGAAGATGCATTTGTTCAACACTGTGTTTCCTACATGCACGTGGTTTTTATTAAAATCATAATGCACTAAGACAGTCTCTGTACGTAATTTAACTTGCATCAAGTAATTTCTTTCTATTTTAAAATTTACGGCCTTTTTAAGTTTGTACCTAATATTTAAAAGCCTTCCGTAAGCGCCAGAAACGGTGCAAACCTAGGATAAGCTTCTTTTCGTGTCATCTAACGTTTCCATAAAAATCCACGACTACACGACTTAGGTCCACACTTTTTGCTAATTTGCCTGCTAATTTAACTTGGTTTAGAATGCCCAAACCTACCCGCAGTGGGAATCGAACCCACCCTTCTTGCATCACAGTCGATTACTCGTCCACCGTGCGTCATATTTATACATAAAATAGACCAAATTAATAAATAAACCTAGGTAAAATAGACTGTGGTTAAATAGACCTGGGTGACCGAGCTTTGCTTAGAAAACTCGGAAAAACGCGTTTTCCCAGAGATGAGACCTAACTAGATCTATTTTTCGCCCCCAAAAACCCCTATATAGCAAATTACATCGAAATCATGAGCCGTTTTTGAGATCTCAAAACATATACAAATATTTCTCATTTCATAATATTAGATATATAGATATACCAGGCTGAACTGGCTATATGTAAAAATAACATGAATAACGTATATAATGCAGTTATATTGCATTATCCATTATATAAGTTGGCAAAAGTTCGCAGGTGTCTGCACTCAGAAGTTGCTAAGCAATGTTTGCATGCTTGCTAAGTGTCGACGAAGTGAATGGGCAGTGCACATTGTTTCATTTATACAGAACCGGCACCAACTTTCGTCAACACAGAACCTAATAGCGGTAAAGATTTCATCCAGGGGAGTACTAGCATCTGTATGTCATTTATTCATTTCATTTCAACATTGAGTTCGTCGACAAAGTTATAAAAAAATATGCAGGAGCTCACGAATGTAGACTTCATCATCATGTGAACGTTGAGGCAATCCAGCTTCTCGACAACATGGACATAGTGAGAAGACCCAACCGACAAAACCTTATCAGTGAGTGTAGTGTAAATAATAGTGTAATGTAGTGCAAATTAGTGCTAGATAATAAGAACACAAGAACAAAGTGTCCTCCCCTTAAATAAGTGCCAATGGACACATTCTTAACTATAATTTATTTTATAAATGTAGGTCAATGATCAATTACTTATTAGCCTGCCTTATGGCTAGATTGTAATGCTATTAGGGTACATAAAAATGTACGCTAAGTAAAGGAAAAAAAAAAACAAAAAATTTCATCATTATTTCTGAGGATGTCAGGTAGTGGAGTGCTGTTAGAAAGAAAAGTGGTAAAAGAAAGAAAGAAAGAAAAAACCGGCCAAGTGCGAGTCGGACTCGCGCACTAAGGGTTCCGTACCATTCTTCCTACTAATATTATAAACGCGAAAGTTTGTGAGTATGGATGTTTGTTACTCTTTCACGTTAAAACTACTGAATGGATTTGAGTGAAATTTGGAATGGAGATACTTCACGCCCTGGATTAACACATAGGCTACTTTTCATCATCATCATCATCATCATCAATTTTTTTCACTATTCACGCGGGTGAAACCGCGGGGCGTAACTAGTTATCTATAAAAACGGCAAAAAAATCACGTTTTTTGTATGAGACCCCCTCAAATATTTATTTTATTCTGTTTTTTAGTAGTCATTGTTATGGCAACAGAAATATGTCATCTGTAAAAATTTCAACTGTCTTACTATCACGGTTCATGAGATACAGACGGACAGACGAACGGACGGACGGATGGACAGCGAAGCCTTAGGCTTTTAGGAGCTTTTTAGGGCCCGTTTTACCCTTTGGGTACGGAACCCTAAAAACATCTTATGAATGCAGATGGCAAGAATTATACGAGTTTAGTTGGCGAGATTTAGGTTTTTTTTTAATTAGATTGAGTTACGCTTCTTTCATGGGACCCACCGTATGTTAAGAGGTAACCCCAGTCCATTACAGACGCAATACCTCTTAGGTCACGTCAACCTAGGACACCTAGATTTAATTATACTACGGTTCAAACAAGATGTCTAGACTTAAATTCCCGTGGTTTTATTATTATTATTTTTTATGCTATTTGGCAAGCAGACAATCTTACGGCCCACCAGATGGAAAGCAGTTACCGTAGCCTATGAACGCCTGTAACACCAGAGGCATCACACGCGCACTGCCGACCCTGAGACATAAAGATGAAAAGTCTCATGTGCCTGTAATTTCACCGGCACCCGTACCCTTCAAACCGAAACACAGCAATGCGAACACTACTGCTTGGCGGCAGAAATAGGTACGGTGGTAGTACTTCCCCGGACGAACTCTTTCACAAGAAGTTCTACTACAATAAAAAAAAAAAAAAAAAGATTAGGGTTGCTCGTGAACTTCTTGTAGCTTCTAGGTAGCAACCTAAACATTATTTAAGATTAAAAAGGGCATATCAACCTGCCCTCTTTAATAGAAGGGATGGGTTAGAGTGGTCTGCCTCTACCTTATCTAGGTAGAGGCACCTTACCTTACCTTAGAATATTTTTTTTATGATTATAATTTTGACTAATATTTTTTTCAAAAGGTCTTTTCTATATCTGAGGGCCTAGCCAAACGGCATTCGCTTCGAAGCGATTCCATTTCTACAGTCGTAATTCAATACAAAAGACCACGTGACATATCGATAGCTGACGTCAATCCCGTACATTTTGGACTTTTCTACTGGCGTCATCGCTATTAGAATGTTACTTTGTCTACGGCCTCTGATGTTTATTACTCTTTCACGTAAAAACTACTGAACAGATTTTGATGAAACTCAACAATATATTAACCACTTATTGACTGGACCACTGGAACTATACGGATGATGTCGCGAGCGGGCCACTAGTAGCCATAACACGCGAAACATCAAGACGCTTCATATGATACCTCATTTGTTAAAATTCGTCAAGTAGTTTCCGAGTTACATGGAAAGGATGAACCAAAATGGAACAAACATGTATACATACATAGACTGCTGAAATCATTTGCTTTGCTGTAGTCGGGTAAAAATATATATTACGGCAATAAATATACATCTTCCCAATAATGTTCTCTCAGTTATGGCTGGCCGGAAATAATATTAATTCAATAAAGATATAAATTTTAAAAGGGTCAGTTACGACACAGGTGTAAGATATAAAACTCGCTCATGTATTCTGTGTAGTGTGGCCACGAGTTCGGAAAAATAAGAACAGTGTTCGGAGTCGGTTTCTTTTCCCTCACCATCATCATCATCAGTCAGTAAAAGTTCACTGCGGGATATAAACCAATAGAATGCCAAGTCGCCTCCATCCACCAACATCCTGTAACTTTTAAATGGTCCATTTAAAAAAAGGCTTTCCTACAATCTGTAACCATAAACACACACACCTATTACGAAAGAAATGCACCTCTACAATCTTTATTCGTGACTGACGTCTCTTTTTCACTTGCTTGCAATCATATTTTCTGTTTCGAAAGAACTATGACTGCCGCGTTACTTTCGCTGTCACACACACCTAATTTGAAATCGATACATTTTCTGTGGATTGCTTATTTCACGAGGCTACTTCTAGAAGCTTCTAGACAATTGTATATTCTAAGAGTAAAGGCGGTCACAGACCTGCCAGTTCTATTATTTTCTACATAGAACAACAAAGAAAAGAATTTAAATCCGGAGGCTAGAATGCAATACAAAATGTACCACTACCGAACCAACCGGCAAGAACGCCTGGTCAGCAAGTAACCGTCCTCATCGACGATCAGAACGTTCTGGCAGTTCAGAAAGAGTCTTAAGTCGTCACACACAAGCACTATAGTGTTGGCACTTCTAGAATTTCCAACAGTTTCTACCCTCAAGAATGCGTCAGTAAGATGGGTGGTAAAATAAAATTATAAAAATGGGTAATACTCAATTTTAATATACTCCTTTGGTTCCATAATCACCAATCCGGAAATAAAGAACACTTCTTTACTTCACTACTAAATAACTTATTGCTTCCAAAATCAACGTTAAACTAAGCTGTGAGCTACCGATATCGGACCATACTCGGTGATAGTCGGCGACAGCCGCGTCACCGGCTACGATTGGTCGAGTTGAATCACTCAGGCAGTCGCTAATCAGGAAGTCAAAACACTGCTATTACATTAATTATTAAAGCAGTGTTTTGTATGGTTTACATAAGCTATGTTATTATAAAATAAATACTATTTTAATACAATTTTTAATAATTGACAACAATAGATTACTACTCAGCGCCAATCAAAAAGCCCGGTGCTAGGTAAGTCTGGGACGATGAACCCTGTTTCAATTCTTTTCTTTGCTCTTGTAGAACAGAATAGAATCGGCAGGTTTGTGGCCGCGCTAATAGTATATTTTACGGTGACCGGCGCACATTGGGGATTCGATTTATAGCAGACAAATTCTTACTGTGTGTGTGTGTATCTTCCTCGTAACTACTTATATTTTGTAATAGAAATGTTATTTGTAACCATTATGGCTGAGCAAACATAGGGCCTCTAAACTACTTGTCAAACTTTTAAGTCTTTTGGTAGCTCAAGGCCGTTCTCTGGCATTCTAGGGGGTTCAAGCAGTTGGCGTCGTCTTTATGACAGTTGGGAATCACGCTTTTGCGTCTGAATTGATTTATGAAAGAGAGACCACACAGGAGCTTCCCACCTAGTGGTAAGAAAGATCATCAAATCAATATTATTTTTTACAATATATTTTTTTTTATTAATCAGAATACTTTGATAAAGATGTACAAACCTAATACACTTCTCATCAAAAAAATCGAAACACTACAGATTTTCTTTTTGGCGACAAATAACCAAATAAGAGGATTATTTCTTTAAGAAAAGCCATTATTATAATATTTGCTTGCAGTTCGTAACCTTGTACCTACTGTTTATGCAAATTCTTTTTTTTTCCGTTCATCATCTCGTTGTATGTAAGTACAAAATATATTACTTATAATAATAAGTAAGTCTTATACTCTGATCTCACTATATTATGTATGTACTTGTAACTATATAGAAAGATCTATGTAATAATAGAGCATTAGTCATACATAGTACCTACCTATAGACCCTAGGGTTATTGAGTAGACCTAAAATTTTAAGTTATTGTACGTCCGAAATGGGCAAACTGTAGCAACTTAGAAAATAAAAAGCAACTTTTATGTACACAGTTTTAACAACAAAGAATTACTTTACTTAATCCAAGCTGTGTTTTTTGCCTTAACTCTGCTAGGCTTAGCAACGTGGTGTAATTTTAGTTTATAAGACGATTCAAAATGATCCTTGCGATTTTAATGAATAAGGACCTTTTGACTTTGACTTTTGCGAGATAGATTAAGAGACTTGGTATTTTTTTTTCTGGAGCCACATTAGCTTGCATGCTTGTTGTTGGAGTCTGTCCTGTGCGAGGTGTTTGGGTTTTAAAATAAAATAGTTTTGAAGCTTCTAATTACTTGTATTAATTAATTCTAAAGTTAAAGGACACGTTACAAGCTTGACGGGCCCAGGGAGACTGGCCACCCGTAGCGTGCCTCGTGCAACCTACTTACATTATTGTAGGGTCAGCAAAAGTAAATGTTATAGTGTTGTAAGGTGGTCCCAACACTAGTAAACAAATAAAATAAATAAATGCTGGTTCACACAACATTATCTAGCCCCAAGCTAAACAGAGCTTGTGTTATGGGTACGCGATAACTGATATACTTAATACAATACATTACATAGATAGATATTTTTTATTATACATTGAAAAATACCCAGGACACCCTGAACAAATATCTGCAGAACGTACAAATATTTGTTCCAAGGCGGGAATCGAACACGCAACCTCCTGCGTTGCAACAGGCGAACCTTCGCCCGCCGCGCCACAGAAGTCGTCAAATATGATGAACTGGTAGCTGATGGGTGTAAGTGATGAGGTTCAGGCGCATCGATCCGTGCGACTGACTACAACTACTTATATATAACTTAAGTCAGTACCGACAGCAGCAAACTATTAGCTCCATACTTTTAACACCATACCATAACTAATCAAGCCTTTATTAGTTATAGCGGCAGGTCATTATACTTAGCTCGCAGAACTAACACCAAAGTAAGTTAAGTATTCAATTCAATTCAATTCAATATATTTTATTCTAGAAGATACAAAGGTACACTTGGATATGTCAAAATTTTACAAATATTTAGTGCAAAAAGTGATAGGACTAAACATACACATAGGATTAAACATTTTATAAAACTTAAATACAATAAAATGTACCTACTAAGTCATAATATAGAATAGATTTTAAACTTATGTTTAACATTTTGTTTGAAATTCATCAGCAAAAGCTTCGTTAAGAGTATAGAATGATTTGTCTATCAACAACCTTCTCGCTTGAATGCTGAAGTCTGTATGATCTAAATTTCGCGGATCATATGAGAGTTTGTTAAATTTGTTTTATTGTAGATACTTGTCATTGTGATTATACTAAGATGTACGCCACCGCCCTTTATTTGTTAAAATTTACCATCCAAAGGTTGTCTGGAAGAGATCGCTCTTAAGTGATAAGACCGCCCATTGTATCTTGAAAATTTTCATTTTTATTCATTGTGTACAATAAAGTAAATCTAAAGTAAATCTATCTATCTACCACCATCTATTTCTGCTACCATAAAGCCCGCATTGCTGTGTTCCGATATAAAAGGGTATGGTTGCGGTGAAATTACAGGCAGATGAGACTTTTCATCTTTACGTCTAAGGGCGACGGAGGCTGCAATGCCACGTAGGGTGCGTTTTGGGTGAACGTGTTCTGTGAGGTAATACATTGATTGGCAGAGATTACCGGTAGGGCGCTTCGCTTACGCCCCGTTTGCTTCTATTTTGGCTATTATTGCATCAAAGTCCATTAAATTTTGTACACATGATCACTACACTAATATATATATCCGGCACGTGAACAATTGTGAAATTACTTGGCAAATGGAAGAAAAAATTGTCTTTTTCAGATTTTGTAAAAATGGATTCCTGAGGCCGTACCATGAGCTTTTATAGCGATTCAGTTCAAAAACTATTCAGTACTAAATATCGGTTCCGTGATGTCCGCAGCTATATTTAAAGGTACAGAAGGTCTATAGACTTCTGCGATTAAAGTTATTTAATGAGGAGGTCAACGACGAACCGATATTTTGTACTGAATCGCTATAAGAGCTTACCAGCCTCTGTAGTTGAAAGAAAAGCAGATTGTAAACATCGCTCAGAGTGACTTCTTGTTGCGGTCGTGTTTTTGGAGCCCTCGCTACACGCGGTAAAATAATGATAATGATTATGATAAACTTTATTATTCTTTTGACACTTGCATGCACTTAGATACGTCAAATACAAGAAACAATTGATAAAATCTAATATTACAAAAATAAATAACAATTATAACAAAATTAAATATAAGTAATAATTTAAATCGGAATTTTGTAAATACAACTTAATTCTAAAAGAATGAACCAGTGCTTTTCTTTTCAATATGACAAAATATGGATTTATCAGCCAAAGCTTCGTCAATCTTATAATTACTTTTAAATAATTAATATTTTTTGATATAGTCAAAAAACTCAATGTCACTCTTATTTCTTATGTCAATTGCAATATTATTATACAATTTAATGGATACAATAATAAAACTTTTTTGGTTTTTGCTAGCCTTATACAGGGTGCTACAATATTTTTCCCGTGCCTCGTGCTGTAACAGTGACAATCCTGTTTCATTGTTATATGACTTAAATTTTCCCGTATATACATCATATTAAAAAAGAAGTCAAAAAAGAAAGAAGTGGTAAAATAAGAAGTCACTTTCCGCTCGGTGCAACAATCTACATAAATTGCACACCATAATATACAAAAAAAAGGAAACAATTTCACAAACAAAACCTAAAACTAACTATGTTATACAATGGGCGGTTATATCGCTCTGTAGCGATTTCTTCCAGACAACCTTTGATCCATCCAACTGGATAAATGAACTGTATAAAATAATACCTAATTTACTAACGGTACCTATAGTATTTCAGTCTGGAGTTTACCACTAGTAGGTCATATTAATTTCCTTCAAACCGATACACTCGCTCGTCGGTAGCACTTATGCATACCAACTTTAATCAGCTTAGTTGGTAAAATCATGAATATGGATACCCTAAGTTTTGGTTCTAGCCAACAAATGAATATGTCCATTCCTCAGAATAATGACAAGGTCTATTCATTTTTCCTCTTGTCACACTTGAGAGGGGGAAGCGGGCGCCCGTTTTTCCAAACAACCATATTCTCCTATTTCCTCAATTAATTTTTTGATAAAAACTTTCGTAAGTGGTATTCATAATTAGATAGATTATAACCGGTTTAACTTACGTAGATTATTTTCGAGTATACGACCCGAGGTTTCAAGCAATTTAGATGCTCTTAATCATGTATGGGTGTTATTCTCGCTGCGCGGCGCGGAGGGCACTGCGTCTCTCAGCTCTTGCGGCCCGGCTGGTGAGCGCCGGCGGCGGTGGGAGTTGCGACAAGGATGACTCATCCTCGTCCTCCGACGACGTGGATACTTCCGCAGACTTGGAAACCTCTACTGGATGCTGCGTCGGCGAAACTTCACGTCTCCATGACCAACGATAGTCCGGATACGATTAGTTCAGTGTGCGTCGCTCTTCAATCGACATATCCAAGTAGCTCGGAGGACGAGGATGAGTCATCCGCGTCGCAGCTCCCACCGCCGCCGGCGCTCACCAGCCGGGCCGCAAGAGCTGAGAGACGCAGTGCCTTCCTCAATTAACTTTGGTTCTAGGATTTTTTTACAGTGTCATCATATCACCAGCATATCAACACGCTTGGCAGGCGGATTGGTGGTCGCAGTTAAGTGTTAAGTAATCAGGTTGATGCTGCTGCCAAGCACCTGGTAATCCCTTAGGCTGTTTCTACATCCACAAGATAAGGAGGGTTCGTTTCTTAGGCCGGACACACCACGGCATACATTTAAGCAACCCAATACGTTTTTTTTATTTCATAAGTATTTTTTTAGTAATTTCTTCTTTAATCCAGGAAATAAATGCAAACAAAACTATGGAGACTAACTAAATATACGAACCGCGTTCTTTTGTAACAACAGCTAGAATTTTAAACGGTTTGAATGAACGCCATGTGAACCATTCTAAACCCATAATTAAAGGCATCATTGTCTGGCCAGAGTACTCATACTCATTTATTCACAGTAGGAGCTTTACATCACACTTGGTTATGATAAATTAAAGCAGAGCACAATATAACAACAAAATACTTAGAGCAACATTACTCAAAGCCATTTAAAAACAGACAACCATATAGGGATACACATATGTTATCATAGTAATTTGTAAACAAAAAATAAAATAATAGTTATAGAACTGAAACTTTCTTGGTTGGGAATCATTTTTTTTTTCGCCGGTCTACCGCCGAACGCGGTCGCGGGCGTTGCTCATGTGAAGAGAAGATGAATAGGCTTATCAGTCAGTCTCGAAAGGTCGGCAAAAGTGACGAAAAACAATAGTAATCCATTTTTTCAATTTAAAATAAAAGTTGTTACTAGAGCTGCTGTAAATGGCCGTTGCCAATAAATTACATATAGTTTTAAAATGTGTTAAAAAAACAAATATCTTTGTATGGATAATTTTTCCTTGAATATTGTTTGCCTGCATAATACCAACATAATTTAATTTCCTTGGCCCATCGATCAATGCTGCACAATCTCCTTAGTTCTGTGTCAATACCAATAGGTTATCAAAACTATCGTATCTGGTTCAACTGAGTGAAGTGGGGTATAAAAGGACATCCTCAATCATTCATCATCATCATCATCAGCCTGTAGAAGTCCACTGCTGGACAAAGGCCTCCCCCTATAATACCACGATGAACGGTCTTGAGCCGAACCCATCCACCGACTTCCTGCGACGTTTATAACGTCTTTAGTCTGTCGAGTAGAGGGCCTTCCGCTAACGCGTCGTCTGGTACGGTTTGTGGTTTGTGGTCGAGAACCTTTATTCTCCAACGGTTGTCAGTTCTGCGAGCTATATGATCCATTGACAATTCAACTTGCCCCCCAACCCTTATTTTTTATTAATCATCTCTGATTTGTACTATGTCCTTATCAGCCGTTGATGTCCACTGCTAAATGAGGCCTCACCCAGAGAATTCAAAGCGGAGGAATTGCCAAAATCGCCACGTTTTGCAGGTACATTGGTGATGCAATTTTGATGTTAAGTTCTCAGGTGGATGCTACTGCCCATCCCCTGGTGTAATCCATTAGTTGGCTGTAACTACATCTACAGGAATAGACGGTGTGGTCTATTCTTAGGCCAGACACACCAAGGCAACAAATCCCATCCCACTTATATCAAAAATGTGAGAGCACATAAGTATGTTTGCATGCTTATTAGTCAATCACAACAACAATATTTGCTGATCATGCAAACATTTTTCCCGTAGCGGGAATCGAACCACTTGCGTCTTAGCCACAGCTACTCGCCCGTTGCACCACGTAGGTCATCAAAATAAAGATAGTTTACAAAGTTTTATGAATTTAAGTACTTTAGTAAATAAAAATAAATTGGAGCCTAAGTGTAAAGCCCAAACATACCCTCGTCACCCTTAAAGTAAAACTACTTTCTTCATCACTTACTCACATTTACTTTCTCATCAGTGAGAACAAATTCACAGAAGAATCCATTTATTTGAAACTCAGACAAATAAAATGAAAACTATATTAATTTTGACTTTTCTTGTTATTCGGAATGAATGTGGACTTTTAAAATAAGATACAAATAAAATAAACTTGCGAGATGATGAAAAATAACAATGAAAAGATATCATTTAATATAGCTGATGGTAATCATGAGGTTTATGATAAAACATTACAAACTGTTGATGAAGATAAAGCTAATAATCTACGCAATAGAGAAAAAGCTAAGGATGGAGCTGTCACAGAAAATATACACGTCGATGAAGAAATAGCCATAGAAAATGTTCTCAAGAACCTAGAAAAAGCTAAAAATGGAACTGCCATAGAGAACGTAGAAGTGGGTTGTCTGGAAGGCACAGCTGTTGGTGCAACAGGGGTTTGTGAAGTAATAAGTGGCAATAACTCCACAATAAAACCAGTTCAAAGGAGGCTGTTTGTTGCAGAAGGCTGTCCTACTGGATTTGATTGGGATGAGGGCATGTGTTTGGAAATTGAAGAGTAATAACAAACTAAGGAACATTTATTTCGTAAAGTAGATAATTTAAACATCATCAACATTAAATAAAGCCAGATAAATCAAATTATTTCAATTAAAGCTTGACTTGTTTCTAAAATAGGTATAATATTAAATAAAAATGAAATATGTACTTATTGTCACGAAATATTAACGGAACTAGGACTTGTCCAGAATTACATGCTATCGTGAAAGTATGCCAAAATGCACACGAAGAAAAATTACATGAAAGATAGATAGATAGATAAACTCTTTATTGCATACAAAATAAAAATAAAAAAACAAAAAATTAAACATAAAAAAAACTGTACAATAGACGGTCATATCGCTAATAAAATCAAAAGACGGCGGGGCACAAACAAAAAGGCTCCAGCTTTTGGAAATTAAATAATTTATCAAAAAAAAAAAATTTATTTACTGTAATCATACTATAATTGTAATAATTTTTCTATGAAATTGGCACACGTCCAGAAAACCCTAAAATCTGCTTAGGTCATTGACCTGAAGATTAGGTAGTTCAACGTACAACTGTTTTAAATGAGGGTTTCATAATATTTTTTATGATAACGATTTTGACAAATTACAATATTATATCATGATCATTATCATCATCAGCCTGTAGAAGTCCACTGCTAGACATAAGGGGTACCCTAGAATACCACACCTTCAACCAATACCAGTCTTGAGCCGCCTCCATCCACCATGTTCCTATGACTTTTACATTTTACAGTGTCCTAGAGGAAGGCCCTCCTACACACACGACCTCCTAGACACACGACCTCCTACTGCGTCGTCTGGTTTGTGGTCGCCACTCGAGAACCTTTATTCTCCAATGGTTGCCAGTTCACACATCTTTATCAGCCACTGCTGGACGAAGCCATAAGTGGTGCTGATTTTCACTTTTGGCAGGCGGATTGGTGATAGCAATTTGGTTTAACACCAACTCTCAGGTACCACCAACCAGTACTCAGATAGATGCTGCTGCCCATTTCTTGGTGTAATGTAATCCCTTAGTAAGACTTTTATTAAATCCATGAAAGAAGGTGGGGTCTATCCTTAGGACACACCACGGCGTACACATAGTTCACACATTATAAATATTTTGTTTAATCGAAAAAAGATCTTCAGTAAAACATAACATACAATAACGTAATAATATTATTCGTGTTTACTTTACATTTTTCCCCCCTAATCATTTGAACTACTGACCTGATGATAAAGTAGATAACATTAATTAAAATACACTTAACTAATATCATTTGACGAATAAAATCAATCCACATAAGAAGTGCTGGTGCTAAGCATTATGAAAGTGACAGTCATTCTTGTATTGACTTGCATCGTTAGTGTTAGAAATAATCCAGTTACATCTAAAAATACATTCAATAGTGAAGTGAACAGTACAGAAAAAGTTTTTACTGTTACAAACAAGGTAGATTTTCTTAAAGTTACAGAAGATTCGTCAGTCTTCAAACTTAATACATCAGCAAGAAAAGATCCAATAGACGAGAAATTACTAGTCAAATATGAAAAAGAAGAAGATAAAATCAAAGTGGCCTATATTCCAGAATTTGAACCAAAATTGATTGGCAAGGATGAAGTTGCAAACATATCAACCACTCTTAATAAACCAACAAGTCGAGCAAAATTACTTAACGGGAAGAAAAGGAAAAAAAATACGACATTTAGTAAATATGGAACAAGTCACTATTATAATATATCGCACGGTTCTAAAAACTTGTTTGATATAGAAGGCTGTCCTACAGGGTCCGACCGATCAGACAGTGGAGAATGTGTTGAAATTGAACTATAGATATAGTCAAAATACTTGATTTAACTGTGATAAGAAGTAGAAATAAGGTGTTTGCTGCAACATATTATGCAAACAAGCTTTTATGAGAATATTTTCCAACTGATGATGTCAAATTCGGCATTTAGATGAGCCTGAACATGCAAAATCAAATCCTCAGATCAATCAGACAACGGGAACTGTGAACGACGACGGGGATATAGATCTGTAACTACAAACTAACAAACATACACTAGATAAGGTAAATGTAATAAGTTTTTTGATAAAAAAAATATTTAACAAAACAAGCTTTTATTATATTAGTGATTGGAACCGTAAGCTGATCAAAATGAGCCCAAACACTGTCAGGGTATTATTAATCATCGAGGAGTTCCGTTGTCCACAATCAGATCAGCTTGTTGTCACTATATTGGTGAATCATCTGAACATAACAGGTATAAAAAATTTAGTTTGGGTGGAACTGATTCAAAAATCAGTTTTATGAATTGTCCCATAGTAACAAACATACATTATACTAATAGGTCAAGTTAAATGAAAGCTTGTGATAATCTATAATAAAGAATGATAAATGGCGCCAAATTATTGTCTTCTGTGAGTGTCAAAAAAACGCAATAAATATAACCTAATTAGAATAGAACATAATAGAAGAAGTTTATTTGCAACAACATGACATAGATTCAACAAATAAATGAAAAAAAGACAGCAGAAGTATTAATTAAAATTGAAGGCGAGTAACAAGCTATAAATAAAATGCACTGGTTTATAGAATTTTGTAAATTATTCACAAAGTTTGGTATATCCCCATTACACTCAAATAGTCTTGACACAGTTCTACTGATAACAAATTACTATAATAGATTCTACTAATACCTATATTCGCGCAAATCCTAGACATTCATTCATTTTCCAATCTCGAACTTCTCGAAACACATCAGAAAATGTCTAAGCTCATAATTCTTCTTAATATCTTCTTCGTAGTCACTGTTCATTGTGGTCTACTAGACAATGTACTCGAGGACAAGAAAGGGCTTGATAACACAGTGAACAGTGGTATAGTTGCTTTAGACAAAAAATCTAAACCGATAGTAGAGAAACTCACTGGACTACTCAGCGTTAAAGATGGCAAGTCTGAAAATGATGAAACAAACAAAGATGAGACGAAAAAGGAAGATATAGGTAAAACTGAAGATGTAACTACACCAAAAGCACCAATAACTGAGGTAACAACTACTACAAAAGCTGCAGAACCGGCCAAGACTGACGAAAAGACAGAAACAGCTCCTGCAAAAACCCCTTAATTAAGCATAGACTTGTTAATTTGTATAACATTTGTGTCAATTTGTGTAACGTGTCCAATGAACATAAGTTATTTTAATCCGTTTTGTTTTATTTTATTTTAGGCTAGGTAACACCTCCTTTGTAGACCCCTGTAGACCTTCGTACGAATTCTGCTACGAAGATCTATGGATGAGTTTTTTAGCGTTAAAGTACAAGCATCCTGTGAAAAAACTTTTGTAGACGTGAAAGAAAACGTCGTAGGAATTCGGTGGATGGAGGTGGCTCAAGACCATTCGTCATGGCATTCTATGTCCAGTAGTGGACTTCTACAGGCTGGTAATGATGATGATGATGATCATGATGAAAATTAGCCTATGTGTTAATCCAGGGTATAAGGTATCTTCATTCTAAATTTTGCGCAAATCCGTTCAACAATTTGAGCGTGAATAACTTTTCATTTAAAAAACCGACTTCCACCATTGTATTCGTCAAAATATCTGGATGAAAAAAAAATGATGAAAAAACCATAGCGGTGAAAGGGTCATGATACTTTTTGAATGCAAATGCTTGGTTTGTTGCTGAAAATATCAAAATCACTATATGCATGCCTACAATTATATTTTTAATTCCTCATGGATTCCATCATCAGAACTGCATTCTGAAAAAAATGGGACCAATCTGGAAGTATATCTATTCAAATAAAAAAGCCGGAGATACACCGGTAACAAACATTTTAAAAAAATACAACCGAATTGAGAACCTCCTCCTTTTTGAGAAGTCGGTTACAAAGTAACAAACATCACAAACTTTCGCATTTATAATAATTAGTGTTATTTTAAAGTTTGTGAGTATGTTTGTTACACATTCATGCTAAACAGCTGGTGCGATTTAATAGAAATTTGGAATGGAAATAGCTTATACCTTTTATTAACATAAAGGCTACCTTTTATCCAGATATTCCTACCGGATCGAGACTCACACATATAATTATGTCAAATGTATCTACTTATAAAATTCATTCAATATATCTCTACATTTTCTGAGGCAGGTATACAAATGTTACAACTTTGTAGGTGTAGAAAGAAAGAAAGAAAGAAAATACATTTATTCACCAAATAACAGACAGACAATATTACATTTAAGTAACTACATTAGTACAAATACATTTAGCAAAAATATAAAACTAAGCTTTGATACTCGCATAAATAGACTATTCTATAATAATAATAATAATAATATAGTACAGTCAAATTAGGTGATTTTTTGCAAAAGTGTGGAACTAATTAGATGTAGTCATGAAAACTTTTCTAATTGTTTTGTATGGCTTAAAAATCACCTCTAATAATAAGCGTCAGTAATTTCACCCTCCGGAACAGGGTGAAATAGGGTGAAAACCTTAAAATATCCGTAACTTAATGGGGGAAATAGAAGTAGTCGGTGCAATTTGGCATAGACTTTGAACCGTTATGATCTACATTTGCACCAAGTATTTTTTAAATCCGACATACGGAACATACAAAAAAAAAACATTTAGAAAAAAAACTTTTTGTGGTTATTACGGCTCCGGGAAAATTAAGGTAGTCGGTGCAAATTGATATACTTATCAGAAAAATGTTCAAAATATATTACCAGGTTTGCACCATGGTGTGTCTCACGGAAGGCACTTTTCCATATTTTATTGTCGCTCTACTTCAGGGAAAATTAATGTAGTTCTGGAAATTGACTTAAACTTATTCATTTAATTAGTACTACATCCGCCGGAAGTTTTATACTTGTTTTTTTTTTTACGGAACATGCATTTGTTCCACACTGTGTTCCCTACATACACGTGGTTTTTATTAAAATTATAATGCACTAAGTCTCTCTATACGTAATTTAACTTGCATCAAGTAATTTCTTTCTATTTTGAAATTTACGGCCTTTTTAAGTTTGTACCTAATATTTAAAAGGGTTCCGTAAGCGCCAGAAACGGTGCAAATCTAGGATAAGCTTCTTTTCGTGTCATCTAACGTTTCCATAAGAATCCACGACTGCACGACTTAGGTCCACACTTTTTGCTAATTTGCCTGTACTAATATATAGAAGACTAATTACAACCTATTGGTAAAATAATTTCCAGTAGAGAAAGAAGCCTAATACAAAAAACAATATAATCGATTGTGAAGAGATACAAGGAGTTGAATCTCTATGAAGAATATTGTTCAGCAAGACAAGATGGAGTAATAGACGCGTTTATAACGGGACAGTAACCATTAAGAATTCAAGCAAGTGGTAACCCAACTTACCACAGAATAGGTAAGTTGTATCTGTATTTTCTGATTTTTAGGGTATATATTTTTAGGTATATACGGCTAGGTATACAAGATTTAAACTTCACTTAAGTTTAACTACGTGATAGAATCCGAAATGAGGAAATCCGTAGAAGAACCAAGGTCACCGACATGCTCTCAGAATTAGCAAGTTGAAGTGGCAATGGGCAGGGCATATATGTAGCTCGAAGAACTGATAACCTTTATGTAATAAAGATTCTCGAGTGGCGACCACAAACCGGACGACGCGGTAGAGGAAGGCCCTCCGCTCGACTACTACTGGATTAAAGACATTATAAACGTCTCAGGAAGTCGGTGGATGGTGGCAGCTCAAGTCTGTTTATCGTGGCTTTCTAAAGGGGAGGCCTATGCCCAGCAGTGGACTTCTACAGGCTGATGATGATGATGGTGAAGTTTATGAATCCTAGATTAATAAAATAAATACCTTATTTAATACTGATTGTCGTATTACTAACTTAAAACACGGTGACCAAGAAAGATGACATGACGAACAAGAACAAACACGGCATGACAAACAAGAACAAACATAAAAATTACTTTAATATTCTACGGTGAATGTATATTCAAGTTATTTCAGCAGTGTAAACACTCCCCCGCCATAAAAATACCTTATGAAATGTTTCATTTTGTCCCGATATATCGTAAAGTGAGCTCATAAACCCGTGTGCAGTGAGTAACGTTGGGCTTCATCGGGGACGTGTTTAACACGGGAGCGTACTAAGAACTAAGGTATAGGGGGCAGTTTGCATTGGGGGGGAGATTATAAAACCATATGCAGTGAGTAACTGTGGGCATCCTCGAGGATGTGTATAACATAGGGACGTACTAAGAGAGAGAAACTGGTGAATACTGGGGGTTACAATAGTGATGAATACAAATAGAAGTGTAGTGAAGTGTAAATTATCAAAGGTGACATTCTCTACTCTTAAATTGTAATTATTATTACCTACCACAAGGGTTAAAGTTAATCCACATTTTTAATAAGTAACTAACATGAGAATTGATACCTAAAAGTAGGTAAAGTAAAGTAAAGTGTGCCGTGGTGCGTCCGGCCTAGGAATAGACCCCCCCCCCCCTCCCATGGATGTAATCATAATCATAATCATAATCATTTATTCATTTACTAGTAAGTATTTTTGTGGTAAAAGTGGGATCACACCAAGGGATGCGCAGCAGCATCCACCTTACTACTAAACACCAAACTGTGAATCATAATCATAATCATTTATCGATCAAGAAAAAATTACATTACATGACAGTAATATATGGTTACGTAGGTACCATATTATAGTTTTGTACACTAGCTCCCACACTAGGATTCCCTATGTTGTGTCTTTATTCTATGGTTGTGGGAAGCTTGGCATAATAATTGCTTATAAAAAAAGACAAATCAAAATTTTAAATTAATACATACTAGACAAGTAGGTTAGTACCTAGGTAAGAAAGTAGGTCCAATCCGCCTACCAAGCGTTGGTGATTATGGTAAATCCCCCCATTGCATTCTATGGGGGAGGCTTCGTCCAACATTGGACGTCTAAAGGTTGTTGAAGAGAAGAAAATTATAATAATTGTTAATTAATGCCTAATTTAATTAATCTTCTCATTATCATCATCACCAGGTAATTGATCTTGAGTGCTGGACGAGGTCACAATACCACGCTTTGGGGGTAGTTTGATGATCGCAGTGCTAAGTACTCAGGAGAATGCTGCTGCCAATCCCGTTGTGTACCTAACCCTTTAGTTGGCTTGCCCGACATCTAGAGGAGGAGAGGGAGGGGTATATGTCCTTAGACCGGACACAAACTCCTTATAAGTACACGTATCGTCTAGTGATTTTGTATTTTTGAGTGAGAAAGGAGATGTTTCATCCTGGGCCTGCTCTAAGTACACTACACAGAAAGATATAAAAAAAACAGGGGATTTTCATAAAAATACAATTATATTTATTTGAAGCATAATACAGCGGTACAAAAATGTTTATTTATGAGTTTTTTAATATGGTCACCCGATTTTTAGAGCAGTCGAGTGACTTTAACAGCTGACAGTTTTACAAAACTGGTTCCTTGTGTGATTTCCTAGAGTGTGATTGCTCTCTTTGGCGAAGATAATCTTGAATATACACTAACACGAAGCAATATTATGGAAAATAAACAATAACAAATGGTTTCTATATTGCTTAGCTATATTTATATATACTGTACATAGTGCAGGCCCAAGCTCCATACATTCATGAAACATCTCCTTTAGTGATTTTGTTTTTACTCAGCCTTTTCGATGATAGACGATAGTTTTATAAAAACAGCTAGTTTTTGTGAATAATAGGAGAGACCCTGCAGGATTTCCCTTAGTCCGACCCTGCGTAACCAACAAATCAAGCAACTACCCCACCTGGTTATTACGTTCATACGGAAGTTCATACAATATTTTGAGTGAAACCATAAAATATTTGATACGAAAGCTGGTTTGAAATGCTCTGCAAATTCTGTAATTCGTACTTTATTCCGTACTCTCGTATAAAGCTTTTGCAAAACCGACTGCAAAGTGGGAGTATCAGGGTCAAACTACACCGATTTTCTCTAAGGTCACACCGCTGTTCCTTCTAATAGTAATTCATTCATAGCAAGCTGTGCGGTCGTGGGACGCTTTGCCTTTAGATATTATACAGGCATCCTTACAACACACTTTTGAGCTGAAAGTGGAACAGCATTACCCATCGTTCCTATCTACCTAACCGAGTGGCTATCCTATCCTACTCCTACTAATATTATAACCGCGAAAGTTTGTGAGTATGGATTGATGGATGTTTGTTACTCTTTCACGTAAAAACAACTGAATGGATTTTAATGAAACTTTACAATAATATAGCTAATACATCAGAATAACACATAGGCTACAATTTATAAAGATATTGTGTGAATTGTTCATAAATGACGATAAGTGTCAAGTAATTGCAACGCAGGAGGTTGCGGGTTCGATTCCCGCCCCGGAACAAATATTTGTACAATCTG
Organism: Epirrita christyi; assembly: GCA_951392215.1. Lineage (NCBI taxonomy): Eukaryota > Metazoa > Arthropoda > Insecta > Lepidoptera > Geometridae > Epirrita > Epirrita christyi. The sequence goes on along the minus strand of OX595858.1, from coordinate 1,886,312 downwards.
CAGATATTTGTTCAGGGTGTTCTGGGTATTTTCTATGTATAATAAAATATATCTATATATGTAATGTATTGTATTAAGTATATCAGTTATCTAGTACCCATAACACAAGCTCTGTTTAGCTTGGGGCTAGATAATGTTGTGTGAAATGTCCAGTAATTTATTTTAATTTATTTTTTATTTTAATTAGGAAAAAATCTACCATCTGCGAGCTATTCTGGCGTGCGCTGCCAAAACCGTTAGAGTTACACATATGTGATGTTTGATAGAAATGTTTATCTTAAATAGTCCTACAAAAAAGCCCGCCACAGTATATATCTATATCTTATGTGTAAGCCATTACAGCCAAAATGTGTATCCTACTAATATTATAAACGCGAAAGTTTGTGAGTATGGATGTTTGTTACTCTTTCACGTAAAAACTACTGAATGGATTTGAGTGAAATTTGAAGTGGAGATATCTTATACCCTGCATTAAAACATAGGCTACTTTTCATCATCATCATCATCAACTTTCATCATTATTCACGCGGGTGAAACCGCGGGGCGCAACTAGTATTTAATAATAATTATAATTAAGTTGATATATATTCTTCTTCATCTTTATCAGCCGGCAGACGTCCACTGCTGGACTAGACCCCCCCCCCCCAACCCCCATAGAATAAGGGGATTTGCCATATTCACCATGCTTGGCTTATTGATCGCAGTATTGGTGTTGAGTACTCCGGTGAAAAAAAGAAAGAAACTACATATTATTTGTCTTGGTAACAATGATAACATGACATTATATTTAAAAATAATAGTAGGTTAAAAAACATAACAAAGTATAAACAAAAAAGATAACAGAAACGGTGTCGGCGATAAGTTCCGAATTCGGGGTTTTCCAATTTCTTTGTTTAATAAATAAAACTTTCACTCAAATATAACTTTTGTTTTCTCTGTAATAAAGAAAACTCTAAATTCCCCATTTTGTACGTGGCTAAAACGCCGCGAAAAGCAAAAAAAAAGAAACCTCATTCCTTTAGTCTATGGCCGATCGCCATTGTTAGATGCGCGGACATAGGAAAACTGATTAATTTTTCCAGCCATATCGAAAAAAAATTCACAACTCGTTTTCACTGTTAAAATTATAGTTATTTTCTTCACAAGTGTGTTGAAAAACGTCGTATGAAACCGTGTGTATTAATGACTAGTGTTTAGCCCCGAACTGAGACCTCGCGATAACACCTTTATCAGCCCGACTACTTAATCAAGTAATCTCCATTTTTCTATTATTATTTTTGAAAATTTTCACCTCGAGCTCTACCAGTACGGTACAGGATCTATCAGTAACAACTCTAATTTCCTACACATCATCGAAATAACCTCGAATAGTATCGAATAACACCTTTGAATAGGGCTAAGCAACGGGGCGTAATACTACATACCTTTTAGTACCTATATCAAGTACCTGACGAATTAATTGATAACGTCCTTTTGACGAAAACCATAGAACTCCAGCGTCATTCAAATTCCTAGAAATGGGAGGTCAACAATGGATGTTATATTGGAATCTTTTTTATGGAGTACAAGTTTCTAAATTCTTCAGTTTCAGACTTTTCCCTGTAGTTGTGACACAAAAGCCACAAGCATACCAAATTTCAGCATTGTGGGATTGCTGGAAGTACCCTAGAATTTTTGATTTTTACGTTTTTTATTTTCCCTAATATCTCAAAAACTACTAAGGCTAAATACTTTTTAAAAACAGTTTTGAATTTTCCAACCAAAGCGCTTTCATTAGACACCCCACTTGATCTGACTGTCTTACTTTTTTTTTTTTTACCCCCTCTTGGACCCCAATATCTCAGCAACCCCCTGACCGATATAGCTCATAACCTTACCTACAAATTGTACCAATACTATCTACCCCCATACCAAATTTCATGAAGATCGGATAAACGGTTTGGAAGTTTTCATCGAACAAACATACATACATACATACATACATACAAACGCCGATTCTTCCAACTTGACTCAGAGAACTCGCTTCGCTCGTTCAATTACCGTCCTCGGCTCTTTTAAGACAATGGCAAGTCAATGGCGCCTCTGCCGTAATCACTAACATTACACACTTTTACCATAATGTACTATTGTCTGATGTCATTCGTGTTGTGTGGGGTCAAATAGGTCTCTGTCTCAGCATACAGCCACACTGGACCTACAAGTAGATAAGGTGCGGCGGTGGATGCTGCTGCCCATCCCCTGGTGTAATCCCTTAGTCCCTATCTCTTAGTTACAGGCGCTAACATAACATAACATCCAACAGTCACATACGTAGTCTTGATCCCACACTAGGATTCTCTGTGTCGTGGGTATAATAATCCACGAGTACCATAGTACCATAACACCCAGACCCGAAATAAATATTTGCAGATACAAATATTTGTCCCGCAGCGGGAATCGAACCCGCAACCTCTCGCATCTCAGCCGGCTACCCGCCCACCGCACCACAAAGGCCTGAAACGTGAAAACATCGTGAGGTAACTAGCAAGTCATGCCTGAAAGAAGCCCTCTGTACCTATAGGCTTACTGTATTCTTCTTCTTATTGTTTCTTAGCTGTTTCTTGTTGTTACGTCGCAGGAAGTCGGTGGATGGAGGCGGCTCAATACGACAATGACGACCTCTGTGGCGCAGCGGGCTAAGGTTCGCCTGCGACGCTGGAGGTTGCCAAAATACCATATCGAGTTTGACACGACGGGTCTGACGGGTCGGATGTGTCCCCCTGGAGTGCGCTCCACGTCCACCTCCTCCCCGGTCAGCATCACCGACCCACCCGGCGTCCACCTCACCCGCTTTGGAGTGAAAGCTTGAGGTTGAGGACTGTAAATAAAAAAAATATATACCTAAATTAAAAATAAACTAACCAAAAAAGCTAAGACAAATTGCCTTTCGTACCTTTTTTGTTTTTGTTGACAAGTCTTATCTGACAGTGGACATCCATAGATTGATGATAATGATGATGAAGATGATGAATGCATTGTAATACTTACTGCGGACGGGGGGGCGACGCAGGAGGTTGCGGGTTCGATTCCCGCCTCGGAACAAATATTTGTACGATCTGCAGATATTTGTTCAGGGTGTTCTGGATATTTTCTATGTATAATAAAAAATATATATCTATGTAATGTATTATCAGTTATCTAGTTGCCATAACACAAGCTCTGCTTAGCTTGATAGATAATTGGGCTAGATAATGCTGTGTGATACGTCCAGCATTTAAAAAAAAATACTATTCTTCGTGGCATTCTAAAGGGGAGGCCTATGTCCAGCAGTGGACTTCGACAGGCTGATGATAATGATGATGATGACTGTTTCTTGGTAGTATCAATCACCAGGCTGTTTTAAGGGTCACGATTCCCTCAATCTGGTCACAGCCCGCAGACAAAGAAAGCACAAGAAACACGACGTACCTAAACAGTTAAGCACTTCACAAAATGTCACTATTAAAATGCCTTTCATAGAACTTAGTGAAGTGCTTGGCACGATCGCAGTTATGGTTGTTTTTACTGCTCTTTGGGACAGCGTGACTTGAATCTTGATGGAATTTGGGGAAGATTACAACCCTTGATAGATCCACGAATATCTATACTATAGGAACTGGCTATGCCAGAATATTACCTATGCCTAAAACGTAATGTAAATAAATAAATAAATAATGCTGGACATTTCACACAACATTATCTAGCTCCAAGCTAAGCAGAGCTTGTGTTATGGCAACTAGATAACTGATATACGTAATATAATATACATTACATAGATAGATATATTTATTGTACATAGAAAATACCCAGAACACCCGGAACAAGGATCTGCAGATCGCACAAATTTTTGTTCCGAGGCGTGGATCAAACCCGCAACCTCCTACGTCGCAGGCCCGCCGCGCCACAGAGGTCGTCAATGTAGGACTTTTTTATTTTTTTTATGTTTGTTACATCTCATATCTCCGTTATTTATAAACTGATCAGGAAATGTCTGTTTTTATTTGAAAGGATACACAACAATTAGCAAGTTAAAGTTTTTTTTTTTTTTACATAACATTATCTAGCCCCAAGCTAAGCAGAGCTTGTGTTATGGGTACTAGATAACTGATATACTTAAAACAATACATTACATAGATAGATATTTTTTATTATACACAGAAAAATACCCAGAACACCCTGAACAAATATCTGCAGATTGTGCAAATATTTGTTCCGAGGCGGGAATCGAACCCGCAACCTCCTGCGCCGCAGGCAAACCTTCGCCCGCCGCGCCACAGAGGTCGTCAAGTTGCAATGGGCAGGTCATATAGCTCAAAGAACTGATAACCGTTTTGTGAATATAGGTTCTTGAGTGGCGACCACAAACTGGATGACGCGGTAGAAGAAGGCCCTCCACTCGATGGACTAAAGACATTAAAAACGTCGCAGGAAGTCGGTGGATGGAGGCGGCTCAAGACCGTTCGTCGTGGCGTTCTAGGGGGGAGGCCTATGTCCAGCATTGGACTTCTACAGGCGACTTCCAGATTGGTCCCATTATTATCAAAATCCAGGTCTTATGACGGAATCTATGAGAAATTGAGGGAACTCCTCAAATATTATAAGCATACATATAGCGATTTAGGTATTTTCAGCAACAAGTTAATGCCTGGAAAAATAGCAATTTCCCGGGTTTTGCAGAACATCCAAAGTCGACCAGTTACTCTGTCCCGATTGCATCTACTTTATTCCCAGTTCGTTGTTTATCGAAAGGCATCATTTAGAATTCCCTTTATCCCCAGGGTAGGTAAGGGAGAGCATCGCTCTTGATCAGAAAGTAAGCTTTTTATTCCCTAAAGGTGTGTTAACTGATATGTGATTTTTACTCGTCCGCTTACGAAAACGAAACGTTTTTTAATAATAAAAAAAAAAAATTATTGATTGTAAAGATGCGAGTTGGACTGTGTCGTGGTGTTTCCGGTCTAAGAATAAACCCCTCCATCACCTCCCGTGAATGTAGTAAAATCCGACAGGGATTACACCAGCGGATGGGCAGCGGCATCCACCTGAGTACTCAACATGATTACTGCGATCACCAATCCGCCGGCGAAGCGTGGTGATTATGGCAATTTCTCCCATTGTATTTATGGGGTAGGCTTCGTCCAGCAGTAGGACGTCTAAGTGTGTATTAACGGGTTATTCCTGAAATCCCCTTTAGAAATCCCCTTTGAAGCTGCTAGTTCAAAATCAAGGGGATTTCAGGAATAAAATAAAATATTTAATACAATTCCCGAAATCCCCATTATTGTGTTTATAAGCAAAATATCATCTCCAATGTCAAATCTCGCATTACGTCTGAAATATCTCGAATGAAAAATCTAAAATCAAGCTAATTAACAGAGAATTCGAGATATTTCAGACGTAATGCGAGATTTGACATTCGAGATGATATTTTGTTTATAAACACAATAAAGGGGATTTCGGGAATTGTATTAAATATTTTATTTTATTCCTGAAATCCCCTTGATTTTGAACTAGCAGCTTCAAAGGGGATTTCTAAAGGGGATTTCAGGAATAACCCTGTATTAACAACATAAGAATTAAATACATACATATAGTATATATAGTGATAAATAAGTAAGCCATATCAAACCGAGTTATCAAAATTTTGTTACTACTAGTCTTTTAAAAAAGTCTTGCCTTGCCACAAATAGATCAAAAAAATTTATCAAAAAATGTTGATCAAAGTTAAGTTTGTATCTATACCCTGATTTTTAATTTTTAACCGTCTTCACAAAAAGGAGGTTCTCAATTCGGTTGTATTTTTTTTTAATGTTTATTACCTCATATCTCCGGCGTTTAATTCTTTTTTTATTTGAATAGATATACTTCCAGATTGGTCCCATTTTTTCAAAATCCAGTTCTGATGATGGAGTCCATGAGGAATTGAGGGAACTCCTCAAATATTGTAGGCATACATATGGCGATTTTGATATTTTCAGCAACAGTTCTTTCATAATTTTTTTTCATCCTAATATTTAGTTGAATACAATGGCGGAAGTCGGTTTTTTAAATGAAATATATAGACAATTTTTATAAACAAAGAAATGTCACTGTGTGTATAAGTGTCATGTATGTGTATCATATGTGTATATACACATATGACACACAAATTTGATGCTTGTACACACAGTGGCATATCTTAACATTTCTTTGTTTACAAAAATTGTCTAAAATTAAAAAATCAGGGTATACACCACGTACTTTACTATTCTCCTGCTGACGTTTCGTTGACCATTTTGAGGTCCTTCCTCATGAGCACCGACCGCGACCACGCTCAAAGGTCGTGCGACGAGAACTAGCTTGGCTCCGCCGCTCCGCACGTTCAGCCCGACTGGACAAAATGGTCAACGAAACGTCAGCAGGAGAATAGTAAAGTACGTGGTGTATAGTCGTAATTTTTCTAAAATGATACCAAGCCACGATAACTTCAATTCTATTAATCAGGGTATAGTGCCATTATGGACGAGTCGCTTATAAAGTAAAGTAAAAATTAACTCAATTATATTATGATTCGAAAATGAACGAATGGTTAACAGAATTCAGCACAACTATTTAATTTAAATTGCGGTTGCAGTCAATTTTAAACGATAAATGAAATAATGTACAATCTTCGGATATAGTGAAATGAGCTGCATAACATACATACCAACTTAACAGTCACATACGTAGTCTTGATACTAGGATTCCCTGTGTCGTGGGTACAAGGAACTACGAGTACCATGGTACCATAACATCCAAACCCGGAACAAATGTTTGCAGACAATACAAATATTTATCCCGCAGCGGGAATCGAACCCGCAATCTCTTTCTTCTCAGCCGGCTAACCACGCGCCGAGCCACAGAGGTCATCAACCTACGATTGTGAGGTGTTTTTTTTTCTTCTTTTTCACTTTTCTAGTGTAGTGTTCTATAATGATTACTAAGAAAGGAATTTGGAAAGTTCGCCCTCCTAGGCCTGAACGCCACTATTTAGTTCCAGTAAGTTAAGTTTAGTTATTATATGTGAGTAAACGTTATCTTACTTTATCTTATCTTAGTCTGCCAGAGGTAAGCTTAAGTTATAAAAAGTGTATTTTATATACGTGGTAAGAAGAACCAGTGTGGTGTTGCGTAAGTCGCTTTGTTCTATGGAGAAGAATGTGATTGCACTAGGTCCAATTTTCATCATCAGCATCAGTCTGGAAGCCCCCAGCTGGACATAGGCCTCCCTCATAGAATGCCATGACGAACGGTCTTCAGTCGACTTCCTGCGACTTTTTTACATTGATATTCGTTCACTACTTTTTTATTCAGGTGCCTCAAAAAACCCAACAAACCCACGACCAGTAGGCCTAGCCAAACGGCATTCGCTTCGAAGCGATTCTATTTCTACAGTCGTAATACAATACAAAAGACCACGTGACATATCGATAGCTTACGTCAATCTCATAATACATTTTGGACTTTTCTACTAGCGTCAACGCTATTAGAATGTTACTTTGTCTACGGCCTCAGGTCGTGGGTTCAAACGGGACAACTGGGATCAGAGGTTTAAACCCACGACCAGCTACATATACCAAATTTACACATTTTTGAAACAGATAGATAATTGGAGAAAAAGGCTGTGACAGACAGACAGACACCTGAGTTAGCCTATAATGTTTCCGTTTGTACCCTTGAGGTACGGAACCCTAAAAAGCTAATTTATAACGATTTAACTTTTAATTGCTTTGAATGGATAAGTGTATATAAAAGTAAATTAAAAGATTTTCACGCACCATGTCAAATTCTCAATTTAATGACTAATTAATTTATAGATTCACTGACTATAGCCCACGCCTTCATCTGCGTACTACTCGTTTAAGATGAAATAAACTGTCCCATTGGCTTTACTAGATGGGAATGGGGAACGCAACTAATAAGGATTGTTTTTACCATCATGGGCTATTAAAAAGCCGTATAATATACACCACACACCCGTGTATACTTGCTTGTTTAATTTCTAGACGAGGTCCTCTGAACTTAGCTATCAGATACTGGTTTTGATATGGTAAATATTTAAAATAACTCACATTTATTAACTCTTCATTGCAATACCATATAAATGTATCCTTAACTCCATTGAAGAGTTTCCGTTGAGAAACTCTAATGATGAAGCCATCAACAGATTCTGGATTTCATGCATCCGTCTAAAAAAATTCACTCAAAGTTCAAACACGCTTTTTCTACAGTGATTAAAAACGGAAAAATGGTAGTAAGTACTACCATTCCTCATTTCGGATAAGTATCCGAAATGAGGAAATCCATAGAAAAACCAAGATCGCTGACATAGCTCTCAGAATTAGCAGGTTGAAGTGGCAATGGGCAGGTCATCAAGCTCGCAGAACTGACAACCGTTGGGGAATAAAGGTTCTCGAGTCGCAACTACAAACCAAACGACGCAGTAGTGGAAAACCTCTTTTCGATGGACTAAATACATTATAAAAGTTACAGGAAGTCGGTGGATGAAGACGGCTCAAAACCGATCCTCGTGGCATTCTAAAGGGACTGACGTAAGTAACGATAGCGAGTCGCTAGTAGATGTCAAATATTAACCAATCAAATTAAAAACATTTCAAGAGACCTAAGAGATTTGAAGAGATATAATATAATATATTTTACCATACGCCTCAAATTATATGATGAAAGGGAACACAAAATGCTCTGGAAGTTTTCAAACCATATGGGTGTATTGGACGAAAAGTACTAAGTAGAAGGATTTGGGCTACACAATTTTAGGTGCTATGATACTTTAGACCTGAAAATTTCAGTTTGAACTGACATCTCTGAAAAAAGTTAGACAGTTTTTTGTTCCTCCTGAAAAGTAGCCCAAAATCTTTACGCCCCTATCGTTTGATGCCCTCGATATACATTTGCGGTCGTCTCGCTAGCGTTTTGGTAACGTTATAGTCAGCCTATATGCTTGCCGTACGAATCAGTTCATCGCATTGTATAACATCACGAAACACACAAACTTTCGCATTTATTATATATGTACGATTATTATTATTGCTGTTATTATTTCAATTATCTACGTCACGAAACGTATTTGAAAAACTGGTAAAAATAAATTGTTAAAACAGAGTCAGTTTTAGTAAAGTATCTAAGTGGATACCATACCTAGTTGAAGTAAGACATTGGCAAACTGAAGGTAATGTAAATAATAAATAAATGCTGGACATTTCATACAACATTATCTAGCTCCAAGCTAAGCAGAGCTTGTGTTATGGGTACTAAGTAGATAACTGATATACTTACTTAATATAATACATAACATAGATTTTTTTTATCATACATAGAAAAGACCCAGTACACCCTGAACAAATATCTGCAGATCGTACAAATATTTGTTCCGAGGCGGGAATCGAACCCGCACCACTTACAAATTGCAGTCGACTACTAACGCGCTGCGTCATGGAGGTTGCCATGCCCTTGTAAAGTTTAACTTGTTTATTCCTACAGGGCTAAGAGAGAAATGGGTATTTTATGGATAATCCTAATATCGTCGATACATCAAAATAAAGATGGCGTCTCGAATAGAATACCACTTCGTTATTTGATCACGCAAAAAGTACATAATTGTGTATGGTGTCATCTTAAACCACATACAGAAAACGAGAAAAATCACAAAGAGAAAATGGAGAAAAATACAAGATTGCAAAATGGTTTTCAATATTTGCATTCATACAATCAGCCTCTTTACGCAGATACGTGGAAGCAAGAGGATCAATTGAATAAGAGAATGATATTAAAAATGATAAATAATTTATATTATAAATAAAAAAAATATTAAGACAGGAAACTGCCTTTTTTTTGTTTTGTAATCTTGAATAAAGAAGATTAATTTGATAAGACACCTACTTATTAGTACAACGTAGGTCGCTTTGTAGATAGGTACTTACGAGGTACCTATGGAAATTAAATTGAAAAGCCAATCAATAGAGAATTCGATTAGTAGATTTATATAGCTTTTCATACCATGGTTGACTTAATCCAGTAATACAAAATAATCGTCCATACATTTCATACAAGTCATTCTCAATGGCTACAAAGATAGGACTATGTGTGGTTATACTAAACCTAGCAATAATCCACAGTTTTGAGCTAGATACGATCGAAAACATACACGAAGACCAACTGGTCGCGAAAATAGAGAAGATTTTGAATGAAAATGTTAATCGGAATGTAGAGATCCATAAGGCTGTAAGAGGCAAAAGAAAAGATATCCATGATGCTCATAAACAGCGGAAAAGACTAATCAAAACGATTGTACCACATGGGCATGTAATTAACTTTCAAACTAATGGCGATGCAGTGTACAAAACTCTAATTAGGATCCATAAAAAAAAGAAACCCACCTTTGAGGAAAACGATGAATACAAAACAAAATTTGATTCAATAGCACAAGAGAAAAGAGGAAGGCCTGATTTAGGTGACTTTGGTTTAGGTATTGCTAGAACCGATTTAAAACTTAATAAAACTTACGATTTCTCAACATTTTGGCAACATTTGAAAGCGTTGAAAGATAAACATAAAGAAAAAGAAACTACATTGGAAGATTTGAAAGGTAAAAAACATTTAAAAGATTGAAAGCATTAAAAAGGGTTTGCACAGCTTTTGATAACATTTACAAATAAAAAAAAAATGTTTCTAGGATGGATTTAAAATAAAAATTTCAAACCTCAGACACACTAATCACAGGGCATTTCAGGTAAAAACTAAAGGTGGCAAGTACAGTAGTAAAGGTGCAACTTCACTTGGTGTATATTCGCAAATGTTTGCGTTATTTATCCAAGGCAAAATTAACCATGACTCCATCAGAACACAATGTTGTTTGCCTTGGCAAAATAATACAAACATTTACGCAAATACGCCAAGGGACCATAAGATAAGAGACGAATTTATTTCATGACAATACAGTACTATTTAACGTCCTCCGTGGCGCAGCCGACAAGAACTCGGTTGAGATAAAAGACCTTAGTCTAGAGAGCCGTCGTGGCCAACTTGTGAACTACATGTCATAACCACAATTAAGAGCTAGGTAGTTACTTTCTGTCGGCATCATAAACTAAATAGTTACTGTTGTAATAGGATCAAAATAGAACAGACGCGCTTTTGTAGGTATTGCCCGCTAAACAAAAGAGGTAATTAGGTACAGCAGCGCCCTCAAATCCCACGACGGGTCTCTTTCTGAACAGATCTTTACTTATTATACTTATTTATACATGTAGTTCCAGAAGCCAAGCACCTGCGACAGTCCCAATGGACGGCAGAGACGAAGTCACCAATAACAAGACCGCCATTAAATCATTTCTGGAATTATTGGACGGTGAGGTCTTGATTTATCCTTCAATCTCAGAGAGCTGATTCTAAGTTTTGATAAGCAATTGACACGGAAGTATGGTGTAGTGTACACGGATTTTCGTATGTAAAATGAGGTTCACAGAGCTAGGGGCGCTTATTAGTGTATCCATACAAAAATCCACACTACACTAGACGGCCGTGTCAATTGTGTGCAAAATACTTACCCCCTTATTCATAATCATTTTTTAAACCTATTTTAGCTAAAATAGCTTTTGTCTTGGTTTGACATATACCATTTTACATGAGAGAACAAGACAAAAGCTATTTTAACTATAATACAAAAATATATAAATGATTATGAATAAGGCCCTTAGAATCAGCTCTTTGCAAGGAATTTACTAAATATATGGCTCTTTGTAGATGCATTGTCCAGATCCATAGTGGATAAAGTGAGATATTTTTTTCTCTGTAGAACCAATTTTTGAGTGTGGATCTACTGAGAAGTATTATTCTCGCTAGATCCGTTAACCAGCTCCAGTTACGAAAGTGTGGGTGTACGAGAAATTTATTTCTCACTAGATCCAGTAATGGGTCTAATAAGACCTTTCCGTCGCAGTAGATCCAAATTAAAATGTTCTGTTTGCATTTAATTCGCACAAATGCAGCTCGTAAATCGCCATTTACCTACGAGCTGCATTTGTGCGAATAAATTTGCGTTGGCCATTTTTTGAAAAAATTACGTTGTTTTAGTGTTATTAATATTAAGTTCATTTATTTTAATTACATAATATTTGAAGAAAAAAATCCTCTTAATTCATTTAATTTATCATTATAGGTATCTTGTGTTTGAGACAGTAAATAATCATTAGATACAATAAATTGTACCGTTATTTTAAAAATAGATCTAGGTAAGGTAGAATTTCTCTTCAGATCCAAATTATTGGGAAACCGATCTACAGAGAAAAAAATATCTCACTAGATCCACTATCGATCTGGACAATGGATTCACTGAGATTGAACGTAATATCAGTATCAGGTGAAAGAAGTCCACGATTCTAAGTTTTGACAAGCAATTGACACGGACGTAAGGTGTAGTGTAACACGGATTTTTGTGTGGAAAATGAGGTTCACAGAGTGTACGCTAGGGGCGCTCATCGGTGCCGCCATAAAAAATCCATGTTACACTACACCATACGTCCGTATTATACAATACACCATATTCCACTTGGAATCAGCTCTCAGGACATAGGCAACAAACGCCACGACTAACCGCCGTGTAACTAACTTGTCTTTTGTTGTTTCAGTACGATAGAACCATACCACAATACAGGTGTAACGGAACCCAGATCAGATTCAACAATAAGTGCATCAGCGTTTCCTAAAATAAAAATTATAAATTATAAATGCGAAAGTATTAGTAATACCCAAGTCACATACGTAGGTAGTCCTGGTCTTATTAGGGGAGGGTTCCCAACGAGAAACACCCAAAAGAGTACTGTTACTCGTTGGGTTTTTTTTTCCCATCGAGTAACACTATGCCCTGGTAGGTATCTAAATAAAAAACATTACTTTAAAAAACATTTTATTACAAACTACATTGTTAAGAGAGTCAAGTTTTTACATAGCCTAATATATAATATCCTAATCAAACTTTCTAACAGATATTATTTTTTTACTTACAAACTATATGGTTGATGACAATTACCTTTAAGATGGTCGTTTTATAGGGTGTTATTATAAAAAATGTTCTTAGTCTGGATTTAAACCAGGACTACCAGTCTAGGCTTAAATATCGACCTAAGGTATATACGACTGTAATACAAAAGCAGATGGTTTGTTTTCCAGAAGCAACTTTCGAGCTAGATTTAGCAACTATGCCAAAAATGACATAAGCTTGGACTATCTCTGGTTTATCTAAAACCAGGCAGCCCCCTAGTTTAGCAATGGTCTATAAATTGACAGTTGATTGCTTGTTGGAGGTAAGAATTTGGACATCTCAATTGTGATGTGACACAATCCGTCAGTTTGATACTTTGGAAATTTGCGAAGTAGCGCGAGAATTTATTTCGGAAAACAAACCAGCTTTCGTATATAAAGTCGCATATGCCTAATGTCGATATTTAAACCTAGACTAGTACGCCTGGACTAAATTCAGATTTAGTCCATGTTCTGTAATAAGGCCGATAGAGTTTTAGTTGATAAATCAGTAAATAATAGGGAGATATAACATTTAATTAATAACTTTTTGTCTTTGGCCGTCCAAAAAAATATGAGTAAATGAGAGTGCCATGTTTTTTAAATTACATAAAACAAATAACAAACACTATAACATGAAATGACCTTGGATATGACGAGTTTGGGCTAAGACACCAAGACTCATTGCATGAGTAAATAAGGGGGGGGGGGAATAATCGACTACACATTTGGGGGAAGGTCTAAATGAGTACATAAGTGGGTGCCGCCTCCACTCCACAGTTATTTTCCTTCATCGACATGAGTACATATCCATCGTTGCCCCATAAATTAGACCATGAGTTTTTGATCAGCCAATATTTGGCTCCGTTTAGAACTCCATAACCGACGGCTAAGACCGCGTGGTCGAGCTCTTCAACTTTGTTTTTGCTGGAAAAAAAAACGGTAGGTTGAACTTGGCTGGTGCACTGCCGTGTGGCTAGTTTGATCGCTGTGCAATTAGCTGTAATGGTTCACCATCAGTCGTCAGACGTTCACTGCTGGACGAGGCGTCCCCAATAGAATTTAAAAAAAAAAATACAAAAATCATTTATTTGTTTCCAAAAAACACTGATTACATACACTTAATCATGTAAATAAGTTATAGGTACCTTAATATTAACTCAATAAAGTATAAAAATAAATATTTGTAAAATTAAACTAAGTATTAAATTATTTAACATTTTTGTATAGGATTAGGTTTTTATAAAATAAGAAATAAACTAGATAATATGTTTTAAAAATTTAAGTACCTACCTACTAACTAAAATTATTGGTTTGTAATTTAAGCAAGAAATAAAAGGCTTCTTTTTTTTTTTTTTTTTTTTTTTTTTATTTATTTATACCTTAGTATTATTGAAGTAGTAAGTACCCTAGGTAGGTACTCACTATAAACAAAATTTGTAAACCAGAATAGAAGGTACTTATACATAAGTAAGTAGGTAATTTACTAACCCCCACACCAGGATTCCCTGTGTTGTGGGTGGTTAGTCTCTTCCAGGAGTCTAGTAAATAAACAGATTTAGGTAGTATATGTGATATACATGCACAAAACGAAGATACATATAAGTAGGTGAAGATACCTACTTATACAAATTCTGTAGGTAGGTAATCAAAGTCAGATGGAACTAACATGCAAGAACACGAAATTAATCTAATTGCGCACCAAATATTCAACCTGATATACATAAATTCAGGTACCCACCCAGGTGCACTTATGTAGGTACCTACCCTACGTACGCAGCAACTAATTCGCACCACAGGCACCTATTAGAATTTAATGGGGGGATTTGCCATAATCACCACACTTGGCAGACGAATTGGTGATCGCAGTATCGGTGTTGAGTACTCAGGTGGATGCTGCTGCCTATCCCCTGGTGTAATCCCTTAGTCGTGTTTTCCGACATCCTCATGAGGTGATGGAGGGGTCTATTCATAGTCCAGACATACCACGCCAAATATGTATATACCTCATCAACCTGTCGAAGTCCACTGCTGGAGAAGGAATCACCAATAGAATGACACGACAAAAGGTATTGAGAGGCCTCCATCCACCGACTTCCTGCAACCTTTGTCTTTAGTCCATCGAGAGAGGGGGAATTCCTCTACTGCATTGTTGCACGTTGACGACCTCTGTGGCGCGGCGGGCGAAGGTTCGCCTGCGATGCAGGAGGTTGCGGGTTCGATCCCCGCCTCGGAACAAATATTTGTGCGATCTGCAGATAATTGTTCCGGGTGTTCTGGGTATTTTCTATGTATAATAAAAATATCTATCTATGTAATGTATTATATTACGTATATCAGTTATCTAGTTGCCATAACACAAGCTCTGCTTAGCTTGGGGCTAGATAATGTTGTGTGAAATGTCCAGCATTATTTATTTATTTATTTATTTATTGTCCGGTTTGTGGTGGCCACTCGAGTACGTTAATTCCTCAACGATTGTCAGTTTTGCGAGCTAGATGGCCTGTCCATTGCCACTTATTCTGACAGACAGAATCAAATGCGGTTTTTATGTCGTGTAGCGAAATATAGAGGAAGGTTTTTAGAGTAAATTGCTACTGTGCAAGTACTACGGTTTACGATCGAAGCCGCGGGAAAACGATAGTGAACGTATATTATTATTAATGCTGGACATTTCCCACAACATTATCTAGCCCCAAGCTAAGTAGAGCTTGTGTTATGGGTACTAGATAACTGATATACTTAATACAATACATTCAATAATAATATTAGATAGATATTTTTTATTATACTTACGTAGAAAATACCCACAACACACTGAACAAATATCTGCAGATCGTACAAATATTTGTTTCGAAGCGGAAATCATTAAAATCGAACCTATATATATATATATATATATATATATATATATATATATATATATATATATATATATATATATATATGTATATATATATATATCTGTATATATATATATATATATGTATATATATATATATATATATATATATATATATAGGTTCGGTAAATACCTATTTTACTTACCATTTAGGCTCGTAGTAAACGCCATGAGAATAGAAACTGAAAGTCTTGTGGGAGGCGTCGATAGCCACCGAGATTGGACCGAATTTAAATAAGGCCAGCTGGGAAACAAAAATATTTTTATTATAACATAACTATACGAGTGAAGAAATTTTTGTTAGTAGTAGAACTTCTTGTGGAAGAGTTCGTCCGGGGAAGTTCTACCACCTATTCCTGCCGCCAAGCAGAAATGCTCGCATTGCTGTGTTTCGGTTTGAAGTGTACGGGTGCCGGTGAAATTACAGGCATTTGAGACTTTTCATCTTTATGTATCAGGGTCGGCGTCTATAGGCTACAGTAACTATTTTTCATCGGGTGGGCCTTATGCTTGTTTGGTTGACAATAAGTATAAAAAAAAAAAGTGGGGTTATCCAAAGACATTGTAAATAGCTGGCTTACCTTGAGGTAACTAACGTCAAAGGACACTAAATCAAAAATAATAAAAACGTGTAACTTCTTTACTGTCTCCAAAAATCGTATTTATGGAGACGTTTAAAAGAACGTTTTACAATAAAATACAATAACTAGCTAAATAGCTTTTTTTTTCTTTTTTTTTATGCTACTTGGCAAGCAGACAAGCATACAGCCCACCTGATGGAAAGCAGTTACCGTAGCCTATGGACGCCTGCAACACCAGAGGCATCACAAGCGCGCTGCTGACCCTGAGACATAAAGATGAAAAGTCTCATGTGCCTGTAATCTCACCGGCACCCGTACCCTTCAACCCGAAACACAGCAATGCGAACACTACTGCTTGGCGGCAGAAATAGGTACGGTTGTAGTACTTCCCCGGACGAACTCTTTCACAAGAAGTTCTACTACTAACAAAAACTAGTATATTACAATAATAGTCAACTTAGGTCACACGTATCGTATACTATTTTATAGCACAAGTGACATAAACCCGCCCCGGACGTTCATTTTCGCACGGTGTAAAAAAGAGCTATTTAAGTCACGGAAAAGCGTGCGTAAAGTGCGGGTTTAGGTCACACTGTGCTATAAAAAATATTAAAGCATAACTTCTTAATGTGCAATCGGTTAACTTACTTTGAGTGCGTTTTCATCGTTGACAGTGACATTGACCCAACCCTTCACTGACGTCACAGCTGTCACGTTGTCAATGTGACAATAGCCATCCTAAAATCAAATGTGACAAACAGGTTAGAAAATATATATGAAAAATGACTTCAACCACAATAAGTCTAAGGTAGACCATCTGTATCCTCCCGTGAATGTCTTAAAAGCCAACTAAGGGATTAAACCAGGGTATAGGCAACAGCATCCACCTGAGTCTTCGAGCAACACGGACTTCCTGCCGCGGGCCGGAAGGGAGTAGCCTTAGCGATATATTACCATTCAAATAGTTCTTGTAATTTTTTGCGGGGGGAAATGTGCACACAAGCGCAATTCCGCATATACACATCCAAATACAACACTTTAATGACGACACTCACACTAACAAACCTTGCACAAAATAACAACTAGTTTTATTAAACGCATATGCCTACTTTGGCTTGTAGTTTGACAGAGGGGAACGCTGCGAATGGCTACTCCCTTCCGTGTTGCTCGAAGACCTGAGTACTTAATATAATACTGCGATAATCAATCAAACGTACGTGGTGATTATGGCAATTCTCCCCATTGCACTTAATGCAGAAGAAGGCTTTAATGCCATGAACCAAAGCCTTCTAACTACTACTAAGTCTACTAGCTAACCTATTTTAAAAAACGTAGCGAAGTGATTGCTAGGCAAAAAAGGATTCGATTTGAGAATTTGCTTTACAAACCCCAATCCCATAAGGATATATATAAGAGAAATGTTTATAATATGTGCATCACCATTTATAATAAATTACCAGGAGACATAAAAGAGTTGAATGGAGATATCTTTAGGAAAAAGTTAAGTAGATGGTTACTGGAGAAATGTTTTTATAATGTGAAGGAATATTTGGAAGTTTAAATTGTAAAGTAACTAATTTTAATAGTACCTAAGTATAATAATATGACTCACAAACAATTTTGCACGCCTGGGTGCAGGCTGAATACAGTGACTAAATTAGTTATAAGACCTGACATTTTAAAATAAGTATTCTTGCAAATAAATGATTGATTTGATATGATTTGATTTGACAGCGTAGAGCTGTGCTTGCTGGTCCTTCTACGGACCGATGCGACACCACCACACCACTATACGTGTCACGGGTCTATTACACGGTGAAGCCATCAGATCCCCCCACCCCCCCTATTCCCTAACTGAAAGTCACTCGGTGACTAACGTTTGACAAGTAAAATTACCATCAACTGCTCAAAATTATCACTAAGAATTGTCAATTGATGGTCACATTACTTGTCAAACGTTAGTCACCGAGTGACTTACAGTAAGGGAATAGGGGGGCAGGAGAATCCATCCATCACCTCGTGGTGTAGTACCTAAAGCAGAAGACCAGGCTCACCCTGAAGGTCGAGAAGTTGGAGTCGCACGATTTTTTTTTCGTCGACCTCCGTGGCGCTTTGAACGAGACTAACCGCCGGCTAGCCGGGTAGCCAGCTTAGACGCAAGAGGTGCGGGCTCGATTCCCGCTGCGGGACAAATGTTTGCATGATCTGCAAATATTTGATCCGGGTCTGGGTGTTGTGGTACCATCATAGTACTCGTAGTTCCTGATACCCACGACGCAGGGAATCCTAATGTGGGATCAGAGGCCTTACCATGAGCTGTTATAGCGATACAGTTCAAAAACTATTCAGTACAAAAAATCAGTTCGTCGTTGACATCCGTCATAATTGAATAACTTTAATCGCAGAACTCTATAGACTTCTGCTACTGTTTTTTTTTTTTTTTTATTCTACTTGGCAAGCAGACAAGCTTACGGCCCACCAGGATGGAAAGCAGTTACCGTAGCCTATGAACGCCTGTAACACCAGAGGCATCACACGCGCGCTGCCGACCCTGAGACATAAAGATGAAAAGTCTCATGTGCCTGTAATTTCACCGGCACCCGTACCCTTCAAACCGAAACACAGCAATGCGAACACTACTGCTTGGCGGCAGAAATAGGTACGGTATAGGTACTGTGCCTTTAATTTTAGCTGCGGACATCACGGAGCCGATATTTTATACTGAATAGTTTTTTAACTGAATCGCTATAAGAGCTCATGATAAGGCCTCAGAACTATGCATGTGACTGTTGGGTGTTATGTTATGTATTTATTTTATAGTTAGAATACCGTCGAATCACTGTTTCCCATATCGCTGTCCCTGTCTGTCGTTGAGACAAATCGTTAGCTAGAGCCAGAACAGCAGCGGCATGATGAAGCGTGCGAACGCGCCCTAGAAGCCATTCTCGCTCTTGCAAACGATGTGTCTGAGCGACAGACAGGGATAGAGACATGGGAAACAGCGATTCGGAGAGGGACATTCGCTCACCTGTCCCAGATACCCGCCGTAGTCCTCCTCAGTCGGCAGACCGTGCTTCATGATCCACTGGTAAGCCCTGTAATCTTCTCCGCCGTCACATCCATTGTTGCCGAAACTATCACAGAACAAACATTACAATTATTTGGTGATGAAAGGTAAGGAAGAGCGAGACCGTCTAACACAGGTATTTTAAACTTAAAAGGTGGTCTCAGTTACGGCTAAAGCTATGTTATACTAAGTTAAAGAAATAAACATTATTATTATTATTATTAATACACTTACCCCCGAGAACAATTTAGACAATTGCCTATTGCCTAAGCCTGACATTACCCCCAAGAACAATCGGCCAGTACCTGTTAACTAAGCCTGACACTTACCCCAGCGAACAATTTAGACAATTGCCTATTGGCTAAGCCTGACATTACCCCCAAGAACAATTTAGACAAGTGCCTATTGGCTAAGCCGGATACTTACCCCGGAGAACAATTTAGACAATTGCCTATTGGCTAAGCCTGACATTATCCCCAAGAACAATAGACCAGTACCTGTTGACACTTACCCCAGCGAACAATTTAGACAATTGCCTATTGGCTAAGCCTGACATTACCCCCAAGAACAATAGACCAGTACCTGTTGACTAAGCCTGACACTTACCCCAGCGAACAATTTAGACAATTGCCTATTGGCTAAGCCTGACATTACCCCCAAGAACAATCGACCAGTACCTGTTGACTAAGCCTGACACTTACCCCCAAGAACAATCGACTAGTGCCTGTTGACTAAGTCTGACCAAATGTCCTCCATTTTGCAAGAACAACGCTCCTTCCACCGCACCGACTGTACCGAATGACCAGCATGAACCGCAGACTGATTGATCTGTAAAATAAATAGAGAAATATTAATGTGAGCATTACTAATATGATAGGTAATTCAAATTACTAGTTAACCAATAGATTACACCGATTTTGAGCGTTAAATACGATCAGCTCTTATTATAGCTCTCGCTCTTTGCTTAGCGGCAAATTTTACTTTTTACAGCCTTCTTGGGCTAGTTGGAGAGCTTCGAAAACAGGCATGATGTTACTGTTGTTATGTTATTGAACAAGCCTATCTGATGTTAAGCGGTAACCTCTGCACACACAACACCCCAACAATGCATTACCTCACAGGTCACGTCTACCTAGGACGCGACCTATGTGGTATTCCACTACATCCCGCCACCCTAAGACATAATGAGTTCCGGTGAAGTTACAGGCACATGGAACTCATTACTGGTTTGCGGCTGAAACAGGTATTTTTTAGAGATGCATATTTTGTGGGTAGTTTACCTTTAACAGGGGTAACAGCACCGAACAGCCTCCAGTCGTATTCGCTGGGTAGTTTCGCACTCATCTCTTCGACTATGGACGCGCTGTACGGGAACGGGAGACCTGGTTGACAAATTAACACATGATAACCTGTAAAGTAACAGGATAGGCGTGGAAAGAAAACCACAAAATCACATTGTGTTTTTCCTTTTTTTTTCTTTATTATTTAAAATGAATTTTGTCACACAGTGACAATGACCACAAGGTGACATGACATTTTTAAAAAACAAAATTATCACAATAAAAAAAACAAAAAAAATTAGGTTACGTAAAATAAAAAATGCACCAAATGGCGTCATGCGTGTTGTGTGGGATCAAATAGATCCCTGTCTCAGCATATAGTCACACCAGACCAACAAGTATATACGGCGCGGCGCTGGTTTGGCGTGGCGAAATATGGAACTGGCTAATGTCAGATTATTAAGTTCTCGTTAAAAGTTCCTATCAATATCTTGTAGTCGATCAGTAATCAAGCTTCGCCACGCCTTCATCTCCTGTTTTCCACCTGTCTGTTAGGTAAGCGGTCCCCTGAAGCTAGGTGACGGTTGGTAAAAGGTCCTACCCCTAGCCTCCTGTGTTACTCTTCCACTACCCTCCTCTGTCCTAGATTCGACACTTACCCCTACCCTTCTGTCCAAGATTCGACACTTACCCCAACCCTCCTCTATCGATTCGATATTCACCCCTAGATTTAACACTTACCTTTACCCTAGATTTTATACTTACTCCTACCCCTCTGTCTTAGATTTGACACTTACCCCTAACCTCGTGTGTTTGATATTCGACTTTCACCCTACCCTCCTACGTCCTAGTTGCGGTGGCAACTTTTTAACTATTGGTAACTTTTTTTTTTTAAACGTCTGAACCCTTATTTTGAGAGAACCTTGACAAGATAGAAGAAAAAGAGAAGAACACTTACCTCTACCCTAGATTTGACACTTACTCCTACCCTCTACACTTACCCCTAGCCTCATCTGTCCTAGATTCAACAGGGGTGTAGACCCTGCCCCTAAGCGCTGCCAGTTCATCGTCAGTGCGGTCTGCCAGATGGTTCACCGCCATCGAGAACCCAAGATGAGCACGGTTCTTGGAGTGGATCATACTGTGGGTAGAAAACATTTTACATCATTACGTTGTGCATGAAAGTGGTTGCACTGAATTAATTCACCACACTGGTACTTTCATTGGTCACTAGCTCCATTTCAAAACTACCATACTTAAATCACAGTGATAAAGAAGAACAGTAACACGAAAGAGAAATGAAATAAAATTAGAAGAGACACCATTTTGAATCGGCTCTTTTCTCACTCTAACATAAGACAAAAGTGAGAGAGGGCGACAAAAATGGCGTCTTTTCCAAACCTATAACTTATTTTAACACGACTTGTGTAGATAGCTGACTTATGACATACTTAGCAGTGTTATGATGTCGTGGGACCCGACTCCGTATTTTGACCTAAGGCCGCGACCCAAAATGAAAATTTTGAAATTAAAAAGCTCTTAGGGTCAGTATGTGTTCTATCAATATATATAAAATTGTTGCGTGGCCGACTCACTGACTGAGTATCAACGCACAGCTTAAGCCGTATGTCCTGTAGACCTGAAATTTAGAGGATACATTCAGTTTGTTGTTTAGGGGTATACTAAGAAAGGAATTTCCAAAATTTCTGTTGGGGTATGGTGGCCCTGAAAAGACCCTTTTGACCGATCGTAAGAGCATGAAATTAGCCTCTGTGAGGCGCGCTTCCTTTCACAACACTGGTTCTTTTGAGATCAGTAGGATTAGGTGATAATTCTCACCGTAAATTCTGCCTGAAGATACTGTGTCGTTTCGAGTGTTCCACTTCGCTGGCGTAGTTCTTGTTGTGTTTTGCTTGAAACCTGTTACACAAAAAGTAAATTATATGAAAGCTCCAATTTTATAAAAAATATAAATAAAATAATAAATAAATAAATAAATGCTGGACATTTCACACAACATTATCTAGCCCCAAGCTAAGCAGAGCTTATGTTATGGGTACTAGATAACTGATATACTTAATACAATACATTAAATAGATAGATATTTTTTATTATAAATACATAGAAAATACCCAGAACACCCTGAACAAATATCTGCAGATCATACAAATATTTTTTTCGAGGCGAGAATCGAACCCGCAACCTCCTGCATCGCAGACGAACATTCAAAAAGCAAGTGAACGCAAAATACAAATAATCAACAAAAACAACAACTATCTCTCATTCAAGTTATTCAACGTTCAGCATTATGGGTAACAGTTTGAAAGTTATTTTTTATTTATTGTGTATTCTTTTTTGGCTCTCATGTATATTATGATAAGCAACTTATAGTACCTTTTAAACTCCATATCAACATGTAAATCATGTACAGGGTGCACAAACTCCTTCATGGGGTTGAATGTAGCGAGATGCTGCTTCCCTGGTCCAGGGAATGAACCGCACTGGAAGGCTGAAATACATAGAAATTGCATTATGGGGATGATGGTGAATGAATGTAAAGGATAGATCAATGAAAATCAAGGTAGGTACATGATCTACCTTGAAATTCAACTTAAGATAGATCAAAACAAGATGGACGAGATTTACCTTGAAATTGAAGGCAAGACACAAGATCTATGTAGAAATTCAGACAAGAGACAAGTTCTATCTTAAAATTCAACACGAGATAGGCAAGTTCTACCTTTAAATTCTAGGCAAGACACAAGATCTATCTTAAAACTCAAGACTTTGAATTACTACATAAATCTTGTCTGTCTTACAAGATTTATGTAGTAATTCAAACAAAAGACAAGATCTATCTTAATATTCTAGAGGTAGGCAAGATCTACCTTAGAATTCGAGACAAGCTAGACAATTATTTTGAAATTAAGGACAAGATGGACAAATCTATCTCAATATGCCAAAATAGGCAAAATTCATCTTGAAATTTCTATTGCTTTTTGATAAAATTGTTCTGATTTACGTAATGGTTCGGTATTCTAAAAGAAAATAATTTATGCCATAGTTAACTACTAAAGTCGTTTAAGGCCACAGCACACCGGCTGCGTATGCAGCACGTATACGTAGACACGCGCGTCTCTACGTATGTACACGCTTGCGTGCACGTCACCCAAGCGGTGTGCCATGTCTCATACAGTTCCATACATTGCAACGTCATGATGCGTCAACGTGCACGTAAAGTCTACGCGTACGCTGCCGGTGTGCTGTGGCCTTAAACGGGCTGTCGGCCATAATCGATTGAGATCATAGAATCAGAACAAAAAGGCTTGGGTTTTTAACAGATGTTTATCTGCTCGTTTATAATAATAATAATAATAATGTTTTATTTCAGGCTACATGGGAAATGTATAATAAAATTATACCTAAACAATAAGCCCATAGAATATATACCTTATAGACTAACATATATATTTTACACTTAAAACTAACACTTTACATCTTTTGGGGGATTTTGTTTCGATACCGCTTCCCTATAGCGTCGATAAACAATGCCACCTGGCCAGAAATCAGGTTTGAGGAGCTCATTCTTGTATCTCCCCGTAACCTGGAGAGCATAGGACTTGAAATCAGTGGCCCTATTGGTCTCCAGCCTCTGGAGGGACAGTCGAATTGTCCCCTCAATCCGGCCCCGGCACCTCTCCTTCACAAATCGCAGGACATCATCTCCTGATGTCTTCTCGCTTATTCAGGAGAGGTAGATCTTGATAGTCGGCTCAACTGCATGCATGCATATTGCCGGTGCCGCGTTGATTACGGCAAGATCTTGGTTTATGTGTTGGTGAACTTGAAACTTACTGTTAATTTTGAAGACGTTAGGGTCGATATTGTCCACGTCGTAATCGCTGTAATCCAGATAGTAGTGGTCGAAGTGAGAGCCCAGTAGCGAATTGAATCCCTTCATTTCATACCTAGAAGTACAAAAATTAACAAGTTTCTTCAGCAGGTCTAAAAAGGCAACTTTGACAACCTCCGTGGCGCAGTGCGCGAGCCGGCTGAGACGCAAGAGGTTGCGGGTTCGATTCCCGCTGCGGGACAAATGTTTGTATGATCTGCAAACATTTGTTCCGGGTCTGGGTGTTATGGTACCACGGTACTCGCAGTGCCTGATACCCACGACACAGGGAATCCTAGTGTGGGATCAGGACTACGTATGTCTGTTGGGTGTTATACATGTTATTATATGTTATGTATTTATTATTATGATTCATATAAAGTGGGCTGTTTAGTCCTGTCGGTTGTAAAGCATATTTGCTGAGTATCATCCTTTTACGTGATCTCAAATGATGAAGGAAAACACCATGAGGAAACCAGCAAATCAGCAGAGTCAACAAGAACATGTCTTGGTCTACGGAGGGACTAGCAGTAGCTTTTTTGTGACAACCATCAGATAAGGATTTAATTAGTAGTAGAACTTCTTGTGAAAGAGTTCGTCCGGGGAAGTACTACCACCGTGCCTATTTCTGCCGCCAAGCAGTAGTGTTCGCATTGCTGTGTTTCGGTTTGAAGGGTACGGGTGCCGGTGAAATTACAGGCACATGAGACTTTTCATCTTTATGTCTCAGGGTCGGCAGCGCGCGTGTGATGCCTCTGGTGTTACAGGTGTTCATAGGCTACGGTAAATGCTTTCCATCAGGTGGGCCCGTATGCTTGCCAAGTAGCATAAAAAAAACGAACAATGAGCAGGCGTGATATTCCTCTGAGCCAATTGTCCGTCTAGAAAGCTCTGCGTGAAAAATCAATCACCATAGCTGGGAATGTCCAAGAAAGAACCATTTTGTCGATATAGATGTTACCTGACTGGTATCGGCAAAGATTCTCCCAGGAGACTCTTCCTGTACTTGACCCACATAGTGTATTTGTTGATCTTATCGCCGATGGTTTGAATCATCTGCCATTTCGATGTGTCAGAATCTTGCATAGTCTCTGTTCCTAGAAATAGACAAGAATCAAATTAGTCTTGCGGCTGTTGATGACGATGATGATGATGCTGATGATGATGGTGATGATGATAATTAATCTATGAGCTGATCAAAATGAGTTCAAATAGGGCTGCGTTCCTATCGAGGAGTTCCATTGCCCACCTCGTGTGATCAGCTCGCTTACTACTGTTTCTTCTTCATCAGCCAGACGAGGCAAAATCCCGGGTATTTGTTATAATCAACACGATTGGCAGATAGTTTTGTGACCGCAGTATTGGTGTTCAGTACTCCGATGGATGCTGCTGCCAATGCCCTGACGTGATGCCTTAGTCACCATTTACGACATCCATGGGAGACCACGACCAAATTAAATGAATGACACAGCCATTGAGGCTTTTCTCTAGAGCCTCAGCCAAGAGTGGCCAAGAAGTAACCAGTGAGGCATAAGATGAAGAAGCAAAACAGGCTTCTCAGACCTACCCATGTATTTAAAGTCAGTCATATCGGGTAAGACGGACTGGACGTCTTGTTGGGTGTCCGATGTTGCATTCACTTGCAGACATGTCTCTTTATTCAGTTCTGTTTCCGTGGTCACGGGGGCAATCTGAAAAAAACATTCTCATCTATGAGACAAAAACATACAAACACACACACTCACACACACACACACACACACACACTCACACACACACATACACACACACACATTTAAAGAAAGACAGACATGCGATTCCTCTCAATCCACGCATAATAAGGTTCCGAAGTTTAAGTTTCAATACTAGATGTCACCACTAGTAGCTTAGAACGCGCAATTGAATCTTAAGCAATATGATAACACCTGTGGCGCGGCGAGCGAGTAGCCGGCTGAGATGCAAGAGGTGCGGGTTCGATTCCCGCTACCGGACAAATATGTTTGCATGCAAATATTTGTTTCTGGTCTGGATGTTATACTACCATTGTACTCGTAGTTCCTGATACCCACGACACAGGGAATCCTAGTGTGGGATTAGCTCCTAATTACAGTAGCAAATGGCAAATGGGGAACGCAACAATGGGGATCATTTTGGCAGCCTTAGCGCTATCTTAATCTTATGAAACTAAAATAGGGAAAACTTCTTGACCTCCCAAAATATTCCTCTCAACCTTTCAACACCAGACCTTCGTACCATCGTGGGGACACTCACAGGCTGTGAGTGTCCCCACGATGGTACGAAGGTCTGGTGTTGAAAGGTTGAGAGGAATATTTTGGGAGGTCAAGAAGTTTTCCCTATTTTAGTTTCATAAGATTAAGATAGCGCTAAGGCTGCCAAAATGATCCCCATTGTTGCCTGTGAGTCACAGGCCACTGTCTCCTGAACAAACACCTCTACAACATCGGAGCCACAGACAGCCCACTCTGCATGCAGGGGGTGTCTGACCGAAGAAGAATCGGCTGCCCACGTAGTCCTGGAATGCGTGGGAGTAGCAGCTCAACGTGAACAAATCCTCAACAACCCGAGGTCAAACCGCAAAGCCTGCGAAGACCCCAGGAAACTTCTGTGCTTCTGGACGGAGTTAGGCTGGCTAACTATCTAGCTAGTTTACTCTCACGCATAATGGACCATCAATAGAGTTCGAATAATGCGGAAATGGGAGAAACATTAATATTCCTCTCACCTCTCTCCTCTCTTTATCCCTCAAATATTCCTCCCTTTAAGTTTCAAAAGATTTGGACAGTACTAAGGCTGCCAAAATGACATATTGTTGCGTTCCCTTTGCCATTTGCTACTATAATTTGGGGGCAGGACTATGTATGTGACTTTTGGGTGTTATGTATGTACGAGGGCGGCACTGAAAATTTCGGGAATCAAGGAAGTGGTTTTTTGTTTCGGGTTCGTACGCGTATATCCAGGATTCGTCACCTGATACGATGTTGTATACAGCATTTGAGGATCCTGCGTGGAATCTTTCGAGAGTTCTGACGCACCAAGTAACGCGAGCCGCTTTTTGCTCTTCACAGAGCGAATGCCGTATCCATCGGGAAAACAACTTTTTTACACCTAATTGTTCATGCAAGATTTTTTGTATTTGCCTGAATTTCGCGGTATGTCACATGTCGATCTTCCTCAATCAGCTTACGCACAGCATCAACGTTTTCTTGAGTGACTGCAGTTTTTGGACGGCCTTGACGGGGATCATCACTGAGCTTGACACGTCCACGTTGAAATTCAGCAAACCATCGATAAATTGTGGTTTTGGATGGGGCTCCATCACCAAATGCAGAAATCATCCAGTCAACACACTGTTTTAGTGTTAAACCACTTCGAAAGTCATAATAAATCATCGCTCTTGAATTTTCTCGAGTCAATTCCATTTTCTCAACGACTAAACAAGTTTGACAAAACCTTGTAACAAGACCGAGAATCTTTTTTTAAATAAATAAATGGTATTCGATTTTTAAAACCAAGGAGTTTTCAATTAAAAAGATTTTAATATGACAGAAACAGTGGAAATATTCCATTCCCGATACTTTTAGTGCAGCCCTCGTATGTGTATTGATAATTACCTTTACCGATGTACCGTACGGTGCATACACGGATGCCGTGAGCTGGTATGTTTTGACCATACCACCATAGTAATCAATACGAGATTTGCCATTCTTGGTGTCGAACCTGCAAAAACATTTAACGAACTTTAGCAATATTAAGTAGCAAAGTGTCTCGTGGTGTGAAAGCTATCTTTTAGAGGCCGTCTAACCTAAGTGGCGCAGCGGGCGAGCAGCCAGCTGAGATGCGAGAGGTTACGGGTTCGATTCCCGCTGCGGGACAAATGTTTGTATGATCTGTAATTATTTGTTCCGAGTCTGGGTGTTGTAGTACAATGGGTACTCATAGTTCCTTGATTGATACAGGACACAGGGAATCCTAGTGTGGGGTCAGGACTATGTATAGAGATTTAGACGACCTCTGTGGCGCGGTGGGAGAAGGTTCGCCTGCGACGCAGGAGGTTGCAGGTTCGATTCCCACCTCGGAACAAATATTTGTACAATCTGCAGATTATTGTTCAGGGTGTTCTGGGTATTTTCTATGTATAATAACAAATATCTATCTATGTAATGTATTAAGTATATCAGTTATCTAATACACATAACACAAGCTCTACTTAGCTTGGGGCTAGATAATGTTGTGTGAAATGTCCAGCATTTATTTATTTATTTATTTATATGACTGTTGGGTTGTTATGTTGTTCCACGCAGGCCGAGCCGCGAGCAAATGCTAGTCAATAATAATGACAAATAATACTTCAGGTTACGCTATCTGTGCGTGTCTCTTACTTATCGAACGACCTATCCGACCTCTAGATAAAGTTCAAATAATATAAACATGTGATTCAGGCCTTGTGTCGTGGTGTGTTCGGCTTAAGAATAGACCCCTCCTTCTCCTCCCGTGGATGTAGTCAAAGTCAAAGTCAAAAAGAACTTTACTCATTGAAATCACAAGGATCATTTTGAATCGTCTTATATAAAATTAAATTACTCCTGTTCCAACGCGACCAAGCCTAGAAGAATCAGGCAACAAACTCGGCTTGGCTTACATAAATGGTCCGTCTTACCACTAGGTGAGAAGCGCCTGTGTGGTGCCTCGGAGCAAGGAGTTGCTGATACATAGTAAATGAGAACTTAAAAACCTTAGGAAGGTAGTCAAAAGTAAATAAACATCAGCAAAAATATGCAAAACAGCACACGCTACGCTTGTTATACTTATAAATAATAATCTAATACAAACATGTAAATAGGTAAGTACAGATATTGCAAATTTCCATTTTAGCAGTCGAGGGGCAGAGCGACATCAGGCCACGCGGCTTTAAAAAAAGCTTTACTAAGGGATTACACCAGGGGATGGGCAGCAGCATCCACCTGAGTACTTAACACCAAACTGCGATCACCAATCCGCCTGCCAATCGTGGTGATTATGGCGAATCCCCTCATCGTATTTAAAATAAATAAATGCTGGACATTTCACACAACATTATCTAGCCCCAAGCTAAGCAGAGCTTTTGCTATGGGTACTAGATAACTGATATACTTAATACAATACATTACATAGATAGATATTTGTTATTATACATAGAAAATACCCAAAAAAAACCCTGAACAAATATTTGCAGATCATGCAAACATTTGTCCCGCAGCGGGAATCGAACCCGCACCTTTTATTTTTTTATTTATACTACTACGTAAGCAAACAAGCATACGGCCCACCAGATGGAAAGCGGTTACCGTAGCCTATGAACGCCTGCAACACCGGAGGCATCACACCACCTCTTGCGTCTCAGTCGACTACTCACCCACCGCGCCACGGAGGTCAAATCCTAATTAACAATAAATTAAGACAGACAAAAGAAAACGGTCATCAACCTATGCGATTATCCTACTAATATTATAAACGCGAAAGTTTGTGAGTATGGATGGATGGATGTTTGTTACTCTTTCACGTAAAAACTACTGAATGGATTTTAATGAAACTTTACAATAATATAGCTTATACTTACATCAGAATAACACATAGGCTACAATTTATAAAGATATTGTGTGAATTGTCCATAGTATGACGATGAGTAATTAGGAAAAAATCTACCATCTGCGAGTTTTTCTGGCGTGCGCTACCAAAACCGCTAGAGTTACACATGTAATGTATGATATAAATTTTTATCTTATATAGTCCTACAAAAAAGCCTGGAACAGTATATATCCATATATTATGTGTAAGCCATTACAGCCAAAATGTGTATAATATTATAAACGCGAAAGTTTGTTACCTATTATGTTTGTTACTTCTTCAAAACGCTCATTCAGCTGAACGAATTTGAGTGAAATTTGGAGTGAGGATACCTTATACTACTACCTATATGAGTGAAGTGATACCCTGGACTACTTTTCATCATCATCATCATCAATTTTCATCATTATTCACGCGGGTGAAACCGCGGGGCGCAACTAGTTTGTTATAATTTGACACCAATTTGACACAGCTGGAAAAACATTGTTGCTGACTCAATACCACAAATATGCGGTACTTAGTTCAGCTGAGCAAATGCTTTGTATGAACTGTAGCTAGGTGACTATGTTCTTTTGATTCGGTGAAATTGGTCAGTGATGTCGAAATAAGTGCTTCAAGCACCATGGGTGCGATTTTTTTATGTCACTGATAGACTAAAATATCATTATAACATTTCTGTTAAAAAACCGACTTCCGCCATTGCATTCGACTAAATATCTGGATGAAACAAAAATGATGAAAAAACCATAGTGGTGAAAGGGTTATGATACTTTCTGAGTGCAAATGCTTGATTTGTTGCTGAAAATATCAAAATCGCTATATGTATGCCTACAATATTTGAGGAGTTCCCTCAATTACACATGGATTCCATCATCAGAACTAGATTCTGAAAAAAATGGGACCAATCTGTAAGTATATTATTCAAATAAAAAAAGGATTTGGATGTATGCAGAAACAAACATACAAAAAAACCGAACTGAGAAACCACTCCTTTTTTGTGAAGTGGGTTAAAAAAGACCGCAAATCACCGTTTTTCAGGAAATGTACAGGAGGAGGCACTTGTATTGATATCATAGGTATAAGAAAAGTCATCAATGAGTTTCAATACATAGAAATTTAGAAATCTGGGATTATCGGCAATTTTACTGACTTTAGACGCTCGATGACACTCAAAAATCGCACCCCTGTAGCTATGTTACTATATTCTGTTGATTCGGTAAAATTGGTCTGTGAATTCGAAAAAAGTGCTTCAAGCAGCATATTGAGTTAACTGTAATTGTTTTTTAGGGTTCCGTTACCCAAAGGGTGACAACGGGACTTCGAGAGACGCAGATCCGGTTTGTTCTAAAGGGCTAGTCTGAGAAAACGCTTGAAAAGTGGTGTTTTCAATAGCCAAGAACTCTCGGAATTTAGCTTTATTATTAACAATATTTAGGCCGTTAGAAAAAACACTTAAAAAAACAAAAATTTATAAACGTAAGTGGGCTTATTAAAAATTTTGGTCTAGATTTTGTGATAATTTAAATTATATTACCCCATGATGAAAATATATATATATATATACGATAAATTACCCCAAATTTTTTCATGAAACAATTTTTACAGTAGTTTCGTAGATAAATTTTCGCATATTTTCCGATCAGGAACTACCGTGGATACCAACGCCACAAGGAATCCTAGTGTGGAATCATGACTCCGTATGTGACTGTTATGTTATGTTATATTCCGTTGGTAACTATTAACGTGCGGGACGCCAAAAACAAAAACTTCCTTCCTACTATGTTTACTAAACAACAACGTTTGAATACAGATATATTTACAAACGAATAATATTTGCATACAATCCGAAATCACAAACTGATAAATTTAATTAGCAATAGCAAGCTATTAGGCTCGTGTTTACTTCTAATTTTCCTCAACTTTAATCCTACTAATATTATAACTAAATATTTTTAGTTATAATATTAGTAGGATACTAATATTGCAAAAGTTTAGATGTTACTCACGCTGTACCGGCTGAAACGATTTCGTGAAATTTTGAAGAGAAATAGATTATGGCCTGGACTGACACTTATCCCGGTATCTCGCAGCGTCAGCAGCAAACGGTTTGGTTAGCCATCAATTATTGCACACAAGTAAATACAAACAAAAGAGCCTATGCGTATTTTAACAGTGATACAAAAGCGAAAGACTCGCTTCAAACGCTTAGAGAAATATAAATTCTCTAAGTTTAAACGCGATACTAACGCGAAAAGGACTCGCGTAGCACGCGATACAAAAGCGAAATGGACTCGCGTTGAACGCGATACAAACGCGAAACGGACTTGTGTAGCACGCGATACAAAAGCGAAATGGACTCGCGTTGAACGCGATACAAACGCGAAACGGACTAGCTTTGTACGCGATACAAAAGCAAAACGGATTCGCCTTGTTACGCGATACAAAACCAAAATGGACTCGCGTTGAACGCAATACAAACGCGCGTTGGTATATTCCATCAATGTCAACAAATCTGTAACGCGATACGCGCATATGCGCTTCAAACAAAACGAAGTTATACCTTAATATATAATAGTTATATATGAATATATAATATCCGTAGTTTGTCAGTTTCCCATTAAATTGTATAGAATCAAACTAGCATGGCTTAAAAGATTTTAACACAAATCTTTAAGTCGGTGTAATTTGAAAACCATATAGTTTTATAAAGAATTGACAAACCATGGCTGGATATTAGTGTATTGATCATGTTTACAAAACTTCATGGAGTTTGATGAGATAGGAGCTAATTTCGTTTGTATACAAAGGGCTCAAGCGCCTTAGCAGTAGGTACACTCATCTAAAAAGTCTTACCAAGCGTAGAAAGGCTCATGTAACTCCGCGTAGGGGATGGTTAGCACTCCCTTCACACTGTATACAGAGTTCCATTGAGGAGGGGCATCTGAAACGACAATGGATTTATAATTATAATAGATACGATTCTGTGCTAGGTATACCGCGCTAAAATTATCAGAACGAATTGAAGAATTGTTTTTTGTTTTACATTTTAACAGCGTTTTGTTTTGTTAGACCATAAATAAACTGTTTTTCTTTCTTTTTTTCTTACTAATACCCCTTTTATGTAATTAAAAAAAACATGTGAATATAGTACCCCCAACTAAACACTGTTGGAAGAGATCGCTCTTAAGCTATAAGCCCCCATTTTAACTCTCTTGATCTTGATTTTAATCTATTTGAAACTTTGTTTGCTATGTTTTGGTTACGTTGAAATAATGGTGTACAGTAAAAACTAACAATCACCTTTTTGTGGTTAAAATTTAAGTACGTACTACCTGGGTGACCGAGGTCTGCTCGGAAAACTCGGAAAAACGCGTTTTCCAAGAAATGAGACCTAGCTTGATCGATTCACGCATAATGGACCATCCATAGAGTTCGAATGCGGAAAAGGGAGTTCTTTAACATTAGCTAGATCGATTTTTTGCCCCCAAAAACCCCCGTATAGCAAATTGCATCGAAATCGTTAAAGCCGTTTTCGAGATCTCAAAACATATTATTATGTATACAGTGTGTCCCACGGCCACATTCTACATGGAAAACAAGTACTTTAAATATTGAAGTTAGTTACCCCTTCGATCAGTATCAAATACACAGTTTAAACAGGTAAAAATATGTTTTTTTTTTTATTTAGCGGGTTCAAGTCCCGGCAAGTGACTTTTTAGTATACATGAATGCAGTATTACTGACTTTAAAAATAAAGAAAATATAAAAGTTCCTAACTTCAATATTTAAAGTACTTGTCCTGTATGTAGCACGGCCGTGGGACACACTGTATATATAAAAATATTGCTTGTTTAATAGGATTATAATATAGGATGACAGACAAGATTAATACGCAATTCTAATGTGGGTGAATAGCCCTAATCATCACATACCTAGCTACCCATGTAACGTATGAAAACATTAACAAAACATCTGCTAAAGTTTCAGAAATGCGCATGACCTACACTAGGTTAAAAAAGGCAAGTTTTCCTCATACATACCTTTAGTAACATGTCCGACCGCCAATCCTATCAGAGCACAGAGTACGGTAAGCTTCATGTTGCACGACCGCCGGCGACCGCGCTCCTGCGAAGAATGGCGAGAGCCAGTTTTTCGGTTAATTATTTAATTGTTCGCCGGCCGCATACATACACAGCAAATAGCAATGATAAACATTTTAGGTACTTACATGCTAGTTAATAACAATAGGTGTGTAAGTTAACTTTTGAATTAATGTAGGTCACAAAAAAGTACCTACTTAGCACAGTCTTGTGAACGAAAATATGCCGCAACGCCGCAAGATAGTTTTTTTTTTTTTTTTTTACTTTTTTTAGTTACGTAACAAGCAGATGGCCTCTCTTACTAATAGTACGGTCCCCAATAGACATAGAATTCATTTCCGTGGGACTCAGCTCCGCCATACAGACTACTGGTATGTACTTGTTTGGTATGTTATCCTGAACACAAAAAGTGCGGCAGTCACTTCCTAGGGGTGTGGGGGGGGGAGGTGTGACGTAGCAAAGATGGTAGGCCGGCCGATTTACTTAAATAAGGTGTCGAATGAAAGACCATAAAATGCACATTATTTGATTTCATACAAACGTTCATGAAAAGCTAATATCAAATGAAATAATTAAAAAAAACAAAAATTTGTAAAAAAAAAATATTATTCAAATAGCTCGGTAACCTTTAGGATTGTGGAAATTTAGCTTATAATAAAATGTATTGTTACTTTTATCAGCTATTTAATAAATCTTAAATCATCACAATCGAGTCATAAACAACGAAGCTACAATCGTTTTAGTGAGCGGAGTCCTGGTACGAAGAATCTCAAATTGATGTAACTGTACTGTTTATAACTGAAATATTTTATTTTTCAGATCAGCGTTATCCGTTATCCGTTATTCTGACCAATATCATCTATACAATGTGTAACAAAATACCCCCATAAGCCCGAGGGGAGGGTATTTATTGCACATGTTATGGCAAACAACTTTTGTTCTACGTCTTTATGAATTTCGTTTTTTTTTATTGATGAAATACCTCGTAAAATTTCCTCCAGAAATGTACATAACACAACCTGGGGCTGCCCTATTACAGAATTCAGAGTTCACGCATAGAGATCAAATAAACAGCTGTAGTAGGGTAGCTCCATGTAGTGTTATGTACATTTCTGGAGGAAAGTTTACGAGGCATTTCACGAATGAAAAACTTCGAAATTTATAAAGTGGTACAACTAAAGTTGTTCGCCATGACGTGTCAATTGCCCTCCTTTCAAGCTTATAAGGGTATTTTGTTACACATTGTATAATTAAACTGGTTAAAACATTTAAACCCTACATGACATAATATTCCCTCTATACATTTTTGTTTTATCGCACTACATCCACAACGGGATGAACGACAACCAGCTTTGCATTGACATGATATCATTGACAGTTCAAGGTCTTTCAATGAGATTGAATTTACTGATGAAGTAAATGGCACTAGAAATCCATTGTCCTCGATCTTCCAGCCACAGTATATAGGCACAGGTAATGTAGGCTTTGCCACGTCGGCATTCTGCCAACAAAATGCCTGTGGTAGTTTGATCTTAGCGCATGCTGTCGAAATGCTTGTCGTATCGGCGGTAGTTTGTCAAGTTCCTTAAGGTGATTGCTCTCGCATGTGGTGCGAAATTCAAATTTTATTGTGTTTTTTGTAAATCACAGCTAATCAACACTTCTCGAGATAGAGAAAACAGATTTTGCGAAAACTAGGAGACCTAGCACACATGTTTTAATTGATAGTATCTCATAAATGTCATTAGTTAAGCTACGCATACCTTTAAACCAAAAAAACACTGTAAAAATCTTTGAAGAGTATTCGTAGCTGAAGTAATGGTCTATATGTGAAACTATAAACTAAAACATGTGTCTCCTAGTTTTCGCAAAATCAGTTTTTAATATCTCAAGAAGTGTTGATGAGCTGTAATGAGCAAAAACGCAATAAAATTTGAATTTCGCGGCTCATGCGAGAGCAATCACCTTAATGATCTGGAACAATGCTGCTGACATTGCGCTCGTAGTGTCACATCCAGTTAGACTGTGATAAGCCAGTAATTATTTTCTTTTCTCATTTGTCATGTTGTCTCGTATATTTTGAACATCAATAAATTTTGGTTTAATGTTAGTGCCTGTTTTAATCCACACCACACTTGGTAGTTGTTCATAGAAGTGCATAATGAGCAGAAGCACATCAGTGTCACGACAATTTAGTATTAATCTCTCAAAACCCAATTCTTTGCAGTCAATTCCATGTAGAATGAATCGGGTATCAGCTTCTTCTTGAGAACTTCTCAAATGATCCACGTTCCTCTGTAGATTAGTGCTGGCTTATTCTACGTCTGAATATCCACCAGAAGTAAGAAGTTCCTGTGTAGTTGGAAGTTCTGATGCTCGAATGGAAAATTATTTTAACAGAAAATCGGAGCGGCGTGCTTTGTTTTCATTAGAGAGTATGAATCTATTCCATTTAAGAGGAAGAAGTGTTTCGCGTCCTGTTATTTGATGCTCTATTGGAATGGCAGACTGTCGTCGCTTTTCACGAGTACCAGAGTTAGTGGAATTCTTGTTATACCTGTCGAAAAGAACGTGCACGTTCTGGGAAAAATACTAAATTGTCGTGACACTGATGTGCTTCTGCTCATTGTGCACTTCTATGAACAACTACCAAGTGTGGTGTGGATTAAATAAGACCAAAATTTATTGATGTTCAAAATATACGAGACAACATGACAAATGAGAAAAGAAAATCATCACTGGCTTATCACAGTCTAACTGGATGTGACAATACGAGCGCAATGTCAGGGCACACAAAAAAATCAAGCTGGCCGATTTACCAAAAACATTATCAACTTCTATCCAATTTTGGTACAAGTCCACAGATAACAGAAGAACAACTTTCACACGCTGAAAGGTTTTCATTCTTATGTATACAAACAAGAAACCAGGGCTTCAAGAAATAGATAACCTTGACGATTTAAGAGCAGCATTGTTCCAGAACATTAAGGAACTTGACAAACTACCGCCGACACGACAAGCATTTCGACAGCATGCGCTAAGAGCAAACTACCACAGGCATTTTGTTGGCAGAATGCCGACGTGGCAAAGCCTACATTACCTGAGCCTATAGACTGTGGCTGGAAGATCGAGGACAATGGAGTTCTAGTGCCAGTTACTTCATCAGTAAAGGATCTTGCCGTTTCAAAAAGGCAGCTCGTACCACACCAAAAATAATTGCGTCAAAACAATACCTCGTGTATTATTAGGATAATAAACCGTTTTTGCTTTACCAACAAGCCTTTTTAAGATTCATCACCGTAATTCATAGTTTTTGGGACATAAAGTTTTGAGGTTAGTTTTAAAATAAATACATTCTTTAGTATCTTTTGGGCCTTGGCATGATAAAAAGGATGTTCTGATAAAAAATAACTTACTTCACAAATAGTCTGCATAATCTTAACACTTAGGTAGTTACAATATCCAACATTTTGGTAACATGGTAGGTAGGTACCTCTACTCGTGATACCCATGACACAGGAGATCCTAGTGCGGGATCAGTAACGGTTAAGTACGATCTAATAACTCGATGAGGTATATATTTAAATATTATTAATAACCAGCTATTAGTGATGTCAGGAAAGTAGCAAGTATAGGTACAATAAAACATTTCTAATGTACAATAAAACACTAGATAGGTACGTAGCATCATTTTCATTATCATTATAATTTCATCCATTTGACGTCCCCTGCTGGACATAGGCCTTTCCCATAGAATTTCACAATGAACGGGGTTGTGCCGCCCCTATCCACTGACTTCACGCGAACATTAACAGTGTCGTTGATTCGTCGAGTGGGGTATATATAGGAAAAGAAACGATATTATAAAAAAAGGCATGATGTTCAAAAGCCAATAAATAAAAATAAAAGAAAAAAAAAGGTGGTTCCAAATATTTATGCATGCAAAACACACACTATGGTGACCAATGCTAGGTTCAGGTACACTTTCAGAATTCAAGGGCGTTGTTTCTTGTATTTAATATGAAACATTCATGGCCTAGTATTTTATCAGGGGTTAACTGTAACAAATTAATGTTTATACAATCAATATCTAACAATAAACTAAAGTCCTTATTTTATTTTAATGCAGATAGTACAAACAATACTTACGGGGGGGTGTGGGCTCAATCCATGATCAGATAATCCACATTCATCACAGCGTATGTCATGCCTCAAGGGCATGACATGTATCCGTAAGTTTCGCAGCACTAATGCCAAGTATGATGACCTGGGTTCATCAAAGCAATCATCCATCGCAAGTTGAGATGCATTATTTCTAGTTTCTAGTTAGTTTGTGTAAATCGAGTATAAGTATTTTAAAAAAGCCGCTGTCTTTCACAGAGCTATCCTGTCATGAATGATAATGTCATTTGTGAGTCTTACGTAGTCATTATTCTGAGGTCTTACGTATAGTAATTGCATCCTCTTTGTTTGTGAGCATAGACTATACCTACCTGCAATAATTTATCTTTGTGAGGTTCATTGCCAAGCAATGGCACCGTCACCGCACGGAAGTAAACAATACAAAATCCTATTTAACTTCATTTCAAGATCACGGGTTCATGTAAATCAATCGAAAATGTTTACGTAATTTAAAAAATATGGGTAATTTTATGAAATACATTTGATATTGACGCAATTGGTACTAGCTCTCGGCGAGATCCTTTACTTAGGAATTCCTCTTTTATTCGTTGTGTGATTTATATTCATTTGTGATTCATTTATATAAAGTGGCCTTTTTAGACCTCTAGGTCTTATTAGGGGAGGGTTCCCAACGAGTAACACTGCTACTCGTTGGTATTTTTTTTCCCATCGATTAACACTATGCCCTGGTAGGTGTCTAAATAAAAAACTTTACTTTAAAAAACATTTTATTACAAACTACATTGCAAGAGAGTCAAGTTTTTACATAGCCTAATATATAATTTCTTAATCAAACTTTCTAACAGATATTATTTTTTTACTTACAAACTATAAGGGTGATGACAATTACCTTTAAGATGATCGTTTTATAGAGTTTTAGTTGTTATATCAGTAACAGTATATAACATTAAATTAATAACTTTTTTTCTTTGGCCATCCAAAAAAATATGAGTAAATGAGAGTGCCAAGTTTTTTAAATTACATAAAACAAATAACAAACACTATAACATGAAGTGACCTTGGATATGACGAGTTTGGGCTAAGACACCATGACTCATTGCATGAGTAAATAAGGGGGGGAATAATCGACTACACATGAGGGGGAAGGTCTAAATGAGTACATAAGTGGGTTCCGTCTCCACTCCACAGTTATTTTCCTTCATCGACATGAGTACATATCCATCGTTGCCCCATAAATTAGACCATGAGTTTTTGATCAGCCAATACTTGGCACCGTTCAGAACTCCATAACCGACGGCTAGGACCGCATGGTCGAGCTCTCCCACTTCGTTTTTGCTGGAAAAAAAACGGTACGTTGAACTTGGCTGGTACACTGCCGTGCGGCTAGATTGATCGCTGTGCAATTAGCTGTAATGGTTCACCATCAGTTGTCAGACGTCTACTGCTGGACGAGGCCTCCCCCATAAAATGCAATGGGGGTATTTGCCATAACCACCACACTTGGCAGACGAATTGGTGATCGCAGTATCGGTGTTGAGTACTCAGGTGGATGCTGCTGCCCATCCCCTGGTGTACTTTAATCGACTTTTTCGATATCCACATGAGGAGATGGAGGGGATTCATAGTCCAGACACACCACGCCAAATATGTATATAAATCATCATCAACCTGTAGAAGTCCACTGCTGGAGAAGGAATCCCCCATACAATGACACGACAAATGTTATTCTGCAGCCTCCATCCACCAACTTCCTGCGATCTTTATGTCCTTTAGTTTATCGAGAGCTTCCTCTACTGCGTCGTCCGGTTTGTTGACGCCACTCGAGAACCTACATTCCTCAACGGTTATTAGTTCTGCGAGCTATATGGCCTGTCCATTGCCACTTCAACTTATTCTGACGGACAGAATCAAATGCGGTTTTTATGTCGTATAGCGAAATATAGAGGAAGGTTTTTAGAGTAAATTGCAACTGTGCAGCAATGAGGGCTTTTCATCTTCGATTAAAAAGAAAAAAAGTAGTTCAAATTGGTTCGATAGATGGCACTGACTCAACTGTATCAATCAAGATTGTCTGTGGTGCACGCGTACAAAACTATTATCTAAGTAGTCTGTGGTTATTAGACATGATATTCTGTTTGTGATTGAGTGTGCGCTAGGTGATTTCGTGGTGTTTTTAGAAGTAGGCCAAAATAAATACCACGAAAAGAAAATTATTTCTACGTTGTCGATGTTGACATTTCACTTTATTTTGACACTTGACTGCTACGTTACAGAGCAGCGCCATCTATTTTCAACGCTGAAAGCATGATTTGAAACGGCTGTGAAAACCCCTCATTACAACGGTTTGCGAAAACGCTAGTGAATATACACTACTATTTTACTTACCACTTAGGCTCGTAGTAAACGCCATGAGAATAGAAACTGAAAGTCTTGTGGGAGGCGTCGATAGCCACCGAGATTGGACCGAATTTAAATAAGGCCAGCTGTAAAAAAAAACAAATTTTAATATAATTCAATTTAACCAAAAACCATACATGTATGGGGACCAGGGCTGCAAGTAGGTGCGTAGAACTCGATTCGATAAATTTGAAATTAAAATTTGACAAAACGGGACTGTCGCAGCGCGACACTGATTTTCGCCACAGGGAGCTTTTATGATCGTCACTTTTTACTTTGTGCGTTTTTTCTTATTGACTCTATGGCTGCGTGTGC
Source organism: Epirrita christyi (assembly GCA_951392215.1). Classification (NCBI taxonomy): domain Eukaryota; kingdom Metazoa; phylum Arthropoda; class Insecta; order Lepidoptera; family Geometridae; genus Epirrita; species Epirrita christyi. The sequence goes on along the minus strand of OX595858.1, from coordinate 1,844,936 downwards.
AGAAGAAAGATCGTTCATGTGTAGTCATTTTTTGTAACATTAAACCATTTGAAGAAACGTATTCCTTTATTTGGAGCTGTATTCGACTTCCTGTCTTGGCACCCTGGACAAGGCCTAATCATTGGTCCTACGAGCCTACAAAAAACGAGCCAGCTACAACAGGAACATTTTTCAACAAAGAGACGCCACGTTGCTGACCACGGCAAAGGAGGCAGGAATTACAGATCGAGCATCATTCGTCAAAGCCAGAAAGTCAAACACATCATTCAAAAGGAGCAAACAGGGATTTCGAGCGAGGAGCATCAAATTGGATCTTGGTTGGGATTTAATTTTCCCATGAAAAAACGCTGCCGTTGAGGGCTGCCATCTTGTGTTACTCAAGCTTGGGAGCGCTACGCTACATCGGGCTAATCATTCAGCTAAGTTTATATTCCTCTGCCTTGCACCCACTCCTATTTACTACACATAACTTAGAAATAACATTTCTTGCAAAGTACCAAGTGCATTCCTTTATACAATTACACGGGAACACTTCAGGTCAAAAGCACGCCAAGCTATACGCTCAATTCATTTAAATTTGGGTATGCGCTATATTATGCACTTAGCATGGGTTTTTCATTTTGCTAGCAAGCATTTTGTGCACAGTGACGGGATTGCATAGTGAAACATCGCTACACTCTCGCATCGCATGGTGTACAAATTCATAGCCCACTAGGTACCTAAGCATTAGACAAGCCGCGCGGCACGTTTTTGCCCCCAAATTTCCACGCATTTCTGTTCAAAGAACGTGGTTTCACCACTTCATCAACATTTCAATAAAACCTATCATTTGGTGTTTAGTACTTGCTACAATTTCATGTTCCAAGTCTATTTTCAGCTTCACAGCAGGCAGGAGAGTGAGGTCACGACCACCGGTGATCATACAGATGATCGTGTTGTTTTTAAACGTTTAAAAAGTTTGAAAGTTCCTATAGTGTTATCATATCAAGTACTTTGAAGTGGATATTGTTGGGCTGTATTAGTGTTATTATATCTGTTAATATCTCAGTGAAAACAGTTTTATTAGCGAAACAAACATATGTGGACGCTGTGAGTCATTTTGTTTATTTTTTACCCTCATAGAATAAATAAACAGAAGAGGCTTTTTGACTGGACTAAGAAATCTCCCTTTAGACAGTAAAAAAAAAAAAAAAAAAAAAAAAAAAAAAAAAAAAAAAAAAAAAAACAAATAAAAAAGAACAAAACAAAAAAAAAAAAAAAACACAACACAAAACAAATAAAGACAGAATAACAAATAAAGTGAAATAGAACAGTGAAAATGATTTTGAGATTGTTAATTCCGACTGGTGATTATTATTTGACATAACTCCTATCGCCATCTACTGTTAAGAGTTGCTATTTTTCGCTAGCGCCATCGCTGGGGGAATCACTCCTTGCAGGCGCCATCTGGCAAAATCTGTACGAACTTCATAGGTACACAAGTGACCAGCCAGGGTCCCATCTAACAGAAAATGGTTAAATGCGCAGCATGTGGTAAATTCATAAAAGGTGGCGTTGTTTGCCCACACTGTTTTTCACAGAGCCACAACGAATGTGTCAAGATTCCTTCGGGAGTGAAAATATCCAGCGATTGGCGATGTGGAGAATGCAAATCCAAGGGGAATGAGGAAAAAGATCCATGCGCGCTCGCACAACAAATACAGGAAAGTTCTCGGAGTTCTTTGATCGAGCAGAAACCTCAAAAACCAGCTTGCGAAGAGCCTATGGTGTTGGACGATACGGCTCATAACATTACGGCGGAATTTACAGAGATGGAGCTTCAGCTGCATACACGAACGCTTCAAGAGGAAATGATGTCTGAGTTTAACAAGATGCAGCAGAGTATTTTTGCAGAGCTCTCATCCTTCAAAGCCAGAGTTCCGTACCCTATGCTCCGAAATGCGGGATTTTAAAAAGGAATTCTCCGTACTGTGTTCTTCCCTAGTGTCATGTACTGATAGAGTAATTGCGGTGGAAAACAGAGTCATGTTGTTGGAACAAGAGAGGAGTGAGGGCGTAAACTTGGATCAAGTCATGGCCCTTGAACGCACCATATACGAGCTCAAGTCTGAGCTTAATGATCGGGAACAAGAGTCACTGCTAAACGACGCAGAAATCACTGGCCTCCCGGAACAGAAAGGGGAAAACCCACTGCATTTTCTCTCTGTGTTAGCCACAGCGATTGGATTGTCCCTAAATGAGCAAGACATAGTGTTTGCGGAAAGATCTGGGGCTGTCCCCCGCCCGCCGCAGGGTGAGTCATCATCGGCTGCAGCGAGACCGCGTAAGATCGTGCTCCGTTTCTCACGCCGCTCGACGCACGACGCATATCTACGTGCGGCCCGAGTGCGTCGCGGTCTCTCTTCTGCAGACCTAGGAGTGGACGGAAGCCCGGCAGTGCGAGTTTTTGTGAATGAGCGTTTGTCTAGATTAAATAGGCAGCTGTTCGCAAAGGCAAGGGAGGAATGCCGACGCCGTCAGTGGAAGTACTGTTGGACAAAGGAAGGTCGGATCTACGTTCGCAGGGAGCATGGCTCTGCAGTCACTCGCATACGTACTGATAAGGACATATGCCAAATTTTTGGAGTTGGCATCGTTTGATAGTTTTTATAGAAGTTGGATACCTATATAAAATAGCGTTTGTCATGGTTTCAGATTTTGTCAAGTGTTTACATAGGAATTTTTCAAAGAAAAACATTTCATGTATATTTTAAGTTTTTTTGTTTGATTTGTCCATACATTATGCTGTACAAACATTATCATTATGCGTTGAGAAGTACTTTTAAATGCGGTAGATGTCAAACTTTCTTGTGTTTATTACATGGCCGAGCGGTACTGTTTCTGGTTACTGGGTACTTTGTGCTGTCCTCGGTGTGTCTCAGAGCGATGCGGCTGGTATTGAGTGGTGGTGAAGCTGATGCGCTGAGATGCAGTAAAGCTACTACTACTCAAATTTGCTCCGATCAGATGGATCAGATTTGCGCCTATACTATTTATTATTACATTTTACATAATATTTGTATTATATTCATTAGCACTAAATGTAAAACTTACATTATAAATACAGTAAGAAAAGCTTTATGTCTTTTGCGTACAAATTATCCAAGAATTGATTGTATGTATTGTATTGATTATGAAACAGAAAGTAAAAATAATATCGTTTATGCATAATTTTGATGGAACGTCATTTCAAATAGTTTTTTGCATAAATTTTATCAACAAAAATTTTAGGTACTTACTTATTTTACAATATCTTATCATCTGTTTAGTAATAAGAATAATTTATGTATACCTAAACCAATTTTGTTTAGAAATATTTCAATTAGTAAGTACCTAATTTATATGATTATTTTAGAACGTGGATTTGTGTTATTGTCTGAATTGTGCAGCCGCGGCGTGCTGAGAGTGCAGTGCGTGCGCGCCCTATCGTTGCCCGATTGAGGCAGCGCCTCGTGAAGGATGATATAATCGCTGCTGCTCGTAAATATCGCAACTTGACTGCCAAGGATATGGGGATTGGAGGTGAAACTTGCAAAATATTTGTGAATGAACACCTCACTAAAGACAGTAAACTACTGCTGAGTTCGAGCAAGCTCAGGGCTAAGGAAGCCAATTACAGGTATGTCTGGACAAAAAACTGTCGTATTTTTGTACGAAAAGACGAGGCTTCCCCTCCGATTCCCATAAACTCAATGTCAGACCTTCAAAAGGTGGTTTAATCTGTTTTCTATGTTTAATTTGCTGTTTATGCATATATCCGTGTTATATCTGTGGACTGGAATGTTATGTTGTTAGTGGTGAAGTATTCCTGTTATCTGATCTGCAATGCTTATGTCACATACCCAATGTATACATATTATACACGTTATTATATTACACTCATACACATAATATACACATTTTACATATAATTTTTTCACGCTTACTCACTATACTCTTATTATACTCTCTTCACCTAATTATGCAAACTTACAATATTATGCATTGGTTGCAAAAATGTACAATGTATCTACAAGTGTGTTTAATATTAATGTTGTGTTTGATTGAAGTGCCGTCATATTTAGATGATAGTGACTGTTCTGGTCGGAAGTATGGATACTTTTTTTGGATTTCTAATGGATGATACAATGAAAAAATTAAAACTTTTTTATCAAAATGTTAGGGGACTTCGGACAAAGACCATAGAATTTTATAACAATCTGTTATTGTTGGATTCAGATATTGTTTTGATTACTGAAACATGGCTTTGTGATGGAATACTTGACTCAGAGCTCTGTGATGGTAGATTCATTGTATTTCGTAACGACCGTGAATCATTAGGAGGTGGTTTAATGATTATGTGTGCTCCGCATTTACAAGCCCGTGTTATACCTGAGTGGCAATGTAGTGATCCTGAATGTATGTGGGTAACTATTCCTTCTCGGGCGCTTGGATCCGCGCGTGACTTACATATTGCACTTGTCTATATACCTCCAAATTCACTTCTGCCGTCGCGAATACAATCTTATGTTAACTTGATGTCACACATTCATAGTGCTCGACCTGGTGATCATTTTATAATTGCAGGTGACTTTAACCTCCCATGTATAGATTGGAGATCTGGTGATCCTATAATTTTAAGAAAGGGTCTTGTGGAGGTTCAGAACGCTGCATCAAGTCTCATTGAACAGACTGCCTTCCTTGGTTTTACTCAGTATAACAAACTATTAAATAAAAGTAATAATACATTGGATTTGATTTATACGGACTCTCCAGTTACTATTCTAAAATCTACGTTGCCACTTGTGAAGGAAGATTCTGCACATCCTTCTTTTTCAATTTTGGCTATCGACATCTTAGTCCCAGCACTCAAACCTCATTTTCATACAAAGTATCAATATAGGCGTGCTAACTTTGATGCTATAAATGATTTACTTAATAAATATGATTGGTCGTTCATCATGGAAAAAAGCAATATTGTTGAAGATGTTATAAATAGTCTGTATTTAATTCTAAATTATGTTATAAAGGCTTATGTTCCACAAGTCCGTTGTTCTAGCACTTACACTTATCCCATTTGGTACAGCAGAACTCTAATTAGATTAATAAAGGAAAAGTCTAAAACTCACAGAAACTGGAAGCGCTTTCACAATCCTGTCGACTATTTGCACTTTGCTGACTTAAGGCAAAAGCAAAAGGCAATGCAGGCTACGTGCTATGAGTCATTCATTGCTTTATCTCAACAAAACATAAAATCTCATCCTAAATTTTTCTGGTCTTATGTCAAGTCAAAAAGACAGAATAGCAGTAACTATCCTCAACAAATGACATATGATGGTACTTCATTTAATGCACAAGTTGACATATGTTCTGCATTTAATAGCTTTTTTGAAAGAAATTTTTCTAAGCCGGCTGATCAATACTCTTTCGATGTATTAGATAGTGATCCTAATGCAAACTCTATTCATAAAATTGAGGTAAATAGTGATGAAATTCTTAAAATGTTTAAAAATATTGACGTCACAAAAGGAGCAGGCTGTGATGGTATTCCACCGATCTTTTTTGTTAAATGTGCTGAATCGTTGTCTGCTCCAGTAGCGTTAATTTTCAACAGATGTCTTAGAGAAGGTTACTTCCCTAGTATTTGGAAAAAAGCCCATATAGTACCCGTTTATAAGAAAGGTCTCAAGACATCTGTTGAGAATTACCGTCCAATCTCAATACTAAATGTGCTAAGTAAGCTTTTTGAGAGAGTTGTCCATTCTCATGTTTATCCTGTTATTGTCAATTCAATCCCTTTAGAGCAACATGGGTTCATGAAAGGCAGATCCACGGCTACTAATTTAGGAGTTTTTATAGATCGTATAACGAATGGCATGGAAGGTGGCTCTCAAGTGGATGTGGTCTACACGGACTTTGAAAAAGCATTTGACCGTGTAGACCACATCATACTGCTGCGTAAGCTATATCAACTTGGTATCCGGGGTGATTTGCTAAGATGGTTGGAATCCTACTTACGCAACCGTTCTCAAGCCGTTGTTGTGGGAGGATATTGTTCCAATTTTATAGAGATTCCGTCTGGAGTCCCACAGGGTTCTATCTTGGGACCGCTTCTATATGCATCCTATCTTTATGATGTTGGTAAATGTTTTAAATATGCATGTTTTCTGATGTATGCTGATGACACGAAAATATGTATGAAGATTAGTAATCATATTGACTGTATGAATCTTCAGACGGATCTTGATAGGTTAGGGCACTATTATGCAGACAATCGTATTGGTATAAATATAAGTAAATGCTCATTTGTTTCTTTTACACGGAAAATACGTCCAATTAATTTTGATTATCTCATTAACAATATTAAAATAAGTAAAGTAAACTCTGTTAAGGATCTTGGTATACTAATAGACTCAAAGTTAACGTTTTCTCAGCATATAGAGGCAATTACCAACAAGGCCTATAGAAATTTAGGATTCATATTACGTGTTAGCCGCCCCTTTTCTGATGTAGGGTGCTTGAAGGTTTTATACTATTCCTATGTACGAAGCATCCTCGAGTACTGTAGTACTACGTGGAACCCTCACTATATAACCTACATTCAGAGCCTTGAAAGCATTCAGAGCAAATTTGTAAAACACTTAAATTTTAGGTGTTTTTGTAGTTTTGACAACTATCAGAAAGCGTGCTTTTATCATCACCTCACGGCTCTTGAAGATAGAAGGAGTCTTGCTGACATGTCTTTTTTGCATGGTATTTGTAATGGGTATATTGATTGTTCCGCGTTATCGTCTCAAATATTGTGTTTCTGTGTCCCATACATTCGAACTAGACACACAAATCTGTTTGCTGTCAGTCGTACACGTACAAATTATGCCCAAAACTCACTTGTTGTTAGGTTGCATAGGAGTTATAACAAAAGATTTAAGAATTCAGACATTTTTCACAGTAGTAAGGTGACTTTTAAGCGTGTAATTCTAAGAATCCTGGACGAAGGCTCTTAGAGTGTTAGTTCTTTTGCACACACACACACACACACACACACACACACACACACGCACACACACACACACACACATGCATACACACACACACACACTCACACACACATTTGTATATGTATATATCAACTCGCAACACGTTTTTTATTTATAACGTTCGTTCGTTTGTTTCTTTGTTCTATATGATATATATATCTATATAATATATATATATATATATCATGTATGTACCTCACACCTAAATTAATTTAGATTTTATTCTAAAACTGTTTGTTAGGTACGTAACTAGTGACTATAACATGAAATACTTGAAAAATGTAAATCCGTTATTGGCTTTAAGATAAGTGTATTAGTTTAAGCTGTAGTATTAAAGAGCTGTGTGATTTTGTTATTAAATAAATAAATAAATAAATAAATGAATTATACCTTAATACTATACTAAGCGTTAATTAACCTTGCTCATACAATTTTAAAAACATTTATAGATTACTGGTAGTCTGGTTATACTATGGCTATAACGTTCATAAATTGATGATGGCCAGTCTGTACTGTAAGTGCTTAACTTGTAACAATGATTGGAAATTTTAAAGTTGGTTTGTTTAATCCAGGGTCCCTGGGCACTGGGCATTACGATTTTATAGTAAAAATGGAAAAGCACTTGGTAGACATGATGGCTATAAATGAGACCTGGCTCAAGCCGGGTGAAGACGGTCGCGCGCCCGTGGTACCGGGTTACAGACTGCGGCATACGCCTCGGCCTAGGGGCGTGACGCCGCTACCCCGGCCACCCGGGGCGGTGGAGTTGCTTTTTATATTAGAACAGGAATTAGAGCGCGTGTGTGGACGCATCCAGTTGACCCTAAACATACAAAAATTGAGCAAATGTGGCTTACGCTTACTGTAAACAGTAGGAAAATAGTGATTGGTACGGCATACAGACCGCCTTGGATGAATGATGATTTGTTTTTGGATGCCATTACGGACTCCGTTAATTCCACACCAAGCTGCGACGGTATCATACTCCTTGGGGATTTCAATATAGATTTGCTTGTTGACGACGGAACGGCAAGAAAACTTAACACTTTTCTAGCTTGTCTTAGTCTTAAACAGGTAATTACCTCTCCGACACATTTCACTGAAATAAGTCAAAAACTTCTAGATGTTGTATGTACTGACCTTCGGGCTAGAAATATTCTAGTTGAACCTATGGGAGAAATCGGTCATTCATTCATAGCATGCGAATTTCATATTAAACGTGAAAAAATAGCGTCCCAGTTAACAGCATACAGACCGATAAGAAACATATGCCTGGACGTATTTAAAACTCACTTGGGAAACGTACGATGGGACTTTCTCATGTCTCTGAACGACATCAACGAGATTGTGGATTGTTTTAATTACAACGTAATTTTCCTCTTCGATCTACATGCACCACTCAAAACCAGCACGATCAAAAGCCGTTCCTAACCATGGATAACCGATACAATAAAAAAAATTATGCAAATAAGAGACGAAGCCCTTTCCGAATATCGCGAACTTAAGACTGATGTGAAAAGGGATTATTATCAGAGCCTAAAGTCACTAGTAAGGCAATCTTTGTTCCATGAAAAATCGGCGTATTTTAGGCATAACATCAATAACCAAATACACGATTCAAAAACCCTGTGGAAGAATTTAAAAACTAATTTGTTACCCCCGAAGAAACAAAATGAACTTCCTCCGCATTTCACCGACCCGGATGAAATTAACCGCCATTTTTTGAGCGTTCCTGGTGGTACGGAGGTAAATATTTCTTATCTCACTTATTTTGAGCATCATACATATAGTGATTCTATTTTTAAAATAAATGCAGTGAGCTTTGAAAATATTTTGAAAATCTTAGGGAGCTTAAAAAGCAACGCTGAATGTTATGACCACATTACCCCTAACATGTTACTTATGACATTACCGCAAACATTGGAAATAGTTACTCAAATTGTGAATGCTTCAATCAAAATGGCTACGTATCCAGATGTGTGGAATATAGCGGTGGTTCGCCCGTTGGCAAAAAAAGAAAACTCAGTAAATGTTACAGATCTTAGACCGGATTCTGCCATGCTTGTCCAAGGTGTTAGAAAAGGCTATCAGCCAGCAACTAACGCATTACTTGGAACAAAACAACATTTTACCGGATGTTCAGTCAGGGTTTAGAAAGGGCAGAAGTACAGCGACAGCTTTAATAGACGTTACGGACAACATACTGTATGCTCAGGATAGGGGACTGTGTACTCTTCTAGTACTGTTGGATTTTTCTAGGGCATTTGATTCTATAAATACCACCTTGCTTATGTCAAAGTTACATTTTTATGGATTTGACCAGCAGGCGCTCAAATGGTTTGACAGCTATTTAAGTAACCGTTATCAACTTGTAGAACTTAAGCATGGTAATAAAGCTGCTCTGTCCTCTCAAGTGAAACCTGTTCCAAGAGGCGTACAACAGGGGTCGATTTTGGGACCTATTCTGTTTATTTTATACTGCGCTGACATAAGAAACTGCTTTATCCACTGTAAGTTTCACATTTACGCCGATGACATCCAAGTGTACATCTCTTTTAGGCAAGGTGAAATGGTTACTGCGTTAAAGTTTATTACAGAAGATTTGAACAGAATTGTGGCGTGGTCGGAGAGAAATAGTTTAATACTGAACACTTCAAAAACAACATTTTTGGTTTTCGGTAGTACGCCCAAACCACTTCTGCTTGAAACGGATATTAACTTATCGCTTATGGGTGAACAAATCGAACGTGTGTTTGAAGCGCGAAATTTGGGCCTTCAAATGGACTCAGATCTTCGTTTTCATAAACGCATTACTGATGCAATTCAAATTTGTTTTTATAGATTGAAAATATTATATAGAATGAGACCATACCTAAGTGAAGAACTAAAAGTACAATTTGGTGGAGTCTCTGGTACTCTCAAAACTCAATTATGTGGATACGGTATACAGTCCACGGCTGCTGGCACGGACACAGCGCCTTGTACAAAGAGTCCAAAATGCATGTGCGACGTTCTGTTTTGATATTCCGCCTCGGGCTCATGTGTCACCATTTCTAAATAAGCACTGTATCCTACGGATGAAATCGCGTCGAAAGCTTCACTTGGCTACACTGCTCTTTGGCGTGATCAATCATAAGTCACCCGCATATCTTTACGAGAAACTGTCTTGGTTAATGAAGCAGCTTAGTACCGGTAGGAAGTGTTCCACACAGCTAGCCACACAGCGACACGGATCGGCAGCGTTTAGAGGCAGTTTTCGTTATGCAGCAACCAAATGCTGGAATAACATACCCCCGCCGATCCGCGACCTGCTGAATATAAACAATTTTAAATTCAAACTTAAACAGTTTCTGCTGACCGTGCAAAAGGAGCGTGAGAACATTATTGGCAACGATAAGTCGATCATATGAATCGATCATTTCATTTCATTTCATTTATTTATTTATTTCACAAGCAATGGTATAACCTAAATATATATTAGATTAAGTTAATTAAAGTAGGTAAACATTATAGTTTAGGTTTCGTATTAATATAGGTACCTAATTAAGAGCTGTCGTTTACAGTGACAGGTTTATACCTCAAAATAAGTATTAGCAGCGAGTCCCAAACTAGGCAAAGCCTGTATCTTGGTGACCCAACACATCGACTTCTAAATGTCATTCACAGGTTTGAAGAAGGTAGGTATACTTATTTGAATTTGAGAGAGTAAAACATTAGTACTTACATAATATTAGGGAATTTCCGTGTTACATAAAATAAAATAAAAATTAGGCATATACAAGCCCACATGCTATAAAAAAAAAACAATTAAAAAGATTATACATAAGAGTTGAAATCATGGAACATAAAATCACATAACTAGAAAAAACTCAACCGTAAAACAATAAATAATTATCTAGAATATAGATTTCATCATTAACATGATATATTACTGGTTTCATCCAAAATGTTATAAAACAAACAAAAACAACAAACAATTTAAATTTTAACTACAATTTTACAAAGTTAGGATTGAAATAAATTACGTAACACTGGCCAGTTTTATCAATAATAAAGTGATTTTGCAAACTTAGCCAAAAATGGCAAAGCGTGTGTTTATGTGCAGTTAGTGTTTTGTGTGCTAAACTGCTAACTAATGTAGGGTAGTCCAATATGTCATCGTCTATCTGCCTATCTCTCGATTGGGCTAGTTTTCATGTTAGATCCTTTAGAGGTAAAATGTTATGGGGATAATATCGAGGAAACTAGACTAGTACCAGCTTTTCTGTCTCTTCGTAAGAGATAGACAGGAGAAATTTTATTGTTTTTCTTTTGGCTTCTCGAATCGAACAATCCTTCAGATCACACGATCTAGAGAGGGCATTATAAGTTGCGATATGAAGGAATTGCGGTAGCCGTCGAGCGAAGGTCGAGTTTGCTCTTGGCAGCGTAAGTCTGAGTGGACGAGGTTTACGACGGCCCGTATCCTCCGTGCAGACATACTTATGAATTTTAACCACTACTCGTAGAATCAGGAGTTGTCGGACTCTTAACACCTTTGCCTCTTCATAAAGCAGATCCGTAGAGTACCTTCGCGGCTTACCGTGCATGACTTTAAGTACTGACCTTTGGGCTCTTTCGAGCTCAATCTTGTAAGATTTAGCGGCCCCACCCCACACTCCTATGCAGTACTGCAAAAGTGATTGACATAAGGATGAGTACACCAAGTTTCTTACGCCTAAACGTGCTGCTGGCCGCAGAAGTTTCATCACGTAGATCATCTTCCGCATTCTTTTTGCTAAAGAGGAGATGTGTGCTTTAAAGTTAAGGCTTTGATCTACAATAACACCCAAGTACCCTATGGATTCCACTCTGTCTATGCTATTACAGTAGCAGTTGTCTCGTGCTTGTGGTAAACTATTTTGTGTATAGCAGTATTCAGTGTGGATTTTAATGTTACGTAAATTGGGATTACTGAAATTCGTTTTGTGGAAAGCAACGAATTTAGTTTTTTTTATGTTGAGTGTTAGAAGGTTAGCTTCTAGCCACCCGTTCAGCCTGCTCATACCCAACTCAGCGGATTTGAGTGTGTCCTCCCAGTCAGCGCCGTGGAAGATAGCCACCGTGTCATCGGCGTAGCATAAAATATCTACGTTTGGGATTTCCATTCTTAGAATATCATTCATATAGATAGTAAATAGTGTTGGAGCAAGGACACTCCCTTGAGGAACACCAAACACTAGTTCTCTCTGATCACTGATGGCCTCACCGATTCGGACACATTGTCGCCTGTGGGTTAAGTAGCTACGGAACCAATCTAGGGCGTTGCCTCTGACGCCAAAGCACTCGAGCTTATTTAATAATATATTAATTGACACAATTGATCAAATGCTTTGGTGAGATCGAGGAATATGCCCAGAGAACGGTTGCCGCCATCAGTCTGCGAGGAAACCAACTCAGTCAATAGTTGAACAGCGTCTTCAGTAGATTTCCCGGGCCTGAAACCGAACTGGCGGTGCGAGAGCATGTTATGTTTGTCCAGGAATGCAACCAGTCGTTTGTTTATTAGCTTTTCGAGTATTTTCGATAGAATGCACAATAAAGAAATCGGACGGCAGTTGTCTGGATCATCCTTGGATCCTGCTTTATGAATTGGGGAGACCACAGCTACCTTCCAGGAATCCGGAAAGACACCTGACTCCATGCTTAAGTTAAATATGTGGGTAAGCGGAGACAAAATAACAGTTTTGATGTACTTGAGTAGCCTAGGGGTAAAGTTGTCTATACCTGGGGCGCTGTCTATCTTAATATCAGAAATAAGTCTATCTATTTCAGTTATATCGGTGGGATATAAGAATAGGGAGCAATTTAGTTTATATATTGGTACTGACTCCGCAGAGGGTGACTGATCCAGCGTTCCTTTGTTTTTAACAATCTTGTCAGCAAGCTTGGCTCCAACAGTTGAAAAGTACTCATTGCTAGCATTAATCGATTCCTGAGGGTCTTTCCGTGTGCGTAAAAGCTCACTAGAGTCATTTCTGACCTTAGAAATGTTACAAATGGTTTTTATTGATTTCCATAGTTTTTTTAGATACTGATGATCATCAGTTAACTGCTTGTTGTCATGATCGGCCTTAAGTCTGTGGAGAAGGTCATTACAAAAGTTCTTGTAACGCGTGTATGTGGTTTTCAGGACTTTGTTTTCAGGGTCTTGTCTTAGTTTTAGGTGGAGGCGGTCTCTATTACGCATACATCTAATCAGACCGGGGGTGATCCAAGGTTTGATGGTGTATTTTGTCCGACTGACTTTTACCGTCTTGGTATGCTTTTTCAAAGAGTCTGAGATTAGGTTATTCAGTATTAGCACGGCTCTGTCAACGTTTTGCGTGTTGGTGACCTGGGACCAGTCAGTTGATCGTAAATCACGGAGAACGCTCTCATGGTCCGTTTTCAAGATTGTGCGGCTACGTACTTTAATGTTATTGCTGATAGTATTTATACCAACAATTACTAGATCGTGATCAGTTATTGAACTATTGCAAACCAACCCCGTGACTGGGCCTCGTGTCTTTACAAAAGCGTGATCCAGGCATTTCAAGCCTCTTGTGGGAATAGTTATAGCAGGAAGTAGGCCTTGCTCCGCCATAAGACGTTCGTAGCTAGCAACAGCTGCATCATCATCCAAAATATCAATATTGATATCTCCCGTGACAATAACCGACTTATTATCTTTGATTTTGTCTAGTGTATTATCCAAGGAGCATATAAACTTGTCGGTTATCTGAAAAGAGGGAGAACGGTAGATACCCACTATATCGAGCCAGTTACCCACATTGACTACGAGGCAATTGGCGTCGTCAAAAATTGGCTCATGAGCGTTTGCAGACCAGCTGTTTTTAACATAAATGATAACTCCTCCACTTTTGTTTATTATTTTCGTTGTGTGAAACATGTTGTATCCAGGTAGTTGGTTAATCAGAGTATTTTCAGTGAGCCAACATTCTGAGAGGATCAGCGCGTCAAACGATGTATCCAGGCGCTTCATGATGGACATAAAGCTTAGGAAATTTTTATTTTGGCTTCTTATGTTCCAGGAAAGGATTCTAAAGTTGTATGGTATGAGATATTGATTGCAGCTTTCCAGTGAGTCTATAGTGCAACATTTTATATCTAGGGTATCGTCTATTTCAGTGATTACATCTGATTTATCCATCATTTTTATAATATTGAAAATAGCCTGAATAAGAGGTTAGTCGTGCTGCACTTTTAAAGAATAGAACTTTACTAGCCTTCAGCCAAAAACATACTGATTTCATCCTATCAAAGATTTGCTTTCTAAAGCTTGTGTTTTCAAAAGGTCTCGGATTAAATACTTTCCTGGGTAACTTGGAAGGGATAAGCGTGTTATGTGTGTATAGTGTGAGTGTATTTGTTTGTTTGCTAGTTTGCCAGTTCCATAACATAAATAATTCTATAAATTTTATTAGGTTTATCAATTTTATTACAGTATAATTTATTAAATAGTAATAAAGATAAACTAAGACTGTAATTGGCATCCCCTCGTGAGAGACTCCAATCACAGACCCAAACTCATGCAATCTTAAGCTAGTTATATTATGATGATAGTAATATTCAAAATAAAGGCTGCGTGGACGCGGAGATCCTTGGTTTCGGTGGCAGAATCCCTTCAAGTTGCACGCTGTTGTTAATAGGGATAGCAGGGCATCCTTCGGCTTTCCGCACGTGGATGCGGCCGTTGCTAACCCAGCAAAATCTGAAGTCATTCGCCTTCGCCCGGGCCCTGGCGTCACGAAATAAGGTACGATTTGACTTAGTGAGATGTTCGTTTATATAGATACTCCTGGGGGGCCCTTGGATCCCGAGTTCACTCGAGGTCAATGCGTAACGGATTTTTGCTGCCTTAATTATCTCGTCTCTTTTAGCCTTTCTAGTTAATCTTACAATGACTGGCCGTGGTAGGTCACGTTCTTCAGACTTTTTGTCAGGCTTCTTTTTTGGTCCGGCTCTGGCTACCCAGTCGATGTCATCCTTAGAGAGGTTTAGGCCTATCTTGGACGCGGTGACCATCACCACATGCTGGAGACTTTCATTTGTTATTTCATTGATTCCCATTATTTATATTTCGTTTTTCATGGAAGCTTGAGCCTGTGTGTTCAGTTGGTCTTGTAGGTGCGTGACTGTTTCATTTAATGATTCGATAGTCTGGTCTTTGTTCTCGAGTGCTCTTATTCTGGTCTCGAAACTATCTATGCGGGAATTACATTTTTCCATGCCCTCCGCCAGTGATTTTAGCGACAATATTACTTCGGCCATGTCTAAACGCAGGAGGCGAAGCTCGTTGGAGATAGATGTGCTTTCGTCTTCTGTATCATCACGATCCGGGGAGCCAATAGCTGGGCGCTTCTGCGCGCGCGACGGCCCAGTTACTTTTAGACCCTCTTGCGGAGTGGGTGCGCGTGGAGGAGTGTCTGAACTTTGTGTTCTAGGTACCTTGATTCGACATGCAGGGCAGCTCCAATCCATTAGTTTTGACGGGTTGTTTGATGCGACGTTTACACAGTCTAGGTGAAAAATCTCGTCACAGTGAGTGCATTTTAGTGATCTTGTTGTAGTAATAATTTGTTTGCACGAGGCACATACTTTTATTGTGTTTGACATTGTTTCAAGCGGGATAAGGCCGGGAATTAAGCCGAGGTTGCAATAATAGGAGTGAAGTGAAGTCGCACAAAGCAGTTGAATTACTTGTGTTCCCGTACTCGTAAACACTTTAAGCACTTGTTCCGTGAAAGTGAAGGATAGTAGTGCGATAGACCGCCTATGTGCGAAAAAGACAGAGGCTAAAGTCGGTATTAGCTCAACGGCGGCGGTGAATCACGTAAGTAAGACAGCTGATTCACTGTTAGTAATATTGAGGTGCATGTATTTACCTTTGTGAAAAACTAGTAAAATTCCCGCATAACTCACTTTTTGAGGATTGATTTCGTAACCAGTTTCTTAGTTCTTTGATTTGATATGAGATATTGGTGACAGGTTCACTTTGGTTACAAGAAAATAAATAATAACACGGGAGCAAAGGTATACGTATTCTACCCTGTGAATGTTCCACATTCACAGGGTCATGATCAAATTGTACTATACAAGAAAGTAAGCTGCCTGATTGTGGTTATAAGTAAGTTATTGCACAAAATGATGTAAATGTTATGAGCACTACTCTCCACTAATGATATGTCGCAATGATACGTCGAAATATAAGTCATTGCTTTATACACATAGCTTGATATTAATCCGCAGCCTGTATCAAACCGAATAAATTGAAATACTACCTAATCCATTATGTCTCTTTAAGAGTCTACCCAACTGTTTGTGAGTCTACCTGTGTTTCTCTCTCGGAGCATTATGAGGTCTCTTTTATATAATTGGATAAAGAGCGAAGGTTTTTATTTATTTTATTTATTTACATAATTATGTATGGTCTGTCCCCCGGATTAATGACTAAGTCATTGTTCTGAGGTCAATCCACGACGATTTTTGTTATGTTTGTGAATATTTTTATGTTTTATAATTTATACTGATGTGACGGTCTCACTTTATTGTTTATTTGTTTAATTATGTATGTTGTGTCATTCTCATCACCGTTGGTCGTGATTTCGGTCCAATCTGGTTTTAGCTGAAAATCAGCGCTAGATATTTTCTTGGAAATTATCCAGCACAATGCTGAGCTGAAACCTATTTGCTGCAGCGATCGGGGACGCACAGGGGAATCAGATCTCTAGTTTTATTTTATCTATACTTATTTGATTTGTTTATAATAATAATAACCTTTGTTACTTAATGTTATTATTATTATTATTAGCTTAGCTGCTTTTTAGTTTAATTTTTTGTACCTTTTTATTTTACTTTTTTTTTCCTTTTTGTCTAACCTGTTTTTTGTAGCAAATAAATATATTTCTTTTCTTTCTTTCTTTCATTCATGTAAGTCAATTGCATAAATACTCCGAAATTCAGCTATTTAGGTTTCACACCACTTCAATATTAGCATTTACACTGATCAACCTACAATGACTGACATACCTGAGAAAGAGATGACAGTATTGGTGCGTCAACGAGGAAGTATCAAAGCCCGCTTGACCAACTTCATTTCATTTCTGAATTACAACCCTCCTGACCAAGAGTTATCATCGGACCTCCTTCATGAGGTTGAAATCCGCCAATCAAAGTTGGAACCATTACTAACTGAATTCAATAATGTGCAATTCCAGATTGAAATGGGCTATGAAAACCCCACTGATGAATACAAAGAAAGGGAAGCATTTGAAAACAAATACTACAATGCTATGGCTCGGGCCAAGGTCATAGTGATGAAGGAACTTCCCTCTGCAGCGGTGGGCAGAGAGTATAAGCCAGTCTATCTGAGCCAAGCAGCTTCTATTCAGGATGATGGTGAGGAGCACAAAGTAAAGCAGACAAAGGTTGGTGTTGCCTGAAATTAAGTTAAACAAGTTCGATGGTACATATAGCCAATGGTTGGAGTTTCGGGACATGTATGATTCAATGATACACAACAATACAAACATTATGGACATCACAAAGTTCTACTTGAGGTCATACCTAGAGAGCAGTGCGGCACTCATTATCAAGTCAATTGAATTCTCAGCGCAGAACTACAAAGTGGCATGTAGTATGTGAGCGGTACAACAACAAGCGACTACTAGTAACTAACAGTGACACATTCATTAAAAACGTTAAGTCATTAGAATTATTAGAGGAGCCCACCCAGCACTGGGATACATTACTGATACACATTCTGTGCAACAAACTAGACACAGAAGCAATACATGAGTGGGAAAAATACAAAATTATGTTCCCTGACAATCAAGCAATCAAATTTGATGATTTAGTAAAGTTTATCAGAACAAGAGCAGACATGTTAGAAACATTACAGCAAAGACATGTGAAAAGTGAGCGAAGCGAGCGCCCAAGAGCACTATTTACACAAAGCACTGACAAAAAAAATTGTCCGATATGCAAGTACGATTCACATGCAATTTGTAATTGCAAAAACATCCTAGACATGTCTCCTAAAACCCGAGGAACCGAGGAATCAAACTCAAGTCACTAGATATTTGCACTAATTGCCTGTTCAAAGGTCATCCCACAAACAAATGCAAGTATGGTTCATGCAAACTGTTGTATATGTAGACTTAAATATATATATATATAGAACAACCCATAAGATAGCATAAGTCCTACCTTCCATATAGTGAGTTATTGTGGGTACTCAATAATAAAGCAGTCTCGATTAAATGGTGGTTTCATTCACATCGCGTGTCCGCATATAAAACACAAACATTGCAACAAAAAACATAACACACTACTTCACATTAATTCAAATCAGGGTTCAACTGATCAAGATAACACAAATGAGCAAGGTGCTAGTTCAGTTCTCTTGTGCAAGTCGGTGCCGCAGGGTCTCCTTTCGACAGTGGTAGCTCAGGTTCACACAGATTATAATAGGGCCATCCCTGTGCGTGCTGTACTTGACTCCGGCAGCTCAGTCAACTTAGTGACCGAGCACTTTTGCAAAAAATACAACATTCCCACAAGCAATGTTAACAGTCCCCTCATTTGTCTCAATAGTGATGGGACAACAGCAAACAAAATGTGTAACATCAAAATATCATCTAATTATTCAGATTTCCAAATTGAATTACCTTGTTTGGTTATTGAGGACATCACTGGTCCATGGCCTCAGTTCGGCATAGATAGGAAAAGCTTAGGTATACCAAAAGGTATAAAGCTAGCTGACCCAGAGTTCCATCAGTGCTCACACATCAACCTGCTAATAGGTAATGGAATATTCTGGCATCTGCTGCAACCAAGCAAAATTGAGTTGCCAGTAGGTAGTTTAAGGCTGCATTTCCATTGACGCGGAGCTGTGCGGAGATGAGCGGAGAATAGCGGTGAAAAGTGGTAAGTGTTTCCACTGAAGCAGAAAGGACAGGAGCGTAGCGGAGCGGAGAGGAGAGGAGCGGAGCTAACTTTGGAATTGCGCAATTTTGAGCTCAGTTTGTCTCCATCTTTCAGAAAGAGCATATGTCATGTTGTCGCTTAAAAAGAAAAAAGCAATCCGCTCTCCTAGCTACCCTCCGCAACGCACCGCCCTGCTGTCCTCGGCTCCGCATCACCTCGCTTATTTTATATGAATATCCGTTCAGCTCTGCCCCGCTCCGCTCGTGCTGTTTCCATTGAAGCGGAGCAGAGATTTCGAGCATAGTGATTGGTCAATTCATGCACTGCTAAGCACCGCTCCGCCCAACTCCGCGTCAATGGAAACGCAGCCTCACACTCTTTGAAACCGTATTTGGTTGGGTTTTAGGTGGAACGCACTCAAGCTGTGATCTTTTCTGTGGCATCACCCGGAAAGACACAGACATCAGGGTCAGTCATGATCAATCATTAATCCAAGATCAGCTAGCAAAATTCTGGGAAATAGAATCAATTGATAACAACACTTCTCAGTACTCAGCTGAAGAAATGTTATGCGAAAATGACTTTGTTAAAAACACAAAGAGGCTGGCAAATGGCAGATTTGTAGTTAACATCCCATTGAAGTTGCCTCCAAGTGTACTAGGCGATACATACACACTAGCCAAACAAAGATTTTTGTCATTAGAGCGCAAATTTAAAACCAACCCGGAGTTGAAGAAATCATACACAAAATTCATTCATGAGTACATACAACTAGGGCATATGAGTGAGGCCTCTCATGGCAAACAAGGTTCATACTATGCACCACACCATGCAGTAGAGAAATTAGACAGTACCACAACAAAATTAAGAGTGGTTTTTGATTGCTCAGCAAAATCTACTACTGGTTATTCATGCAATGACCTCCAACAGGTAGGTCCGACTATACAAGATGATATCCTTGCTATTTTACTGCGATTTAGGCAGCATAATATTGCATTAACATCAGATATCGAAAAAATGTACCAACAGGTACTTTTAAACCCTGATCAGAGAAAGCTGCAGCAGATCTTATGGAGGGATCATCCGCACCTTCCATTAAAAGCCTATGAGCTCAATACGGTAACCTATGGCAGTGCAGCCTCTGCTTTCATCTCAATACGATGCCTTAAGCAACTTTCACTCGAGTGTAAGGATCCGACATTACAAGAAATCATAGCTAAAGACTTCTATGTAGACGATCAAATCACAGGAAGCTCGACGGTTAGCCAGGCCATAGACCTTTACACAAATTTAACCAAAGAACTAAATAAAGGCTGCTTCCCACTAAGAAAGTGGAAATGCAACAGCAAGGAAGTTAGCGATATAATCATAGGTGACACAGCTGACCAGCAAAACAATATCAACCTCCCACCTAGCCACAGCACAAAGGTACTAGGGCTCACATGGGACAACAATGCAGACACTATTTGCTTCACGACAAATGTAGATTCAGAAACTCATGTAACAAAAAGAAACATTCTATCAGTAACAGCACAAATTTATGACCCACTGAGTGTAGTAGCACCAGCAATTTTGGAAGCCAAAATAATGCTCCAAAGGCTCTGGCTACACAAGCTTTCCTGGGACCAACAGGTACCAGATGATATCAAGGATGCATGGTTGGCATTTGTCAGGACTTTGTCTTGCTTGAACGATGTACAAGTGCCTAGGCTGGTATTCATTCATGACCCAACTAATGTTCAACTACACATTTTTACAGATGCATCAGAAAGTGCATATGGAGCTTGTGCATACATTCGATCACACAACGAAAAAGAAATAGCTGTACATTTAATTTGTGCCAAGGGTAGGGTGGCGCCCTAAAAGCCCATTACGATTCCACGAATGGAGCTATGTGCAGCGCTATTAGGTACACAGTTACTAGTCAAAATAGTACAATCAATGAGAGTCAGTTTCGATCACTGTTTTCTTTGGACCGATTCATCCATTGTGCTGGGTTGGCTGGGCATGCAACCAAACAGGTTACACACATTCGTTAGGAATAGGGTAGCAGAAATACAGTCCACTTGCAGTAACCATGTTTGGAGGCACGTTCCTTCTCAGGAAAATCCAGCTGACCTGATATCACGAGGTACCATTGCTTCTGCATTGGTGCAAAACAGCTGATGGTGGTACGGCCCACAGTTTCTGAAAAGCAGTGACACACACTGGCCGACATTAGATACACAGAACAAAAATCAGGACTCATTAACAGAAATGAAAGCAACTTGCTTAGTAGCCACAAGTACCACAAACGAAATGTTTTTATTTCACAGGTTCTCAAATTTTAAACACATGCAAAGAGTATTTGCTTACATGCTTAGGTTCATAAACAACATGAAAAATTCAGTCAGGCAAAGTGGAGCACTCACAGCACAGGAGTTGATACAATCTAGAAACGTCCTAGCATTGCTCTCACAAAGGGAATCATTTCCCACTGATTATTCAGACATCAAGTCAGGCAAGCCACTCTTAAAGAAGTCTCACTTGCTAGCTCTCAATCCTTTCATCTCGAAAAAGGACAACTTACTAAGAGTAGGTGGCCGTTTGCCTCTATCGGATTACTCATATGACAAGATACACCCAATCATAATCAGCAAAGAACATACTTTTACAAAGTTGCTGTTTGAACACCGACACAAATTATTAATGCATGCAGGTCCACAGCACTTATTGTACTCATTAAGAGAAACTTATTGGCCAATTGGGGGACGAGATTTGGCACGCTTAGTAGGTCGTAAATGCATTCTTTGTAGTCGCTATCGTGCAAACACCGTTACTCCAATCATGGGTAATTTACCAAAAGAACGTATACAGCCGTCCTTTCCGTTCGAGCGCGCCGGTGTCGACTATGCCGGACCAGTCATGATGGCCGATCGGAAGGGGCGTGGCTGCCGTTTGATCAAGGCATATGCATCTTTGTCTGTTTTACAACTAAGGCTCTTCACATCGAACTTGTGGGTGACATGACCACAGCTAATTTCATTGCGGCGCTCAAAAGGTTCATCTAGCGCAGAGGGAAGCCTTAAGATCTTGATCTTGAAGAAACGTATTCCTTTATTTGGAGCTGTATTCGACTTCCTGTCTTGGCACCCTGGACAAGGCCTAATCAGGGACTATTACCTCTACATAGGCCCGTTTTGTCGAATTTTAATGTCAAAGGTGTTGTTCCAAGATGTATGGAGCCTAGCCCTTGTCGGTGTACACTTGTGTAAACGTGGCTAAATATATGTAAATCCTTTTCCCATTGTCATTTTTTGATTATTTCGCTTCATTTAGTGCAGGTTCCTAAAATATCTTTCTCACGGAGAGCAACACAAGACAAAACAATATGGCGGGGCGGATACAATTTACTCTGTGGTAAAATGTTTCGACAGCTGTTGACAACTTTGACTGGAACTGCATTTCGTTCGCGTCTTGGCTCCAAGGTCTTGGAGCAAGGAATATATTTTCGCGTAGAATCAAAATGTTAAAATGAAGAACTTGTACTGATGTGATGATCGTAATAAAGCTAGCGTAGACAACGCATTGTATGTAGACCTTGGAGCAAGGAACAAAATGGAGCGGCAGTAACATTGAATTTGTATGAAAATTGCCCACCATTAGCTTGCCATTCAACCATTCATTTAATACTCTGTGACCTATAATTGCCTTCATTCAAAGTTTTGTTTACTTTTTGTGTTTTCGTAAATTTTCACTATTTTATAAGCAAATACCTATATTTTTTACTACACAAGTTGGATTTCACAATGCCCGAGTGTAATATTGTGCATTGTGGTACGAGGCAAAGCCAGTATCAGCCTGGGCTGACTTTACACAAGTGCTTCAACAGTTTTCATTGAAATTGTAGTTTTGCTTCATTATTTTGTTCTAAATGTATGTTTCGTTAGTGAGCTTTAGAGTAAACATAAGGACATTAGTGCCATTATTGTGTAAAATATCATTATTTCATAGTAATTCATTTATTGCTTACAAGATTGTTTACAACTAGGGCTTGGTCGGGCAAATAGCCGACCCAGTTCGACCCAAAAATCGGGCACGCCTTATTTATCAGAACAACCGCCCTGTGATGTAGACACACTACTCCCAACGAACGAATAAAGCAAGCAACCACAGAGCAATAAACGTGACATTCCCTGTCATGGCTGCTCAGGAAAATATGTTACCATTGTAAAAAATATTTATGTGCAGTAAATTATGCTTCAAATTAGAGTAAGAGTATTTTTACGATAATAACTGATTTGTTCGCCACTCTGTCTGGTGTACATCGATATAGGCCATTTTGGAACATGTCCTTTATCGAATCGAGTCCTACGTACTTGCACTGCTGGTAATAAAGTTATAGAAAATACAAATAACAAAATATACGTTTTAAAATAACATGCAATAACTATGGTTTTAAAGTATAACATGTGCAATCGGTTAACTTACTTTGAGTGCGTTTTCATCGTTGAAAGTGACACTGACAAAATCTTTCACTGACGTCACAGCTGTCACGTTGTCAATGTGACAGTAGCCATCCTAAAATAAAAAAATAAAAACATGTTAGTACTACATAATTATGTATAACCAATATTTGGAATACATATAATGAAAAATTACTTTAATCACAATACACCTAAGAGTAGACCCTCCGTATCCTCCTGTGGATATCGTAAAAGCCGACTAAGGGATTAAACCAAGGTATAGGCAACAGCATCCACCTGAGTACTTAACATAATACTGCGATCTTCAATCCACCTGCCAAACTTACATGGTGATTATGGCAATTTTCCCTTTTGCATTCTATGGGGGTGAATGTTTGCATGGTCTGCAAATATTTGTTCCGGGTCTGGGTGTTATGTACCATGGTACTCGTATTTCCTGATATCCACGACACAGGAAATCCTAGTGTGGGATCAGCCTCCTTATTCCCTATCTTTAAAGTCACTCAGTGACCAAAATTTGACAAGTACAATGATTATCAATTGACAATTCTTAATGATAATTTTGAGCAATTGATGGTTATTCTACTTATCAAACGTTAATCACCGAGTGACTTTCAGTTAGGGAATAGGGGGCAGGACTACGTATGTGACTGTTAGGTTATGTATTTATTTTATGGTTAGAGTACCGTCGAATTACAGTTTCCTATATCGCTGATCCAGAACAGTATCGGCATGATGAACCGTGCGAACGCGCCCTAGCATCCATTCTCGCTCTTGCAAACGATGTGTCTGAGCGACAGACAGGGATGGAGATATGGGAAACTGCGATTCGGCGAGGGACATTCGCTCACCTGTCCCAGATACCCGCCGTAGTCCTCCTCAGTCGGCAGACCGTGCTTCATGATCCACTGGTAAGCCCTGTAATCTACTCCGCCGTCACAGCCATTGTTACCGTAACTATCACAGAACAAACATTACAATTATTTGGTGATGACACCTACATAATACATGTGTCTAACAACGGACATAGTGAGAAGACTCAAAAAAACGAAACCTTTTAGTGTAGTGTAAATAATAGTACTACCACCGTACCTATTTCTACCGCCAAGCAGTAGTGTTCGCATTGCTGTGTTTCGGTTGGAAGGGTACGGGTGCCGGTGAAATTACAGGCACATGAGACTTTTCATCTTTATGTCTCAGGGTCGGCAGCGTGTGATGCCTCTGGTGTTGCAGGCGTTCATAGGCTACGGTAACTGCTTTCCATCAGGTCCAGGGCCGTATGCTTGTTTGCTTGACAAGTAGCATAAAAAAAAAACACAAGAACAAAGTGACCTCCCCTTAAATATAGAGACATTAAGAAAAGTGCCAATGGACACATTCTTAGCTATAATTTATTTTAGAAATCTAGGTCAATGTTTAATTACCATTAGCCTGCCTTATGGCTAGATTGTAATGTTATTAGGGTGCATGAAAACGTACGCTAAAGAAAGGAAAAAAAAAATT
Source organism: Epirrita christyi (assembly GCA_951392215.1). Lineage (NCBI taxonomy): Eukaryota > Metazoa > Arthropoda > Insecta > Lepidoptera > Geometridae > Epirrita > Epirrita christyi. The sequence goes on along the minus strand of OX595858.1, from coordinate 1,819,942 downwards.
GGTGATGAAAGGTAAGGAAGAGCGAGACCGTCTAACACATGTGTTTTAAACTTACAACTTTTCATTTAATAAACCGACTTCCGCCGTTGTAATCGACTAAATAATTTTGGATGAAAAAAAAGTTATAAAAGAACCATAGTGGTGAAAGGATTATGATACTTTCTGAATGCAAATGCTTGGTGTCTTGCTGAAAATATCAAAATCGCCATATGTATGCCTACAATATTTGAGGAGTTCCCTCAATTCCTCATGGGTCCCATCATCAGAACTGGATTCTGAAAAAAATGGGACCAATCTGGAAGTGTATCTATTCAAATAAAAAAAGAATTTTCCAAATCGGTTCATAAACGCCGGAGATATGAGGTAACAAAAAAAAAAAAACCTAATTGAGAACCTCCTCCATTTTGTGAAGTCGGTTAAAAAGGTGGTCTCAGTTACGGCTAACGCTAGGTTATACTAAGTTAAAGAATTATTATTATAGAATTGAAACCTTTGTGGTTGGGAATCATTTTAAATTGAAAAAACGGCTAATTACTGCTGTTTAACAGGTGTGAAGGTTCCACCGAAACACATTTTTTACAATCCTTTTCGGGTTCCGTACCTCAAAAGGTACCAATAACAATCGACCAGTACCTGTTGACTAAGCCTGACACTTACCCCTAACAACAATCGACAAGTGCCTGTTGACTAAGTCTGACACTTACCCCCAAGAACAATCAACAAGTGCCTGTTCGCTAAGTCTGACCAAATGTCCTCCATTTTTCAAGAACAATGCTCCTTCCACTGCACCGACTGTACCGAATGACCAGCATGAACCGCAGACTGATTGATCTGTAAAATAAATAGGGAAATATTAATGTGAGCACTAGTAATATGGTAGATAATTCAAATGACCAGTTAACCAATAGATTATTCCGATTTTGAGCGCTAAATACCGATCGGCCCTTGGCAAATTTTACTTTTTAGAGGCTAAAAGTATACACATACTTGGCCTAGTTGGCGAGGTTCGAAAACAGGCTTTTGGGTGTTACGTTAACGGAACAAGCCCACCTGATGTTAAGCGGTAACCTCTGCACACACAACACCCTAACAATGCAATACCTCACAGGTCACGTCTACCTAGGACGCGACCTATGTGGCATTCCACTACATCCCGCCACCCTAAGACATAATGAGTTCCGGTGAAGTTACAAGCACAGGGAACTCATTACTAGTTTGCGGCTGAAATAGGTATTTTTTAGAGATGCATATTTCGGGGGTAGTTTACCTTTAACAGGGGTAACAGCACCGAACAGTCTCCAGTCGTATTCGCTGGGTAGTTTCGCACTCATCTCTTCCACTATGGACGCGCTGTACGGGAACGGAAGACCTAAAAGACAATACAACACACATGAGAACCGGTGCAGTAACAGGATAAGCGTGGAAAGAAAACAAAAAAGAAAATACATTTATTTGCCCACAAAAACACAAGGGTCACCTTGTGTTTTTTGTATATTATTTTAAATGATTTTTGTCACACAGTGACCATGTCCACAAGGTAACATGACATTTTTAAAAAACAAAATTGTCACAAATAAAAACAAAAAAATGAAGGTTACATAAAAAATGCACCAAATGGCGTCATGCGTTTTGTGTGGGATAAAATAGATCCCTGTCGCAGCATACAGCCACACCGGACCTACAAGTAGATACGGCGCGGCGCTGGTTTGGCGTTGCGAAATATGGAACAAGCACATTTACACACAACAATCCAGCCCAGCCATCTGCCATTAAGCCATTAAGTTCTCGTTAAAAGTGCCTAAGAATATCTTATAGTCGAGCTATAATGGCGAGACAGTGTTTCTTAAACCACAAAATCGGTAATCAAGCTTCACCACGCCTTCATCTCCCACGCCTGTTTCCCGCCTGTCTGTTACGTAAACAGTCCCTAAAAGTTAGGTGTCAGTTGGTAAAAAGCCTTACCCCTAGCCTCCTGTGTTACCCTACCTCTACCCTCCTCTGTCCTAGATTCGACACTTACCCCTACCCTTCTGTCCTAGATTCGACACTTACCCCAACCCTCCTCTATTCTAGATTCGATACTCACCCCTAGATTTTATACTTACTTATACCCCTCTGTCTTAGATTTGACACTTACCCCTAACCTCATCTGTTTGATATTTGACATTCACCCTACCCTCCTATGTCCTAGATGCGGTGGCAACTTTTTGGGCGAAAAACATCTGACCCCATTAACACATTTTGAGAGAATCTTGACACGATAGAAGAAAAAGAGGAGAACACTTACCTCTACCCTAGATTTGACACTTACTCCTACCCTCTATCCTAGATTCTACACTTACCCCTAGCCTCCCCTGTCCTAGATTCAACAGGGGTGTAGACCCTGCCCCTGAGCGCTGCCAGTTCATCATCAGTGCGGTCTGCCAGATGGTTCACAGCCATCGAGAACCCAAGGTGGGCACGGTTCTTGGAGTGGATCATACTGTGGGTAGAAACCATCATTACATTGTGCATGAAAGTGGTTACACTGAAACAATTCACCACACTGGTACTTTCATTGGTCTCTAGCCCCTTTTCAGGACTACCATACTTAAATCACAGTGATAAAAAGAACAAGAACACGAAAGAGATATGGAATAAAATTAGAAGAGACGCCCATTATTTTTCTTATTGAATCTGCCCTTTTCTCGCTCTAACATAAGACAAAAGTGAGAGAGGGCGACAAAAATGGCGTCTTTTCTAAACCTATAACTTTTTAATCACGACTTGTGTAGTTACCTGACTTATGACGTACTTAGCAGTGTTATGATGTCGTGGGACCCGACTCCGTATTTTGATCTACGGCCGCGACCCAAAAATTTTGAAATTAAAAATCCCTTAGGGTCGCTATGTGTTCTATCAATATATATTTACCCGAATTAAACAGAAGAATAGATCGCTGTCCTGTTCCCAAAGTTAAAACCAGATTTGCTCAGAAACAGTTTAACGTTGTTGTCCCGCATCTTTATACTGCACTCAATAAAGTGCACAGAGTGAAGAGAAAGAGCAACAGCGAAATTAAGAAAATTATACTTGCCTGGCTTAGTGACTTTGATTATGAGGCCATTGAGTCAATGTTAACCGATTTTTACTTTTAATAGATCTACACAAACATACATTTACAAATACCCAAACGTACATGATAAATATGATAAGTAATACTTTTAAACATATATAAAATTCATATAAAATTATATACATACACATACTTATATTGTATACCTACACATTTAAGCTGAGAACAAAATTTGAGAGAGTGCATATTATTTAAGTTTTTTTTATTTTTCTATTTAGTTTTTAATTAAGTTTCATTAATTATTATACTAGTAACGTAGAGTACTTTCACTTTCTACGTTAGACATAATTATTATTGCTGTAAGATGGGAGAAGCCACTGGCTCCTGAAATACAGTTTTTTTTAACTAGTTCGGGAGCCTATGGAATCTATAATTTAATGTAACATGTATTATGTCAATAAAGATTTTTATTATTATTATTATTATTATATAAAATTGTTGCGAGACTGACTCACTGATTGACTATCAACGCACAGCCTAAACCGTTTGTCCTATAGACTTGAAATTTAGAGGATACATTCATTTTGTTGTTTAGGGGTACACACTAAGAATTAGTAGATTATATCATAAGGGAGCAAAATAATATTCTTACGGCGATGGCGCTTATTTAATCCAGAGCGAAGTTAGGGATTCGATTCTTTAGTAGAATCCTGAACGTAGCAAAGGATTTAAAGTACGTCGCCCGAGCCAAAAGTATATTTTGCGCCCGAGTGATACACTCTACTTTTCATCACCCAAATTTTTTTTTATGAGAAAATAAAAAGCGCCTCATATTTTATTTCAAAACAAAATCATGAATTTTTAACAATCCGTGAAAATTGACGAAAACACCGGCTGTAGTTCGCGCGTTTTTAATTTGTTTTTTATTCAGCCGGCGCCTATGGGCCGTCATACTAGCCAGTATTTTTAATAGTAGATTGTATTATGATACAATCTACTATTGAAAATACTGGCTTAAGGAGCAAAATAATATTCTTACGGCGAGGGCGCTTTTTTGAATCCAGAGCGAAGGGATTCTTTAGTAGAATCCCGAACATAGCGAGGGATTCAAAGTACGTCGCCCGAGCCAAAAATATATTTTGCGCCCGAGTGTTACACTCTACTTTTCATCACCCACTATGAGAAAATAAAAGGCACCTCATATTTTATTGAACGAGCCAAGCGAGTTCTCTGAGTCAAGTTGGAAGAATCGGCGTTTGTATGTATGTATGTATGTTTGTCCGATGAAAACTTCCTAACCGTTAATTCGATCTTCATGAAATTTAGTATAGTATTGGTACAATTTGTAGGTAAGGTATATTGGTTGGGGTAAAAAAAATAAAAGTGAGACAGTCAGATCAAGTGGGATGTCTAATGAAAGCGCTTTTGTTGGACATTTCAAAACTGTTTTTAATAAGTATTTCGACAATATAGTTTTTGAGATATTAGGGAAAAACAAAAATGTAAAAAACGAAAATTCTAGGGTACTTCCAGCAATCCCACAATGCTGAAATTTGGTATGCTGGTAGCTTTTGTGACGCAAATACAGGAAAAAGTCTGAAATTGAAGAATTTAAAAACTTGTACTCCATAAAACAATATAAAATCCATTGTCGACCTCCCATTTCTAGGAATTTGAATGATGTTGGAGTTCTATGTTTCGTCAAAAGGATGTTATCAATTGATTCGTCAGGTACTTGATATACTTACAGGTATGTAGTATTACGCCCGTTGCTTAGTCCTATTTAAAGGTTATTTCGATGATGTGTAGGAAATTATCTCGAGGTGATTTTTTTAAAATATAATAATGGAAAATATGTTATGACTTAGTAGGTACTTAAATAGTCGGGCTAATTATGGTGTCATCGCGAGGTCTCAGTTCGGGACGAACCACTAGTTTCAAAACAAAACGATGAATTTCTAACAATCCATGAAATTTTATGAAAACGCGTTTTTCATTTGTTTTTTTTTATTCAGCCGGCGCGGGCGCGACTATGGGCGGTCGTATACCAGCCAGTATTTATTCAAACAATATTTTTGTTCAAACACTAAGATGTTCCAAATTCAAAAAGTGCTCCGCAAAGTACATTGCGGCGCACTTATTTGGGTTCGATATGTTCGAAATTCAAAAAGTGCGCGGTAAAGATAATTGCGGCGCACTTATAGAAGTTTCATACAGAAAACACCACCTTTGGGTACACTTAAAGGCGAACCAAGTCGTCCTTTTCGAATAGATGGGATGAAAACAATATTTGAGTTCGATTTCTTTGGCGCTGAACACTAAGATGGTCCAATCCAAATTCAAAAAGTGCGCGGCAAAGATAATTGCGGCGCATTTATAGAAGTTTCTTATAGAAAACACCAATGGGTGCACTTAAAGGCGAACCAAGTCGTCCTTTTCGAATAGATGAAGGAATTTCCAAAATTTCCGTTGGGGTATGGTGACCCTGAAAAGATCCTTGCGACCGATCGTAAGAGAACCATGCATGAAATTAGCCTCTGTGAGGCGGGCTGAATCCTGTCACTACACTGGTTATTTTAAGATCAGAAGGAGCACGGTGATGATTCTCACCGTAGATTCTGCCTGAAGATACTGTGTCGTTTCGAGTGTTCCACTTCGCTGGCGTAGTTCTTGTTGTGTTTTGCTTGAAACCTGTTACACAAAAAGTAAATAATATGAAAGCTCCAATTTTATAAGAAATATAAATAAAATAATAAATAAATGCTGGACATTTCACACAACATTATCTAGCCCCAAGCTAAGCAGAGCTTATGTTATGGGTACTAGATAACTGATATACTGAATACAACACATTACATAGATAGATATTTTTTATTATAAATACATAGAAAATACCCAGAACACCCTGAACAAATATCTGCAGATCATACAAATATAAAAAAAAAATTAAAAAAAAATATAATAAAATAAAAATAAAATAAAAAAAAATAAAAAAAATATAAAATAAAATAAACATAAAATCGACGACCTCTGTGGCGCGGCGGGCGAAGGTTCGCCTGCAACGCAGGAGGTTGCGGGTTCGATTCCCGCCTCGGAACAAATATTTGTACGATCTGCAGATATTTGTTCAGGGTGTTCTGGGTGTTTTTCTATGTATAATAAAAAATATCTATCTATGTTATGTATTGTATTAAGTATATCAGTTATCTAGTACCCATAACACAAGTTCTGCTTAGCTTGGGGCTAGATAATGTTGTGTGAAATGTCCAGCATTATTATTATTATTATTATTATTATTATTATTTGTTCCGAGGCGGGAATCGAACCCGCAACCTCCTGCGTCGCAGACGAACATTCAAAAAGCAAGTGCACGAAAAATACAAAAAATCAACAAAAAAGACAACTATCTCTCATTCAAGTTATTCAACGTTCAGCATTATGGGTAACAGTTTGAAAGTTATTTTTTATTTATTGTGTATTGTTTTTTGGCTCTCATGTATATTATGATAAGCAACTTATATTACCTTGAAAACTCCATATCAACATGTGAATCATGTACAGGGTGCACAAACTCCTTCATGGGATTGAATGTAGCTAGATGCTGCTTTCCTGTTCCAGGGAATGAACCGCACTGGAAGGCTGAAATACAATGAAAGGATGTTATGTGGGCGTGCTATGACCAGCAGTGGGCGTACCTGCTGATAATTATAATGATGAATGAACGTAAACGATAGATAGGTGGCAAGATAGATATTTTTTTTCTTGAAATTCAAGGTAAGATACAATATCTACCTTGAAGTTCAATTTATGATAGATCAAGATAATATGGACGAGATATACCTTAAAATTAAAGATAAAGATCAGATGATTTATTTTAAAATGTAACCCAATGAAAGAGCCCATTGAAGCAATTATTTTTTCAGAATAATTGAAATTAATTGAAGGCAAGACACAAGATCTATGTAGAAATTCAAACAAGAGACAAGATCTATCTTAAAATTCAACACGAGTTAGGCAAGTTCTACCTTTAAATTCTAGGCAAAACATAAGATATATCTTAAAACTCAAGCAGCCGGTGTGCTGTGGCCTTTAACCGGCTGTCGGCCATAATTGATTAAGATCACAGCATCGGAACAAAAAGGCTTGGCTTTTTGACAGATGATTAATAATAAAAATAATAATAAATGCTGAACATTTCACACAACATTATCTAGCCCCAAGCTAAGCAGAGCTTGTGTTATGGGTACTAGATAACTGATATACTTAATACAATATAACATTACATAGATTTTTTATTATACATAGAAAAATACCCAGAACACCCTGAACAAATATCTGCAGATTGAACAAATATTTGTTCCGAGGCGGGAATCGAACCCGCAACCTCCTGCGTCGCAGGTGATTATCTGCTCGTTTATGTGTTGGTGAACTTGAAACTTACTGTTAATTTTGAAGACGTTAGGATCAATATTGTCCACGTCGTAGTCGCTGTAATCCAGATAGTAGTGGTCGAAGTGAGAGCCCAGTAGCGAGTTGAATCCCTTCATTTCATACCTAGAAGTACAAAAATTCACAAGTTTCTTCAGCAGGTCTAAAAAGGCAACTTTGACAACCTCCGTGGCGCAGTGCGCGAGCCGGCTGAGACGCAAGAGGTTGCGGGTTCGATTCCCGCTGCGGGACAAATGTTTGTATGATCTGCAAATATTTGTTCCGGGTCTAGGTGTTATGGTACCACGGTACTCGCAATACCTGATACCCACGACACAGGGAATCCTAGTGTGGGATTAGGACTACGTATGTCTGTTGGGTGTTATATATGTTATTATATGTTATGTATTTATTATTATGATTCATATAAAGTGGCCTGTTTAGTTCTGTCGGTTGTAAAGCATATTTGGTGAATATCATCCTTTTACGTGATCTCAAATGATGAAGGAAAACATCATGAGAGACCAAGAACATGTCTTGGTCTACGGAGGGACTAGCAGTAGCTTTTTTGTGACAACCATCAGATAAGGATTTAATTAGTAGTAGAACTTCTTGTGAAAGAGTTCGTCCGGGAAAGTACTACCACCGTACCTATTTCTGCCGCCAAGCAGTAGTGTTCGCATTGCTGTGTTTCGGTTTGAAGGGTACGGGTGCCGGTGAAATTACAGGCACATGAGACTTTTCATCTTTATGTCTCAGGGTCGGCAGCGCGCGTGTCATGCCTCTGGTGTTACAGGTGTTCATAGGCTACGGTAAATGCTTACCATCAGGTGGGCCCGTATGCTTGCCAAGTAGCATAAAAAAAAACTAACAATGAGCAGGCGTGATATTCCTCTGAGCCAATCGTCCGTCTAGAAGGCTCTGCGTGAAAAATCAATCACCATAGCTGGGAATGTCCAAGAAAGAACCATTGAGTCGATATAGATGTTACCTGACTGGTATCGGCAAAGATTCTCCCAGGAGACTCTTCCTGTACTTGACCCACATAGTGTATTTGTTGATCTTATCGCCGATGGTTTGAATCATCTGCCATTTCGATGTGTCAGAATCTTGCATAGTCTCTGTTCCTAGAAATAGACAAGAATCAAGTTAGTCTTCCGGCTGTTGATGATGATGGTGATGATGATGATGATGATGGTGATGATGATGATGGTGATGATGATGATGGTGATGATGATGATGATGATGATGATAATTAATCTATGAGCTGATCAAAATGAGTCCAAATAGGGCTGCGTTCCTATCGAGGAGTTCCATTGCCCACCTCGTGTGATCAGCTCGCTTACTACAGTTTCTTCTTCATCAGCCAGACGAGGCAAAATCCCGGGGATTTGTTATAATCAACACGATGGCCAGATAGTTTTGTGACCGCAGTATTGGTGTTCAGTACTCCGATGGGTGCTGCTGCCAATGCCCTGACGTAATGCCTTAGTCACCTTTTACGACATCCATGGGACCTCGATGATGGGAGATTAAATGAATGACACAGCCATTGAGGCTTTTCTCTAGAGCCTCAGCCAAGAGTGGCCAAGAAGTAACCAGTGAGGCATAAGATGAAGCAAAACGGGCTTCTCAAACCTACCCATGTATTTAAAGTCAGTCATATCGGGTAAGACGGACTGGACGTCTTGTTGGGTGTCCGAAGTTCCATTGACTTGCAGACATGTCTCTTTATTCAGTTCTGATTCTGTGGTCACGGGGGCAATCTGAAAAAAAAAACATTCACATCTATGAGAAAAAAACGTACAAACACACACACACACACACACGCGCGCGCACTCACGCATATATATACATTTACACATTTAAAGAAACCAGATTGGCGTTTCCTCTCGATCCACGCATAATAACCTTCCGAAGTTTAATCAACTCAATACTAGATGTCACCACTAGTAGCTTAGAACGCGCAATCTGATTGATTCTTAAGCAATTTGATAACACCTGTGGCGCGGCGGGCGAGTAGTCGGCTGAGACGCGAGAGGTTGCGGGTTCGATTCCCGCTACGGGACAAATATTTGTTTCTGGTCTGGCTGTTATACTACCATTGTACTCGTAGTTCCTGATACCCACGACACAGGGAATTCCTAGTGTGGGATCGGCCCCCAACTACAGTAGCTAATGGGGAACGCAACAATGGGGATAATTTTGGCAGCCTTAGCGCTTAATCTTATGAAACTAAAATAGGGAAAACTTCTTGACCTCCCAAAATATTCCTCTCAACATTTCAAGACCAGACCATCGTACCATCGTGGGGACACTCACAGGCCACTGTCCACAAACACCTCTACAACATCGGAGCCACAGACAGCCCACTCTGCATGGGGTGTCTGACCGAAGAAGAATCGGCTGCCCACGTAGTCCTGGAATGCGTGGGAGTAGCAGCTCAACGTGAACAAATCCTCAACAAGCCGAGGTCACTCCGCGAAGCCTGCGAAGACCCCAGGAAGCTTCTGTGCTTCTGGACGGAGTTAGGCTGGCTAACTATCTAGCTAGTTTACTCTCACGCATAATGGACCATCCATAGAGTTCGAATGCGGAAAAGGGAGTTCTTTAACATTAACATTAATATTCCTCTCCCTTTTCCCTTTCTCATCTCTTCTCTCTTTATCCCTCTAAGTATTCCTCCCTTTAAGTTTCAAAAGATTTGGACTGTGCTAAGGCTGCCAAAATTATAGATATTGTTGCGTTCCCATTGCCGTTTGCTACTATAAGGTAAGTGCCAGGACTATGTTTGTGACTGTTGGGAGTTATGTATTGATAATTACCTTTACCGATGTACCGTACGGTGCATACACGGAAGCAGTGAGCTGGTATGTTTTGACCATACCACCATAGTAATCAATACGAGATTTGCCATTCTTGGTGTCGAACCTGCAAAAACATTTAACGAACTTTAGCAATATTAGTAGCAAGGTGTCTCGTGGTGTGAAAGCTGTCTTTTAGCGGCCGTCTAACCTAAGTGGCGTGGCGGGCGAGTAGACCTGAGTGACCTGAGTTCGCCTGCGACGCAGGAGGTTGCGGGTTCGATTCCCGCCTCGGAACAAATATTTGTATAATCTGCAGATATTTGTTCAAGGTGTTCTGGGTATTTTCTATGTATAATAACAAATTTATATCTATGTAATGTATTAAGTATATCAGTTATCTAGTACCCATAACACAAGCTCTGCTTAGCTTGGGGCTAGATAATGTTGTGTGAAATGTCCAGCATTTATTTATTTATATAACTGTTGGGTTGTTATGTTGTTCCACGCAGGCCGAGCCGCGAGCAAATGCTAGTCAATAATAATAACAAATAATACTTCAGGTTACGCTATCTGTAGGTCTACCATGAGTTTATACAAACTATACTCGCTAGCGACTGTAGTTAATAATTTGTATGAAAAGTTGTACAGCGCCTCTAGCGGATACTTGGGGTACTAAAATGCTTACCATGAGTCGCTGTAGTTAACTATCCTACGTCACGTGTAGGAAACTACACTACAGGGACTATAGTTTGCCCTTCATTTCCATAGAATGTGGTACCATGAGTGTCAAATGTGACACATGCCATAGTAACGTACTATTACTACAGTAGTTACGTCACTCACCGACATTTTGCCTCTGTGAAAAGAATTTATCTCAGGGATTTTTCGTGATTTAATAATTAAAAATGCATAATAGAGCCCGTTTTATCTGGGAAATGTTAGGTCCTGCCGAATTAGAAGGTGAACGACGCGGACAAAGAAAGTTTCAAAGTGAGATGCGTGTTTTAGTTGGAAATCATCATGATAGGTACTATAAGTGACGCTAAGTTTGTGAAACTTTATATATTAAACAATGATTAAACAATGAAGCCTTTGAGAATTTGTGTAATTTATTTTGTCAACATCTTTCTCCACTTGTCACTGTTTTTTGTGTGTCCTGTGGCATCTGCGTTCAATAAGGTGGTTATTTTATTTCCTCCTAATAGCGTTGTATATTTGTGAGCCTCCCGTTGGGCCCCTCCATTGGCGTTCTAAGGTCACCATTCATTTGGTTCAAAGTTTGCTAATTATTTATATGGTAGACAAGTAGGTACACAATGCAATAACATAATAAGCACGTAGGTACCGTAACGAAATTATGCCTCACTAGTCAAAGCGCAGACAATGTAGGTAAACTCAAGTGTTTGTTTGTGAATTAAACAAGACTTATAATATGTAAGTATTATTTACATAGCTTTCCATTAACAAATCTACCATCACTTCGAACTGCGACGCACTAGTTTTCGGCATTTTTTGTTTTTTTTTCAAAGATTTAATTTGTTTGGGCTTTGTTTATGTTTTGAAGACGTACCTAACGTAACGTAACACGAATAAATTTGAACTGCATTAAATTTCATTGAAATAAGGGAATCAAGCGACTCTCTACATTTGTCGGATAATAGGTCCATATAACAATATCTTCTGTCTCTATCATCATGCATTACTTAAAAAGAGATGGAACTATGGTGTGTGAAGTTAGCTTTGTTTTGTATGAATGCCAACCTAACAAGGCAAAACTACGCTAGGTATAGTAAAGACTGTAACGATAGTAGTTAATACAAACACAACTCATGGTACGGTTATTCAGGCTAACTATTCTATCCGCGTTCTTACGTTAACTACAGTAGTAGCGTAAGACGATTTTACTATGACAACTCATGGTAGACCTACTGTGCGTGTTTCTTACTTATCGACCGACCTATCCGACCTTTAGATAAAGTTCAAATACACTCGAGAGCAATGAATCCGGATCACTTAAAGAATGTTAAAATCTCGGAAACTAAAAATGATAGATTAATGCAATAAATTGTATTTAATAGACAATGTAATACTCCTTAAATGAAGGTAAAAAAAAATATGAGTCACCATACATTTTATTAACACAAAATTACATAAAGAAAAAAACTGCTGATCTCTCCTTAAAACAAAAATAGGAAACATGAAATTTTTGAACTTTATTACGATTTTCTTGAATTTTAATACTTCGTATTGCCTCCTCGTGCTTTTTTAATTTAATTTTAATTTAATTTTTTTTATTATTAAATTTTAATTTTAAATTTTAATTTTAATGTTTTTTTAACTTAATTTCGTAGTTCCATCTTCGAAAGTGGCCCTTTTTCAAATTTGATTTTTTTATGATATAACTTTACAATAACTAAGAAGTTTTAATACCTTCATTTAAGGAGTATTACATTGTCTATTAAATACAATTTATTGCATTAACCTAGCATTTTTAGTTTCCGAGATTTTTAGGATTCTTTAAGTGACCCGGATTCATTGCTCTCGAGTGTAATATAAACATGTGATTCAGGCCTTGTGACGTGGTGTGTTTGGCTTAAGAATAGACCCCTCCTTCTCCTCCCGTGGATGTAGTAAAAGCTTTACTAAGGGATTACACCAGGGGATGGGCAGCAGCCACTACCTGAGTACTTAACACCAAACTGCGATCACCAATCCGCTTGCCAAGCGTGGTGATTATGGCGAATCCCCTCATTGTGTTTAAAATAAATAAATGCTGGACATTTCACACAACATTATCTAGCCCCAAGCTAAGCAGAGCTTGTGTTATTGGTACTAGATAACTGATATACTTAATACAATACAAATTCTAATTAACAAATTCTTACTAACAATAAATTAAGACAGACAAAAGAAAACGGGTCATCAACCTATGCGATTATTTGTTAGAATTTGACCCCAATATAACACAGCTGGAAAAACATTGTTGAGTCAGCAACCACAAATATGCAGTACTTAGTTCAGCTGAGCAAATGCTTTGTATGAGCTGTAGCTAGGTGACTATGTTATGTTGATTCGGTAAAATTGGTCAGTGCATTCGAAAAATGTGTTTCAAGCAGCATATTGAGTTAACTGTAATTGTTTTTTACGGTTCCGTTACCCAAAGGGTGACAACGGGACTTCGAGAGACGCATATCCGGTTTGTTCTAAAGGGCTGGTCTGAGAAAACGCTTGAAAAGTGGTGTTTTCAATAGCCAAGAACTCCCAGAATTTAGCTTTATTATTAGCAATATTTAGGCCATTAGAAATAACACTTAAAAAAACAAAAATTTATAAAAGTAAGTGGGCTTTTTAAAAATTTTGGTCTAGATTTTGTGATAATTTAAATTATATTACCCCATGATGAAAATATATATGTTATACGATAAATTACCCCAATTTTTTTCATGAAACAATTTTTATAGTAGTTTCGTAGATATTCGCATATTTTCCGATCAAGAACTACCGTGGATACCCACGACACAGGGAATCCTAGTGTGAAAACATGACTACGTAATCTACGTATGCGACTGTTGGGTGTTATGTTATATTCCGTTGGAAACTATTAACGTGCGGGATGCCAAAAACAAAAACTTCCTTCCTACTATGTTTACTAAACAACAACGTTTGAATACAGATATATTTACAAACGAATAATATTTGCTTAAGTAGTGTATGTATGGGGATTCTAACCCAGTTCGAATCTAGTTTAAGTAGTCCCCCGCTCGCGGTGTGTTTTAGTGGGTTTATGTGGGACTTGTTATGTTGGTTTGGGTGTGAAAAATGTTGAAAAGATCTCTGGTTTGGTGCAGCGATGTGTGGCGAGGGGTCTATGAGTGGTGGTGTCACAGATGGGTGGGTGTTGAGATAAGGAATGGTCATTTGTGCACAGTTTTTGTAAATGTAGGTTAATTAATAGTTACTATGGGGTCACAGTTGGATAGGTTTTGAGAATGTTCAGTGTTGAGATAAGGAGTTACCATTTAATGTAATATGGATTAATTAATAGTTACTATAGCAATGTACACGTGTTGCGCTAATGTGGGTCAAGTTTACGTGATGTTATGATAATGTAGGTCAAGTTTAATTAGGTAGGGAAAAAAAAAACAGCAGTCATGTTATAATAACCGTGTGGTGACCTCGATGCACGTCACAGCAGCAGACATGTTATAATTGATAACGTTTTTTCTGCATAGTTAAAATTGGTGAGTAGTTAAATTGTTATCGGGGGTCGGTTTAATGTAGGACACGGCGGTCTGTTTTTTCTGCATAGTTAAAATTGGCAAGTAGTTAAATTGTTATCGGGTCGGTTTAATGTAGGACACGGCGGTCCAGAACTAGTTTTCCGTTGCATTATCAGCTCGCACTACATCCTGTGATATCATAGTCTTGTTCACTCACACGACTTGGTTTGTGCTAATTATCAAGCGTTAGGACGCGATTTGTTTGTTCCCACCACGATTTTATGAAAATATATATACAGGATGTATGCATCCTGTGTTGCCTATGACTATAAAAGCAGATGATGCTCTTCTAGTCAGATAGAGTAGTGCATTGCGTGAAAAATGTTGTCTAAACTATTGCCATGGATAATATATTTAAGTCTCAATTCAATGGATGGGGAAGTAAAGAACGTAACCATTTACCCATTTGAAAATAACATTTTCACTACGATATGTGAAGGAGGGAAAACATGGCTGCTGCGCGACGTGCAAATTTTTAATGAAAACACACCATCAACGATGAAAATGCACTCATTGAAAATCTATTTAATGAAGGAAGAAAATAATGCTTCGAGAGTAGTGACGATTCATAAAGGTCAGTTCAATAATTTTCCAATTTGTGTAACTAATGGTTGGCTGATGCGTAAAATTGAAATAATCAACGAGTACAATAACCTAAGACAGCATCATCATCATCGTCGTCGTCGTGGTCTTCGTATGGAGCAATCTTTAAATGAAAATGAGTTTGTACAAATCATAAGAGATGATCTAGGAATGGAAATGACACTACGTTTGAATAATAATCATAAAACGAAATCACCCCTCGTGCATCCTACTACATCATCGTCATCAACAACAACAACAACAACAACAACAACAACGACAATGAGATCACCTATATCATCACCACCACCACCAAGCTCTACTCCTTCTCTAGATAATATTACGAGAAACACCAACAGCAGCATTATAAGCGATGAATGCGAACAATACAAGTATTTACTAACTCAAATGATTGCGTGGTGTTATGATGAAATTGGGAAAATTTATGATTTAATAAGTGACCGTGAAAATTGTAACAACGCCCTTCCTGCTGTGAATACAGTAAAGATTATTGAAAACCAACATACTGGTATGTATTATTCACACCTCTTAAAACCATAAATCTCTACAAACAAACACAACGATTTGATGTAACTTTGTTAACACACTGCAACAAAACTGATAATGGTTTCCTACTGCAGTAATTAATTTACATTTATATAGCATTTCACATCCTTCAATTGATAATTTCACCATATAAATACAGGAACAATTGAATTAAAAAAGTACAATATTCTCAATATTCAAGTTGAGCAGTAGTCCTCCCTGACTAAATAATATTAAATTTCAAATTTAATTTATTGCAAAGTAAGTTAACATGACGTCACTATTAGCTTTGAACGAAAATGGGGATAAAGTGTGGTTGAAAATTATTGATTTGGAAAAAGATCAACCCTATTTAGTGACTGATTGCAAGCAAACCCCCTCAAAGTTTGATGTAAACACAACTCAAACTGTTCTAGAATTAAAGTGTGGTTTTGTTACACTCCCATCAAGATTTAATAATATGGGTTTAGAACAAGTGAACCTTTTAAAATCTAAGAACATTTGTATTATAAAGGGAGCGCAAGTGGGCAAAACTTTTCGTGTGAAATTTGAAGAAAAATCAAACTGTGTCAATTATAAATAGATGTGAGTAATCATATTTCCTTGTTTGTTTACAGATTATCACCGTTAAAAAAAATGGCATCTTCAAGTATGTACTTATATTTACATATTATTTACATATATTTACATTCATATAAACCTATAAAATTTTGTTAGTTTTTTTTCACTAATTTATGTTTTCTTTGTTTACAGACGATCAAGCACCAACCACACAGGTAATGAAACATCACAAATCACTTTGGATTTGTGATCTAAAGACACACCCCTTATTATCATGCTGGAGTGAGCCAATGCCTTCAAACAGCTTCAATCAGCAAGTATCAACGTTGTTACGTGAAGTTTACCTATTCACTGACGACGATCACTATTATCCCATGATAGAGTTTTGGGATGATTTAATTGATCATTTCGAAACACATGTTGGAGATTCAAACATAAAATTTTTCGAATGGGTACGCACTCTGGAGAAGATGGATGAAGCTGCATTTTATTTTATTTTATTTTATTTATTTTATTTATTTATTTGAGACAACAAACAACTACATTATATATTTTAGGTACAATATGTGTTAATACATAAATTTAATTATGTAAGACTTGTTAATAATGTAGTCCACAACGCTATCTACATGTTAATTTTATACATGATTACATAATGATGCAGCTAGAGGGTCTATAAGAAGTTTATATAAAATAAGTAGGTAAGTAAGACATACCAATGTGAAAAACCCCTGCTCAAAGAATTAAATTTAAATTTTAATTTTTTAATTTTATCGCATGCCACGCGATAAAACTATCATAAACAAATTTATTTGTATTTTAATTTGCGTTTTAGGATCACATATTAATATCGCGCGACTTCTTTGTGGACATATTTAATAAGCACGCTAATACCACAAGTGTTTTGTTGTGTGCAGCTTTAACATTTTTTTTTTTGTTGCAGAGCGCAATCCGTTTCATAATCGACATGGACGGTTATAATATTAAAAAATACGGGTTCATATGCCGCGAGATGGGCATTATCGATTGTGAGTCGGATATGACTTTTAGTTATTTTTTTAGAACCCCACCTTTCAACCAGCTCTTAAAGGAGGATTGGCCCACGGTGAGATTTTGTGAAAATATGATTCACGGCTTGCCGTACCACAATCGTTATTTTAATGATTGTGAGTTGCTACCGCAGTCGAGACTAATCAGTATTTTCTCAAACATCAGCCGTGAGGCTGCCAAAACCAACCAATTGGTGGCCTTTAAGGGCGGGAATGTTGAAAAAGATATTTTCAACAGACTGAGTGTTAAAAATTATATTGACATTGAGGGGTGTGGTTGTAAAAAATATGAAAGTCTTCTGGTTGAGTATGGTGATGGACTTTTAAAATCTTGCAATCACCATAGACCGTTAAAAAATAATAAAACACCACACTGTCCTCAATCAGAGGTTCGGTACTTCAGTCGGTGGTGCAATGAAAACTTGTGGTAGATGTCCCCCTTTTTTTAAATTCTGGATTCGACAAATACCCTACAGTTGCAATAGTGATTGTGAGTTGCTACCGCAGTCGAGTATTTTCTCAAACATCAACCGTGAGGCTGCCAAAAAACAACCAATTGAGGGTGGGACATTTTCACCAGACTGAGAATTAAAAAAAATTATATTAACATTGAGGGGTGTGGTTGCAAAAAAAAAATACGAAAGTCTTCGGTGATGGACTTTTAAAAATCTTGTAATCATCACAGACCGTTAATAGTAGATTTCCCCCCCTTTTTTTTAAATTTTGTCCTAAAAGTGTTGCTGCAATAGGTTATTTTGCGCTATAAAGGATTATTTTTTTTTTATTGTATGTAAAACCCTTGAGAAAAAACAGCTTGTGTTTTGCGACTGCGAATGAGTTTCTGTGTGGTTTGAGCTTTGCAAATGTATAACTTTGTGTTTTAGAGCTATGGCAAAACCTTAGGTATAGAGCTTCTTTGCAACTGTATAACTTTATGTAGCATAGTATAACTTGTGTAATCTAATTAGGGTATAATTTGTGTATTAAATAAAAAACCAAAGTCTTACATGGTGTTTTTTTTTATTCCTTTAACATTAGGTAGGTACATTACACAATATCCGTTTTATTTATCCAAGTTTTTTCATTCATTCCTGACCACTTTACATAGACTTTGTTACCTTTACGTTTTAATACCTTCTCTACCAGGTAGACGTGAGGGTCTTTTACCTTTAGCAACTCTTTTTCATAGAAAGCACCCAAAATGGGTTCACTTTTTACATCTTGTAGAGTGTACGTGATGGGGTTTGTATTTTGCACTTTGACAATTTGAAATATTTCCGTACTCCAGTTGGCTGTGTAGCCTTTAGAGAATACAGTTTTGTACTTGCTAATTCTCACATAATCACCTTTTTTAAATTTAGCTTGTGACGAATACACTTTTATGTGATTATACACACTATTCAGAATGTTGTTAGAGTTCAATTTATTAACGCTTGCTGGTGATACCCCTATGGTAGAGTGAATTTTGTTGTTGTAGCGCTCCATAATACTCTTTAAGCCTCCCGCCCGTGTCCAATTGTATGATCCTTCCAAACTAAAGTGTTGCCACAGCCAATTTTTTAAGGTTCTTATCAATCGTTCTGCTATAGAAGCTTTCATATAGCTATAGGTGGAATAGTGGTTTATATTGTATTGTTTCATGAGAGATTGAAACTTGCTGTTGTAAAACTCTGTTCCATCGTCGGATTGAATGTTTTTGGGTTTTCTTACATTTAGAATTTTGTTCATTGCAGCGGATGTGTCGCTTCCACCTTTTGTCTTCATTGGTTGCGCCCACGCATACTTAGAGAAGGTGTCAATACAAACCAAAATGTATTTGTAACCTCCATTATCTTTGGAGTATTTTTGCATATCAATGAGATCAATTTGCCAGGTATCATCTAAACCTTTTTGTATAAAACGTCTGCGTGGAAAATTCTTTCGAGTATACGTATGTATCTCCTTCACCACTTGAGCTTTACTCATCCTTATTGGAGATGTGGTGGTGGTGGTGGTGGTGGTGGTGGTGGTGGTGGTGGCGGTTTAGAAGTGGGAGGCTTTTTTTGATGGGGGGTGGGGAGATGTTTGAGTATGCGAGTGATTTGGTTAATGTTCACTTCTATAGCTCTACTATTAGTTTTGATTCGAGATAACAGTAGATTTTGAATTTCATCCAATTGTGCTTTGATTACAGCATCATCTTTACGGACTCCTCTAGCAACGGATGTAAGCCGTTTCTTTTTAAAATCGATAGTATGTCTATTATTGCTACTATTATTTATTTTATCTTCATTCTTATTGGTCAAGTAACGTCCAAACTTGTCGACTGGCATGTTAGATATGATACGGTTCAACAAAAACTCCCCATGATGATGATGATGAACAGCCTGTTCAAGAACAGCCTGATGGTTATGTTTTTTTTATTATGATTCCACTCTCTATTAGTTCTTCAATGATTGCATTAATTTCATTGATGTGAGAATTGTTACCGACGCTCTGAGATGAAATGAGTAAACGTAAACGTTCAACCAGTTCATTTGGGTCATCCCAATAAACATAGTCAGTGTTGGGAAAGTATTTTTTGTTAATCATACTGCTACCTGCACCACTCTTCTCTGTCATGTATTTTTTGATGTAGTCGCTGTATTTAATGCTCTTATCGCCTTGCACTTGTCCCGTGGGTGAGAATCCTCGTCGGTGCGCATTTGTTTTCTTGAGAATTTGTATATAATTTTCAATATCATTCTGTTTGATTAAGTGTTTATTGGGTACTTTCTTAAAGATGAGTTCAACCATTCCCAATGTAACATTATGTACTACATCTTTCACATGGATTTTATTGTTGACAATTCGAATGGGGCTATCACCAATAAACATTTTACCATGTTGAAGGTATGCTCCAAACGGCACCTTCACCTCCCCGCTTAAATACGAAATGTATTTTTATTCATCCATCTGAGTAACATTTTCATCATCATCATCATCACTTTCTAGTGCCGATATCATTGATTCATCATCATCATCATCATCATCATGTTTCTTTGTGGTGGTGGTGGTGGTGGTGGTGGGTGGTATTGCATAATTCTTTTGAGATACCAAAGCATTTAGTGGTTTTGTGATGGGTTCAAAGGTTCTCTCTAATACAGTGGAGAGTTCTGTTCTATTTGCGTGCAGTGCTTTTACTTTCTTCTTTATGGAATCAACAGATTCAATCAGCTTACGCTTTAGCTGCTTATTTCCACCTAAAATCTGTTCAGCAGGAGACGTCATGGTGAAGTGATGGATGTGAGGTGATGCAGTTGAATTATATAGTTACAATAAAGTTATTGAAGCATTTGCGATAGCGACCTTTATTAATATTCCTCTCTTTATCAATGACCAAGAAGGAGTGCTTCTCGCACCAACATTCGCGACATATATCTTGAAATTGTTCCCACTTCATGTCTGTGTTTACATGATCATCATAGGCATGTCTCAGGTTTAAATCATCCTGTTTGAAGAGCAATATAAGATTGGCATTGTCTCTAACCAACTGTTTAGGTATTCTGCTGTAGGTTTGACACAAGTAGAAGCAATCTAACCCTCTATGGCGACCCATGCTAAAGTATTGACGTATTGCATCCTGCTCTTCTAAATTAACATCGTCGAATATAACAACACTATCTTCCTCCGCCTCTTCCGGTGGTATCACCTGACTTTTATCGCTGTACGCGTGAAAAGTTACCTCATTAATATTATTTATCACTTCGTTTAAAAACACATATTTGGGCTGCTGCAACGATTTAGAGTATAGGTATATTTCGGATTGAATGGTGCAATCAGAGGGTAAGATAGGAGAACGGGGACCTTCATGATCACTGTCAGGTTGGGATATCTCATCCATAATTCATATACAATTGGTATTCCGAAAACAATAATTTAGTAGAAACTATTATAACAAAAATCAGTTCAAAATTCGATATTTAAATTTAACTATAATCAAACAGTTATAAAGTGATTCAGTCGTGATCGATGTCACATTTAAAGCGATGCGCACTGGACGAACGCCTCGACTGAAGTGCTGGCTATGATGCACGCCGCGCTTATAAAGGCCGGCTAGCACCCGTTCGCCACGCTTCGTACTTCGTCGGCGCTCGTCGGACCGGTCGCCCGCTACCTGATTCACTGAGCGAGGGGTTGACGTCACTCGATCGTTCAAAGGAATGTTGCTAGCTCGCGCCGATAAGACCGGCTTGCACCCGTTCGCCACGCTTCGTACTTCGTCGGCGCTAGCCGAACCGGTCGCTGCTACCTGAGCCGCTGAGCGAGCTGTTGACGTCACTCTATCGTTTGTGCAAAGGAATTTTACTAGCTCGCGCCGACATATACATTGTAGAATTTAATGCCATTCACATCGAAGAGAAGTGATAGCAAAACATTTGTTTTACCACAATTTGATGGACCGCAGATGAGACATCTGATGCTGTTAGGCAGCAACGTTCCATTCTTACCACCGTCGCCGTCGCTGCTTTCTAAAATTGACCAATTTTTCACCTTGAGATGCGTCTTTTGTTTTTTAAGCTTCATTATGATGTGAGTCTTCAACTAAAGTGGATGTTTGTTTTATATTGTATATATATATCATACCTTATGAAAAAATCACCACCCACCAAGGAAGAATTAAAGCTAAGTTTACTCTTAAAATTGGGTAAGGAGTGGCTTGAGAATGATTCAGCAGAGATTTTGTTTGCATCATTCATTGTGTTGTGAATCATCAACTGAAGTGGATGTGTGTGTGTGGTGCAACATCATGATACCCGAATGTTTCTTTATGGGGATGAAGATCAACCCACCAAGGAAGAATTAAAACACATTCCAAAAAGTTTACTCTTAAAATTGGGTAAGGCGTGGCTGCATCTTGTGGAGAAAAATCTACCAGAACACTTGCAGAATGATCCAGAGATTAATCAGTATTTTATTTGTGACGAACATTATCATTTATTGTTCGAGGATGGAGGTGACGTACCCGACCTACCGTACATAACAAAGAACATGTGTTCACACTGCAAGAAATCGTCACCCAACAAAGACGTTTGATGACGAATGTTTATTAATATGATAACACACACCAAACCACCCATTAAAAAACGTAAAGTTGGTGTGAAAACACCTGCGACTGGCGGAGGATTTATTAATAATTTAATAGATAAACTTCCGTTTGAACTTCATCTGCCCGGATACAATTATTGCGGGCCCGGTACAAAATTACAGAAAAGATTAGACCGCAACGATAAGGGTATTAACCCATTGGACGAGGCGTGTAAACGACACGATATAGCATACACTCAAAATCCATCTTTGGACGCAAGACATAGAGCTGATATTGAATTGGCCATTGCAGCGGGGCAGCGTTGGCTCGACTCATCCGCCAGTTTATCGGAACGTGCGGCTAGTCTTGCTGTAAACAAAATAATGAAGTTTAAAGTGAAACATGGCATGGGTGTGTCCATGGCTCAAGTAATTAAGGAGACTAAAAAGGCGTTGAAAACACAAAAGAAGAATTCATCAAAGAAACACCTAACGACTGCCGCCCTCAGAGCAGCCAAAAGATTCGCACATGGGAAAATCATTAAACACTCGGCTAGAGTGATACCGCTACCAAAAAGAGGTGGATTTTTACCTTTATTACCGATATTGGCCGCATTGTCAGCAGCGGGCTCGATAGCAGGTGGTGTTTCCACCGCCGCTAGAAACATTTATGAAATGGCCAGGAAAAAAGATGGTGAAAAGGTTGCTGTTGGAAAGGGGTTGTATGTAGGTCCATACAAGTCAGGTATGGGTCTCTACATCACTCCAAAAAACTAAAACTGCCTCGAGGGAAGTCCCTCACCAATGTGGATATATTAAAATGTGTTAAAAAACAAAAGATACCATTTTTTAGAGGAGTATTTATGCGAGATAGCCTACCATCAAAACCGCATTACTACGAGACTGGTGTTATTAATTTGGATAGTGAAGAAAACAGCGGAACTCATTGGGTTGCCTACGTCAAAAAAGGAGTTTACTGTGTATATTTTGACAGTTTTGGTGACTTGAGGCCGCCTGAAGAATTTTTGCGGTATATGTCATCATCATCAAAACACATTGAATACAACTATACACGTTTGCAAAAGTTTAACACAAACAATTGTGGACATTTATGTCTTGCTTTTCTGTGTAACACTGTGAAATCTCTGTTTTAAATAAATACTAAGGTGTGTGTAATTTGTGTTTCATTTAAACCCACACATTAGTGGCGGCAGTATGTCGCTCACGATAACCTTGAACGGTGATAAATCGGTGTTATCAGCTAACTTTTTACCACCTCTCGATTTAAATGGTAAACTGTATGAGTGTGCTCTGGTTTATTTTAAAACATACAACTCAATACCAAACATTGATAAGAGCAATAACTTATTTCATATTGGCGATAATGTTATTGAGATACCTGAAGGTACATATGAAGTTGACGACCTCATTGATTATATCGATGAAAAAATTATAAAATTGTACGCAACGGATGAGGAAAGTATTGTGGAAATGTGGACCAACTCCAACACAGCAACATGTGTCTTTTATTCGCCAAAGCACAGTATCCATTTTGATAAGCCAAACTCGGTGGGGTCGGTGTTTGGTTTTTCACCTAGAGTGCTGAAGAGCGGAATTGAACATGAGTCAGATCGAACAATTGATATATTGATAACTAACACTATAAGAGTGGAATGTAACATTGTCGAGGGCTCATTCATTAATGATAAACCGTCACACGTGATACATGAATTTTCTCCAACTGTACCACCTGGATATTAGTTGATTGAGAGTCCGACTAACGTCATCTATTTACCTGTGAAAAATAATACTATACAAAATATTGAAGTGCGAGTGGTGAATGAGCGCGGGCAACTGGTGAACTTTAGAGGTGAAAACATATCTCTACGTCTACACATTAGACCGTTGAAACTATGATTGTTTATAAAAACAATAACCCTTCCACCACTCCTGGTAGTAGTAGCGCTCGTTCTCATACAGAACACACCTCTACGAAGCAGAAGAAAAAGTTGAGGAGAGAAAATATATCATTTTTGGAGAGTCTTGGTTTTAAAATATGCCCCTTTCAAAAATCTTAAACATTGATGATGCAGTGGTGTTTGATGATAGCATTGAAAGCATAGAATTTCATCCTTATAATCCTTATAATGACTCATTCAAGAACAATGATGAGATACGTATTTGCATAAACCGACAGGATTTAATAGTGCTTCCGAGTGCCAGCCACATCTTGGTGGAGGGAAAAGTTAAAAAGGATTGCACCTTCATCAATAATGCACCTGCATACCTCTTTCAAGACATACGCTATGAACTGAATGGTGTCGAGATTGATCGAACCAAAAACTGCGGCATCACCACCTCCATTAAAGGACTCATCTCCTACGGCAAAGAGACCGATTATGCGCTGGAGAACGCCGGATGGAATTTGACAACAATTAAATCGATCGACGATGGAGACTTTAGTTTCACCATACCCTTAACACACCTGTTGGGGTTCGCTGAAGATTACAAAAAAGTTATAATGAATGCAAAACATGAATTGGTGTTGAATCGCGCGAGTACAAATGTAAACGCTGCCACAGTCAAAGATGCAACTAAACATGTGGATATTGAATTGCTACGTGTTGTTTGGCGCGTGCCCGTGGTTAAGGTGTCAGATAAGGAAAAGATACGTTTGATGTCGCTGGTGGAAAGTAACATACCTATTCCTATCGCTTTTCGCACATGGGATCTTTACGAATATCCGCTGTTGCCCTCTGCACAAAAACACGTGTGGTCTATTAAAACATCGAGCCAGCTGGAAAAACCACGCTTTGTTATTGTTGGTTTCCAAACATCTCGCAAGAATGATGAATTGAAGGATATGGGACTTTTTGATCATTGTAATCTAACCAACTGTAGAGTGTACCTCAACTCTCAATATTACCCCTACGACTCGTTTTCGGCAGACTTTGAAAGGGGTTCTTTTCCCCTACTATACGATGCATACATCAATTTTCAACGAGTTTACTATGGAAGACGTAACTCATCACCTCAAGTAAATCCCGCACACTACAAGACAAAGTATCCGTTGTATGTTGTTGACACATCGCGACAGTGTGACACTTACAACACAAGCAGTGCCATTGACATTAGAGTTGAGATGGAATTCAAGAAGAATGTACCTGCAAATACCACAGCATACTGTTTAATCATTAACGACTCATTCTTTGAGTATACAATGCTCGGAGGGAATGTACGAAAAATTACTCAGTAGTAAGACTAAAACCTTTGAGGACGCAACACACATCCACCCCCCACATTATGGCATATTTTTATCAAAATTACGCACCATCCACCGAGTGTACTAACTGTGTATTAGGCAAGAAACGATATTCCCCTCTACAACTTTGTGAACAGCAGCAGCAGCAGCAGCAGCCGCCGCCGCGACACTACACCGTTGATGTGTACTTGAAACTTGAAATGGAGCAAAACAAACAATACCTAAGAGTGTGTTTGAATATCAATGATAAAATTGAAATTACCAGTGAAGAATGGAATAAAATATTTATAGAAAAGTGGGAATACCTAAAAAACTTTTTCTATGAACATTCAATGAGCAAACCACTGTTGGATCAGGGTGAAAACTGTATTTTAGTTACAACACCTCACATAATTATCAATAATGGTCGGTGCGAGGAGGAGCAAGTAATTGTTATTGATTATCAAGAGTGGTGTTTTATTGATGGCATAAGAGATTGCATTAATGCAAAGATACAACACCTAAGCAGAATGAAGACTACCTATGAGAATCGTATTAATTTCTTCAAAAATCAGTTTAAACTAAACAACCCGTGTAGTTTACAGGAAGCGAACGTGATACTCTACAAACTGTGTGATGAGAATTCAATAGTGGATTGTGAAATAAAACGTTTAGCATTAGAATTTTTATTTGATAACTTTTTAATGTAGTAGTAATGGTTTTAAATAAAATCACCAACTGCAGCATGAATAATGTTTTATTTTAAACGTTTACTCCCACACTATAATCCTCCCACCCCTCACTATAATGTAAGGTGTGAACTCTGCTGGCGATAAGGATGGTTACTTGTTAAAGCGAGTGCGCACAATAAGGATGTCGTATTTGTGTAAATTTTGTAATGTTGATGTTCCTCCAAATAAATTAATATTACACTCACGTACTAAACGTCACAAGTTACTGTGCAGTCAGGACCTTGAGTCAGACTATGCCTTGTATGTGGTGCATAGTGCATACAAATCTAGAATTATAACCTACCGTTTCAATGGGGTTAAGCCGCAAAAAATTCAAGATCCAAGAGCATATCTACTCAAAGTGCAACCTCGAGTGAAGCACTTGCTGAAAATGGAAATTGAAATCAACAATAACATAAAAGTGAACCTTCAACTGTTTTGTTGGTATGTCATTTTTATCGATAACGAAGTGCGAAGAGACCTAAAATCATTCAACACAAAGAATGTGAAAATAGCAAAAGATGAAGGTTTTACGTTTAATTCTTTTTATGAATACATGGTTTCGAGTATAACCAAAAAATGTGAAGATTTTCAAGAGCGCGACAGCGGATGGAGCCTGGAGAAAATTGAATTCTTGGAAGTGAACATCAACAAATGGTCTCCGCTGAAAGGGAAAAGCTATATACCACTACCTAAATGGATTCAAGATAAGCGAGCGTGTGTAAATGTGAAGAACTCTGATGATGCATGTTTTATGTGGAGTGTTGTGTCGGCAATGTATCCTGCTGATAAGCATAGTGACCGAGTAACTTCATATCCGCTGTATAGTGACGTTCTAAAAATAGAGGGTATTAACATACCAGTAAAATTAAAAGATATCAAACGTTTTGAAAAACTGAACAATGTATCCATTAATGTGTTTGGTATTGATGCGAAACATAAGTTGATTCACCCCATGTATATTTCACCTCGAGCAACCATCAAAGACAAAACACTGCATATGAATTTTCTCTATTTTGAAAATCATAAAGGAGCCGCTCACTACGTGTGGATAAAAAACATTTCAAGGCTATTGAGGACGCAGTTAACTAAACACAAACAAAAAGTATGGTTTTGTGATGGGTGTTTGCAAAATTTCTCCACCGAATGGAGTCACAAACGCCATATTGAGGTGGGGTGCGGCAAAACACTTGTTAAACTTCCCACAAAAGAAAATGAAACAATAAACTTTACAAACTTTCACCATCAACTGAAAGTGCCTTTTGTCATTTACGCAGATTTTGAGTCAATTCTATCACCCATAAATAGAAAAGAAGGCGACAAAATACCAAACACTTATAACACACACAAACATGTACCGTATAGCTTTGCATACTACATTTGTTGCAATCACAATGATGCCTTATCAAAGTTTGAAATGTATCGTGGGGTAGATTGTGTTGAAAAATTTGTTGAAAGCCTATACAAAGACGTAGAATGGATCGTTGACATTTTGAAGACTGTAGTAGTACCACCCCTTGTTGGTGATGAACCACCACCCACCAACACAATTTGTCACATCTGTGAAAAAAGTTTAAAAGAAGAAGACGATGATTCAATCGTAATAGATCATTGTCATCTGACAGGTAAAGTAAGAGGAAGAGCACACAACTCATGTAACTTACTCTACAGAATCCCTAAATTTGTACCGGTGGTGTTTCACAATCTAAGCGGATACGATAGCCATCTATTCATCAAACAATTGGCCAAAGCGTCAGGAAACATCAGTTGTATTCCACACAATAAAGAAAAATACATTTCATTTGATAAGCATATCAATGATGGCTACATTATACGGTTCATTGACTCTTTCAAGTTTATGTCCACCAGCTTGCAGAAACTTGTTGAAAATCTAGAACAAAATCAATTTAAAATATTACCAAAATTCATACATACGTATGATGCAATGAAACTCTTAACACGAAAAGGTGTATTTCCCTATGAGTACACAGATTGTTGGGAAAAACTTGAAGAAACCTCACTACCATCCAAAGAGAGCTTTTACAGCATGTTAAATGATTGCCACATCTCTGACGAAGACTATGAACACGCTCAAAGAGAGTGGAATACGTTCAACATCAACACCTTGGGAGAGTACAGTGAGCTCTATCTTAAAACTGATGTTTTACTGCTGTCGGAAGTGTTTGAAAACTTTCGCAACATTTGTTTGAATACCTACAAGCTGGATCCGTGTCAGTATCTAACAACACCCTCACTTTCATGGAATGCCATGATGAAACACACTCAGGTTGAACTTGAACTCCTCACTGACTATGAGATGGTGCAATTTGTTAAATCAGGTATACGTGGTGGAATTAGCCAGGTGTCAAAACGCTATTGTGAGTCTAATAACAAATACATGAAAGACTATAAACCCTCCGAAGAAAGTAAATTCATTGTTTATCTAGATGTAAACAACCTATATGGTGACAGTATGTCTAGGTACCTACCAATCAACAACTTCCGTTGGTTGAGCGATTGTGAAATACTCGAGTTTGATATGCACTCACTACATTCCAATTCAGACATTGGTTATTTCGTAGAAGTGGATTTGGAGTATCCCCCTCATCTACATGATACACACAACGACTACCCGTTCTGTGTGGAATCAAAAAAACCACCCCATGGTAAATTAAACAAATTATTACTCACACTCTACGACAAAACAAGTTATGTTATCCATTACATGAATCTCAAACAGAGCATGGAAAATGGATTAGTTTGTAAAAAAATTCATAGAGTCCTATCTTTCAATCAATCACCATGGTTAAAGTCATACATTGATCTTAATTCGCTCAAAAGGAGTCAAGCAAAAAACTCCTTTGAGAAGGACTTTTACAAACTCATGAATAATTCAATTTTTGGTAAAACTATCGAAAATGTCGATAAGAGAGTTGATATTAAACTATGCACACACTGGGAAGATCAACCCACAAAAACCAAATGTAAATATGGCGCCAACCGATACATTGCAAGACCTAATTTTCACAGCTGTACAATATTCTCAGAAGATTTGGTTGCGGTGCAGATGAATAAGGAAAATGTTCTTTACAATAAACCCATAAGTGTAGGATTTAGCGTGTTGGAATTATCAAAAACTTTAATGTACGATTTTCACTATTAGTATATGCTGTGTAAATATGATAAAAATAAGCTTAATTTATTGTACACCGATACAGACTCTTTCATTTATGAAATTAAAACTGATGACTTTTATTGTGATTTTAAGATGGATTTAGAGAGATTTGATACATCAGATTTTCCCTCAGACAATGTATACAATCTGCCGCAAGTCAACAAGAAAGTGGTGGGTCTAATGAAAGATGAAAACAGCGGGAAAATCATCACAAAGTTTGTTGGTTTACGATCTAAAATGTACGCCTACGTACTGGAGGGTGATCATGTTGTGAAAAAAAACAAGGGTGTTACAGCGCCTGTAGTGCGAAAACTACTATTCGATAACTATGTAAACTGTCTTGATCTATCTCAAAATTACTATGATAACACACATACTCTAACTAGTAATAAACATGATGTATACACACAAAATAGACGTAAAAAGGTACTCTGCGGCGATGACGATAAGAGATACATCTTAGAAAATAAAATAGACACCCTTGCATGGGGACACTTTAAAATATCCAAGTAGCTTTAATTGTATACTAAATAAAACATTATTCTAGTCATATAAACGTGTTTTTTTTTTTTTTGTGTGATGTCACCCCCACATAATTAAACTATATAATTACACTGTATATTATAATTACACTCCTTATCGCACCGCAAACCTGTGTGATAATACGCCCTGTGTGCATAATACCTACACCAAACATTCCTTATCGTGAAACCTATCCAACTGTGACCCCATAGTAACTATTAATTAACCTACATTTACAAAAACTGTGCACAAATGACCATTCCTTATCTCAACACCCACCCATCTGTGACACCACCACTCATAGACCCCTCGCCACACATCGCTGCACCAAACCAGAGATCTTTTCAACATTTTTCACACCCAAACCAACATAACAAGTCCCACATAAACCCACTAAAACACACCGCGAGCGGGGGACTACTTAAACTAGATTCGAACTGGGTTAGAATCCCCATACATACACTACTTGCTTACAATCCGAAACCACAAACCGATAAATTTAATCGGCAATAGGAAGCTATTAGGCTCGTGTTTACTTTTAATTTTCCTCAACTTTAATCCTACTAATATTATAACTAAAAATATTAATACTAATTTGCAAAAGTTTAGATGTTACTCAATCACGCTGTACCGACTGAACCGATTATGGCCAGTCGCCTTACCATGAGCTCTTATAGCGATTCAGTTCAAAAACTATTCAGTACAAAATATCGGTTCGTCGTTGACATCCGTCATCATTGAATAACTTTAAAAATATTTGTAAATACAAACAAAAGAGCCTATGCACACGGTGTATTTTAACAGTGATACAAACGCGAAACCGACTCGCTTTGTACGCGATACAAAAGCGAAGTTTGCCCTCATTTGGATATTATTAAACTTAATGTTGTAAACATAATCATATTGATTATGTTTACAACATTATGTTTAATAATAAGTAAAAACACAAACAAACATTAAGTAACATTAAGTTTAATAGTGATATTCACTATGGTACTAACACTGTCACTATCATTAATATACCCGTAGTTTGTCAGTGTCCCATTAAACTGTATAATTTTATAAAGAACTAGCTGGTGCCCGCGACTTCGTCTGCACAGGATTAGTATTTCGAGTAGCTTATATTAGCGTGGCGTAGAAAAGAATATAACCTATATTATACTGTGGCGGGCTTTTTTGAGATAAACATTTCCATCTTACATTACATATGAGTAACTCTAGCGGTTTTGGCAGCGCACGCCAGAATAGCTCGCAGATGGTAGATTTTTTCCTGCTTACTTGACACTTATCGTCATATTATAGACAATTCACACAATATCTTTATAAATTGTAGCCTATGTGTTATTCTGATGTATAAGCTATATTATTGTAAAGTTTTATTAAAATCCATTCAGTAGTTTTTACGTGAAAGAGTAACAAACATCCATCCATCCATCCATCCATCCATCCATCCATACTTACAAACTTTCGCGTTTATAATATTAGTAGGAAGGATTGACAAACCAATGGTATCAGTGTATTGATCATGTTTACAAAACTTCATGGAGTTTGATGAGATAGGAGCTAATTTCGTTTGTATAC
This sequence comes from Epirrita christyi, assembly GCA_951392215.1. Taxonomy (NCBI): domain Eukaryota; kingdom Metazoa; phylum Arthropoda; class Insecta; order Lepidoptera; family Geometridae; genus Epirrita; species Epirrita christyi. The sequence goes on along the minus strand of OX595858.1, from coordinate 1,788,338 downwards.
AAACGGCTAAAGCGCCTTAGCAGTAAGTACACTCATCTAAAAAGTCTTACCAAGCGTAGAAAGGCTCATGTAACTCCGCGTAGGGGATGGTTAGCACTCCCTTCACACTGTATACAGAGTTCCATTGAGGAGGGGCATCTGAAACAACAATGGATTTATAATTATAATAGATACGATTCTGTGCTATACCGCGCTAAAATTATCAGAACGAAATGAAGAATTGTTCTTTGTTTTACATTTAACAGCGTTTTTTTTTTTTGTTAGACCATAAATAAACTGTTTTCCTTTATTTTTTTCTTACTAATACCCCTTTTATGTAATTAAAAAAAACATGTGAATATAGTACCCCCAACTAAACACTGTTGGAAGAGATCGCTCTTAAGCTATAAGCCCCCATTTTAACTCTCTTGATCTTGATTTTAATCTATTTGAAACTTTGTTTGCTATGTTTTGGTTACGTTGAAATAATGGTGTACAGTAAAAACTAACAATCACCTTTTTGTGGTTAAAATTTAAGTACGTACTACCTGGGTGACCGAGGTCTGCTCGGAAAACTCGGAAAAACGCGTTTTCCAAGAAATGAGACCTAGCTTGATCGATTCACGCATAATGGACCATCCATAGAGTTCGAATGCGGAAAAGGGAGTTCTTTAACATTAGCTAGATCGATTTTTTGCCCCCAAAAACCACCGTATAGCAAATTGCATCGAAATCGTTAAAGCCGTTTTCAAGATCTCAAAACATATTATTATGTATACCAGTGTGTCCCACGGCCATTCTACATGGAAAACAAGTACTTTAAATATTGAAGTTAGTTACCCCTTCGATCAGTATCAAATACACAGTTTAAACAGGTAAAAATATGTTTTTTTTTTATTTAGCGCGTTCAAGTCCCGGCAAGTGACTTTTTAATATACTTGAATGCAGTATTACTAACTTTAAAGAATAATGAAAATGTAAAACTTCCTAACTTCAATATTTAAAGTACTTGTCCTGTATGTAGCACGGCCGTGCGACACACTGTATATATAAAAATATTGCTTGTTTAATAGGATTATAATATAGAATGACAGACAAGATCTAATGTGGGTGAATAGCCCTAATCATCACATACCTAGCTACCCATGTAACGTATGAAAACATTAACAAAATATCTGCTAAAGTTTCAGAAATGCGCATGACCTACACTAGGTTAAAAAAGCAAGTTTTCCTCATACATACCTTTAGTAACATGTCCGACCGCCAATCCTATCAGAGCACAGAGTACGGTTAGCTTCATGTTGCACGACCGCCGGCGACCGCGCTCCTGCGAAGAATGGCGAGAGCCAGTTTTTCGGTTAATTATTTAATTGTTCGCCGGCCGCATACATACACAACAAATAGCAACGATAAACATTTTAGGTATGTGCTAGTTAATGACAATAGGTGTGCAAGTTAACTTTTGAATAAATGTAGGTCACAAAAAAGTACCTACTTAGCACCTAGGTAGTCTAGGTACTAGTCTTGTGGAAAATATGCTGACCAATAGTATTTTTTTTAAACTTTTGTTAGTTACGGAACAAGCAGATGGCTTCTCTTACTAAAATAACTTTCGTGAACTAAATCATTTATTATTTTGTAAAACGAGAATATATTTTTTTTTTTTGGTGGAAGCACCTACTGTTAGGTACTGTTGGTGCTTCCACCAACATATCGGTAAGTAGATACGTGAAAATTTCCTGTTTCATAAAATGAAAGATGACCGCTTGTTAGAGAGTATTATGTAGACATGTAATGTAACGAGTAGTGATTCGCCGAGTACTCGGCCACCGAGTACTCGGCCGAATATTCGGCTTTAAAAAAAACGCTGTAGCGGGTAGCCGTTATTTGAAAGTGTATTATTTCACTGTATTATTATCTATTCGAACTAATATACCAAATTCATTATCAAAGTTATTAGTTGGTTTCACTCGCTAGGGCTAAAATAATTAGTTATTTGGTAAATAAAACTGAACCTATTTTCACTGTGTTGTCAATGGCCGACAAAATATTTCATTCAAATATATATATTTGTTCGTACTGAGACCTCTTTTGGCATGTAATTCTAACGTAACTGGTTTGATTGTATATCAACTTAGTTTCATAGAATTCTACGAACATTCATTCATTATTTCGTAAATATAAAGCAATATAATTAAGGCCGAGTACTCGGTACCTACTCGGTGCTCGGCCGAACCCTAAAAAAGGCCGAATCCGCCGAGTACTTACCGAATCCAAACCGAGTACTTACCGAATCCAAACCGAGTACTCGTCCCATGTCTAGTATTATGTTCCTTACAGATGGCCCACCTGATGTCAAGCGTTAACCTTTGCATTTTACAACGCATTACCTCACAGGTCACGTCCACCTAAGACGGGACATACTTGGCTGGCATTGCACTGCACCCGTCACCATCACCACCGTCACATAAAGATGAAAAGTCTCATGTGCCTGTAATTTCACCGGCACCCATACCCTTCTTGGTGAAGGAGTTTGTCCGGGTAAGTAATACCACCATAGCACCATACCTATTTCTGCCGCCAAGCAAAGTATGAACATATGTGTGTTCCGTCTTGAAGGGTATGGATGCCGGTGAAATTACAGGCACACAGACTTTTGCATAGTGTAGGCATCTGTTTATTATTTATCTTACTTATATTATTATTAATTAATTGCGATTTGACACTGAATCCAAGTGATCTAAATATTTTATTTTTTGTTTAGATGGACATGTCTTATTTTATTTACTTATTTAGTTTTGAAGTTGAGTTTACTTACTCTAACAAAACATCATAATATTTTTTTACTTTTTTAATTGTTCTGGTTACTACCGCATTCAAGCGGTCAACACAATAAAAAAAAACAAAATCATAAAAAAAAACAGATTTAGGTCAAATATTTATTTGTGAAATACCTAAATAGATATAATTATCAATAGAAACGGGATATTTACCATGATTTTTAAACATTATTGATTCCCGATATTTTGGCACATTTTCATGCGCCATGATCACGGGTAAACTGAAGTCTTTGCGAGTAGATTTTTATTATAGCCGTAACGATCTACCCTCTTTCTCACTCTTTTATTACGAACACCCCTACCATCAGTTTCATTGTCACACTTAACTCCATCTTGACACACCACACTAAAGGTATCCGGACGAGCAACTGGTACCACACAATTTTTCCGATTGCTACACATTCTCACCACAGGATTCCAGACTCCAGACAATTGAAAACCATCTTCCCTATTGAAATTCCCGTGTTTAGTAATCTCAATTGCCTCTTGTACCAGTCTTGGTATGTAATGCCGCTCTGTTGAGATTACCTGTGGATTGTGTAGCTCAATCCAATGGTTTGAGCCAGATTCTATGAGGTGTTCCGCTATGGCTGACTTCTGTGTGTCGACGTTTTTGACCGCTCGGATGTGCTCCTTGACCCGACAAGCTATCGTACGTTTTGTTTGACCAATGTACGAACTCCCACAGCTACAATCAATCTTATACACCCCTGGTTTTTCAAGTGGAAAACTGTCTTTAGGTGAGCGCAGGTAGTGTGAGATTTTCTTTAAGGGAGTAAAAATGGTCTTTACGGAGAACTTTTGCAGGATTTTCGCAATTTTGTCCGTCACTCCCTTAACGTGGCTCCACAAGTGGAGAATTCGCACGAGTGCCGCCAAATCAACACATATCACCTTTGCACTCCGTAGAGGCAACTGTCCTCCCGTTAAACTTGGTGGCGACGAACTTGCTCGCAAGGACTCTGTCAAATACCTTGGATTCACACTGGACAGACGTCTAACCTGGAAGGACCATGTCAAGGCAAAAAGAACCGAACTCGACATTCGGTTCAAGAGTTTATACTGGTTGCTTGGACCTCAATCTAGACTGTCACTGCATAACAAGCGGCTTGTATACAACAGCATACTAAAACCTGTGTGGACATATGGGCTACAGATATGGAGTACAGCCAGCAAATCAAACCGCGCTATCATCCAACGCTGTCAAAACAAGATCCTACGTGCCCTTGTGAATGCACCGTGGTTCTCAACAAACAATGAAATTAATCGGTACCTGGAAGTCCCCACAGTCGATGAAGAGTCAAAACAAAGAGGAGAACGATATGTGTGTCGCCTCAAAAGCCATGCCAATCCGCTCGCAAGGGCGTTGGTTATTGATCCAAGTGGTACAAGGCGGTTGAAGAGAACCCATGTCTTGGATAACCTTTTGTAATGTGGGAAGAAGGACTGATGAGTCTAGATCCCAAGCGCCAGGAACATATCCACCCATCCGCCTATAGCCCACCAGCTGATTGCGGATATGAAAGAATTCAACAAAAAAAAAAAAAAAAAAACTCCCTTAACGTAAGGCAGAAATGCTGGTTTTCGATCCACCATGCATTTGCGGGGTCTAGGCCTGGGACGGGATGGCAAAGACAATCTACCAATAACAATAAAAATCTACTCGCAAAGACTTCAGTTTACCCGTGATCATGGCCCATGAAACTGTGCCGAAATATCGGGAATCAATAATCCAAGTAATAAGTTAATAATAATTGACGACCTCTGTGGCGCGGCGGGCGAAGGTTCGCCTGCGACGCAGGAGGTTGCGGGTTCGATCCCCGCCTCGGAACAAATATTTGTGCGATCTGCAGATAATTGTTCCGGGTGTTCTGGGTATTTTCTATGTATAATAAAAATATCTATCTATGTAATGTATATATTATATTACGTATATCAGTTATCTAGTTGCCATAACACAAGCTCTGCTTAGCTTGGGGCTAGATAATGTTGTGTGAAATGTCCAGCATTATTTATTTATTATTTATTTATTTAATAATGCTCAAAAATCATGGTAAATATCCCGTTTCTAGTGATAATTATGTTAATAAACATGATAGTTTCAAAAGTTATACCTAAATAGATATATAATCTAAGAAAATATTTATGAAATTCTTTACTGAAGAATGCAAAAAAGATAATATTATATGAAATTGAATGTGAATGCTTTATAAATTACTCAAGACTCGGACTTAAAACCAATATTGCTGTTCATGCCTCACCAAAAGCAGCGGAGGCAACTGAAAACGCCAAGTGACGCAAATGTGAATTCCTCTCCAACAACTAGGTATATTTTAACACTACTTGGCTTTAGTCAAAGTCAATGACAAAAATATTTTATTCATTGAAACCATAAGGATCATTTTGACTCATCTTAAAAAATACATTTACTACTGTTCCAAAACAACCAAACCTAGAAGAATCAGATTAACAAACATGGCTTGGCTTGAATCTTGATCCTTCTTACTAGGTACTAGATGGAAAGCACCAGTGTGGTGCCTCAAGAACAAGAAAAAGATCCATAGAAAAAGAGATTTTAAAATCTTTATGTACTAAGTCAAAAGTAAAATGAGTATCAGTAGGTACCTACAAGTTAATAAGATAGCACATACTACACTTGTTATGTATACCTACTTACTTATAAATGACAAACTAATAATGTTATATGGGTACAGATATACCAAATCAATCGGCAAATTTGTATAGAATTTAATTTGACATTTTAGCAGTTGATGGGATAATTCAAAGCGACATCAGGCCACGCGGCTTTATCATTTTTTGTTCTTCTTATAATAATGGCTTCTGTGGCGGCTTCTTGAGTGTAGTTTAAGGCCAAGGGGCCACGAAATAAGATCTTTTTTTTTAAAAAAAAACGTCCTTGTTATTCGATGCCGCTGGTACCACAGAGGGCTGGCCTGGCTTGGCCATTTAACGCGGGAATGCAGGCAGTGCTCTTGGCCCCTTGCCGTAAATCGATTGTATGATTGATAACAATGCTTTTTGCTTTTATAATAATGTATTGTTAATTCGTTTGTTACCTACTCATTCTGTGATTTAATGTTGAATATAAATACTCTACTCATTAAATATAAATTGAAAGAATACGTTAGAATCCATCTGCATAGGTACTCACCTTGAATTTTCGCCACCGCCAGTAATATCTCAATTTTGAACAAAATTTATATTTTGATAACAACAAGCAACAACTAAACAAAATAGAATCACCGCAATTTTTGACTTGTTTGATTGACTTTGACTTGCTTGAGTTGAATGAATGACTGACACAGATGATAAAATAAAACAATAACGAACGTGACTGACTTTCAAAACTTTTTGATTATTAGCATGACGGTATTCTTCACCCAGTATGAGTAAGAAAGAGAAGGAATATGTTTATGCTCTAGCTCAATAAAATATGAATCTATCATAGGCTGTCATTTTTTTTATGCGGAACGTCGAGCAGATCAGCAGATAAAATAAAAATAACATAACCTCAAAACAGACGAGACGAGAGATAAACACATTCAAAAAACTGCTAAAAATTACCTAAAATCATAGATCTTTACTAAAATGAAACGCCACGTTACAAGCTTATCGAAAAAGCTTTCCCAAAGTAATTACTCAGCAATTTCCCCAATACGTAAGTAGAATTATTAACACTTGTGTATTGTTTAGGAATCAATTTCCGAAATTTATTTCAACTTAATGTCTAATTTGTCAGGGTTTCTGAGCACCAAGGAAGCTTTAGAGCGTAGAAATCATCTATTTTCATTGGAGAAGAAGCGCCAAGTGGAGAATGTCGGTAGAATTGAGAAGATTGAAGTACAATACAAGGGGGTCCCAAAGGATGTATCACTGATCATGAATAAAGATCTTTCAACGCCTTACGAGTGTGCTAGACGTAAGTATCATACAGTCCTTGTGTAAAGCGCGTTCACTATAACTTGTCCCATGACTATTTTTGATCTGGTCCATCGTAAGAAAACTGGCCAAAATCACAACATTTAAAAATGAAATACAACAAACTATTTAAAAGCCCGGCTTTTAAATAGTTTGTTGTATTTCATTTTTTCATTATCCTTAAATCAGGCAATAATTCATCTTGTTTATACAATTCTAAAGGTTCTTTGTGAATAAAACAGTTGACTTGGGCTCAGAACATTTATTAATTTGCAGATCTGACAGAATGGCATGTAGATACAAGTGCACTGGCATTGCTAGACGGTACGGTGTACTGGGACATGCACAGACCTCTGAATGAAAGCTGCACATTAGAAGTAAGTTGTATCAAGTTAACAGAGAATATGATTTAACTCATAGAATAGCTTGTAGAGGTTCAAACCCCTGAGGTAGGGAGATAGGGGGCCTCCGTGTCAGTTGTACTACTAAGAAGTACAACTGGTAGTACAAATGACACACCTTTTTATCTCTAGTACAACTATATATAACTAACATGGGTGTGCTCACACCATTTTCGTGGTTGTTAACCTCCTATTTTTTTTTTATACTAGAGATACAAGTTTTCTGTTATTTTTTTATAAGAGATACAAGTGTTCTGTTGTTTTTTACACTAGAGATTGAAGTTGAAGTTGGTTGAAGTTTGAGTTCAACTTACTTAATTAGAATTCAAAAAGTCGAGTGAATGTACTTGTATTTTTTGTAGTTGTACTAGAGATACAAAGGTGTGTCATTTGTACTACCAGTTGTACTTCTAAGTAGTACAACTGACACGGAGGCGATAGGGGTGGGAGTTATTGGGATCCGATTGGCCTATCGGCATAATATGCCATGCCAATGTGCCAACGACTCCTATGGGTCCAATCGTACTCATTGATTAAATATCTTGAGAAAGTATTGACTGAAAATCCTATTAGATATCATGCCTATCCTATGTCAGTATGCCTATCCTATGTCAGTATGCCTATCCTATGTCAGTATGCCTATTCGCAAGTAGAAATTCACTGCTGGATATAGGCCTCTGCCATATAATGCCACGAAGAACAGTCTTGAGCCACAGACTTCCAGCTTCCTGTAAAATGTTGTTAATCCATCGAGAGAGATGCCTCCCTACACTGCATCAACGCTTACAAACTTAATACGCTGCTAACCATAGAGATAGTGAATTTGAAAGGCCTTCATTCTTTACAGCTTTTAAACTTCCAATCACCGGAGCCACAGCAAGTCAACAAGGCCTTCTGGAGGACCTGTTCCATGATGCTGGGAGCCTGTGCCAATGCAGCCTTCAAGGATACCGTCTCAGTTAAGCTACACAGCTTCCCTGGACCTGACAGTAAGGAGATGGAGTTTATTTATATTTCTTTCATAGTGTTTTCATAGATCTGATATGCTTGTGTTGTGACATACAATTTTAGCTCCTTTTTGCGAAAACTTTTAGAACCATTAACAAATACGTTTTAAAGATGTCCCTTTTTACAGCTTTCATTAAACACTTTTAACTCTCAATCCTAACTCCTCTAAAATCACTCGCAAAACTCGAACTTGGCTGTAAATTTCCACCACTTCCTATGTTTGCGCCAAATTTCGTGTTTTTAAGGGGCCTGCGAAGGCCGCTAGCAAATTCAATTTGAAGCGAGGGTCAACATCAGCTATCTCTGTTTGGCACCGGGGCCTCTCCCCCTGCATGCGCGATAGGTGTTCAAGCCGTTCGGAAATTAGGTTGTGTTCCATAATACCAAAAATGATGAATAAAAACTTAATGTTAAGATTTTTCATATCTTGTTGTAAATCTGTAACTTGACAACTTGTTGACTTGATGCTATGTTCCTAATCACAGTATACTAGAAAATACGTTGTTTTTAATACGAAACAAATAAGATGAAAACATGTCGTAAAAGTCTTAAAAATATACAAAATGGAATTCGCTTACATTTCGTTTTAGGTAAGTATTTTGAAACAAGAAATATCAAGGAACCTAGATAAATACTACCCAAATCCGAATAATGCCATAATATGGTGGAAATATGTTTGAATTACAAATGATTATGGTATTACGTTTGGATGGGCATTTTATCCTGCGCTGGTCCATTAAGTTGATTAATTACGTTGTTGGTTCTTGATAGATTTACAGACATATGTCAAAGTGATTTCTAAGTTTTTCCGATTCCCAATTTTTTGTCTGAATTCTAAAAAAAAATTAACCTTGTACTCCTCTCAGTCCGCAGTGGCTCATTCATCTACGACATTGACCTCCCCTCCCTGCCTGACTGGAAGCCCTCCGCACAGGAGCTCCAGACCCTCAGCGCTGAATGTGTCAAACTGGCTCGAGCCGGCTTGGCTTTAGAGAGGTTGGAGGTCAGCGAAGAATTGGCCAAGGAGATATTCCTCGGAGACGACCATAAGAGCCAACAGGTGCCCAACATCGCACATCATGCGGACGGTAAGATTAGATAAGATAAGATAATTTTTCTTGTCACCTGTCGGTAAGAGCCGACAGATACCCAAAATCGCACATCATGCTGACGGTAAGAGCCGACAGGTGCCCAAAATTGCACACTATGCTGACGGTAAGAGCCGACAGGTGCCCAACATCGCACATCATGCTGACGGTAAGAGCCGACGGGTCCTCAGCATCGCGCATCATGCTGACGGTGAGAGCCGACAGGTCCTCAACATCGCGCATCATGCTGACGGTGAGAGCCGACAGTTGCCCAACATCGCACATCATGCTGACGGTAAGAGCCGACGGGTCCTCAGCATCGCGCATCATGCTGTCGGTGAGAGCCGACAGGTACTTACGCAAACATCGAGGAGGTTCTTTCAATACCACAAGGCCCTTCATAGCCACCATATCTTAAGAAGACGTCACCGGTAGCTAACAAATGGGCGCTCAAGCCTTTTAGCACGCGATCTAAGTTTGCTTCTGATTTGCCTATTATTTCTTCAAACTCCATGAAACTTTGTACATAAGATAGTGTACAGTTAGCGCGTCCCATAAACGGACAGCCTGAGTAGTCATAGTAGGATGATGTGTGTACTGCAGGGCGATTCTAAAACGTCGGAAACGTTTCCGATCGGATTCGTTAGTTTTTCTTTTCGATGTGGTAAGTAACTAAAGCAATTTTCTCTAGTAAAACACAGTAAAAAACAATAAATATTGTATACTAGCGGCCCGCGCGCGACTTTGTTCGCGTGGTCCCGGTGTTCCCGGTGCATTTATGAACACAACAAGATAAGATAATATAAGATAAGTTTATTTGCCAGAACATTGTAAATACAATAAGGTCTTAAACTAGAAAAAGTCCAATATGTTCTACCTTATAACTAGGCATGCAAATTTTCAGATGGGTAATATGATTAATATAAAATCAATAAAATTAGAATAATAATTGAGATTTAAACAATGAACTAAGTAAAATAAAAATGACAATAATTTGGTTAATCAATAAAAATTATAATCGAAAATCCCTATATTGTAAAAATTGATTTAAAGAATAATAGCATCTACCCATCAGCCATTTTTTTAATTTAATATTAAATAAATTTCCAGTTAGATTTTTAAGATCCTCTGGTAGATTATTGAAAATTTTTATCGACATATAATAGGCCTGATTTTGCGTCATTTTTAGATTATATTTTGGGTTGTAGAGTCTGTTGTTCGATCTATCCCTTAATTTTATTAGTAGAAACTCCTTATTTTTCCTGAATAATTCGGGATGCTGCTTCACAAACTCTGCCGCTTGTTTAATGTAGAGACATGGGAGAGGAAGAATATTATATTTCTTGAAAAGAGGCTTACAAGAGTCCAGAAAGTGAGCTCCGCATAAAGAGCGTATGCACCTCTTTTGAGCTCTGAATGCTCTATCGAAATCCGCACTGTTACCCCATAAAAGTAATCCATATTGAAGTGAAGAGCCAACATGACCGTGGTATGCGCTAAGGGCTACTTCTCTCGAAGCCATCTCGCGTAGTCTTTTTAAAACGTATGCATAACTGCTGAGCTTACTACATACCTTATCAACATGAATTTTCCAGTTTATATTTGCATCTAAATGTATGCCTAGAAATTTGATTGAACTAACTTCTTCGATTTTTGTATTATTAAATTTAATGTCAAGGTTTAAAGGACTGCGTCTAATTGTTTGGAATTGCATGAGTTTTGTTTTTTGTAAATTAACCCTAAGATTATTATTACTTAGCCAAGTCACTATGTCAAAAATTGCATTTTGGATGTCATATTCAAAGTTATTTATGTCATTAGATTTAATTATTATTGTTGTATCGTCTGCAAATAGAACAGTCTCGTGGTTAGTAGCATCGGGGAGATCATTAATATAGAGTAAGAAAAGTGCGGGCCCTAGAATGCTACCTTGGGGAACACCATACTTGTTCAGCTTAAAATCCGATCTATATCTTATTTTCCTCATCGAACGATCAACTCTACTTATCTCTATACATTGGTGCCTATTTTTGAGATAACTTTCAAACCATTCATTGGCCGTACCTCTAATGCCATGTTTATGTAGTTTTGCTAGTAATTTCTTATGGTGAATAAAATCAAATGCCTTGCTCATGTCGAAGAACAATGAGACAACACGTGAACCAGAATCAATAGATTCGGAAATAGATTTTAGTAAATTGAAGTTTGCTAACATGGTCGATTTATTCTTAAGAAACCCATTTTGTTCTTCTTTAATGATTCCGAATTTAGTCATAAAACAGTTAAGCCGTTTAAGCATCGCCCTTTCAAAAATGTTAGACATGATTGGGATCAATGCGACTGGCCGGTAATTGTCAATATTAGTAGTATCTCCTTTTTTGTGTAAGGGTTTTATAATGGATAATTTAAGAATGTCCGGAAAAACGCCTTCGTTAAATGAAAGGTTGATTATGTGGCTAAGAGGTCTTGAAATATAACGCGAGATCTTTTTAAGAATGACCGTAGGTAGCTCGTCGTATCCAACTGAATTTGTATTTCGAAGCGATAATATAATCTTATGAATTTCATCTGGAGTAACCGGCATCAGAAAGATACTGCTATGACAGCTTTGGAAGTCATCCTTGCACGATATGGTACTTATATTCTCATTTGTTAGGTTTATGAAATGATCATTAAAAGCAGATGCAATATCAATTGGTTTAGTCAAGACATTTTTTTCTGAGGAAATTTTTTCAATTTCCTGTTCTGAAATGTGAGAGCCGCTTTTTGTCTTAATTATGTTCCACATCGCTTTAGCTTTATTTTTACTTTTTTGTATATAATTTAGACTACTTATCCTCTGGCTTTGTAAAATGCAGCGCCTGAGGGTCTTTGAATAATTAATGTATTTTGATTTATTTACACATTTACTGGCGGCATTAAATTGATAGTTAAGATAGAGTCGCCTCTTGGTTAGACAAGATTTTTTTATACTTTTGGTTAGCCATTTAGTAGTGTGAGTTTTATTCGATTTTATTTTTATATTTATTTTAGGGAAACACAAGTCAAAACATAATTTTAAATAATCATAAAAAATGGAATACGATCGATTAGTGTCATTTTCAGACAAAACATCCGAAAAAGTCAGTGACGATATTGACTCTACGAATTTTTTTCATTACTTTGGCATAAGTCACGCTTTTCATCAAACCAATACGGTCTTGATAGTTTGATTTTTAAACTGAATTGTAGAGTCTGGCCTGTGTTGTGGTCAGATAAATTAAGCTCATGCGTTCGTCCTGTTGCCGCAGAGATGTTACTCATAATATGGTCGATACATTTATTTTTCCTAGTGGGTTGATTTATGTGTAACCGCAAATTATAACCAGAAATTAGATCTTTTAGTATTTTAGAATATTTGTTAGGCTTTAACGTGTCAATATTGATGTCACCCGCTAGTACAATTTTTTTATGTTTTTTTGATATTTGAAATAGTAATGCATTCAAATTATGAAACAAAACCAAAATCAAATGAGTCTGCCCAGCCGTTCTCGAGTTTTAGCCAGACAAACGAACAGCAATTGATTTATATATATATATATATAGAGGACAAACGAACAGCAATTGTTTTTTTTATATATAGAGGATTACTGTGATTTACTAGAGAAAATTGTTAGAAAATTGTTTTAGTTACTTACCACATCGAAATGAAAAACTAACGAATTCGATCGGAAACGTTTCCGACGTTTTAGAATCGCCCTGCAGGTGTCTGGAGTTGGAGATTTGCTTGTTCCACTAGTATGGTGGAACAAATAGGTTAACCACAAAATGAACCAGTTGAGACGAAGATGGTTGTTTGTTGCAGGCAAAGTGACGTTGTACAGAATGGGCAAGCATATAGACATCTCGAAGGGTCCAATGATCAGCAACACATCGCAGATTGGAGTCATCACTGTCGCATCCGTACATAAATTGGAAGGTAAGATCTCTTGACTGTTGAATTCCTGAAATTCAGGGTTGATAGACAATGATACCTATGATGTAAACGAATTAACGAAAAAACCTGAAATTGTTAGTAGTAGAACTTCTTGTGAAAGAGTTCGTCCGGGGAAGTACTACCACCGTACCTATTTTTACCGCCAAGCAGTAGTGTTCGCATTGCTGTGTTTCGGTTTGAAGGGTACGGGTGCCGGTGTAATTACAGGCACATGAGACTTTCATCTTTATGTCTCAGGGTCGGCAGCGCGCTTGTGATGCCTTTGGTGTTGCAGGCGTCCATAGGCTACGGTAACTGCTTGCTGCTTCGGTGGTGGGCCGTATGCTTGTCTGCTTGCCAAGTAGCATAAAAAAACCGTATGGTTTGAAATAAATGAATATGAATCGTTCACTGAAGCGTCAGGCGCTAACAAGCGCAAAAAAACTTGTGGCACGGCATCGTCGTTTCTCTGCGGCGCGTAGTGTTGTCACCGAAACTAAACTAGAGTCCCGAATTCCGAGAGATAGGTATGTCGGTGATCTTGGTTCCTGAACCAAGAAAAACCTGATTCTTCATAAACTAACACACTTCATAAATGGATGTTTCGATCTAGGTACTTTTCCTGATACACTAAAAGTAGCGAAAGTCATGCCAATCTATAAAACCAGTAGCAAAACAGACCCGGGTAATTACCGTACGATTTCGGTTCTTCCAATATTGACAAAAGTTTACGAAGTTTACATTAAAACACTTTATTTGTGAGAATCAATGTGGGTTAACAAGCGTAGCGTGTGCTGTCTAGCATTTTTTTTTTGCTGATGTTTATTGAATTTTGACTACCTTCCTAAGGTTTTTAAGTTCTCATTTACTATGTATCACCAACTCCTTGCTCCGAGGCACCACACAGGCGCTTCTCACCTAGTGGTAAGACGGATCATCAAAGTAAGCCAAGCCGTGTTTGTTGCCTGATTCTTCTAGGCTTGGTCGCGTTGGAACACGAGTAATTTTAGTTTATAAGACGATTCAAAATGATCCTTGTGATTTCAATGAATAAAATTGTTTTTGACTTTGACTTGTTCAGACCGAAATCAAACACACTCCCTACAGCTAGACCTATAGTCCAGTCAGTGAGGGGGTTTGACCCTGACAATAATTCCTCTGTCGCTGAAACTTTGCAGTGTGATAAAGTAAAGTTCATAAATTACGGTTGACAAGTTATCCATGATTTTTTTTTATTTTTAATTGTTGTATTTCTACCTAAACATGAAAATCACTAATAACTTTTGGTGGAAAATTGCTCTGTCCAAAATTCCTTCGGTATATGTTAGTATACATTAATAAGTATACATATGTAACGGTATCCAGGAATATTTCGATTTCAGTGAGACAGAAATTTAAGAATATCTGTTTTTTTATCACAACTTTTTCAGGAAAATTGCTCCGTCAGTTTTAATTTTTTTGTACTTGTAAGGTTGTTTAAACTAATCGCCTTGCAGAGTTATCCAAAAGATTTGCCTTTTTGTTCATAGTTTTATGGATTTTTGGAAATAACTTACGGCGGAAAATTGCTCCGTCCATTTTTATTCATTTGTTAGTTACAGTATACTTTATTATAATAGAATTTTAAGTTATCCAATAAAATTTCGCCAAAACACATAAACACATAAACTTTTAAATATCAACATTTCATACTTAGACAATTTTCGTACCGCGCAGAGTTCTGTGGGCTCAGCACGAACAATTAATGTTACCGAGACGCAATCGAGACGATCTCAAACGTCAAATATTGGCCAAAGACACAGGAGTGACTTGAAATTTCCAATATTTGTGAGTAGATATTTGAAGTTTACTATCGTGTCTTCGTAACTTTAGATGTTCGTGTTTGGGCCTCAGATAATACAGCGGGCACCGCACCACGCATGCGCTCCGCGCAAGGTCTGCCAGATATACCGCTTTTCCTTTTTTGACACAGCTTTTTTGCTTAGGGATCCGCATTCCGTTTTGGTTATCGAGGTTCTGTTTTTTTTTTGGATGATACTATGAGCAACTTTTTTATCACTTTTACACCGAAAAAAAACGCCTAAAAGTAGCTGTCCTTAAACTTATCTCCAAAATAACGTAAAAAAGATGTGGAAAAAATAAGAATATTGAGAACACGATGAAGAATTAAACGAAAGTTATCGCGAGTGTCTGTTAAAACAATCAAAACTATAACGCTATTGAAAATTCTCCCAGGGACACTCAACTCGTTTTTGAATAAAAAATTAAAATAAATTACTTACTGAAAATATATCAAAATCATGGAAAACTACCACATTCAAAACAGTCAGTCAGCACACCCACTCGAGTACTTACGACTCGCACTTGGCAAGCTTATTTTGTATGTAGTCGTACTTTTTTTAAATCTCGTTAGAAATCAATTGAAACATACTGGCCACCTAGAAGTCGTCATAAAAACAGCCAACGCATCGAAGAAGAAATGATCCACGTTACAAAATTTGACAGTTTAGGTAAGACCACAAAATATAGAAATAGACAGAAGGTCCGCTCCCACCGTCCTTGAAAATAATTACCTAAACTTGCCTGACTCACTAAGGTTGCTACTGTATTCATTCAGAATTTTGAAAAGGAGTAGATTATTAGGAGTTGGAACAAGTTACAAACAATCTCGTTTGGAAAGGTGAAGAACGTTTTCATTTGGTTGTATTTAAACAACCAAATACACTGCAAGCGTAATAATACCGCTACTCATTTTGTTAACAAGTGACAAATGCCTGCACTCGCTATTATAGTCGCGACTGAGCTCTGCCCCCTTATTCGCTATGACCAAACGTGACATAACACGGGCTCGTTACGATATCTGCGTGGAATCATCGCTAAATAGCATGGGTGACGTCACACGTTATTGACAAGGAATCTCTTAGGTCATAGCGAATAACCACCCTGCTCGAGATTGCGTGAGAATACATGTAAACGTAAAGTCAATGTGTCCTTACCAGAAATGGCGCTATGTTCTGAGTGGACCCTCTGTAGCTGTTTGTTCACGACGACTCTGTCTCTCATTTTTTTTCGTCTGAGAAACTTTACGATTTTGCTTCGGCTTTCAACTTCTATGTTCTTCTAACGTTAGGTTCAATTTGGCTCTAACTTTTTTCATACAAATATTAAACTTACAAGCACTTAGAAGCCGAAAGAAACATTATTTATTATTATTTCGTTCTTGAGATATCGTGAGAGTCAGCAAGTAGGTGAGTGATATTTGCCTTATATATATATTGATTCTCATTGATCAAAACTATTGTCTCAAGAAGTAGTAAAAGTAGCTCCCGGCGGCTGTGCGCGTAATGTTGATAGTCTAAAATGCGTATGCGACGCCGAAATTTGATTGGATACTTTAAAATGCTGTTGTATTTAAGTGTACTTTAACTAATAAATGAATAAAAAAGGACGGAGCAATTTTCCGCCGAAAGTTATTTCCAAAAAACCATAAAGCTATGAACGAAAAGGCAAATCTTTTAGATAACTCTGCAAGGCGATTCGTTTAAACAACCTTACGCGTACAAAAAAATAAAAACTGACTGAGCAATTTTCCTGAAAAAGTTGTGATAAAAAAACAGATATTCTTTAATTTCTGCCTCACCGAAATCGAAATATTCCTGGATACCATTACATATCTATACTTATTAATATATATTAACATACACCGAAGAAATTTCAGACTGAGCAATTTTCCACCGAATGTTATAAGTGATTTCCATGTTTAGGTAGGAATACCTAATTTAAAAATAAAAAAAATCCTAGATAACCTGTCAACCGTAATCTATAAAC
Source organism: Epirrita christyi (assembly GCA_951392215.1). Lineage (NCBI taxonomy): Eukaryota > Metazoa > Arthropoda > Insecta > Lepidoptera > Geometridae > Epirrita > Epirrita christyi. The sequence goes on along the minus strand of OX595858.1, from coordinate 1,771,300 downwards.
CTTACTTTATCACACAGCAAAGTTTCAGCGACAGAGGAATTATTGTTAGGGTGTGCATACAAAGAATTGCCTCGTTCATCGGACTACTAGTAACCAAAATAAAACTTAGTATAAACAAAAAGCAACTCTCAATTGGTATTTTTATAGATCTTAAAAAAGCTTTCGATACTGTCAATCATGAATTATTAGTAAATATTTAAATTAAATTATATTGGGGTTACTGGACTTGCACTTGAAGTGTTAAAATCATATCTTGCGTGCGCGTGTTGAAGCCAAGTAGTGAAAATTAGCCAAATACAAAGTTCCCCTGAATCAATAACATGTGAAATAAGTGAATGTATAATAAGATGAGGTGAGGAATATATATTCAATTCCAAATAAACAATAATTTCGATGATTTTGTGTTCCAGGGTCATCAGACAGTCCTTTGAACCAGCTGTACAGATTCCAGGGCATGGCGCTGCCCAGGGGGATCGGACTCAACCACTTCGCCTTGTCCATACTCGTCGATAGGGCGAAGAAACTGGTACGTTTACATTTATTACCCTCGCTTACCTATGATAGGGCGAATAAACTGGTAAGTTTACTTTCATTCCCTTTGCTGACCTATGATGGGGCAAATATGTTGGTATATAACCTTCATTCCCAATTGCTTACCTATGATAGCCTATATCCCCTGTGATGCTAGGGCGAATAAACTAGTATGTTTACCTTTGTTGCTTGCTTATTGATTGAGCGAAGAAACTGATAAATACACAGGGTGTCCACTGAATGCAAAAAAACCTTAACCATTGCCTTACAAATTTTCAATTGTATTACAACAATACCGACGAGCGGAGCGAGCCGCGAAAAGTGTAGGGTGACGATAAGAGAGCAGCCTAAGTTGTCCAACAAGCTCGGCGAGTGGAGCCGCGATAAATTGGGTTAGTTACGGGCGTATATTAGTTATAGCGACAGTTTTTTATATAATTTCCATTACAGAACCCAGCTCGGTCGCCCCTCAGCAGACTCGTCGACTCCAAAGACGAGAAAGTAGCTGCCACCGCATAAATAGTAACTACATAGTAATAATTAGTAGTAGAGATATTTGTAAGTTAATAAAAATTTATGATGTTACATGGCGTTCATTATTTCATGATCAATCGCCCGCGGTAACGCCAAATCTATTATAATTTCGAGATAATCATAATCATAGCCGTGGCGCTTCAGTCTCCTCTCGTGGATGTCGTAAAAGCATACAAAGGGATTACACCAGGGCAGCAGCATCTACCCGAGTAACACCAAACTGTGATCACCAATCCGCCTGCCAAGTGTGGTGATTATGGAAAACCCCCCCCAGCCCCCCCGTCCAGCAGTGGACATAAACAGGCAGGTGATGATGATGACTCAAAATACGAATTTGTTCTTTATTATTTTATTTATTTAACAAAAACAAATACCTACGCTTAGTACGTTACGACGGAGTGGATACCCATCCCAAGATCTATCCCCTAGGTAGACAAAAGCCCATTCGTTTTTTTTACGAATCAAGCCAAATTGCTTACACTTAACAATAATTACCACTTCAAAGCTTCATTACTAAACGGATCTCTGTTTTGAAAAAGGGTTCATGAATCCTCGTTATTTTTTAATAATAACTTTTCATTTAAAAAACCGACTTCCGCCATTGTATTCGACTAAATATTTGGATGAAAAAAAAATGATGAAAGAACCATAGTGGTGAAAGGATTATGATACTTTTTGAACGCAAATGCTTGGTTTGTTGCTGAAAATGTCAAAATCGCCATATGTATGCCTACAATATTTGAGGAGTTCCCTCAATTCCTCATGGATCCCATCATCAGAACTGCATTCTGAAAAAAATGGGACCAATCTGGAAGTAAATCTATTCAAATAAAAAAATAATTTTTCAAATCGGTTCATAAAAGCCGGAGATATGCGGAAACAAACATACAAAAAAAAAAAAAAAATACAACCGATTTGATAACCTCCTCCTTTTTTGGGAAGTCGGTTGAAAAGTACATAATAAACGTGAATAAATATTGATTTGGAGTCCACTTTGCTGAACAAAGGCCTGTCCAATAAAATAAAGCTTCCATCCAGACTTTCTGCATCTGTTACCATGTCCTCGGTCCATCAAGTGGGGAGCCCTACACTACGTTGGTCATCCAGGGTGTGCCTTTTTTAACAGACTTCAATAAAAGGAAAAGTTTCTCACTTCAACTGTATGTTTTTTTATGTTTGTTACGCGATTACTCCGCCAATTATAAATTGATTTTTACAATTCTTTTTTTTTTTTTCGTTGAAATTTTATCGAAATTAATAAAGGACTTTTTGAAAGAAGTATGTTTTTGTTTTTTTTTTTAAATTAACTTCATATTATGTATTGTTATGCTTTCATAAAGCATATGAGCCTCTACGAAACACACTGAAGCCTTTCACCACACTGGTTCACACTGGTCATAAGACCCTTTTCAGAGCCACCATACTTCAATCTGATCACTGCCCAAAAAATAACCATTAGCACAAAGTACTAGTATTGATAGTATTTCATCAATTTAATCAGATTTAGGCTTTTTTGGATCTGAAGGTCCTTCCTCCTCAGTCTGGAATATAGTTTTTGGCTGAGTCTTCTTGTAAGCCGGCGCAACCCAGAACGGATTCTCCTCAGCATCTTTTGCAAACTTCAAAATAGCTTCCCTTGGATCCTGTTCATCATCAACTCTCTTACTCAGACCCAGGTTCCTTATAACAAAGGAGCTCAGGGTACTACCTGATGCTGCGACTCTTCCACCTTGCCCTGACGTTATAGGGAGGTCCGGTCGTTTAGATTTCACAGGGTCCAATCTATCTTTTTCCATTTTCTTCTTGTTTGTTCTGAGTTTCTCCTGTCTGAATAGAGGTAACGCGTGAGGGGTTATGATTTGCTGTGAGCTAACAATCTCTAAAGACTGCTTCTTCCTGTGTGTCTTGACAATGCACAGTTTTGCGCCACGGAGCGATCTTTTCTCGTCGAAGTAACATTTAACTATGCCGTTTCCGCAACCAACAAATATTTGGTTCAATTTCGCGTGCCATACAGCCTTTATCACGTGAGATTTAGTTACATTTATATGTGTTACAGTCTCAAAGGTCTTTGTGTTATAGAATATCAGTTGCCCAACATCCTGCCCTCTCTCCAACGACACACCTGTGAATACCATCGAATCGTCTGGACTGAAACCACAATCAGTCTGCTCGTATCTTGAAAACAAATCTTTGAATGTATTGAGAGGTTTCTTGAAGCTTCTGAGGTCCCAGACCTTGAGCGTCTCATCATTGCTTCGACTGCACAAGTAATTGCTGAGGTATGAGTAGGAAATGCTGGATATCTCTGTTTGTTTCTGGTGCGCATCACGGAGTAGCATGGTGGTATTGACAAAGTTGCGTCGCGAGTCCCACATTTGAATGGAGCCGTCGTAACACCCGCAAGCGATGGTGTTGCTGTCTCTGGAATAGGCGCAGGAAGTTGGGTTGGTCTTCAGGCCGCCTTGCTGCCGCGGCTTGATGATGGACTTGTGTTGCTTGGGGTTGTCTGTGTGCCAGACACGCAGTGTGCCATCCTGTGAGCTTGTGAGGAACTCCTGGCGCGTCTGAGGATGCCAGCAGCCGCTATTCAGCGAAGCCGTGTGACCTTTTGTTCTGAAAATAAATAAAATACTATAATTATCACTAGAAACGGGATATTTACCATGATTTTTGAGTTTTATTGATTCCCGATATTTCGGCACAGTTTCATGCGCCATGATCACGGGTAAACTGAAGTCTTTGCGAGTAGACTTTTATTGTTATAGGTAGCCGTAACAATCTACCCTCTTTCTCACTCTTTTATTACGAACACCCCTACCATCAGTTTCATTGTCACACTTAACTCCATCTCGACACAACCATAACCATTGTTATTAACCATGATAGTTTCAAAAGTTATAAATAAAATACTGTGTTTTTCTTTTATAGAACCCTGAGTCTCGTAGTTATTGTAAATTCAATTCGCAATCTAATCTCATCTCAGTCAACTGTCACGTCTGTCACTGCGTGCTTACATGTACTAACAATTACTTAATCTTTGCATGCATAAGTTATCTTTCTCACTCTAACAAAAGCATTCCTGAGGCCTTATGAGCTCTTATAGCGATTCAGTACAAAATATCAGTTCCGTGATGTCCGCAGCTATAATATTTAAAGAGTAGCAGAAGGCCTATAGACTTCTGCGATTAAAGTTATTCAATGATGATGGATGTCAACGACTAACCAATATTTTATACTGTTACTTACAACTTACTGTTAATAGTTTTTGAACTAAATCGCTATAAGCGCCCATGGTCCATCTGAGCGACAGAAAGGTTGATGATCAAAATATGACTGAGATGAGAATATATTGTCAATTGAATGTAGAGTCAATTCACAATTATGATTAACATAACAATATAACACCCAACAGTCACTGACATAGTCATAATCCCACACTAGGATTCCCTGTGTCGTGGGAATCAAGAACTACAAGTACCATGCCCAGACCCGGAACAAATATTTGCAGATCATACAAACATTTGTCCCGCAGCAGGAATCAAACCCGCAACCTCTCGCATCTCAGCCGGCTACACGCCCGCCGCGCCACAGAGGTAGTCAAATTGAATGTAGAGCAGGGCCATCTTCTAATTCTAATTCTAATTCTAATTCCAAGTGGGGGTGTTAAGACCTGCACTGATGTCCCGCTGTGGGGTGTATTGTGCATTGTCCCCCTGTGCTAACCCTACCCCAGCCAGCCCAGCTCCTTAAAGTAACGGAGCAGGACTTTGGGTTGGTGGCAACACCGTTGAAGTGTGTCCGAAGGCGTCGATGATGGAGAGCAGGATACAAGTAGCTCCTGCAAACCCGTCTTGGCCCTGGTTTCTTTTGTAGCCGCACAATGCAGGATCACGTGCTCCACCGTCTCTTCTTCCTGCAAGCAGCCCCGGCACAGCCCGCTGTCAGTGGCAGGGCCATCTTTACCAATGGGAATTGCCCATCAAGTCAGGCAATGCTTGGTGAAGATGCGTATTAGTCTACTTACCTAGCCATATCATTAATGTACTGGTCTCCCTTCACACACTCAAGCACTTCGAAGCCATCTCGATCGAGGACCTTGGCTTGTGCGGAGCCACTCACCACCAGGATGGAATCCCCAGTGGCTGAGTACTGCAGACAGCGGATGGGGTGGTTCTCACACGGTTGGAGTGTCCTGAATGAGCGAAGAGATGAGTCCATTCCTGAAAAAGCCAAATTACTGGTCACACACTGTTGTAACAATCCATGATGAGGAAATCCATACAAGAACCAAGTATTTTTTTTTTTTCTGAAGGTCTAAATGCATTTGGCCTCAGATGGCCGATGCTGTGTTACCGGACTTATGGTAAGCGCAGAAGGCGCTCAACCGTTATAATTAGGTTGGGGCAACTAGCGCAAGGGCACCACTTAGGTACGGACCTCGGCTTGGGTCGTTGCCAGATTAGGAAAACGCCCCGGAACATGCTTGTAACGGTTTAGGCGTGTGGTACAGAAGGTACTGAAAAGACTGGAGGATAGGAGCAAACGCCCCGGAACATGCTTGTACTGGTTTACACTTAAGAGTGTTCGACCCCGCCGGCGGGGTCGCTGTATCTGTGTAGTGTTTACTCTGTCGTGATTGGATGACGACGCCCCCGCATTCGCGGCGGTGATTTCGTCATCCGGGACAAGAACCAAGGTCATCAACATAAAAATTAACAAGATGAATTACAATTTTGTGCTGTGGTGTGTCCGGCTTAAGAATACACCCCTCCTCCTACTCCCATGGATCCATTAAAAGTCTTACTAAGGGATTATAGCAGGGAATGTGCAGCAGCATCCACCTGAGTACTTAACACCAAACTGCAATCAGCCGATCACCAATCCGCCTGCCAAGCTTAGTGATTATGGCAAATGCCCCCATTGTATTCAACGGGGGAGGCCTGGTCCAGCAGTGGACGTAAACAGGATGGTGATGTGATTTACATGGACTGGACCATTTAAGGTCATCTGTCAAAGCTTAACCCTTAAGTGTTGGTACCCAGCCAAACAGCCTTTGGTGTTCTACTAAGTTAACAGTAGTAAATGAGGATTTGTTTAAAAGATAAATAGGAAGTAAATAGTTCGAACAACATCCGTCCATCTTTTGGATCATTTGTAAATCGCACCATATATTATATACAATAAATTTAATCTAAATAAAAATCACAAAGAACGGTTTCAGGCATTAATATATGGCTTTAAGTATTTCTAACCTGCAAAATCCCAGAAAGATACATCATAGTCGACAGAACCGGTCGCCAGCCGAGCACCTGACGGGTCCACTGCTAATGCCACAACTGCTTTGGAGCCGTGAAGCATTTCCACCTGAAGTTCAAAGATACATAATTTATAACAAGTTCTAGTAAAGGGACAAATGGAAAGATTTGGGGGAGGCATTTGACAAGCTGTGGGATGAGGCAAGTTAAAAAAAAATACCATGCACATTTGTAGTCAAAAACACAAGGGTGTATAAGTAGCGGCACATAAGTGTAGCGCTGAACGAAACGTGGAGGGGATAGTTGCACATGTTTACGGTCACGCACGCATGCAATTAGTATAAGATAGATAGATAGAGATCCCCCCCCCCAAGAACCCTACTTTTGACTTGAGCGCAATAACGGTCAGCGCTAGAGTTCATGCCGCTAACTGTACCCATAAACCAACCGATAATGTAGTTTGTATATCCAATCCTATAGCAGGATTGAAACCCTGCTGTAGGATATAGCTGCTGAAGGTGTTCTAGATAAAAAAAAGCAGGACTTATCAGCTCCTGGAGTCTAATTTTTGACTGGCTTCATTTGTGCCTTTGTTGTTTAAGTCTACTGTCATGACTAATGGGTTGTCTTTGGAATGATGTTAAGCCTCTTCACAACAAGAAAGTTATGACAATAGTTTTTCAATTATTTGAGGCGCATTCAGCAAATGGTCCCAACATGTTTACCTCTAGAAAAGCTTGTAGAGATTTTGAGAGCCTAGTAGAGGAGTAGGGGATAAGGGTGGGGGGAGTAGATCGGGCTAATGGCAAAAAATGCCCTGCCAATGTCTATTAAACTACATAAGACAACATAGCAAATTAGTGAGTCTGATCAGACTTGGCACTGGTTTAAGGTCTAAGTCAATAACTTTTTGTTCTGAATTTCTAGAATCTTAAGTCAACTGTACCTAAAGAAACACAGAAAACTATCTACCAGTTTGCGTGTAAGCTAACAAAATAAATACATACCTCATGTGACTGAGGAATCCTCTTTATGTAGCTCAATTCGTCATCATCGGATCCGCTGAGTTCATCATAACTATCTGACTCTTCATCACCTTTTTTACTACCTGCTTTATGTTTTGGTGGACCAATCAATTCTTCATCATCTTCAGCCAAATTTGGCGGCAACGGCGGACCGATGAGGTCGTCATCCTCTTCCGTATTGTCTGTGGCCTCTACAGCAGCAAGAATCTTTTTTTTATTGATTTCCTCAGCAACTTTCTTGGCTTGCATTACCATTTCATCTATATCAACATTTTTTGCTTTCTTGCCAAAGTTTTTGAATCCAATTGCTTGCTGTATTTGCTGGCTCTCTAAATCATCAGCCAGTTCTTCGATTTCCTTCGGTTCTTGGATGGGAATGCGGCCAAAAGTGCCGAACCCAGACGTCAAGGCATCTTCACTGTTTTTGGGAATTTCTGGAACAGTTTTCGCTTTGAAACTGATCTTTCCGAATGATATACCCTTTTTATTCATTTTTTAACACTTCCCTCTTGGTTTTAGAGGACTTTTACGTAGAAGCTAGTCATGGCATGAAAGATTAGTTGGTTTGTTGTTCTGCTCGCAAGTCACAATTGCAATAGGGTTCTTCTATGCTAATTAATAAATACCTACCTCACTCAGCAGGCTTGTAACCTCTCGATATTAAGAACATAATATAAATAAATAACTATCTTCTAGGTTCTGCTTGCTACGATTTTTGAACACAAGAAAGAACTATGAAACAACAATCGGACGACCCTTGGACGAATTGTCATCACAATCACAGACTAAGGAGAGTACTACAATGGACATGGACAGAGCATTTATTTTGGTTCAAAGCATGTCCGTTTTTTGTCAGTGTGCAGTTGTAGATATGTATTAGTGTGAGTGACTAGAGAAGTGACTTCATTGACTAACCAATCGATGAATAATAGCGAAATTAATGAAAAAGGCGTTATAAAATATCAACTCTTTAATTTGTTACATGTATGTATTATCACTGGAACGGAACATGATAATGCAAAATTTCAGCTCAATTGGTTGGGTGGATGGAACTGGTTCAAATTTCAGTTTCAAGATTCAAGACCTAAACAAACTAACATACAAACATAACATAAATCCCAACAGTCACATACGTAGTCATGATACCACACTAGGATTCCCTTGTCGTGGGTATCAGGAACTACGAGTACCATGGTACCATAACACCCAGACCCGGAACAAATATTTTCAGATCTTACAAGCATTTGTCCCGCAGTAAACACATACGCAAAGCATGTGTTGTGTGTACATCAAAAACGGAAACTAAAATATTATCGATAAAACTAAATTGGTTGGTGTAGTACATCACTAGCACAGATGCCTAAAACAATGCCTTTTATTTTACAATAATTAATGCTTTTACATTTAACTTTCATGATTATCACTCAGGAAATATGACTAAGTACTAATAAAAAGTAATTACTACAGTTTTTCCGGTTAAAAAAACTTGCTCTTTTAGCAAGTAATCAGATTAAATATATTGACCAAGACTTACGTATGAAATGACAATCCCGGGTCTTTTACTCCTTCTTTTGTTGTTTTTGATGAACAACACACAGCAGAACAGGACATATTTTCACTTTTTCAAATTTATTTTGATGAAACACTGCAATTTCATACGATTTTTTGCTGTTTTTAAAAACTTTGCCGCAATGTTTTGACCGATTAACCGGTCATCAACTGACACGATTTACAAAGAAGTAAGGCGTTGCCAAACTTATATCTACTTTCTCTTTTACTCGTAGCAAGGTTCCGTGGGATGGACAAAGATATCTGATCACTAATACGATACACAGATGTAAGAGCGGCAACGTCTTATGACTACGTCCATTGTGATAATTCGTCCAAGGGACGACCACTATGCCTATGCCTATGCCTCCAACTCTATGGAGTGGGCGTTTATTTTTTTATTTTTTTTTCTGATGGACAAAATGCAGTTGGCCTCGGATGGCCGATGCTGCGTTACCGGACTTTGGAGTGGCCGTGTGGGCGATACAAACCGTATATAGATATTGAATCTATATATCGCTACAATATCGTGATACCGATATTGGCCTGTACTGAAACTATATATCGGGCGAAACACTAAATTGCTCCATAAGACGAGTATCGAATCGATGAAGGAATATCGTGAAGGTGATAATATCGTTTTGTTTCGTTCGTATTGAATCGAATCGAGTGAGCAGCGAGCGCACACGACTTCCCACGACTGACAGCCGAATAAACGGGGCCGCGTGATGAATGACAAAACTCAACCTTATTTATTATAAAATAAAGTTTAAAAACCTTCTTTCTTCTTCTTCTAGAGCTCGCCTAATCTAAAACCATGGAAGTAATAAGTACTACGTACAACAGTGCTTATTACTTCCATGTCTAAAACTGAACGCCCCTCCACCGCTTTTACTTGGCAGTTGACACAAGCTTGACGTTTAATAATGGTCCTTGTGCTTACCTACGGAATAAGGAATATTTTATTTTTTAGTAATTAAATAGTGGGACGTGCGGTTTTAGACTGGACGCACTCTAGCATAAATTTTTATTGTACTTAGAGAATTTATAGTAGGGAGATGGCAAACATACGCTTTCCCCTCTGCCGAAGTACATGAACGGTCGTTCGTGTCAGTTTATAAAAACTAGTTTAGCCACGATCGTTCGCCATTCTGCGTTCATACCTGTCGCTATACGGAGCTCCTAAAAATGGTTGGTTGTGCTGTGGTTTCGTGTAAATGGCGGTCGGAAACATCAAATTTAACAAAATATGGAGTTTCTTATCACATTTAAGTAATTGACAACACAATTAGGCCATTAATTTCACCATAAAATATATTTTCTTAGTGCAAGCATACGACAGAAATAACGATACGTAATTTCTTGGTACGGGGACAAGTGATGTGAAAACAACGAACGAATGAATGAACGAAAGAGGCTGCAACTATTTTTATGAAATTAACAGTTTTAGGCCGAAAAAACGATCTCCAAGCTATAAAAAAAAACATGTTTCCAAAGAAAATATCAATACCTACGTCGTTCAATACCAGCCTAAAATATAGGTTAAATGGGCTTGATTAGCTGTTTTTCGGGTTTAAAGGGGATGTAAGGTTATTTTAGAGGTTTGTATTTCCGATTTTTTTACGGTTTTAGGGTTATTTCGTCAATCACAATATGAAATTAGGAAGGTATGCAAAAGTATACGGATATTCGAATCTCGTTTCGTATGAAAAAAGCAGATCCACGAAAATACATTTTCTTAACAATAAATTGATCCATTTTAAAACCAATAGCTTATATTTTCATTTAAAAAATACAATATAAAATGTAATCCCAGCTTATAATTGTTAAATCCATGTATGTGGCACAGAATCATAGACTTTCTTATAATCCATACAAGCAGCCGAGAGGTTTCCCTTGCTCCTCCTGACCTTCTGTCTGATGGCCATGTCAATGAGGAGCTCCTTAATACCACGGGACCCAACCTTACATCCATTCCGAGCAGGAGCCAAAATATTGTTTTTTTTAACACTCAACAGTCACATACGTAGTTTTGATCCCACGCTAGGATTCCCTGTATCGTAGGTACCTATCAGGAACTACGAGTACCTGGTACCATAACACCCAGACCCGGAACAAATAGTTGCAGATCATACATGCCTGATGCGTGTGATTTGGAAACCATATAATTTTATAAGGCATCAACGCACCACGGGTCTATTTATATATATTAGTGTACAAATCATGAATACAAAATTTGAAGAAATAATAGCCAAAAAAGAAGCAAACTTCGTTCGCGTGCAAAAGGACGTACGCGTCCTACCGGTGAGCTCTTAAATCCTAAAACAGTTTTTAACTGACTATGTTTTTTTTATATGTTTGTTACGCGATTACTTTTGATCAACATGAATCAATTCACCCATTCAAACATACATCCATAGACTAGATCCATAGACAATTAATAATCTTAATTTCATTCAATCTTTCACACCCCATCACTAGTTTTTGCGCTAGTGTGCAACTAACCAATAGTGTAATTACAGAAATTATTTATTTGTGTGCTTGTTTTATGTTTGTGTGACAGCTTTTATTTCCGTGTGCGTTTATAGAGACGCCTCAACTTTCTGCATGAGTGTGCGTGAGTAAGTAAATGTGTGCTGTACGTGTTTACCTCGCCTCCCGCAAAAAGTGGCAGAAATAATTTAGTACTAGAAGTTGAGCATGCCATCTCCCCACATAAATTCTCTAAGTTATTGTATGAACTTTCAACATTCAACCTTAATGAGGGCTTTTCAAAAAAAAAGTAGTTCAAAGTGTTTCGATAGATGGCGCTGACTCAACTGTAAATGCCCAGATTGGCAAATGTATTATCTGTGGTGTACGTGTACTAAGCTTTTATTTACTTAGTCTGTGGCTATTAGTCATGATATTCTGTTTGTGTCTGCTTCTTGAGTGTGTTCTAGTGATTTCGTGATGTTTTTAGAAGTAAGCAAAAATAAATACCACAAAACGAAAATATATCTACGTTGTTGATGTTGACATTTAACTTTATTTTGACACTTGACATTTACGTAACAGAGCAGCGCCATCTATTTTCAACCCTGAAAGCATGATATGAAACGGCCGTGAAAACCCCTTAGTGATTGGCTGATTTCTCTTAGCAAGGGTTGACCTTTGGCCTTGAACTAGAAAAATGCTGGACATTCCACACAACATTATTTAGCCCCAAGCTAAGCAGAGCTTATGTTATGGGTACTAGATAACTGATATACTTAATACAAATACATTACATAGAGTTTTTTTTTTTATGTAAGTATAGAAAAATACCCAGAACACACTGAACAAAAATCTGCAGATCGTACAAATATTTGGTCTGAGGCGGGAATCGAACCCGCAACCTCCTGAGTCACAAGCGAACCTTCACCTGCCACGCCGGGCCACACAGGTCGTCAAAATCGGGTATAATATCGGGTGCCTACTAAGCCCATCCGTAAATATGTATATAGTTTCAGAAAATATATAGTTTCAAAATCCAATATCAAATATCAATATAATATAGATTCGATTTGATACTCGGCAAAGGCTATATTACACACAAACAATGCGTAGTATATTTTAGTTTGTGCACACGTGGTCGAGAAAAATCCCGCGCGATCTCGAGCATATGGTGCACGAGTCGATGGTCTATTATTGGAGTGTGTTTTTTTATCTATTAGAAATTCTTCCAACGCCTATTGGCTGTATAGAATATTCCATTCCATTATATTATAGTTCAGTGCAAGCCTAATCCTGCTTTTTGATTGGTTGAAAACCGAAACCAAACCTCAAAAAAAATTTTTGAAACAGAGCGTTTTCATGCGGTTAGCAGTGATGCCAATTTAGCACTTTTGATGCTAAATTTGGCATATTTTATACCAGTTTAGCACATTTATTTCTCATTTAGCATATAGCAACTTTTTTAGCACATTTTTCGAATAAACCAGTTACGCTAATGAAACAATCCTTTTGACGATTTAGCTAAGTTAGCAACATCTATTTTGTCGTTACCGCATTCAAACGCCGAAGTTGAACGTGTTTTCAGTCAGATGAGTTTGGTAAAAACTAAGCTCCGCAATCGTTTGGCAGTAAAAACTTTAAATGCCATTTAATACGTCAGATTTGGCCTAAAAAAAAGCACAAAATGTTGCTATTCGTATACACTGCCAGATGACGTTCTAAAATCAATAGGAACGTTGGCAAGCTATGGGCCTTCTACGTCGTCTTCAGAAACTCAATATATCCGTATTGAAGATGAAGACATTGATAATGAGGATATAATAATATTATTTCAAGGTTCTTAGGGTAAGGTTTATGAATATTATATTAAATACTTAAACTAGGTATCTAGTAGGTACTTAGAAATAAGATTATCTCCCCATTAGTATGTGTTATTTTTATGTCATATAGTAGGTAGGTGTCACGTATGTACTTATTATTTTATTGTGTATTTGTATTAGTTTTTGGTCTAAATAAATAATTTTTATCTTATCTTTTATCTTACCTACCTTTTACTTTGTTCATTGGAATATAAATTAAAGTTTAACTACATTTGGCATTTTTTATTCATGTTTAGCACAATTTTAGCACATTTTTAGCATATTTTTACACCAACTTAGCACTTTTTGCGAGTACCCAGTTGGCAACACTGGCGGTTAGTTAGACGCGAGCGGCCATTTCGCTAAAACCTTTGAATTGAGTTACATGTTTTTGTGAGTGAAAATGGCAGAACGCAGGAAAAGGTGAGTTTTTTGATAATATTTTTACATAGATTTACCAGGAAAACATTGTAGATTGTGTGTGAAGTGGTATTATTACCAAAAGTGGTATAAATCAACGCGATAAATGTGTCTAACTTTTGGCGACACAGAATTTCATTCTCATTGTAACGCCATGTTGTGCTAAACTCTGTTGAATTATGCAGAAATATGATGTTATTTTGTTGTAAACCGTTATAAAAAGTTGTAGATTATTTGTCAAGGAATATTTATGTACACAACAAGTGTAGGCTAGTGTAACCGTTTTAATGTAAATTTTGTTTGCACAAACTTAGACATGTGTCCGATATACCGTAACGTACCTAATCACGGTTACTACGCCAGTAACTAACGTACCAGTACAGTCAAATCTACAAACAGTTGCCCAATACCAGTACAATCGATACAAAATCTAACCTGCACCGATACCCAAATCAGTCAAATACCCAACACCCAAAAAATACCAGAAATACCCAATACCTGTATAATCGGTACAAAATCTAACCTGCACTGATACCCAAATCAGTCAAATACCCAACAACCGAAAAATACCCGAAATACCCAATACCTGTACAATCGGCACAAAGATAACCTGCACTGATACTCTAATCAGTCAAATACCCAACACCCGAAAAATTCCCGAAATACCCGAGGCGTTTGTATTTGATAGCTAAAATAGTTATGCCTTTTCCCTCCAACTTACATGATATTGCGATGGGTAAAAGAGATTTAGCTATTGGATTTGTGAACGATAACTGTTCATTATACTCGGACCTGTGTAAGCATGTAACGAATATTGTAACATCAACTTTAGCTTCATGGAAATAAGATCTAGTTTCTTTTGTCAACATATAGATATCTACGGAATGTTTGGAATGGTTTTCTTTCCAATATCGTACCAATATACGACGGCTATCCCATTCGACCGGCTACGACTAGTCAAATTATTCCTTGGGTTTGCTATTAAAGCGGATTGGGTAGTAAGTTAGGTACCGACCGGCTATTCTATCGTAGGCTAGCTGGCTATTGAGGTATGGATTATTTGAGTAGGTATTTAATAGACCTGATGATGAAGACATTATACCTCTTTGATAGATGTGTTGTGGGCCCATTTTGATCAGCTCACAGTTACCAATTTCACTACCACTAAGTAAGTAAGTAAGTATTTAGGTAAGTAAGTACTTCATCATCGGTACCTTTAGACGTCTACAGCTGGACGAGACCTCCTCCATAGAGTGCAACGGGGGGATTTGCTAAAGCTGGAACGCGTATTGGTGATCACAGAATTGGTTTTGAGTACTCAGATGGATGCTGCTGCCCATCCCTTGGTGTAATCCCTTAGTTGGCTTTTACGACATCCACGGGAGGAGGCGAATGGGTCCTTTCTTAGGCGTACCACGGCACGGCAGTAAGTAGGTACTTACTTTTCATTAATGATTGTTGTGTCTTTTTTTTATTATCGTTAGGTGGAACCCTACCTCAAAACTATTTTAATTTATTTATTTATTTATGTCAACTTACAACTATTTTCACAGGGTAAACCTAATACAATAGCGTAGTCCATTAATATAATATCATAAAAACCTAACTAACTCTAACTTAACATAAACAAAGTGGCCTTAACGAATTCGCTCAGGGAAACATGGAAAACATCTATGTTATCCGCTACTAGGTTGAGCGTGTGCATGGTGCGCGTCAGAGGTGCTTTACCTAGTAAGTTGGTCCAGCCGCGAGGCACCTCAAACAGACGCGGCCGTCTGCGCCGGTGCACGTATTCGTTGGGTACGCACAAACACACCCCCTCCAATATGCCCGGGTTATTGATGTTACCCCGCAGCACCCTAACAACATATAAAGCGAGCGCCAGGTCCCGTCTAGTTTCCAGCTTGTTGTATCCAACCATGCCCAATACGAACAAGGTTGGATACATCAATGGATAGAAGGGATAGACACCGTAACGTTTCCAATATAGGTATCGAGTGAATTTGTTTTGTATGCGCTCCATCATGAGACTATATTTAGCCTCATGTGGTGCCCACACCGCAGCATTGGCTAACTGGCTTCTGACCAAAGCATCATACAAAGCTGTTAGTGCCTTCAGGTTTGTAAACGCATTTGCTCGACGAAGTATGAACCCCAGACTCCTATATGCTTTCTTGCAAACACTAACTACATGCCCCCGGAATCTCAATTCAGTGTCCATACGCACTCCCAGATCCCTCACTGTGTACACGCGCTTCAATAACGTCTGGTCTACGCAGTTGTGGTGGAGAGGTGTTTTGACTCTGCTAAAAGTTAATACCGAGCATTTGTCCACATTAAACTGTAGTTTGTTTCTCCGACTCTACTCAACCACCCTATCCACGTCTTGTTGGAGGCGTGCGCAGTCTCTCTCATCTTGTATGGGCAACAGCAGTTTGAAGTCGTCCGCGAACAACAGGCATCTAGCATTTTTGACAACTTCCGGCAAATCATTTATCATGATGATAAACTCCAGTGGCCCCAAATTACTTCCCTGGCTCACACCCGTTCATAATTGATTATAGGATCATTAGCGTGTCTATTTGTCCATCCGTCTGACACTCCTATCTATTTTCTCCGAATCTTGTAGAGAAAAAACTTGAAATTAGGCGTTGGTTATAATCTTAAAATGCATAGATTAAAAGATATTAAAGAAAATATATGAAAATCGATCATTCCACTTCTTACCACCAAATCTACTGATTCTAAAATTATGAAAATTTACAGAATAGAATATAGGTCTTTACTCAGTTTACAGGAAAATCTAAGCGAAGGCTAGCTGGCTATTTAGACCTACCTATAGTTGCTATCGTATCCTAGGGTACCTATGTAGATATATGTATTATCCTTTGACTTTAAAAAGGTAGGTACCTAGACCTACCTATTTGATACTACTTATTAACCTAATTAATTATAGACGGTACCTAACTTGTATTGTAGGCTTCCGGAGGCAAAACTGGGCCATTCAACTCCCTTTAACATTTTTGAATAAGTAGGTAATGATCTTTTTAAATGCGCCACAATTTTTTATTTAATGGCATTTTTTTTAAAATTGTGCTAGTCCTTAGCGTAGTAAAAGCATGAAGGGAAATCGCCAATACCAGTATAGTATTAGTAGGTTATATTTACTCGAGCTGAGCTATATACTGTCGATCATAAGCTTGTATTGAGTTTGTAGGTAGAACAAAGTTTGGTACTAATACCGGTACTGGGTAACTAACTATCGGTACCGGTATTGAAGCCAAATATCCGTTAGCTAGCCGTTAGGGTAAATATGCAATAACGCCCATGCCTAGCAAAGGCGTCATGTCGCGGCACTAGTGTTGTGACTTGTGACCATGGAAGCAATAAGTACTACGGTTGTACGTAGTACTTATTACTTCCATGCTTGTGACCTTAGAGAATTTATGTGGGGAGATGGCATGCTCAACTTCTAGTACTAAATTATTTCTGCCACTTTTTGCGGGAGGCGAGGTAAACACGTACAGCACACATTTACTTACTCACGCACACTCATGCAGAAAGTTGAGGCGTCTCTATAAACGCACACGGAAATAAAAGCTGTCACACAAACATAAAACAAGCACACAAATAAATAATTTCTGTAATTACACTATTGGTTAGTTGCACACTAGCGCAAAAACTAGTGATGGGGTGTGAAAGATTGAATGAAATTAAGATTATTAATTGTCTATGGATCTAGTCTATGGATGTATGTTTGAATGGGTGAATTGATTCATGTTGATCAAAAGTAATCGCGTAACAAACATATAAAAAAAACATAGTCAGTTAAAAACTGTTTTAGGATTTAAGAGCTCACCGGTAGGACGCGTACGTCCTTTTGCACGCGAACGAAGTTTGCTTCTTTTTTGGCTATTATTTCTTCAAATTTTGTATTCATGATTTGTACACTAATATATATAAATAGACCCGTGGTGCGTTGATGCCTTATAAAATTATATGGTTTCCAAATCACACGCATCAGGCATGTATGATCTGCAACTATTTGTTCCGGGTCTGGGTGTTATGGTACCAGGTACTCGTAGTTCCTGATAGGTACCTACGATACAGGGAATCCTAGCGTGGGATCAAAACTACGTATGTGACTGTTGAGTGTTAAAAAAAACAATATTTTGGCTCCTGCTCGGAATGGATGTAAGGTTGGGTCCCGTGGTATTAAGGAGCTCCTCATTGACATGGCCATCAGACAGAAGGTCAGGAGGAGCAAGGGAAACCTCTCGGCTGCTTGTATGGATTATAAGAAAGTCTATGATTCTGTGCCACATACATGGATTTAACAATTATAAGCTGGGATTACATTTTATATTGTATTTTTTAAATGAAAATATAAGCTATTGGTTTTAAAATGGATCAATTTATTGTTAAGAAAATGTATTTTCGTGGATCTGCTTTTTTCATACGAAACGAGATTCGAATATCCGTATACTTTTGCATACCTTCCTAATTTCATATTGTGATTGACGAAATAACCCTAAAACCGTAAAAAAATCGGAAATACAAACCTCTAAAATAACCTTACATCCCCTTTAAACCCGAAAAACAGCTAATCAAGCCCATTTAACCTATATTTTAGGCTGGTATTGAACGACGTAGGTATTGATATTTTCTTTGGAAACATGTTTTTTTTTATAGCTTGGAGATCGTTTTTTCGGCCTAAAACTGTTAATTTCATAAAAATAGTTGCAGCCTCTTTCGTTCATTCATTCGTTCGTTGTTTTCACATCACTTGTCCCCGTACCAAGAAATTACGTATCGTTATTTCTGTCGTATGCTTGCACTAAGAAAATATATTTTATGGTGAAATTAATGGCCTAATTGTGTTGTCAATTACTTAAATGTGATAAGAAACTCCATATTTTGTTAAATTTGATGTTTCCGACCGCCATTTACACGAAACCACAGCACAACCAACCATTTTTAGGAGCTCCGTATAGCGACAGGTATGAACGCAGAATGGCGAACGATCGTGGCTAAACTAGTTTTTATAAACTGACACGAACGACCGTTCATGTACTTCGGCAGAGGGGAAAGCGTATGTTTGCCATCTCCCTACTATAAATTCTCTAAGCTTGTGACCCATATCGTTGTAGCATCACAGTTTGAATGATCATGTAATTTTCTTTTGTTTTTGGTTCTGCTAACTGATATTAGGATGATTGGTGATCGCACTTCGCAGTGTTAGTGTTGTGTACTCACGTGGATGCTGTTGTCCATGTTCTGTAATTCCTTAGTCGGCTTTTAAGACATCCTCGGGACAAGACGGGTGTGTTCTGTTTGGTGCTCATAATTGATATCATCATCATCATCAGAAAATAAACATCACAGTGTGATGGTGTGGCAAACATGTAATTTTTTTGTATGTTTTGTGATTGGTAACTGGTATTATCATCAACAATATCGGTAAAAAAAATTGTAGACTGGCTGGGCCTGTGCATAATACAGATTACATACTCAATTTTAGATTTTTAGATTTAGTCATTCCTTGCAACCCGATTTCGGCCGTCGGCGGTCGGTTACACCGTCGCCTTCACGGTCGCCTACGGGCCGAAAAAACCCCGACGCAGCGGCTCGGCGGGCGAAAATTCTTCGTCTCGTCGACGTTGCCGAACGGGACATAAATAAATAAATAAATGCCGGACATTTCACATAACATTTACTAGCCCCAAACTAAGCAGAGCTTGTGTTATGGGTACTAGATAACTGATATACTGAGTACAATAACATTACATAGATAGATATTTTTTTATTATACATAGAAAAACCCCCGGAACACCCTGTACAAATATCTGCAGATCGTACAAATATTTGTTCCGAGGCGGGAATCGAACCCGCAACCTCCTGCGTCGCCCCCCCCGTCCGCAGTAAGTATTACAATGCATTCATCATCTTCATCATCATTATCATCAATCTATGTATGTCCACTGTCAGATCAACAAAAAAACAAAAAAGGTACGAAAGGCAATTTGTCTTAGCTTTTTTGGTTAGTTTATTTTTAATTTAGGTATATATTTTTTTTATTTACAGTCCTCAACCTCAAGCTTTCACTCCAAAGCGGGTGAGGTGGACGCCGGGTGGGTCGGTGATGCTGACCGGGGAGGAGGTGGACGTGGAGCGCACTCCAGGGGGACACATCCGACCCGTCAGACCCGTCGTGTCAAACTCGATATGGTAAGTTTTTACCTTGGTTCATCATCATCGTCATCATCATCATCAGCATGTAGAAGTCCACTGCTGGACTGAGGCCTCCCCAATAGAATGCCACGACGGTCTAGAGCCTCCCCTATCCACCGGATTCCTGATTGATCTTTGATGTTAGTTTTTCTACGGATTTCCTAATTTCAGGTTTTCTTGCAAACAAAATTATACTGTACTTTTCCAAACTGTTTTACAATATTACGTTTGCTTGCAGGCACAACGCATTAGAGCTGGCGGCCAGCACCGAGATGTCCGATGACGACCCGGAGGACCACGTCTCCTGCACCCTGGCACAGCTGGACACCTGGGCGATGAGGGATGGAGACGTGGTGGCTCAGGCAAGTTCTGCTTTTTTGCCACCCACTTCTAGCACTGATGCTGATGTTCAGCCGTCAACATCGGGGGTGGCGACAACATCTATTTCTGTGCCTAGGGGTGGGGTTAACGATGGCAGTGATTTGGATAGTGAATTTGATGACGAGTTTGACATCGCTACTATGGAAACCACTGCCATTGTAACAGGTATAAGTCGGGACATACCTGATGACGAGGAGCTAGACGAACCCGTTCGGGATGAAATATCCACTGTTGAGAGGGCTATGGATGATGAAGCCGATCGTATGCTTGGCACATCGAATAGTTTCACGTGGGAAGAAGACTTTGATTCGTTCAGGGGTAGGCGTGAAACTTTTTCGGGTCCGACTCCTGGATCAGTCAAAGACTTTGATACGGCCTATGATAGCTTCAGAGAAATCTGGGATGAATCTATTATAGATCATATCGTCCGTGAAACTAACCGCTATGCTAAACAAACAATCGACTCGCTGAATGCCAAAGGAACGTTGAAGCCTACATCGCGTCTTCGTCGGTGGGTAGATACTGACGCAGATGAGATAATGGTACTGCTCGCAGTGTACATGTACATGGCAATTGACCCCCGGACATCGCAAAATGAGTATTGGCAGTCAAACGATTACCTTGAATTGTCCAAGTTCAAGAAACTCATGACATACGGTCGCTACATTTTGCTGAGTAAGTTTCTTCATTTTGTAGATAATTCTGGTGAGACAGTGGTAGATGAATGTCTACAAAATAAAGAACTTTCACCAAAATTGGCGAAAATTGGGCCTCTTCTTGTTCATTTGAACAGTAAATTCACGCGGTCTTACAACATAGCTCGCGATATCGCCATCGACGAGTCTTTGACCTTGTTTAAGGGTAGCTTGTCCTGGATCCAATGTATTAGGACAAAGGCTGCGAGGGTTGGCATCAAATCGTATGAGCTTTGTGAATCCCACACGGGATATATGTATAAATTCCGAATTTATACAGGGAAGAATTCTGCTAGCACTGCTATCGCGCCTAGTATTGATTTAGGCGGCAAGAGTACTTTGGTGGTACTCGATTTATTGGAAGGCCTTGAAAACCTGGGACACTGTGTTACGATGGATAATTTTTATAATTCGCCATCGTTAGCACGGTATCTCAAGAGTATTGGGATTGATTGTTTGGGAACATTGCGTGCATGCCGTAGGCACGTGCCCAATGATATCGCGAAGCTTCCGAAGAATGTGGCAAAAGGAAATTTGATGGCTCGCCATTGTGGCGATGTTTCCGTGATATCATGGAAAGATTCCAAATTGGTGACTATCATATCGACCTACCACAACTCCGAAACCTACGTCGGAAGGAGGGCAGGTAAGCAACTGGTCAAACCAGTGGCCGTCAGAGATTATAATGGGACCATGGGCGGTATTGATGTTAAAGATCAAAAATTGTCCATGTACTTGTTGGAGCGAAAGAGGGGGGTGAAATGGTATATGAAAATGTTCAAAAGGCTGCTGAACGTTAGTATACACAACGCATTCGTAATGCTAATCAGTTCTTTGAACCGGCGTGGCAAACTTGCAATGACGCATCGTGAGTTTCGGTACAGCTTGGCTAAAGCGCTTGCTGACAAGCACTTGAGCCAAACTAGTTCTCTGGTGATTAGCCAGCCTTTTACAGGGGAACTCACCAGGCTGAGAAAGGATGTGACTCATGTTCCTAAGAATGAGAGCAAACGAAAGCGTTGTCATTATTGCTATAGGCAGGACATCGATAAATTCGTCCGGACGAAATGTGTTACATGTAACGAATACATGTGTTTTGAGACCTGCTGGATTGAATGGCACAATTTAAAAGATCTCAAAGGACATGAGAAACGCCGCATAAACCGTTGAATTCGACGAATTTGTTGATGGTAAATGATGGTGTATGAACAATGATTGAGTATAGTGAATGATGATGTATGAAAGGAGCTTACAGTTTATATGCAATGTTGTCAAATAATTGATTTCCTTTTGATAAATAGGACAATTGCTGCTTCTCTTGTTTGTAAATACCGGATTTTTACTTATAGGAAACCTTCAGTACTAGGGCAGAATTCTTGGGGCTATTGGACAGGGGGGTGGGTGGGGGGAGGGGAGGGGAGGGTTGGGATCCAATACTCATTTTTGATATGTGACCGATCAATCCATGTGCATGGTAATATTGAATCACCTTTGTTGCTTTGGTTTTCTACATTCATAGCTCTCATTATCCCCGACCAATTGTGTTTATTGTTTCACACGGATTTAGCTGGCTCTTCTAGATAGTTTTACTGTACACACAGATATGTACAAAATATATAATTTGTGACCTTTTTTTACAGTCATTTTGTTTTATTATACAGTAAAACAAAATGGCTGTACAGAAATAGCACAAATTATATATTTTGTACATAACTGTGTTTACCGTATTTTTTTAAAATAATTTATGTGTATTTTTTTGTATATAATTGTGACATTGTTGTACAGTCACTTTGTTTTATTATACAGTAGAACAAAAAGACTACAGAAATGGCACAAATTATATATTTTCAACATAACTGTGTGTACAGTATATATATGAGAACAATTTGTGTGTATTTTTTGTATATAATTGTGACATTGTTATACAGTCACTTTGTTTTATTATACAGTAGAACAAATAGACTACAGAAATGGCACAAATTATATATTTTGAACATAACTGTGTGTACAGTATATTTATGCGAACAATTTGTGTGTATTTTTTGTATGTAATTGTGACATTGTTGTACAGTCACTTTGTTTTATTATACAGTAGAACAAAAAGACTACAGAAATGGCACAAATTATATATTTTTGTGTATTTTTTGTATACTTTTACATTGTTGTACAGTCACTTTGTTTTATTATACAGTAGAACAAAAAGACTACAGAAATAGCAAAAATTACATATTTTGAACATAACTGTGTGTACAGTATATTTATGAGAACAATTTGTGTGTATTTTTTGTATATTTAATTGTGACATTGTTGCACAGTCACTTTGTTTTATTATACAGTAGAACAAAAAGGCTACAGAATTCGTAATAAATTATACTTATTTGTATTTTCTGGTTTTCTTTACCTCCTATTTTCATAAATGTCATGATGATCAGTATGGTAGTTATGTAGATGGTATGTAGGTATTGTAGGTAGGTCAAAATTTTATCGAAGTCAGTTCAAAAGTTACTTTCCGGCTGATGATGATGATGAAAAGTAGTATTTACAACTTCAAAATTGATCTACTGCCTATGGCTCCAGTTTCAATAAGTTTTTTTAGATTTTTATATAAAAACCTTCAAAAGTTTTTATTATTTTCATATCAGTATAATACATTTAGGTCAAAAGTTTTATGTATGTGGCTCAAAGAATAAAGAAAATAAATAAAATAAAGGAATAAGTAGGTACTTATAAAATTCTTTCATAAACATCGATGTTGATCTCAAGAAGTACGATGTTTTATCCAGCGCCACGCCATGTATTATATTACTGTCTCAACTGTCTGTAACTACCTACCTATGTATTATATTATGTCACTCACACGCATATATTTTTCTATCTGGTATCTCGCCCCTAGGTATGTATCGTGACGACCATGGGGTTACCGAGCTTAGTGAATACCAGCCGATCGAACGAACTGCGTGGTGGATACGCATTACGCAGATACGCACGCAACTATACCCTGATTTTTAATTTCAGACAATTTTTGTAACCAAACAAATGTCAAGATATGCCACTGTGAGTATAAGTGTCATGATCTGTCATGATTGTGTAGCATACGTGTAAATTCACATATGACACACATACATGACATTAATACACACAGTGACATTTCTTTCTTTACAAAAACTGTCTAAAATTAAAAATCGGAGTATATGTTACTGAAACTGTTTTTTTTTTAAATTTGTTTGCAAAAATGAAGGTAGGTATATGTAATCTCACAGGATTTTTAATTTTTTCATTATTGTAGCATTTTCTAAATAAACTTGTTTGTGTTATACTTTATTGTACCTTAGTATAAATTGAGCAATTTTTTTTCTCAAAAACGTATGCCGATTTTTATAAAATTTTCAATCAAAAAAATTACAATTTATGGGTTATCTGGGGCGAAAAAACGACTTATTTAGCTAGATCTGCCCCCCTATTCCATAGCTGAAAGTCTACTGCTACTACTAGCTGAAGTGACTAACGTTTGACAAGTAGAATGACTATCATAAAAAAAATGATGCTAATTTTACTTGTCAAACGTTGGCTCGTGAGTAATGTTGTTCTATGAACGTTGGTCACTGAGTGACTTTCAAGATAGGGAATAGGGGGGCAGATTGCTGGGAAAACGCGTTTTCTTCGTGTTTCATTCAAGCAATGCTCGGCCGCCCAGCTTAGCAAAAACATCGATATTTATCTTTAAAAACATCGATGTTTTTTTTCTTCACTCACGAGTCTTCCGCTTTTTTGCTCGACTAATTATTGCTGTCTAGCACAAATTAAAGGATACTACGCATCTGTCTATTAGGAGCGAGCACTTCAATATTTTATTGCGTTAAGCGGGTTGCAGACCGAAAACTAAGCTATGCCAAGGCTAAACCAAGCTATGCCAAGCAAGCTAGGCTAAGCTAAGCTAGAAATAAATAGCGTGCACACCAACACCTAAGCCAAAGCTCAGTCAGTGTTGCGTAGTCACTGGCGAAGGATGTGCAAAGGGTGTGCGGGGAAAGCGGGAGGGTCTTAGCTTAGCTCGTGTAGCTGCGCATCGGCATACACAACTTAGCTTCGCATATTTTAGTTAGCTCACATAGCTTAGTTCGCATAGTTTGCGGTCTGCACACAAGTATGGAAAACTGCGTCAGCTATGCGAGCTAAGCTAAGTTAGCTTAGCTTTCGGTCTGCAACCCGCATTTGGTCTAAGTCGTTTGAAAGGTTTTTTATGATCAAAATTAGGTCATTGGGTTTGAGGTAGACTAGATATTATAATAAAAATAAATATTTTTATAACATAAACATAGCATAACTAACCCTGGAGTCTCATTCATAGTCCTGTTCCTACACTAAAATACCCTGTGTCGCGGGTATCACAACATCCAGAACCAGATTATGTTATGTTATTTGCAGATCATGCAAACACTTGGCCCGCAGCGGGAACCAAACCAGCACCTCTTTCATCTCAGCCGGTTACTCACCTGCCAAGCGCCACACATGGAGGTTATCTATATGTAGTATATGATTTCAAAGTTTGTAAATCAGTGTGGAGCCCGGTAAGATCCTGCAGTGAAACGCGCAGCCCCTTTCAATTGTATGCAAGACCTTGGAGCAACCTTCTGATGTAATAAAATTTTATAATTTTGCCATACATGTCTTAGGTCCTTAGATAATAATTATGTCACCTGTATAATATAAATAGGGCATTAATTACTAAAACTCAATAAAATTAAATTAAAAACCTTTATTTTAAACTTATTTCATAATCTATCCCACCATAGTTCTTTTTCTTCCCCTCGCTCTAACATCTTCATATTTACTGATAATTTCTTTGATATTATTCTTGCTGTAACTTTTATAAGCATCAAAAATCTTATCGAACAAATCAGGAAGGTCATTGTGTGTACTTATCAGGGCCCTTTCTAGTACATACAAGTCTACACCCTTATCCTCGGTACTGTTATCTATGAACGATAGACCAAAATCTATCATTGCCAGTTCAAAATCATTCATACAATTTATCCCATCATTTTTATATACTATCAACATGTTAGAAGTAGTCAAATCTCCATGAATGATATTATTTTCATGCAGTTTTCTGACTGTTTCTCCGATCATCTTCGCTAGGTTGTTGATAATGACAGCGGTTGGTCTGGTCATTATGATGAAGTCTTTAACCGTTATGCTCTGCTCAAAATGCTCCATGTAGATACGTCTGCGCTCGAAGTCAACCAAATATAAAGCAGGAGTTTTTACTCCAATGGTTTTGCATCTGACGATAGACCTGGCTTCATTTCGGATGCGGTCTTTTGTGATTGTATTGTCGAGATCGGGATGGCGATAGTTCTTCTTGAATCTTTCTTTGATAAGGGTTGGTCTGCCGAGATATTTGCAAATAAAGAGCTTTGCTTCTGCACCCTGTTTCAGGATCTTTAGGTTTTCACACATCTTAGTATTCGAACCTCAACGCATTAACAATTTAACAACTTGATTCACGAGGATAGTAGTAGCATTGCCAACACAAATAGGTAACCAACCACCGCGTGCGAATATTCAGAAGAAGAAAATCCAGTGTTATTTCACTACTTCTCCAAGAATCCAAGAGAAAAACAAGACAAATTGTTTATTTATTTCACTTCACTTCACTTCTTAGTTTATGGCATCTGTGGCTAACTGTCACAATTCTGCCAGTGTCGGAGTCATAACAGATTATATTGACGAGTGACAATTGACATTGACACAAAAAGAAAGTCAAAGACAAACAAACTCTTGGAACAAGGATCATAAAATCGTGCAACTTGCCTAGAACGGAACGTATTTTACAGCGAACAAATTCAAATTCAGCGTAGGAAAACCACACCGCAGGGTCGGGCGGGCGCAGTTTGTACGTACATACACAATACACTATACAGTAGGTACATATATATATATACCCAAGGCAGAAGCATATTCTTGCTTTTGTATAGGTATGTGTAGATTGAGCTTCTATACACTATCTTTACTACCTATTATATGTATAGGTTTACAAAGATAGGTATGTTATGTATAGTATATGCACCGCACTTCGAGAGTTGCTGGAGAGCGAGGGAGGCTGTGGAGTGTGGGCGTATTCGCTTCGCTCGCTCGCTTTTACATTACAATACAACCGGTGCCGGCCGCCCGGCGCGACGTCTCTCATTCAAAGTATTCAAACATAATTCCCATCAATTCTCTAATGAAGACTGTGATTAAACCAGATTAAACATAACTGTTTACATTTTTGTGCCAGTTTTTCATGAGAACGCCCCGCTAGCTCACAAAACGAGAATCAAGTGTGTAACAAGACAAGTGTGTTCAACTTAGTAACAAAAACATTTTATTTTAATTTTGTAGTGTTGTGAGTTGACTTTTTGCGGTGACTAGATTTTTTTTATTGTGAGAGCCATGTCAGAGGGTTTGGAATACGAGACTATTGTGCAGAATGGACCAAAAAAAGTAAGCTAAAGTGTCTTTTCAATAATTTTATTTAGGTACTTACTTTCCACCCACTCTTCGTATAGTAATGGTAATATGACTGACTATCCCCTAAATTCTCTCTTGCCAAAGCAAAAAGTCTGCTTTTTCGACTTTTTCTGCTTATCTAGGTTCCTAGGTAACTTACAAGTGTTTAATTTTGAATGTGGTGTCCTAAATCTACTTGTTTGCCATTGAATCTTAGAGCATTTTATAACATTGAATAATCGCTATTCGAATTCAACGAATAGGTATCTCGGTGGATGTAGTAAGCTACCTATGTACCTACGTACTACACTTATTGTATTGGTACAGACAGACAGACGGAATCAAGTGATAGGTACCTACAATATAATTTATATGTAGTACATGCTATGTATGTACCTACCTACCTATTTATACCTACTTCTGGGAGCATTGCTTGCGAGTTTCCTGTGTTTTTTAAGGATCTTGTTGGCGGGAAATCACGTAGGATTTAATTAGACTGTAGGAATAACGTCATCAGTGAGATTAGTAAAGTCCAACTTGTAGGCAGAAGGTCAACGAACGCTATAGGTAGGTTATTTTCCGGATTAGAATTTACCTACTTATAATTTTTCATTAATACTTACCTACCTTACCGTGTAGAGTCCAGCGGTATTAGAGCATAGGTAAGTGTTGTGTTAACCTTTAGGGTAAATAAAGTACCTATTTGTTTACGGGTAAGTTACATTCTCCAAATAACATATATTTTAATTATATTTTAAATAGGTAGCTAGTGTACCTACCTACCTAGTGGTACCTATCTACCTTTAGTATACAATATATACCTGTACTGTTCTAAGCACAATAAAGTATAGGGTGTCAAAAAGAGCGTAACTAGGGGCATAGAGAGGAGAATTTCTCTATGGCTAGCTAGGGGTTGCGAGAATTATGTTGCCCCTATGTCCCTACCTAGGTAGGTAGGTAGTACCTACTTACCTATGTATGTTCTAAGCTGCGACTGCTCAGAAGTGTGGCTACCTCTTAGAATAATCAGTCATTATTCTAAGGGCTACCTAGTAAAATCTTTGAGTTAGTGACATAGGTACTTTTTTGTCTATTTTGAGAATAAATTCCCTGTAAAACGAAATACCGAAAAAAGAAACCGAAGACAAAACGCAGAGATAGGTACCTACCTAACTAAATTTCCTACATACCTACACCTTTTTAATTTAGGCTCAAAATTAAAAAATGTAGACGTGCCTATAGTGCCTACCGGTCGCTCATCGGTGTCGCCATGCCATACAAAATCAGTGTTACACTACACCATACGTCCTTGTCAATTGTGTGCAAAACACAGCCTCCTGATTGACCCAAATAGTGTACCTACTGCTAGGTAGGCAACTAATAAATGGCTGCGTGCGAAATTAACCGTGAGATCAAATGCTGACACTACATTAGTGAAAGTCTATCTAGACTTTCACATTTACAGGTATAAAAAACTAGCGATTCATCATGAGTCAGGTGAGGGCTCATTGAATATTGCTAATCACTTTCTGCATAAAATCGGCTTTCCGCTCTTATCCACTAACACTCTGTTTGCTTATACCAAAGATTTAAAAATCTTTGGCTTATAGCTTTGATTATATACACATATGTGTATATAATCAAAGCTTCATAATATGTTTATTTCACGGGCGCTTTAGACCTATCGCACAATTTGTATCATAACGCTCATATTGGTTTTTCCGTTTTTACCCTTGTGCTAAAAAATATTCTATTATGACTATTCTTAATAGAATATTTTTTAGCACAAGGGTAAAGGTAAGTACTTTACTTTGAGACATGAGAACAAAGCGTTTTTTTTTAATTAAATGATGATTCTATAACCATTATTTAATTAAAAAAAAACGCTTTATTCTCACGTCTCAAAGTAAAGTACTTAACGTGTCGACTGGCTAGTTGTATACATACTGCAAAACTCCATTTCAAATCAAAGCCCCTATTAAGTAGGTATGAAATGAAAGAAAGACCAACCAACCTCCTTTCCTAGACCTAGGTCTCGTTCATTCCCTATGCAAAAGAGCAGGACCAATTCGTAAGTTGCTTTCAATACGATAAACATAACATAACGAAATAGTACGTACGGCTCCTGAAAATGAAATCAGTGTTCCAGCCAGTGCATTCTGGCGACATGCCAGACAAGTCATCATTTATTTTAAGTGCACGCTGTGGGGTCAGGGTGATCGTCAACCGAATAACCTCTGTGGCGTGTGGAATAACCTGTGTGGTGGAGGTTGCGGGTTCGATTCCCGCCTCGGAACAAATATTTGTACGACCTGCAGATACTTGTTCAGGGTGTTCTGGGTATTTTCTATGTATAATAAAAAATATCTATTTAAGTAATGTATTGTATTAAGTATATCAGTTATCTAGTACCCATAACACAAGCTCTGCTTAGCTTGGGGCTAGATAATGCTGTGTGAAATGTCCAGCATTTATTTATTTATTTAATAACCGTAGTATCAAGAGTTGAGAGATAACGCCATGTCCCGTTTCGGCTAACAAAAGGTGCTATTTTTTAATGTCACTGAGTGACTAAATATCATCAAAAAGATCGCAAATCAACCGTTTTTCATGAGTACTTGAAAGGCACTTGTATATCAGGAACTACGAGTACCATGGTACCATAACACTCAAACCCGGAACAAATATTTGCAGATCATACAAACATTTGTCTCGCAGCGGGAATCGAACCCGCAACCTCTCGCATCTCAGCCGGCTACTCGCCCGCCGGGCCACAGAGGTCGTCAATGCGTCAATATAAGCGATTAGTCGTAAAATTTTAGTTATAAATAAGCATTGTGCGTTCAATGCTCTTAAATCTACATGAATTAATAATATTAGCTTGAAAATTAAAACGTATACACGTGCGTGGTAATTTTTAATCCATGTCAGAACCTTGGCATTACCAATTAGGTCTTGTACTGCACGCAAAAAGGATACATCTAGCACGCTGGCTCAGCATGAGTAGCCAAGACGATACGATTTGTCGACGGAAGAGTTTTGTTTTATTTGTGTATATGACGGATCAAAAACATTATAAACGTCGCAGGAAGTTAGTGGATGGAGGCGATCCTGGTGCGGTGGTTCTTGTAAACTATAAATAAGACCTTATTCGGTATTTTGTTCACAATTGTTTGGCTAGTAGTTTCGGAGATTAAAACTATGCATAATATAATAAACAAAATGTATTTCTCCAAACGTGTGTTTTTAATAATAGATCAGTCACATGATGCAAATAGCAAGTTTTTTTTTTCTAGTTTGTCCCCAAAAATTTAGAATTACGCTATACTTACCTACGTCCGTAATTAGATCACTCAGTTTAGATACGTTTCAACTTTTTTCGTCCGGTATATTTATTTAATTTATATTCGGAGAAAATACGCTGTGACAGACACACACGATAGTGATCCTTTAATGGGGAAGAAAACGCCAAACTATTTACAGATGGCGCTGCTAACGCTTGACTCATAACAAAGCATCTTGACATTTTAGATTTTTTGTGATCTTCGATTTTACAGCAAAAAACCTAGAATTGTCTTCCATTTTGCTATTGTGGTGATAAATGTATGCTACGTGGACGGTTTCTCAGTTAAAAGCTGAATTAAAGAGCCGAGGAGCTTCACTAAAAGGCCGAAAAGCTGATCTGGTTATCAGGTATTTACAGTCTATTTTCTATCTAATTTTGTTATAATTTCTTATGTTTCATGTTATTTTCTGGGTTGAAAATATTTTTTAACTCTGCATAGTAGTTTTAGTAAATTGTCAATGCTTTATGTATGACCTACAATCATAAGGATCATAACCTAGCATTTCTCTTTCAGACTCAACTTATTTGATCAGAATTTCAACTTTGGGATACCCCAACATCATGAAACTGATGATACAAAGATGGATTTACCATCTCCAGAGAGTTATCATGATATAAATAGTAGTTTCTATAAAATGCTTATAACATAACCTCGAATTTCCGATAGCTTTAAAGTTACAAATCTTGGTGGCCTTTTCGCATAGTTTTTTCATTTTTAAATCTTTGGGAAATGCATGATTTCCATTGTTATTGCAACCAATCGCTACACAACATGGCATTATTTCTTAAATACCAGTTAAAGTTTTTTGTAAACAAAGTTTTGTATGGTATTTGACAGATACTGACGCATTCCTTGGGTCAAGCGACTGCAGCGCCCTCGGTGGCAAAAGTTGCCAGTTTTCTTCCCCATTGGTTTTGTTGGTAACTTTTGAGGTAAGTACGGAACGGAACCCTAAAAATTAAATTTGGGCAACATTTCTACTCGAGCATGCCACTCTCAAGAATTAAGTTTATGAGTTTCTATGCTGTTTCCTTGGGGTCGAGTGAGACGAACATATTTTTGTCCTTCTTTTTTTTTAATGGCCTCTTATTATTTACTCAATTTTGCCAATATCAAGATAATTATCAAACAAAGTCCAGTCGTCAAGTCCTCTTCTAGTAAATCGATGACAGTTTACTAGAATGTTCCTGGACAATTTTCGCCCCTTCGAAAATACGCTTATTTTATTTAAATTCACTACCATGTGCTCTTTAGAAGCTACACCGGTTAAAATGCCACCAAAATTACACGACAAACTCAAAATAACACTAGAAATTTAAATAAAATAAAAAAGGACGACGTCTCCCTTCGAAAGAGCAGAAAAAGTCCCGTCCATCTTTGACATTTAGGGCTAGATATATGTTTCTCGAGAGTAGAGAGCTTTATCTATCCTTCGAAGAGAAGACTTGGAACAGTCATGCTAAGCCAGCTGAGGTCACCGTGCTTTTCTTCAATGCCATAAAAGGGACACAATACCTACTTTATTTTTTTACATTTAATAACGCTGCATGTCATTTGTCGTATTTTATAACAATTTTTAAGATGATATCAGCGTTTTGTTTAATGTGCTAGCTAGGAAAGTTATGACTCTTCCGTACAATTCCCCTGTTTCATAATTATTCTCTAAACCTGTTTTGGCGTATGACATCAGAAAGAAAAAATAAATAAATATAAATAAATGCTGGACATTTCACACAACATTATCTAGCCCCAAGCTAAGCAGAGCTTGTGTTATGGGTTGGTACTAGCTAACTGATAAACTTAATACAATACATTACATAGATAGATATTTTTTATTATACATACATAGAAAAATACCCAGAACACCCTGAACAAATAAATAACAAAAAAAATAAAAAATACAACTGAATTGAGAACCTCCTCCTTTTTGTGAAGTCGGTTAAAAATAGCTTTTGTCTTGTTTTGACGTATGACATTTTACATCAGAGAGAAGAAAACAAAAGCTATTTTAAATAAAATAGGTTTAGAGAATGATTATGAGGCAGACCTAAGAAGAAATAACTTTGGAATGGTTTTCTCATAAGAGAGTACCTAAGAGGGTCAAGCTCTAAAAGGGGTCAACAACATCCATTCTTAAGAGAACAGGAAGTTCGAATTTTTTTATTATTTACGTAGTTTGTGTTAACGATTTGTTTGTTGTTTGTTTTCTAGGTAAGCAAATTTTTGACGTGAATACGTAATTTTTGCTTCCAAAGGTCCCACCATGGATAATTATGTGTATTATACCAGAGGTGCGTCAGTTTTTTAAAACTTAAATATTTGGGAACTTATCATTTTATAAGAAACTAACGCACCACAGGTCTATAATAGATATTAGTGTACTGGGGTACGATATTTGAAAGTCTTTACAAAATTTCTATAAGTAAGTACATCTGAAACTCATTGATAACTGAAATTAATATATCTATATTAATAGGTACAAGTGCCTCCTTCAATAAATCACTTGAAAAATTAAAAAAATTAAAAATATGGGCCTCTACAACAAACGTGTTTTTTTTTGCCGTTTTTATAGATAATGGTATGGAACCCTTCGTGCGCGAGTTCGACTCGCACTTGGCCGGTTTTATTCTAAAATGATACCAAGCTACGATAATTTCTATAATTAGTAGCTGTACACATTCTCCAAAGTCTATTTTAAACGCAATGCGCGGCACGCGTCTGCGCATTTACAAGTCCAAACAAGGATAATGTGAGGGTTAATTGGGTTTATGTAGACTACTGTAGACGCGTGGTGCAGTCCTATTGCTAAATAAAATCTCTTCCAAGCTAGGTGCAGCTCAAACCCACTTTTCCTATCCCCCTGGCCTGCATGGGTTAAAGGAACTAATGGGACATTTTTTTTCCCACTAGTTCCTTTGGTTATTTCAAAGGATTTAGTTGGGAAAAATGTCCCATTAGTTCCTTTACACGAAATGTTTAAAGGAACTAGTGGGAATAAATCGTCTCCGTCGTCTCGTCTGTGCATGGGCGTAGCCAGGGGGGGGGGGGTTCAAACCCCCCGAAATAAATCTTATAAACCTGAAACCTGGCTAGGCCCGTGAGTCTGTGTCTAGTAACATTTTAGGAAGAGATAAGAGTTTAAAATAAAGGTTGCTTCAAACGGTGATCAAACTATAATAATAGCGCACTTTGAGATATCGTACTGGCATAGAAAAGGTTAATTACCCCATTACTAAACTTATTCTAGCATCGGTAACAATTCACCCAAAATAATAGTGGTTATTATTTAAAAAGTTAGATAAGAGAGTGATTATTTTGCAAATCGAATCCGGTCTAGGTTGCCTGACAGGTTATGCAAAGTTTAAATTCAATCGAACAGAAAGCGAAACAGCGTTTGAAAAATATATCGGGATGTATAACTACTACTATGTATAATATAAAATATATAGGTACGGTGGATAATGGGAAGTTTTCAGGTAGGCAATTAAAAAGAAAAAATAGTTTTTAAAATTCCGATAGATGGCGGTGACTCGCCATGATTGTCTTTTGAAGATTTTGCAAAAGCACCACAGAGAACAAATTCTCTTTGTTAACAAAGTCCAACTTCTTACGCTTTTGTTCTACAAACAACAAAACTCTAGCAGAGATACTTCACCAACGAACAGCATGAGCGTGGAAGTCAGTGACACTGACAGTTGGTGGCTGACCGACAAAATTTCAAATTTAGACAACCTTAGCTGGACTGCGCCATCTATGCATGGATTTAGAACTATTTTCTTTCGGCTGTCAGAAAACTCCCCATTGGATATACAACTGCTGTAGTTTGTCCGGCCTAAGAATATACCCCTCCATTTCCTCCCGTGGATGTCGTAAAGCCGACTAAGGGATTGCACCAGAGGATGGGCAACAGCATCCACCTGAGTTCTCAACATGAATAGATAGATAGTACTGCGATCACTACAGTCCGATCCTTTTATTTTGTTACTTGTAACAAATGTCAAAAAAGATCCATGCTATAGTTTTCGGTAAAGTTTGTCGAATTTATCGGACAATCGATAAAGTGAGTAAGATGCTACCGATCTCGACATAGTCCTGTTTTGTTGAATTTCTTTCATTTAAGTATTCAGATATCCATACTTGTAGCCCAGTCTTGGTATCATGGTAGGTAAATATATAATTTTTAGTGATAATTATGTTCATATTATGTAAGTTAGTGAGTGAGTTTGAACTACTATTGTCATATTAGCAGATATTAGTTTTTGATTTTGATATTATAATGAAACCCTAAGCCTTTGGTCTACGGTACCTACATCTTTACAAAAAACTAAAACTAAGCATAAAACCTCAATGGCCATTCAAACCCGGAAACATTTCTCCACATGTCCGCTATATTGAGTGGTGTCCTTTGTACGCCAGTACAAAGAGGTCTGTTTGTCTGTACAAAACATACATACATACATAAGTCCATTGACCTGTTCGATCGAGTGAACCAATGTTTGGATTTGATCAATGTCAGCTGTTCATACACAAACTTAAAGTCGCGCATCGGGCGAGAGAGCTATGCTCATACTTTTCACTAGGCACCTATACGTGATAGAATTTTGAAATTAGGAGATTTGTAGAAGAATCAAGATCACCAACATAGCTCTCAGAATTCGCAAGCTAAAGTGGCAATGGACAGGCCATATAGCTTGCAGAACTGACAACCGTTGGGGAATAAAGGTTCTCGAGTGGCGACCACGAACCGGACGACGCAGTAGAGGAAGGTCCTCTCTCGATGGACTAAAGACATGAGTCATTCGTCATCTCGCGGATCTGAAACTCGCTTGAATCCGAGAGTTGGCACCTTCCGATTTTACATATTTTTATTGTCGTCAATTCGCGTGATCGTAAATAACCGACATATTCATGTACAGTCATCTACAAAAAAAAGAAAGAAAGAAAAAGCATTTATTTGTGTCAATGATGCATCATAAAAAAAGACACGGGAAAATACAAAAGACACACAC
The DNA here is from genome assembly GCA_951392215.1 of Epirrita christyi. NCBI lineage: Eukaryota > Metazoa > Arthropoda > Insecta > Lepidoptera > Geometridae > Epirrita > Epirrita christyi. The sequence goes on along the minus strand of OX595858.1, from coordinate 1,735,495 downwards.
ACAAACAACAAAGATTAACAAAGAAAATTAAAACTAAACAGAATACAAGAATGACTTGTGTTATATTATAATAATGTGCCCCTTAGTACTAGTCATGCAACACTGTCAAAAATTGCCTACTTAAAAGAAAAAAAAAAGTAAAAAAAAAAAGTAACCTACTTTGAATGTATCTATAGAATACAATAATTATAAAGGAAGTGGGTGGATGGAGCGGCTCAAGATCGTTCGTCGTAACTTTCTAGGGGGAGGCCTATGTCCAGCAGTGCACTTCTACAGGCTGATAATGATGTCCGACCTAAGAAAAGACCCCTCCTTCTCCCATGGTATGTCGTAAAAGCCGATTATGGGATTATGTGAAGATGGCCAGCAGCATCCTGAGTCTACTCAACATCAATACAACGATTACCAATCCGCCTGCCAAGCGTGGTGGTTATTATGGCAAATCCCTCATCAGTGGACATCTACGGCCATGGGCGTAGCCAGGAGGGGTTTTGGGGGTTCAAACTCCCCCGAAATATTCTAAATGTTACATTATTATCATATTGAAATAAGGAGAAACGAGGATTTGAAATTATTACATTAATAATATAAATCGATAGAAGTTATGTTTGAGTCAAAAAATTTGCCTGTTTACACTTCAAATACAAAATTTTCACGGATAAATTAGTGCCTTCCCTTCCCGCGCCGCGCGCCGTTCGAGTTTTTTACATGAATATTATTGTCATTTCGTGTAGGTACATTTTTGTTGTGTTATTTTCTTGAACCTGGCTACGCGCGTGTCTACGGCTGATGATGATAATGCTAGAGAGGCCAACAAATTCGTCATCAACCGATTCAAAATAACCATTTCTCCGTACAATCTAAATACTGTTTGGGAGAGTGGTGTGATGATGACGCATGGTTGAACGGCCGCTATGTCCAGGACAAAAACATGGATAATTGCTATTTTTACTGGATTTGTAATTAATTTATGGTCATATAGGTTTTTGCAATGGTATTTTTACCCGACTACGGCAAAGCAAACACCGGTTATGACTTTAGCAGTCTATACGTATGTAACTTTGTGCATCTCTGTCTGTTTCCTCGTAGCTCCGAAACTACTCAACAGATTTTTACAATTCATCATCATAATGTTAAGCCAAGCAGAGGCCCAATTCTCTAATTTAAAAACATTCAATTCACAGTATAATCTCGTCTCAGTCGCACTGTCACGTATAGTGACTATTACTTAATCTTCGTGTTTCTTGCGAAGAATATGAAATAGTTGCTATATAAAACAGTGCGACTGACACGAGACTGGAATGTTTTTAAATTAGAGAATTGGGCCTGAGCTTGTGTTATGGGTACTATATAACTGATATACTTAATACAATAAAATACATAGATAGATATTTTTTACTATACATAGAAAATACCCGGAACAATTATCTGCAGATCGTACAAATATTTGTTCCGAGGCGGGAATCGAACCCGCAACCTCCTGTGTCGCAGGCGAACCTTCGCCCGCCGCGCCGCAGAGGTCGTCAAATGTATAAAGTTTCCTGTTTACTCCTGCGGTTTATTGCTACATATAAAAATAGCTAGAGTGAGTCAAATCTAAAACTGAACGACCATTCCATTACATCAAAATAAAATGTAACACAAGGACCGTTTTTAACCGACTTCCCAAAAAAGGAGGAGGTTCTAAATTCGGTTGTATTTTTTTTTTTAATTTTTGTTACCCCATATTTCTTGCGTTTATGGACCGATTTGGAAAATTCTTTTTTTATTTGAATAGATATACTTTCAGATTGGTCTCATTTTTTCCAGAATCCAGTTCTGATGATGGGATCCATGAGGAATTAAGGGAACTCCTCAAATATTGTAGGCATACATATAGCGATTTTGATATTTTCAGCAACAAATCAAGCATTTGCATTCAGAAAGTATCATAACCCTTTCACCACTATGGTTTTTTCGTCATTTTTTTTCATCCAGATATTTAGTTGAATCCAATGGCGGAAGTCGGTTTTTTAAATGACTGAAATAACATCTATTAGTTGGCGCGCGATAATTTTAGCGCACTTTAAATCACAGAATCTAATTATTTACGATTTTGATTAACACAGAATCGCTAATATCAAATTATTAGTAACATGCATCTTTCCACAGTTAATAACAGATCTTATCACAACACATCGCTTTTTTTTGTTACAATATTTAAGGTGATGCTTCACAAAGCGTAACATAAATACCTACGTTATAAAAATTTAATTTATCAAGATGAGTGATTTCTAATGAGTGGGTTGTGGTCCAAGTCAAGCGCGAATCACACGCCCACACGCCAGCGACCAAAATACTGACATGGACGTATGGTGGTGGTAATATGGATTTTTGTATGGAAAATGAGGTTCACAGAGTGTATGCTAGGGGGCGCTCATCGGTGTCGCCATACAAAATCCTTGTTACACTACACCATAAGTCCGTGTCATACGTGTGTGCTAAAAAATTAGACTCTGTTCTCAGATTGGGCATAGAATACGTAATAACTTGGGTAGTTATGGGGCAACGCGGACTGAGGCTTTAGATTTATTGTTATTAGGGTGAATGCCAAAAAACGGAACCCTTATAATTTCATCCGTCCGCCTGTCAGCCCGTCCGTAAGTCAACGCCAAAACGCTAGGAGACTTGGCATTATTTGTAAGAGGTAGACGTCATTTCTATGAAACGCTACACAAAGGTGTAATGGGGGCTTTTTCTGCTCTTTCGAAAAGAGACGTCGTCCGTTTTTATTTTATTTGAATTTTTACTGTTTTTTTTTAGTTATACAGGGTGTCCCAGAAGTCGACGTCAAGCCGGAAGCGGGTGATTGGCCAAGTCATAACAGTAATAAAAAATATATAAAAAAAGTCTGAGTTATGTAATTAAAAAATATTTAAATAAAATCGAGAAAATCTACACCCTGTGATGGTGTTTTAACTCCCATTACTACAAATCTTTATATTTTTGCATTTTTTTTTAATATGTCGTCCTGAATAATGCTTCTGTAAATAGTTGACTAAAATTTTAAGCCAACTGCCCCAGTTTGGAAGAAATTGACACTTTTTGCGCCAAGTTTTAAAGTTACTTGCCAAACCAGCGTAGTAATTTTTTTTTCAGTACAGACTGTTCAACTTGAACAGTCAGAACAGGCGCATTTATTAAGGATTCCAAAATAGTATGACACTTGCTAGTAATCTAGCAAGTTTGTTAGTGTTTTTACTCTATCCTAGTTTTGGACAAATTTTCAAAATTTTCTTACTTACTTAAAACTATTTCCAAGGCTTTCCTCGAGGCCGTAACTTTAAGATTTTGGTTTGAATGAGATGGAGTGAGTAATTCTACGAAGTGTGAGCGTGACAGATAGTTTTTTTTTATTTTATTTTTTGTAACTGTTATGACTTGGCCAATCACCCGCTTCCGGCTTGACGTCGACTTCTGGGACACCCTGTATATTGTAATTTTAGTAACATTTTAAACGGTGCAGCTTATAAAAAGCACATGGTAGTGAATTTAAATAAAATTCGTGTATTGCGTGTCTTTTCGAAGGGGTGGAAATTGTCCAGGAACATTCTACCATCGATTAACTAGAACGTGACTTGACAGAGGACTTGACGACTTGACATTATTTGATAAATCTATGTTACTTGACATTGGCACAATTGAGTACATACTCAGATGCCAGTAACAAAAAAAAAGGTGTAATGAAATTAATAATTAAATTGGGTTGGCATGGCACTCTATACATGTGAAATGTATCACGTTACATAAATATCAAATGAAATAAATCAAATGAGAAATGAAAATGTATTTTTTTATAATTTTAAAATGCTTAGATATTATTAAAGAAAATATGAAAAAATTAACCAAATTCCATGGTGTTAAAACGTCCTGATTGCTTAAGTTTCGCAAACACATGATAAGTTGAGAGTGGGAATTAATTTTTCTCTTCCTCTCACGCCTTAAACCCCACTGGCCCACTTATCTCTTTTCACTAACGAAAGTGTCGTCGATGGTCACGCTTCGATGCGAAGAAAAACAAGAAAATATAGTATTTTGCTGTTTCATCGATGTGTGCTGGATGTTGTTTTAAAACCAAAATATTTTGGTTTAAAGAACTTTATTGTACTCACAAAGAACTTACAGTTCACTTAACTATGAGCGAACATTCAGAAAATAAAAGAAGGTAAAAACTAAAGTGAGGGTAGTTCTATCTAAAACAAGTAAACACAACACAAAAAAAACAGTGACCCCTAGCATAGGCGATACTCAAAATGCGCGTAGGCAAGCAAAATGACAGTGGTTGTGAACGTGCACAACATAGAGTTGCGATAATTAGGTTTTATTTTCAATAGAAAATGTAATTATTTTTGTATCCTAATTCATACATTACGCAGTCTATGCAACTATGGATTTGCACTGCCAGGGGAAGTTTATTGTCCTTTAGAAGCCACAGTTTCCTTGAACCCTAAAACAATTTAAGTTATGATTTTGCCCCTGAATACTTATAATAAAATTATAATCCTGACTACGGCCCTGTCTTTACATAACGTGTAGCTAAATTGTATAGGATCTTTTCATATTTTTAATCGTAAAGTACATCACACACGTAGCAGATGCGGTAATATTCTATATGCGTATAAAAACTTATCGCATCTGAAGGTATCACACACGTAGCAGATACGATAATATACGAAAATGATACATTCACGTGGAAACCTTCAAACTGTATTGTATTTTAATTTGTATACACAGATATCATCTGTCCATCTTTTGATATATGTCGGTGCCTACAGATGCTTGACGGTAAAATATAAGTGATCTGCTACGTGTGTGTTGCTCCTTGAGTTTAGTATAGAGCGATATGGACAGATACGCGCTCAGATACACATGATACAGATGATATGTACCGCGTCTGCTAGGTGTGTGTGTGACACACTTCCAACCAAAACAAATTGGGTTGTCTATTTTTTTTATAGCCTCTGAGTTAAAAACTCAATTGATTGTCGAATTAAAATTAAAATATTTAGACAACGTCAAAGTTGACAACCACCCTCTATCAGTTAAAAAACAACAATCAAAATCAGGGAAGTCGATTATTTATTAAAAAGCTGTCTTTAAAATTCGTTAACGAAATTAAATTCTCCAATTATCTACACACTATCATGAAATTTTGTTATACACAACCTTGAAAACATCATGGACAACGAATCTGCTATCGAGGGTAGCTACATGACCCTCCAGGCTAGTGTTAGCAAGCTGACCGAAAACCAATGCAACATGATAGCACAATTTGATTTTTTAACCAAAAACGTAGAAGAATTACGTAAAATCATGTCTCACTTCTCCGTGAAGGTATTGGCTGTGGAAGAAATGGATACTGACAGGAAACGTTTGAAGGGGGAAATTAAAGTCTTGAAGAACAGGGTAGATGAGCTATTTGCGATTGTGAAGGAAGGTAAAGAAGAGAAGGAGGATTCGAGTCATAGTGATGTTCTGGACATAGAGTCTTGCCATTCTGGTCTGTCAAACTCTTCAAAGGTAACCCAACAAAGCAAAGTAGAACTTCTTGTGAAAGAACTACCAAAGTAAATATTTCTACCGCAAAGTAGTAGTGCTCGCATTGCTGTGGTACGGTTTGAAGGGTACGGGTGCCGGTTTAAATTACAGGCAAATGAGACTTTTAATCTTTGTCTCAGGTTCGGTAGCGTGTGTGTGATGCCTCTAGTGTTGCAGGCGTCCATAGGTTAGGTACGGTAACTACTTTCCATCAGGTAAGCCGTATGCTTGTTTGCTTACCAAGTGGGTAGTATAAAAAAAAGCACTCAACAAATAATAACTTACCAAAGCCTTTGATTCCTTATATTTAACACCACGTAGGGTTGTGCTAGCCGTGGTAGTCTCAGTCTAAGAATAGGACTCCTCCAATTGGTCCGTAACTGTCGTAAAAGGCGACTGAGGGATTACGTCAGTGACATCAGCATCTACCTGAGTACTTCAACACTAAACTGTAATCGCCAATCCGCCTGCTAAGCGTGGTGATTATGGCAAATCCCCCCCATTGCACGCTATGGGTTGTACGCTGTTCATGCTATGGGGGAGGTCTCATCCAGCATAGTGGATGTCTACCGGCTGATGAAGAGAGCTGTGCTCTACATTAGCCCCCCCCCCCTATTCCTCTCAGTTCGGCCCTGTGCTAATTTAGACTAGCAAGTGCCGTTAGTGAGACTTCCCTCGCCTATGAGAATCTTGGTCCAATGAGGGGTTTTCACGGCCTCTTCAAATCATGTTTTCAGCGTTGAAAATAGATGGCGCTGCTCAGTAACGTAGCAGTCAAGTGTCAAAATAAAGTGAAATGTCAACATCAACAACGTAGATATAATTTTCGTTTCGTGGTATTTATTTTTGCCTACTTCTAAAACACCACGAAATCACTAGCGCACACTCAAGAAGCAATCACAAACAGAATATCATGACTAATAGCCACAGACTACTTAGATAATAGTTTCGTGTACGCGTGCACCACAGACAATCTTGATTGATACAGTTGAGTCAGTGCCATCTATCGAGCCAATTTGAACTACTTTTTTTCTTTTTAATCTAAAATGAAAAGCCCTCATTGGTGAAAAGGACCGTCAGGGCCGCAGTAAGGATTGGTGTTCCTGGGGCTAGAATCTTGATCAGACAACAAGACATTGTTTTTTTTTTCGTGAATGTTGAATTGACTGTATTCTAATTGTGATCTGTCTTTATTTTCAGGTGGCAATGGCGACTGGCATCGATCGGGATACGATACGATCCGCGTACGATGACGTCAGAGCCGATACCACACCCACAGAATGGTGAGATGACAATATTTTGTTTTCATGGAGTCTCTCTCGTTTACGTACCATAAAAAATATTAGGTATTTTAAGGATTTCTTGCCTCAAAGGGTACCAACGGAAAAATTAAAGGATTGCTTTCGTGTCTGGTCTGTATGTCTATTTTCTCCGAATCTTCATTGAGTCGGTTCTTTTTTGGTCTCCTGCCTGAGGGGCTTGCCTCTGAAAATAGCCTTTGATTGTATTTATAACTGTTTTGGTAGGTATATAGAAAGCATCAGTCGTAAAATAATTCGGATGGCTCCTTTTACCAACCCCACGTAAATAGTCATGTTTTTAGTTAATGTTTTCAAAAATCTTGATCTCTGCGGATCTTCTTAGAGTTCGTCCCGGGAAGTACTACCACCGTACCTATACAATGTCACCCATGCGCATGTGACCGCCCGTGATATTCTGAATATTCATGAAAAAATGTCGAAAATAAACTTCAAAAGGGGGGGTCTATCTATAACATTTTTCATGTTATTCAATTTTTAATTTTTTAGTAGAGTTTGTAGATTTGCTTTTTATTTTTTGACACATCTCCGAAGTTTATGTGTCGATTTGGATTCTGTTTATTATTTCCAAAAGCTTATGAGTTATTTTAACAGGTTAATTAAAATTTTTACTAAAAATTATCGACTACGAAAAAAAAGACGGAATCGAAGTCATTTTTTCGGTAAAAAATTGTGTATTTATTTAAAAAAAACTAGTCTAAGTCCATAAATTATCCCCATAGGACGACTTTTTTAATTATTATTTGTAATCTACTACATATCAGCTAAAAATTCACAGAACATTACTAATACCTATCTCTAAAAAAAACCAGCAAACAACTTGTTGAACATTTGCAACTATTCAAATAAAAAGGGTCGCTCAGGTAGAAACCGGTTCCTAGAAACATGAAAAATGTTATAGATAGACCCCCCTTTTGAAGTTTATTTTCGAAATTTTTTCATGAATATTCAGAATATTACGGGCGGTCACATGCGCATGGGCGACATTGTATTTCTGCCGCCAAGCAGTAGTGTTCGCATTGCTGTGTTTCGGTTTGAAGGGTACGGGTGCCGGTGAAATTACAGGCATATGAGACTTTTCATCTTTATGTCTTAGGGTCGGCAGTGCGCGTGTGATGCCTCTGGTGTTGCAGGCGTCCATAGGCTACGGTAACTGCTTTCCATCAGGTGGGCCGTATTCTTGTTTGCTTGCAAACACGGAAAAAAAGGATTTCTTTATCCAAGAGTATCAATGTTCTCAGAAAAATTGTTTTAATCCAAGTAAATATATTTTTAACTAAAGTAAATGTTTTCAACCCAAGAAAACATGTTTACTTAAATTAACAATAATATATTCTTTGGTTTAATTCTTAAACTAAGAATATATTTTTGGTTCAAGAATTTTTTTATCTCCTTTGAAGAAGAAATCTAATTTTGACTCAATACTTTAAAAACTTAATAAATCAAGATAATCTTCTCTTCTTTGAAGATGAAATTCTACTTCGATAAAGCCAATTTATTGTTTTCGTCTGAAGAAATAAATTTTCTCAATCTAAGAAACGTTTACTCGATTTAAGAACATGTCACTCCCGTTTTGGAAAATAATCATTTTTCTTAACTCAAATATCTAAACATATCTTAAGCCAAGACTTGGTTACTTTGCCCTTTACTTGGTTCAAATAAATTTGCTATTTTTGACACAAGACTCAGTATTATGTTCGTTTAAAATTGTTAGTAATTTTGTATGCTTGATTTGAAAATATGCCAATCTCAATTGAAGAATTTATTCATTTTAAATTAAAACAAAAGATTTACTCCTAAGCAAAACATTTTCTCTCATTCCAAGAAATCTATTGACTTGAATCAAATAAATTTGCTATTTTTAACACAAGACTCAGTATTCTCTTCGTTTAAAATTGTTAGTAATTTTATATGCTTGATTTGAAAATATGCCAATCTCAATTGAAGAATTTATTCACTTCAAATTAAAACAAAAGACTTACTCCCAATCAAAACATTTTCTCTCATTCCAAGAAATCTATTTACTTGATTCAAATAAATTTGGTTTTTTGTAACACAAGACTCAGTATTCTCTTCGTTTAAAATTGTTAGTAATTTTGGATGCTTGATTTGAAAATATGCCAATCTCAATTGAAGAAATTATTCATTTCAAATTAAAACAAAAGACTTACTCCCAAGCAAAACATTTTCTCTCATTCCAAGAAATCTATTTACCTGAGTAGGTATTTTATTTAAATCATTTGTTTTACATAACAGTACAGTGCAGAGTTTCCCAGAGATGAAACCTAGCTTGATCGATTTCTCGCCCTCAAAAACCCTCTATAGCAAATTTCATCAAAATCGTTAGAGCCGTTTTCGAGATCTCAAAACATTTGTGTAAGTATAGGCAAAGATTTAAATCTTTGAGTATAGGTATACCTACATAAAAATATTGCTCGTTTAATAGTATAGGATAAGAACCACAGCTATATACATATATTATGTATATAGGACCGTCTTTTACCAACCGACCAACCAACACCCACCTAGACTCCATCTAGTTGGACGGTTAGTATATAGTTTTCAGTAATCTACATTTTTAATCCTAACCGACAATGCCCCCCTATTACCTAACTGAAAGTTACTCGGTGACTAAGGTTTGACAAGTAAAATGGCCATCAATTGACAATTCTTACTGAAAATATTGAGAAATAGTCACCGAGTGAGTTTCAGTTAAGGAATAGAGGGGATCCCACACTAGGATTCCCAGTGTCGTGGGTGTCAGGAACTCATAAAATATTTTATAGTATCTACTACTTACGTACCATATGGTACCACATCACCCTGACCAGGAACAAATAATTGCCGACAATGCAAATATTTCATAAGTAGGTACCTACTTCAAACGAAAATTTATTGTGAATATATTTGAATAGGTTACTAAAGTTATATAGTATATTATGTAAGTTCAAACCTACTTTTCATTTTATTCAATACCTTTATAAGTAGGTACATAGATCTTGCAAGTGATTCAATTAATGAACTACCTACTTTAGTTTCACATGTGGCATTATGTCATGGCGCGCGAGCATGTACATGAAAGGAGGATCCTTTCACTACACTGGTTTTTTCAGAATAGCTCACAAGGCCCTTTTTAGTTTCAGACCTCTTCCTAGTGACCAACCTGGTCAGACTATACCTACCAGCGTATTTAAATTAATGAACCTAGCATCAGGGTTACTCAGAAAGAACCAGTGACACGCACACCGAACGAACAAACGTCCAGAGTTGACATAGGTACCTAATACAATCGTATAGCTATCTAGTGATAGAGCAATGTACCTACCTACCTATTGTAAACGTTGGTACAAAACGGAATAAAATTATTCAAATTTATGCCGTAAGTAGCTTTGAAAGTCGCATACTTTTGATTGTCTGCTGGCATAAGTTTTCGGAAAACATGGCAATAGGTACTTTCGAACTATTGCGAAGTATTTCCTTGCTTGAGCAGCTGCAAAATTCATGCACTAGGGTTGAGGATTTCCCGCCACACTTTATGATATCATACCTACGCCCCCGGGCCTTTACCAGCGTCAACGTTCCAACCGTACTCGAAGCGAATGGTCTACTACGTGTAGACCGATGGTAAGCGGCCTGACGGCATGACTCTTGTTCCATGGGAGGTGGCCAAGTAGGGACGCCATGTACGTCGATACCCTTGCACCATCTCATCTGTCTGGGACTTCAATAAATAAGGGCCGGTGAGGGATTGAGACCAAGGAACATAATACACTATGGAGACCCATCGTTTTTCTTAAATTATTTCTTAAATAAGTCTAAGCCATTGCAGTTAAATAACGATTCAATACATAGTATCGGTTCGTAGTTGACATTCCCCATCGATGAATAACTTTAATCGCGGAAGTACAAGGTACCTAGACCTTCTATGATTGTGCCTTTAATAAGTAGGTATAGTTACGGAAATCACAGAACTGATATTTTGTACTGAATAGTTTAAGAACTGTATGGCTATAAGAGCTCATAATAACCCAGCTGGGGTTAGATTTTTGAGTGTCATCAAGTGACTATAGGTCCGTAAAATTGCCGTTAATCTCTGATTTCCAAATTTCTATACATTGAAAAGCAAGGATGACTAAAATTCTTATACCTATGATATCAATACAAGTGCCTCCTCCAGTACATTTCATTAAAACGATGATTTGCGCCTTTTAAATGTATTTTTAATTATATTTAGTTACTAGTGACATTTAAAAAACTAGGCAAAGCATGAACGGTCGAAGCAACGCATCATCAGCATTGCCATTCAACGAGGCAATGCATGGAATTAGGTACCTTTGTTTTCAGTGGTAACGTTACCACCAATATCCGGTATTTCAAGTCCTTCTCCACTCCTAAGAATAATTTTCTTATTTCAATCAACACTGCAAGACAAAGCTTTTTTGAACGAAGAAAAAATGTCTTGGTAATATTATACAGAGAAAGCTAGTCCTAATCAGGCTTGCCAACTATTTCGGAATTCCCAAACTTGCGGAAGAATTTAACCATCGGCATTTAATCATTGGCATAATAATATAAAAAATCGGCAAACTTCCCCTCTTCTTGGGGGAAATACCCCTGTAATCAAAAATCGCCGATGACAATGAATTCTATGGTTTTGTAGAACCTGTATACCAAGTTTGGTAATATTTATTGGAAAATGCGACATGTACGCGAGTATGTAAAAACATACTTTACATAGGTACCTACATACATATTTAAACACAAACATACTTACATACATACATCCGGACAGACGAAAGCAGTTATTAGTTACAGTTACAGTTATTGCAAGGGCTTCGCTCGCTCGATCAATGATATTTATGTTACTTGTGATTACGTAAATAGGTACCTACAAGTGTCGATGCTTCTAAACTACCTTGTACTGATGATAATGTACGTGAGTGTTAAATGGAAAAGAAATTGATTTATCAAACCACAACCCTATTTTAAACCTATTTAACGATGCACTAAAAGGTGCGGGTGTGAGCGTACAAATATAACCCAAACAAGTGAGTTTCAATTCAAAATTTTAACAAATAATAAAATAAAATGGTTTTTAATTTTTTGACCGATTTGTTATCAGTGCCAGGAGTATACACAATTCTGTAAATGGCAAGTGTAGGTACAAACCAATATAATAATTATTTATTTTGGAAATGGTACACATCTATATTCCTGTGGTTGTGGAAGCCTCGATGAAAAGAGGCTCTGCCTACTCCTCCGGGGAAAAAGGCGCGTGCTTATATGTATGGTATATGGTATGTTACGATTTTTTTGCAAAATGTTACATTTCCGTTGTCTACCAATCTCGTGTTACTTTGCAAAAGAGGCCGCTGGCAACACTGACTGAAGCTTAGTAACGTAACAACGGCTCGGACGTCGGACGTTTCTTTCGGTGGGTTACAGAGAAAATTTTTAATTGCTCGTGCGCATGTGTGTTTGTTAAGTGATTTCTAGTTTAATTAGTTATATTTCCAACCTACACCATGTCAGAGGTACGTGAAGTTCTGGAAAGTTGGGATGTTAGCGAAGAGTTGACAATTTTTCAAGTGAGTATGCCTACACTGATTTTTTTATTTGCTAAGCGAAGAGCCTCGACGAACATCTCAAGAGGCTTGAGTTAGACGGTTGGTTCAAAGGTCAGATGCAGAAGCCAGTGATTAGTGATGTTTGCGGAGGCAAAAGAGGAGGAGGCTGAAATTGAATCTTATTTGGACGAAAACTATGGTTCTTGAAATTATTGGATGTCGACCACCATTTCCCCGACTGCCCTAAAAAGAAGGTATAATGTTTTTGAGGTGTTACATAAGTTTGTATGGTCTCACTGATTTTGATTAGACACCATTTTATACATGTGGCAGACGGATATATTTATTTATATATATTTTTGTTTTAATAATATGGTGAACAGCGTGTGAAATGCATCCTTGCAGTAAAGTTCTTTGGCCTTTTTTTGTCTTCTTCTTGCCTCTTTATGCCTTTGTGGTTAAGATACTCACCATGTTCTTGTTTTAGAATTACACAAAGATGATATTGTTTGGCTGAAAACTAACTCAGAGCCATGGGAAGATGTTATTAGTAAGTGGAGAAGGAACCATGAGCTCCGCAAATAATTAGCCGATGACACCGTGGGAGCAATAATAGATAATTGGCTCATTTTAAATGATGTGAGAAGTGATGTCTTGGTAAGTTATCACATTAATATTATTATTTTTATACATAGTTATGGTCATGGTATGCCGTGGTGTGTCCAGCCTAAGAATAAACCCCTCCTCCTCCCGTGGATGTAGTAAAAGCTTTACTAAGGGATTACACCAAGGGATGGGCAGAAGCATCCATCTGAGTACTTTTAACTAACCGAGATCACCAATCCACTTGAAATGTGGTGATTTTGGCAAATCCCCCATTGTATTCAATAGGAGTGGCTTTTGTGTCTGCGTGGTGTTGTGATAATGCTCACGCGCTTGCCATCAAGATCATCAGCTTACTCGCTCACTTGCTCACTTATTTTTACCTATTTTCAGATTCGATTGTACTCTGACGGAATATATCCTGAAAGTGCCACCAAATTTCATCTACACTGGATTGATTTCTCTGGAAAGATTGTGGAGTTAAAAAAACCCAAACTCAAAACAAGAAACTGCGTCCTTGTTTGAATTTATCAATGGACTTACTGATGATGGTTGGTACTTTCTTAGTGATAGTGAAATGCCTTTTAAAAAGCTTTTATTTGCAATGTTTGTTTAGGTTTTTAAACAAAAAACTAATTTATTTTGTCTTGGCTTGTGACTCAATTAAATTGAGCATAAGTTCACTTTTCAACTACAAATATAAGCAGCATCATCATCATCATCTGCCTGCCCATGTTCGATTAGGCCAGGTCAGCATGCATATCCATGAATAAATAAATGAATTGAATGAAAAGAGAAAAACGGTGAAAAGAGGCCCTTTGAGGCTCTGCCTACCCCTTCGGAGAAAAAAGCGTGTGTTTATGTACTTATGTATGCATGTAATAAACGTAGGTATACTACAATAATATAATAACTACTAATATTATATCGTCTTTCCAGAACATAAACTTCTCTGCCAATTGGTGCCCCCGAAAGGACGGTTGAATAAGTGCCAAAAATTCTCAACAACTGAGTGTAAAGAGAGCTTAATTGTCAATGTACAGGTAATTACTTTCTGTAGTATAATTTAATTTGAATTGAGTTGATTTTAAACATTATGTTAACTAGGTACCTAATTATGAAACCTGTACTTTTTAGACACCTGGTGCTGTACAAAAAAAGATTGATGAGATAGCAACGGACGCGTCTGGTAAACGAAAAACCATAACAAACCATATAATGTGCAATACACCAGCACCACCGACGAAGATACATTCTATTTGACTATAGATAAGGTCAGGTATGTTTTAAAATAAAGGGATTCTATCCCAAATGATCTTGACATAGACTCTCTTAATAAACATTTTTCTTCTGCTTCTCCTATTAGCGACTCCGATAAAATCAACACACTTAACGATCTTTCTTCTCTTCCAACTCTTGATCACTCTCAGTTTATTTTTAGTCAAGTCACCGCTGGGGATATTAAGAAGAGTGTCCTGACCATCACCTCCAATGCTGTTGGGCTCGATGGTATCAGCCGCAACATGCTCATTCCCATCCTTGATTCTATCCTTCCGATTCTTTGCCATCTCCTGAATCACTCCTTGCTGAATGGTGCCTTCCCAACGATCTGGAAGGAAGCTCAAATCATTCCTCTACCAAAGAAACCGAATCCTAAATCCTTCTCTGAATATCGTCCAATATCCATTCTTCCATTCCTGTCGAAAGTCCTCGAACGTATCGTCCATAATCAATTAAACTCCTTTCTTTCCTCTCATAATCTTTTGAATCCTATGCAGTCCGGCTTTCGCAAAGGCCATAGCACAGTCACTGCTCTGGTCAAAATTACGGATGATATGCGATTGGGCATGGAAAACAGGCTGCTTACGGTGCTTACCCTGTTAGACTTCAGCAACGCCTTTAATACTGTTAACTTCGACATCCTTCTTGCCATACTCCGCTCACTTAACATCTCTCCGACAGTGATTAACTGGTTTTTCAGTTATTTATACGGGCGCCGGCAGCGTGTTCGCCTCGAGGAGTCATTCTCGTCGTGGTGTGATACGTCAGCTGGCGTTCCTCAAGGCGGCGTACTATCTCCTCTTCTATTTGCTATTTTCATTAATTCTATTTCTCGAAATCTTACTTCATCCTATCACCTCTATGCAGATGATCTTCAGATTTATGCACAGGCCCCTCTCAGTAATATAGCTGATGCTGTACATGTCATCAACACTGATTTACGCTGTATCACTGAGTGGAGCAACGCACATGGGCTGAAAATCAACCCAGTCAAAACGCAAGCTATAATCGTGGGCAGCTCCAGAATGATGTGCAATCTCGATTGTTCTGCTGTACCCCAAGTAATCTTCGATGGAATACCTATTCCTTACAGTGATGCCGTGAAAAGTCTGGGGATAACATTCGACTGCAACTTGTCTTGGGGGTCTCAGCTGCAAGTTACATGTAAGAAGCTTTTTGCCTCAGCAGGCTCTCTAAGACGACTGCGAAACTTTCTGCCAACTGCCACCAAAATTGCACTTGCACAATCCCTTCTTCTTCCTGTGTTAGATTACGCTGACGCATGCTATCTGGACCTTACAGAAGAGCAGCTTAATAAGCTTGAGCGCCTTCAGAATTTCTGCATAAGGTTCATATATGGATTGCGTAAATATGACCATATTTCTCCTTTTCGCTCTATGCTCAAATGGCTCCCTATTCGCCTTCGCCGGGATACGCATATTCTTTCTCTTCTCTACTCTGTTCTATTTAATCCTTTCTCCCCATGCTATCTTAAAGAAAGGTTTGAGTATCTTCATTCCTCGAGTTCTTATTCGCTTAGGTCATCAGAAAACTTATCTCTCAAAATGCCTGTGCACAGCAGCTCTTTTTATGGTAAATCTTTCACAGTCCAAGCTGTGCGTCTGTGGAACGCTTTGCCGGTGGAAATCAGGCAGGCATCTTCACTGCACACATTCAAGCAGAAACTTAAAAATCATTATCTGTCTGACCTACCCTCGTTTTGATTGGAATGTGAAAATATCCTGTGAGTGTTTATGTAGATTAGTCATATTTTCTTTTCTTTTCTTTTATCAGGGCATATTATAGTCTTATTTCTATTTATTAGTGTATTATATAAATGTAGGTATATTATGTATTCGAGTTTAAAGTATAAGTTGTATTTTAATATTCTTTCATTGTTATTATTTTTACTCTGTGCACCGCCGTTTCGTTACTGCTTCGCTCGTTACTGTCCATCCAAAGGTTGCCTGGAAGAAATCGCTCTCAGCGATAAGGCCGCCCATTGTACTGCTAATTTTAATAAATCCTGTTATGTTTTCCTGGTGTACAATAAAGTGTTAATCTATCTATCTATCTATCTAAAATACAATGATAAAATGTTATATTATACAAGTATGACATTCATTATCCATTATTTTACAAAATAAACCAAGTTTTTGTAAAAGACACTGATATTAGTATGATTTCATTCTTGTGTACAGTGCTAAAAACGGTGGGTTACTCATTTCACTATATGGCATTTTTTGTGGAAAATATGGCTAAACTATATTAGTTAATTTGGAACATTGTGATAGTACAACACCTACTTTAATCAGAAAGTCAAATGATTGTGTTTATGTTGATTTAAAAAGCTAAGAACTACCTACTTTAATCAGTTAGTTAAATGATTGTTATCTAAAAAGCTAAGAATATTCCGGATGTGTTATGTGATATTTTCCTATTAGACCATTAGTCTTAAACTCAGAACTTATTTTGTTTGTTTTAAATATTAATTATATACAGGGTGTTTGGTCGAGGGTTGGCCAAACTTGGTGGGCGTGTAACTGGATCTATTTGATAAATATGAATCCTGTATAGTATAGTATGTAAGATAAAGATCTCAAAAGATAATAGAACGCAATCTTGAATGTGAAAATTGTTTATTACTTGCGTAATGCTATGGTAAGAGAAGTATAATTCAATTTGTTTCAATTATTATGCGAAAAATAATAAAAAACTTCTTTGAAATACTTTTACAAAAAATTTACTATGACTTTGGTGTAGTGAGAGCCACTTTGTTAAAAATCTTTGAAAATGTTCAAAGGATTTCGTGAACATTCTAAATTTTTGAACTCTCTTTTCAATAAATCCTATGTACATTTTCAAGGACTTAATAAAGTAGATCTCAGACAGATATTTTGAATCCATGTACATGTACAAATGTAATAATGTAACCATGTAAATGATTACATGGTTATATTATTACATTATTACTAGCCGTACCAGTATATAAATGACCGAGCATCATTTGGGGCGTGTATTATTGTCCCTTGTTATTGTTTATAAAATATTTTGTAAGTATATTTTATGTACGAATTGTAATTTTTACGACCTCTGTGGCGTGGTGGGTGAAGGTTTGCCTGCGACGCAAGAGGTTGTGGGTTCGATTCCCGCCTCTAAACAAATATTTGTACCATCTGCAGATATTTGTTCAAGGTGTTTTGGGTATTTTTCTATGTATAATAAAAATATCTATCTATGTAATGTATTGTATTAAGTATATCAGTTATCTATTACCCATAACACAAGCTCTGCTTAGCTTGGGGCTAGATACTGTTATTGATGTTGTGTGAAATGTACAGCATTTATTTATTGAATGTAAAAATTAAGAGCTTGATATGTTTCCCTGTCAGGTTTTAGAAATTGTGTAACTTTTATTTACTTTGATACTTACTCGTGATGTGATAACCCCATGTCTAATATTTCCTTTGTATTCAGTGAATTTTAATTTCATACAGTCTTGTTAGTATTTAGACCAATAAACATGATACCATTATTTCAAGAAAATTATTGTATTTTATTTTCGTGTTGTGTTTACGTCAAGTATTTGAGAAAAGACGTTTCGTACTAAATATAATCTTTGGTATTATAGGCCTGTATGTACTATTCTTAGCTAAAATCTCGTATATAGCGATAGCATAGGTAGCGTGGGTCCCGAGTCCAGTGCCGACGGCGCAGTTATTTCTCACTCAAAAAATATTATTGTTTTAGTAGCTAAGAATAGTATCTACAGTTTTTACCAAAGAATATATAGTTTTATAGTAAGAAACATACGAGTCTTATCTCAATACAAATACCTCTTCAGCTAAGAATAGTGGACGTTTCACTTAAGAGTATATTGTTTTAGTAGGAAACATACGAGTCTTGTTTCAACTCAAATATCTCTTTAGCTAAGAATAGTAGATGCTTCACCTGAGAGCATATTGTTTTAGTAGGAAACATACGAGTCTTGTTTCAACTTAAATATCTCTTCAGCTAAGAATAGTAGATGCTTCACCTAAGAGTATATTGATTTAGTAGGAAACATTCGAGTCTTGTTTCAACTCGAATATCTCTTCAGTTAAGAATAGTAGAGGCTTCACCTAAGAAAATATAATTTTAGTAGGAAACATACGAGTCTTGTCTCAACACAAATATCTCTTCAGCTAAGAATAGTAGACGCTTCTAATAAGATAATATTGTTTTAGTAGGAAACATAAGAGTCTTGACTCAACACAAATAACTCTTCTGCTAAGAATAGTATACGCTTCACCTAAGAGTATATTGATTTAGTAGGAAACAAACGAGTCTTAACTCAACACAAATATCTCTTCAGCTAAGAATAGTAGACGCTTCACCTAAGAGTATATTGATTTAGTAGGAAACATACGAGTCTTGACTGAACACAAATATATCTTCAGCTAAGAATAGTAGACGTTTTACCTAAGAGTATATTGTTTTAGTAGGAAACATACGAGTCTTGTCTCAACACAAATATCTCTTCAGCTAAGAATAGTAGACTTTTCAGCTAAGAGAATATTGTTTTAGTAGGAAACATAAGAGTCTTGACTCAACACAAATATCTCTTCGGCTAAGAATAGTGGAGGCTTCACCTAAGAAAATATAATTTTAGTAGAAAACTTCAGATTTCTTGTTTCAAAAATGATTGTCTTAAACGAAAACTATACAACTGAGACAATATTTGACTCGGTTCAAGAATATATAGTGTTCGCCATATATGAAACTACATTTGTCTTGACCAAGTCGATATTGTCTTAATATAAGACATCCTTTTTTTCCGTGAAGTAGTATAAAAAAATAAACTTTATAAATTATATCTAAAAAAAATTGAAGATCTGACTTTTCCTCAACATAACACCTACACATACATAGTCCTGATACCACACTAGGATTCCCTGTGTCGTGGGTATCAGGAACTACAACTACCATGGTATCAACCACAACACTTAGACCCGGAACAAAATATTTGCAGATCATGCAAACATTTTTCCAGCAGCGGAAATCATACCTTTTGCGTCTCGGCCGGCTGAGTAGCCGGCCGAGACGCAAAAGGTATGATTACGAGGTATGGAGGACGACCTCCGAGGAGGATGACACTTATGTCACAATTGTGACATAAGTGTCATCCGAGGAGGAGGACGACCTCCGTGGCGCAAAAAATGAACAAGCCACTTTTGCTACTTATAGCAAAAGTTGCTTGTTAATTTTTTAACCATAACAGAGGCCCAATTCTCTAAGTTATTTTAAAACTACACTGAAAGTTGACCGAATCGAGACTGAATTGTAAATTGACTGAAAGTTGAATTTCTAGTCCCTCAAAAATAACAATTTAGTCTACTTTCAATTCATGGTGACCACCATTAGAGTAGGATAGTTATATATATAATTGGAAAGAGTAAAGAGAGACTCCATCTACTTATGCTAAAATTAACGAAAAAACTTTGAATCGTTCAAGTTTCGGTCACATTTCGATATAATCACATTACAGTGTTGTATTTTATGTCAGGATAATACCATTTCTGACATTTAAGACATCGACACAAGATCGAAACATCATCGGAACTCTATTTTAACATTTTTTTTAATTGGGCCTCTTTTGTTTCGCATCATGTTCATATGGTGTTGGTTTTTGTTCCAGGGCGGTGTTCAAATTCGAAGGTGCTCGAATCGTGTGTACGGCGCGCGGCTCTGACTTTACAGAGTTTCGGACCCAGTTCTCTGATGATGAGCGCGCGTTTGGATACATCAGGTGAGAACAGTACCTACCTATCGACTCACACGCGTTCTTAGCTGAATTTGACTTAGGGTCCTCTAAGAGTAGGCGCTTACTATTATTTCTTCAAACTCCATGAATCTTCGTACACAATGATCAGTAGTACCTATACTAATATCTAGATCAACCGTAGTGCGTTAGTTTCTTATAAAATTATAATAAAGATAATTTATTATTACAAATAGAAAAGCACCAAAATCTTTGTAATTTAACAGGAAGTAAAAAAAAATAATGTTGCTTATAAATTAAAAATATTATAATAACAAATAATTTTAACAAAAGTTTAGCTTTCTTTATAACAGGTATTAAAGGTGGTTTCCTGTGCTACAAAAGTTACTCATAAGTAGCGATAGGTAGCGATTCTGTGCACCATTCTCTAAAAAAGTGCACTAAAATTATCGCGCGCTCTATCTAATAGACTGAAATAAAAGGGACTGCGATAATTTTAGCGCAGTTTAAATTTAGAGAATGGTGCACAGAATCGCTACCATAATCAAATTTAAAAAAACTATTTTTTTAAAAACTGAGGCTCTTCGCTTCTAGTTATTAGTGTAGGTACTTATCATGTGTATCAAATTTAATGGAGTTCGTTTCGCAAGTGACGCGAAATTCAAATTTTATTGAAAAAAAAATTGCCTTTACACATAGTTTACACGAAAAGTCATAAGTACTACCTATTTAATTTCCTTTTAGGGAAACAGAAAATATTCGTATAAAATGTATAGTGTGTATGTATGTAAATGTATGTGTGTGTATATGGTGTGTATATGTGTCTATACCCACCCTGATTAAGACCCTCGATTAGGGTCGAAACCTGTTGGTGCTTCCACCAACATGTCGGTACGTGAAAATTTCCCGTTTTACAAACTGAATATATAAGTTTAATTGGTCAAAGGTGGTCAAAGTAAAAGCGGTTAGCAAGTAGGTATTTTAAGAGAATTTGAAGGTTTATTTATTTAGGTTATCTCACAAGCGAAGTAATCTGGAACTCGCGAGAATAGGACACACGAGTCATCATGGGCCGTGACCTAAGGGTGTGATCTCCAGTCCGAAATTAGAAGTGTTATTTACGAAAAGATGTTATCTTCTGTCAACGGTCTACCCACCAGCCTGGCAGATGTCCATGCGGGATTGCAAAATTGTTCTTAGATCCAGCTTTCCAATTACAGTAGCAAATGGCAATGGGGAACGCAACAATGGAATTGGAGAAAATAGACTGTGACAGACAGAGACCTGGGTGATCCTATAATGGTTCCGTTGGAACCTTTGAGGTACGGAACCCAAATGTATCCATAGCCACTTGGTCACAGTCAGCCCCCAAAAACAGTAGCAAATGGCAATGGGGAACGCAACAATGGTGATCATTTTGGCAGCCTTAGCGCTATCTAAATCTTATGAAACTTGTAAGGAGGAATATTTAGATCAAGAAGTTTCCCCTACTCAAGTTTCATAAGATTTAGGTAGCGCTAAGGCTGCCAAAATGATCACCATTGTTGCGTTCCCCATTGCCATTTGCTACTGTTTTTGGGGGCTGACTGTGACCAAGTGGCTATGGATACATTTGGGTTCCGTACCTCAAAGGTTCCAACGGAACCATTATAGGATCACCCAGGTCTCTGTCTGTCACAGTCTATTTTCTCCAAATCTAATGGACCAAAAAAGTTGAAACTTTATATGTATAGGTAATATAATATAGGTATATTGAGTTAGGTGACCCAATCACGTACGTATAGCGTTATACGAATTCGGAGGCCCAATTCTCTAATTTAAAAACATTCCAGTCACAATATAATCTCGTGTCAGTCGCACTGTCTCGTATAGTAACTATTACATATTCTTCGCAAGAAACGCGAAGATTAAGTAATCGTTACTATACGTGACAGTGCGAATGAGACGAGATTATACTGCGAATTGAATGTTTTTAAATTAGAGAATTGGTCTTCTGATTGAGGGGGTTAATTTTGGGGAGCATAATAGAAAATTCAAAAAATTAAACATTGTTATAAGTATATCAAACAAATCGAAACGTCAGCAATAGTGACGAAAAACAGTGGTTATTAGCCGTTTTTTTTTCAATTTAAAATTTATTCCCAACAACGAAAGTTTCAATTCTATAGGAATAACAGACTAAACTATATTAAATATAGTTTTTAAAATTTGAAACTACCTGTTACTCTGATTTTTAATCTTAGACAATTTTTGTAAACTAAGAAATGTCAATATATGCCACTGTGTGTTTTAAGTGTCATGTATGTGTATCATATATGTGTATATACACAAAGGTATGATTGTATACAAAAATTGTCTAAGATTAAAAATGTTTCTGTTCTGCAGGTTGCAAATGGGCGACGAGATGTCAAAACGCAAGAAGTTCCTGTTCGTGACGTGGGTCGGGCCGAATGTGTCCGTCATCAATCGCGCCAAGATGTCCACCGACAAGGCCATCATCAAAGAAATTATCTCGGTGAGTTTATCTACCACGAAGATAAAGATAAATATTAGATTGTGAATCATACGTCTCGACCGCGTGATACTAAGAGGAGCAGAAGGCATATTACGAGTTTTGCATTGCAGCAATCACTTTGCGAGTCGTGAGCTTGTACAGTGACTTAGGTACATAGTACCTAACTATTTCCTCTCGACCTCTGTGGCTTGGCGGGCGAAGGTTCGCCTGCGACGCAGGAGGTTGCGGGTTCGATTCCCGCCTCGAAACAAATATTTGTGCGATCTGCAGATAATTGTTCCGGTTGTTCTGGGCTGGTGACATGTTTAAAAGGAAACTAAAATCAATATTGACAAAAAAAAGCTACTATTTCTATGTATAATAAAAAATATCTATCTATGTTATGCATTGTATTAAATATATCAGTTATCTAGTACCCAAACACAAGCTCTGCTTAGCTTGAGGCAAGATAATGTTGTGTGAAATGTCCAGCATTATTTATTGATTTATTCATCATTCTGTGCCGTGCAGTCGATAGAAACAGCACAGATTCATTAATTCGTAAGTCACTTTGAATACTCATGACTCGCAAAGTGATTGCTGCAATGCAAAACTCGCAATAGGCCTTCAGGATCGATCACACGGAGATTTGCCATAATCAACACGTTTGGCAGGCGGATTGGTGATCGCAGGTTTGGTGTTCAGTACTCAACACCAGATGCATATATAGCTAGCTGCCCATTCCCTGGTGTAATCCCTCAGTCAGCTTTTACGTAATCCACGGGAGGAGATTGTGTCTATTCTTAGGCCGAGTATCAACGCAATAAAATGATAAGTTTTTATACTCTTGAAAACAGTTCCTAATCGCAATCCAGGTTCAATCCTAATAACGCTTGTTTAGCACTCACTCCAAATCGAGTTTGAAATCGAGATAGAGCACGCGTGTTGACTCGTGAAGAACAACAGAGACGGAAAGTCGATTTCACTTAGTTCCACAACATTCCACCAATCTTCATTCTAAATTGTGCGCGCTAGTATTGAATTCAAGAGTACCAAATGACCAAGGAATCTAGTGCTCTCTGACGACAAATGACATCCTGAATTAGGATTGGAGTCTTGGACGTTGTGATATTTCGTCCAAGATTGGAGTAGAGCGTAAAGAGTAACCACACAGGTCTTTCCATAATCAATTACCTACTTATTTGTTCATGTTGTAGGTAAAGAAAGTATATTGCAATCAGTTTACAACTGCAATTTATCTCGGTCCTTTTAACTCGTATAGTTGCATCAAAGACGCCGTTATCTGCGCAAATTTATCACAACATGAGTTATCTTATCACTTGCTGTCGTTACATTTCAAGGATTATTGTAAAAAGTTTTATAACTCATACTATAAAGTATACCTATATACCTAATATGTTTTTTTTATGTTGTGTGTTGGTACCATATTACTACCTAAACTTTAATTTCCATGACAGCTAAATCTTCAAATGAAAAAAACCGATCAGATGCAAGTTTTTAAATGCTCTAAGGATGCGAGGACAATATTAATGATAAAGCCGCGTGGCCCGATGTCGCTCTGCCCCTCGACTGCTAAAATGTGAATTTGCAATATCTCTGCCTACCTATTTACATGGTTTTATTAGGTAAAAAACAACAAAAAATAAAGATACAAAGTTTCAAATCATAGGTACAATGGGCGGTCTTATCGCTTAAGAGCGATCTCTTCATATCTTTAGAGAAATTAGTCTTTTTCAGAACTGATCACTTAAATAAGAACTTTTCATTTAAAAAACCGACTTCCGCCATTAAATTCGAGTAAATATCTGGATGAAAAAACCATAGTGGTGAAAGGGTAAATACTTTCTGAATGCAAATGCTTGATTTGTTGCTGAAAATATCATAATCGCTATATGTATGCCTACAATATTTGAGGAGTTCCCTCAATTCCTCATGGATCCCACCATCAGAACTGGATTCTGAAAAAAATGGACCAATCTAGAAGTATATCTATTCAAATAAAAAAACAATTTTCCAAATCGGTTTATAAACGACGGAGATATGAGGTAAAAACCTAAAAAAAAAAAATACAACTGAATTGAGAACCTCCTCTTTTTTTGTGAAGTTGGTTAAAAAGCCTTATAGATAGCTTAATCAAATACGTCATTTGGCGAATTAGGCTTCAGCCAATTGCGAATCAGCCATTTGTTGCATATCTCATGGCATCCCTACAAAAAGGATTAGTTAGGTAACTGATAATTAGTTATAAGTCATAACTAATTGAATTAAAACACTTGTTGACATTCCACAGTATAATAAAATCCAATAAACAACCAAAGCAAACATCAAATGAAGTCATACAAGTATTTTCTGACATTGAATCCGACAGTTTGAGCCACAGCAGCTATGAAATCATAGCCCACTATGCACTTATACTTTGCTATGTCCAGATCAATCTCTTTGCTACCTGCAATCAACTTTAGTTCAACTAAAGTGGCAATTTGGGCTAGCAAGTTACTTGTCAGACCGATTTTCTCTTCCAATATTGCATAGAATATAGCTAGCAGTCTGTCTAAAGTGAACACTTTCGGCCCGAGTTGTGTATTCAACTTTTCAGTGATTTTTGCTTTCGCCCTTACCTGTTGTAATCGTTTACGTTGCTTTCCGTGATATTTCATGAACAATCGCTTGTCTTCTTTTGGTGGGTTGTAACTGGCTAAGTAAGACGCTATGAGAAGATACTTTGCATAGTATGGCAGCTCAAAGCTCTGGGCAAATGTCTTTGTAGATGTAAGTTCTTCTTTTAGTGTGTTTTCAAAGTTATAGTTTTGTATGTTTGTAGAATCATTATTCTCTTTGCCAGGAGATGGTTGAGAATGCTTTGAGTTGCTGATTCGTAGATAAAGAAGTTCCAAGCTAGTTTTGAGTATTGGTGAGATGTGACGCCATAGTTTTGTTAAATCAGTAGCTGCGATTTCGTTCTTCATTATTGGTTCGCAGTATTTGACGAAGTTTACGCGTGCCATGTGTTGTAACTCAATTAGATCCCGGCACGGTCGGTAGAACACGCTAAGAAATGCGTTAAGAAAGTTAGCAAATAACTCTGGTTTTTCAAGTTCCAATTTTACGCCTTCATCGACTTCATAGTTGTTGAATAGATACTTTATGAAACTCTTTTGACGCAGGAATATGATTTTGAACAGTTCTTCTTTGTTGTAGTTCGGGAAATACAGTTTTAAAGGCTCTTTTACACCCATTTTGAAAAAGAAGTTCTCGTAAACAAGATGTGTGACGAATATCGTGCAAATATTGAGGTTACAATGTTCTCTCAAGCTCAAAAACGCTGAAATCACCGAGTGATCCATACTTCGAAGCCTTTCCGCTCTATCGAAGACCAATACGATAGGTTCGTAGTTCGTTTTGTCGACCTGGAGTCTATTGAAACTATTGATGAGATCTAGCAGAGATTCGCATTTTATATCCACATCCTCGGTTTCTAAACCAGACAGAATACTCTCGAACATTATTTTAGGCGTATAGCATTCAATGCAGTCGATTAAAACGTGTCTAAATCTCAAATATTGAAGTACCGATCCGACACATAAACTTTTCCCCGTGGCCATATTTCCACTTACAAAAATAGAACAGGGCAACGGCTCATCGAAGTCGCCGAGGATATCAAATAAGTCGTTCAACTGGTTCTCCCTGCAGGGCACTTTGTTCAATAACTCTTCCATTTTTGTAAACTATTTTTCAATTTTTGTAAACATTCGCATTGCACACTATCCAAAGTAAACTCACAACTTTTTTGACAGTTACATTTATCAAAATGAAATTGACGTTTTACTTTTTTCACGCGCTTCGTGCTTGACATTTAATCTGCATGCCATGCGGGCTACCTACGCCGAACGAATCTTTGCGACACGTCGGTGATTATGGTCGCAAAATCGATAAATGGGCGAGCCCAGCGGCGCCGGGCCCTCCACTTGATTTTAGCATTTCAATTCATCAGCAGCCTTAAGACCTCCACTGCTGGACGAGGACTCCCCCATAAATGCTTGACAGGCGGATTGTTGATCACATTCTGGTGATTGGTGTTGGTCGGGTAGTGAGGAATCAGGTGGATGCTGCTGCCTATCTCCTGGTGTTATCGCTTAGTCAGCTTTTTTGACATCCACGGGTGGACATGAAGGGTCTATTCTTAGGCTGACCAAACCGTGCACATTTCGATTAACATCAAGTTATTTCGTTTCCAGAATTTCGCGGTGGAGCTTCAGCTGGAAAATCAATCCGAAGTAGACATCGATCAATTCAAAGACGCCTTGAACAGGGCGGGTGGAGCAAACTACGGGACGGGCATCAGGGAATAAAATACTTGTCTGTTTTTCGATTGTATTGCATATCAAACACAATTTTCATTATTTAAATTATATTCTTGTATCGAAATTAACTTTCTTATAGTAAATCAAAGCTTTATGCGTATTATTTAATTAAAAAAATTGTATCTTGTAAAATGCATCTAAGCTGAGTTTTACGTAAAATGGAACGTATTTTTTATAATTTGAGATTAGAAGGTTGATTTATTTTATCTATATTTTTATTCTAATTACAAAACTCTTGTAATAATCTAATATCTTAATACTGCAATATTTGTGCAATTATTACTATTTAACTAGCTGTATTTTCTTACGGATTTTGCCAAAAACTTAGTGAATGTTGCCATGTAGAAGGCGAGGGAAGTGCATTTATTTTTAACTATGTACCGTTACTCGTATTTATAGGAAACAAGTCAAAATTTTACAATGTTGTATACAAAAATTTGGATTTATGGCTTTTTTATACATTGACTAGTGTTATATTAACCAGCATTATTTATTGGTATACCTACTTGAAGTGAATACAGTTAACCCAGCAATACATTTTGTTTTATTTCCATTGTTGCCGTGTTTTCTTAGCATTCATATCATAGAACAACATTACTCACGAGTCACGGTTCATATACACGAGCGGCACAATGTCAACGGAAGAGGCAACTGCGAGCGTCGACGCATCGGCGGCAGCTGTCGACCTATTAGGGACGCTTGCAGTTGCTGCAGCAGCTGTCGACGGCTGCCGCCGACGTGTTGACGGCTGCTGCCCACGGGTGCAGTTGCCTCTGCCGTTGCCATCGTGCCGCACGTGTATTGACATCGTGCCGTTCGTGTATATGAAGCCTTACACGACACGGACACCACCATGACAATGACAAACAAATTGTGTAGGTAAGAGAATAGAACGCTCGCATTGAATTCAGCCCGTTTGAGGAGTCATCATTGTATACTTGCTTACACTCTAGCTGAGTCCTTTAACCAACAAATCCTGTAAAACTTGAAGAAGAAAGTGTTGTTTCTGTGTCCATGATGAATTTGCCTAAAATGTAGTTAAGAGTATCACAAACTATGGTAGACGAGGCTAAGGAATACTAGGTACATACATATAACCCAACTCAACCCATCTGAGAAAGCAATGGGAAAGGATCCAAAGTGCTTATAAACTGAAATAAAATATTTAATTACAATAACGCCATGCTAGCCTAACATCTACAACTAACATGCTCAGTCAGATATGTATGCCCCACTGTCTCGCGCCATCCATCTTAATGTTCTTTCAGAGAATAATGGAGACATTTCAGTATTATATAAATGTACATGGTGTATGTGGTGGTTATCTACAGTCATGGGCTTGAAATGAGCATGAACATAAAAACCTCCATCTAGACAGCTTGGATAGCAAACAATAATATGTCGTGGGTGATCAAGGGCCCATGCGAGCACGATCAGTGATCGTCGATCACCGTACTAGCGAGCGAGTGGTGCGGTGAGCAAGCGTGACACGATTTGATGATTTTGAATGTAAGGAATGATTCGTTCCGTGCCACGCATAAGTTTATACCTATATTTAGAAACTGCGCAGCTCTTGCTGCGTGAGCGGAATTTGATACCGCACACCCAGCAGATAATTATGTTTAACGCACGTCTGTAACGTCCTTTAACGTACCGTAAAATGGGGTAAATAGGAATCTTGGTCTAAATTGGGACAAAACCCGGGAAGATTTTTCAAATGGTAATACTGAATGAATGATCGATTCAATATTTGTCGTGTTTATTTTAATCTGTAGTAGAATAATAAGAAAATATATGGCAGCACTGAACAGGTATGAAGTTAGCTACTAAAAGCTGTCAGACTCAGTTGAAACTAACGTTCTGGAGAGAGGTGTTTTATTTGTCGGAAAAACTTTATTAGAGTAAGTTATTTTCTTATACTTATTGGAAAACTTTGAATTAATTGTGTGCTTTATTGTTCCGAGAACACTTTCCCAAAGAATTAGGTACGTAAGTTTTCTTTTTGTGTTGTTTTTTTTGGTTTAAATTCAAAGCTATAAAATTTAACTTTTTTGGGGGAAATTGGGACGTAAACAGTCTAAATAGGGACAAGTGCGGGCTAAATAGGGACGACAATTGTTAAAATAGAAACGAGAGGTGTGTAAAATGGACTGACCGCCTAGGGTTGTCATCGAGAATTATTAGATTAAATAGGTACCTATCAACGATTTATTATACTGTTGCTTAATCAACTTTTTTAATAGTTTTTAATTAATTATTTGATTCATTACATTTATCTTTTATATTCATTACAGAAATGCCACGAAAATACATAAAAAGTCGAAATAAGCCCTATAAAAAGTATGATTCTGAATCAATACGTACTGCGATTACGGAATACGAAAGCAGCTCAAACACTTCGCTAAAAGTGATAGCTGAGAAATATAAGATAAGTAAATCTGTGTTACACAGGCATATGACACGAGTAATGAGGACTCATGGTAGACCAAAATCTTTAAGTGATGAAACTGAACAATATCTGATCAAGTATTTAAATATCTGCTCGGAGTGGGTAGGTAGGTAGTTTATTAGCATTGGGAAGGTGACAGCAATGACGAATTTCCCTATTTAGCCTTGCCGCGTTCCTATTTACCCCAGTTGCAGTGTAAATTGGGATAAGCATTATTTTAGCGGTTTTTACAAAGATTTCAATAATTACAGGTATTTCTCATAGTTTGTCGCCTGAATACCATCAAGACTTAAATTTTGTCGTAGACTATGTTAAGGTTTAAACAAAGCTATCAGTAAAAATTCAATTCAAAGTTTGATTTTGTCCCTATTTACCCCATTTTACGGTACGCATTTTTTCTTCCATGAACGTACGGTAGTGTCATAGAGGGACTACGACAATTAAGTCTGTCTAACGGTGCCATTATTGTCTATGGTCTGGTTTGGTCTGTCTGTGCGTGCGTTTCTTTCTTATTTCCGAACGAAACTTCAATCATTGAGTGATTTGGCAAAGTGAGTCGCGGAAAAATAATTATTTGATCTATTTGTCAAGTATACAAATACAAAGCTATTGGTATATTAGACAAGTTTAATTTTCCACGAGATTTAGAACTGGTACTAATGCTTTCACTAGGGAATTTATTATAGCCTAAAGTGCAAACGTAAAAAAACGGTAAGTTCATCTAAAGTTCATTTTGAAAGTTAGCGGTCGCCCTTTGCTCTGATTTCACGAAAAACACTGTTTATTTTGTGTATTGTCAAGTATGTGGTGTTATGTAAGCAATCATGTTGATACTACGGACATTTTCTGCGTATATAAGTGTAATAAAACGGCCGACGTATGAAACAGGTGAATGACTCTGTAAATTAAACAAAGGCTTTTCAGATTGTACATGTCATCTGTTGATATTTAACTTTGCAGATAAAACTAATTTTAACCTAAACATTTTGCAGAATCATAATAGTATGCATAGCCATATGATTATTAGCTTAATAATTTTATTGATATGCCTAGAGAATTTGTCATCAATATTTTTATTTTAAGGTTCCCTAGATACCCATATGTTTCGTAGGTTGGCAAATGGTGCCAACGGGAGTCCGTTACTAAGCTTAAGCTGGGTTGGGATTTCAACATTGAAATTGAAGGTTGCAGAAACTCAGGTGATGTAGGCTGATTAGTGGAATCCCTGACTCCCCTTCCAACAATACCATTCTTATATATAGAAAATGCATAGTTTTCAAGAAAAACCATGGCCGTGGGTGTGCCCTGCCTAAGAATAGACCCCTCCCCTCTGTATCCTCTCGTTGATGTTGGAAAAGCTGACTAAGGGATCACACCAGGGAATGGGCAGCAGTATTCAACTGAGTACTTAACACGAATACTGCAATCACCAATTTGCCTGCGAAGCATGGTGATTATGGCAAATCCTCCCATCGGGGAGGCCTCGTCCAACAGTGGATGTTTAATGGCTGATGATAATGAGATTAGTACTTAAGTACTGAACTAATAAGTTAAGTATTGAGATTATAATTGTAACATAGTACAGAACTCTCAGTGGGTGAGTCAATCCTGCATTTGGGTAATTATTTTTGATGTACTATAACAATAGCGTTTCAATTCAAAGGCAAAGTATTTTATTCATTGAAATTACAAGGATAATTTTGAATACCCAATTAAAACACAAAACCCATTCATTCAGGTATTGTAGATCTAAGAATAACAACCTATTGTTTCTAAGCATTGTAGAACCTAAGTCAAATGAGAATTTGTACAATGGGTCATAAAATCATAATGAAATGTTACCTGTTTGTACTGTGTTAATTACCATGCCTGTCAATCTGCAATCTATCCAGACTAAGGCCCATGTTCACGAACAAATAAACGGACGTTTACCGTAACCATTGGTCAAGGTGACAGATAATGTTTGAAAGCATCTGTTATAAAGAATTCGTTTGGCTAAACCAGTGGTGGGCAAAGTACGGCCCGCGGGCCAGATCCGGCCCGCGAAAGAATTTAATCCGGCGCGCCGACGGTCCTTCGACATGAATAGTATATGGCCCGCGATAATTATATTTTGACGGTCCAGAAGTATAAAGTATATTCTAGGTACTTAGTAGAATAATAGACTATCATCATCAAAACTGGATTTTGATAAAAATACGACCAATCTGGAAGTAATGTCCTATCAAATAAAAAAAGAATTTTCCAAATCGATTTATAAAATGACGAAATTATGAGGTAACAAACATAAAAAAAAACACAACCGTATTGAGAACCTCTTCCTTTTTTTTTTGAAGTCTGTTAAAAATTGAACAACAAATGAATTTTTCCTATAATTCTGGCCCTCTTCTGAAATTTCTTAAACTTTCTGGCCCCCAATTAAGAAAGTTTGCCCACCACTGGGCTAAACAGTTGTTTAACCATCTGTTTTTGTATTGGTGAACAGTGACCTGAGGCTCTGTTTGATTGATCAATATTTTCCATCAATTCTGTCATTCTAGATGGATGAAAAAGTAAGTTACAGAATTCTTTTAAAAAAAAAAAGGTCAATTAATATTGATAGTATAGATGGAATTATTATATTGGTTATACAAATGGAGCCAAGCTTCACAATGTGTTCATTCATAGAAAGACCTTGCTGTGTAACAAACACTTCTGAGATTCATACTTATGGTAAGAGATATACATATATCTATCTAGTAAGGCTGATTTAAAAACCCGATAATCAGCAAATGTATGGAGCATGAATTTATGGCATGAGTTTTGAGGCTATCACACATAAAAGAATATGTATAATTAATGCTCAAAAAAAATCCTGTGCAGCTGTTGTCAGTAAATCAACATGTTTTTCATTAAGAAGTCAAAAAATTTACGCTTGATTCTCGATTAAATATTTGTTTAGTTTTGGAATACTATGTGAGATTTTTTTATGCAGTTCGCAGGATGTCCAACGGCCACGTGAACATTAAGTTTGCATGGGGCCTGTCGAAATCCGACCCGGACCAGAAGCCTGTCCTTTTCGTGGGGCAGGCAAACCATCTGAGCGCGCTCCAGTGGGACCACGTCAAATGCAAGCTCGAGCCCAGAGTCTCCGAAGAGGTGAGGACATAGATAGTAGATAAACGTAAAATTTTGAATGTTTGCTGATCTGTCTTTCTGTCAATGTCAATAGAAATAAACAGTTTGATAAAACATCATCATCATCAGCCTGTAGAAGTCATCAGCTAGACATAGGCCTCCCCCGTAAAATGCCACAATAAATGCTCTTAAGGGACCACCATCAACCAACTTCCTGCAACCTTTATTTAATATTATTATTATGTCTTTTGTCCATCGAGATATCCATATCTTCTTCCAGTAATAACACTCTCTGATATAAGCCAGTAGCTAGGATTAATCTTATACCAACAAAAAATGCCCATTAAGTAATTAGTAGGATATGCTTTCGAGCCTCTGTGCCGACTACCACTACATTTACAGCCACATTCACTGCTGGGCACAAGCGTGCCATGTCCAATGCCATGATGAATTATCTTGAACTGCCTTCATCCACCAACCTCTGGTGACCTTCAAGTAGGTGGATAGAGGCGGCTAAAGACCATTCGTGGCATTCTTATGTATGCTTATGGCCATGATTCCCACAAGTTCCTTGTTTTTTTCGATATTTTTACGTACAAACACACACTTACACACAGACACACACACACACCCAGACACACCCACACATACACACACACACACACACTTATAATATACTTTTGTACTCATGTTTAGATTCATTACATTTAATTTTTCATAAATATTTTTGTTTGGATGTTAACATTTCGGAGGAAGGCGTTAATATTCGCGACACAGTTTTTCAAACTTCTGCGAATGTTATCATCCTCTTACTGTTTCTGTATATCATGTTTTTGTTCCAAAATAAATATATATTTGATTTGATTTTTTGATTGGATGTTCTGATAATTTAATTGTTTCCAGGTATGGCGTCGCGGGGTCCAATGCGTGACAGCAGCGCCCGGCGACGTGGTGGAGATGTGGCCTCGCGGGGCCTCCGTGGCCAGCCTGGGTGGCGCTCGCGCTAGCCGGCATGCAGCGCCCTCCCGTAGCCACGTCCTGGCAAAAGTACTGCGACAGAGTAGGGCTACGGAATACATTGTGGTAAGTCACATCAAGATAATTGGACGATACCATAATGGACACTATGCGTGACAATCTGCTAAGTGTAAATCGACTAGACTATAGATAACTAAAATAAATAAATGCTGGACATTTCACACAACATTATCTAGCCCCAAGCTAAGCAGAGCTTGTTTTATGGGTACTAGATAACTGATATACTTAATATAAATACATTACATAGATAGATATTTCTTATTATACATCAAAAAATACCCAGAACACCCTGAACAATTATCTTCAGATCGTATAAATATTTTTGTACAGAGGCGGGAATCGAACCAGCAACCTCCTGCATCGCAGGCGAACCTTCGTCCGCCGCGCCACAGAGGTCGTCAAAATTGAGAGAAAATTGGAGATAGATAGATAGTAATACTTTGCTTGGTTCTTCTACGGATTTCCTCATTTAGGATTCTATCACGTAGTGAAACTCCTAGCATAGCTCTCTCCATAGCCCGCACGACTTTGAGCTTG
The DNA here is from genome assembly GCA_951392215.1 of Epirrita christyi. Lineage (NCBI taxonomy): Eukaryota > Metazoa > Arthropoda > Insecta > Lepidoptera > Geometridae > Epirrita > Epirrita christyi. The sequence goes on along the minus strand of OX595858.1, from coordinate 1,701,370 downwards.
TCTATACGGCCAATAGTAAGCGACCACGTCTCAGTGCCGTATGGTACTGGCAACATCTACTGATTATAGACTTTCGTCTTGATTATAATTATATAATAGCAGAACTAATTGACCCATAATTAATTAAAGTAGAATAGTTTAATTGAATACGTATCTTTCAGCTGGTATGCCGTAAACGCGACGTGTACGCCAGCGCGGCGTCCATAGCGCGCTCTTTCCCGCTCTTCAACGCGCGCTCGTCCCCTGGTGGTGCCCCCTTTTACGGCGCGGGGGCGCCCGATCCGGCGCCCGCCCTCACGCCCCCCAAGACAGTCTCCGTAGAGATACTGCTCGTCGATTATAATCAAACAGGTAAAAAATACTATCTTGCTAAACGTGTAAAGGATGATTCATTTTGTAAAAACGGGAAATTTTGTACGCACATACCCATATGTTGGTGGAAGCACCAACTGGTTTCGACCCTAATCGAGGGTCTCCCATCACTCGAGGGGGGGGGGGGGGTGAAAACCCTCGATTAGGGTCGAAACCTGTTGGTGCTTCGGTACGTGAAAATTTCCCGTTTTTACAAAATGAATGATATAATTCACGAAACTTACTTTGTGTAAAGGATGACTCACGCTAGACCGTATCGGGTACGAGCCGAACGTCTGCCGTAGCACAGTCAACTTATATTACATACGTTTTGTATGGACACACTCATGCTATACCGAGCGTCCGTTGCTCGGCCGTCACTCTGTTGCCGCTTGGCAACAAAAATGTATGTAATATTAGTTGATCGTGCTAAGGCAGACGCTCGGCTCGGACCCGACACGGTCTAGCGTGATTCATGCTTTAATGGTTATTCTAGTTCTTATCTATATTTATCAAATCTTTATCAATGTCCTAGAGACCTGAAATTTGGAGAGTATATTCCTTTTGTGGTCTAGGCTTGCAATAAGAAAGGAATTACCAAAACAAGTTACCCCCCTTTACTGATGTTTGTATGGAAAAACCGATTTAGAAGTCGATGCAATTTTCAAAAGTATAGTGTCTGACAAATGTTAAATAGATTCTTTTTAAATAGGTAAGAAAAAAAAAAATTATAACTGGAAGAAAGCGTTGGCAGAGTTGGTTGTGGAAAGCAATAGCGGCGAAGAGCTCACCACTTGTCACGTCTATATTTCTGCGACTGTGCAACAATGAAAAGAGGCCTTTTAAGGCTCTGCCTACCCCCTCGGGGAAAAAGGCGTGTGTTAATGTATGTATGTAAAAAATTTAATCGAAATTGAAGTGTGAAAAGTTTTTTATGTAATGGGATTTCGCGGACAAAACAGCTAGTATATCAGTAATTACAATTCTGAGCAGCGGTATAAGCTACTAGCTGGAAAACTATTAAGTAACTTAAATGTTTTCTTTAAAAATATTTTTGTCTTAATTTGATTCCAGTTGCCGAAGAGAAAGACATCCCGTTAGATTCCGTGCTGGCGCAAGGCGCGCTCAGCACTGAGGAGTTGCAGTGCCTGTCTGCGCTAGTTGATAGCACGCGCCTCGCAGCACGTATCACTGATACGCCAGCTAATATTATGGACGTGGATAAATTCATTGAAGTGAGTAATGCCCTGAAGTAAGTACATTAATTGCAGCAAAAAAATAATTGAAATAGGAAATTCACTAAAATAAGAAATTAATTTTAACTAAAAATTAATTGAAGTAGACAATTAGTTAAAGTTATTATTTCCTTAATAATAAAATTGAAGTAATTAATTCCTAAAATTTATTTATTTTGTGTTTTATTTAAGAAAGTCTTAATTTGTTATTACATGTGTGTAGGGGCACCATTTGCTGATCTAGCAATATGGCCCACTACATACTAATCTGTGGCTCGGCCGGCAGGCCAGTCTCTAACCGTCAGCCTTTCAGAATTGTACTCTGCATATAAAATATACGTTTATAAGTGAACGGACTTTATTAATTACTTCCTCCCACCGAAGGTTCAGTACATCGCAAATGGAACCAGGTACTCGTATCAGTAATGTAAGAGAATAGTACCTGGTTGCCCTATCGACGTGTCTCGATAAAATGAGTAGTTTCTTATAAGAACAAACGATCTTACAATGTGTAATAAGAATGATATAAGTAACTAATAAAAGTAAATAATTCATAGTTAATGAATTTTTAAATAATTGAAGTAAGAAATTAATTTAAGCAATTAATTCATAAATTATTGAAGTAATTAAGTTAATAATATGGATTATATTAATGGTAACGACTAAGAAACAGTGTAACGTTACAAATTGCTTAAAGTTTATTAACGTTCTTGGAACTGGCAAATGCATTAGGCTAATGCCAAAATAAAAAAATAAATACTCATATTCATTTAATTGGCCTTGTAACAATGGTTGTTACATTACTACTCTTTTGACAGGAGGCATTTGCGATAGCCAAGGAGCTGGAGATCCCAGAGCCGACGGTGATTCGCGGTGAGGAGCTGAGGGTGCGTGGCATGGGCGGACTGTACGGCGTGGGCGCCGCTGCCGTCTGCCCGCCCGCCCTCGTTTCGCTGAGCTACCGCCCGCCCGGCGCAGGCGCTGCCCCGAGCGTCGCCTGGGTCGGCAAGGGCATCGTCTACGACACCGGCGGTCTCAGCCTGAAGGCTAGGGTCAGTTTAATTAACATAAATAATAATAATATTTATATTTATTTCAAATGTAAATTTTTTGTTTCTATGTTTTGATTTTTCTTTTTGTGTATTCTTGTGTTGTGTTTTCTTTGGATGAAATAAATAAAATTTCTTTCTTTCTTTCTTTCTTTTACCGCGGGCGGACGTTAGTAAGTGATATTACATTTCAGGCCTCCATGGTCGGCATGAAGGGAGACTGCGGTGGTGCGGCAGCCGTGCTGGCGGCCTTTGCGGCCTTCGTGAAGGCCAAGCCCACCGTCAACGTGCACGCCGTGCTGTGCCTCGCGGAGAACGCCGTCGGACCGAAGGCCACCAGGTGAGGCATCTAAATAAAAATAAAAAATAAATAAATCCTGGACATTTGATACAACATTATCTAGCCCCAAGCTAAGCACAGCTTGTGTTATGGGTACTAGATAAGTGATATACTTAATACAATACATTACACAGATAGATATTTTTATTATACATAGAAAATACCTAGAACATATATCTGCAGATTGTGCACAAATATATGTTCCGAGGCGGGAATCGAACCCACAACCTCCTGCGTAGCAGGCGAACCTTTGCCCGCCGCACAACAGAGGTCGTCAAAAATAAAATTAAAAATAACTAATAGTTCGCCCCGAACTGAGACCTCGCGATGACATCTTTATCAGCCCGACTATCTGGAGTAGGTAATTTCCATATTTTCCATATTTTTTTTTTTAATTTTCATCTCGATGTTACTTCCTACACATCATCGAAATAACCTATAAATAGGACTAAGCAACAGGGCGTACATACTACATACCTGTTAGTATATCAAGTACCTGACGAATTAATTGATAACGTCCTTTTGAAGAAACCATAGAACTCCAACGTCATTCAAATTCCTAGAAATGGAAAGTTAACAATGGATGTTATAATGGCAGCTTGTTAATTGAACGAGCGAAGCGAGTTCTCTGAGTCAAGTTGGAAGAATCGGCGTTTGTATGTATGTGTGTATGTATGTATGTATGTATGTTTGTCCGATGAAAACTTCCAAACCGTTAATTCGATCTTCATGAAATTTGGTATGGGGGTAGATAGTATTGGTACAATTTGTAGGTAAGGTTATGAGCTATATCTATCAGGGGGTTGCTGAGATATTGGGGTCCAAGAGGGGGTAAAAAAAAAAAAAGTGAGACAGTCAGATCAAGTGGGGTGTCTAATGAAAGTGCTTTGGTTGGACATTTCAAACTGTTTTTAATAATTATTTAGCCTTTGTAGTTTTCGAGATATTAGGGAAAATAAAAAACGTAAAAACCCAAAATTCTAGGGTACTTCCAGCAATCCCACAATGCTGAAATTTGGTATGCTTGTGGCTTTTGTGTCACAACTACAGGGAAAAGTCTGAAATTGAAGAATTTAGAAACATGTACTCCATAGAACAGAAACCAATATAACATCCATTGTTGACCTCCCATTTCTAAGAATTTGAATGACGTTGGATGTAGCGGATAGGGAGCGTGGAGTGGTGAGAAACCAGAATAAACAACACTTTTGTAAGGATTTGAAGAATTCCGACCGAGTGCGCGTGGGACAAGATGCTGTCCGTCTCCGGTTGACAAGCCAACTGACTAACCATCGCCCGCGCGCAAACGGAGGGTACTTTAATTGTGGTAAGTACATGGTAGGTTTTCTCGCCTACCTACACTTTTATGGTTTAATATTTATTAATTTATTTTATTTTAACGTGTCTTTTATGTTTTTAGATTAGCGAGGCACGTCGTCTACATTCTCCGCCCAGTGTCACGTCAGGGACACCATTAGCTACAGGAAGCAGTGCCAAGCGAGTTACTGGTCTGGTCAACAACACTCCAAGCTTGGTCTTTATTTCCACGGTGCGTACACGCCCGTCTAATCCAGGAAATACTCTCTCCACGATACCTCTTGGCCAAGTGTTTCTAGGGTAGTTAGGGTCAGTTATGATAACTAGATCTCCTGGTTTCAAGTTGCCTCCTTCTTCATACCACTTTTGTCTAGGCAAAAGATCGGGCAGTACCTCTTTGACCCAGCGTTGCCAAAATAGGTCGGCTAGCCTCTGCGCTGTTCGCCACATCTTTCTCAGATACAGGTCCCCGTCATCGAATACTCCTGGAATAGGTAAGTTCGAAGAAGAGCCAATTAAAAAATGATTAGGAGTCAGTGCTTCCATATGGTTCGGGTCGACGCTCACGTGGGTTAACGGTCTGCTGTTTACCATGTTCTCCACTTCAGCGAGCAGAGTTATTAAGGTTTCCTCTCGGGGTGCTCTTTCTTTCAGGGTAACTTTCAGTGCAGCCTTAACACTTCGTATGAGGCGCTCCCAGGAGCCGCCTTTATGGGGGCTGATTGGTGAGGAAAAGGCCCAGGCTACCCCACGGTTAGTCATCTCTTCGTTGATGCTGGTCTGATCCATTTCTTTAAATGACTTTCTCAGTTCGGCTTCAGCGCCGCGCAGGTTAGTACCATTATCGGAATACATGTTTTGCGGCCATCCTCTTCTAGATGCCATTCTTCTTAGGGACATAATAAAGGAGTCAGTCGTCAGCGAAGGCACTATTTCAATGTGCACGGCTCGCACGGTCATGCAGGTGAATAAGACTCCATAGCGTCGCTCTCGGCGGCGGCCAGCGGTGATCTCCATCGGCCCGAATAAATCTACACCGCAGTGGGTGAAGGCGCGCTGATGATGTGCAAGTCTCGCCTCAGGTAAGTCCGCCATACGTGGTACAGATGGTAAAGCTCTTTTTATTCGGCAGAACGAACATTGAGAAGCGACAGTACGTACTGTGGGTCTAAGGTTTAGCAGCCAGTACCGCTGTCGAAGTTCGTTCACCACCATTTCATTATTTCCATGTGCCGATTTTACATGATAGCTTTTTGTTATTAATCTTGCTATCTGGTGACGTCCATCCATTATTATGGGTCGTTTGACGTCCGAGCTTATGTTTGTTGCAGCTTCTACTCGTCCCCCAACTCGAAGAATGCCCCATTCATCTAGGTACGGCGTCAGCGTGCGTAACCGGCTATCAGGTTGTATCTGTTTATTATTTTTCAATAGATTTATTTCTGTAGAAAATGATTGCATCTGTGCGTAGCGAATTAATAATCTTTCTGCTCGCTGTAATAATTCTGTGTTTATTTCTTTTTTACAGGTCTTCTTGCATTTTTCCACGAACAATAGAACGGTAGCAGTACATCTCAAGAGGCGAAGCCACGAAGAAAACTTCTCTGGATCCGGAACAGGTAAGCTATCGCGCTCCACGTCATATACATGAAGAGCCATTTCTAAAATGTCTTCATTAATTTTTATTTTTTCTTTATCAGGTTGTGTTATCCAGGAGCTGTCCTTCTCGTACAAGAACTTAGGACCTTGAAACCATTCACAATCATTGTGTAATTTAAAATTCATATTTTTTGTAGCTACGTCTGCTATGTTTTTTCCTGACTGTATGTAGTGCCATTCATTCATTTTACTCAATTCATCGATTTCGCCGAGTCTATTTGCGACGAATATTTTGTAATTTCTCGTATCGTTTTTTATCCAATGTAATACAGTCATGGAATCAGTCCAAAAATATCTTTTACTTGGTTGCAATCTGTGCTCTTTTTGTATAACATCGGCGAGGCGGCTTGCGAGTACAGCACCCTGAAGTTCTAGCCGAGGGATCGAAGTAGGTTTTATTGGTGCAACACGGCTTTTACTAGCGATAAATGACACGCACACATTCGTGTTATTTGTATGCACGCGCCAGTAGGCGACAGCGGCATAGGCGACCGGTGATGCGTCACAGAACAAATGCAGTTCTGTTGTCTCGCTCGTACTCGTCGAACTGATAAGGTTATTATTACAACTTTTGTTGTTCGTGAAATTATTTTTTGAACGAAAATACCATCTTGGTATGCGAATATGTTTTATTTCATGTAGTTGAGAAATCCAATCTCGAAAAATCTCGAACTTTATAGTAGGTATTTGTTCATCCCAGTTAATCTTAGATTTCCAAGTGTCTTGAATAATTATTTTCGCCTTTATCGTGAACGGCGCCAGCAGGCCGTAGATATCGAATATAGACATCACAATGCGTAGAAGTTCCCGTTTCGTAGGTTTTTGTTCGCATTTTAATATTTTCTCTGGGATTTTTTGTAGTGACAGGTTAAACCCAAAGGTATCGGTTTTAGGGTACCATAACAATCCAAGGGTTCGTTCGCTTAAATGATCATCTTCTGATTTAAAATTGACCACAGCTTCGCTCAAGGTTTCTTTAGGTATATTCTGACATACTTGAGATTCGTTGGACGTCCAGTTTCTTATCTCGAAATCGCCTTGTTGATGTATGTATGTGACATCTCTCATCGTTTTTAGGGCTACGTCTATGCTGTCAAAACAGTCAATATAATCGTCCATATAGTGGCTTTTTGTTATCGCATGTACTGCATGTGGCATCTCAGTAGCATATCGCTGCGCATTCATATTTTTGATATGCTGTGCTATAAAGGGGGAACAATTGGCGCCAAAAATTAATGACGTCATTTTATACGTTTTTATTGGTTCGTTCTCGGTCTGTTGGTCTCGCCACAGGAATCTTAAAGCATTTTGGTCCTTTTCTCTAATTTTCGTTCTAAGAAACATCTCTTTTATGTCTCCCGTTAGTCCGATTGGCCGTTCTCGGAACCGTAGCATAATTCCGAGTAAGGACTCAAGTAAGTCTGGACCTTGGAGTAAATAGTCATTTAAGCATTGACCGGCTGAGGTAGCAGCAGCGTCAAAAACAAGACGCATTTTTTTCTTATTTGGGTTATCAACTCCAAAATGCGGTAAGTACCATACTTTCGTAGCTCTATGGTCATTTTCACTGGACTCAAACATACAAGCGTACTCGTTGGCGAGCAAATGCTGAACTCTTTCTTTGTATCTCAAGGCAAAGCCTTGGTCAGTTGACATTTTTCTTTCTATTGTTTTCAGTCGACGATACGCATTGCAAAAAGAATTTGCCATCTTCGCATTTTCATCTTTCCATGGTAAGCCAACTTCCCATTTTCCATTTATTAATTTAGCGGAATTTTCTACCATTTGGATGGCTTTCAACTCGTCTTTGTTTTGTCTCGGTTTATTATGAACACCAATGCTTTCAAACATGAAAGATTTTCGTACAAGTTCGTGTAATTGTGAGTCATTCTCGGGGTCCGTGTGTATCGAATCATTTTGGCGATAACAAGAAGTGGACTCTTTTTCACTTACATTTGTGAGCGTGTATTGTGGTGATGCGTCAGCTGTGGTCTCGCAGGCACCTGTGTGCGCGGCCGCCAGTGGGGAGGTGTTGGCGGTGGCGCAGACGCAGGCGTGGCGGGACTGGCAACTGGAGGCGGGGGCAGAGGGGCGCCTCAGCTGTTCCACTGTCACCATAGCACACTCGGACACTAAACTTGAATATTGACGTTTCGAAGGGCAAACGCCGTGCACACACCAACCTAGCGGTGTCAGTGTGGCGCAAGGTTCATTTTTGCCACGAATGATTGTCTTTATGGGTGCGATAAGATGGTAATTGTCTTGACCAATTAATATCGATGGTTTCACGTTTTCACTACACGAAATATATCTGTCCAAGTGGTACAAATGTTCATAGTCTTTTAAGTTTATATTAGATATTTTTTGTAGGGGTAAATTAAGTTCACTTATTTTTCTCACACTTAGATCGAATGAGTCATTGTTTATGTTTGTGATTTTACATTTTATTAATTCACTGTCACACATCAGTTCAGAATCCCATGCACCACGAACACAGAGGGTTTGTTTACGTCCATGAAGATCGACACGGTTTGCGATATCAGCTGATATTAACGATACCGCCGCACCATCGTCTAAGAGAGCATGTGTACGGAACACACCATTCGGTCCATGGATGTTTACGGGCACTACTTTCAGAAACACACACGATTTTGAACTGTCCATCGCATGAGCTACAGTCTCGTTATTCACTGAGCAGTCTTTGTTCACTTTGTCCACTATTTTATCACTGGTTATTAACACTTTATTTTCAGTTTTATTGTCACTTTCACTTTTTTCACTGTTCGCACTGGTTTTAAATTTCCAGTGCAGAAGACGGTGATGAGGAAGTCCACACTCATCGACGGGGCAGGCAGCTGCAGAGCAGTTGTCGCGGCTGTGAGAAGCCAGTAGGCACTTATGACACAGGTTATTGACTCGTACGAAGCGCCATCGGTCTTTTGTCAACGCGCGCTTGAATCGTGCGCACTCAGGTAGCTTATGCTTGTTGACCTTGCAGAAAAGACAGCTGTTCGTGACATCACGCTTAGCTCCGAGTAAGACTGAGTGCGGTCTTCGGTCTTCAGGCTTCCTACGGTTATCAGATTGGGTTTGTAGGTGAGTCAAACCTGCGGCTGATATTTTATTTGCTTCATTGTATAGGAATTCAGCTAGCATTTCTAACTTAGCTTTTTCTATGTTGCAGTTCGCGCCATAGTAGTCAGCCCACTTGTTGATGAGCGCACTAGGACACTTTGTGAGCACAGAGGACACCAATTCAGGACTTCTTAGGTAATCAGTTTGTTTCACTGCTTTTGCTGCGGCCACGAAATTCTTTACTTTGATTGAAAAAGACACAATTTCGTGGTGGTAGTTTTGTGATAGTGGTGGTATTTTCTTAAGTTGATATGTAATTTTGTGTATTATTGTTTCAGGTCTGCCGTAGCGGAGTTCGAGCGCTTCAATGACGGTTTGTGGAGCCGTGTTCCCGATGAGGAGAGAACAAACTGTTTCTTTTGCTTCTCCCTTTATAGACTTGCGTAATCTCCACATGTTTTCTGCATCACTGTAATTGCATACTTTTCTAGATTCGTCGTAAGCTAGTTTGTAAGCCAGCCACTCGAGAGGATCTCCGTAGAAATGAGGTAAGTCTTTTGACGAAGCTAATCTTGACATCAAGTGTTTGTTTTGCAGGTTAGATTGGTAGATAGCACTAACGAGGTGTTGCATGCCAGCACCGCCACTGCCTTCGGCAGCGTCACGCCCAACGTCGTACACCGCGTCCGCGCCGATATTTCTTTTATTTTCAGCTTCGTGACTGTTCTCGAGCCACTCTTGCACTTTACCGTTTGAATCTATTTCAGTAGGCTGGTATTGAGAACTTCGACGGCTTTTTGACGCCTCACTTTCGAGGGCGGCTATGTCAGCGGCTAACTTTTGCGCAATCAAAGTCTTTTCAAGCTGCACAGCTTTTTTTGCGGCTTCATATTCTAACTGCTTTTTTCGTGCTTCGATTGATTTTCCTGAGCTGGATTGTTTTTTGAGGGAAACGGGCATTAAACTTTGGGCGTTTCTTTGCAAACATTCCCCTTCAGTTTTCTTCAGTATTTCCGACTTTACGTCGCGCGTCGGGTCTTCTTTCGACATCTTCTTCAAGAGTTCCTCTTTTTTCCAAGCGCTACGTGTCCGCACCGTTGTTTCGTAATGGCGGCTGCGTGGCGGGGGAGTGCTGAACATTAAGGCGATTTCTACACAAGTTCCACGTATGATCCGGTCGAAGAACCAATTTGTAGCGGATAGGGAGCGTGGAGTGGTGAGAAACCAGAATAAACAACACTTTTGTAAGGATTTGAAGAATTCCGACCGAGTGCGCGTGGGACAAGATGCTGTCCGTCTCCGGTTGACAAGCCAACTGACTAACCATCGCCCGCGCGCAAACGGAGGGTACTTTAATTGTGGTAAGTACATGGTAGGTTTTCTCGCCTACCTACACTTTTATGGTTTAATATTTATTAATTTATTTTATTTTAACGTGTCTTTTATGTTTTTAGATTAGCGAGGCACGTCGTCTACATTGGAGTTCTATGGTTTTCATCAATAGGACGTTATCAATTAATTCGTCAGGTACTTGATATAGGTACTAACAGGTATGTAGTATAACTACGCCCCGTTGCTTAGCCATATTCAAAGGTTATTTCGATGATGTGTAGGAAATTAGAGTAGTTACTGGTAGATCCTGTACTGTACTGGTAGACCTCGAGGGAAAAACTTTCAAAAATAATAATAAAAATATGGAAATTACTTAGTTAAGTAGTCGGGCTGATAAAGGTGTTATCGCGAGGTCTCAGTTCGGGGCGAACCACTAGTTTATATGTTTTTCTATTGCTCAACAGGCCCGATGATATCCATCAGCTGTACTCTGGGAGATCTGTAGAAATCAACAACACAGATGCCGAAGGTAAGCTACGTTCACCATCAGTAACAAGCAAATGGTTTAAAAACCATTGAGCCTTGTCAGTGGGTTTTTAGGAGATCTGTGGATGAGTTACTGTCATTCAGTTTCGTTAATGTTAAAGAACTTCCTTTTCCGCATTCGAACTCTATGGATGGTCCATTATGCGTGAGGGTTAACTGGCTAGATAGTTAGCCAGCCTAACTCCGTCCAGAAGCACAGAAGCTTCCTGGGGTCATCGCAGGTTACGCGGAGTGACCTCGGGTTGTTGAGGGTTTGTTCACGTTGAGCTGCTACTCCAACGCATTCCAGGACTACGTGGGCAGCCGATTCTTCTTCGGTCAGACACCCCCTGCAGACTGGGCTGTCTGTGTCTGTGGTCCGAATCAGTTTCATTCCACACTATATTTCTTTCATTATCACTTCTCATAAAAAAAAACCAAATACTACCAAGATTTTCTTTCTAGCGACAAATAACCAAATAAGAGGATTCTTTCTTTAAGAAAAGCCTTCATTATATTTGCTGGCTGTTCGCAACCTTTTACTACTTAATCTATATGTTTTTTTTTTCGTTTATATCAATACTTTTCTCATAATCTATTAAACACATAAACATGAGAAATGTTTCGATTTTTTTGATGAGAAGTCTATTTATTTATGTTTTTAACCTAGAATACTAATGGTCCCCGTACTAGTGCATAAATAGATATACAACAGATTATTTTAAAAATATTTATTTAATTAAAAAAAAAATATGGATCGCAGGTCGGTTGGTGCTGAGCGATGGTGTTGTGTACGCCTCCAGGGATCTTAAGGCTGAGACTATTGTGGACGTCGCCACTCTGACAGGCGCCCAGGTAACATCTTATTGCTTTCATTTTAGATTTTGTTTATGAATTCACTAACCCAATTTATAACTTTTAAGTTAAGAAATGTTTCAAAAATTAAAACGCGTTGGAAATTACTTTATAATTAGATTTAGTTTTAAAAAGGTTAAAAAGGAGGTATCTTTGTTTTTTTTATCGAGTGGAGTATATCAAATTGTTTACTGAATTTGTGATTTCACTAGATAAAAAGCTTAAGTATATATACGATATATATTTTTTCTAACTATAAGAACTCATATCAAAAACTTAAATATTCTAGAGCTCATTAAAGGCTTTTTATGAACATATAGCGTCTTAACGGTGCGCTCCGAAAATATAATGCTGATTTGACTAGTTCTAGTGGTTTACTTACAATAGAGTAAACCAGATATCACATCAATATAATAACTAAAATACGGTTTTTCAAACTTTTTTCTATCCGTGACCAAACCAAAAACACAATTGGCAGACATTATTTTTTTAAAGTTATGCCTTTAAACTATATTTTTTGAAATTTCTAGGAAACAACTTCAGTCACATACGTATATCCAAAATAAATACTCACCGAAGGAAAATATAGTTTATTATCCGTGACCAAACCAAAATTTAACTAGACTAATTAGTATTCTCACAATAAATGAAATAAGATTTGAGACATTACTTCTGTGCAAGATACGGTCGTGCGATATTCAATCTTATTCCGTTAGTATTTGCGTCTAAAAGGCGATTCATACGCATATATACATATTATATTTTCGGAGCGCACTCTTACCTCTGAAAATGTATTATTTTTCAGGGCACTGCTACCGGCAAGTATCACGCTGCTATTCTGTCCAACTCGACTTCCATGGAGGGACTTTGCGTGCGCGCGGGCTACATGTCCGGGGACCTCACGCATCCGCTGCCCTTCGCGCCGGAACTGCACTTCGTTGAGTTCACCAGCTCTGTCGCTGATATGAAGAACAGCGTCGCTGTGAGTAACACACCAGGGGGCTTAGTACGGATTGTTTTCGAAACTATATGAAGTTTCGTCTCCTTCCATACATTTACTTGCAGCGCCCCTAGCTAAAACGAGAAGTAAACTAAGGACGCTGTCAGTAAATGTATTGGATAGAAACGAAACTTCATAATAGTATCGAAAACTATCAAAACCCCCTGTTAGGGGTGCCAGACGGCCAGCTATGACGAGCTCTGACGCAGCGGCGAGTAGCCGGCTGAGATGCAAGAGTTTGCGGGTTCGATTCCCGCTTTGGGACAAATTTTTGTATGATCTGCAAATATTTGTTCCGGGTCTGTCATTTCATTTCATTTATTCAGGAACAATTTTACAATCGTATTTGAAATTTAGGTAAGTACATAAAAAACACAAAAATAAAATAACAATAATAGTGGTCATCAGCTTGTGGAAGTCCACTGCTACAAATAATAAAAAAAAATCATAATGTCAAAAAAATAAAGAATCAGTAATATGTCAGAATATCATTAATATTAAAAAATGCCACTTAGATGTAATTAGTACCTATTAAAATTAATTAAAACTTGAACTCATCTATGGAATAGTAGCACCCTTCCAGCAAAAGCTTTTTAGTTTCCTAATGAATGTGTGGTACCATGGTACTCGTAGTTCCTGATACCCACAACACAGTTAATCCTAGTGTGGGATCAGGACTACGTATGTGACTGTGACTGTTGGGTGTTATATTAATTTGGCCACGACGGCTCTCTTTCTGAACAGACTCTAAATCATATTATTTTATTCAGGATCGCGGTAATGCTCAACCATCGTGTGCTGGGCTCTTTGTGCTGGCGCATCTCGGCTTCGACTTCCCCGGAAGCTGGTTGCATGTTGACATGGCTGCCCCGGCGCATTGCGTAAGTTATACAATTTTTTTTTAAATTTAAGGCCACAGCACACCGGGTATGCAGCACGAATACTTCACACACTTTGCACAGCGCATATACTTCCTACATGGTTAGGGTAGGTCTACTAATGTAGGCCAATCACTCAAGCGCCTCCAAAAAGTTCTTCCCTTTGAAACCAAATGTACACTAGCCCAAACCTTAATGTTGCCTCTTCTTGATTATGCCGATGTCTGCTTTCTTGATGCCACGGAGGAACTTCTTAACAAACTGGCACGTCTTCAAAACTTGTGTATTCGTTTTATATTCGGTTTATGCAAGTTTTATTATTATTTATAAGTATAACAAGCGTAGCGTGTGCTGTCTTGCATATTTTTGCTGATATTTATTTACTTTTGACTACCTTCCTAAGGTTTTTAAGTTCTCATTTACTATGTATCAGCAACTCCTTGCTCCGAGGCACCACACAGGCGCTTCTCACCTAGTGGTGGGACGGACCATTTTTATAAGCCAAGCCGTGTTTGTTGCCTGATTCTTCTAGGCTTGGTCGCGTTGGAACAGGAGTAATTTAATTTTATATAAGACGATTCAAAATGATCCTTGTGATTTTAATGAATAAAGTTCTTTTTGACTTTGATCACGTATCCGAGTTTAGATCCCAATTAAAGTGTAATGTAATTGTTTTATTCATTAATATTTAACGTCTTGCAGGGTGAACGTGCAACGGGCTACGGCGTGGCCTTGCTGACCGTGCTGTTCGGCCATCACACTCAGAGCAAGCTGCTGCAGGCACTCAGTCCAGGGCCAGCAGTCAACGTACCAGGCTAATTAATCTTGAGATTAGTGGGGGAGACCTGGGCTGACGTCTTGCTGGGGGGAGGGGGGTGTTGTCTCCTAATGAATCCAACCCAGCAGGGCCTTGATAACAGAGGAGTAGGCTCAGCATGACAGTTTCCAAGTTTTCTCTTTAATTTCTTCTTTAAATATCAATGTATCACATATACCCTGATATTTAATTTCGGTCAATTTTTGTAAACAAACATTTGTCAAGATATGCCACTGTGAGTATAGTCATGATTGTGTGGCATACGTGTAAATTCATATATGACACACATACATGACACTTATACACACAGTGGCATATCTTGACATTTGTTTGTTTACAAAAATTGTCTGAAATTAAAAATCAGAGTACTTATAGGTACTTTTCGAGGGTACAGCATAGAAACTCTCTTACACTACATTCTTGAGTGATCTTCATGCTCAAGATTGTCTGCATATAAATCATTTTTCTCTTCTCTTCCGTCATCAAATCGTTGTCATGGTTGCTCATGCTAAGCCTACTGAACGTTGATGTAGCCAATAAAAAAATCGGTAGATTGGTCCGGGCGGTTTGGTTTATCGGTAATCTATTCCCCTTCCTCTTTTCGCAATAAGTGTTGAATTCGAGAAGAAATACATTGATTCACGAGTGTTTTCCTTGTGGTGCGTGTGGGGGCGCCACTGGTTAGCCATCCCGGCCTGTGATTGGCCAAGCGGCCGCTGTTGTCGTCACTCCTCGTCCAATCGTCGTCGGCGTGTGGGAAAACCAAGGTAAAGTCCCCCATACTATCCAATAAAATGCCGACTGGCCAATCGATTAAGCCGGTATTGGCCCATATCCCAAACATAACTGAATCAAGACTTCGAGGTGCCCGAGTCTGAAGAAACTGACATTGACAACTGTCAGAAAATATATGCGTCTCGATTCACACTTGTGAATCGTTCTGGAATTAATTATGAACACAGAATACCAGACGTTATGTTGCTCATGGTGCCTCCCCCATAGCTCAATTAATTCAACTTTTAACAGTACTGTGTTATCTTACTATCCCTAATACTAAGCATAATATTTTTATAATTATTTACTAGATAATCTCATTTTGAAATCTTTAATTTAGAATAATTTTTATATTTTTTGACAATTTTAATGTAATTTTTTGAGTTAAATTTTGTAAAATTCAATAAATTGTTAGATTTGAACGTCATAAACATTGAAGCACTTTAGGCTCAAATTTTTAATCCCTATGGAAAGTATCCTCAGACCTCACTCAGATCCGTGAAGACGCTGATGTCTTACTAGGGGGTAGTCAGGGTAAAGTCCAAACAATGCATTTGGCACATGCCACGTTTTACTTTTAATTAGTGTTAAAATAAAGGCATAGTAAAAATCAACTTTTAAATAGAGTGTAATTATTGTTTGTTAATAAAATATCAAGTTATTTAATTAAATAGTTATAAATATCTAACACAACAGTTACCATGGCATGTTGCAGTTGAGATGGAAGGGTTTGCAAGTGGCGCAATTAAGTGTTTTCCTCATTTTTTATTCTACAGGGAAACTCGGTACATAGCTCTCTCCATAGCCCGCTGTGCGGCTTTGAGCTTGTGTATGAAATCACGTATCAGTGCCGTATGTCAACGTTTGTAAAATACAAATTAAAACAAATCTAAAAAAGAATTTCGCGCCAAGTGCGAAGCCTTCCATCTTTAAAAAGTTTGCTTTTCTACAAGAGACTATAAATGTTGTCTCATGAAATAGTGTCTTGCCGAGTCAATATCTAGCTGATCAGATTGAAATCATCCTAATATACAAGTTTTTATAACATTTGCGAATACCTGCTCAAATCATTATAATCATATAATCATTAGCTTACCTAACAAAGATATCACAAATTTAAAAAAAAAAAAATATAAAAATATATTAAATAAATACAGAATATATATATTAATTAAATATTTATATTTAATAAATACAGTGAATATCGCGGTAAGAGTTTATTTTTTTACCTATTTTAACTCTTTTTCAGTTTTTTTATAGACATGTTGCAAAAAGGAAAACTTGGTACTCAGGCATAGGACTATTTTTGGAACAGCCTGTATACAAACTTAGTCGATAAGTATAATGTGTTCGTTATAGCCAACTTTAGCTACGATTGTTTACCGTTGCATTTCCAATGAATTTTATTGCATATAATTTGTACTAAATATTGATAAATGAAATTGTAAAAATAAGATTGTTTTTTATGTAGATAAATAAATTCAAGATAAAAATAAGATTGTGTTTTTTATGTAGATAAATAAATAAAAGACCGGATTATAAAATCCGTTTATCCAATCTGTCCTACCAGCAGCGCGATTCTAAAACGTCGAAATAGCCTTTGAATAGGACTAAGCAACAGAGCGTAAATACTACATACCTGTTAGTATTTAAAGTACTTGACGAATTAATTGATAACGTCCTTTTGACGAAAACATAGAACTCCAATGTCATTCAAATTCCTAGGAATGGGGGGTCAACAATGGATGTTATATTGGTTATTTTTTTTAAGGTTCAGGTTTCTAATTTCTTCAATTTCAGACTTTTCCCTGTAGTTGTGACACAAATGCCACAAGCATACCAAATTTCAGCATTGTGGGACTGCTGGAAGTACCCTAGAATTTTTGATTTTTGCGTTTTTTATTTTCCCTAATATCTCGCAAACTACTAAGTTTAAATACTTATTAAAAACAGTTTTGAAATGTCCAACTAAAGCGCTTTCATTAGACACCCCACTTGATCTGACTGTCTCACTTTTATTTTTTTTACCCCCTCTTGGACCCCAATATCTCAGCAACCCCCTGACCGATATAGCTCATAACCTTACCTACAAATTGTACCAATACTATCTACCCCCATACCAAATTTCATGAAGATCGGATTAACGGTTAGGAAGTTTTCATCGGACAAACATACATACATACAAACGCCGATTCTTCGAACTTGACTCAGAGAACTCGCTTCGCTCGTTCAACAATATTTATTGTTTTTTACTTACCACATCGAAATGAAAAACTAACGTATCTCGGAAACGTTTCCGACGTTTTAGAATCGCCCTGCAGAAGTTCGATGATCAGCTTAGGTTCTGGATACACAGAATATTCTCGAATTAGTTCTACATTGGTTTTCCATACGATTTGTCGGTTATTCACTGGTGCAAGGCGGGCATGGAATCATATCCTCCAAATTCATCATCATCATCAGCCCTACTGAACGAGTCCTCCCCCCTAATACTACATTGAAGAGCGTTGCCATAATCACCAGAGGATTCTAAGTTTTGACAAGCAATTGACACGGACGTATGTATAGTGTAGTGTAACACGGATATTTTCCATCATCATCATCACACGCTCATCGCTCATCGGTCTCTTTACAAAATCCTTGTTACACTACACCATACGTCCGTGTCAATTGTGTGCTAAAAACTTTCAGCTCAGGCCTGCACGCGGATTGGTGATCGCAGTAGGTAATAAGTACTCAGAAGGATGCTGCTGCCCATTCCCTGGAGTAATCCCTTAGTAGTTATTACACTATTGATGAGAATTGTTACCGGCATGTCGATTCCCGCTACGTCGACTTCTCGTTATAGCGAGCTCTATTACGTCGACTATATAAATGATAAAGCCGCGTGGCCTGATGTCGCTCTGCCCCTCGACTGCTTAAATGGAAATTTGCCCTCTGGCCACGTGGTCCTACTGCCTTTGTCCTACCGATCGGACCACATGAACTTTTTTTTCCGGTTGGTTCGATTAACTAATCGGACTATAGAAACTGACGATTTCTTAGACGACGTAGTCCCACTAATCGGATCACGAGAACTTTTGATTTCCTGTTGGTTCGATTAACTAATCGGACTATATAAACTGACGTTTTCTTAGACCATGTAGTACCGCTAATCGGATCACGCATTCTAGACATGAGTATGCGACCTGCATACTGCGTATTAGGTAATTTCTTAGGAAATAATATAAAGACAATAAGTCAAAGTCAAAAAGAACTTTATTCATTGAAATCACAAGGATCATTTTGAATCGTCTTATATAAAATTAAATTACTCCTGTTCCAACGCGACCAAGCCTAGAAGAATCAGGCAACAAACTCGGCTTGGCTTACATAAATGGTCCGTCTTACCACTAGGTGAGAAGCGCCTGTGTGGTGCCTCGGAGCAAGAAGTTGCTGATACATAGTAAATGAGAACTTAAAAACCTTAGGAAGGTAGTCAAAAGTAAATAAACATCAGCAAAAATATGCAAGACAGCACACGCTACGCTTGTTATACTTATAAATAATAATCGAATACAAACATGTAAATAGGAAAGTACAGATATTGCAAATTTCCATTTTAGCAGTCGAGGGGCAGAGCGACATCAGGCCACGCGGCTTTATCATTAATATAGTCATCAAAAGTATAATACGCTTTCTTAATTAGATTCATCTTTATGTAGGATTTAAATCTTCGAATAGGAAGTTTAAATGCACCTTCTGGAAGTTTATTATAGAACCGTACAGAATTCCCCATAAAAGACCCACTTACTTTCTTTAATCGAAATTTTGGTATATTTAGTTTGTGTTTATTTCTCGTGTTAATACCATGCACGTCACTTTTTATCATAAAACTATCCAAGCGTTTATGTGTATGTAATAATATTTCATAGATATATTGCGATATTACTGTAAGAATATTGATTTCTTTGAAACGCTCCCTCAAGGAGTCACGCGACTTCATTTTATAAATGGCACGTATTGCCCGTTTTTGTAAGACAAAAATAGCTTGGATATCTGCTGCTTTACCCCACAGTATGATACCATATGACATAACACTATGGAAGTAGCTAAAATAAACAAGCCTAGCTGTAGCTTCATCAGTAAGCTGCCTTATTATGCGAACTGCATATGCAGCGGAACTAAGTCTACCAGCAAGAGCCACAATTTGTGGTGCCCATTGCAACCCTGCATCAATATTAAGCCCTAAGAAAATGGTAGACTTGACAAGATCAAGTGTCTCCCCATTTATTTTAATATTATGTAGTTGGATAATGTTTTACATTTGGCAATGTGAATTTCATGCATTTCGTTTTTTTAGCATTAAGCAAAAGATTATTAACTGTGAACCACTCAAGAACACGCGATAGTGAATCATTTACATCATCGTAATTAGATTTAGATCTATCAACTTTGAAAATCAAAGAAGTATCGTCAGCAAATAGAACTATGTCACATATGTCTTTCACAAAAAAAGGGAGATCGTTAATGTAAACTAGGAATAAAAAAGGGCCTAGTATTGAACCCTGTGGCACCCCCATGACAATAGTCGATCCTGAAGACCTTTCACCACCAACATCAACTTTTTGGACTCTATTGGATAAGTAAGAATTTACAAGATTAAGTGCCTGATTTTGTATGCCATAATGTTTTAACTTGGAAATTAAAGTATCATGCCTCACGCAGTCAAAAGCTTTGGACAGGTCGCAGAAAACTCCGATCGCGTCCTGCGAGTTCTCCCATGCTTCAAATATGTGTTCTAAGAGCATGGTACCAGCATCGGCTGTCGAACGACCCTTAGTAAATCCAAATTGATGACTATGAGGAAGTCCGTGGAGGTTGAAGTGTGACAATAACTGAGTAAGAATAAGTTTCTCGAAGATTTTACTTAACGCAGGCAATATAGAAATTGGCCTATAATTACCTGGATCTTTTTCGTTACCAGACTTGAATAAAGGAATTAATTTACTATGTTTCATAAGATCAGGAAAGACTCCCTCGTCAACACATCCATTGAAAATGTAGGCCATACACGGCGCAATATCAATAGTTATAACACCTAACACCTTTATAGATATTCCCCAAAGGTCTTCAGTATTTTTAATATTAAGTGACTTAAATGTTTTAAGAATATCATTGGCATTAACGTATCTGAAACTAAACGCGACCTCACACTTATCAACACTTAATTCCAATAAAGTAGATGCTCCAGAGGCAGTTGATTTTAAAGATTGAGTCACAAAATTAGGTATACTAGAGAAAAAACTAGATAATAGATATCTGTCACAGACATTATTCCTGCTTTTCTTGCGAGACTGAAAAATTTATTATCAATACTTATTACAATTTATCGTCTGGTCGGACAAAGCATGGATGCAGATAATAATGAACCAGAATTATTATACTTTTTTAAGTATAATAATTCTGGTTCATTATTATCTGCATCCACTTATTAAACATTATTAAACGCAAAGGTGGCTTGGTGTTGCTCTACAACGGATACCAATTTCACCGCAACAAGACGTACAGCAGCGGATCTATTCATTGGGTGTGCAACAAAAAAAAGGCTGAAAAATGTCGAGTCTATACACGTAAGTAATTTTTGGCCAACGTATCGTGTTTAATTTTGCACCATTCAAAATGAGTTCATGTGGTCCGATCCGTAGGACGAAGCGGAATTACAATTCCTTGTAATCCGATTAATCGAACTAATAGGAAAATAAAGTTCATGTGGTCCGATCGGTAGGACGAAGCGGAATTACAAATCCTTATAATCCGATTAATCGAACTAATAGGAAAAAAAAGTTCATGTGGTCCGAACGGTAGGCCACGGTAGTAGAACCACGTGCCAGAGGGGAAATTTGCAATATCTGTACTTACCTATTTCTATTAGATTATTATTTATAAGTATAACAAGCGTAGCGTGTGCTGTCTTGCATATTTTTTTTGCTGATGTTTATTTAATTTTGACTACCTTCCTAAGGTTTTTAAGTTCTCATTTACTATGTATCAGCAACTCCTTGCTCCGAGGCACCACACAGGCGCTTATCACCTAGTGGTAAGACCTTAGAGAACACATAAATTCTCTAAGAGTGTACGTGAGTAAGTAAATGTGTGCTGTACGTGTTTACCTCGCCTCCCGCAAAAAGTGGCAGAAATAATTTAGTACAGAAGTTGAGCATGCTATCTCCCTACATAAATTCTCTAAGGGTAAGACGGACCATTTTTGTAAGCTAAGCCGTGTTTGTTGCCTGATTCTTCCAGGCTTGGTCGCGTTGGAACAGGTAATTTTAGTTTATAAGACGATTCAAAATGATCCGTGTGATTTCAATGAATAAATTTTTTTTTGACTTTGACTTTGACTAAGGCTTCTACATCTCCGGGAGGAGACGGAAGGATGAATTCTGGCCGTTCACACCACGGCATACACACATTAAATAAAACAAAATAATAAATTAATACGGTTCTTTATTTTCATAAAATTTTTACATAACACAATTCAAACCAAAAACCTATGATAACTTTACTGCCGCATAGCGTAACGTACATTTAAGTTTTACAAAAACGGCATTGTACGCGGCGTAGCTATTTGACCTGACTTACACGGAACAGCAATTTCCCATAACTCTATTCCTTTCTGATACTCAGGAACATCGCTTGCTAAAACGAGAAAGATTATTGCCACGGAATCTGCCCGAATGCCGGAGAGTGCAGGCGCTTACAAGCATTTTTTCTCGCTCTACCGAAAGTTGTTTCTTAGCGACAGAAAGAGTTACGATAAAATGCTGTGAAATCCGTACAGTCAAGTTGTATACCCAATAATTTGTCAAGACTTTAGGTCAAATTTAGGAATAATTGGCAGAATGTTAAACGGCGCGGAATAATAAATGACGAAATCTTTGTTTTAATTTAACACACAACACTTTTTTAATTTTGCACGTAAGCAAAATTTGAACAGTTTCGGTATTAGCAAGTAATTTTAGATTTTTTATTCAGATATCTACGGAAGCACTTGGAAGTAAACTATTTCGATATCAAGAATTACATTAGAATCTAATTAAAGAAGTTAATAAGGAGTAGGTAACTAACACCATAACTCATTCATACAAAGCCAAAAAGCAATACCAAAGTCGTTTCTTGGTACAGACACCAACACAATTTTATATCTGATTCTTTCGATTAAATCTTCAAATTATGATAATGTCATCCCAACCGGCTGCGCCGACTTTTAACATCGACATTGTCAATCCCTCAAAGGCACAGGCCAGATAGAAGAGACGTAAGGCGAGGACGCGTCGCGTATGAGGCGTGGAAGAGGCGCAGACGCGACTTTTAAACTATACAGACGTTAAATCGACGAAGAAGAGATGGGACGGAGACGTTTTTGTTGCAATAGTCTGGTGGCTTAGTACGAGTTTTGATTGTCTTCAAAACTATAATATGAAGTTTCGTTTCCTTCCATACATTTACTGACAGCATCCCTAACGACGCTGTTTCACTAGGGGCACTGAAAGTAAATGTGTGGAAGGAAACGAAACTTCACTATAGTTTCGAAAACTATTAGAACTCGTACTAAGCACCCAGACCTATTGTAACGGGAATGCATAGGATGGCACCCCGCACCTCTGTATGTTTAGTCCAATACATTTGTATCAAAGTTTCATAAAGGTGCGCCACGACAACGCCTCGTCCTCGCCTTACGTCTTCTGTCTGGCCTGATCCAAGATTTTATGACATAATGAGTGAATTATATATTTTTTATACAAACATGTGGACTAGCCAACTTTCCCATAATGTTCACGCTCTACAGACAAATATACATTATCGTTGACGAAAAGCACTGCCGCCACTGCGTACGCGTTTTCCAATTATGGCTTTCATGTCGCTTGTCAATCAATATCCATTTGTCTATAGGCTGTGTCAGAAAAATCTTTTATCATAATAGAATCCCTGAGGCCAGTAATTGTCTTACATAAATAATCACATTCAATATTTGGCTACATAAAATAAAAATATGTAAATAACGTCTTTTTTTGTGAATTCATATTAGATTTAAAACGCACCATGCTTTGTAGATACCTAATCCAAGTAGGTACAGTAAAATACTCAAAATAATCCAAAATAAAAAAAATACTAGTTGGCACTAGAAATACGGGTTATGGAAAATGGACGCCTATTTATAACTATTTGTATTTGTAACAAAGATATACCTATGCAACCCAAAGCCCATAATTTTTTTTTTTAAAATGTCTATTGCTAGGTCGAAAGGTTTATTTTTGAGCGACCAATATCTATCAAGCGTACTTTATTTTAATAACCACTATGGCTTCAAAACCAGTACCAGTTCTTAAGGTGATTGCTCTCGCATGTGGCGCGAAATTCAAATTTTATTGTGTTTTTTGTAAATCACAGCTAATCAACACTTCTTGAGATAGAGAAAACAGATTTTGCGAAAACTAGGAGACCTAGCACACATGTTTTAATTGATAGTATCTCATAAATGTCATTAGTTAAGCTACGCATAACCAAAAACCAAAAAAACACTGTAAAAATCATTGAAGAGTATTCGTAGCTGAAGTAATGATCTATATGTGAAACTATAAACTAAAACATGTGTGTTAGGTCTCCTAGTTTTCGCAAAATCATTTTTTACTATCTCAAGAAGTGTTGATGAGCTGTAATGAGCAAAAACGCAATAAAATTTGAATTTCGCGCCACATGCGAGAGCAATCACCTTAAAAGTACTTGATGTTAAGGCTCCAACTTAAGGGGTCGAACTTTTTAGCTGAATTACGCATCAACTCTCTAAATTTTTTCTTTACATTTTTGATACAATGAACCAGAAAAATAAAACTTATTTAGCTGAAAAGTTTGACGTGGCGTTGTTCGATACGTCTTCAAAATATCGAGTTACATACACAAACAAATATATTATGTATTTGTACATCTAGTGCCAGCAAAGATTCATGTAACATAATCATGAGACTGAAATTGACACAAAATATGTTAATTAGTATAATTAATACTATGTAAACATTTTATTTTTATTTTTATCACTAGCCACGTTTTTATAATTTAAAAACACTAATAATATTGGGAATTCCTTGTAATAACGTCTTATTTATCTGATGACCATAATGCGCATCGAAGGTTAAGTTATCATAATTATCTGACCAACCAGTGATCAGATATTTATGACACAATCACGTGATGTAACTTTGCAAGAGGTAAATAAATCACCGGAACAAGTAATAAATAGTGGCAAGTTAACTTTGTCTGTATGTAAATTAGTATTTAATTTTATAACAACTGTTAATTTAACAAAAATTTTTTACACAAAACATTATTTATTGTCAATTATTAAGAGACAAAAATAAATTTATGCCATAGAGGTTGAACAAGAGAGAGTCTGTGCGGATAGAGAATAGGCGTGGCGAAAAACGGAACTACAATATTAGATTTTATTATTATTTTTTTACTAGCTGACACGCTCGCGTCTACCCGCAAAGCCCGCTGCGCAACTTTGAGCTTGTCTATACGGCCAATAGTTAGCGACCACGTCTCAGTGCCTTAAAGTGTGTCACACACGTAGCAGATGCGGTAAGATATCTGTATCTGAGCGCGTATCTGTCCATATCGCTCTCTATACTAAACTCAAAGAGCAACAAACACGTAGCAGATCACTTATATTTTAACGTCAAGCATCTGTAGGCACCGACATATATCAAAAGATGGACAGATTACAATCTGTGTATACAATCCGCACCAAGAAACAAGTATAGACAGTTTGAAGGTTTCTGCGTGAATGTATCATTTTCGTATATTATCGTATCTGCTACGTGTGTGATACCTTCAGATGCGATTAGTTTTTATTCGCATATAAAATATTACCGCATCTGCTACGTGTGTGATGCACTTAAGTTATCACTGGCATCAGTGACACGCACAGTAGGGTAAGCACGAATATCTAACGGTATCGAGACGTAAGCGAGACGATGTCAAATATTGGCCAATGACATCGCGGTGCCTTAAAATTTTTGTTAGTTGATTGGTTAATTTTTGATGTGTACTTTCGTCTCGCAAGCGTTTCTGTAACGTTAGATGTTCATGCTACATCTACTGATTATAGACTTTCGTCTTGATGCTCTGCGGTATTTGTGACAAGAAGATATCAAATTATCATTGATAAACTCAAGTTCAATTAATGTAAAAACAAAAAAATAACCTATTATTTGTAAGAATATGACCATCCAAATTAATTCTTTAATAATAACCAAAAACCCGTAAAAACACACAAAAAAACAAAAAGTTACATATTGTATACATTTCTTACAAATAAAAAATGTACCTCTATTAATACAGGGTGTACCATGGAATAGTATCAAGCAAATTCCGGTAGCAATTTACCCCACTGGACTTTACTCGTCACTATTTCTTAGACCGCACTTTGTATTATCTTAACATCACATTGTAGATTATTACATTAATGTAGGCAAATTATTCAGATTTGTCTATAAAAAGAATTAGAACAAATCCACTATTTACAAATACATAATTAATCTAGTTACAACATCGATAGCCTATACGTATAACGTACAATTAAAAGCAGATAAACTTTTAGGTTCAAGCATATAGTCATAGTTAAAAAATAGTTAGGCTTGTAGATTAGAAACTTTTTCATATTTCAACGAAGCTATCCGTCGAGATAACTGGAGAAAACCAACGCAGTAGAGGAAAGCCCTCTCGAAGAACATAAATGTCGCAGGAAGTCGGTGGATGAAGGCGGCTCAAGACCGTTCGCCGTGGCATTTTTAGGAGGAAGCCTATGGTCAGTGGACTTCTACAGGCTGATGATGATCAGTCATATTGACGTGACAACGTCTTATAATTCGATAGAGCCGGCTGCACGCACGAAAAAACATGACTCATGCGGCGTTACCTCGCTCTGAGGCGTTCCAATCGGCCTTTGCGTTCGGCAGCGTTCGGACGTTGTCACGTTCAACTATCGTCAGTAAACCGACTTTACAGACAACCAATTTTTTTTTTATTGGATGAATTCGCCGGACACCCAGTATACTGTTTAATTTTTATGCTCTTTCAGTATGACAGATAGGTTTTACTGTATAATTGAAACAGACGTAAGAAAGCATTTAAGAAGTGAAAGAAATTATCTTTAGAAGTTGCAAAGAGAAAGCCCCTTAAAAGTGATAAAAAATCAATAAATTAATTGATAAACCGATCACTACTCAGCACCAAAATTTTACCACTGGCTTATTTAATTTAATTAATAAATCAACAAAATATATAAAAACAAGTTAAATTCCTTTACCATGAGTTTATAAAGTTACCAGCGTTTTACGAAATTTATTCGATTGAAAACGTGATCAGCGCCCATAGTGGTTACAGAACCACGACCCATCGGGTCTTTGACAACCCCATGAGGGGCCACCCGCGACATGTCAGAAGGCCGAGTCATTGACACGGACGTATGGTGTAGTGTAACAAGGATTTTGTGACCTGTGGGGTCAGCACGAATAATTTACGTTACCAAGACGATCGCAAATGTCAAATATTGGCCAATGACATCAGGGTAACTTGAAATCTTAGTAAGTTGATTGGTTCATATTTGAAGTTTACTATCGTCTCGCTAGCGTCTCGATAACGTTAGATATTCGTGCTTGGGCCTCTGAGCGCCACTAGCGTACACTATGAACCTCATTTTCCATAAAAAAAATCCGTGTTACACTACACCATACGTCCGTGTCAATTGTTTGTCAAAACTCATGGTATCTGGGGGTCAAAATAGAATGTACCAGATGTGTTATGTTATTCCGATTCTACTTTTGGAAACCCCCTTATCGTATATACGTAACTTACAATTTTTGTTTGGTTGCAGTTGACCCTCGAGGGGTTGCGGAAGACCCCACGCTGGGTCATGGAAGACCCCATATGGGTTCGTGACTTTGTCACAGTTTACTAAAGTAAATCAAAAACTCATGGTAAGGATACTGTATATATTTATAACGTAAATTGTCTTTTTGCAAACAACCCGTAGGTTAGGTAACGTCATCGTATCTATGCCTCGTCCTACACATACATACATAATTTTAGTCATACTTATTTTAATTTTATTTTTATCTTTAATTGACAATTGCGATAAAAAAAAGTATGTTTTATATGTCAATAAGCATTCATAAGAACTAATAAACAGGTCATGGTTGTCATGTTTTCATGGGGGCGACCACGAACGACAACGCAGTCTAGGATGGCCCCCTCGATGGACCGATGACATCGTAATGGTAGCAGGAAGTCGGTGGATGGAGGTAACTCGAGAATTCATCTTAGAATTCTACGGCGAGTCCTATTTCCAGTAGACTTAAGTTGCCTATTAGTTAAGACTCCAAAACACGTATGATCCGACTCTTATTACTTCAGTCCTGGTTTTAATCTACCTGTGCACCAAATTTCATCAAAATTGGCTCAACCGTTTTGGCGTAAAAGCACGACAAATATACAAAGAAAAAAAAACCAGACATTACACTTTTATTATATTAGTAGGGATGGCAAAAAATACTTAGTTCAAATTAGTAAGAACTTTGATATTTTTTCAAATTACAATAATATCTATTTATACGGTTTACCAAACGTTTTATTCATTTAATTATTTTCGCAAACACTTCACAGCCACGATACACTAGACGACAATTTAGAAGGGTTATATTTTGTATCTTAGATACTATCTTAACAGAAAACGTAACAAAAAAATGTTTGAAACACATTAAAATACTGAACCAGAATACCTATACATACGTAAGTTTCAAAAATATGTGAACAACACATAAAATACTAAATAACATTACTCGAAAACAAAAATATATGGAAATAGTATAAAATAAAATGATTTAAATCCATAATTGATTTAAACACAAGAGTGATAATGAGTGAGCGAACGCGAATCTATTATGTTACAGTAGGGTACATTGACAACTCTTTTTGACAGATTAAGTTTTTATCACTTAGGGCGCTGTCACACGGGCGTTGCGGCTGCGCTGCATCGTCGCAACGCAATGATTTCAACGCAGTGAGTGCCACACGAGTGCTGCGTCAACGCAGCTATGCTATGCTTCGATATGCTATTAAATACTGCGCTGCCGCTCCGTCGTTTCAACGCAGCTCCCTTCCCCTCGTTTCCCCAGCCCCTTGTCCGATGCACGCGCGTCACCGGCAACGTCAGGCAGTCAAATTATATAATTATCTACCTGTTGATATGAAAACTATTGATAGTCCAGGTATATTCATTAGGAAACTAAAAAAGCTTTTGCTGGAAGGGTGCTACTATTCCATAGATGAGTTCAAGTTTTAATTAATTTTAATAGGTACTAGTTACATCTAAGTGTTATTTTTTAATATTAATGATATTCTGACATATTCAGTTTTTTTTTTTTGACATTATGAATTATTTTTATTATTTTTAGCAGTGGACTTCCACAAGCTGATGACCACTATTATTGTTATTTTATTTTTGTGTTTTTTATGTACTTACCTAAATTTCAAATACGATTGTAAAATTGTTCCTGAATAAATGAAATGAAATGAAACGCCCGTGTGGCTTATCGTTCAGATTTGTATGTAAAACTACGAAGCGTCACCGCTCCGTCGTCGCAGCGCCGACGCAACGCAGCGACAACGCTCGTGTGGCATCGCCCTAAGGCCTATATTAATAAATCAAACTTGACTCTGAGAACGAACTTGAATGTGTTCCAATTTCAAAACTCCCATACAAAAATGTAATTTTTCGGTGTTCTCAATACAGTTCGGTCTATTAATACAGTCGGGATATATATGGGCTGTTTTATTCTTGGACTTATTATTAACATACAACCTATTTTTTTTTCGAAACTCCTAAACGCACCTGTCAAAAAGCAGTTGGCAGTGCCTCTACTGTATATGTACGCAAGTTCTATTACCGCCTTTTAGCAATGCGTTATGTACTTGTTCATACCCATTCACGGTTCACACGTTCACAGATGCGTTATATAGTTAGTCCAATATTACTCTGGAAATACCTAATGTATTTTAATTCATATTTTCGCTTTCTTTATCTGACCGTGATTTAATTAATATATAATTATCTAATAAAAGTATTTATTAATGTCTTAAAACCATTACTAATGGAACAAATGTAACCTTTACCGATTAAACTTCATAATACAAGCGAGTTTCGACCTTAATACACTAATCACAAGACGGTCGCGTTAATTCAATTAATATTAATTACTTGGGGTTATAAGGTACAGGAGTGTCAAAAACAAATCCTAGCTAACCTCATTGCCTGTAGAAGTCTACCCAGGTAAGGCGACCCCTATTAAATGCCACGATAAATTATCTTGAGCCACCTCCATCCACCGACTTCGCGAGACCTTTAAAATATCTGGCCATCGAGCTAGACTCACTTGCGCCAATAACATGAATTTCGTTTAATCATCTTCAAAATTGATTATACGTACGATTTTACTTCTTTCATCTAATCTGTAATATTTAGACTGTCTGGAATAAATCTTTTCTAAGCGATAAAACTGCCCATTGTCACTACTTTTAATTATCATGTTAAGTTGTGTGTTTTTTATTATCTTATGTTATGTAAAGTATTTTTTATTCTATTCTTCACATTATTTTGATATTAATTTTACACCAAGTACATAAGACATGGAGTAAGCAGGTTGAAGTGGCAATGGACGTGCCATATAGCTAGCAGAACCGAAAACTGCTGTGGAATAAAGGTCTCGAGTGGCGACCACGAACCAGCCGACGCAATTCAGGAAGGCTCTCTCGACTTACCATGTTAAAGTCAGTCGGTGGATGGAGACAGCCCAAAAGCATTCGTCATGGAATTCTATGAGGGTATGTCCATATTGCCCAGTAGTGGACTTCTATAGGCTGATGATAATTATGAGGACCGAATCGAGACAACATTCTTTGTTAAAAATCACCATAAAAATTTAATATGAATTTTATTTCTAACTTCAATTATAACTACAGACAATTTCTACGCCTTACCACCCCACATGTAATGTAGTAAGTGAAAAGTCCACCAAACAATTAATAGCCGGTTTAATGGCTTATAAGCCGAACCAATTCGTATTGACAGCTCAAAAATAACTGTCATCTTAACCGAAGGTTACAGCGCTGACACCGCAGCGACTAGTGTTGGTGAACTTTAGCCTAAGGTATACTTAGTAATACATCTATTCCCCATAAAGAATATTCTTTGGGGTTCAATTCTCGAATTGTAGACAACATACAAGATCTGCCAGTTTTGACAGAACTCTGACATTATTTTGGATGAAAATGTCAAGTTCCACATGTCTACAATCCGAGACAATTGACCTGCAGAGGCCCAAGCAAGAATATTTTACGCTAGCGAGATGCTAGCAAGCCGCTAGCGAGACGCTAGCAAGAAGATCGTAAATAACAAAATATGTTAACCAATCAAATTACAAAGATATCAAGCTACCCCGAAGTCATTGGCCAATATTAGTAATTTGCGATCGGCTCGTTAACGTTAGTTATTCGAGCTAAACCCATAGCTCTCCTTCAGATTCGTGAAGTGATACCACTGGGGGTAATCAGTGGCAAGTCCAAAGTAGTCATATTGAGGATAAAAATAAAGCTGTCAAGCGAGAAGCGACGAACAGCTAGCATAGCACCTCGGACTGCGGAATGCGCTGAAAAAGAAAAAAAAAATATTAGGACGACCTCTGTGGCGCGGCGGGTGAGTAGCCGGCTGAGATGCGAGAGGTTGCGGGTTCGATTCCCGCTGCGGGACAAATGTTTGTATTACCTGCAAATATTTGTTCCAAATCTGCTTGTTATGATACCATGGTACTTGTAGTTCCTGATACCAACGATACAGGGAATCCTAGTGTGGGATTAGGACTATGTATATGATGGTGTTACTAATAACATAACATAACATCCAACAGTCACATACATAGTCCTGATCCCACACCAGGATTCCCTGTGTTGTGGATATCAGGAACTACGAGTACCATGGTACCGCAACACCCAGACCCGGAACATATTATCTATTCGTTATATTTATGTGGGTAGTTTTGTTTTAATGTGTAACGTTAAGGAAATGGCGCGAAATTCAAATTTGGATTGTTTTATATACATACTAGCTGGTGCCCGCGACTTCGTCTGCGCGGGATTAGTATTTCGAGTAGCATATATTAGCGTGGCGTAGAAAATAATATAACCTATATATATATACTGTGGCGGGCTTTTTTGTAGGACTATTTAAGATAAACATTTCCATCATACATTACATATGTGTAACTCTAGCGGTTTTGGCAGCGCACGCCCGAATAGCTCGCAGATGGTAGTTTTTTTCCTACTTACTTGACACTTATCGTCATGTTATGGACAATTCACACAATATCTTTATAAATTGTAGCCTATGTGTTATTCTGATGTATAAGCTATATTATTGTAAAGTTTCATTAAAATCCATTCAGTAGTTTTTACGTGAAAGAGTAACAAACATCCATCCATCCATACTCACAAACTTTCGCGTTTATAACATTAGTAGGATGTGTATAATAATAATAATATATTTATTTCAGGCTAAATGGGAAATGTACAATAAATTATACCTAAACATTAAGCCCATAGAAATATATACTTACTTTGTACACTTACATATTTTATACCTAAAAACTTACTTAATGATCTTATTTGACGACTTATTCAGTAGTAGACAACTACTTATATCTTTTATCTCTGTATCTACTTTTGTTAGTAGTAGAACTTCTTGTGAAAGAGTTCGTCAAGGGAAAGTACTACCACCGTACCTATTTCTGCCGCCAAGCAGTAGTGCTCGCATTGTTGCGTTTCGCTTTGAAGGGTACGGGTGCCGGTGAGATTACAGGCATATGAGACTTTTCATCTTTGTCTCAGGGTCGGCAGCGCGCGTGTGATGGCTATGGTGTTGCAGGCGTCCATAGGCTACGGTAACTAGTTCATCGGGCGGATCGTATGATTGTTTGCTTGCCAAGTAGCATAAAAAAAACTTATTAGCTCATCATAGCTGTACTCTCTCCCTTTCTAGTAGTTGTGGTCGGAATGCGTGAGGGGGACACTACTTTGTCAAGGGGTCAATCAGCTTTGTTAAAATACTTATCTATTGTCCACACTAAATTTAAATCATGTGTACTTTCTCTTTGCCCTATAATGTAACTTAACTTGTGGACTACGGGGCTGGTTACTCTCATGGAATCACTGTGTTATTTTAGTCCTATATACTACGAGGGCGGCACTGAAAATTTCGAGAATCAAGGAAGTGGTTTTTTGTTTCGGGTTCGTACGCGTATATCCAGGATTCGTCACCTGATACGATGTTGTATACAGCATTTGAGGATCCTGCGTGGAATCTTTCGAGAGTTCTGACGCACCAAGTAACGCGAGCCGCTTTTTGCTCTTCACAGAGCGAATGCGGTATCCATCGGGAAAACAACTTTTTTACACCTAATTGTTCATGCAAGATTATTTGTATTTGACTCATGCCAATGTCTAAAGTTGCCTGAATTTCGCGGTATGTCACATGTCGATCTTCCTCAATCAGCTTACGCACAGCATCAACGTTTTCTTGGGTGACTGCAGTTTTTGGACGGCCTTGACGGGGATCATCACTGAGCTTGACACGTCCACGTTGAAATTCAGCAAACCATCGATAAATTGTGGTTTTGGATGGGGCTTCATCACCAAATGCAGAAATCATCCGGTCAACACACTGTTTTTGTGTTAAACCACTTCGAAAGTAATAATAAATCATCGCTCTTGAATTTTCTCGAGTCAATTCCATTTTCTCAACGACTAAACAAGTTTGACAAGACCGAGAATATTTTTTTAAATAAATAAATGGTATTCGATTTTTAAAACCAAGGAGTTTTCAATTAAAAAGATTTTAATATGACAGAAACAGTGGAAATATTCCATTCCCGATACTTTTAGTGCAGCCCTCGTATGAGAGTGTAATTGTTTGTTGTCCTAAATAAATAAAAACAAAATAAAATAGCTCATCAACACTGTTGAGATAGCGAAAACTGATAAAGAATTGAACTGAATAGAACATACTGCTTGTTCCGTTGTGGAACAGAGCACTATGCCCAAGGTACATACATGAATATGCAGACGTGGTCACCAGATCCTGGGCGCAACTTCCGAGAAGCCAGCCTCGCGCGCCTTCCAGTACTCGCCGCTGAACACCCACGTTTCCTCACCCTCCTCAGTCATTTTACTGTTAAAACATATACTGTATATTTTATTTTATGACGACCTCTGTGGCGCGGCGGCCGAAGGTTCGCCTGCGACGCAGGAGGTTGCGGGTTCGATCCCCGCCTCTGAACAAATATTTGTGTGATATGCAGATAATTATTCCGGGTGTTCTGGGTATTTTCTATGTATAATAAAAAATATCTATCTATGTAATGTATTGTATTAAGTATATCAGTTATCTAGTACCCATAACACAAGCTCTGC
This sequence comes from Epirrita christyi, assembly GCA_951392215.1. NCBI lineage: Eukaryota > Metazoa > Arthropoda > Insecta > Lepidoptera > Geometridae > Epirrita > Epirrita christyi. Next base: position 1,667,602 of record OX595858.1, on the reverse strand, counting down.
TTAGCTTGGGGTTAGATAATGTTGTGTGAAATGTCCAGCATTTATTATTATTATTATTAAGCAAAAGTAACGAAAAACAGTGGTAATTAGCCGTTTTTTCAAACGGAAATCTTAGGTCTGTGGGGGCCCTGATGCGTGCCTCTTCTTCAAGGGGTTATCCAAGAGACAGATAGATGAGATGAGCCAAGGCTGGTCCTTAGGTCAGCAGCATCCACCTGAGTAATCAACCCCAACACTGCGATCACCAAGCCGCCTGATAAGCGTGGTGGTTATTCCAAATACCCCCCATTGAGGAAGGCCCCGTCCAACAGGGGACGTCTAACGCTGATGATGATGATAATGATGATCTGTCTCCTCATAATACATACCGGAACCAGGCGGGCATGTGTTGTGTACTGTCGCGTCGTCTCTCCCGCTGCGATTGCTCCAAATCATGCTTCAGCTGTTCTGCAGAGTCTACCAGCCCCTCTTCCAAAGCTCGCTGATCTGGCCTATCAACAAAATATAAGAGTTGGATCTAAAGAGCGTTCAGCCTTACGGGACACGCCCCTCCCCTGCACCGCGCTTACTTAGCACTTGAGACGTTCGAAAAATGGTCCTTCTGGAGGTCTACTCTTGTTCTATACATCCGTAGTTGCGGCTCCGAACGGAGAACGACCGCAAAACGTAACTTGTAGTAACTCTTGTTGACTTTCGGGTCGGCCGCTATCGTGCAACGACCAGAGACGAAATAAACGTATTTTCTTTCTTCTTTCTTTCTTTCAGACGAGAGAGAGAGAGAGAGAGAGAGAGAGAGAGAGAGAGAGAGAGAGAGAGAGACAGGGTGCGCGACGCTCGAGCTGTCAAACTACGAACTTCGTGCCGAAGATTCGATTTTCGCTTGATTAGAGTACCGATCGCACGAAACGAAACGCGAAATTTCGTAGTTCGGTGTATTAGAGTAGACCTCCTGGTTACGGATTATGGAACATTTTATTTTGACTTTATTAAACAGTGAGGCGTGTAGTTTTAGGCTGAACTCTATATAGTTTTTTAGTAGTACCAGAGCTTCTTGTGAAAGAGTTCATCCGGGGAAGTACCGCCGTACCTATTCCTGCCGCCAAGCAGTAGTGCTCGCATTGCTGTGTTCCGGTTTGAAGGGTGAAATTACAGGCACATGAGACTTTTCATCCTTGTCTCAGTGAGGCGGGTACAGTGCAATGCCACGTAGGGCGCGTCCTAGGTGAACGTGACCTACGACGACCTCTAGGCGCGGCGGACGAGCTGGCTGAGATGCAAGAGGTTGCGGGTTCGATTCCCGCTGCGGGACAAATGTTTGTAGGTTCTGCAAATATTTATTCCGGGTCTGGGTGTTATGGTATCATGGTACTCGTAGTTCCTGATACCCACGACACAGGGAATCCTAGTGTGGGATCATGACTACGTATGTGACTGTTGGGTGTTATGTTAAAAGGTATTGCATTTGATATGGGCTAAAGAGACCGCTTAACGTTAGGTAGGAAAAAAGCAGGCCCAGCAGGCCCGCCATTTACTCAAAGTGTTTCCTCTTTTTAACCGACTTCAAAAAAAGGAGGAGGTTCTTAATTCGACCCGTATGTTTTTTTTTTGTTTTTGTATGTATGTTACGCGATTACTCCGTCAATTTTGCATTGATTTTGATAATTCTTTTTTGTTTGGTAGGTTATTCTTCAGAGGTGGTCCCATATAAATTTTATCGAAATTGATAATTAAATTGCACTTTTTGAAAAATTTGTTTTTTTTTGGTTCCCATAGAAAAAACCTAATATTTGACTGTGCCACTCTTGGTTCTGTCAGCGCTAGATGATACTGCTAGACGTCGACAGATGGCGTTATAGAAATACTTACATACCTACCCGCCGATAGATAGCGTTTATTCAAATATGAATTACCTACATTATAGGCACAGGCTTGAAGTCGGATTATGTTTGTTCCAAAAATTAATTATTACAGCTGCATTCCATACGTGACAGCTTGCAAGCCCATTGTTTCATATTGGAATACTATCCGTAAACCCATTCTAAGCAGAACCTCTAGTCATGTATCCATCTTAGTATCCCTTATCTCTTTGTAAACGAGGCGTTTCATACCATTGATGAGTTAAGTAAGAGTTAGTTGATGATAAAAAGTGACGTGCATGGTATTAACACGAGAAATAAACACAAACTAAATATACCAAAATTTCGAGTAATGAAAGTAAGTGGGTCTTTTATGGGGAATTCTGTACGGTTCAATAATAAACTTCCAGAAGGTGCATTTAAACTTCCTGTTCGAAGATTTAAATCCTACATAAAGATGAATCTAATTAAGAAAGCGTATTACACTCTTGATGACTATATTAATGATAAAGCCGCGTGGCCTGAAGTCGCTCTGCCCCTCGACTGCTAAAATGGAAATTTGCAATATCTGAACTTACCTATTTACATGTTTGTATTAGATTATTATTTATAAGTATAACAAGCGTAGCGTGTGCTGTCTTGCATATTTTTGCTGATGTTTATTTACTTTTGACTACCTTCCTAAGGTTTTTAAGTTCTCATTTACTATGTATCAGCAACTCCTTGCTCCGAGGCATCACACAGGCGCTTCTCACCTAGTGGTAAGACGGACCATTTATGTAAGCCAAGCCGAGTTTGTTGCCTGATTCTTCTAGGCTTGGTCGCGTTGGAACAGGAGTAATTTAATTTTATACATATAAGACGATTCAAAATGATCCTTGTGATTTCAATGAATAAAGTTCTTTTTGACTTTGAGTTAGCGGAAATCAAGAGACGTAGTTTTTGGCTCGTATTACAGAACTGTAGTAAGGAATTACACCAGGGAATGGGCATCATGGCATCCATCTGAGTAATTATAACCGACTGCGATCACCAATCCGCCAGCCAAGCGTGGTGATTATGGCAAATCCCCCCATTGTATTAAATGGGGGAGGCCTCGTTTAGCAGTGGATGTAAATAGGCTAGTGATGTTGATGATTATAGAACTAAACTCAAACTTAATCGATACTTGCTTTGATTCAGTATGAGTTTTGTCTAGAATTAAGTCAGAGGCCCAATTCTCTACCTAAAAAAATTGTTAAAATAGAGTTCGGATCATGTTTCGATCTTGTGTCTTAAATGTCAGAAATGTTCTCTTAACTTAAAATACAACACTGTAATGTGATTATATCGAAATGTGACCGAAACTGGAACGATTCAAAGTTTTTTCGATAATTTTAGCTTAATAGATGGAGTCTCTCTTTACTCTTTCCAATTAAATATATAACTATCCTACTCTAATGTTAGTCACCGTGAATTGAAAGTAGACTAAATTGTTATTTATAAGGGAGCAGAATACCAGCTTTCTGTCAATTTACAATTCAGTCTCGATTCGGTTAACTTTCAGTGTAGTTTTAAAATAATTAAGAGAATTGGGCCTCTTATGTTTAGTATCAGTATTTACCTGAGTCTAGTATCTGTATGGGGCAGAGCGTCCCTCATCCCAGGCTCCATCTCGTTGAGCTCCATCGCGAACCGTGTGAACCCGTAGTATAGCTCGTGCTCGGGGGGCATCGCACCTGGACGAAGATCATTGTTAACACAATTCGGGTTTTTCTTCTTCGGTATTTAAGTCATCACCATCAACCGGTACACGTCCTCTGTTGAACAAGGCCTCCTTAATGTAATGAGGGATTGGCAAGAGGTGCAGGTTCGATTCCCGCTGCGGGACAAATGTTTGTATGATCTGCAAATATTTTTTCCGGGTCTGGGTGTTATAGTACCATGGTTGTCGTATTTCCTGATACTCACGATATAGGGAATCCTAGTGTGGGATCAGGACTACGTATGTGACTGTTGGTTGGGTGTTATGTTATACTATCAGGCTGAAAAAACCACGGCTCTGTTATTAGTAACTCAATTTATAAGCAATTGTTAACAGGGGTGTTTGTAAACTTGGGTAATTGGAAATAAGGGTAAGGGGTAAACTAAGTATAAGGGTGCGGTTTGCTAAGTTGGCCATAAGCGAACAAATGGTGATTGTAAACTAGGGTAATTGGAAATAAGGGTGATTGTAAACTAGGGTAATTGGAAATAAGAGTGTTTGTAAACTTGGGTAATTGGAAATAAAAGTGTTTGTAAACTTGGGTAATTGGAAATAAGGGTGATTGTAAACTAAGTATAAGGGTGCGGTTTGCTAATTTGGCCATAAGCGAACAAATGGTGATTGTAAACTAGGGTAATTGGAAATAAAGGTGATTGTAAACTAGGGTAATTGGAAATAAGGGTGATTGTAAACTAAGTATAAGGGTGCGGTTTGCTAATTTGGCCATAAGCGAACAAATGGTGATTATAAACTAGGGTAATTGGAAATAAGGGTGATTGTAAACTAAGTATAAGGGTGCGGTTTGCTAATTTGGCCATAAGCGAACAAATGGTGATTGTAAACTAGGGTAATTGGAAATAAGGGTGATTGTAAACTAGGGTAATTGGAAATAAGGGTGATTGTAAACTAAGTATAAGGGTGCGGTTTGCTAAGTTGGCTATAAGCGAACAAATGGTGATTGTAAACTAGGGTAATTGGAAATAAGGGTGATTGTAAACTAGGGTAATTGGAAATAAGAGTGTTTGTAAACTTGGGTAATTGGAAATAAGAGTGTTTGTAAACTTGGGTAATTGGAAAGAAGTGTGTTTGTAAACTTGGATAATTGGAAATAAGGGTGTTTTTAATTGGAATCATTGCTCACAAAAATATGCAAAATCACCCCGATTCTCAATTACCCGGATTGACTACGTATCTTGTAATGTTATAAGTATTGCGGGTGCTATAGTTACCGGGTCTCCACAAGCATCGCGCGGCCGGCGGGTCCCCGGCGTACAAGGCTTCAGACCAGCGTCCTTGTAGCCGCAGCCTGGCGCCACGCGACGCCGTCACCGCGCCGCGCACCTCGTGTCTACTCTGAGACCAGGAACTAGCCTGCGCGACACAAATACAAACTCATTAAGAGATGGTCGCCTGGTAGCTAGCATAAGAGCGCTTAGCACGCGCACGCGAACTAAGTTTGCGTCTAATTTGGCTAATATCTCTTTAAACTTATTAAACTTCATGAAACTTTGTACAGATGATCAGTACACTAATATCTAGACCCGTGGTGCAGCGCGCAGGCAGTATTATATGTATTACTAGTTGCGCCCCGCGGTTTCACCCGCGTGAATAATGATGAAAATTGATGATGATGATGATGATGAAAAGTAGCCTATGTGTTAATCCAGGGCGTAAAGTATCTCCATTCCAAATTTCACTCAAATCCATTCAGTAGTTTTTACGTGAAAGAGTAACAAACATCCATACAAACTTTCGCGTTTATAATATTAGTAGGATATTATAATAATAATAACAAATTATAACAAAAAATAATGATATACATAATTAGCATAGTACAATGGGCGGCTTAATCGCTGAAAGCGATTTATCCCAGGCAACCTTTGGATGGATTTTGACAGACAGACGGACAACAAAGTGACCATTCTTTCCTGTTGAGGTACGGAACCCTAACAAAAACAAACAGTCCCAAGGTTGTCTGGAAGAGATCGCTCGTACTTCCATACGTATAATAATATGATTATTTTCATATTTAATGTGGTGTGCAATAAATTGTTTTCTATCTTCTATCTATCTAACAACATAGCCATAATAATTACCTTGATAAAGTTGAGTTTGCATGTGATGTCGGTCCCCACACAGGTTATGTGCATGTCTCCGTACTGGTCCACCCATCGCTGTCCGCCAAACAAATTGTGGACACACGTTGTCACCTGAGCACAAGTAACAAATACACATTACTATCTCACATCTTAGTTATACTACTTGTTAGCATGGTTTTTATTCGAATAACCTATTCTACTTCAGAGAGCTGATTCTAAGTTTTTAGCACACAATTGGCACGGACGTATGGTGTAGTGTAACAAGGATTTTTTATGGCGACACCGATGAGCGCCCCCTAGCGTACACTCTGTGAACCTCATTTTCCATACAAAAATCCGTGTTACACTACACCATACGTCCGTATCAATTGCTTGCCAAAACATAGAATAAGCTCTCTGTTCTGTTTAGCTTGTTATTCTAATTGTTTTCGTGTAATTTTTTTTCTTTATTTCTATGAAGTTATTTTGTCCCAAACAATTATTATTGTCACCTTATTCCAAGTATAATGGTCTCCAGTAGTATTCAGCCTGACATGGACTCTACCAGTTGGCTGGAACTCCATGGACTTGCCCCAGAACTTGGTTTTGATCCTGGCTTCCTGCCAAAAACACCAGCGTGGTGATTCCGCGTGGCAGGCCGAGATGGGCGGGTGGTGTGACACCTGAAGACAAGGGGAAAGACGATTGTTTAGTACAATAAACATTATAACGAATATGTGAGCGAAGCGAGAGATACTTCCACTCAAAAAAATTAGATACATACTCAGGTGTTTTCATGTACTACGTGCGCAGCAACAAATTCGCACAACATTAGTAGTCTTTGACGACCTCTGTGGCGCGGCGGGCGAAGGTTCGCCTGCGACGCAGGAGGTTGCGGGTTCGATTCCCGCCTCGGAACAAATATTTGTACAATCTGCAGATATTTGTCTATCTATGTAATGTATTGTATTAAGTATAACAATTATCTAGTTGCCATAACACAAGCTCTGCTTAGCTTGGGGCTAGATAATGTTGTGTGAAGTGTCAAGCATTTATTTATTATTAGAAAGCAGTTTTCGTAAAATGCAAATTTTTATTAATTTTCGATCTGTGTCAGGAACTCAGCAATATGTTGAATCGGTAAGAGGGGCTGTTACCTGCTCTGCCAGGAAACGGAAGCCCCTGTCATCCCGCACGCACTCGTAGCTCTCGCCCAGCAAGGGGTTGAAGGGCTTGGAGGCAGCGCGGTGCGCGGATGCTGCGTACGCGCTCACGGCGAAGGCAGCTATGAGCGCCATGCGCTCCACGCTGGACTTGCACTCGGCGGCCGAGTCTAGCAGCTCAGAGTACTCCAACTCCTCGCAGAGACGCTGAAACGTACGAAAACAATTGGAGAAAAAAATCTTGGAAAATATAATATTCGACAATCCGAGAATAACTGAGCCAAAGGTGTGTAATAAAATCGGCCAAGGCCGCAACCTCAAGCCTAAAACACGCCTGCTAGCAAGCTTGGTCCGGCGGATCCGACATCATTTGGGCACCTACCGGATTACATAGCAGTAGTACCGGCAATTTCAACCGGATCCGGTTAAAATTACCAGATGACCGTCAATCCGGCAGGATCCAGCCGGATTTAAATCCCTAACGCCTGCCCATCGCCACTTCAACTTGATAATTCTGAGAGGATAGACATCGGTTCTTCTACGGAACTTCTAATTCTGGATGTAATTTACCTGAAGCATATTCAGAGGCTCGTTAATAGTGACTGGCATGGAGATTTGCGACAGGTCCTTGCCAATATTCTTGTACAGTAAGTTCCAGAGGGAAGGACCGCCGGGCGCCGGTCTAGGGGTAGGCAGGCGCGTGCGCCGCGTCCACGACACGGTCGCGTCCGTGTCGGTGTCGTGACGGAGCGTCACGGCCTCGGCTGATAGCACTGTAGAATAGATACAATCAATACATGAACATCAAGCTTTAATTTTAGAAAAAATTACGACTATACACCACGTACTTTACTATTCTCCTGTTGACGTTTCGTTGAGTTCCCGTCTCACGACCTTTGAGCGTGGTCGCGGTCGGTGCTCATGAGGAAGGACCTCAGAATGGTCAACGAAACGTCAGCAGGAGAATAGTAAAGTAAGTGGTGAATAGTCGTAATTTTTTCTAAAATTAAATTAAATCAAGCCACTATAACTTCAATTCTATTATCAAACTAAGTTTGTTGAAGGAGTGAGCGAAGCGAAAGCGGCACGTGTCACATTAAAAGCGGCATGCGTCACGTTGAGAGCCGAAAGTATAACATTGAAAATGCCATGAGTCGCATTCATAGCGGCACGTTTCACATTGAAAATGCCATGAGTCGCATTCAAAGCGGCACGTGTCACATTGAAAATGCCATGAGTCGCATTTAAGGGGGCACGTGTCACATTGAAAACGCCATGAGTCGCACTGAAAGCGACACGTGTCACATTGAAAACGCCATGAGTCACATTAAAAGCGACACGCGTCACATGGCAAGCATAACCAACTCACTCGCACCCTCAGAGTTGTCGGAGCTGGCGGACCCCTCCTCGCTGCTCAGTGACCCCGCCTCCGATGAAGAGTCTCCATCCAGCTCTATCACTCCTGCCTGTTGGATAAATAACAAATATTTAATTCTACGCCATTTAAACTAGACAAACAAGTTTATTTCTTGGGTTAAGTTCTCGTCCCATCCCTGAGAAAAGCCCCCCGGGGAGGGGGGAAGACAGGGGGGCTTCTCCCACCATATCTTTCCACCTGTCTATATTTCGAGCGTTGTTCCACCACTCCAAAGAACAAGAGAATTTAGTATAGATTTGTGCCGCTCAGAAGTAACTGGCGTAAGCGACAAATGATAAAACTTAGTTTTGCTTCATCATCATCATCATCGACCTGTAGAAGCCCACTGCTGGACATAGGCCTCCCCCTTAGAATGCCACGACGAACGGTCTTAAGCTGCCTCCATCCACCGACTCCCCGCGACGTTTATAATGTCTTTAGTCCATCGAGTGGAGGGCCTTCCTCTACCGCGTCATCGGGTTTGTGGTCGCCACTCTAGAACCTTTATGCCCCAACGGTTAGCAGTTCTTCGAACTATATGACATGCCCATTGCCACTTCAAGTTGCTAATTCTGAGAGCTATGTCAGTGACCTTGGTTCTTCTACGGATTTCCTCATTTCGGATTCTATCACGTAGTGAAACTCCTAGCATAGCTCTCTCCATAGCCCGCTGCGCGACTTTGAGCTTGTCTATACGGCCATCAGTGCCGTAAGTCATCACTGGAAACACGCACTGGCCTTTCGTCTTGAGGCTCTGCGGTATCTGTGACGAGAAGATATGGCGTAGTTTCCCGAACGGGCAGCGTTCGGTTCCGAGTTGGATTCGTTGTGCTTAAAAAGTAGTAAATAAAAAAAAAACCCAACTAAAAAAAAAGTTACCTCATCAGCAACGATGACGTCAGGCTTCAGATCATCATCATCGTCATCATCCTCGTGCTCCTCAGCGTCGAAGAATTCTGATGCCGATACACAAGAGGAACTGTAGCTCAGTGACTGCTGGAACGCGCGTTGGGACTGCTATCAGAACGACACTTAATTAGTAAGATGTCTAGAGGTCCAATTCTCTAACTAAAAAATAGTTAAAATAGAGTTCGGATGATGTTTCGATCTTGTGTCGATGTCTTAAATGGTATTCTCTTAACTTAAAATACAACACTGTAATATGATTTTATCGAAATGTGACCGAAACTGGAATGATTCAAAGTATTTTCGATAATTTTAGCTTATGTAGTAGATGGAGTCTCTCTTTATTCTTTCCAATTATATGTATAACCATCCTACTCTAATGGAAGTCACCGTGAATTGAAAGTAGACTAAATTGTTATTTATGAGGGAGCAGAATACCAACTTTCTGTAAATTCACAATTCAGTCTCGATTCGGTTAACTTTCAGTGTAGTTTTAAAATAATTTAGAGAATTGGGCCTCTGAAATGTACGTTTCATAAACAGTTTTTGGTGGCCCGCACTATCTTACAGCTGGGGTATGGTTTAGTGCAAAATTTCAGCTCAATGGGACAGACAGCAACACGAATTGGTTATCGCATAAGTAATGTTATGTTGGCGAAACTATGAGGGATGTGGTACCAGGCTCGATGAACACATATACGCCGTGAAGAATGTTGATATCAACAATTCGCTGATGACGGTGCTCTTTTTTTAAATTCTTTGTTTTTTTTTGATTAACCTAACCTCAGGTTATAACAATGCATTACCTAACAAGCCAAGTTTTTTTTTACTATTACATAAGCAAACAAGTATACGGCCCACCTGATGGAAACCGGTTACCGTAGCCTATGGACGCCTGCAACACCAGAGGCATCACATGCACGTTGCAAGAATTTGAAAACGCCCTTTTTGAAGAACCCCATACTGTAGTATAACTTTTGAAACTATCATGGTTATTAACATAATTATCACTAAGTGATATAAGATTAAGTGGTGTATAAGATTGATTGTAGCTGTGGGAGTTCGTACATTGGTCAAACAAAACGGACGATAGCTTGTCGGGTCAAGGAGCACATCCGAGCGGTCAAAAACGTCGACACACAGAAGTCAGCCATAGCGGAACACCTAATAGAATCTGGCTCAAACTATTGGATTGAGCTACACAATCCACAGGTAATCTCAACAGAGCGGCATTACATACCAAGACTGGTGCAAGAGGCAATTGAGATTACTAAACGCAGGAATTTCAATAGAGAAGATGGTTTTCAATTGTCTGAAGTCTGGAATCCTGTGGTGAGAATGTGTAGGAATCGGAAGAATTGTGTGGTACCAGTTGCTCGTCCGGATACCGTTAGTGTGGTGTGTCGAGATAGAGTTAAGTGTGACAATTAATCTGATGGTAGGGGTGTTCGTAATAAAAGAGTGAGAAAGAGGGTAGATCGTTACGGCTACCAATAACAATAAAAATCTACTCGCAAAGACTTCAGTTTACCCGTGATCATGGCGCATGAAACTGTGCCGAAATATCGGGAATCAATAATGCTAAAAAAAAAACCCATACTGTAGTCACTAGAGAAAACCTCCACGTCCATTTAGGACGCGCCCTACGTGGTATAACACTGCGCACGCTACCCTGAGACATCATCATCATCATCAGCAGCCTTTACGCGCCCACTGCTGGACGAGGCTTCCCCCATAAAATACAATGGCCATAATCACCCCATTTGGCAGGCGGATTGTTGATCGCAGTATTTGTGTCGAGTACTCAGGCGGATGCTGCTGCCCATCCCCTAGTGTAATCCCTTACGTCATCCAGAGGAGACGATGGGATCTATTCTCTGGCCGATAACACTACAACTCATTCTAAAACTACATTGTAAAACATGCAAAATGGTAAATAGTCAACTTGAACTTGCAAAATGGTAAATAGGTTACTTATACTTGCAAAATGGTAAATAGGTAACTTAAACTTGCAAAATGGTAAATAGGTAACTTAAACTTGCAAAATGGTAAACAGGTAACTTAAACTTGCAAAATGGTAAATAGGTAACTTACACTTGCAAAATGGTAAATAGGTTACTTATACTTGCAAAATGGTAAATAGGTAACTTAAACTTGCAAAATGGTAAATAGGTAACTTAAACTTGCAAAATGGTAAACAGGTAACTTAAACTTGCAAAATGGTAAATAGGTAACTTACCGGGTCAGAGTTATTGATGGATAGTATCTCAGCGATGTCTGATGTGTCGTGGATCCGGGAGAGACGGGACCGTAAATCTGTGTGCGTAACTTAACTCGTCATTATTTACACACTAATCGGACTTGTTGGGCAATTTTCGTTAGTATAAGATTTATCCTGGCTGGGCTGCTAGCATGGATCGTCGGTCGATAAATTTGACATCTCGATATACTGACTTTATCTATCGAATCGTGTTTATAGGTCGTAGAATGAAACTAGCCTCGATAACGTATACCGAGACTTTTATTTTGTCAAATGTTACCTATGCCAAATGTCAAAATTAAGATCTATGCTATGCTACAGTTAAATTTGACGAATTTATCGGACAATCGATAATGTGAGTTCGATGCTACTGATCTCGACATAGTCCCGTTTTGTCGAATTTTAATATCAAATTTTATCGATTTATAGATCCATACTTGCAGCCCTGCTGGCTTATTTAAGAGTGTGTTATTTCTCTGAGATCTGTAAGATTAGAAGGGATAATACCTACTTAATACTTATATCGCAGCTTAATGCTTATATCGTCGATCGATGGAGGCGGCTCCAGACCATTTATCGTGGCATTCCAAGGGGCAGGAATACATACAAACCTACATACATACCATAGATATAATAATAAAAGAATACCAAGGTAATTACTAATCTATTTTAATTGTTTGAAGTCGGCTCTCACCCGAATTCTGCTGCAGTGCTGAAGTAAGATTCGTCCTGAGAGCAGCCATTGAAGCGTTGCCCGGGATCGCGGGGGATTCCGCAGCTTCCATAGCAGCGCGTAGACGACTGCGCTCACACAACTGAAACTCAAAAAGGGCTCTGACATTTTCGAAATGGTTTACGGATCGGAACCCTAAGAGCGCGAGTCTCATTCGCTTTTGTCCGTTTTATTTTTTGTTTTTTCGCCCTTTCTGGCAGGCTTATGTCTTATGACCATACCGCCTTGTCTTACGTAGGGCTTCGTCTTTCGTTTTTATCTTCATTGTTTAAGTAAAGCGGTGGCAGTTTTACAAAAATGTTGATTTACAATTTGCTATAGCGTAGCGATTAGCCGATAAAGCCGCGTGGCCCGATGTCGCTCTGCCCCTCGACTGCTAAAATGGAAATTTGCAATATCTGTACTTACCTATTTACATGTTTGTATTAGATTATTATTTATAAGTATAACAAGCGTAGCGTGTGCTGTCTTGCATATTTTTGCTGATTTTTATTTACTTTTGACTACCTTCCTAAGGTTTTTAAGTTCTCATTTACTATGTATCAGCAACTCCTTGCTCCGAGGCACCACACAGGCGCTTCTCACCTAGTGGTAAGACGGACCATTTATGTAAGCCAAGCTGTGTTTGTTGCCTGATTCTTCTAGGCTTGGTCGCGTTGGAACAGGAGTAATTTTAGCTTATAAGACGATTCAAAATGATCCTTGTGATTTCAATGAATAAAGTTCTTTTTGACTTTGACTTTGATTAGATCAAAGATAATTTATGAACCGAAAGCCTCATGGTTAAAAACCCACGATAGTCTGGAGTTTGAAAAAACATTGTAATTACCTAAAACAGCTTTTTTGGCAAATCTCATGTTTAGGTATAATACCCTCATTGGCATCTCGTTAAGGTAATTCGATCATAAGGGATAAATTCGATTGAATAGAGGACGTCCGTTAAATAAATAGCAATCATCGTTACAACGCTACGATCGCTACTTGTCTAAATGGTAGTAGAGCTATACGTCAATGAGTTCGTTCTGGGAATTGCTACTATTTCTGCCGCCAAGCAGTAGTAGTCGCATTGCTGTGTTCCGTTTTGAAGGGTATGGACGCCGGTGAAATTACAGGCACATGATACTTTTCATAATGTCTCACGATCTCCGGCGCAGTGTGTGGGTTGCAGACCGAAAGCTAAGCTAACTTAGTTTAGCTTAGCTCGCATAGCTGACGCAGTTTTCCATACTTGTGTGCAGACTTTTGTTAGTAGTAGAACTTCTTGCGAGAGTTCGTCCGGGGAAGTACTACCACCGTACCTATTTCTGCCGCCAAGCAGTAGTGTTCGCATTGCTGTGTTTCGGTTTGAAGGGTACGGGTGCCGGTGAAATTACAGGCACATGAGACTTTTCATTTTTATGTCTCAGGGTCGGCAGCGCGCGTGTGATGCCTCTGGTGTTACAGGCGTTCATAGGCTACGGTAACTGATTTCCATCTGGTGGGCCGTAAGCTTGTCTGCTTGCCAAGTAGCATAAAAAAAAAAGACCGCAAACTATGCGAACTAAGCTATGTGAGCTAACTAAAATATGCGAAGCTAAGTTGTGTATGCCGATGCGCAGCTACACGAGCTAAGCTAAGCCCCTCCCGCTTTCCCCGCACATCCTTCGCCAGTGACTACGCAACACTGACTGAGCTTTGGCTTAGCTGTTGGTGTGCACGCTATTTATTTCTAGCTTAGCTTAGCCTAGCTTGCTTGGCATAGTTTGGTTTAGCCTTGGCATAGCTTAGTTTTCGGTCTGCAACCCGCACAATGCATGGCACGACTAGAGTATAGAGCAATAGCCAGGTGCTATGTCACGTAGGTCACATAACATAACAACCCAACAGTCACATACACAGTCCGGATCCCACACTAGGATTCCCTGTCGTGGGTATCAAGGAACTACGAGTAACATGGTACTACAACACGCAGACCCGGAACAAATATTTGCAGATCATACAAACATTTGTCCCGCAGCGGGAATCGAACCCGCAACCTCTAGTTCGCCGTGCCACAGAGGTTTGAGTTCCGTCAAAGTGAAGAAAGCCCCTCTTACCATGGTAGTTACGACGCCCTTAAGACTGGCGACGAGATCCTTGGCCAATACAGTGAAGTCTTCTCTGAGTTGATGGTCAGGGGTGAGGCTGGTGAGAGACGCAGGCCCCGCCGTGATGGTGACCATCGACTCCGCGCTAGGGAGCGATTGAGGACGAGCGGCAGCGCATGCTGAAATAAACCCAGATATTTTGTTAGTTCTTTGTAAGTATTTTGAATAAAATAATGATTTCTGGCCTCCCGATTCGGGCCACTCGATTCGGCTGAATTTTCGAACAGAACTTTTAAATTATAGAATAGAGTAATTATTTGTCGTTCAGTCATATAAATGTACAGTCGGTAAGTTACAGACTAGAGTACGGTTTTTTGAGTTACAGTCGATCAGTTACAGAATAGAGTACAGTTATTTGTGGCACAGTTGGTAAGTTCCATAATAGAGTACAGTTATTTGTCGTACAGTCGGTAAGTTAAGGAATAGAGTACAGTTATTTGTGGCACAGTCGGTAAGTTCCATAATAGAGTACAGTTATTTGTGGCACAGTCGGTAAGTTCCAAAAAAGAATATAGTTATTTGTGGCATAGTCGGTAAGTTACAGAATAGAGTAGTTTTTTGAGTAAGTTCCATAGTAGAGTACAGTTAAATAAATAAATATGAATATTATTAATAGTTATTTGTCGTACGGCTATCTGTCGAACAATCGATAAGTTACAGAATAGACTATTGTTACCTACTTGCCGTACAGAAGGCAAGTGAGCCAAAACAAGCGGTCGCGAATCGGGGGCTAATCTATCTGGGATATGTAGGTACACTATCTATACTATCAATTATATTATAATATATAATAAAAAGTATTGTGAAACACAAACCATTCATCATAATGTTGTTATAATGTCATGGTTCACTTAAGAGATGGGGTATGGTCGAAAGATGTAAGACGGTAACGGAAAATCCTTAAGTTACCGTTAATATTATTTTTTTATATAAACAAAACGAACAACATGCAAAAGGCATTGAAATGAAGCGATATAAATGAATGTATTTTACGGGAAGACAAGAAAAAGATTGAAATTGAAATAAGGAATAAACGTCAGTTTGCTAATTTCCAAAACTTTGTATTATGTATATAAATATTTGACATTGCCGTGAAGTACCAACATAATGAACCATTTTTTCTCTACACTTTAATGATTTTATAGATCTCTCTACATCAAAATAGCTTCTAAGCTATAATACCGCCCATTGTACTTTTAATTATGGTCCTAAAATACAAACAATCAAAAATATTTTTTTTGTCCAAACGGCTTTGCTTAAATTTGAAAATCGAATGTCATATTTGACGATGAAACTGGTTTGCACTGCAGGCTGTATTCATTTAGAAGGTTTTTTGAATTAATCGAAACATACAAATCATAGATAAAAAAATATGCAGTGGAACTTTAAAATACAAGTTTATATTCGTATAAAAAATTGGAGTGCTCAAAAATTGTGTTGTTGCCGTTCAAAATAAGCTTTTTTAGGGTGATCATTTGTGCGATATCTAATTGCAAAAACTAACTTTTTTTTAAAATTCTGTTTACAACTGTTATTAGTACCTACACTATTTTTTGCATCTCATTATTTAATCTCATGACGTTGCATTGGGCGTTCAAAATACTACTTTTGAGATCAGTCCTCACCTTAAGTTTTGTTTATTTTTTATATCTTAAGGTGCAAAGTATTTTCTATTCTATTCTAAGGAATTATACACTTACATTACAGCTAACTTTTAACTAAACTAAAACATTACACAGTAAATGAGTCTCAATAATATAGCACTATACTATACTGTTACTTTTAAACTGTCCATTTTCAATGTCTACAATAATTAATCCATAATTCGAACATTAAAATAACTCACTTTGCTCATCATATTCCCTTAAAACTCGAACAATGTACTAAAATAACTCACTTTGCTCATCATATTCCCTTAAAACTCGAACAATGTACTAAAATAACTCACTTTGCTCATTATATTCCCTTAAAACTCGAACAATGTACTAAAATAACTCACTTTGCTCATTATATTCCCTTAAAACTCGAACAATGTACTAAAATAACTCACTTTGCTCATTATATTCCCTTAAAACTCGAACAATGTACTGGCATATAATTCTAGCCGCCGGCAAGAATATTCCACCACTATCATTTGACATACTTATATAAATCTTAATAGGATATAAATTTTAAACACAGTTAACTTTGTTTTTTATAAATTACGTAGGATCTAACACTTTTTTAAACACTCTTAATGTCATGGTTTGGATAGCTAAATTATGTACAGCATGAATGGGAACACTTTGTTGCATAATATTGATCACAGCACATAGATAGCATCCTTATCTCGCATCTCTTTCTGATGGCGTAAGTTGGAGCAAGATAGATTAGTCATTTATTTGCGAAGAACTCTTTGTACTAAAGGAGTTATCGCTTAGTTAAATAGATTGATTAATTTATCAACCTATTTTACTTGCCTTTTGAAGTAAAGATAATTTTATTTGTTTTGAACATGGTAATTTTACATTGGTGGTCATAATTCAAACGTCCAACATACTCAGTCATAGATTATGACATACAAATAATTTCGTTCCCATAAGTAGGTACTAGAGTAGGTAGATAAATCAGAAAAAGGACAAGCAAGGCAGATACATCCATTCCATATCATTAAAAAATCATGTCAACATTCAATACAAATCATCAAAATAAAATCTATTAAAATCCTAAGTCACCATACAATTATTCTAATGTGTCATCTAAAAAGTCTTGTATACTATAATATTTTTTTTTTAATAATAATTGTTTAACATTAGCTTTAAATAAATTTTGCAACAATGCTGTTTTGTAAGTCTTTTCCTAGTAGGTGTGAAGTCGTTAGCGAGCCCTATTTACTAAAAGGTTTTTAGAAATCCTACTAATAATATAAATGCGTAAGTTTTGATGTCATCATCATCCATGTAGAAGTCGACAGCTGGACATAGGCCTCCCCCATAGAATGCTACGACGAACGGTCCTGAGCCGCCTCCATCCGTCGACTTCCTGCGACGTTTGTGATGAGAGCCTTTATATACGTCGTCCGGTTTGTGGTCACCACTCGAGAACTTAACTAAAGTCTTCTTCATCAAATGGTAGACATCCATTGCTATGAGGCTACCCCCATACCATACAACCCGTGCAATGGGGGGGATTTGCCATGATTACCACGCTTGGCAGGCGGATTGGTGATCGCAGTTTGGTGTTGAGTATACAGGTGGATGCTGCTGCCTATCCTGGCGTAATCCCTTAGTCGCCTTTTACGACATCCAGATGAGAAGTTGGAGGAGCCCTAATCTTAGAGAGAACCGGAAACCTTCCAAATATTATCCTCGATTCAATTTAATTGAATTTTTTATTTAAACCTTTATGTATAAGGATCAATATTGCTTGCATTTAATAGCTGTGTTCGATGGTGAGATAATTTCAAACTAAAGATAAGTCCTATCTCATATAATACGGAAGTCTATTCTTATCAAGGTGATACCATTGTTTTCCATAAAATATCAGACGTAATCTATTTTAAGCTTTATCAGTTGAAGAACATAACAACCCAACAGTCCTGATCCCACACTATGATTCCCTGTCTAGTGGGTATCAAGGAACTACGAGTACCATGGTACTACAACACCCAGACCCGGAACAAATATTTGCTGATCATACAAACATTTGTCCCGCAGCGGGAATCGAACCCGCAACCTCTCGTACCACAGCTGGCTCGCCCACCGTGCCACAAAGGTTGCCAAATAAGGAATAGGGCTTTAAACGATGTTTGTTTACATAATATGTGATATATTATTACACGAATCAAAATATCTTGTTGATGATTACATTTACCAAATACATACAATTTCTAAAACATTCTAGACTATATTTCATGCACCTTAAACTAAGCGAAGCAGCTGTTATGTATATATACAGAGTGAGAAAGTGGTGTGTGAGAGGGAGAAAGGGGAAAATAAAATAACATAAAAAGTCTTACGAACTAAAGTTGAGGCCAGAAATGTCGTAAGAAAAGCTGGAAGGTAAATGTGTAATAATTAATGTCAACTTAAAGAGGGGGACCGACATTTAATTAAAAATTTAATCTCCCCCCCTCCCCTACGTAAAATAGGGCACAGATCGAACTTTTTTCCTAACTGTCCCCTAGGGAGACAGATGGGAATAATACAGTGAAACATGACTCCCGGGTTGTAGAGATAGTACGATCTTTACTTTTGACTACCTTCCTAACGTTTTTAAGTTCTCATTTACTATGTATCAGCTACTCCCTGCTCTGAGGCACCACACACACAAATAAAGCCAAGCCGTGTTTGTTGCCTGATTCTCCTAGCCTTGGTCGCGTTGGAACAGGAGTAATTTTAGTTTATAAGACGATTCAAAATGATCCTTGTGATTTCAATGAATACAATTATTTTATGGTTTAAAATTCAATAAAAGGGTAATTTCAAAAGTTATATTTTATGGTTATTAACATAATTATCACTAGAAACGGGATATTTACCATGATTTTTGAGCTTTATTGATTCCCGACACACAGAAGTCAGCCATAGCGGAACACCTCATAGAATCTAGCTCAAACCATTGGATTGAGCTACACAATACACAGGTAATCTCAACAGAGCGGCAAGACATACCAAGACTGGTGCAAGAGGCAATTGAGATCTTCTCTATTGAAACACAGGAATTTCAATAGAGAAGATGGTTTTCAATTGTTTGGCTCTGGAGTCTGGAATCCTGTGGTGAGAATGTGTAGGGATCGGAAATATTGTGTGGTACCAGTTGCTCGTCCGGATACCGTTAGTGTGGTGTGTCGAGATGGAGTTAAGTGTGACAATGAAACTGATGTTAGGGATGTTCGTAATAAAAGAGTAAGAAAGAGAGTAGATCGTTACGGCTACCAATAACAATAAATCTACTCGCAAAGACTTCAGTTTACCCGTGATCATGGCGCATGAAACTGTGCCGAAATATCGAAAATCAATAAAGCTCGAAAATCATGGTAAATATCCCGTTTCTAGTGATAATTATAAAATTCTTTTGATTTGATTTGACCTGTTAACTGACTGGTTTTGTTTTGAAGGGTTTTGACGTAACAGATTGCTTTATGGTTCGGTAATAAGCAGCGTTGTGTACGGAATGCCATCTATTAGCCTCATGTGTGTGACAGATTATGGAGAGAGCTATGCTCGGAGTGATAGAATCCGAAACGAGGTGATCCGTTAAAGAACCAAGAACACCGACATAGCTCTCAGAATTAGCAAGTTAAAGTGGCAATGTGCATGCCATATCTCGCAGAACCAAAAACCGCATGTCATCAACGCAGGATTTTAGCTCTTAGCGCTTTAGCATGAATTTGTAGCCTTAGCGTAGCGCAATAAATACTTTTAGCCCGACAAACATGCCTTTAGCTTTACCGTGCTCTTGACAGAAGTTTGACAGGTAGGACGCCATTTTGAATTTAGCGTCAACGAGACTGCCATGCTGCGTCGAATACTTACCAATCTCGTAGAATCCTTACGTAAAGACATAATCGTAAAACATTATTTTATTTCAAACGAAAATACAAGAACACGATTTTTTTTCTGTTTGCACAAAACGTATACAAAAATCTTGACAGGTTTCTGGGAGGGCGTGGACTTTGGGTGTTCCTAAAAATGTAAACGTTGGTTAGTTTGCGTGTAGTCGTTGGCTATTCATTGTCAGTCTAATTCTCGATTCCACCAATGAATTACGGGACACCTAACGCTTAAGAGACGCATGTAACATCTGAAGTTTTTAATAAAAAAAACCTCTCAAATTGACATTCACCTTATATGCTCTATAGGACAACGCGGCTGAATTCACCTCTATAAGACAACGCAGCCGAATTCACCTCTAAAGAATCACGCAGCCGAATTCACCTCTATAGGATCACGCGGCTGAATTCACCTCTATAGGACAACGCAGCCGAATTCACCTCTAAAGGATAACGCGGCTGAATTCACCTCTATAGGACAACGCGGCCAAATTCACCTCTAAAGGACAAAGTGGTCGAATTCACCTCTATAGGACCACGCGGCCGAATTCACCTCTAGAGGATCACGTGGCTGGATTGACCTCTACAGGATCACCCCAACGAGGGGGCCTGGGGGCTCTTCAAAACTTTTAGTGCGTCTGGTCGAAGCGAACCTGGGACCTGGCTCTAATCTGGCTCAACGCATTAGCTATTCAACTAGCAATATGCAGCCAGTGTCTTATGGACGCCGTCTGGTAGTGATTTGGATCAGTTGAGCTATCTTTAGATCGTTTGCAACGATCTTTAGATATCTCAACTGTTTAGTTCGTATAAAACTTGTATTAGATTTATAAAGTCCTATTTTGCTGATTTGTTTTTTTATATTATTTTTTTTTGGTCGATGACTTACACCCAATGGGCTATCTGCTCATTCCGCCACACCCTGGATTGCAGTAAAAAAAATAGTGTGTTTTTTAAATATTTGTTTAAGTCATAAAATATTATTTCACTATACGTATAGTAGTCGTCACGTAAGTTTGCGGCTGCGACATCAGCTGTACGTGAGAGATAACGAAAGCTCTTAAAATTAACACTGAACTATACTCACAGACGCAAAGTTACATGACGCGAAGTCGAACGGTACAGCAGAAGCGTCTAACACATCACGACTAACATTAACCGACTACAGTACTATCGATGTAAATTGGCCACTCTGAAGTTAGCATGTTCAAGTGGCAATAGGCAGGCCATATAGCTCGAACCGACAATCGCCTAGCGACCACGAACTAAAGGTGTTGTATGAAACATAACACAACACTCAACAGTAACATACATAGTCCTGATCCCACACTAGGATTCCCTGTGTCGTGGGTATCAGGAACTACGAGTACCATGGTGTACCACAACACCCAGAACAGGAACAAATATTTGTAGATCATGCAAACATTTGTCCCGCAGCGGGAATCGAACCCGCACCTCTTGCGTCTCAGCCGGCTACTCGCCCACCGCGCTATGCAGTTCGTCAAAAAGGTCTCAATGGACCGACGACATAGAAGTGGGTGGATGGAGGCGGCTCATGACCGATCGTCGTGTCATTCATGGGGACGCCTAAGCCCAGCAGTGGACTTCTACAGGCTGATGGTGAAATTGTCTATAGCTATACCACAAACAGCTAAATTCAGAGCGGTCTAGTTATATCAAGCGACTGTACCATTTTTTAATGAAACTCTTACCTAATGGTAGGGAAGCTGCCGAGTTGGGGATTGAAGAGGCACCACCTCCGGGAGATGGCGGTGCTGTTAACGCTGACAGAGCCTGGAAGAAAATGTCAATTGTGACGCTGGTTCTTCAGAGACCAGCTGGAGGTGTGGTGTCCTTGAAAAGGGTCTTGTTACCAACAGTCAAAAAACGTTATAAGTATTCAGAGCGCTTCGCAAAGACTTCTGACATGCAAATGCAGGGTTGCAAATTATCAAGATAGTATGTTCCAGAAAAAAAAATTAAGTGTATTTTTAACCGAGTTCAAAAAAAGGAGGAGGTTCTCAATTCGTAATGTTTTTTTTTTGGTATGTTTGTTTCGCGATTACTCCGTCAATGTTATGCATTGATTTTGATGATTCTTTTTTTGTTTGGTAGGTCATACTACAGAGGTAATCCCATATAAATTTTAATGAAATTGATTCAGCACTTTTTTTTAGAAAAAAAAGAAGAAATAATTTTCCATATCGGTTCATAAACGCCGGAGATATGAGGAAACATCAAAAAAAAAACCTCTTCCTTTTTGCGAAGTCGGTTAAAAAGAGCCCGCTACGCATCCTCGCACCGCTCATCTACCTCGCACATCTTTGGTGGAAACGTAGCCATAAGGTTTAGAACGTACCGTATGCGAGCTGGATAAGTCTATATGAGGCGGAGCCAGTTCTACAGAAGCACATTTGCTGTTGGATTTCTTCTTTCTGAGGCCAAACTTGCGGCGATCCTTCTTTACGTTGGGAGAGGCGCCCTCTAGTGATACCTACAGGAAATACAAAATTAATACTTAATTTTAGAGGACCACTTAACACTTAAATAAAATAAATAAATGCTGGACATTTCGCACAACATTATCTAGCTCCAAGCTATGCAGAGCTTGTGTTATGGGTACGAAGATAACTGATATACTTAATACAATACATTACATAGACAGATATTTTTTCTGAAGATCGTACAAATATTTGTTCCGAGGCGGGAATCGAACCCGCAACCTCCTGCGTCGCAGGCGAACCTTCGCCCGCCGCGCCACAGAGGTCGACAAACTTCGGCATGGTAAATGTCTGATTTCCTTTGCAATCTGAAATGAAATGATAATTTGTTTACGATATATGTATTTCTAAATTATTACTCTATTCATAATATTACTATTTTTCAAAAAAGATGGGTGCAAATAAAAATTGGTTATTTTCTAAGTAACATAAATAACACCCAACAGTCACGTACATAGTCTTCCCTGTGTCGTGGGTATCAGGAACTACGAGTACCATGGTACCACAAGACCCGGAACCGGAACAAATATTTGCAGATCAAACATTTGTCCCGCATCGGGAATTGAACCCGCACCTCTTGCGTCTCAGCCGGCTACTCGCCCACCACGCTACCGAGGTCGTCTATTACTTTTCATATACACATGCTACATTACTCTATATCGGGTGTAAAAAGACAGCTCCCGAATACTGAAGGTACCGGTAAAGCTACCTATATCATAGTTATACAAAATAGCTTTCACCTGAGAGGTGATTCATGCCGGAGAAAACTTTTTTTTCGTTTCGTATCGTATTTGTCAGCCAGCAATGTACGCATTTATTCCGGCCACGCGAGTTCAACGCTCCCGGTCAGCTGATCGACCCGTGGGGCCAATTTTTCTCATGTGCTTTTCATTGCTTTTTTTGACGTTTTTATTTATTAACGTGTTTTTAATGATGGAAAATAGGTTTGTGTGTTCCTTTAACGATATTTTATGGATAAAGAAAACACGAAAAAAGCGGACCAAAAGTAAGCATTTTTTTTTCGTGTTTTTTCAGCTTAAATATTTTCAGAATCATGGTCTGAATGCACTGTTTCAGTTTTCGGGAGTAGTATTTTTACTCCCGGTATAACATTTCAAATTACTCTAAGAAAATGTTGATAAACCTTTGGACATTATGACATTTTCAAAATTAAATGGTTCCCAGTTCACTGAACATCAACCTCGACATTCGATATAAATCGCATCTGGAAAATTAAACGTAAATAAATTAAACTAATATAAAATAAAAGTTTAAAACTAAACCCTAAAGGTTGTTTGGAAGAAATCGCTTTTAGCGATAAGTTCGCCCATTGTGAGTTATGTTTTTTTTTCCCCTTTGTTTTTGTTTTCCCTTCTCTTTCCCTGTAGTCAATTGAGCTACTAGCACGCCAAATTTCAGTATTGTGGGATTACTGGAAGTGCCCTAAAAGATTTTTTAGACTTTTGTACAAAAACTACATCGTCTAAAGTAAAATTCAAAATATACTTTGATGGACTTGTTTAGGAACGCTTCATCGATCGAAAAAATAGGTTGAAATATGAATAAAAAGTTTTTATAAGCCGGGTCTGCTGCGCCAGATTTTCTAACAAAACATGTTACTTGCTTGTAAAACACCAAAACATGGCGGAGCGGCACAGAAGGATCACTTCACGAACAAATTTATATAAATAGCAACCTTTGCTGAGACGCAACAAAGTGCAATTAAGCTCGCATAAGCGCTCAGTGCCTATCGCGATATTCACCTAAACATTTCCGCTCTCTTCTAACGCGTAACTCTGTCGCTGTCTGGCGCGGAGTGACGCGGCTCGTAAGGGTTGACGACTAGACCAAAGAATGAAATGGCGACATTGCTGTTATTATTTTTGCACCCATATGCTATGCAGTACCGTTTGGCCATAGCAAAGAATAAATAATAGTACAAGATGAGGTACTCGAACTTAAAAACCTATAAGAATTACTTTTTTGTTGGCGTAAGGCGCGCGTCAGGTCGAGCGCGCGCGACAAACCTTACTGAATAAACCCGGCTTGCCGGGCGGCCCGGGTTCATGTAGCTTCATACGTAAAGCGCGGATTGCGCTACGCCTGGCAGCTGACACGGCTTTATTGTGTTTTTGCTAAAAAAACATGTTGGCATAACATGTTATATGTTTGCAAACACCAAAACATGGCGCAGTAGACCCGGCTTTACAAACACACACCTTGCCACATTACCAAAATGTTAAGTTTGAAAAAGGAAATACTTCAATCGTCTGTTGTTTCAGAGTTGAATTTGTTTTTTTCGGTTGCTTGTTATTATTATTAAACCTATTGCAATAATTTTACTTGCATATTCATTATTTCCTATTGGGTTTATTTTATCAAATTTATTTTATTTTAAATTTTGTGTTACAAAAATGTTGTGGTTGTATAGCTTTTACACACCATTGTATCTTTTTTGTTGCGTTCCTCAAACAGAGCCTTAAATACAATATATATATTATATATTTCAATAATAAAAATTTGCTCTTGGATTCATGGATTGTGGCTTGCAATGTAAAAATCTTATCTATCATAATGTTAGTTCAGTTTTTCGCCACACTTGCCGTAGAGACTCTGCTTGTTTAGGTCCAAGTTAACACAGAGAACACAATTCACTTGTAAAAAAAAATACCTTTCAAACGATACCATGCTGTGATGATGAAAGATGCTCAGTTAAGACTCACATCGGTATCTTGATGTACTTGTTTTGGGCCAACATAACACAGAGAACTCGCTTCACTCGTTTAAACAAAAAAACATTTCAAACGATACCATGCTGTGATGATGAAGGATACTCAGTTAAAACTCACATCGGTATCTTGATATACTTGTTTTGGGCCAAGTTAACACAGAACAAGATTTGCTAGTTAAAAAAAAAACCTTTCAAACAAAACCATACTGTTATGATGAAAGATGGTCAGTTAAGACTCACATCGGTATCTTGATGTACTTGCTGCTGAAGCTCTAGTGCATCTAACAATCTCTGCAACTGTTGCACCGACAACTGCGCCTGGCCGAGCTCTCGGGAGACGTTTTCTAGAGGACCTCCCGATTCTGTTAAAAAAACATATTAAACGTCAAAACAAAAACCAGTTAAGTGTGAGTCGCACGCGCATGGTTCCGTACAAGTAACCATAGTAACCACAAGATACAGCCTTTTGACGTCCACTGTTGGGCGAAGCCTCCCCTATGGGGGATTTGCCATAACCACCACGCTTGGCAGGCGGATTGATGATCGCTGTACTGGTGTTGAGTACTCAGTTGGATGCTGCTGCCCATCCCCTGGTGTGATCCCTTAATAAGGCATTTACTACATCCACGGGAAAAGAACGAGGGGTCTATTATAACATAACACCCAACAGTCACATACATAATCATGATCCCACACTAGGATTCCCTGTGCCGTGGGTATCAGGAACTACAAGTACCATAACACCCAGACCAGAAACAAATATTTGCAGATCATACAAACATTTGTCCCGCAGCGGGAATCGAACCCGCAATCTCGCATCTCAGCTGGAGATCGCCCGCCGCGCCACAGAGGTCATATTCTGAGGCCGGACACATCACGGCACACCACAAGATCAATTCCGAAGAGTTCGTCCCGGGAAGTACTACCACGGTACCTATTTCTGCCGCCAAGCAGTAGTGCTCGCATTGCTGTGTTTCGGTTTGAAGGGTACGGGTGCCGGTGAAATTACAGGCACATGAGACTTTTCATCTTTATGTCTCAGGGTCGGCAGCGCGCGTGTGATGCCTCTGGTGTTGCAGGCGTCAATAGGCTACGGTAACTACTTTCCATCAGGTGGGCCGTATGCTTGTTTGCTTGTCGAGTAGTATATAAAAAAAAAAAAACTTACAAGTCAATTACTCATTTTACACTTTTCAGAATCAGAGGTACACAACATACCTATGATCCATCCGGCAAGTCGTCCACCGGGTGTTCCGGACACGAACCCAGCTTGTGGGCCGCGGAGGGGGGGTGAAGTGGGGCTAATTAGCCCTATGGAAACAGATATAGGTAGGTGAAGGGGAGCACATGCTATAGGGGTGTAGTAATACAGCTCTATGAAAACCTTATGGGTCGCAGAATCAAAATAAATAGACCACTTTACTTACAGCATAGATAAACTATATGACTAGTCATAATTATTGTACAATGGGGGGGGGGGGGGGGGGGAATTACCATAATCACCATGCTTGGCAGGCAGATTGGTGATCGCAGTAAGGCAGCGTTTCCACCAGAGATAAGCGAGGATGCGTAGCGAGAGATGTGTTTTTTTAAGAACCAATAGAATCACTTCATTTAACTAGCCTCGGCAACGGCTTAGCGAGCGAGGTTTTTATACGTACAAAAGCGAGTAGCGTATGTGAACGTGTGCGAGGGATGTGTACGAGGAATGTGTTGCGAGGGATGTGTGCGACAGATGTTCGCGTGGGAGAAACTACTAGCAGTCAGTCTCAAAAGAGCCAGCTACACATCCTCGCACCGCTCATCTGCGCACCGTTCCACAGCCTCGCTACGCATCCTCGCACCGCTCATCTACCTTGCACATCTCTGGTGGAAACACAGCGTTCCACAGCCTCGCTACGCATTCTCGCACCGCTCATCTACCTTGCACATCTCTGGTGGAAACACATCTTTCCACAGCCTCGCTACGCATTCTCGCACCGCTCATCTACCTCGCACATCTCTGGTGGAAACACATCGTTCCACAGCCTCGCTACGCATTCTCGCACCGCTCATCTATCTCGCACATCTTTGGTGGCAACGCAGCCTAATCATGTTGAGTACTCAGATGGATGCTGCTGCCCATCCCCTGGTGTAATCCCTTAGTCGGCTTTTACGACATCCACGGGAGGAGATGGAGAGGTCTATTCTTAGGTCGGACACACCACGGCACACATGACTTGTAGTGCAATATAGTTTATATATGCTTACAGCACGACGGATCATGACCGCACTGTAGTCAGCCGTTTGGAGTGGCAATAGAGCAATTCGTTGCTCTATTACTACGGCAAACAGCTAACTTTGGGGAGGTCAATAGCCGTCATGAGTACTGGTTGCGTTTGCTGCCTTAGGATGTTCATAGAGAGGGAAAGAGTGCATGAGTTGTCAAGATTTGATATATCATAACAAATAAACATGAAAAGCCGGGTCCGCTGCGACAAATTTTCTTACAAAACATGTAACATTTTATTAAAACATATTAGTAAAATAGCCAGTCCGCTGCGAATTTTGAGTTGACAGTATTTTTGTTAGAAATTCACTATAAAAAATTTGAAATCTGACGTCTTCCTCTAGACATTGACACGAAATGAATGACTTCACCCCCCGCAGGCGAATGCGGGGGATGTTTTCCGTTCGTCGCGGCAAACATTTTTGTGTGTTTGCTAACACAAAACAGATAGGCCACGCCCCCTTTATGTTAGAAAACAATGTTATAAATTTAAATATACCAAAACATAGCGATGCGGACCCGGCTTAATATGTACTAAGTCTATATAACAAAATATTATTTTCTAATAATGTAATAGTGACATCTATCTTAAGAAAAACTCTACTTTTTTTAAAGTATTAACTAATGTTATACCTACTATTTACTAAACTAGCCCTTAAACTAGCGCTTTACTAAGAAGCTATACAAGTAATATAACTATCTAAATTGTTAGCTAACGCAAAATGGGAACTTTACTGTTAATTGTTAAGAGAAGGTGATCAGTATGGCGCTTACGCTCTTTTGTACGCAACCGGTGACACCCTCTTAACTAAACGATATCGCTCACATTATTACAGTTAGATAGAGAATACGCGTGTGAGAGGGTAGGGCAGTGCTTACTTAGACTTTAATACGAAAGCAGATGGTTTATTTTCCGAAATCAACGCTACTACACAAATTTCCAAAGTGTCAAACTGACGGATCCTGTATGAAAGTGTCACATCACAAAATGACAAAATTCTTACCTCCATCAAGCAATCAACCGTCAATTTGTAGACCATTGCCAAACTGGGCTGCCTGGTTTTAGAAAAACCAGAGATAGTCCGATGTTATGTAATTTTTGGCATAAGCTCGGACTATATAGCTCAGAGTTGCTTTTGGAAAACAAACCATCTGCTTTTGTATTACAGTCGTATATACGAAAGGTCGATATTTACGCCTAGACTGGTACAGTTTTACCCAAAATATAAGTCGCCCCGATGTAGGTAGATACTTGCGCCGTAGATCATTTTCTATAGCGCGGGAACCTTCTTTCTAGCAATAGCAACCGCGCGCTAAAAAAATCTTGCGCTGATATTCTTTAATCGATTTCGCGGTATAATCGCGGCCGGTCATGCGCCATCTTGTTCATCAGTCGAATTTGTCCGACAGTGTACGAATCATGTCAGCGGGACAGAGCTATACCTACTATACGTTTGGCTGCTGTCGGATATCAGTCTGCGCTAACGAAAACAGTCGATCGGACTTATTTTCTGGGTAAAAATGTAGTCTTGGCCTAAACTCAGATTTTAACCATGTTCTGTAATAAGGACGTTAATGAATAAAAAAAAAATACAAATTTTTAGATGGCTGAAAATTGTGAATCTATCCCTTAGCTAGTTCCCGTTTTCGACACGCCTATTCTCTCTCTGCAGAAAGTCCATTACCCAAAACAACAGTAGAACTAGTCAAAAATGCACATCAAATATAAGGTCGAGATGAATAGACGTTACTTAGTCCGTACTAATGCATAGAGCTGTCCTTGTCACTGTCACACAAATGTTAAAACACGCGTGCTAGAGAGTGACAGGGACAATGCTAAGCATAAGTAGTAACGTCTATCTCAACCTAAGATGTAGGAACAAACAAAGAAGGAAAGGCGAAACAAGGTGTTTTTTAATCTAACCAGAACAAGTGGCGGGATCACTAGTACATCTATACAAAGTATACATGTCATCACTGCTTTGCTTATCCAGATCCGCAATGGTTATCGAACTAGATTCCTTTAATCCATACTTTTGACTAAAGAACAATTGATATAAATTAAAATCCTTTTTAAATTTCCTCCCATTGTTCTTTCCCATTTTAAAACGGACCATCTGCTTATCCGTTTGCGAATGAGTTGAGACTTTAAAAGAAGGCGATAGGAGAGATAATTCATTGATCAGATGCTGTCTCATTTCTGGCGTATGTTTTTTCATCCTCAGCGATTCTCTTTTGATCCTGTTCGGTCTAGCAGTAGCGTTATGGGGGCTAGGCGATCTTTCATAGTGGGATACATATCTGATGACGGTACCTATTGCAATGTCTTCAGTAGTTTTTTTTAAACCATTAAAAATAGACGTTGATTGATCTACGGAATCTATGTCGATGGTCTCTGTCAGTGAAACTGACATTTTCTCTCTGTTACAAGTTTTTGTTTCGACTTTTGGTTCTTTTAAATCATTTTCATCTGCTTTTAATAATACTGTCTCGTCTTTATTTACTTTCGTTTGTATCTTTATATGATTAAGAAATACCAAAGAACAAGTATCTATTACTTTATCAGTAACATTATTTATACTCGTAGTATTCGTACCACAGCTCTTGCAATCGTTAAACTTTTTGTAAAGTTCAAGTTCAATTTGTGTAGATTTGTCGTTAGAACCATTGACATAGGATTCTTCATTGTAGATTTTACCCAAAAGACTAAGCCCTTGTATATTGCTACAGTTTTTGACGACTTTCTCGTGTTTTTTTCTCAGTTTCATAAATAGGCTATTGATGTCTTTGTATAAAGTAGGCACATTTTTCGAGAGGAGTTTCAGATTTTCTAATAGTAAAAGAATGAATTTCTCGTCTATAACTCTCGGTGTAGGTTTTTCAAATACGGTCAATTCAT
The DNA here is from genome assembly GCA_951392215.1 of Epirrita christyi. Classification (NCBI taxonomy): domain Eukaryota; kingdom Metazoa; phylum Arthropoda; class Insecta; order Lepidoptera; family Geometridae; genus Epirrita; species Epirrita christyi. Next base: position 1,637,386 of record OX595858.1, on the reverse strand, counting down.
TTGGGCTTCTTGCAGTCGGAGACGTACATGGTGATTCGTCTTTTGAGCTTAAAACTGTGCCATAACTTGCTTCAAGTTTAACTTTCTTTTTGGATTGAAATTTCGTTGCCAATGCTGTTTTTTTAAACGACATGAGATAACATGAATTTACATCTTTATTTTCTTTCTTGTCTACTGTAATATGTTTCATAGAGTTGCTGCTTTTTAGAGAAATAGAATTATCGCTTTCATGTAAAAAGCTATATAATTTAGATGAAGCGTCGCTTGTGCTTGAATATGGTTTTAGATGTATCCATTCGTTATTTGCATCAAAACCTATGCATGGATGATTATCATTACTTAAAGTTTTATAGAAAATATCACGTGATGTAGAACCATCGTCGATGAGGGACATCCAATTGTCAGACTTATTTACTGGAGTTACAATTGGTTTAACTTCATCTGCAAATTTCATATTTAGATAAGTTTGTTTGGATTCACCACTATTAAGAATTTTTTCTTTCAGTTTAATTGTTATAGACATCATTCCTTTTATTGATGTATCATTGAATATCGAAATATGCTCAAGATCGTACAAAGAAAGATCTATAACTAAAGATTTTTCGTCAATGTTTTTATAAATAACATTTTGGTTCGAGCATATTTTTAAAGGTCTTCCCAATTCATTTTTTGTTGCATCTTCTACTTCATCTATAAATAGCTTGGCCTTGTTTTTCTCCCAGGTGCCTTGTTCATTTTTGTTCACTTTGGAAAATATCGTAGTAATTTTATCCAATACATCCTTTAAATGAACTTGTCCAGGGTCTAATGGTTTTCCGTTGTCTAAAGACTTTTTATTATCGGTAGAAGACTTTATGGGTACTCCTACGGTCGTTACGTTCCTAAAAACTTTCATCGTTACAGGTTCAGTTTTAACTTGACATACAGGACTTTCTCTAGAATCTGACCAATCACTTGACAGTGAAGTACTAGCACTCTTAGTTTCATCGTGTAAAAGTACATCTAAATATGCTCCTAGCAATTCTTTAGCAATGTCTGGAGGTATAGCAGTGTCACTAATAAGGTGGTTTATCGTGTCTTGCATCTCTGGTAACTCTGTTGAGGACCCCGATTTTTCTGGAGGTTTTTCAGAGTAGTTAAATTCAGGTTTTTTACTTCCTAAATTGTCAATTAGATTCTTGGTTATTTTTATATCTTTCTCTCTACATTTATTAGTACGCTGTGTTTCACAAACATAAATAGTGTTTTTTAGTAATTTTTCTAACTCTTGTATTCTTTTTTCTTTTTCGAAGCTGTTGTTTTGTTGTTTTTCGGTATCTCGGCTTGGGCTTTGACATTTTGACGAATGAGTTTTTTCAGTTTTTTTAGTAATTTTACCGAAATGTTTAGTATTTGCTTCATTTTTAACTACATCACTTAATCCATGGCATTGAGTTTGTTTTGATATCATATGAATGAACACACTGGATAGATTTTTATCGCTAGTAAAGTACTTATTAGATTGTCTTTCTATAGATTTCGCACTTATCATAGCTTCTTTGAATTGAGATACAGAAGTATTCTTCAGCCAATATTCTAGTAAGCATCTGAAGAGGGCTTTTACAGGGTTCACATCTGGTACCACTTTTGTATCGTATAGATCTCTGACAACCTCATCTATGTAGTGCGTTACTTCACAGGTATCATTTCCGTCTGTCTGTTTTTGGAATATAGAAACCATGAGATCCTCCGTGATTCTGTCAAAGTCCATAGAAGTCATAGCATTTTGAGATGATTGATTTTTTTTAACGACATTCGATTCTTCGTACATTTCTTTAGGAATCGTTTCACAAGCTATAGTTCTGTATTGTGGTTTATCTATGCATGAATTTTTGGACACTTTAAGTTTATACTTTCCAAGTAACATGCACTCGTTAGTCAGTAATTTCAAAGGTGGTTCGTCAGACAGATTTTTGTACTTTATAATATTAGTGCATTTTTTACTTTTTTTCATGACAGACATGTTATTTTCGACTTTATGTTTTTTACGATTGAAGAAGAAACAAGCCGTTGCGTTAGGGACTGTAGCGTTTTGGAATAAGGAACGTTTTTGATTCTTGACATTCTGAATTCCTTTTGAAACATTTCGTTTACAACTATCGCCAGTATTTAGTACAGATATTTCTTTGTTGCAAACCAATGAAGATTTATGAAGGAAAATGGGTTGAAGATCATTGCTTCTCAGAGAGTTTAAATCTAATCCAATTCCTAATTGCTTCTCAGCATCAGTACTATTCATAGAAAAATCTGGACTCTTTTTTATTTTTAAATTTATAACCTTCCTTGCTACGCAATTCATAGAGCATAGACTTCGGTTCTTGTAAATAGCATCATCGAATTTTAAGTGATACATGCTTTCTGTCAAACTGTCTTTAGGTACTAGGTCACTTTTAGAAACGCATTCTTGTTTACAGTTGTATTTTGAATTCTCAGCCTTGTGTCGGTAAATCGACGAGTTATTATTGAGTGGGGAACTGAATAATTCGGGAATCGGTTGGTCGGTTGAGCTTTCAGATGTTGTATAGGACGTATCTATAGGAAAAAACATGAAAAGTAAGCATTGTAATGACTTATTTGCACCGTCTAAGATTCTAATCAACTTATTCATAATCATTTTTTAAACCTATTTTTAAACGCATTCTTGTTTACAGTTGTATTTTGAATTCTCAGCCTTGTGTCGGTAAATCGACGAGTTATTATTGAGTGGGGAACTGAATAATTCGGGAATCGGTTGGTCGGTTGAGCTTTCAGATGTTGTATAGGACGTATCTATAGGAAAAAACATGAAAAGTAAGCATTGTAATGACTTATTTGCACCGTCTAAGATTCTAATCAACTTATTCATAATCATTTTTTAAACCTATTTTAGTTAAAATAGCCTATGTTTTGTTCTCTCCGATGTAAAATGATATACGCCAAAACAAGACAAATGCTATTTTTAGCTATCAAAGGCTTAAAAATTGATTATGAATATGAGGGTTAGGCAACAATATGTTGAATTTTGTTTTATAATATGTTGCTAGGAAAAAAACCAAACAAGAGAAAGAAAGAAACATAAAATTGTGAGCATAAAATATTAAAAATATTTTTGAAGATAACAAAAACATGTTTGGGCATACAACATTTCTAATAAACCACACTCAAGCGCATGCATAATATATGACATATGAAATCCAGTTTTTAAAATTTCCCTTTAAACAATAAAGAATTTACATAACATCTATTTCTTTCCTATTTTAAATTACGTAGAAGAACACAGAACTAAATAGCTAAGAAAGCTTCCAGAGGCCTTACCATGAGCTGTTATAGCGATTCAGTTCAAAAACTATTCAGTGCAAAATATCGGTTCCGTGATGTCTGCCGCTATATTTAAAGGCACAGTAGCAGAAGGTCTATAGATTTCTGCGATTAAAGTTATTCAATGATGACGAATGTCAACGACGAACCGATATTTTGTACAGAATAGTTTTTGAATTGAATCGCTATGAGAGCTCATGGTAAGGCTTCTGAATACGGATATGTTGAGGGCGTAACGCAAGAAGCACTTACGTGATGATATATCGGTGGCTAGGTCATCAACAGGAGCGTGAATCTTGGGGATGGATTCTCTCGCGCCGAATGTGAGTAGGTGTTGCCGGTATAACCTACAAATAAACACAAATAACTGTTACTATTTGAAGTGGTGAAAAGAGTTCCTGGTTTGTGTGGTATCTCCAAATCCAAACCTTTTTTGAGCTTATGGTATGCTTAATGGTAACGACCCACGTGTCTATATATAAGTGTACAGAGGCCGTACCATGAGCTCTTACAGCGATTCAGTTCAAAGACTATTCTGTACAAAATATCGGTTCGTCGTTGACATTATTGAATAACTATAAACGCAGAAGTGTATAGACCTTATGCTACTGTGCCTTTAAATACAGCTGCGGACTTCATGGAACCGATATTTTGTACTGAATAGTTTTTGAACTGAATCGCAATAAGAGCTCAAGGTACGGCTTCTGAGCATGTGTACAAAATTTCATGGATTTTGAAGAAATAATATCCCAATTCGCGTACAAAGGGGCGTAAGCGCTTTACCGGTAAACTCCTCATCAGTGCAGGATTAACCCTTAATTATCACTAGAAACGGGATATTTACCATGATTTTTGAGTTTTTAGAGTTTTGTTGATTCCCGATATTTCGGCACAATTTCATGCGCCATGATCACGAGTAAACTGAAGTCTTTGCGAGTAGATTTTTATTGTTATAGGTAGCCGTAACGATCTACCCTCTTTCTCACTCTTTTATTACGAACACCCCTACCATCAGTGTCATTGTCACACTTAACTCCATCTCGACACACCACACTAACGGTATCCGGACGAGCAACTGGTACCACACAATTTTTCCGATTGCTACACATTCTCACCACAGGATTCCAGACTCCAGACAATTGAAAACCATCTTCTCTATTGAAATTCCTGTGTTTAGTAATCTCAATTGCCTCTTGTACCAGTCTTGGTATGTAATGGCGCTCTGTTGAGATTACCTGTGGATTGTGTAGCTCAATCCAATGGTTTGAGCCAGATTCTATGAGGTGTTCCGCTATAGCTGACTTCTGTGTGTCGACGTTTTTGACCGCTCGGATGTGCTCCTTGACCCGACAATGAATTCCCGAAATATCGGGAATCAACAAAACTCAAAAAACTCAAAAATCATGGTAAATATCCCGTTTCTAGTGATAATTATGTTAATAACCATGATAGTTTCAAAAGGATTAACCCTTAATCAAATTAAGCAATTGCCTAGGGCATCACGTCTAGGAGGGCACCAGAGGAAGCACAATAAAAGTCATCACGTCTCACTCACACGTCACCAAAAACCACACCAAAAAAAGTTTCTAGGACTAATTTGAATATTCGCGCGTTTTAAGTTGACATAGAGTCCGACCTAGAGTCATAAGCATGCTTCCGTTTGCCCACTCGCTGCCCGCTAGTGCATTCGGCAATTCGAATGCACCGGAATTGCGAACAAACCACCCCATCCCCGTGGGCCCCCCGCCTGGCGCCCCCGCAAATCCACTTCCCACTTCACAATCATAATACTCCACTTCTAAGGTACTTTACATCTCATCATCTTATTTTACAAACAACTAATGTTTTTAGGGGGTAAAGGTTTAAAGACAGATTCTAGTTGACATACGGATAGGGGGGCCCACAGGCGTGGATTGCTTGGGGCATCAAGTAGTCTTAATCCGTCACTGCTCCTCATAAGCGTGTTCCAATTAAAAACTTACCTGTGAGCCTTCAGCACATTCAACCAAGTCCGGAACAGCTCAGGCGTCTTCGCCCGCAGATGGTAGATGAACTCATCCGCGTCGATGTCGATCCGGCGACGCCTCGCCTTCGCTGATATCACGGAGAGGCCCACGTCCACGGACCCGTGAAGCCGGCCCCTCGCCACATCCGCGGGGGACCGCGCGTAAACGAGAATTCCCCCATCCACCACGAAGAAACGCTGGAAAGTAGAATTTGTTCTATGAGATGAATTTAGTTTTGACTACTTAAAGTTTCTCTCGCTATGTATGTCTCTTTTTCTATGCAGAAATATGCTGCTATACTTCTATTTGTTCTCGAAGCACCACACAGCCGCTTCCTGAAGAAAGATAATCAAACAAGCCAATGCTATAAGTGATGGAAAGCTAATGTATCTTCATCATCAGCCTGTAGAAGTCCACTGCTGGACATAAGCCTCCCCCTTAGAATGCCACGACGAACGGTCTTGAGCTGCCTCCATCCACCGACTTCCTGCAACGTTTAAAATATATTTAGTCCATTGGAGGGTCTTCTCTGATTTAATCTGAAATGAAGAAATCCGTAGAAGAACCAAGATCACCGAAATAGCTCTCAAAATTAGCAACTTGAAGTGGCAATGGGCAGGTCATATAGCTAGCAGAACTGACAACCGTTGGGGAATAAAGGTTCGTTCTCCAGTGGCGACCACAAACTATTGTTATTGTTAGTAGTAGAACTTCTTGTGAGAGTTCGACCGGGGAAGTACTACAACAGAACCTATTTCTGCCGCCAAGCAGTAGTGCTCGCATTGCTGTGTTTCGGTTTGAAGGGTACGGGTGCCGGTGAAATTACAGGCACATGAGACTTTTCATCTTTATGTCTCAGGGTCGGCAACGCGCGTGTGATGCCTCTGGTGTTACAGGCGTTCATAGGTTACGGTAACTACTTTCCAACAGGTGGGCCGTATGCATGTTTGCTTGCCAAGCAGTATAAAAAAAAAATAACAAACCGGACGAAGCTCAGAAAAAAAAAATCATAAAAAAATAAAAAATAAAATAAATGCTGGACATTTGACTCAACATTATCTAGCCACAAGCTAAGCAGAGCTTGTGTTATGGGTACTAGATAACTGATATACTTAATACAATTACATTACATATCTATGTAATGTAAAAAAAAATAACTATCTAGATATTTTTTTTATTATACGTAGAAAATACCCAGAACACCCTGAACAAATATCTGTTCCGAGGCGGGAATCGAACACGCAACCTCCGGCGTCGCAGGCGAACCTTCGCCCGCCGCACCACAGAGGTCGTCAAAAATAATATAATAAATTCTGGTAACCTTATGCCACCCCTTGAGAGGCCACTTCCTCTTCTTATGCAGATATCCGTTGAAGACATCAGGTCGCTTTTCGAACCTCTGTCCATCCTTCAACCCCTCGAGGACTTCCCACTCGCTGCCGCGACGGCGACTGTTGACCGAAATATGCAATCTATGAAAGGGAACACACAAAGGCATTATTATGATTAACTAGCAGATATTACATGGGATTTACTTGGAGGATCGTTTCTAACGTTCCACCTTAAGAGGGCGTACTATGTGATTTTGCCCAACAAAATCGATCTAGAAGTCAGTATCTACGGGTTCTACGAGTTAAATATTTAGGAATATGAAAATTTTATATTTTTGCATTTAGTGTGTAAAGTTGAAAACACGATATGTAAAAAAAACTCGATAGTTTTATTTAATGAAAAAACCCTTGTTTTACACACGTTTTGAAAGAAATCTCAGGAACCCTACGGTGTTTTAAGATAAATTTTACTACAACAAGTAGGTAATAAGTATTTATTCTAATGCTAAAATAATTTTTTTGATAAACACTTTATTTTCGCCATAATAAACAAAAAACTTCATTTTTGTGCACGACACTCACTAGCGCGAGCGAGACGGCGCGCGGGTTATCACGTGCGTTAAAAAGGGAGCCTAAATTGTAGTATAGTGCCCTCTTAAAGTATCAATTACTTTAAGGTGGAACGTTAGAAACGATGCGCTATTTTTTTAATTTTTTTTTATACCCGACAGTCACTTGCATAATCCAGCCCCCGTATTGTCTATCAAACTGGTAGTCGCATTCGAATACGATTTTAAGGCACATTTTGGCGCTTTATGTTTCAAATATTTCTGCTCTTGGAAAAGAAGCTAAAACACGCAGCGCAATGTACTGCAAAATTGTAATCAAAAGCGATTACCAGTTTGATAGGCAATACCCTCTGATCCCATACTAGGATACCCTGTGTCATGCAGATGATACAAATATTTGTCCCGCAGCGGGAACCAAACCCGCACCTCAGCCGACTACTCGCTCACCGCGCCAGAGCGTCGAACAGAGGATTCAAATTTTATTGTGGTTTTTGTTTATAACGACTGATCAACACTTCTTGAGAGTTGAGTTGAGTGAACAGGAGTAATTTAATTTTATATAAGACGATTCAAAATGATCCTTGTGATTTCAATGAATAAAGTTCTTTTTGACTTTGACTTGACTTTGAGTTGAGACAGCGAACACTGATTTTGCGGAAATCAGGAGACCTAACATACATGTTTTAATTGATAGTATCTCATAAATATAATTTAGTTTAGCTACAAACGTCTTTGAACCAAAACAAATGTTTAAATTTATTGAACGAGCGAAGCGAGTTCTCCGAGTCAACTTGGAAGAATCGGCGTTTGTATGTATGTATGTTTGTCCGATGAAAACTTCCCAACCGTTAATCCGATCTTCATGAAATTGTATATGGGGGTAGATTATAATATGGGGTTGTAAGTATTGGTATAATTTGTAGGAAAGGTTATGAGCTATATCGGCCGGGGGATTGATGAGATATTGAAGTCCAAGAAGGGGTAATAACAGTCAGATCAAGTGGGATGTCTATGTGGGGAATGGGAAAGCGCTTTGGTTGGACATTTCAAAACTGCTTTTAATTATTATTTAGACTAAGTAGTTTATGAGATATAAGGGATAATTTGGTGAGGAACAGTGACCATTGAATTTACGAATTACTACTTTTTAGCTGTTAGTAGGTAAAGTGAGTCATACTCACATGGGTTGAATAACATTGTATAATGAGGTACATTACCAATTCCGAGCTTTTGTCCTTAAATTGGCATGGATAGGGACTTATGCTGTTCTCCTGAACTCAGATGCTGCAATCTGAATCATTGTGATGATAATATGAATGATTTTGAATTTCTAGGTTTTACCCGTTTTCGATTACATCGCATCACCACAACATCCCTTCATCTCCTTCTAGCGACACCTGCTCATAGCACATCTTTTTGTGATAGTTTCGGTCGAGGCTGTGAAGTTATGGAATATGCTTCCGTTTGATATTAAGAACGTTGACTTCAAAGTGTGTTTTAAGAGGCTGACTCGTGAGCATTACCTTAAAAAACTGTATACGTAATTTCTTTTTTTTTTCTTTTCGTTCTTCCAGATTTTATTATTCAAGTTATATCGTTTAGTCTATGTATTTTATTTATTTATTTTTGTGCTTTTTTTAGTTTTCATTGTGTTAGCACGCCTTAATTGTTACCACCTTCTTGGTTGGCAGGTAGAAAATGACTTTGGCATTATGCCCTCCATTTGTACATTTACTTTTAGTTTTGTGTGCAATAAAGTATATACAATACAATACAACATCTAGCATTCTAAACCCGGAACAAACAATTCTCATCATCAGCCGGTAGGCACCCACTGCTGGTTAAGGCCTCATAGCATGCATAGCAATACGGGATATAGCGGGGATTTTCCATAATCACCACGCATGGCAGGCGGATTGGTGATCGCAGTTCGGTGTTATGTACTCATGTGGATGCTGCTACCCATACCCGTAATACCTTAATCACCTTTTACGACATCTACATGAGGAGTTGGAGAACTCCTATTCTTAGGCAGAGACTACGACACAAATAATTACAGATGCAAAAATTTGTACCGCACCGGGAATCGAACCTTAGAATGTATTTATCGGGGAAAACAGACGCTGCCAATGTGTAAAGTGAGATGTAGACTTTAACGGCCTTATTACAGAACATGGACTAAATCTGAATTTAGTCCAGGCGTACTAGTCTAGGATTAAATATCTACATTTAGCATATGCGACTTTAAATACGAAAGCAGATGGTTAGTTTTCCGTAATAAATTCTCGCGCTACTTCGCAAATTTCCAAAGTATCAAACTGACGGATTGTGTCACATCACAATTGAGATGTCCAAATTCTTACCTCTAACAAGCAATTAACTGACAATTTATAGACCATTGCTAAACTAGGGGGCTGCCTGGTTTTAGATAAACCAGAGATAGTCCAAGCTTATGTCATTTTCGGCATAAGCGCGGAATATATAGCTCGAAAGTTGCTTCTCGAAAACAAACCATCTGCTTTTGTATTACAGTCGTATATACCCTAGGTCGATATTTAAGCTTGGACTGGTTAGTCCTGGTTTAAACCCAGACTAAGGGTATTTGTTATAATAACACCCGAGGAGTTCTCTTACCTTCTAGACTTAGCGGCGCGAGGAGGCGGCGGCGCAGGCCTGATAGCCCTGTCCCCACTGTCAGCGGAGAGAGAAGCTGTCTCGCCCGAGCAGTCAGAGTCTGATGGAGCCCTGCGGAGCACCGCAGCCCTGCCCGTGGGGACGCGGCGCCGCTCACCTGCAACATCATCATCATTATCAGCCTGTTTACGTCTACAGGCCTTCCCATTGAATACAATGGAGGCCATTCCCAAAATCACCACGCTAAGCAGGCTGATTGGTAATCGCAGTTGGTTTTAAGTACTCAGGTGGATGATGCTGCCCATCCCCTTATGTAATCCTTTAGTCGGCTTTTACGACAACATCAACAACATGCAACATCATCAAAATTTAATAAAATTAGGTACCTATAAAATTCATTTTGCATAACATAACGTCCAACAGTCTCATACGTAGTCCTAATCCCACACTAGGATTCCCTGTGTCGTGGGTATCAGGAACTACGTGTACCGTGGTACCATTATTATAATAATTTTGGATTAAGTATGTAAATATTCATTAAATGTATACAACGTTGTAAGCCAACCAAAAAAAAATAGTGTATACCCAGATTTTTAATTTCAGTCAATTTTTGTAAACAAACAAATGTCAAGATATGCCACTGTGTGTATAAGTGTCATGTATGTGTGTCATATGAGAATTTACACGTATGCTACACAATCATGGCACTTATACTCACAGTGGCATATCTTGACATTTGTTTGTTTACAAAAATTGACTGAAATTAAAAATCAGGGTATAGATATATATTGCTAGCTTTTATTTAAGATTATGAAAGATCGAAATTCAGATGATGCACAGTAAAATTCAGATGATGCACAGTAAAATTTAGCCAAAACAGAAGCAAACTTCGTTTGCGTACAAAAGGGCGTAAGCGCCCTACTGGTAACCTTCCCTTAAGGTGGATCGTCTCGCATGTGGCGCGAAATTCAAATCTTATTGTGTTTTTTGCTCGTCATAGCTCATTAAGAGGCCGTTCACGGTTTTATGTGGATTTTAAGCGCCTAATTTACCATGATAGGAAAGGGTTTAACACAGTTAAATAAGTGCTAAATATAGAACAATCTATTGTGTTGATTGATAATGTAGAACATTTACAAACACTAGTTTTTTTTTTGTGTTGATTGATAATGTAGAACATTTACAAACACTAGTTTATTTTTTTTGTAGTAACCAATCTCCCGCACCTAGTTTTACTGAAAGTTAGAAGAAGAGTCAACTTCAGCCTCCTATTTCTCTAACAAATATGCATCAAATTGACTGAAAAAAATCCTATACATCAGGAAAATAATCCTTGTTGACACATAATGTACCACAATATCAATTATTAAAACGCATTAAAAGAAATAATAAAAAAACTTCCGCCAATTTACACGAATTATACCGGCACTTTACCACGATTTATTGTGTGGAATAAAGCGTAATTCTAAACAAAATATTATATCAAAATAAAGTTAGTTCATTGATAAATCAGATTCTGATTTTTTATTGATAATCCCTTTGTTTGATTATTGACAAAAAAATACTTAGCATTGCTCTAAATTTACAATAAATTGCATTGTACAAGCGCGACAGGTTCAGTACGGCGCGAGCGCCCATCGAGGTAGGACCTGTGTCGACGCGTTTGCGAGCTTCTATCTCTTTCGCTCGTCATATGGCATCCCACTCGCTCTCGCCAGACGCTGCTAACCGCTTGTGTGTGACGAATTTCATAGCACGACCGCACGTATTTGATACTTTCATATAGGTACCTATATGAAAGTATCCTAGTACCTACTTACTTTATTTTATTTTTTAGTTGTTATGTTACTACCTACTTTACGTATTTTTGGGTAAGGCGACGATCTCGTGTACATGCCGTTGCCAGTATCCTGAGTTGTTGCCAGGTCAAACAAATTTTCCCCGGTATTTTCACAACTTTTTTGTTACTCGACCGATTGCTTTCAAAATCGATATCTGAGGATCCCTGTGATCACTGAACAAGAATCAGCTGTCAGAAATTAAAAAAGTGGCCGCCATTTTGGACTTTTTTGTTACCGAACCGATTGCTTTCAAAATCGATATCTGAGGATCCCTGTGATCACTGAACAAGAATCAGCTGTCTGAAATTAAAAAAGTGGCCGCCATTTTGAACTTTTTTGTTACCGAACCGATTGCTTTCAAAATCGATATCTGAGGATCCCTGTGATCACTGAACAAGAATCAGCTGTCAGAAATAAAAAAAGTGGCCGCCATTTTGAACTTTTTTGTTACTCAACCGATTGCTTTCAAAATCGATATCTGAGGATCCCTGTGATCACTGAACGAATCAGCTGTCAGAAATTAAAAAGTGGCCGCCATTTTGAACTTTTTTGTTACCGAACCGATTGCTTTCAAAATCGATATCTGAGGATCCCTGTGATCTCTAAACAAGAATCAGCTGTCAGAAATTAAAAAAAGTGGCCGCAATTTTGAAATTTTTTGTTTCTGGACCGATTGCTTTCAAAATCGATATTTGAGGATCCCAGTGATCACTGAACAAGAATCAGCAGTCAGAAATTAAAAAAAGTGGCCGCCATTTTAAACTTTTTTGTTACTCGACCGATTGCTTTCAAAATCGATATCTGAGGATCCCAGTGATCACTGAACAAGAATCAGCTGTCAGAAATAAAAAAAAGTGGCCGCCATTTTGAACTTTTTTGTCACCGGACCGATTGCTTTCAAAATCAATATCTGAGGTTCCTTGTGATCACAGAACAAGAATCTGCTGTCAGAAAAAAAAAGTTCACCAAAGTTGGTATATCACAATTCTGTTTACACAGAACCGTTGCCAGTATGCTGAGGTGTTGCCTGGTGGTAATTTTGGTTATAGTTTTACTCGTTGGGAACCCTCCGTCCTGTCTGGTATCGTGATCAGACGTGATCGGTTTCTTGTGATGAGAAAGGGCCTAAGTACACGAATTTATTACATGTGACAAACTTCTCAAATCACCGAACTTGTGATATTTTTTTCAGGATACCTTTATAGCTAACCAATATATATCAAAATAAATAGGCTGTGCTATATCTATATGTCAGGCAGTCAGTCAGGACACAGAAAACGGCGCGCCGCCTTTAGATACTTTTGACTTGTTCATAAAAAGCAGTCCTCCTCCCTCCGTTGCTCCCAGCATACATAATTTATTCCAATCTTTCCTACCAACAGTTCGATAGTCTAACTGTTTGGACAAAATTTTCCAAACTGTTAGCCTGACTACAGACAGACAGATTGGAATTTGGATTTTCGCTCAGTTTTGTTCCATATAGTACTACCGCAAGTGAAGTAGGTACAGTGAAATAAAAAATAAGATAAATGATTATCAATTTTTATGAGGTAGGTACTTACTAACTGATACCTATTTACATTCTCTGGTCAAAATGATTTTCCCATTTTTTTGAGTAATAAAAAACAAAATTCAAAAATGTTGGAAAATCAAAATTTTGATGCTAAAAAACTGTTTTGAGTACCCCGAGGTGTTGCTTGGTCATTATAAATTTCCCCAATTTTAGGGTAATTTCAAAAAGGTTGGAAAATCAAAATTTTGATTTCACGGAACCGTTTCCAGTACCCAGTGGTGTCGTATGGAAAAAATAATTTTCCCCATTTTTAGGGTAATTTCCAAAAAGTTGGAAAGTCAAAATTTGTATGATGCAGAACCATTTCGAGTACGCCAAGATGTTGCCTGATGGAAATAATTTTCCCCATTTTTAGGGTAGTTTCCAAAAAGTTGGAAAATCAAAATTCAGCCTAGACAGAACCGTTTCGAGTACCCCGAGATGCTGCCAGGTACAAAATAGCCCATTTTAGGGTAATTTCACCAAAGTCGGCATATCAAAATTCTGTTTATACAGAACTGTTACCAGTATCCTGAGGTGTTGCCTAATCAAATAAAATTTCCCCATTTTTAGGGTAATGATTTTAGTAAAGTTTTCAAGTACATTATATATATTTCCCCATTTTTAGGGGAATGATTTTAGTAAAGTTTTCAAGTACATTAAAAACCATTAATAACAAATAAACCTCGTATGATTAGCGCAGTTGGGTAGTTGACAGCTAGAGTTAAGTCAACGTCATCTATGGATCCAATTCAAACTACTATTTTAATATAGAATATGAAAAGCACTCATTAGAGGTGTTGGCTAGTCAAAAAAAACTTATTTTTGGGGTATTTTGGGCAACGACTCTGTATAAACAGAATTTTTATATGCCAACTTTGGTGAAATTACCCTAAAAAGGGGGAAAATTATTTACATCAGGCAAAATTTTAGGGTAGGTACTCGAAATGGTTCTGCATCATCAGAGTTTTGATTTTCCAACTTTTTGGAAATTACCCTAAAAATGAAGAAAATTATTTCCATAAGGCAACATTTTGGGGTACTCGAAATGGTTCTGCATCATCAGAGTTTTAATTTTTCAACTTTTAGGAAATTACCCTAAAAATGGCGAAAACTAGTTCCATCAGGCAACATTTTGGGGTACTCGAAATGGTTCTGCATCATCAGAAAGCACTCGTTGTTGAGAAACTCTGCAATACCATACAAAAAAAAATGAGCGCTCGTCATTCTTACTGTACAAAATCTACTTTCGACTAGTAAAAGTTAGTATTTTCGTTGGACTGGATGGAATAAAAGAATAAACTTGATAATAATTTATCTAAGTTTTTTATTTTTTATTTCAATGTATTTCACTTGCGGTAGTACTATATGGAATAAAACTGAGCGAAAATCCAAATTCCAATCTGTCCGACTAGTCAGCTAACAGTTTGGAATAATTTTGTTCAAACAGTTAGACTATCGAACTGTTGGTAGGAAAGATTGGAATAAACGGCATACATCAACACAACAAATATTATCAAAAACACCTCAACGGTATCGGAGTTGAGTGAAACTCAACATAACGCGAGCGTAGGCGCGGGCGAATGCTAATAAAACATAGCCTATGTCCGTATCTTTCTATTAGTGAAATAATTGCCGTTTGCTCAGAATAAATCAATCTTAGGAAAAAGTATCAAAGTAATTAGTCCGAAACTGACGCGCCGTAATACATCGCGTATCAATGTTCCAAGTAACTACTGCCACAGAATAAGATGTAGGTACCGCCGATCGGCGAATCTTGCCGAGCGCGATTTTGTATACCGGCTCTTAACACTTTTTGAGATAACGAAAACAGGTTTTGCGAAAACTAGGAGACCCATCACACGTGTTTTAATTGATAGTATCTCATAAATATCATTAGTTAAGCTACGGATATCCCTAAACCAAATAAACACTGTAAAAATCATTGAACAGTATTCGTAGCTAAACTTATTATCTTTTAGAGATACTATCAACTAGAACATGTGTGTTAGGTTCCCTTGTTTGCGCAAAATCAGTTTTCCCTATCACAAGAAGGGTTGATGAGCTGTGATGAACAAAAACACAAAAAAAAAACACGCTACATGCGAGACGATCCACCTTAAGAACCAAAACCAAAACCCAAACATTCAAGGCTTCTCGAAAATATTTTAAATTTGAACATTTCGTACAGAAACTGTATTAACAGACAGTGAATATTCATATGCGGGACACATTGTTTGAGTCGTTAATTGTCTTTCGAGTAATTTAATACGCGTAGTGAAGTGACACAGCTTGATAAGACAACAGCTTGGTCTCTCAATATAGGTTCATAAAGCCCCATTACCGTAGGACCCCGAAAAATATTACCAAATAGTTACTATGACGCCAGTCAACGCACGCTACTAGCAGGAAAATAAATAGTAGGCAAATTTTTTACTCAGTAATAATAGACCCTTCGTCTCCTCCCTTGGATGACGTAAAAGCCGACTGCGAGGAGATAGGCAGCCGATTGCTCTTAGCAGAGAGCACTCTTTACTGAGCAAAACAACAAAAACCAAAAGAAATGCACACTGGTCGGTTTTATCGCTTATAAAGATTTCTTCCAGACAACATCCACCTGAGTACTCAACACCAATACTGCGACCACCAATCCCGCGTGGTGATGGCAAATCCCCACACAGCATTCTATGGCTACATATCTTGATGTGGACGTCTGCAGGCTGATGGTGATGTTTTTCGTATTGAACCTATTCCACGCCCAGAGGCCCAATTCTCTGAGTTATTTTAAAACTACACTGAAAGTTAACCGAATCGAGACTGAATTGTAAATTGACAGAAAGTTGAATTTCTGGTCCCTCATAAATAACAATTTAGTCTACTTTCAATTCATGGTGACCACCATTAGAGTAGGTTAGTTATATATATAATTGGAAAGAGTAAAGAGAGACTCCATCTACTTATGCTAAAATTAACGAAAAAACTTTGAATCGGTCACATTTAGATATAATCACATTACAGTGTTGTATTTTATGTTTAGAGAATACCATTTCTGACATTTAAGACATCGACACAAGATTGAAACATGATCCGAACTCTATTTTAACTATTTTTTAGTTAGTGAATTGGGCCTCTGTTATGGAGTGATCAAGCTAATCTCCCTATACGCTGTAAAAGTTTTAGTATACGAGTAACAATCATTTTCATTACACGCATTAGCAATTTAAATCACCTACGTACAAAATGTGTGTAATAAATTAATGTGATTGCGCGTTTACTATCAAGGTTGGGCTTGGGCCATGTCTTATTCTCATCGCTATCGGCATTATCTTTTTTATTTATACAATTGGTAATATTTTTTGGTCAAATTTTGCAAGCCTATCATTTACCCTTTACGATTTCCAATTTATCTAAAGATTGCATACATGTCAATTTAGCTAAAGATTGCATACATGTCAATTTAGCTAAAGATTGCATACATGTAAATTTAGCTAAAGATTGCATACATGTCAATTTAGCTAAAGATTGCATACATGTCAAGTTTCGATGGCATTACAATATTGTGGTGACAGCGAGCTGCCCGCCAATAAAAGTAGCAAATGGCAATGGGAAACGCAACAATGGACATCATTTTGGCAGCCTTAGCGCTGTCCAAATCTCTTGAAAGGAGGAATATTTAGGTTACGAAGTTTCCCCTATTCACGTTTCATAAGATTAGATAGCACTAAGGCTGCAAAAATGATGTCCATTGTTGCGTTTCCCATTGCCATTTGCTACTGTAATTAGAGGGCTGTAACAGAGTAGCTCAAGAAAGAAGTGAATGGAAAAGGCTGGAGGAGACCTTTGCCGACTTGCAAACAAATCTACAGAAATGAAGCAAGAATCAAATACTAGACTACTTAGACTAAGTTTTAATTTTTATGTTGATTTGAATAAAATATATTATTAAGGCTTCAAAAATGATCTCCATTGTTGCGTTCCTTATTGCCATTTAATAATAATAATAATAATTATTTATTTATTAATCAGATTTCACACAGAGTAATTCACATGTCATCCATTATGTTAGCAATTACGTCTTAAAAATAATGTTAGTAAGTATACAAAATTATAATAAATAGCAAACATATTAATTCAAATTCAGTCACATTAAAAATAGTCAATATATAATGATGTCAGGTACTTATTGAGTCACAAGCTGGGCGACTGGCTGATGTTTCGAAACCCAGTGAGCTATAATGCCGGAATTAAAATTAAAATGGTCTGCCACAACGGCCAGCATGCTGTTGGAAATATCGCGGACGCGACTCATCATTGATGCAGTTCTGTTGCGTATGATGGCATAGAAGTCAACGCGCGCATCAGCGAACATGCCTGATGCGCTACAGAACCGCGGCAGCCCCATCAACACCCTGAAGCCGTTGAACCACAGGTTGCACGTGTAGAAATTTTGACAAAACGCCTTGAACATGGTCACTTTGACCGGGGCAGAACATCGTGCAAACCGGCATTTGCTACTGTTATTGGGCGGCTGATCTGATGATGGATGATGGACAACGGATTACTTTATGCATAAAAGATCAAAATCTGGATAAACGACTGGCCGTGGTTGAGCTCATTTTAATCAGCTCAAGGTTCTAATTGCTGATTCCTTCATCATCAGTTGGGAGACTGTAGGGCAGTCGTATCCCAGCAGTGGACCGTGTATACTCACGTTTGTTTTCCGCCCGCGCCGCATCGACATTGTTGTTCTTCGCCTGATTCATCTCTTTTCCGTTACAGGATTCGAATAGCAACCATCTTATATCACCTGCAACAAGAAAATTACAATACAGCATCCATCTCAAACGCTGGCTATTACGGCTGTTTCGTATCGTGAGCTTGTTGCGCCTGAATTTTTGCAATATACACTAAGAAGAGGTTTGGCCCGAGAACACTGCCCTGTGGGACACCAAAAACAACGAGAAGTCAGTATAACAAAGTCTCTAATTCATGTTTGTAGCGTGCTATTTTAGAGAAGTTTTGTGACAGTTATAAGATCATCCACGCATAACATAGAATAATATTATATACTCGTATAACTTTGTCACAAGAGCAACAATCGCTATAGTAATAAACGCTTTGGCTAGGTCTAGGAATGTGACCATACATTTTGTTTTGCTTCAGTCTGTGGATTGTAGGTATGAAGTCCTTCAGATGACTAACCTGATGACCTACTACAATGATTTGCTTGATAATTGACGGAGGGCAGACAAAAACAAACAACAAAAATACATATTATTCTATTTTGTATGTTTAAAATTACCTCCCAGTTTTATCGCCGAGAACGGACTTTTTATTTTCATTTCTGAAAACAACTATTTGACTTACTCCAATCACAACTTTATCAATGTTATCATGTTATTATTATTGCACTGTATCAATATGCGAGTTTTATACATATAGCTCGGTACAAATATGCGTTTTTACCTCGTCATCATTTCTAAGTAAATAGTCTTCAGGCAAAGAAAACGCAACTTTATTTTAAAATCAAATGTAATTATGAAACTTCACATCTCTAGTAACTTTGAATAACGAGCCAACTAAATGATTACAAATGAGCTTAATTCTCCTGCTAGGATGACCCAGTCCAGCCCAATTACAGTAGCAATTGGCAATGGAAAACGCAATAATGGGAATCATTTTGGCAGCCTAACACTGTCCAAATCTTGTGAAACTTGTAAGGAGGAATATATGGGTCAAGAAGTTCCCCTATTCAAGTTTTTAACCGACTTCCCAAAAAAGGAGGAGGTTCTCAATTCGGTTGTATGTTTTTTTTTTATGTTTGATATCTCCGGCGTTTATGAACCGATTTGGAAAATTCTTTTTTTATTTGAATAGATATATTTCCAGATTGGTCCCATTTTTTTCAAAATCCAGTTCTGATTATGGAATCCATGAGGAATTGAGGGAACTCCTCAAATATTGTAGGCATACATATGGCGATTTTGATATTTTCAGCAACAAACCAAGCATTTGCATTCAAAAAGTATCATAATCCTTTCACCACTATGGTTCTTTCATCATTTTTTTTTCATCCAAATATTTTGTCAAATAATATGGCGGAAGTCGGTTTTTTAAATGAAAAGTTATATAAGATTTAGATAGCGCCAAGGCTGCCAAAATGATCCCCATTATTGCGTTCCCCATTTCCATTTGCTACTGTAATTGGCAGGCAGGTCAAGACTTCATATAGTTAAAAATGCATAAACGGTCGAAAGATTTTCGGCTTGTATAAATTTCGGAAAATTATCGGATACCAGCCCAACCAACTACAAGTAGATCCGATCTCATCTGACGAGGACTTTCTCCGAAGAAAGGAGTTTAGGGTAGCAGTCTACTGGCTACCCTGAAAGTAAATAGGTCAGCGTGATATTAATTGTATGCTCACTGAACATCGTCGGTAAATCTTGACTCGATACGATAATGGGACGTGTTCCAAAATCGATTTGCAAAATATGACCTCGATGAAGACAAAGCTTACTTGGCCGTCAATTTTGCGCACAATGTGAGTAAAGACGACGAAACGCCTTATACTTACGTACGACGATAAATAACACAATCATGCTATGTCGTCGTTAGAAAAGTGAAGCAACATAAAATCTTATAAAATGTACAATGCTGAGAAAAAACAGTGTCTATCAGTGACCATTCGTGGTGTATCTAGAAAAGCCGTTTGTTGATGGAAAGCACAAACACCGCACCAATAACATTTGTATTTCACACCGATTTTATCCCAAATACACAGTCTTTTGTTTTAAAACCTTAAATTGGCACAAGCGATCGGTTTTCACAATAAAACTCAAAGAACTGGATTTTTATCAGAATATAATAGATAGCAGCTCAATTGATAAAATATCAATGATAATTCACGCCACAAGCGATGTGTCAGCTTCTACAACGTGAAGGGATTTCCTTCAGATAAGTGAGTCGAATTTAATTATTGATTAAGTCATTTAAATTCCAACAAACGGTCAAAATAGTATATTACGATACGTGTGACTTAAGTTGCCTATTATTGCACGGCGTGAATTTAGCGCCAGAGCGTAGCGAGGGTGCTAAACGCCGTGCAATAATAGACAACTTACGGCACACGTATCGTATACTATTTTATAGCACAAGTGACATAAACCCGCCCCGGACGTTCATTTTCGCACGGTGTAAAAAAGAGCTATTTAAGTCACGGAAAAGCGTGCGTAAAGTGCGGTCACACTGTGCTATAAATGGATGTTATTTGGTTTTTAATTTTATATGGTATGATCATAACATAACACGCCCAACAGTCACATACATTAGTCATGATCCCACACTAGGGTTCTCTGTGTCGTGGGTATCGGGAACTACGAGTACAATGGTACCATAACACCCAGACCCGAAACAAACATTTGCAGATCATACAAACATTTGTCCCGCAGCGGGAATCGAACCCGCAACCTCTCACGTCTCAGCCGGCTACTCGCCCACCGCGCCACAGAGGTCATCATCATCATCAGCCTGTCAAAGTCCACTGCTGGACGAGGTCTCCTCGGAGATACGGAACCCTATAACTGTGGGCAGGTAATGTTGAATATTAAATATAACATAACACCCAACAGTCACATATTACGTAGTCATGATCCCACACTAGGATTCCATGTGTCGTGGGTATCAGGAACTACGAGTACCATGGTACCCTAACACCCAGACCCGGAACAAATATTTGCAGATCATACAAACATTTGTCCCGAATCGAACCCGCAATTTTATGTATATAATTTTATATATTATATTTTATATTAACTGCCCGTAGTTTTAGGGTTCCTTACCCTGTCAAGTGCGAGTCGGACTCGCATGGAGAGGGTTCCGTAATTGTCATTTAACTGGCCACGAAATGCTCATGTAGGTACATACTTGAGTCATCATTGAAGGTTCTACTAGTGGTTCTAGGTTCTAGCTGTTAATGGATCTATAGTTTCTCGTCATCTCAAAGATGTATGGAATGTGTTGGCCACGCAGACGTTACTGAACGACCGCGTCTAGGTCATCCGGTTTCCTTGCAATGTTTTCCTTTTACTAACACCTACATATCGATAGCATAAGGTCATTATTTAGCTTGCCCAGTATTTTTACTAAACTACGTCAAAACAAAATGAGAGTCATGATTGTTGGTCTATTTTTTTTATACTACTTGGCAAGCAAACAATTATACGGCCAATGTGATGGAAAGTAGTTACCGTAGCTTATGGACGCCTGCAACACCAGAGGCATCACACGCGCGCTGCTAACCCAGAGACATAAAGATGAAAAGTCTCATGTGCCTGTAATTTCACCGGCACCCGTACCCTTCAAACCGAAACACAGCAACGCAGACACTACTGCTTGGCGGCAGAAATAGGTACGGCGGTAGTACTTCCCCGGACGAACTTTTTCACAAGAAGTTCTACTACTAACAAAACTATGTCAATGTAACTTAGTTCATCTGTTTCCTCTTAGCTCCACAACTACTTGACGGATTTACACAAATGAGGTATCATTGGGTATCAAAAGCGTCGTGACGTATACATATTATATGCTATTTAGTAGCTATTATATGACCTCAAACTAAATTCAATTTGACGGAAATAAAACGCAATTTTCCAACCTTGAAAATAATACAATTCATATAAATATAATGAGTTTGGTATCAAATGAAAGCGCTTGATGCAAAAATTCAAAAAATAATAATATAATATCTTAGCATTCCAAAAATATATCACACTGAAAACATGTATCAAAATGTTACAAAGGAAGGCCAAACCTACGATTCTATAGTCAAGCCTGCTACTTTATTATTAGTCATAGTTGGAGGCTTTTTTAAATAAAACTAGTGGCCTCCGACTACACTTATTAATTCATTTGAAGGCTGACTGCACAATCGTGGAGGCCTTCCGCTACAAAATTTTGATACACACAAACCAAATTTACAAAATTTTATAATGATCCATGGTGCTACTTGCAGAACTCCAAATACCTAAGTGAAGACATCTTACTTAAAGTCTTACTAAGACCTAATCGTTTTTGTGCCATAATAAATTGGCCCCAAATAGTGACCTACTAATATTATCAAACCCTGACCTAAATTAAGTTTCAAGAGTAAGTAGTTAGAAGTTTCGTAGTTTCCGAAACTACCTATGTAATAAAGCGCTAGCAGATCATATTGGCTGCAAGAATAACTACGTAAACCCATAAACCTTTTCATATCTCTATATTTTCTGTTAGTAGTAGAACTTCTTGTGAAAGAGTTCGTCCGGGGAAGTACTACCACCGTACCTATTTCTGCCGCCAAGCAGTAGTATTCGCATTGCAGTGTTTCGGTTTGAAGGGTACGGGTGCCGGTGAAATTACAGGCACATGAGACTTTTCATCTTTATGTCTCAGGGTCGGCAGCGCGCGTGTGATGCCTCTGGTGTTACAGGCGTTCATAGGCTACGGTAACTGCTTTCCATCTGGTGGGCCGAAAGCTTGTCTGCTTGCCAAGTAGCATAAAAAAAAAATATTGTTGGCTGTACGGATTTTGATCAACTTTTAACATAACAAAAGAAAAGAAAAGAAAAGAAAAAACATTTATTCGTACAAATTGTACACAACAACATAATAACACACCATTGCAAACGCTACACGAATACAACAAACAAATAAAAAATAAACATAAGAGATATAACACACAGTCACATACGTAGTAGTCCTGATCCCACACTAGGATACCCTGTGTCATGGGTATCAGGAACTACGAGTACCATGGTATCATAACATCCAGACCCGGGACAAATCTTTGCAGATCATACAAACATTTGTTCCGCAGTGGGAATCGAACACGCAACCAATCTGGTATAGAACAGAAAGGCTCCGTTTTTACGATTAATATTATATTCTGTGGTGTGTCCGGCGTAATCCCCCTCCGTTTCCTCTTGTGGATGTCGTAAAAGCCGAATAAGGGATAGGGGATGGGATGCAGCATCCACCTGAGCACTTAATACTGCTCAATACCACAGATTAAATAATAGTATACCATTACCTACACTAGAGTTTGACTACGTGATAGAATCCGAAATGAGGAAAACCGTAGAAGAACCAAGGTCACCGACATAGCTCTCAGAATTAGCAAGTTGAAGTGGCAATGGGCAGGTCATATAGCTCGGAAGAACTGATAACCGTTGGGGAATAAAGGTTCTCGAGTGGCGACCACAAACCGGACGACGCGGAACGCCCTCCACTCGATGGACTAAAGTCATTATAAACGTCGCAGGAAGTCGGTGGATGGAGGCAGCTCAAGACTGTTCGTCGTGGCATTCTAAGGGGGAGCATATGTCCAGCAGTGGGCTCCTACAGGCTGATGATGATGACGATACCTACTGCGATCACAAATCCGCCTGTGAACATGTAACGAAATGCGCATAAGTTGAAGGCTGTACCGTGGCGCCTAGCCAAAACGTCGAAGCTAGGTAGACAGGCTAGACATGAACTACCTAGCTTCGGCGGTCTACAACGGAGTCTAACTAAATATCATCAAAAAGGCCGCAAATCACCGTTTTTAACCGACTTCACAAAAAAGGAGGAGGTTCTCAATTCGATTGTATTTTTTTTGTTGTTTGTTACCTCATATCTCCGGCGTTTATGAACCGATTAGGAAAATTCTTTTTTTAATTGAATAGATATACTTCCAGATTGGTCTCATTTTTTTCAGAATGCAGTTCTGATGATGGAATCCATGAGGAATTGAGGGAACTCCTCAAATATTGTTGGCATACATAAGGCGATTTTGATATTTTCAGCAACAAACCAAGCATTTGCATTCAGAAAGTATCATGACCCTTTCACCACTATGGTTTCATCCAGAGGCCCAATTCTTTAATTTAAAAACATTCAATTCGCAGTATAATCTCGTCTCAGTCGCACTGTCAGCTGTCACCTATATAGTTACTATTACTTAATCTTAGCATGTATACGCGAAGATTAAGTAATAGTTAATATACGAGACGGTGCGACTGACACGAGATTATATTGTGACTGGAATGTTTCAAAGTTAGAGAATTGGGCCTCAGATATTTTGTCGAATACAATGGCGGAAGTCGGTTTTTTAAATGAAAAGTTATTCAAGAAATGTACTGGAGGAAGCACTTGTATTGATATCATTGGTATAACAATTTTAGTCATCAATGAGTTTCAATTTATAGAAATTTGGAAATCGGGGATTAACGACAATTTTACTGTCGTTTAGTCCTCAATGACGTTAAAAAATCGCGAATATGTTTAATTTTAGTTTTTCGTGGCGTGGCGGGCGACTAGCCGGCTGAGACGCGGTGCGGGTTTGATTCCCGTTGCAAGACAAATGATTGTCCACAAGTGTGGGGTCAGGGCTATGATGTGACTGTTGGGTGTTACTATGTGTTACTGTTATTGTATTCATTGAAATCACAAGGATCATTTTGAATCGTCTTATAAACTAAAATTACTCCTGTTTCAACGCGATCAAGCCTAGAAGAATCAGAGCAACAAACACGGCTTGGCTTGATTTGACGATCCTTTTTACTACTGTGTGGTGCCTCGAGAATAGAGGCCCAATTCTTTAATTTAAAAACATTGAATTCGGAGTATAATCTCGTCTCAGTCGCACTGTCACATATACACTGGCCGCCAAAAAAATCGACCCACCCGCTAATTTTGAGTAACAAAGTTGTTATCTTAAGTATGCGTTGACATATTGGTATGTTTTGCTTATGCTTTATAAATAAACATCTGAGTACCCACTTGACATTGTTTTAGACGAATACAAGTGCTATTGTGGGTATTTGTAACATTTTAAAAGCACTGATAAAAAATTAATGACTTTTGCATAGAGTGCAAGGTTAGTTTATTTCGAACTTTTGCCGCGGCATATTCATTCACCGTGCATCGTAGTGATTTAATCTTTTGTTAGAACAATCATATTTGTTGCTTTTAACCATAAAATATGGATACAACTGAAGCAGAAGCCGCTCAAGTGGTAGCTCTCGTTCGTGAAGGGCTAAGTCAGCGAAATGTGGCAAGAAGATTAAATTTGAGTCGATCAGCAGTGCGTCGAGTTTATAAACGATACTTAGAGACGGGAGAGTACCGCCGGAGACCAGGATCTGGAAGAGGACGTGTCACAAACACGACGGATGACCGTTTTATTGCCTTGACTTCCTTGAGAAATCGGCATCTTTCTGCTGTTGATGTGCAGGGCAGGCTGAGAGACACTCGTGGAGTGGCTGTAAGTGAGAATACGGTGAGAAGAAATCTTCGGGAGCAAAACCTGAAACCACACAAGCCTGCCACGGGACCAAAACTCACTGCATCTCATCGGCAAGCAAGGTTAGAATTTGCTCGGCAACACATCCAATGGGATCTTGGTCAATGGGAGACAGTTCTGTTCAGTGATGAGAGCCGAATGTCCCTTGTAGGCTCTGACGGACGTCGTAACGTTATGAGAAGACCAGGAGAACGTTATGCTCAGTGCTGCATAAGAGAAACAGTCCGGTTTGGAGGAGGCTCTACAATGTTTTGGGGAGGCATCTCTTTGACCGGACGTACGGAGCTGGTTTTCTTTCGGAATCGTACGGTTAATGCTGAAAATTACATAACGGATATTCTGGAACCTCATGTAATGCCATACGCGGGATATATTGGCGAAAATTTCCAGCTCATGCATGATAACGCAAGACCACACGTCGCCAGAATTGTAACCGGATATCTTAGGGAGGTTGGCATACCAGTTATGCAGTGGCCAGCCAATAGTCCGGACCTAAATCCGATCGAACATCTCTGGGACCAGATAAAAAGGAAAGTTAGAGCCCGAAATCCAGTTCCAGAGACGTTAGATCAGCTGGAAGCCGCATTAACGGAAGAATGGGAACAGATACCCCAAGAAGACATCAAAAAGCTGATCCGTTCGCTGAATCGGCGTATGGCAGCAGTCATTAAAGCAAGAGGAGGAAACATCCCATACTAAGGTGAAGCGAAAATGTTTTTAAATGTCAAAAAACATAAATTTTGCCACTTAAAGTAAAATCGTTAATTTTGCCAAATGTTATGGTTTCATTATCATAACACATTTTTATGTAAAATATACCGTACCACGCGAGATTTTTAGTTTTTTTACAACCCCATAATTGCATTTTTTCATTATCAACATAAAAAATATCTATCGATTGCAGTAAAAACCCATGGGACACTTTTTTGCGAAAAAACGTAGGTGGGTCGATTTTTTTGGAGGCCAGTGTAGTAACTATTAATTAATCTTCGCGTTTCTTGCGAAGAATATGTAATAGTTACTATACGAGACAGTGGGACTTACACGAGATTATATTGTGACTTGGGCCTCAGAGGCCTTACCATGAGCTCTTATAGCGATTCAGTTTAAATCTATTCAGTACAAAATATCGGTTCTTCGTTGACATCCGTCATCATTGAATAACTTTAATCGCAGAAGTTTATAGACCTTCTGCTACTGTGCTTTTAAATATATAGCTGCGGACATCACGGAACCGATATTTTGTACTGAATAGTTTTTGAACTGAATCGCTATAAGAGCTCATGGTAAGGCCTCAGGGAGAAGCTGATATATACATAGAAAATGAGAAATTAAAAAACTTAGGTAGGTAGTCAAACGTAAAGAGAATCAGCATTGAACATCCTATATGTACCTATTTCAAGCAAATAAATAAATTCTATTCTAATCATAGATACACTCATCTCAGACAATTTCCTGAACAGATAACTAAAGTCAGCAATGCATATAGGTACATAAGAGTCAATACCAAAATCCCTGTTGGCGCAAGGATCAGATGACTATTACTTATTCTGTGACTAGGTGAGGTAACCAATTATGCAGTGACGTCATTCTTAGATCATTTATTTGTAGCTGATAGTTTTAACTACGGGCACAGTGGAATTTTAATGCAGTGAGTTAACATTGTAACTGGATAGGTTCTAGGCGTGCATACCTACCGTACAACGCAGTACCTAGCTGTTATGTATTCTGTGATGCAGACCGGTTATCTACGGAACATAATAATAATAATAATAATAGCCTTTATTGCTGGATAACTTAGATCTAAATACTACATATTTATAGTAATAAAATTAAATGCTTAAAAATACACACATGTTTTATATAATTAAACACCAGCTTGTCGTGAGACATAGGCCTCCTCCAGAGACTTCCACCCCGTCCGGTCCAGCGTTAGTCGCCGCCATGTTGGTCCTGCAACTTCCTTGAGATCATCCTCCCATCGTTTCCTTTGCCTGCCTCTTACTCTTTTTCCCCCCGTGGGTACCACTCTATCAGTTCTTTTGTCCATTTTTGTCTTTTGTCTCTCATTATGTGACCAGCCCAACACCATTTCAATTTTTTTTATGTAGTCAGACACCTCTTTTACTTTGGTTCTTTGTCTTATAGATTTAAGGCTGTTTCTGTCTTTACATCTTATACAACATCTAGATCCGGAACAAATGTTTGCAGATCATGCAAACATTTGTCCTGCAGCGGCAATCGAACCCGCACCTCTTGAGTCTCAACCGGCTACTCGCCCACAGCGCCACGGAGGTATTAGGTACTTAGGCAAGCTTGAGCTAAGTCCATGGCACCAAATTTTACTCAGAGGCCCAATTTTCTGATTTTGTATTATCTGATTTTGTATTACGTGGAGTTGACTGGTGGTTGCGGGTTCAATCCCCACCTCGTCGGTAATTTTTGGGAAAGGTATTTTTTGTGTATTTCTCGTTCGTGTGGTTTAACACTCTTGTTGGCAGTATAGAGCTGTTTAATGCACTTACTCCACCATCATCATCAGCAGCCATTGGACGTCCACTGCTGGACAAGGCCTCCCCCATAACATACAATGGGGGGCATTGCCATAATCCCCATGCTTAACAAGCGGATTGGTGAATGTAGTACACATTTTGAGTACTCAAGGTGAATGCTGCTGCCCATCCCCTGGTGCAAGCATGTCAAACATGCGGCCCTTTACAACATTGACTGCGGCCCGATTCAATTTTAAGAACATGAACCCCTACCTACATGAAAGACACTCGGTGACTAACGTTTGACAAGTAAAAATTATAACCATCAATTGGTCAAAATTATCATAAAGAAATGTAAATTGATAGTCATTTTACTTGTCAAACATTAGTCACCGAGTGATTTTCAGTTAGGGAATAGGGGGGCAGTAATGTTCTACCAGGTATATCTATGCAATGAGTTTGTTTTCCCTAGGGTTGGGTTTTGCGGCCCTCTGATTCTACGGTCTTTAGGCATTTGGCACACCAATGACTTTGAGTTTGACATGCATGCCCTGGTGTAATCCCTTAGTCAGCTTAAGATATCTTTCACGGGAGGAGAGATGGAGGGATCTACTCTTATGCCAGACATACCACAGTAATTATTCCATATGCCCTACATATGAAGTTGAGTTACTGTTCTGGTTACACTGTGACGTATGATGTAGGTTATTTCTGGGTTGCAAGGTGTTTAGCAAGCAATAACCTGTTCAAAGAAGATCTTGTTTATTTATTGATAACAATAGCCTAATATTTTGGATGATAAATAATAACAATCAAAGTAAGCCAAGCCCTGTTTGTTGCCTGATTCGCCTAGGCTTGGTTGCGTTGGAACAGGAGTAATTTTAGTTTATAATACAATTCAAAATGATCTTTGTGATTTCAATTAATAAAATTATTTTTGATTTGATTTAACAAACATTTCACGGGCCACCATTAAGCAGCACCATTTAAGGGCTCGATAGGATCTTGCGTTTGTGACTAAATTGCCAAACACCACCTTGCCTTGCCTCCAAAAGTTGCCAGGAAGAAATTGCTTTCAGCAACATGGCCCATTGTGCTGCTAATTTTAATAAATCTTATGATATTTTCCTGAGTGTTGTGGTGTGTCCAATCTAAGAATAGACCCCTCAGTTTCCTCCCGTGGATGTAAGGGATTACATTTGGGGATGGGCAGCAGCATCCACCTGAGTTCTTAACATCAAACTGCAATCACTAAATCCACCTGCCCAGCGTGTTGGTTATGGGAAGTCTCCCTATTGCATTTTATGTGCGAGGCCTTGTCCAGCAGTGGACACCCAAATGCTGTTGATGATGATAGCCAGATAGAACGAAAAAACATAGTTTCTCATTGATTTTAAAACTACAAGTAAGTTCTTCATAATACTTTAAAGGTATAATCGTATAAAGAAATAAAATAAATAATGCTGGACATTTCACACAACAACATCTAGCCCCAAGCTAAGCAGAACTTGTGTTATGGGTAATAGATAACTGATATACTTAATACAATACAATTACATTACATAGATAGATATTTTTTATTATGCATAGAAAATACCCAGAACACCCTGAACAAATATCTGCAGATTGTACAAATATTTGTTCCGGGGCGGGAATCGAACCGGCAACCTCCTGCGTCGCAGGCGAACCTTCGCCCGCCGCGCCACAGGGGTTGTCACCTAAGAGGAGGGAGGATAAGACTTATCAATATAGTGTTCTATATTTTTGTTAATGAACCTAGCTAAAGCTAATGAAGCTAGTAATTTTGTAAAACAAGCAATAAATTGATGGTTGTTTTCAGTAACTTAATAGACAATACTTATGTCTATTAAGTTACTGAAAACAAGATAATATTATGATATAGACACATCCCTTAGGCTCTTCTTATATTTTTTTTGTTATACTACTTGGCACCAAGTACTTGCAAACAAGCATACAGCCCACCTGATGGAAAGTAGTTACCGTAGCCTATGGACGCCTGCAACACTAGAGGCATCACACGCGCACTGCCCTGAGACATAAAGGTGAAAAGTCTCATGTGCCTGTAATTTCACCGGCACTAGTACCCTTCAAACCGAAACACAGCAATGTGAGCACTACTGCTTGGCAGCAGAAATAGGTACGGTGGTAGTACTTCCCCGGACAAACTCTTTCACAAGTAGTTCTACTACTAACAAACGCATCTTCATGAAACGCTTGATAATGGCTGTAATGATTTTGATAAAATTTATATGTTGGGGGTTTTATTAGGTTGAGAGAATGATCTAGCTAGGTCCCACTTGTAAAAAATTGCACAATAGGGAAAAATCACAGTAAACTTAAAAAAAAATATTAAGACAGTTTTTAAGCAAAGCTTGGTCAACCAATAAATTAGATTTAGTTTTGCTATATGACCAATCTGACCCATTGGGTCTATAAAGGGGTACTGCGAGAATTTTTCAGTCTTTTTTCCTGTGTCCCCTTTTCTACACCCCAACCGCTCAATGTCTCCTGATTTTAGTGGTGTTCAAAACCCCCACGAATTATTTGCGATGCTAAGGAGAATCATATTAAAATAATATTGGGTATGTATACACAATACTTTAGTGAGCAAGTTACCTACAATATAACTGGCATATATAACGTACAACCAATCTGAATTATATCAACAACTGTTCACTTCCTGGCAATATAGCAGTGAGCTACATCGTGACGCCTATTACACTGCATATCAAGAAATTGATCAGTGCCAAGTTTTAGTTGAGGAAAAAAATAGAAGAATGTATTACTGCTCTATCATTCGTTACTGAGAGTATAGACGACCTTGAATAATATAAAAACCAGTTTTTAACGATAGCGTGACAACACTGGCTAAAATAAACATACATAAAGCAGGCAGCGCGACCTATTAAAAGGGGGTGTATCGTCAGTAATGTTATTAAAAATAATATACTATCGCTTTCAGCTAAGGCCTCGCTGTGTTTAACAACAAAAAATAGTTTACTTACGTAAGTCGTTCCAAATAACAATACAAACATTACACAAGGAATTGATTTTGTTTAACACACTCGACCACAATTTTTACAACTGATTTTACACAATTTTTTTACTTAACAAATAATTTTATTAGCATTCGACAATTGAGTCCGCTTGTTAGGTATGTTAATTATAGTTCATTTTACTAATAAAAAAGGAAAATTAGAAGTAAAGCCGCGAGAATGAAACACCATTTTGAAAGATTGAAGAAAAGATCGTCGAAGGAATTTTCTTTTCCTCTTTTTGTTGCCAACTGACAGTTTGCGTCAGAATCGTCAGATTGCGACAAAAACGTTTGACAGTGCGTGTCAGAGTTTCCAGCTAAGTTTTACCATTTTGCCCCAAAAATATCGACGAGTCATTTATGTTTGTATTACAATTCACCATTGAATAGACAGAACCAAACCAAATCAATTCACACATAACCATTAAATAGCTGGGCTATTCAATTTTGTAAAACAAGCAATAAATTAAGTGCAAACCAATTCACACCTATGTAGGTTAATAAAACTTTTTGGGACTATGCCAACTAGTTGGTTTCGTAACAAGACATGAAATTCAAACAATAACATAACACATAACAATGAACCTTTATCATCCTATTTATGAGTAAAAAAACGACTGTGTAGTTCTCAAGTTAAATAGCATTAAAAGAAAAGAAAATACGTTTATTATAGTGGGGGCACCACTTAATAAGTAACAAAATAAAAACAACAGTACCTACCTAAGTAGTAAGTTTACAAAAAACTAAAAAAACACCAAATGGCGTAATGCATGGGGGTCAAATAGGTCCCTGTCTCAGCATACAGCTACACCGGACCTACAAGTAGATACGGGGCGGTTTCAGACAGGGCCTGCCCGAGTGACATCACGAACGTTAAAGTCGAATATATACTAAATATATTATGTAAATAAATAATTAATTCATCAGCAAACTGAAATATAAAGAAATAGTTAGTAATCCTAGGTACCTACATAATATTACTTATTAATATTTCATAAGGTACCTATCTCTGCCGTGAAAAGTGTCCGGCCTCAGAATAGACCCCTCCGTTTCCTCCCGTGGATGTCGTAAAACCAAATACTAAGGGATTTACCTACCAGCAAATAGGCAGCAGCATCCTCAGGTGAATGCTACTCAACACCAATACTACGAGCACCAATTCAACTTTTCTTTTTATATACTACCTACTTGGCAAGCAACTACTGGCACCCGTACCCTTCAAACTGAAACACAGCAACACACTCGCTACTGCTTGGCGGTATAAATAGGTACGGTGATTGATAGTGGACGAACTCTTTTACAAGAAGTTCTACTGCTGACAGGCCTGCCAAGCGTGGTAATTAGGTAGTATGGTAAACCCACCATTGCATTCTATAGGGGAGGCCTCGTCCATCAGTGGATGTAAACAGGCTGGTGATAATGATGATGAACAAATCGTGACAAAACGAAGGTGATGAAATTTAATTTTACTTTTTAATTAATATCGTTTCATTATAAAATATTAAAATAAAAATCATTTTTATTTTGTGTTAAAAGATAAAATAGATGAATAAATATATAGTAACAATTCCGCTCATCTCCAACGAAAACTCTGAAAGAATTCAACACGTGTTTCGCCTCTCAACGAAGCATCCTCAGGAAACAGTAGGCTCATTGCATGCTAGAACAACAAAGACACACTACTGCAAAAACTCCGCAGCCATGTTGCCTCGCCGAACGCCGAACAGAAAGACAGTCAGAACACACAGACAGACAGAAGAAGAAGAGAAGAAGAAGTTGTGTTAAAATCACTTAGTTTATTTGCTCACTAGTCTCTTAATTTTGACTGTTTTTAGCGCGTGTTGCCACTCGCGTGCTGTTGCTTCACACACTGGCGTCACAGATAACCAAGACTACAGTACCATCCACGTCACCGCAGCATAGGTTCGCTGAGTGACGACCTTATTTGCTGTCACCTTTTTATTACAAGATATTAATAAGTTCTAGTAAAGTTAATTTTTAGATTTTTATCGGTTTTGTATCTTATTATTTTCCTTTGAACTAAGGTAGCTTCCATCGTTATGGTAACATTTTTTTGACATAACATTATGGCTGCGTTCAGACTAAATTATGAAAAAATGCGTACATACTTACAAAAAAAAAATTTTTTTTCTATTGTAGGAATCGAACATCCAGCAACGCCTTTTAGCATTTCGTTAGTAATTATTAGCATAATTATTATGCTAATGATCCATGCAGTGGATAATATTTTTGCAGACAGACGCGAAAACCGCGTAATAAATTCCACTTGTCACACGCAAATTAATATAATGAAATACTTATTATTAAATATTAGTAACTACATATTATTATAATAATAATTAGTAGTTGAATTTTATTCTATTAGGTCCATCGTTCGTGCCTTTGGCCTGTTTGCTCTGTTAGCAAACACTAGCGATGCGCGACTACGAATAAAAGTATTCGAACTAGTCAACTAATAAATTCATCCAACTAGTGCGACTGAAGTCGTGAACACTGAATGAATTCATTCATCCATCCAAGTCTGGTTATTGCCGTAAGTAGGTACTTTGATCAACCAATCACAATGTTCCGCCGCCTATCGGAAGCCGAGTCGCGCATCGTCGGTACCAGTCGTCGCGAGTGAATTCGTATCCATTCGGGATAGTATTACTGAAAATAGTATTCGTTTTTTTCGAATAACTTTTCTAGTTTAGCACTATTTTTCAAGTCGACTGAGAAATTCAGTAGTGACTTATTATTCGATAGTAAAATTTAGTTATAGTCGCGCATCGCTAGCAAACACTATCCACTGTTCAATATACATAGAAGTTTGGTAGGTATTAGGTACTTAAGACTCTATAATAGAACACAGGCACAGAATAAATATTAGTTGACACGGTCCTTATTCAAATAATCATTTTTTAAACCTATTTTAGTTAAAATATCTTTTGTTTTGTTTTCTCTGATGTAAAATGTCATACCTACGTCAAACAAGACATAACATATTTTAACTAAAATAGGTTTAAAAAATGATTATGTATAAGGGGGTTAGCTTTCACCTATAAAATTAAAACAAGCGTTTTTTTAATTTTTTAGGACACTTTCAGTTCAAAACCGTTTGTCGTGGCATTCTATGGGAAAGGCCTTGCCCAGCAGTGACTTCTACAGGTTGATGGTGATGATGAAGAAAACAAACGAAGCTATATTTTTAATTTATTTATCTCAATTAACTCACATTTTGTACGATGTATCTAGAATGCGTAGTAGGTAGGTACTAGGTTGGTACAGTAGGTACCTACCTACGTAGCTACTTACTACATAACCTACGCGCGGACGAAGTCGCGAACGGGTCAGTTAGTTATAGTAAAGTAGTTTACGTAGGTAGGTATATACTATATATTATATTATAATTTGTACATTTTAACTACTTATACACGAATCTACATATAACAATTAACATAACCCAGAACATAGTCCTAATCCTAAACTAGGATTCCCTGTGTCGTATCAGGAACTACGAGTAGGTACCTACCATGATACTACAACACCCAGACCTGGAACAGATATTTGCAGATCATGCAAACATTTCTTCCGCAGCGGGAATCGAACTCGCAACCTCGGCCTTCTCATCCAATTACTCGCCCGCCGCATACATACATAGGTAATTTTTTTAACTCTCAATTAGTTTCTACTAAAATTATAATAACTGTACATGATTGCTAAATATCTACTTTCATTACCAAGCGATAAACGCCTGCCATAAGTAGTTTAGCTAAGTATGTTTCCATACAAAATATTGGAGTTAAATCATGCATGCCGCGATGTTGCGGTATTGCGCAAATACGCGAAAAAGCCTTGACAGACGCCGCGGAAACGATGAAAATGGCCGCATGACAGTCGAAAGGCTAAGTACAGCCGAGAAATCGGAATCACAAACCACCGTTACATTAATTCGTATATTATTTAGGAAACAACGCAAACCAATACACTACACTCTACGTATAAACCTCTGTATCATTTCCTTCATTAACATCGGAAATTATTCTCCAATACGCGAAATCCTCCCTCAAACCTTTACTACCCAAATAATAAGGGTACACCTTACCCGTGGCCAAATAAAAAATACCCCGTTCACTCCTATTTATTCCCAAGCCCATTTCATTCACCACTTGAGGATTGTTTTTGTAACAATTAGCGTCTCTAGCTTGTTGTAAATTTTCACATCGAATTGCCAAGAACTTTTTTGGATTTTTCAATGCTGCCAACCATAGGGTTAAGACACGAAAATGACTACAAGTTGAGGTGCAAGGGTATAAATCCAACTCGGAAGGTTGGAACTCTCCACCGTTCACATATATATCCACATGCCCCATCGGAGTAGCCATTCCAAAACCGTCAATGTTCGTATGGATTACTTGGACGAAATCTGCATTTGATGCGTCCAGCCTATCGGTAGCATCCAACGTTCTAAAACAAGGCCCAGATGGCTCCAATGAGACGATAGTAGAGATATTCCTTCCAGTCATCTGCTGATAGTTTCTGGCGATGTAGCTGACTGTCTGACCTCCAAGGCTGAAGCCTACCAGTTCTAATAGACGAGGATCGAGGCCAGATTCTGTTAGCTGTACTAGGACTTCAGCTACGTGCTTACCGACCGGTCGCATCATTCGGCTTGCTCTGGAAATGGAAAGGAAATCAATTAGATTGAATTCAGTTCAAGTTGAATCCGTTTGAAGGGTATGGGT
Source organism: Epirrita christyi (assembly GCA_951392215.1). Classification (NCBI taxonomy): domain Eukaryota; kingdom Metazoa; phylum Arthropoda; class Insecta; order Lepidoptera; family Geometridae; genus Epirrita; species Epirrita christyi. The sequence continues at coordinate 1,601,497 of OX595858.1, read as the reverse complement.
GCTTTATTTTTATGTCTCAGGGTGGCCATTGTTATAGGCAGAGATTACCGCTTAACATCAGGTGGGCCATAAGCTAGTTGAGACAGAGACGACATCTGCCAAGGAGGTCGTCAAAATAATGGTCGGCTAATAGGTGTAGGTATCACAGCCTGGAATAAACATGCATTTCTGCCGGGAACAATTCAAGAGGACACAAGAGGACTCTGTGTTGAGGCAGAGGATTGTTTTTCCTTGAAATCAGGAGGCCTTGAATATTTCCAATATTGACGACCGACCTTTGATCGAGTACTAGGCTTCCAACTAGGCTAGGTTTAATAAGATTTGTCCTAGATTTATATGGTCCTAGCTGTGGGGTTTAGCTAGATCGTCTTCTCGTCCCAAAATTCCCTATCATGTAAAATTTACCTAATTCGTTTGATCCATTTTCGAATCCGCAATCTCTCGCATCTCGGCTGGCTACTTGCCTGGCGTGCCACTGAAGTCGTCTAAATGTTATACATCCATACCTATACTAAATGTCTACGTGATAACTGTCGGTTTGTTCTATTAATTATAATGTAAATGCGTTATTGGCTGTCGGTTTGGAACAATAGTTTAATATCTTATTTCGAAGAGCTGTGGATTTTGTTGTGAAATAAATAAATAAATAAACGGTTCTCTGGAGATACACCAGCAAACATACTACCTAGATGTATTGTTATGGTACCGTGGTAAGAGACCTCCCCCATAGAATAGGGGGAATTTGCCATAATCACCAAGCTTGGCAGTCAGATTGGTGAACGCAGTTTTGCTGTTAAGTAGGTAGGTACCTACCTACACAGTTGGTGCTGCTGCACCACATTTAAATTTGAACTATTAATGACTAAGGGATTACGCCAGGGTCCGTACCCTGGCGTAATCCCTTAGTCACCACCTACGATATCCACGCGAGGGGTTGGAGTAGTCCTATTCTTGGCCAAGACTATGACGGCCTGTGAATTGCTAATTGTGAATTACAGGCTATACTCACAAGTAGTAATGCACTGTGTTAAACCTCTGATTATCAACCAGAATGACATTGTATCCTTTGGCTTCATATTCATTTGCCAGCATGGTCGCAATTGGGAAATAAGGCCCGTCGAGGTAGCCGACTGCAAGCAGAAGAGTTTTTCTGAAAATAGAAAAAAACACTCATGTACTTACACAATATAATATATAAGTAAAACATAACACCCAAAATTATAGTCCTAACCCCACAAGAACTACAGTAGCATTCCCTGTGTCGTGAGTTTCAGGAACTACGAGTATCGATACCACAACTTTTTCTTCTTCATCCGGTACCGGTAGACATCCCTGTTTCCGGATCGAATGAGGCCTCCCCTACAGCATGCATAGCATGCATACTTGCATAGTGTACATGTACAACACATAGCGTGCAATGGGGGGATTTACCATAATTACCACGCTTGGCAGGTGGATCGCAGTTTAGTGTTATGTACTCAGATGGATGCTGCTGCCCATCCACTGGCGTAATCCCTAAGTCGCCTTGTAAGACATCCACAGGAGGAGTTGTATTCTTAGGCTGAGACTAATACGGCTCTAAGACTACCACTGCTCACAAAAATATTTGCCGGCCTATATCGAAGGCTCTATCAGTCTAAAAAAAAAAACGGTTGTCTGTAAAGTCGGTTTACTGACGATAGTTCAACGTGTCAACGTCGTTATTGTGCTTCTTTGTCGCTCGTTCCGCGCTCGCGCGCATGCGGCGTTAGCGCATGCGCTAACATATATATATCTATATATGTTAGCGCATGCGCTATGCGCATGCGATATATATATATATATATATATAGCATATATAGCGCATGCGCTATATATGCTAACATGCTAACATATGCGCTAACATATATATATGTATATATAGCATATATAGCGCATGCGGTGACAGCGTCTATATATATATGTTAGCGCATATGTTAGCATGTTAGCATATATAGCATATATGCTAACATGCTAACATATGCGCTAACATAGCATATATGTATATATATATATATATATCGCATGCGCTATGCGCATGCGCATATATACATATACATGTATATATATACATATATATATATATGTATATATATATAGCATGCGCTATGCGCATGCGCATATATAGCGCATGCGCTACGCGCATGCGGTGACGCTGCATGCGTTTTGCGAGGTGACGCATGACGAGGTAACGACGTATGACGAGGTAACGACGCATTAGTCATGTTTTTTCGAGCGTGCAGCCGGCTCCATCGATGTATAAGACGTTAACACGTCAAAAAGCAAAAGCTCTTTAACGGTCTTCATCCAGAGAAAGAGTGACGGTCTCTCCCGAAGGCTCTATCGGCTCTATCTACTAGTGACCACAAGTAAAGGCTCTATTACCGTCTGTACCTCTACCAGCCTCTACCGAAGGCCCTTACAGTCTTGAAGGTCCATGGAAATGATACTATGAACACACGTGTACATAGATTTTAACTATTTTTTTTTGTTTTTTAAGGTACACATGATTTACAAACCTTTTAAAGTTAATTCTAGGGTCCTTTGCCATATTTCTGGCGTTCCAGTAGGTGTATTTCACCCGGCTCCTTCCATTCCCCTGAACCACAAAGGCGAGGTACTTTAGCTGGCTCTTTGGGATGTCTGCTGGCTTGGTAGAGCCTAGGCCTGGAAGTAAAGTAACTTAATCAATACAAGTTTGCAAGGCTGTGGGAACTTAATAAGCTAGTACTTCTGAGTCATCATCATCATTATCACCAGCCTGTTTACGTCCACTTCTGGACGAGGCCTGCCCCATTGAAATCAATGGGGGGATTTGCCATAATCGCCACGCTTGGCTTTCTGAGACTCTCTCTTCTTAGTCGTACACTCTTGACAGAGTGGTCGCGGTTAAGTAGGTTTTGCTTGAGTGGCGGCTCTTTCGATGCGTCTCTACTCGGCTCTATTTTCTGAGATTGCTTTAATTATTCTGTTGAATTTTCCCAACTAAGTAAGTATGTAAAGTTTGCTGCAGTGATAGGGAAAGTCGTGGCAAACTGTGTCAAGGACGGGACCTCGGCAAATAGTGATTTATTTGGCTTCTGTATCACTTTTGAATTTGGGTCTTCGTTAGTAGATAAATGGACGGTTTATAGAGAGGAAATATTTTGCTTTACTATACAAGAATGTAGAAAAACTCCTACCTGACTGTGAATGTAACTGAATCTTGGGTGAAACTAGTAATTTCTCCTACCGAGAAATATGTTACTTGCTTTAAGAATGTCATAATACTTGTCTGAAAATTTAACTTATTCTTGGGTGAAATAACTAATATCACCTACCGAGAAATATATTACTTGCTTTTCACACCACCTGCTCGACAATGTCCAATTACAAATCATGCAACCTCAACGTAAAGTATAGCATTGTCTCTCTAGGGATATAAAGTTGTATGAAACTCCCTAGGGAATAAAGTGATTTGAATTTGGAACGTCAAATTCGTAAGGAGACTCGTGGAAAACTCTGAGTAAAAAAATGCCCATATGGCATTGTAAAGAGGTTTGTTCATAAATCGAACTGGCCACCATAAGCAGAACTCAAAAAAAAAAGAAATAGGTGCGTTTACAAAGAATGTGAAACAAAAGAATCTGTTGTTTCACATGAAATTACGCAGCACTGAAAACCTAAAAATTTTATTGCAATATTCATGTTGATAAAAAATTACAAACGATAGTGATTCTACTGTCTTCTATTTATCAAAACAGACGCTTTAGTTAGAGATTTTGATTAATCTACTACCGCAAAAATCAAAACAAGCCCTGGCTTTTTATTGTCTCGCAGAAGGTGTGAAAAGTAGAGTATGCTCCTCTGGAATAAAGCTGGAATTAAGTCTTATGTCGCGGGCGGCATATTGAACCCTGAGCGTAACGAGGGACTCTAGAGTTATATAGAGTCCTGAGTGAAGCGAGGGGTTCAAGCTGCCCAAGACGAAGACACTGCTTTATTTAGTGCATAATCTACTATTAGGAATGTCTTAATACTTGACTGTGAATGTAACTGAATCTTGGGTAAAACTAGTAATTTCTCCTACCGAGAAATATGTCACTTGCTTTAAGAATGTCATACTTGACTGTGAAATTTAACTGATTCTTGTGTGAAACTAGTAATATCTTCTACCAAGAAATATATTACTTGCTTGAAGACTTTTAAATTATTAATTGGAGATCTGAACTGATTCTTGAGCCAAGGTCGAATCTATATTGGTACAAAAAATATTTTTTGAGTCAAATCCGCGCAGCTGAGAAATAATCATTCTTAATGTTAGAAATAATTTGGTTTTGATTTGAGATATAAGTTTTGACTTAATAGTAGATTATGCACTAAGGGAATAAAGCAGTGTCTTATGTCGCGGGCGGCATATTGAACCCTGAGCGTAACGAGGGACTCTAAAGTTAACTCCCGAGTGTAGCGAGGGAGTTATATAGAGTCCTGAGTGAAGCGAGGGGTTCAAGCTGCCCAAGACGAAGACAGGCTTTATTCCAGAGGAGCATACTCTACTTTTCACACCTACTGCGAGGCAATAAAAGGCCAGGCCTCCAATAAATAACTATCGTCTGTTTTGATAAACTCTGGGGTAGAATCATTATCGCTCGACATTTTTTGTTAACACTAATATTATATTACAAAAATATTGCAATAAAGTTCACTGAAAATCACAGCACCAAACATCTCTTTTGTTTCACATTCTTTAAAATCGCGCCTATTTCTTTTTTTTTTTCGAGTTTTGCTATAGTGGCCAGTTCGATTTTCGAACAAACCTCTTTTCAATGCCATATGGACTTTTTTTACTCAGAGTTTTCCATGAGTTTCCAACACGAATTTGACGTTCTAAATTCAAATCACTTTAATCCCTAGGGAGTTTCATAGAACTTTATATCCCTAGAGAGACAATGCTGTACTTTACGTTGAGGTTGCATGATTTGTAATTGGACATTGTCGAGCAGGTGGTGTGAAAATAATATTTCTTTTGGACAAAGATTTTCGATCTTGAAATTGAAGTATTCTTCATTTTTGAAGCGTTAGTTGGATTATCTTAGTACAAGATTATATATATTTGAGATCAAGAAATATTAGGTGAAACACAGTTGGTTCTTGGTTCAAAAGAACATTTTTTTCTGTGTAGACATTATCTAAATCTATAGTCTTGACAGACAGACAGGCAGACAGACTAACAACAAAGTGATCCTTTAAGGACTCCGTTTTTTCCTGTTGAGGTACCCTACGGAACCCTAATGATAAATAAAAGTAATAAAAGTAGACTATGCCGTTTGCCGTGGTGTGTTTGCTTTGGTGTGTCCGGCCTAAGAATAGACCACTCCTCCCATGGACGAAGTAAAAGCCTTATTAAGGATTACAGCAAGGGATGGGCAGCAGCATCCACAAGAGTGCTTAACACCAATCTGCGATCACCAATCCGCCTGCCAAACGTTGGGATTATATTGCTATAATCCCAACGTTTGGCAGGCGGATTGGTTCCGGATTGGTTGGGATCCCATTGTTTTGACGACCTCTGTGGCGAGGCGGGCGAATGCGGGTTCAATTCTCGCCTCTGAACAAATATTTGTACGATCTGCAGATAATTGTTCAGGCTGTTCTGGGTATTTTTCTATCTATAATAAAAAAATATTCTACCTATGTAATGTATATTAAGTATACTTATCAGTTATCTAGTACCCATAGCACAAGCTCTGCTTAGCTTGGGGCTGGATAATGTTGTGTGAAATGTATTCAATGAGGGAGGTTTAGGCTAGGCACAGCCCACGAGGGTCAAAAGTTACCCGTATAGGCTCTGCTGCTATCCCTTACAGGAATAGGTATAAATTTATGTGCCCACGCATGTACTTAGATGTTTTTCCGTAATGTTATATGGTAGGAAACATACATTAAATTAGCTAATCCAAGGCCGTTTTTTGTTTACCTCTCAATCGGTAGTTTGTATTCCATCGACACAACATATCTATTGTTCTTGACAAAGTTCCCAAATTTGCAGGTGTCAAGGGGTCATTGTTTGTGCCTCTTGGCGTGATGGGATTTGTTTATTGACGTCAGACGCAAAGTCTACGATAAAGATTAATAAATGTTGAAGATTTCTGAAGGATTTTTTTATTCAAATATTTGAAGGCTTTTTACTCATAGCAGTATAATGTATCCAACAAATCTATCCAAAGATAACAAGTAAGTACCTAGGTATACAAACTTCCTAAATCTGTTTTAAATTGAGATGAGTCTAGAAATGTTTTGCAAAATCATTGACATTGAGACGTAGACATTGAAGATAAGTTTGTCAATCTCTGTGGCGCGGCGGATACGAGAGGTTGCGGGTTCGATTCCCGCTGCGGGACAAAAATGTTTGTATGATCTGCAAATATTTGTTGCGGGTCTGGGTGTTAGGTACCATGGTACTAGTAGTTCCTGATACCCACGATACAGGGAATCCTAGTCAGGACTATGTATGTGACTGTTAGAGTGTTACGTTATGTAAGTATGTTACGTTATTATAGATTGCAATCCATCGATCTTAAAATATAAGGTAACTTGTATCTAAAATAAATTTGCGACACCGACCGGATGGAATTACACTACTTTACCTAGCTCAGGATTTATATTTGCCGTCTTTCTAAACTATAACAACGCGATTATTTAGAGGACAAAGCTAGTTTGCATAAACGACTTCAAAATAACTTTTCAATTAATAACTTTTCATTTAAAAAACCGACTTCCGCCATAGTATTTGACAAAATATTTGAATGAAAAAAAAATGATGAAAGAACCATAGTGGTGAAAGGATTATTATACTTTTTGAATGCAAATGCTTGGTTTGTTGCTGAAAATATCAAAATTGCCATATGTATGCCTACAATATTTGAGGAGTTCCCTCAATTCCTCATGGATCCCATCATCAGAACTGGATTTTGAAAAAAATGGGACCAATCTGGAAGTATATCTATACAAATAAAAAAAGAATTTTCCAAATCGGTTCATAAACGCTGGAGATATGCGGTAACAAACATTAAAAAAAAAAAAAAAAAAAAAAAAAAAAAAATACAACCGAATTGAGAACCTCCTCCTTTTTTGGGAAGTCGGTTAAAAAACCGACTTCACCGACAATATTTGAGGAGTTCCCTCAATTCCTCATGGATTCCATCATCAGAACTGGATTCTGAAAAAAATGGGACCAATCTGGAAGTATATCTATTCAAATAAAAAAAGAATTTTCCAAATCGGTTCATAAACGCCGGAGATATGTGGTAACAAACATAAAAAAAAATAAAAAAATACAACCGAATTGAGAACCTCCTCCTTTTTGGGAAGTCGGTTAAAAAGGAGGAGGTTCCCAATTCGGTTGTATTTTTTTTTATGTGTGTTAGTTACCTCATAACTTCGTCATTTATTACGATTTGAAAAAATATTTTTTTATTTGATAGGATATACTTCCAGGATGGTCCCATTTTTTTAAAAGCCCAGTTCTGATGATGGAATCTTTGAGGGAACTCCTCAAATATTATAGGCAATACATGTAGCAGTTTGGGTATAATCAGCAACATTTTATTGACATTTATACCTTTAGAAAATAAAAACATGCAGATAGCCGAATTCAATGACGGAAGTTGGTTTTTTATTGAAAAGTTATGGAAATCAAGTAGATTTAAAAGTAAGAAAACCAAGTAAAGAAATTGGCAAACAATGTGCCAGCGTACGATATAACTCATGTCGATTGTTGATAGTGTCTTTTTCAACGAGTTTCGCCGGCAAACAACACAGAAATAATTGCAAAAAAGCAATGGTTGCAAAATTACTTCACAATTGTCTAATAACTTTTCACTTAAAAAACCGACTTCCGCCATTGTATTCGACTAAATAATTTTGGATGAAAAAAAAATTATGAAAGAACCATAGTGGTGAAAGGATTATGGTACTTTCTGAATGCAAATGCTTGGTGTCTTGCTGAAAATATCAAAATCGCCATATGTACAATACAATACAATACAACAATACAATACAAACAATACAACAATACAATACTACAATATTTGAGGAGTTCCCTCAATTCCTCATGGATTCCATCATCAGAACTGGATTCTGAAAAAAATGGGACCAATCTGGAAGTATATCTATTCAAATAAAAAAAGAATTTTCCAAATCGGTTCATAAATGCCGGAGATATGCGGTAACAAACATTAAAAAAAAAAAAAAAAAAAAAGTACAACCGAATTGAGAACCTCCTCCTTTTTGGGAAGTCGGTTAAAAAAGAGACAATTACAATTGAAACAGCTGTCATCAAAATAGTAGAATACCAATTTTTCGCCCCGACACAAGACAATTGATAAACGATTGGTTAAGAGAATACGAAAAGTAAAAGATTTAACGATTGTTTCTGAATGGTCGTAATTATAATCCAATTGAAAAACCATTGAAGTTAGTAGAATACCAAAAGTGTTAAAAGTGTCAATTTTGAGATAATGCATTAACAATTCAAACACAATTTGTTTAGTAGAATTGGGCCCCTGAAGTAGCGTCTCTATACAATAAAGATACCTAGTGACCGATCTTGCACTTGGCCTACTTTTCATATCTGATGTCTGGTCTGGTATTGTATTACCTAGGTACCTAGGTCTCACGATTGTGTTTGTAATTTTACCAGAAATCTTGACTATCACTGGCAGGGTTTAGCTTTCAACATAAATATTATGGTGGCTTAATCCTTAGGCTGCGTTTCCAGCAAAGATGTGCGAGGTAGATGAGCGGTGCGAGGATGCACAGCGAGGCTGTGGAACGGTGCGTAGATGAGCGGTGCGAGGATGTGTAGCGGGCTCTCTCCAGACTGACTGCTAGTAGTTTCTCGCTTGCGTCCATCCTTTGCACGCATCCCTCGCGCACATCTCTCGCAACACATTTCTCGCAACACATTCCTCGCAACACATCCCTCGCACGCACCTCGCATGTTTTGTACGTATAAAAATCTCGCTCGCTAAGCCGTTTTCACCAGAGCTACGCTGAGCGAGGCTAGGTAAATGAAGTGATTTTATTGGTTCTTAAAAAACACATCCCTCGCTACGCATCCTCGCTCATCTGTGGTGGAAACGCAGCCTTAGCGCGGTCACAGGCCTGCAGATTCTATTCTATTTCAGTTATCAATTTTGGAATGTGATACAGTGACTAGAAATCACTGATGACAAAAAGGTCACCGATGACTTCGAAATCACTTTTTACTAAATGTCGCATTTTTGAGAGTGAAACGCTGTCTACCAACTTGGAAACATTTAATTTTAGTGATTTTTTGAGTTATACCGTGAATACAAAAATATTACTTTACATTGGTGAAATTGCTTGGATAGAGTATTCCTCAGGGCACATACGCTTTTTATGGTGCTTAATTGTTATTGAATAACTTTAGTAAATGAATGAATGTATGAATGAATGATATCACCGATAAGCTGTTAGAGGACGGATGGATATCACCGTTCACTACCTCATGTAATGACCATATTGGGTTGTTCGATCTTTGCTCATTTGAAATAGAGGGTAGATAATTTTGTTTGCATCCGCTTTGTCCACGACTACCGTCATTTTTTGGAATCGTTGGACCAGAGCTTGGCGAACGACAGCACTCGACACCAGTGTGCTTTCGCGACTACCCCGACACGGTCGCGTCCAATTATTTTGAAAGGCTATTCCGTGAATAGACAATTTTTACGTGTGAGATGTTCTCGCAATTATGCTGTGCATTAAATTTGTGATTTTGAAACTATAGAAAGCTAGATACACTCCAGGACACTGAGCTGCGCCAATCCACGAACCTTCAGGAAGTACGTGTTTGGAGTGTATGAGGTAGGTGACAGACTTGATTATCTACCCATTTCACGAGCAAAGATCTAAATCCAAAATTGCAATAGGTACAGTTTCTTTTCTTCAAATTTAGGTCCTTCGAAAAATACTTAAACTAAATTACCAGCGCCCTACATCCCCACATGGGTCATCTACTGAATTGTCATAAAGTTACTTATTGCCACATTAGAATAGTTTATTGTGTACACGTGGAAATGTAGTTTCTTCGTGTTGTAAGAGAAATAGTTGCACCGCTGATAGTTATAACAATGATAACATTCCTATGAAGGTATGTAGTCATATGTAATTTTAATCATGTGGTTGCTTTTGTTATTCAAAATAACTAGGATGTTCATTCCTTAACACACAAAACACATAAACACACGACTTTTTCACCGAAAGTGTAGGCAAAGCCTCAAAGGGTCTGACCCCGATGACCTCCGTAGCGCAGAGGGCGAGCAGCCGGCTGAAAAGCAAGAGGTAGCGGGTTCCATTCACGCTGCGGAACAAATGTTTGCATGATCTGTAAATATTTGTTCCGGGTCTGGGTGTTGTGGTACCATGGAACTCGTAGTTCCTTCACCTGACACAGGGAATCCTAGTGTGGGATCAGTACTATGTATGCGACTATTGGGTGTTTTGTTATGTTATGTTACCTACCTAGGTACCTTGTTCATGGACTCTTCTTTAATGGGAAGTTTTCTGACAGCTCAAAGAAAATAGTTCTAAATCCATGCATAGATGGCGCAGTTCAGAAATGGTTATCTAAATTTTGCCGGTCAGCCACCAACTGTCAGTGTCACTGACTTCACTCGCTCATGCTGTTCGTAGGTGAAGTAAAGTAAGTATCTACGTAAACTAGTTTTTGTTGTAATTCTGATATATTTGTTAGCGTTATAATTTTTTGTTGTTATTGTTGAAGCCGGAACAAGTAGACCGGTCTATAGTAGACTTGAAAAACGAGCTTCAGAATCTCAACGCGAAACTTGGAGGAAAAAAAGAGAAAACAAAGAGAATTGGTTCTCTGTGGTGCTTTTGCAAAATCTTCAGAAGTAGTCTTGGGTAGCACGCACTTTTTTCGCGAGGATCGTGCGAGCCACTCATTGTGACAAGTGTGGCAGCACATTGTGCTACCACAATCGAGGCGAGGCTCGCGAGCCTCGCGAGTATAACTCGCTCGTGTGTTCTTTCTCTGCGACCGACTGCCTCGCACCAACGCACAAGGTCGCCATCGCTTCACTTCGTGTTTCGTCGGAAAATTTTTGCAGAAACTCATGTTCATGAAATTCAAATTGTAGATGTACTTGTTTAGATATTATTATAAATAAGACTTTGTTTTGTAGTGTTTATATACTGGTAATTAAAATTTATCTAGGCTGTTTTATTCGGTTTGATTTTCAAAAAGTAAGTTCTATGACCTTATTAGTAGGTACCTATCGCTCCATCACTTCCGTTAGCGGGACTTTTAAGTAAAAAATAAAATTGAAATCTGGTGTGTTTTGTAAATTTAAGACTTTAAATATTATAATTAGGAAATAAAAATTAAGCACCACCACAACCATCAATCAATCAACCACATGCTCCAAGTCCAAGATCAACCAGCCAAGCCAGTCAGTGAAGTCAAGCCACAACACGAATGAGAATGACACAGACGTCAAGCACGACACTGACTGACAGCACAGTGAGTGAGGGAGGCTGCCTTCCCACTCGCCTCAATTCAAGCCTCAATTACACAATGCACAATACACATCAAGCAGAACATCAAAACTGTGGTAGCACGATTTAAAAAATTGTGCGAGGGCCTCTTTTGAGAAAGTGTGTAGATACAATCGTGCTGGCACGTGTGCTGAGGACCCACCTCTATTCAGAAGATACAACCATGTTGAGTCACCGCCATCTACCAATATTTTAAGAACAATTTTTTTCTTTTTAATTGTCTCCCTGAAAGCTTCCCATTGTCTCTATAGGTACTATAGAGTCAATGTTCTGAAGTAGCATTAGCTGCAAACCAAAAAAAACTATGATAAAAAAAGCCCAAATCCAAACATAATAATAAACACATACAAACTGACATGAATCCCGCTGGGAATCCAAGGTCCACTCTTGACTCCAGCCTCACAGGTCCAGCCATTACAAATAGGAAACACAAAACATTACACAAATTCGCCATTTTAACGAAATTACATTATTAAAATAATAAATAATTTCAAATTAAAATTACTTTTTTTTTTAGATCAAACTTTTGGTCCGTGTATCCGAATATTTTTATCTGTGCATGATAAAAGCGCGGGAACGGATACCACGTTTTGTTTCCTCGAGGCGAGCGCGCACGCAAACGTCTTACAACTGACTCATTAGAACATACTTTTATGAACGTAAACTTAGAAGATAGGCGAGGTTATTCGCTGGTTGAAGAGGAACTTTGCTCATTATAATGGCTAGATTGTGTTTCAAAACTGTTTTTGTTTAAGTACATAATTATGTAATAATACATAATTAACTTTTTAAACCTATTTTTTTTAAATAGCTTTTTTATTGTTCTCTCTTATGTAAAGTGACTTACCTACGCCAAAACAAGATCAAAGCTATTTTTAACAGACTTCAAAAAAGGAGGAGGTTCCTTAGAATAATGACTAAAGCCGTTATTATAAGGAAGGTTCTCAAATCGGTATGATTTTTTTTATATTTGACACCTCATTGATAATAAAGGTTTAAATATTGATTATGAGAGGGTTAGCATTTTAGTGCTTTGAAACTCTTACAAGAAATAATTATTTGACGTACAGCGTACAGTGCTTAGAATAAGGGTACGTTAGAATAATGGTGCTTGTCATTATTCTAAGCAGAGTACCCTCAGAATAATGACTTTAGTAATTATTCTGAAGGAGTACTTAAGTAGGTACATATACAAAACTTTTTTTTCTTAATCTGTTCAAATGTAGAAACCTGTTATTAGCCTTATGTTTCTATCTCTAAGTTTCGGTTTATACATTTGTATCGCTGTTGGTTTCTCTCAGTAATTAAATAAATAAAAAATAAACTGAGCAAAGAGTTCGAATTTGTAAATATTCCTAGGAGGAAATGGGCGAAACTTGAAGTTTTTTTTATCTATTTTTATTAAAAATCTATAGGCTTAGCATACTGGCAGTCTTCACAACCCTTCTTTGGCTTACAAATCCCCCCTTTACAATTCGTTTCCCCCTTTCTCGGGTGTTCTGGCAACTTCTCCGGCTTGAACCAAGGTTGATGTAATTTATCCAGCATGGCTTGTTCAAATGACTGTAGTTTCTGGACTGGTGATGGTGCTGATGAGATGAAATGGAGGGAAGAGACGATGAGGAGAATTATCTGAAAAGAATAAATGTTTATTTTTATTGTTACCTAATTAATTAAATTCCGTGGTGTGTTCTGTCTAAGAATATACCCCCCCTATACTCCAACCCGTGGATTTAGTAAAAGCCTTACTAAGGGACTACACCAGTGGATGGGCAGCAGCATCCATCTGAGTACTTATTGTGTGTGTGTGTGTTTTATGTTATCACCAACTGCGATCACCAATCCGCTTGCCAAACATGGTGATTATGGTAAATCCCCTCATTGTATTCAATGGGAGAGACCTTGTCCAGCAGTGGATTTAAACAGGCTGGTGGAGATGATGGATTCAAAAAATTATTTGCGGCTTCTTGACAAGTCAAAATATTTTACACACCACTCCACATCCATGGGAGTAGACGGAGGGGTAATTTCTTAGGCCGGACACACCACGGCCTAAAATATCCAAATGCTTTACATTAAAATAACTTTTTAAATGTTAATTTAAGTGTGAAGCTGTTTTTGTCGTTTTTAGTTGTAAAGGCTATTCTGTTTGCTGAAGGATGAATGAGTCACAATTGTACCAACTCATTCACTTCATTATCATTCATATCAATGAATGAGTACCTAGGTAATTAGGAAGCGACCTAATTTGTATTTTCCCTTTCAATTTACCAATAAATACTAAGTCGTAGTAGGTATTTGTTTGTTTGACCATGATATGTAGTGCAGTTGGTAAATATGATCCTCAGCCGCTGACGTCCATTGGTTGGACCAGGTCTCCATGGGGTTTGCCATAATCACCACGGACCATAGACGTCATGGTACAAATGTAATCAAAATTACAATGTAAAGCTGCTGCGCCAAATTTTCTAACAAAACATGTTATATGTTTGTAAAACACCAAAACATTGGCGCAACAGACCCGGCTTTAGACTAAAACAATACTGCTATATAAGGTGGTGGTTCGGCCCCAGGTCAACATTCTAACAAAAAAAACAAAACCAAAATCGGTTCATCCGTTTAGGAGCTACGATGTCACAGATACAAACAAACCCCAAACTTTTAACACGTCAAACTTTTAAAACACCTTTTTTGCGTTGGGGGTTAAAAAAAACGTGCGTGACTGACAGTCACGAACGAATATTGTTGAGGGGCATTAAGTGTGTTACACACGGAGCAGATGCGGTAAGATATCTGTATCTGAGCGCGTATCTGTCCACATCGCTCTCTATACTAAACTCAAGGAGCAACACACACGTAGCAGATCACTTACATTTTACCGTCAAGCATCTGTAGGCACCGACACATATCAAAAGATGGACAGATGATATCTGTGTATACAAATTGAAATACAATAACGTTTGAAGGATTCCGCGTGAATGTATCATTTTCGTATATTATCGTATCTGCTACGTGTGTTGTGTAGGTACGTGTGTGCCTTCAGATGCGATAAGTTTTTATACGCATATAAAATATTACCGCATCTGCTACGTGTGTGATGCACTTAACTGTTGTTATTACAGAATAATTATGATAACTCCTCTTCAATAAGAGGGCACTATATTACAATTTAGGCTCCCTCTCGCGCGCCATCTCGGTCGCGCTAGCGAGTGTCCTATACAAAAATGAAGTTTTTTGTTTATTATAGCGAAAATAAAGTGTTTATCAAAAAACTGATTTTAGCATAAGAATAAATAGTATTTACCTACTTGTTGTAGTAAAATTTATCTTAAAACACCGTAGGGTTCCTGAGATTTCTTTCAAAATGTGTGGGAAACAAGGATTTTTCATTAAATAAAACTATCGAGGTTTTTTTACGCATAGTGTTATATTCCAAAATATTTAACTCGTAGAACCCGTAGATACTGAGTTCTAGATCGATTTTGTTGGGCAAATTAACATAGTAGGTACACCTTCTTAAACAAAATTCCCTATTTTCTACTGCATTTGAATTTTGCTTGGATGGAGGCCAGAATATAAAGATTGATCGAGGTTGACGTAGTTTTGGCAACGTTGAGTAAAGTTGTTCGTAGAAATTTCTGTGCCTACCGTATACCTACCTACCCCTATCAGGGAAAAGGCGTCGTGTCCTTTTCCTCACTGTTGCAAGACAAGTTGGGAAGCAAAAGTAAACCTCGTCTTGGGATCTTAAAGGTTTCTTCAGTGTAGCAACGAACGAGACATCTCGGCGCATCATGTATTTTTATGGCTACTCGTGCAATAGATACTCTATTTAATATTGAAAATTTGGTTATTATTTCTAGAAATAAAAAAAAAGTTAGGAACAACATTTTTTTTTCTATTTGTTGTTGCACGGCTTGTGCTAGATACCTGTTTGAAGTATTTTTAAAATTGCAATTTGGAACGTTCCAATCTTTTCAAGTGGTCAAAGTCTCAGTCAATTCATGTTTTAGTAAAGCGTTAGCAGTCTTACTAAAACTGGTGGATAATTTCCATCTCTTTAAAAAGTCACGTAATAGGTACACACTTAATTATATCCATATTCATTTATTTGGCCTTGTAACAATGGTTGTTACCAATATTAAATTTCACTACACTTTTGCTTTTAAAATAAAATAAACCGATTAAAATGGGACCAAAACTACACGATAATAAAAATTTATAAATAAAAAAAACATAGGAAAATAAATAAAAGTTAAAATAGACGACTTCTCTTTTCGAAAAAGGATTCAGAGTTTTTTTTCGAGTCCCAAAAAAACATTTAGAAAACATGTTGGGAGAACTATAAAAATATAATTAACAGAATAGACCGCAAAGTACGAAGACAAGACAAGGTAGATATTATAAATATGTAATTAAACGAAACTTTTACTTACCAAGACCTTCATGTTGACCACCTGATTACACTTCTAAGTTTAAATTTTTCACGTCTTAAATACTCCAGCAATGATGCTAATATACCGTAATGCTCCCAAAACAGACGAACAGTGTTTTAGCAGAACAGAGTTAGTGACCGTTATATTGATGAGTCAATGTTTATCGGCTGTGGGGTTACCTATACAAAACTGACGTGGCTTTGTTTTGATTGGATAAATCATCAAACGATAACACTCCTTGCCATAATTTGCGTCTTTGTTCAAAAACGAACACAAATTTGAAAGCGGAAACTATCCTGTTCTTAAGACGTTCTAATTTCAAAATTCAGTTCAGCTCAGTTCAGATTTCGAATTATTATTACTGGCCCCAAAAACACCTACCGCTGCTCTTGAAATAGGCACTGCAACACTGGTATCGGCTAATTGGCGCGTAATGTAAAATATTTATTAAAATACTAACAATTTTTGACTTTACTCTTAGATATTAAAAGATTCAAAACATCTTGCTACACTACAACCTCAGTGAACGACTGACCAGAGAAATGAGAATATTCTCGCGTCGAAAACAATGGTATTGTCCTCATAAGGAAAAGGGACAGATGACGTCATCAAAAACCCTTTTCCTTCTAACTGCTTGAGTCATCCTCGAAAGTCATTGAATGCCCGTTTAGGTGAATGTGTAGGCAGCTGTTTGAGGTCACATTTTTATTTAAGTATTTTTTCACTCCTCTTGCTCAAATGATAATGAGCCTACAAAAACGAAAAAGTCTTTAGTCATAAGTTGAATAATCATGAATAAAGACTCGACTTATTACTATTTTATAAAAAAAGAACATTTTATTTTGAAAATGGAACTAAAATCGGCGATCTCTTTGGTAGAACGCATGCAATGCGTTGCGGCTACAGAAGAAATAAAAAAAAGACATTGGCGCGATATCTTTAGAATTTTTCTCTATTTGCAAATTGAAAAAGAAACTATTTCATATTGTATTGGATTATTTTATTTTCTCGCAATCATAGTGAAAAGTAGAGTGTAACACACGGCGCTAAAAACCCATTAAAACTCGGTTTCTATTTACTCCCTCGATAGTATAATGGGTTATTTTAGCTCCTTGTATAACAATCTACTATTAATAGGTACTTACTTCACTAGTTTACACATGCTGTGATTTTTGAGATAGGAACCGTCATTTAACTTTAGGGGGTTTATTATATCTATTATTAATTCTTGTGTCATCTAAATTATATGGTAAGCCCTTACGGAAAGTGCTGGGCGTAGCCTATCCTACATTACATTATGTTGACAGTTCTAATAGAGGTTGTCGCAATTGTTTCTCCATAACCGTCACGTTCCAAGCCTTGATTCAGCGTGTGATATTAAAGTTATTACAACTTTGTTACCGATACCATCAACCTTTACAAAGAAGACGGAACGGCGACGTTAAATCATTATATATACAATAAATCAAGGTCTGCTACTCCGAGATTAACACCAGCTTAAGTTACCTATCCAGTTACATTGTGTTTAATAAATATTAAACACAAAATAAATAAATAAATAAAAATAATAATAAAATAATTAAATAATAAATATTAAAATTGACATTTCGTTTTGGTAAATTCGATTTTCAAAAACTGCTCAGTTGGTTATGGATGCACTCCGAAAATATGATGCTGACTTGCCTAGTTATTGTGAGTAAACCAGATATCATATCAATATAATAACTGAAATGCGTGATTTTTCAAACTTTTTTCTATCGATGACCAAGCAGAAACACAATTGGCAAACACTTACGATACTTTATTTTTTTGAAAGTTATGCCTTTAAACTAGATTTTTTGAAATTACTGGGATACAACTTCACTTCAGTCACAATATCCAAAATAAATACTCACCGAAGGAAAACATAGTTTATTATAGGTGACCAAACCAATATTTAGCTAGACTAATTAGTATTCTCATAATAAATTAAATAAGATTTGAGACTATACTTCTGTGCAAGATACGGTCGTATGATATTCAATCTTATTCCGTTAGCATTTGCATCTAAAAGGCATACATATTATATATTTGGAGCGCCCTCTTAACAGAGTATCAATTAGTTTTTTACCGCCCAAAAGGCCGTTTTAACTGCCATAGCAGTTACAAATTGTGGGTTACAAAACGCGGCTCTTTGTTTATTTTGTACCTGTACAATTACTAAAATTGCGGTGGTTCTCACACCTCTTGACGTTTATGAGTTCTGGTGCTTATGGTATTCTGGTATGAAATAAATGAAATGCATTTATTTCATTTATTTATTTCTCAAACAATGTCAATTGTGTCGGAACATAATACTTATACCTAACATACACTAAGAACTACAATCATAAAGTTAAAAGTAATACTTAATAAATCAAAATAATAATAAAATAATTAATGTCCATATTTATTACATCTAATTAAAATAGTTGCAATAATACGCAGCACAAAAAAGAAAAAAAGAAAATGTCAAATAAAATAAATATCTGTTTTAGGCCTTGGTCTCTGCCTAACCCTACTGGAAATAGGATTGAGTTTATCTATGTTAGTACCTAATTAAGGGTGACAACTTATTTTAAAAGCTTTTAAATTTAACTTGCAATGTATGTATGTTTGTCCGGGTGGAATCTTGCAAATGAATTTTAAATCAGTTATCTTTAACCGATTGTGCTGAAATTTTTTCATACCTGTCAAGTTCAGATGACAACACAATATTATGGTGACTTATGTGAGAGCTTATGTGATGATGGAGACGGAAGGTGGACAACTCCTCGATGATTAATATTAGTCTGGGCAGTACTTGGGCTCATGTTGATCGCTCACGGTTTCGATCACTAATTTAATAAAAGTTTGTTATGAAAAATATATTTTTCAATTTTTTTTTATTTATCAGAGATTATATTTTCGGTCATTTCGTCAAATAATTGTATAAAAAACAGCCAAATTGCTTTTTTTTAAATTTATTTTTATTATCTGTAAGACTAGTGGAACTTACATGTAAGACTGCTTATACGAAAAACTCGTGTTTTGGAGAATTTCCGACGGCAATATCGTGGCTATGTGGTCAGCTTTTTTGAAGTTAAATTACTGTTACGGAGAGGTAAAGTCGTAATCAAGTGCACAGACAGAGCAAAAAAGATTTTTTTTTATCGACTATTTCAAACGAACTAATTTTTCCTATGCTGTTTTTCGAATCACGACGTCAGAGCTATCTTTCAGGTAAAGAAAAAGCATTTTATTGTAGCAAAACATTTTATTTGATACATGTTTCTAACAGAATATATAATCTCAAAGTGCACTGCCTGAGTTGTTTCACGAATATGTTATTTTTTTAAATAAAAAAACGTTACCATAAAATGTATAAATTGGTACAATTCAATGTTTTTTTTTTACATGTACTAGGAGATATTTGTAATTATTGTACACAATATATCAAAGAACAAGTATTTTTGAAACTGTATTATTTTTTTTAGCGCTTTAAATGTCCTCAGTTATTTATTGCGATTTTTTTAAATACACCATTATAAACGCGCGCGCCAACGATTTCCGATCAGTACGCACCGGGTCCTCCCAGAGAGTGGACGTATCGCTCGTTCCCGCAGCCCGTCCCGATGCCGGGGTCAATGTTCTTGCGTTGGTGAACTAAAGGGCGACTGAGACGTGGGTACGATTGATACTTTATAACATTATTCGTTAATGTACCATGTCATTATTCGTACCTATTATATATCTTCAAAAGTGGCCTATCCGAACGAAAGAGGCGTTTCAGCTTCCCCCACATGTCTGGCCCCACTGGGGGACGTTGGGAGAAAAAAGTACCAACGTCCCCCACTCGTGACAACGTGCAGAAATTTAATATTTAACAGTAGGAGAACTTTTTTTCTGTTTTTTAAGTTTCCATTATAATGATCACTGAACACGATTCTGCTCTCAGAATTGAAAATACACTCGAGAGCAATGAATCCGGGTCACTAAAGAATGTTAAAAATCTCGGAAACTAAAAATGATAGATTAATGCAATAAATTGTATTTAATAGACAATGTAATACTCCTTAAATGAAGGTAAAAAAAAATATGAGTCACCATACATTTTATTAACACAAAATTACATAAAGAAAAAAACTGCTGATCTCTCCTTAAAACAAAAATAGGAAACATGAAATTTTTGAACTTTATTACGATTTTCGTGAATTTTAATACTTCGTATTGCCTCCTCGTGCTTCCATTACTACGTTTACGCAGAAAAAAAACAACAAAAAAACAGAAATCAAACAATGATAAATGACAGATTACAAACAAAAGCAAAACCAAATGCTGTAATTTCGTAGTTCCATCTTCGAAAGTGGCCCTTTTTCAAATTTGATTTTTTTATGATATAACTTTACAATAACTAAGAAGTTTTAATATCTTCATTTAAGGAGTATTACATTGTCTATTAAATACAATTTATTGCATTAACCTAGCATTTTTAGTTTCCGAGATTTTTAGGATTCTTTAAGTGACCCGGATTCATTGCTCTCGAGTGGAGTTGCCACGAGTTTGAACTTTTTTGTTTTATTTTGTTTCTTTGTTGTTCGATTGCTTTCAAAATCGATATCTGAGGATCCCTGTGATCACTGAACAAGAATCTGCTGTCAGAAATTAAAAAAAGTTGCCGCCATTTTGAACTTTTTTGTTACCGGACCGATTGCTTTCAAAATCGATATCTGAGGATCCCTGTGATAACTGAACAAGAATCTGCTGTGAGAAATTTAAAAAAGTGGCCGCCAATTTGAACTTTTTTGATACCGGACCGATTGCTTTAAAAATCGAAATCTGAGGTTCCCTATGATCACTGAATAAGAATCTGCTGTCAGAAATTTAAAAAAGTGGCCGCCATTTTGATCTTTTTTGTTACCGAACCGATTGCTTTCAAAACCGATATCTGTGGATCCCTGTGATCACAGAATCTGCTGTCAGAAATTCAAAAAATAGGCCGCCATTTTGAACTTTTTTTTTACCGGATCGATTGCTTTCAATATCGATATCTGAGGATCCCTGTGATCACTAAACTATAATCTGCTGTCAGAAATTTACAAAAGTGGCCGGCATTTTTTTTTTTTGTTACTGAACCGTTTGCTTTCAAAATCGATATCTGAGGTTCCCTGTGATCAAGATTTTCAAAGTTTGACTAAGTTCTACAGCTCTGATTTTTCTCATTTCACGAGACCATCAGAGCAGTAGAACAACATTCACCACACATCTTTGTCTAATGCCACTAGAGATGTTCTGAAACGTGCCCGTACCTGGAAACAGCAAGAGGGAGGCTATTTTGAAAATTTATTGCGATAGTTTTATTAACGTAGGTACCAGATTACTTACAATTTGTATGAGAAAACATTTTATAAAATTTGACTAACTTCTGCTGCTCAGATTTTTTTCTTCCGATACAATGAAACAATTCTTACATGAAACTGAGTCGATACGCATAAAAAAAATTTTTGATCAAAACTACTCATTTTTATGGAGAACTCACGCTTGACCAAAAAAATAACTATGCCAAAATTATTTTCATACAAAATGAGCAAATGGTTCCAAAGACAGTTTTCCCGTATCTCTTATGGATTCGGATATCCCCATACTGTCCCATTAAAAAAAAACATCCTGTATAGTTTTCTTTATGTTAGTGTGTTTTTTATAATAATGTTTATTGATCGTGAGTGATTGGTCTGTAGCGTGAACAAGTGGCTCTGACGGAAGACCAGTGTTGGTTGCTAGCTTGTTTGTCAACCAACTCATGCTGAGGCAGAGCCATTTTGTTGCTGGAGTTATTACACTTCGTACCTTCGGATCTGTTTTCTTTTAGTCTTAGTTTTTTGTATGTAACTCCTGTATACAAATAAATACTGGCCTCCAAAAAAATCGACCCACCTACGTTTTTTCGCAAAAAAGTGTCCCATTGGTTTTTACTGCAATCGATAGATATTTTTTATGTTGATAATGAAAAAATGCAATTATGGGGTTGTAAAAAACCTAAAAATCTCGCGTGGTACGGTATATTTTACATAAAAATGTGTTATGATAATGACCATAACATTTGGCAAAATTAACGATTTTACTTTAAGTGGCAAAATTTATGTTTTTTGACATTTAAAAACATTTTCGCTTCACCTTAGTATGGGATGTTTCCTCCTCTTGCTTTAATGACTGCTGCCATACGCCGATTCAGCGAACGGATCAGCTTTTTGATGTCTTCTTGGGGTATCTGTTCCCATTCTTCCGTTAATGCGGCTTCCAGCTGATCTAACGTCTCTGGAACTGGATTTCGGGCTCTAACTTTCCTTTTTATCTGGTCCCAGAGATGTTCGATCGGATTTAGGTCCGGACTATTGGCTGGCCACTGCATAACTGGTATGCCAACCTCCCTAAGATATCCGGTTACAATTCTGGCGACGTGTGGTCTTGCGTTATCATGCATGAGCTGGAAATTTTCGCCAATATATCCCGCGTATGGCATTACATGAGGTTCCAGAATATCCGTTATGTAATTTTCAGCATTAACCGTACGATTCCGAAAGAAAACCAGCTCCGTACGTCCGGTCAAAGAGATGCCTCCCCAAAACATTGCAGAGCCTCCTCCAAACCGGACTGTTTCTCTTATGCAGCACTGAGCATACCGTTCTCCTGGTCTTCTCATAACGTTACGACGTCCGTCAGAGCCTACAAGGGACATTCGGCTCTCATCACTGAACAGAACTGTCTCCCATTGACCAAGATCCCATTGGATGTGTTGCCGAGCAAATTCTAACCTTGCTTGCCGATGAGATGCAGTGAGTTTTGGTCCCGTGGCAGGCTTGTGTGGTTTCAGGTTTTGCTCCCGAAGTCTTCTTCTCACCGTATTCTCACTTACAGCCACTCCACGAGTGTCTCTCAGCCTGCCCTGCACATCAACAGCAGAAAGATGCCGATTTCTCAAGGAAGTCAAGGCAATAAAACGGTCATCCGTCGTGTTTGTGGCACGTCCTCTTCCAGATCCTGGTCTCCGGCGGTACTCTCCCGTCTCTAAGTATCGTTTATAAACTCGACGCACTGCTGATCGACTCAAATTTAATCTTCTTGCCACATTTCGCTGACTTAGCCCTTCACGAACGAGAGCTACCACTTGAGCGGCTTCTGCTTCAGTTGTATCCATATTTTATGGTTAAAAGCAACAAATATGATTGTTCTAACAAAAGATTAAATCACTACGATGCACGGTGAATGAATATGCCGCGGCAAAAGTTCGAAATAAACTAACCTTGCACTCTATGCAAAAGTCATTAATTTTTTATCAGTGCTTTTAAAATGTTACAAATACCCACAATAGCACTTGTATTCGTCTAAAACAATGTCAAGTGGGTACTCAGATGTTTATTTATAAAGTATAAGCAAAACATACCAATATGTCAACGCATACTTAAGATAACAACTTTGTTACTCAAAATTAGCGGGTGGGTCGATTTTTTTGGCGGCCAGTGTATATATTCTTTCATTCTTTTCTTTTTCTCAGAATATAAATTCTGCTCGATAAGCCAACGTTTCAGACGGAACTTAAAACTAGGTAAACTGCCATCAGATGTGATAGTTTGTTGTAAACTGCCGGACCTATTACGTGAGTTTACTAAGACCAACATTCCGTAACAGTATACCACCGGTCAAGTGCTACTCGCACTTGTTCCGTACAAGTAGGCCACTTTTTCATTTCTGACAGCTGATTCTTGTTCAGTGATGACAGGGAACCTCAGATATCGATTTTGAAAGCAATCTGTCAGGTAACAAAAAAGTTCATAATGGCGGCCATTTTTTTTTAATTTCTGACAGCAGATTCTTGTTCAGTGATCACAGAGATCCTCAGATATCGATTTTGAAAGCAATCGGACAACAAAGAAACAAAAAAGTTAAAATCACGGCAACTATTTTCAATTCTGACAGCAGAATCGTGTTCAGTGATCATCATAATGAATACTTAAAAACAGAAAAAAAAAGTTCTTAAATATTAAATTTCTGTGCGTTGTCACGAGTGGGGGACGTTGGCACTTTTTTCTCCCAACGTCCCCCAGTGGGGCCAGACAGGTGGGGGACGCTGGGAGTAAACGGAAAGAGGAGCAGTACAGTGACATATGTCACCTTCCATGGATGGGTCTCCTCCCATGGATTGGTCTCCTCCATGGATGGGTATAATGGGTCCCTTCCCGTGGATGGGCGGAGATAGGTGGGTATTATGTAAATTGTAAGTCATGCGTATGGTATCTATTTTCAAGTATCTATTTTTTATAGTATCAAGGTTAGTTGAGCCGGGTAGCTTTGGCTCTGGCTTCCTTACGCACACAAAGAGCAATGAAGTGTGCGTGATAGACTTACAGTTTTCTAGCGCTCGTGAACATTTTGACTTGCGTTAAATTGTCCGCACGGCCCCAAGCCCATTACAAACGCAATACCTCGTAGGTTACGTCCACCTATACTCGCTCTACTTGGCATTGCATCATCGCCCGTCATCCAGAGACAAAGATGAAAAGTCTCATGTTCCTGTTTCACCGGCACATACCCTTCAAACCGGACGGATTTTGGGGACTATGGCACTTTTCTTGCGAACGTTACCCAGTGTGGCCAGAGAGCAGAGAGCTGATTCTACGTTTTGACAAGCAATTGACACGGACGTATGGTGTAGTGTAACACGTATTTTTGTATGGAAAATGAGGTTCACAGAGTGTACGCTAGGGGCGCTCATCAGTGTCTCCATACAAAAATCCACACTACACTACACGAGACGTCGCATTGCTGTGTTCCGTCCGATGTATAACCAGCGTCCCCCATCTATCTGAGAGCTGATTCTAACTATTTTGCACACAATTGACACGGACGTCTGGTGTAGTGTAGTGTGGATTTTTGTATGGAGACACTGATGAGCGCCCCTAGCGTACACTCTGTGAACCTCATTTTCCATACAAAAATCTGTGTTACACTACACCTGACGTCCGTGCCAATTGCTTGTCAAAACGTAGAACCAGGGCCCAGCTCTCTGATTCT
This sequence comes from Epirrita christyi, assembly GCA_951392215.1. NCBI lineage: Eukaryota > Metazoa > Arthropoda > Insecta > Lepidoptera > Geometridae > Epirrita > Epirrita christyi. Next base: position 1,576,397 of record OX595858.1, on the reverse strand, counting down.
ACGTTTTGACAAGCAATTGTGCTCTCTGATAGATGGGGGACGCTGGTTATACACCGGACGGAACACAGCAATGCGAGCACTGCTTGATGGCAGAAATACGTATGGTGTAGTAATTCGCCAGACGATTTATTTCATTTAGGAGCTCTTCTACTATAGGTTAGGCTAAACGCTAAAAAGTGTTGGTAAACTTGAGCCTTATGTGAAATGCTTATTTATTTATATTGCTATGATATATTCGCTGCCGTGGTATGTCCGGCCTAAAATAGATTCCTCCTCTTCCCGTGGATGAATGCACGTAAAAGCTGACTAACGGATTACATCAGGTTATTGGCAGCAGCTGATTAATCTACACCAATACGACTATGACGACCTCTGTGGTGCGGTGGGCGAGTAGCCGGCTGAGATGCGAGAGGTTGCGCGTTCGATTCCCGCTGCGGAACAAATGTTTACATGATCTGCAAATAGTTATTCCGGGTCTGTTTGTTGTGGTACCATGGTGTACTCGTAGTTCGTGATACCCACGACACAGAATAGAATAGAATAGAATATTATTTTTTGAAAACTAATAACACATTAACAATTAAACTTAATTAATTAGGCTAATGTGACATCAGTCTCTCGTCATTTTAGGCATAACAGTTATTATATTTAAAAGTAACGAGCAAAATGTTATTATTATTATATGTATTATATTGTATTGTATTGTTTTTATGTGAAGATAAATTTATCATAATATATTTACTTAGTAATTCATTTCATTAGATACATTAATTATTATTAGTCAACATTTATCACAATTATTATTTAATAACAAGTACAACTAAATCAATAAATAAAAAATCCGCTGTAAAGGGGCGTAACATAATAATAATAATAAAATTTAAGAAAAATAATACAAGACATGGGTAATAATAAAATACTTACTCGTAATTTTCATTCCAGGTCAAAAATAAAGTTACTATAGTCATTACCTAAATATTCACTTACATTGTAAATAGTTTTATAGAGAAGAAGTAGTTTAACCTTTTTACAAAAAGATTTTTCACATTATGCGTAACGGGAGTTTATTAAATAGCTGTGGTCCAATAACCTGAGGTTGTTTCTTGGACAGATTTAGTCTACATATAGCCGGCTCTAAGCACATTACATTCCTGATGCTCCGGTTGCTATTCACTCCTCTCATTTTATATTGGCCAATATTTTGCTTTACATATTTTAATATTTCAAATACACTCGAGAGCAATGAATCCGGGTCACTTAAAGAATCCTAAAAATCTCGGAAACTAAAAATAGGTTAATGCAATAAATTGTATTTAATAGACAATGTAATACTCCTTAAATGAAGGTATTAAAACTTCTTAGTTATTGTAAAGTTATATCATAAAAAAATCAAATTTGAAAAAGGGCCACTTTCGAAGATGGAACTACGAAATTACAGCATTTGGTTTTGCTTTTGTTTGTAATCTGTCATTTATCATTGTTTGATTTCTGTTTTTTTGTTGTTTTTTTCTGCGTAAACGCAGTAATGGAAGCACGAGGAGGCAATACGAAGTATTAAAATTCAAGAAAATCGTAATAAAGTTCAAAAATGTCATGTTTCCTATTTTTGTTTTAAGGAGAGATCAGCAGTTTTTTTCTTTATGTAATTTTGTGTTAATAAAATGTATGGTGACTCATATTTTTTTTACCTTCATTTAAGGAGTATTACATTGTCTATTAAATACAATTTATTGCATTAATCTATCATTTTTAGTTTCCGAGATTTTTAACATTCTTTAGTGACCCGGATTCATTGCTCTCGAGTGTATATAAACAGATGCCGAGGTTAAAATCTGAAGTCTCATAAAATGATCCCTACACGAGTCTCTATATTTGGCTTTTACTAGTACCCTTATTGCACGTTTTTGGATCTTTAGTACCCTTTCACAGTCGGTTGACCATCCCCATATTATTATTCCATACGTCATAATGGAATGTACATATGCGTAATATGTCTCCTTAAGGTTAAATTCAGACATAATAGGGCGTAGCTGCTTTAATGCATAGATTCCCCTCGACATTTGTTTACAAGTAGAATCTATATGCTGTTTCCAGGTTAGGCCTGAATCCAACCCAAAGCCTAGTGATTTCGTTATGTTTGAGCTATCTATCAAGTTGCCACTTTGCAGAGGAATTGTTATAATAGAGGATTTGATCGTAAACATGGCATTAAAAATCATTACACTCGTTTTATCTTCATTAAGCTGAAAACCATTGATTTTGAACCAATTAGCTAATACATTAATAGTGTCACTAATATTTTCCAAAAGTTCTGGCATGTCATATGCTGAAATAACCACTGACGTATCATCTGTGTACTGTATGATATCTCCTTTAATATTATTGTTGGCCATATCATTTAAAAAGATTAAGAAGAGGGTATTACCTAATGAGGATCCTTGTGGCACTCCTGGTTTTATATATTCTGGCTGAGATCTTATTCGTTTTTCATCTATTTTTATTTCCACGGTTTGCTCTCTGCCTTCTAGAAATGATTTTAACAGGTCTAGATTCCATAAACTTTGAGCTTTTCCAGAAGGAGTTCATGGTTGACAGAATCAAAAGCCTTTGATAAATCCAAGAAGATACCTGCTACTTTTTTCTTCTTTTCCAGACATTGAGTTACACACCTCACAAATTTTTACATCGCTGATGTTGCTGACCTACCAGGTCGGTACGCATGCTGACAATCTGACAAAATTTGACTGCTATGTAGATGACTCATAATGGATTCAGACATTACAGATTCTATTAATTTAGATAAAGTGGGCACAATAGTTATTGGCCTATAATTTTTGACGTTACTGTATGATCCTTAGGCTTTCTTCTGAAACTCCCTTGTGCTACGGGATCGTAATGCCTGTGTTTACGGTTCCAGGAACACCCTCCGGGTTTATACCTGAGTAGTTGAACAGAATCCGGGCACAACTGATGACCGTGACGGTTCACAAGGACACCATAATATCTACTTGGCTACTTACCTGCTTGACTAATACCGGACGGAAGCAACAACCAGGCAGCACGGCGGGGGGCTGTAGACGAGACTGCCAGGAGATTGCGGTATTTCCGGACGGGAACAGTGTGGAAAATGACTTTGGCCTGACCTTACGACCTAGTTTCTTTGTTATTAAATAAATTTCTTATGTACCTATTTTAAATTGTCTTTAACTTATCTCTTAGCTTATCTTTATCTTTTCTCTCTTACTTTGTCACCATCTGTGACAAATGGCTTTTGTTCTCCTTTGTTTTTATATAATGGAGTAACACGTGATTTCTTTAACATTTCTGGATAACAATTGGACTTAAGAATGTTATTAACGAGAAATAGGATGTGATCACATAGATACAACAAAATTTGATAAAAGAAGTTTCCTGATATGTCAAACAGGTCCTTAGTATGAGAGTTATGTATTTTAAGTTTAGCCAGTTTAATGAAGTATTCCCTAGATATACATTGAAATTGAAAATCGGGCTGGTGACATGTAGAGCTCTTTAAGAATGCTAATGACTTATCTAGGTTGGGTTGATTACTGAGTTGAATATGATTTCCTATCGACATGAAGTGATTGCTTATATGGTCTGGAATATTTTCATTTAAAATTTGTTTGTTAGATTCGTTATCTACTAAGTTCCAGTTCCATTCCTTTATAACCTTGTATCCTCTTTAATTATTCTCCATACTTCTCTTTTAGGATTTTTTGACTTTTGAATGCGCTGTCCTACATATTCTTTCTTTTTCTTTTGAATAGATTCATCACGGTACGCTACTTTTTTGCTAATTAAACAATTAATTGAAAGTAGTTCAGGATATTCCACACAGGGATCCTAGTGTGGGATCAGGACTATGTACTTACGTCACTGTTGGGTGTTACGCGATCACCAATCCGCCTGCCAATGCCTTCTACAGGCTGATGATGATGATGATGATGATTGGTTAATGTTTGACATTAACGATCGTCTCGCTAGCGTCTTGATAACGACAGATGTTCGTGCTTGGACCTTTGCGCTTCTTCAAATTTCGAAAACTGGATTTGTTGGGCAATTTTCTTTGGAATACAAGATTTAGAGATAAAAGAGACCAGAGGCTTACCATGAGCTCTTATAGCGATTCAGTTCAAAAATTAATCAGTAGGTACAATATATTGGTTCGTCGTTGAAATTCGTCATCATTGAATAACTTTAATCGCAGAAGTCTACAGACCTACTGCTACTGTGCCATTAAATATAGCTGCGGACATCACGGAACCGATATTTTGTACTGAATAGTTTTTGAACTGAATCGCTATAACAGCTCATCATGGTAACCCCTCAGCTTTTGACAGTGACCTTTCTTCTTCTATCGTATCAAGGTTCTTGCATAATATAAAAGGGGTCAGATGTTTTCGGCCCAAAAAGTTGTCACCACTATGGCGCGGTCTGATGCAGTGTTGTGGTCGGCTTTGTGCATGAACTTGGGCAATTGGGCCAATCTAGTAAGTGCGGCATAGTCTGGCAGGGGGCATCACAGTCGCACTCTTGCGTACTTGGGTCTTGGTTCGCGTACTTGCTTAAATTGTGTTTACACCGTTCCACTTGTGTTCACAGTCTGTTAAGGGACTTCCGGACAGTGACCCTGACAATGGCCGAGTGACCAATGGTGTATCGAGAGTGAGTACTTATTTAAATCTAATTGTTACCTACTGCTAGCGTCATCTGTTGAATCTTTTCCCAACCATTATGTAAGCTCAGAGTCATCTAGCGGAATTTCCCGAAAGTTGCAACGTTCTTTTGTCTTCCACTGAACCATAGTAAAGTTTAGCGACATCTAGTGGAATTTTCCAGAAGCTGTAACAGTGCAACTCCTTAGCAGCAAGAAAAAAATATTATAAGCAACTAATGTTCTAAATTGAAACCAGTAGCGTCATCTGTGTTGAAAATACGAACAAATAATTAAATTTCGCTACTAAAGAAAAGATAACTGTAGGTGCTTATTAATAATCTTTATGTTATTTTGGAACCCTGTATTCCACAATATGGAGGTGGGCGTTGATACTTGCGACACAGTATATTTTTTACTTCTAACATCATCGTTTTTCAATTGTTTCTGTACAATGTTAATTGTTCCAAATAAAGATTATTATTATTATTACTCAAATAGCTACGTATGTTTCCATGGCTGTAGCGTTTCCAGACTGAGAATATTTATACCCCTTCATCTTCTCCCGTGGATATTGTACAAGCTGACTAAATTGATTACACCACGACATGTGCAGCACTATCTTAGGTAGGTACTGCGATCACCAATCCGCCTGCCATGCGATGTGATTATGACAAACCCTCCCGTTACGGGGGAGGCCTATGTCCAGCAGTGGACTTCTACTGGCTGATGATGATGGCGATGATGAATTATTGATGATGTATGTCTTTACGAAATAGGCAGAACCGACCATATAAGTACCAAAAGAAGAAACGTATGAGTTTCTAAAATGTAGAGTCTCAATAAGACCTAGTTTTACCAAGCAATTAACACGAGCACATCGTGTAGTGTAACACGAATTTAGTATACCGGTTTTAAGCTCAAAGTCGCGCAGCGGGCTATGGAGAGAGCTATGCTAGGAGTTTCACTACGTGATAGAATCCGAAATGAGGAAATCCGCAGTAGAGCCAATGTCACCGACACAGCTCTCAGAATTAGCAAGTTGAAGTAGCTCGAAGAACTGATAACCGTTGTGGAATAAAGGTTCTCGAGCGGCGACCACAAACCGGACGATGCGGTAGAGGAAGGCCCTCCACTCGATGGACTAAATACATTATAAACGTAGCAGGAAGTCGGTGGATGGAGGCAGCAAGACCGGTCGTCATGGCATTGTTAGGGAGAGGCCTATGTCCAGCAGTGAACGAATTTAGGATCTATTAGTAATTCGAAAACTGCCTAAAAAAGCATCTATAGTAACTCCAAAGTCCACAGATCATAATCATGGGATCTATCAGTAACTATTCACTTCTACAGGCTGAGGATAATGATGATGATAGGTTTTACTAATAGAGCCTCAGAGATTACAACATAAACTTCATGGTAATGAATCAATCAGCCAACTATCCCAATAGAGCAAATGGCCTAAAAGCAATTACAATACGGCCTAGGTCATAAATATTCCACTACAATATTGCCTGCGTTTGTCACTAGGATGGATAGTCTTTCATGCCTGTTTTAAGTGCATCACACACGTAACAGATGCGGTAATATTTTATATGCGTATATAAAAATTTATCACATCTGAAGATATCACACACGTAGCAGATACGATAATATACGAAAATTATACATTCACGCGGAAACCTTCAAACTGTATTCTATTTCAATATGTATATACACAGATATCATCTGTCCATCTTTTGATATATGTCGGTGCCTACAGATGCTTGACGGTAAAATATAAGTGATCTGCTACGTGTGTTGCTCCTTGAGTTTAGTATAGAGAGCGATATGGACAGATATGCGCTCAGATACAGATATCTTACCGCATCTGCTACGTGTGTGACAAACTTTACTGACACTGTCCTTCGAATTGTAATATTGCTGGATAGGTATGTGTAGTGGTTAAGGTACCATGGTACTCGTAGTTCCTACTGATACCCAGGGAATCCTAGTGTGCGATCAAGACTATACGTATATGCGACTGTTGGGTGTTATACGCTTGGCAGGCGGATTGGTAATTGCAGTTTGGTGTTGAGTACTCATGTGGATGCTGTTGCCCATCCGCTGGTGTAATCCCTTAGTCGGCTTTTATTATATCCACGGGAGGAGATGGAGGGGTCTAGTCTTAGGCCGGATATACCACGCAAAGCCGTGCGATGGCAAATAATAAAAAAACAACAAACCTCAGAAAATGTGCTGATTATTAATTAGGAAGTGTGCGTGATGGCATTGTATGCTGTATCAGAACTACGATTTCAATTAGATTTCTGTGTGAAATAATGCATTTTGTGTATGTAAATCAGTTTCGTGTCAGTTTTATATGAAAATTAACATATTTTCTAATGGGAAGTAATACTATTATACCCTAGTAGCAAACCCGTCGAACTCCGTTTCGCCACCAGATGGCTTCGTTTTACTTTGCTATAAACCTCACGGAGCCCGAGACCTTTCCAACGAATGCAAAACCGTGGAAATCGGTTCGTGCGTTTTGGAGTTATAGCGTCAGGAAGGAAAACCCAACTTATTTTTATATAGAAGAAGATTAACATTACCCGACTATTATATTACCCGTGACAATATTATTAAATATCTTCTTTTATTTATGGCCTATGATGAGTCTTTTTAATTTTGCCAGTGTCAAGTAGGTACCTACTTATTATTGCTTTAATAAAATAATATCAAATTGCTCAAGTGTTGTTGTGTGTTGTTGGTTGAAGTGTTGTGTGTGTGTGTGAGTAGCCTCGTCAGTTCACGTTTTAGTAAAAAGCGGTAGTTTTGGTAAAATATTGGTGGAAAATTTCCACCTATTTGAAAATCACATATACCGGGAGTAAAAAGACTACTCCCGAAAACTGAAACAGTGCATTCAGACCATGATTCTGAAAATATTTAAGCTGAAAAACCACGATAAAAAAATGCTTACTTTTGGTCCGCTTTTTTCGTGTTTTCTTTATAAGTATCCATAAAATATCGTTAAAGGAACACAAAAACCTATTTTCCATCATTAAAAACACGTTAATAAATAAAAACGTCAAAAAAGCAATGAAAAGCACATGAGAAATATCGGCCCCACGGGTCGATCAGCTGACCAAGAGCGTTGAACTTGCGTGGCCGGAATAAATGCGTACATTGCTGGCTGACAAATACGATACGAAACGAAAAAAAAGTTTTCTCCTGTATGAATCACCTCTCAGGCGAAAGCTATTTTATATAGCTATGATATAGGTAGCTTTACCGGTACCTTCAGTATTCGGGAGCTGTCTTTTTACACCCCGTATACTTATTTAATATCACCACCATCAGGGGTGGACCGTGAGTTTGTGAGGCCTTGGGTAATACTACTTAGGGGCCTACCTAATTAAGTACCTAGTGGCCATTTTGACAAAAAACTGTTTTCTATAATGTTTTAATTCACAATTTTGTCCATTTTGACTTCAATGGGCGCTGGGGGTCCTTTATATTCACGGGGCTGCAGTGCAGCCCAAAAAGCACTTATATATCCGCCCCTGACTATATACCATTGTACTCTTAGGCCCACATCTCTAAATTATTTTAAAACTACACTGAAAGTTAAGAAGGCGTAATATGTGATTTTGCACAACAAAATCGGTTTATAACTCGGTATGTACGGGTTCTACGAGTTAAATATTTTGGAATATGAAAATTTTATATTTTTGCATTTATTTTGTAAAGTTGAAAACACGATATGTAAAAAAAACCTCGATAGTTTTATTTAATGAAAAATCCTTGTTTCCCACACGTTTTGAAAGAAATCTCAGGAACCCTACGGTTTTTTAAGATAAATTTTACTACAACAAGTAGGTAATAACTATTTATTCTTATGCTAAAATCAGTTTTTTGATAAACACTTTATTTTCGCCATAATAAACAAAAAACTTCATTTTTGTGCACGACACTCGCTAGCGCGAGCGAGATGGCGCGCGGGTTATCGCGTACGTTAAAGAGGGAGCTAATTTGTAGTATAGTGCCCTCTTAACAGAGTCGAGACTGAATTGTGAATTGACAGAAAGTTGGTATTCTGCTCCCTTATAAAAAACAATTTAGTCTACTTTCAATTCACGGTGACTACCATTAGAGTAGGATAGTTATATATTTATAATTGGAAAGAGTAAAGAGAGACTCCATCTACAATGCTAAAATTAAAGAAAAAACTTTGAATAATTCAAGTTTCGGTCACATTTCGATCAATCACATTACAGTGTTGTATTTTATGTTACAAGATCACACAAGATCGAAACATGATCCGAACTCTATTTTAACTATGAGAATTGGGCCTCTGTTTTCTATAATGTTTAAATTCTCAATTTTGACCATTTTGACTTCAATGGGAGCTGGGGGCCATTTATATCCACGGGGCCCTGGGATGCAGCCCAAAAAGCCCTTATATAGATCCTCCGATAGATAGCTTATATAATAAAGAGCACAATGGTAGTCTACCATTGTGCTCTTTATTATAAGCTCTTTTTTACACCGAATAAAATGCCAACAGAATTACACAACATTACTCAATCTTCTTAAACAGCTTTTAGACGTCAATTGTTGGACGTACCTCCATAGTGGGGGGTTTTGCCATAATCACCATGCTTGGCAGGCGGATGATCGCAGTTTGGTGTTATGCACTCAGGTGGATGCTGCTGCTGTATATTACTCAATAGACACTATAAGTTGAAATAAAAATGTACGTCTTTTTCGAAAAAGCTTCAAAATTCCTGAAACTTGTGGACTTGATTAAGAAATGCTATAAAATGATATATTGGCATGAAACAATACGTCATTATGCATCTTTATGCATTATGCAATGTTGAACAAAGTCGGAAGTCGCTTTCATGTTATATATTAGGTGTAAAATGTAGTTTATGTTTTATGTTTATAACATGTTATATGGTAAAGTTTGTTTGTAGGAAGGTATAATGATATTCTTGCGCGATGATTCTGGCATCTGATGATATGATCTGATGATGGAGGTGGAAGTCAAACGGAACTCCTCGATAGTGCAACGAAAAATATTACCGACAGTTTTATGACAAATTGTCAGACATGCAATTTTACTAAAGAATAGAATAGAAAGTACCCTTTATTGTACACCTTAAGATAAAATAAACAAAACTTAACATGGTAATTAAAAGTAGAATGGGCGGTCTTATCGCTCAGAAGCGACCAGACAACCTTTGGATGGAGAGAGATCTGTAAGATTAAAAGAATAGCCTTAAACAAAGTCAAAGTCAAGTCAAAGTCAAAAATAACTTTATTCATTGAAATCACAAGGATCATTTTGAATCGTCTTATATAAAATTAAATTACTCCTGTTCCAACGCGACCAAGCCTAGAAGAATCAGGCAACAAACTCGGCTTGGCTTACATAAATGGTCCGTCTTACCACTAGGTGACAAGCGCCTGTGTGGTGCCTCGGAGCAAGAAGTTGCTGATACATAGTAAATGAGAACTTAAAAACCTTAGGAAGGTAGTCAAAAGTAAATAAACATCAGCAAAAATATGCAAGACAGCACACGCTACGCTTCTTATACTTATAAATAATAATCTAATACAAACATGTAAATAGGAAAGTACAGATATTGCAAATTTCCATTTTAGCAATCGAGGGGCAGAGCGACGTTTATCATTAATATAGTCATCAAAAGTGTAATACGCTTTCTTAATTAGATTCATCTTTATGTAGGATTTAAATCTTCGAATAGGAAGTTTAAATGCACCTTCTGGAAGTTTATTATAGAACCGTACAGAATTCCCCATAAAAGACCCACTTACTTTCTTTAATCGAAATTTTGGTATATTTAGTTTGTGTTTATTTCTCGTGTTAATACCATGCACGTCACTTTTTATTATAAAACTATCCAAGCGTTTATGTGTATGTAATAATATTTCATAGATATATTGCGATATTACTGTAAGAATATTGATTTCTTTGAAACGCTCCCTCAAGGAGTCACGCGACTTCATTTTATAAATGGCACGTATTGCCCGTTTTTGTAAGACAAAAATAGCTTGGATATCTGCTGCTTTACCCCACAGTATGATACCATATGACATAACACTATGGAAGTAGCTAAAATAAACAAGCCTAGCTGTAGCTTCATCAGTAAGCTGCCTTATTATACGAACTGCATATGCAGCGGAACTAAGTCTACCAGCAAGAGCCACAATTTGTGGTGCCCATTGCAACCCTGCATCAATATTAAGCCCTAAGAAAATGGTAGACTTGACAAGATCAAGTGTCTCCCCATTTATTTTAATATTAGTTGGATAATGTTTTTAATATTAGTTTGATAAACGTGTACACATACACATTTACATTAAAGTAATTAAGGATAAAGATAATTTATTTGTTTTGAATATGGTAAGGTAAAAAGGTAGTTGTGCAAAATTATTTATAATGGATCAAAAAATTTGCAATTGAATGTGATTGGAAGATTTCTATGCTGGAAACATTTTGTATACAATACTTTTTCGATGCAAGAGTCGAACCCGCACTATTTTGTTTATGTGCGTAGGTTTATTATTGGATGATTCGTTGAAGTGTTTGTTTGTGTGTATTTGTAAAGGGTTGTCTTGAAGAAATCGCTTATAGCGATAGGGCCCATTGTACTGCTATTTTTAATAAATCCTAGTAATTCCAGTTGAACAATAAAGTGTTATTTGTTATTTTTGCGTATTATGTCATATTGTTGGTCTAAAAACCATTGAGAAAAAAAATAACGTAATTATCTAGATAACTAGGTACCTACCTAGGTTAGGTCCAACAGCATCTCAATGAAGCTGACTGATGCTTACCTATATACATTTTCTTCAGAGGAAAATTGTTGAGGTCATCAGAACCAATTTTTCAGTAGGTCAAGGATTTTTATATGATTATGTTTTTATAATTTAATATAATTTTAATAATTTGTTTTAATCTTTTTTTATATGTATATAAAGGCTTTTTAGGCCATTTAGGCTACATTCTATTGCCCATACATTTTCATCAATGCTTTTCAATACATTCCCACCTACTTCATACAACCTTCCCCCAGCTAGAGGTATGACGGGTGGAGGGGCGCGGGAAAAGCTACCCACCCCCATCCATTCAGTTCAGACCGCGCTCAGCGCCCGTGGAGGCTGCACGTCTCGCCCGAAATGTCATTTTGAAACAAAAAACAGTGCACCGTGATTGGCCGGAAAAATGACAAAATACAACTTGATTTTTGCGGTTTTGCTCGCTGTGTCGCTGGCTGTTGGTAAGTGAATTTGCTATGTACTGCTGTGTTTAAAATAATAGTGTTTGTTGTGAATATGTAGGTTGAATTAAGTGGGTCTATTGTTTTGTTTATGTAGAGCGGTTAATATCGATTTGTAATAGATTTTCATATGAATGTTTGACATTGGAATCAAATAATAGAATTAACAACATTATGCTTAAAAAGAATTTGAAATACACCTAAAGCCTACGAACAATTTACCAATTTTGTTTTAGAATTAATTGTCTTACTCTTAATATAGAGAGAATAATTAAAATAAAAAAGTCTACAGAGTAGTTTTGGTTGTAAGGCAATATCAAAAAAAACATTAAAATAAAAGCGGCCTTATGGGAGAATAACGCGCACGAAACCGCCAGTGACAGCTAGTTTATTAATAAGTCAGTGTCATCTAATGGCCATTTTCACAGATTGATACATTACTTTTCAGAAAATGAAATCCAAGATCTTTCGGCATTCTCTACAGGATGTTTCAAAATATTAAATCTTCTATTTTAAAAGCTGATTCCTTTACACAACTTATTAGGGAACAACTTTTTATTTTACGCCTTTCAGATATTACAATTAAATTAATAAAATGAGTATTAAATTTTATTTCTTTTTAAATACTACTGCATTAGTATATATTTAAAAAGATAGTATATATTTACTATTCTTTTTGTTATACAAAACAAAAACTTCAAAAACTACTACTAACTACTAGTAGTATAACATCAAACTTAAATAAATGCTGGACATTTTACACAACATTATCTAGCCCCAAGCTAAGCAGAGCTTGTGTTATGGGTACTAGACTAGATAACTGATATACTTAATACAATACATTACATTTTTATTATACATAGAAAATACCCAAAACATCATGAACAAATATCTGCAGATCGTACAAATATTTGTTCCGAGGCGGGAATCGAACCCGCAACCTCTTGCGTCGCAGACGGACCTTCGCCCGTCGCGCCACAGAGATCGTATTTAGTCACATGGTACCCACAAGATTTCAAATTCTTATTAAAGTGATTATTTCAGAATTGTTTAATTTAAATAATATAAATTTGACTAATTTTCGGGAATAGAATCATTCAGAATCGGGGTACATGTAATCTTTCATGATCCACTTCACCCCCTTTCGGGGTAGCTTAATATTATCATAATTATGGGGCATCTTGTATCACTCATTCTACACAAAGTTCGTAAAACGGGTCTCTAAAATAATTAAATCAAAAGCATTCATTGAACGACAATGTTTAATTAGCCCTCGAATGTTTTATTAATTAATTCCCACTTAATTAAGTTTTATAACTCGTGTAACGATCTGTCGTTCAACAAAGGTTTACTTACAAAAGTTTCAAGAAACAGAGGCCTTACCATGAGCTCTTATAGCGATTCAGTTCAAAAACTATTCAGTACAAAATATCGGTTCCTTGATGTCCGCAGCTATATTTAAAGGCACAGTAGCAGAAGGTCTATAGACTTCTGCGATGAAAGTTATTCAATGATGACGGATGTCAACGACGAACCGATATTTTGTATTGAATAGTTTTTGAACTGAATCGCTATAACTTTTCATTAAAATAACTTTTCATTTAAAAAACCGACTTCCGCCATTGTATTCGACTAAATATCTGGATGAAAAAAATTTATGAAAAAACCATAGTGGTGAAAGGGTTATGATACTTTCTGAATGCAAATGCTTGGTTTGTTGCTGAAAATAATTCCTCATGGATTCCATCATCAGAACTGGATTTTGAAAATGGGACCAATCTGGAAGTATATCTATTCAAATAAAAAAAGAATTTTTCAAATCGGTTCATAAACGCCGGAGATATGAGGTAACAAACATAAGAAAAAAAAAATATAACTGAATTGAGAACCTCCTTGTGAAGTCGGTTAATAAGAGCTCATGGTAAGGCCTCCGTATTTCACTTTATTTGGGAAAAACTAGGTTGGTATACTCTACGAATCACACTTAGTCTTATACATATTATAAATGCGAAAGTATTAGTACATATTATACAAGGGATCTAAACCACAGGATCTAAAAGGGGTGCAATTTTTGAATGTCACTGAGTAACTAAATATCATCAAAAAGGCCGCAAATCACCATTTTTCAGAAGATGTATTGGAAGAGGGAGGCACTTTAATTGATATCATGGGTACTTCCTTCCGGACCCATGGCACAACTACTATGCTCAACTGATTGAGCCGTGGGTACTTTTGATTCCCTTCTACACAACTAGTTGGTCCGTTAAAAATGTACCTATAGCCCAACTGACAAAAAATCGAATCCCTGGTTGTGCCGTGGGTGCTTTTGAGACACAACTGATTGATCCGTTGGGAAAAGAATGTACATGGCTCAACTGACGAAAATTAGACGCAAACGGCCGTACCTACACTGCCAACAGCTACATTCTATATGTCATTGTATCGTTTTTCACAAAATTACCCTACTTAAATCTTTGCCCTTAAATAGGGCAGTGTCACAGTATAAATAACAGGTGTATCACAGGGCGGGGGGCTCTTACAGCGAGCACAAGGTCGTGTCTTTGTGTCAATAAGGCTGTACACACGCAAATAGGTCTAGACAAGACCCAAGCGAGACTTTATAGCGTCTATTCTTGAGGTTGGTTTATGGGACCAGTTTGCCCCATAGACTAATTAGTCTATGGAGTAGATACTTTCATATACTTATAAACGAATAATAGAATTAATTCATTTTTAGGGTTCCGTACCCTCAGGGTAAAACGGACCCTATTACTAAGGCTCCGCTGTCCGTCCGTCCGTCTGTCACCAGGCTGTATCTCATGAACCGTGATAGTAAAGACAGTAAATATTTAAGGGGGCTCCCATACAATAAATGTGATTTGTTTTGCCGTTTTATAGATAATGGTACGGAACCTTTCGTGCGCGAGTCCAACTCGCACTTGACCGGTTTTTGTACTTATACAACATTCTTTAGCAATCCCCCCTGATGTGGTATATCGTTGAAAAGGTCTTGTTAAATGATTGTTTTGCTACACAATTTTTTACCTAGTTCAAGCGTCAGCAAGATTTGTCCCACCAATGTCATGTTTACGTAAAGCTTGCAAACGATGGAGAATGATCGGTGTTTTTAAAAAAGAAAAAAAACATACTATGTGCATTATACTATGTTTAACGGGCATTAAAAAAACAACTATAGCAAATTAAATAAAAAAAATTAAGTATGGAATGGAGAGAAGCTCAATAAGAGTTATAACTTTTCATTTAAAAAACCGACTTCCGCCATTGTATTCGACTAAATATTTGGATGAAAAAAAAAATGATGAAAGAACTATAGTGGTGAAAGGATTATGATACTTTCTGAACGCAAATGCTTGGTTTGTTGCTGAAAATATCAAAATCGCCATATGTATGCCTACAATATTTGAGGAGTTCCCTCAATTCCTCATGGATTCCATCATCAGAACTGGGTTTTGAGAAAAATGGAACCCATCTGGAAGTATATCTATTCAAATATAAAAAGAATTTTCCTAATCGGTTTATAAACGCCGGAGATATGAGTTAAAAAAAAAAAAACAACTGAATTGGGAACCTCCTCCTTTTTGTGAAGTCGGTTAAAAAAGGCTCTAACGGAAAACCAGCGTAGGTTGTTTACGACCTGTATATGCTGAGTTAAGGGGCATTTTTAACCGACTTCACAAAAAGGAGGAGGTTCTCAATTCGGTTGTATTTTTGTAACAGCATACTTCTTATTTTTTTTATCACTGTTTTTTTTTCTTTTATTTATTAAATCTATGTCTTGTTGTTGGAAATAACACTTTTTCTATTTTATTCTATTAAGTACCTAAGGGTAAGAGGTGTTAGGTTGGGGGGTTTGTTTGTTAGTTTACAATTTATACAACATTATAACCATTGTAATCCATAATTGTGAACTTTTCTGTTTTAATCCAAAAATCTAACTAAGAAAACTCAATTTTCCTGAGAACCACGTGCATTGTGAGGCTTTTACTAGATCAGGCATTATATAAAGCGTTATACAATGGTAACTGATTTCCCAGTGAACAAAGGCTGTATCTACTAAGAATGGTACCTACCCATTTATTTTGTCACTAGCTGTGCCCCGCAGTTTCATCCGCGTGAACAATGATGTAAATGTATGATGATGATAAAAAGTAGCCTATGTGTTAATCCAGGGTATAAGGTATCTCTATTTAAAATTTCACTCAAATCCGTTCAGCCGTTCGAGCGTGAATAAGTAACAAACATACTGACAAACTTTCACATTTACAGGTTGTAAATGCCAAAGTTTGTGAGTGTGTTGTGTGTGTTGTGTGTGTGTGTGTGTGTGTGTGTGTGCGCGCGTGTGTGTGTATGTGTGCGCGCGCGTGTGTGTGTATGTGTGTGTTTGTGAGTGTTGTAGTATGTGAGTTGTAAGTTAGGGTTATGTTTGTTTATGCATATTATGTATTGTAAGTACCTAATGTATGTATTTATTTATTGTTAGTGTGTATCTGGTATAATATTGTTCATGTATGTTTACTTAATTTATAAAATTTATTATTGTGAAACTATACCTAAGTACTTGAAGTACTATCTAATTCTTTTTAACGTATTATGCACCACCTACATAATTTTATCCGCATTACACAAAGGTTAGCTGGTAGAGAATGCTTCCTAGCATTAAGTTCGCCTATGTACATGATTTGTTTTTTGTGCAATAAAGAATATTCTATTCTATTCTATGTTAGATACCTTATACCCTGGATTAACACATAGGCTACATAATATATTATATTCCTGAGGGCTATTACGAGATTTTCATTGCAACAATCGATTTATGAGTCGCGTGTATTCAATGTGACTTCTAATCAATGTGAATCTAGTAATGAATCTGTGCTGAGGCCCAATTCACTAACTAAAAAATAGTTAAAATAGAGATCGGATCATGTTTCGATCTTGTGTCGATGTCTTAAATGTTAGAAATGGTATTCTCATAACATAAAAAATACAACACTGTAATGTGATTATATCGAAATGTGACCGAAACTTGAACGATACAAAGTTTTTTCGTTAATTTTAGCATAAGTAGATGGAGTCTCTCTTTACTCTTTCCAATTATAACTATCCTACTCTAATGGTGGTCACCATGAGTAGACTAAATTGTTAATTATGAGTGAGCAGAATACCAACTTTCTGTCAATTTACAATTCAACCTCGATTCGGTTAACTTTCAGTGTAGTTTTAAAATAACTTAGAGAATTGGGCCTCTGTTTCTATCGACTGTGCGGCACAGAATAATTAAATAGTAAGTAGGTATGTAAGTCATGATAAAAAGCTCACAACTCGCAAATTTATAGTTGTAACATGTAAATGTATAAATATAAATAAAATATAAATGTGTAAATGTATGGTTGTAAGTTGTAGTAGCAATGCAAAAGTCGTAATACTTACGCCCTCAGGTGCCAGAAGAGACACAGCTTGCGTTGTTGGCGATAAAAACCGATATATCACGTCCCGTGCCTTGAGTTTTCCTCTATGGTTTTGACATCCTACATCCTTGGACTACAAATAGGGAGAAGTAGAATGGGGAGGGGGGAGGACCTTAACGGTCAGGTACTTGAAGTCCAACCATCATTAAACTACGGAATGATGAACCGAAACTAACCCAACAAAACCCGGATAACAAAAGCTGAATCCATTTCCTTCAAAAACAAAGTATTACCAAAGCACGGTTGAACGGTCACTTCCAATTGTCCCGAACCGTTGGACCCGGATCGAGTTCTCGGATACAAATTATAAAAGCCGGTCATAAATTAAAAATACACTTTTTATGTTTTTCGGTTGCAAAACATATACTATGGGAGACAATCGTAACTTAAATACAGTTAGTTTAGTCCGATTTTCTCATACCGGATAAAAAACAATCAATTGAAAAAGCCGGGTAGATTTTGTTGGACATTTAAATAAGTACTATCATGGTGGGTTAATTGTTACCGTTTTGAAATCGACCTGGTTTTAATTTTTGTTATGAAACATGCAAAATATAATTAAAAAAAAAAATTACGACCTCTGTGGTGCGGCAGGCGAGTAGCTGGCTGAGATGCAAAGGTTCCAGGTTGATCAAAAATATTTCTTACGGTATTTAATATAATATTTTTTGTAAAAATACTTGTTGACATTTATTTAATAAAAAATATATTAACAAAAATTAATTTTTTTATTAGTTTGGGAGGTATTGTGGCTTTCACTTCAAAATCCATAATTAAATACCACATTATATAATTATGGATTTTTAAGTGAAAGCCGGGCGAGTCTTAACCTGTTTCCTGACCGATAAAAAAAGCCGGTTGTTAGCCAAATCTAGTCCCAAATGATGTAGAACCGGATTAATCGTCGGGATGAAACTTGTTCCATTTGAATTCGATTAGTTTGGCAAAGTTTGAGCAAAGATACATGTCCCGGGTTCATCCTCAAACTTGAATGTGGTTTGTATATAAACCACATTCATATCTTTATCATCATCATCATCATCAGTCTGTAGAAGTCCACTGCTGGACAGGTGGTTGCATTAACCCTCAAAACCTCCAACCTAACATGGCGGGCAAGTAGCCGGCTGACACGCAAGAGTGCTGGTTCAATTCCCGCTGACCATGGTAGTTTCTTTATACACACGACACAGGGGATCCTAGAGTGGGATCAAGACTATTTATGTGACTGTTGGGTGTTATGTGTAATGTTATGTTATAAAATTTATATAATTAGTACTAAAGTTATAATACTTATAACATTGCTACTCCCAAGAAGTTACAAGATAAAGTTTCCAACTATCGGCCCTGTTTCCCAACGGGACCAAGTATAGATAGTTCTTTGCTGAGACACAGCACAGTATAGAAATCTAAATTAATATCTTTTGCAAGCAGTAACAACACTACCGACTCACTTTTAGTAGGCAGTAGTAGAGCTCTTTTTAAATGAGTTCGTCCGGGGAAGTACTACCACCACACTGTAGTGCTCGTATTGCTGTATTTCGGTTTGAAGGGTACGGATGCCGGTGAAATTACAGGCACATGAGACATTTCATAGAATAGTTTTTTTTTTAATTCGTTTATAGAAATCGATGTCTGCAATACGATCGCCGATTGTAGAACATTAACTGTAGGTTTATTGTCCTCATAAAGCTATTATTATGAAAAACGCGTTTTCCCGGAGATTAAACATAGCTGATCGATTTTTTGCCCCCAAAATCTCCCATTTTAATCAGAGAGCTGTTTTCAAGATCTCAAAACATAATATACATACAAATATTGCTCATTTAATAGTATAAGATGATTATTAGAATACTTCGACGAAGAGTCTTGTGCCGGCTCCATCCAACGACTACTATATAATCAGGACAAAGGCCGTCTTACACTTCGTGTTCACCACTCGAGAACCTTTATTCAGCAGTGATATTCAAAACTGGTAGTACTGCTTGTAATATACATTTTCTGTGCCTTTTGTAGTTAGGCACGCCCTAGGGGCAGCTTAGATAAACTTGTTCTATTTCAATAACCTACTTTTGTTACTTACGAAGTTAGTCTAAGAGCTTTGTTCCTATATATTATACCTACATGAGCACTTTGGGACTTAGTGATAGTTTGTTGTGTAAAATAATCTTTTAGAGGGCCTAGTCTAGTAATGTTACAATGGGAAGTTTTCTGACAGCTGAAAGAAAATAGTTCTAAATCCATGCATAGATGGCGCAGTCCAGATATGGTTGTCTAAATTTTGTCGGTCAGCCACCAACTGTCAGTGTCACTGACTTCACTCGCTCATGCTGTTCGTTGGTGAAGTAAAGTAAGTATCTACGTAAAGTTTTCTTAGTAAAGTAGACTTGAAAAACGAGCTTCGGAATCGCAACGTGAAACTTGAAGGAAAAAAAGAGAAAACAATGAAAATTTCTTCTCTGCGGTGCTTTTGCAAAAACTTCAAAGACACAACCATATCGAGTCACCGCCATCTACCGGAATTTTAAGAACTATTTTTTCTTTTTAATTGCCTTCCTGAAAACTTTGGCAATTAAAAAGAAAAAACAGTTCTTATAAATCCAGTAGATAGCGGTGAATCGACATGGTTCTGTCTTCTAAAGATTTTGAAAAAGCACCACAGAGAACAAATTCTCTGCAGATAACTTAAAAGCATACAACACTAACAAATATATCAGAATTTCAACAAAAACTTTTCAAGTGGATGTACTTCACCAACGGACGCGTACGAGCATGAGCGACTGAAGTCAGTGACACTGACGGTTGGTGGCTGACCGACAAAATTTTGAGATACTTTTTGGAAATTGTCCAGGAACATTCTAGTAAACTGCCATCAAATTACTAGAATATGACTTGACAGAAGACTTTGACGACTGGACATTGTTTGATTATATCAATAACTTGACATTGGAAAATTGAGTAAATTCTCAGATGCCATATAAAAAAAAAAAAAAAAGAACACCATATGGTTAATGTGTTTTTTTTCACATGAATATTAATCTCCTTTCGTGTACATTTTTGTTGTTTTATTTTCTTGAAACCCTCGCAACTAAAACCTGGCTACACCCGTGTACATTACACGGATTTTTGTATAGCTATACCTATACCAAAAAGCTACCATGGCGTGGTGTGTCCGTCCTAAGAATAGACCTCTCCTTCTTCTTAAGCTTTACTAAGGGATTACACCAGGGGCTGAGTAGCAGCACACAGACCGCTGCGATCACCAATCCGCCTGCCAAGAGTGGTGATTACGGAAAAACCCCCCATTGTATTTAAGAGGGCACTATTCTACAAATTAGCTCCCTCTTTAACGTACGCGATAACCCGCGCGATTTCGCTCGCGCCAGCGAGTGTCGTGCACAAAAATGAAGTTTTTTGTTTATTATGGCGAAAATAGTGTTTATCAAAAAACTGATTTTAGCATAAGAATAAATAGTTATTACCTACTTGTTGCAGTAAAATTTATCTTAAAAAACCGTAGGGTTCCTGAGATTTCTTTCAAAACGTGTGGGAAACAAGGATTTTTCATTAAATAAAACTATCGAGGTTTTTTTTATATATCGTGTTTTCAACTTTACAAAATAAATGCAAAAATATAAAATTTTCATATTCCAAAATATTTAACTCGTATAACCCGTACATACCGAGTTATAAACCGATTTTGTTGGGCAAAATCACCTCCTTAAGGCCTTCTTAAGGCCGGACTTCTATCTATAATGGACGTCGACGTAAGGCTGCTGATGATGATGACCATATCTAAGAGTCTCCCCTTACAAGGATTACAAAATTTATAATTTATCTCTGTTCTGTGCAAAGTATGTCATCATAAATAAACGCTGCACATTTCACACAACATTATCTAGCCCCAAGCTAAGCAGAGCTTGTGTTATGGGTACTAGATAAATGAATACTTAATACAATACATTACATAGATATGTATTTTTTATTACACATAGAAAATACTCAGGACACCCTGAACAAATATCTGCAGATCGTACAAATATTTGTTCCGAGGCGGGAATCGAACCCGCAACCTCCTGCGTCGCAGGCGAACCTTCGCCCGCTGCGCCACAGAAGTCGCCAAACATCATCATCATCATCAGCCCGTAGAAGTCCACTGCTGGAAATAGGCCTCCTGTTTTGTTCTTTCCGATAACATACGCCAAAACAAGACATAAGTTAATTTAGCTACCTATCCTATCCTACTAATATTATAAACGCGAAAGTTTGTGAGTATGGATGGATGTTTGTTACTCTTTCACGTAAAAACTACTGAATGGATTTTAATGAAATCTGGAATGGAGATACTTTACGCCCTGGATTAACACATAGGCTACTTTTCATGATCATCATCATCAATTTTCATCATTATTCACGCGGGTAAAACCGCGGGGCGCAACTAGTCTATTATAAGGTTTAAAAATAATTATATACAGTCTATCAAATAACAGTAACGAGCTCGTAGGTAAATAAAGATGGATGCTGTATTGGCACGGCATTGGCGCGTTTCCAAGCATCGATCATCCGCTGCGGATATCCGCTGACACACAGCCATCCGCTGTGCTGTCTAACCGACATGATGGCGACAAAACACATTGTTGTTTCACCTCAAATGCAACATTTATGTTGATGCGGTCCCTGCAGGGGTATTTCCCATAGGCAGCAACGTTTATGTGTCCGGCCGGAGAATAGACCCCTCCGTGTCCTCCCGTGGATGTACTAAAAGACGATTAAGGGATTTACGGTTTAAGACGATTTTAACATTTGTGTTTCTTGTGGACAAATAAAGGCCACAGCACACCAGCTGCGTATGCAGCACGTAACGTATAGACACGCGCATCTCTACGTATGTACACGCTTGCGTGCACGTCACGCAAGCGATGTGCCATGTCTTAAGCTGGGTACTCACTTAGCAGTGTAGCACGTAACGTATCAGATACGGTATCAAGTGAGTACGTAGGCACGAGCCCGCTGCGAACCGCTCGCGCGTGGAGCGCTGTAAGCTCGCAGTGACCCGCGATCACAAAGGCGGCTCGCAGTGTGCTCGTGGACGGCGTCACGACCGCTTGTGTAGTGAGTACTTACGCGCGAGCTTCAAACGAACATACGTATTCAATTATTACGATTTAGAACGATTTCTATCTTTGATAATTTCACTTTGCCAAAATCGACGTGGGCTTTTATAATTATCTAAAATATTATACATGAATATGAACGCAGCACCATTTGAGACATGTTGTCGGCGTGACGTCGTTGCGAGCACTGCGGATCCGGCAGCTCGTAGCTAGTGTTACAAAATTTCTACGAGGAGTGGCAGGCGTGGAAATAGAAAGAGTTGTTTAGAGAATCGTAGCCTGAATTATTTATTGGTTAGCTTATAAACTAGTTACAGGTGAGGTTAAAACTATTGGAGTACCAATTATACAATGTGAATCTTACAATTATGGACCCTTATTTCTTTATAAGCTAAGTTTACACATCCGGATACCAATTTCCTACGACCCACCAGACAAACGTGAGAAAACCTGGCTAGCTGAGCAGGTGGGTTCATAAGTAAAGGTTAGACGAAGATGAGACAAAGATTTTAGTTGTATTACTGATTCTAAATGGACTTCCTACCACGTAGGACATGAAAACTACTGAAGATCAATGGGGCGCCAGAACGGAGCTCTTTCAGAGCGTTAACCCGTTCAAAAGTGTATGATAGACCGAGGGAGACCCGTGGCTTTCGGTTTGGTTGCACTGGTAGAAAATGGAGTTACAGTACCGACTATCCAACGTAACGCGTGGCAGGGAAACGGGCCGCCGCGTGCGTCGACTCCACGACGCGTACTGTACTCGGCTGTGCACGTTCTCCGGGTTTCGGGTTTCGTCTCGGTCTAGTGTAGCGAGGCACTTAAGCCTCAGCCGACCACTAGACTAAAACTAGACACCTCCTGGAATTTGAGAAAACAAAATGTAAGAAAAAGCTCAAAGCCAGGCGGATAAAATAAAAACAGGGTTACAATACCGAGGGGCACTATGCGAAGGCCGTGAAAGGAAAATAAAATAAAGCAGAGAAAAAGGCTTCCCATAGGCTCCCTGGGTAGGTAGTATAATCAGGCAGCAGTATGCTAGAGGGCTTGGCCAGCTAGGATGCAAAGTATGGTTCTATGATAAAAGAACATGTGGTCGACCGATCTGTATCTCCTAGGGAGTAGAGATGGTCGATTCACCACGGCAAGCTTGATGACTTTGCCTAGCGGGATGATTAATGAATGCTTAATGGTTATTTGGGTTAATAACATGTGGTAAAAGGCACCTTGAAAAGAATACAGGCAAGCATTAAATGTGCCGGTGGCTGCTAGAGGCAGCATGAGGCTTGCTCTGTTTGCAGCTCAACCGGATGAATAAAGAAAAACGGAGGTAACCAGGCCGGGCGCACGTTGGCGATAGGCCATTCGTTGGTTCGATGCGAAGGGAATTCAATCGGCTTGAACAACGAAGAAATGGAACCGTGGGACTGTACCTTATTTGGGGGAGGCGTCTCGTGCTTGCTTCAACTCAGCTCGAAGGGAAGATGACCTGGCAAAGGTCGCCGGGGATCTTGTGGTCGCCAGGTGGTGGGCTCGAGGCGTGTCCCGAAGTCGTCTCGGCCGCTGTCCTAGGTTATTGTTGGACGATGGTGCAGTTGCGTAGTTTTGAGTGAAAGGCTGGAATTAGATTTCACAAGTTGATTCCACTGTTGGAATAGCGGACGGGGACCCGCCCCTCGCGGTCTATGGCACTCACGGTATCTTGCAAGCGGCACTGTATGCGGCACGAGATGGCTCCGAACAAGACCTCAGAGGCGCAGACGCGACTTATTTATAGGCCGCGTTGGCCGGATACGATTTTTAGAACATCTCCTAATAAGGTAATGTTCTTTCTCCAAAAATAACAAGACCACCGAGGCGATGACGTTTTCCGGATACGTGGCAGTTTTGTCTTTGACAGCTACTCATAGAGCTGTCTATGGAAAATTTGGTTACAAGGGATTCCTCAGGAATTACCATAACAAAATACACCGGATTTTTCTACAACCTGAAAAACTAATAAAAGTAGATATTTCCTGGAAGAAAAGAAGAAATCCCCATTTTAATTCAAAGATGTTAAGAGCGCCCTCTTGTGGCGAGGTGCGTTCTTGAACGCCCTCTGGAGAGAAGCGGCGGAACCAACAACGTACCCGTTCGCCATCTGTGGAGGAGTGTCCAAACTAAAATGTGGAAACAGATAAATCCGGGGAGGGGGTGTACAAAAAAATATTTGTTACACTAGATACGCGGAGGACCGTAGACGAGCCGTACCCACTTGCAGGTTGATACCGTATCTGATGCGTTACGTGCTACACTGCTAAGTGAGTACCCAGCTTTATACAGTTCCATAGATTACAACGTCATGGTACATCGACGTGCATATCTACGCCTAGGTGAACGCAGCCGGTGTGCTGTGGCCTTACATGTATTTTCTTTCTTTCTTTCTTTCTTTCTTTCTTTCTTTCTTTCTTTCTTTCTTTCTTTCTTTCTTTCTTTTCTGCTTTATGTCTTAGGATGACGGTGGTATTGCAATGCCTCGTAGGTTGCGTCCTAGGTGGACCTAATAGGTATTGAATTTGTTATGGGCTAAGGTTACCGCTCAACATTAGTTGGGCCATACGCCAGATCCATCTTTTAAAGAAAACAAAGCGTGGTAGTTATGGCAAATCCGTCAATTCCTTCCTCTGGGGGAAGCCTCGTCCAACCGTGGAAGTCTAAAGGCTGGTGATGATTATGACGAGCACTAACTATTATTAATTTATTTAACATTTTTAGTCGAGTAAACTTGGTGATAACTTTTCATTTTAAAAACCGACTTCCGCCATTGTATTCGACTAAAAATCTGGATGAAAAAAAAAATGATGAAAAAACCATAGTGGTGAAAGGGAGTATCATAACCCTTTCACCACTATGGTTTTTTCATCATTTTTTTTTTCTTGGCACATGAGACTTTTCATCTTTATGTCTCAGGGTCGACAGCGCGCCTGTTTTGCTTCTGATTTTTTTTGATACAATTAAGTACATTAATTTGAAGCATAATACAGCGGTACAAAAATGTTTATTTATGAGTTTTTTAATATGGCCACCCGATTTTTAGAGCAGCCATGACAGTCGAGTGACTTTGACAACTGACAGTTTGTGTCATTGACGCTCAACAAAACTGGTTCCTTGTGTGATTTCCTTGTGTGTGATTGCTCTCTTTGGCGAAGATAATCTTGAATGTACACTAACACGAAGCAATATTATGAAAAATAAACAATAACAAATGGTTTCTATATTGCTTAGCTATATTTATATATACTGTACATAGTGCAGGCCCAAGCTCCATACATTCATGAAACATCTCCTTCGAAAATTGCTGAGTTTTAGTCACTAGATAATATTCTAAAATCGTATCCCTGTTGTTACCTTTAGAGGTACGGAACATTAAAAACAGATAACGATGAACATCATTAAACTTTTAATTAACAGGAGTTTTCTTTTACAAAAAAAGCATACGACCTTTTTCACTGAAAAAAATACAAGCCCGTATTTGTTTACGACATAAACAAAATAGCTAGCCCTCAAGTCTTTAGAGGTAAATGTGCAAATTGCCACAGCCTCCGCACAGATACTGTTAAGATAAACAGACCCTCGGAACCCTTGTACGCAAATTACCAAAGTTGTAAGAGATTCTGGGAGTTTTGAGATTTCGGTGAGTTGGATACGTGATTTAAACGTGATTTTTGATACACGTGCAGCCTATGAATACCCCTAGAAGATTATGATAGATAGATAGATAGTAAGTTCTTTATTTCACAACTTAGATACTAGAACTGTACATAGGTAAACTTAAGGAAAATCGTCTCGCCAGTGGCGCGAAATAAAATAACTTTTCATTTAAAAAACCGACTTCCGCCATAGTATTCTACTAAATAATATTGGATGAAAAAAAAATTATGAAAGAACCATAGTGGTGAAAGGATTATGATACTTTCTGAATGCAAATGCTTGGTGTCTTGCTGAAAATATCAAAATCGCCATATGTATGCCTACAATATTTGAGGAGTTCCCTCAATTCCTCATGGATCCCATCATCAGAACTGGATTCTGAAAAAAATGGGACTAATCTGGAAGTATATCTATTCAAATAAAAAAAGAATTTTCCAAATCGGTTCATAAATGCCGGAGATATGAGGTAACAAACATTAAAAAAAAAAAAAAAAAAAAAATACAACCTAATTGAGAACCTCCTCCTTTTTGGGAAGTCGGTTAAAAATGAAATGAAGATTGAAATGTTTTTTTGCTCATCACAGCTCATCAATACTTCTTTTGATAGCGATAACTGATCTTGCATGTAGAAGTCCAGTGCTGGACAAAGGACTCACTATAGAATGGCACGTCTAACAGTCTTGAGCCACCTCCATCCACCAACCTGTGACCGTCACAGTGTCATCAGTCCATCGGCTTCAATCACCATGGATAATTTACACAGATCCGAGAAAAATTCATAGTAGATTATCCACTAAGGGAATAAAGCAGTGTCTTATGTCGCGGGCGGCATATTGTACCCTGAGCGTAACGAGGGACTCTAAAGTTAACTCCCGAGTGTAGCGAGGGAGTTATATAGAGTCCTGAGTGAAGCGAGGGGTTCAAACTGCCCAAGACGAGCATACTCTACTTTTAACACTTTCTGCGAGACAATAAAAAGCTAGGGCTTGTTTTGATTTTTGCGGTAGTAGATTATCAATAATCTCTAAAGCGTCTGTTTTGATAAACTTTGGAGTAGAATCACTATCGTTTGTAATTTTTGATCAACATGAATATTGCAATAAAATTTACTGAAAATCACAGCACCAAACACGCTGTTCACATTCTTTGTAAACGCACCTTTTTCTTTTTTTTTTGAGTTCTGCTAATGGTGGCCAGTTCGAATTTCGAAGAAACCTCTTTACAATGCCATATGGGCATTTTTTAAATTAGAGTTTTCCACGAGTTTCCACACGAATTTGACGTTCCAAATTCAAATCACTTTAATCCCTAGGGAGTTTCATACAACTTGATATCCCTAGAGAGACAATGCTTTACTTTACGTTGAGGTTGCATGATTTGTAATTGGACATTATCGAGCAGGTGGTGTGAAAATAATATTTATTGTTTGTGAAACTAGTTTATGAAATGGTGGTAAGGTGGTGGAGAGCATAATTAATAGTAATTTAATATTAAAAAGTACATTTTACATTTTTTGTAAAAAGTAAATGTTTGGGACTGGTGACACTGTGACGATCACAGGACGGTGGATGGAGGTGACTCAAAGCTGTTAGACGTGGCATTCTATGGGGAGGCCCTTGCCCATCAGTGGACTTCTAAATGCTGATGATGATGATGATGATGTAATGGAATTGTAACTTATGGCAAAACATGTCATATGTCAAAAACTGGCAGCACCACAGTACCATCCTTCTGCAAAACGTTTTACAGAATATTCACAACGAATCGCAATTTAAATCCAAAAGTGAACACAACATCCAGTCCGAAATAGGTTTACACAGCGAGATATTTTTTATCCGGGTCTAGGGTTGCCATGTGTATCGTATTGTACGGGACCACGGTTTTTCGGGATACTACCCCGTATAATGGAAAATGATAAGGGTTAAGAAATGACGCGGTAAGCACTTACCTACACAGATTAACTTTCTTAAAATATTAATTTCATATTTTATTATTTTCTTAAAAGGATAAGCGATCAAGTGCGAGTGAGACTTACGCCCTGAGTGTCCGGTCTGTAAATTATTTCGAAATCGTCACAGGCCTTTTAGTGTTTCAGACACTTTTTCCTAGGCACATGCCATTTATTAGGGGTAAAAGTCGAAATTGAATTGAATTGAAGACTGTTTCCGGGAACTCAATTTTAGATTTTTTCGTTTGTTTGTGTGACAAAGCCCCTAGCATTCCATATTTAAGACTTAGTGAGGTCTGAGGCCCAATTCTCTAATTTAAAAACATTCCAGTTATAATATCTCGTGTCAGTCGCACTGTCACGTATAGTAACAATTAATCTTCGCATGTATACGCGACTGACAGGAGATTATATTGTGATTGGAATGTTTTTAAAATTAGAGAATTGGGCATCTGGACTCGTGATTTCTAGACAAAAATTAGACATTCATTGCCATATTTTTGAACGCACTTAGTAAGAAGCCTGATTTTATTACAGTTTACATACCTTTATTATAAGGTCGATATTTGGTATAACATTCAAGATGATACCTTTAGCTTTTCCTATATGAAAAAGGTAAGAAATGGAAGAAGAGGAGAGGAGATGAGGTAAGGTATGAAAGGTGGTTCCTGACAGACAGACATACAACAAAGTGATATTATAACGGTCCTGTTTTATCCTGTTAAAGTACGGAACCCTTAAAAGTAGTAGTAGTTTTGTTAGTAGTAGAACTTCTTGTGAAAGAGTTCGTCCGGGGAAGTACTACCACCGTACCTATTTTTGCCGCCAAGCAGTAGTGTTCGCATTGCTGTGTTTCGGTTTGAAGGGTACGGGTGCCGGTGAAATTACAGGTACATGAGACTTTTCATCTTTATGTCTCTGGGTCCGCAGCGCGCGTGTGATGCCTCTGGTGTTACAGGCGTTCATAGGCTACGGTAACTGCTTTCCATCTGGTGGGCCGTAAGCTTGTCTGAATTCAAAGTAGCATAAAATTAAAAAAAAAATAAGCGGTATTGTCGCTGAAAGACATTCTTCCAGACAACTAGTATTTTTCGGGCCGGAGGACTTGACCCACACGTTAGCAGTACCGAAATTGTTTGTTAAAAATTAAAACTTGTTTTTAATCTGACGAACAAAATGATACAGGTGGTCAATACTAAAATTACGAGACACTTCCAATTAAAAAACCTCGTACCCGTATTTTAATGTTTAACCCGTAAAATAAAAAGTAAGGGCAACCCTACCCGGTCGTGAAATACTGCTCAATAAAACGGACCGGTTTTTAAATGAAATTGCTCGGATTATGCTGGACGCCGCTTGCAATCACCGTAGATATATCGATTGTAGGCTCAAATAGGTACCTATGTTCATACTCAGAGTTGTCAATCACATTTAATGGTGTACGCTATCAATTTCTTTTACAGATGAACATCTACCAATTTCCATAAATATATACTTGCTTTAGAATTACAAAATACAATAGCAAAATACTAGCATAGGCTCACAATAATGAAGCATTTAATTTTGTAATTTCGGAAATGGTTTTGGTGGGGCAATTTAATGCACGATTAAAAACATTTGCTGACTATTCGTGCGGTCGTAAGTGATGGATGTAGATGGATAGGGGCATTTAATGACATGATTTTTGTAGGTAAAATTGCCAATTTTGGGTAAGGAATGAAAGGTATTTTTACTAACACTTCGCGTCTAGAGAGGTGGTCCGAAGACTGGTGGCTTTTGCTGCTTTTTTTAGTTCCTTGCGAAAGAGTTTGTCCGGGGAAGTACTACCACCATACCTTTTTCTGCCGCCAAGCAGTAGTGCTCGCATTTTTGTATTCCAAGTTGAAGGGTGACGGTGAAAATACAGGCACATGAGACTTTTATCTTTATGTCTCAGGATGACGAGCGCAGTGCAATGCCAAGTAGGGCGCGTCCTTAGGGACGTGACCTAAGAGGTATTGCATTTGCAATGAGCTGGGGTTAGCGCTTATCAGGCGGGTCAAAAGCCAGTTCTGTCATTAATTAAAATAAAAAATGTTATCCTGTCCCACATTAACATATTTATAACGCTAGGTTAAAAACAATAGACCTACAGCATAATACTCTTCAGTATCCTCATTTCATATCACTGGATATTTCTTGGTCTCATGGTTTGAAGCATTTTTTTTTGTATTTAAACATTCATCCGGGATGTACTTCAATTGAGTTTAACTGTCATGAAAGCACTATTTAGTTCCTTTATGTTTAGTTTTATGATTTTTTTGTGAATAAATATTATCTTATCGTATCTTATATTGGCTCTTTAATAAATATAATCTTTAATGATGTGCGACTGTTACTCTCCTAGAATAGTGTGCTGAATGGATTCAAGTGCTCAAGGTTCAAGTGAACGAATTTGATGACCGGTTGCGCGCGTGCGCCGCCCCTTCGGGCTTACGCCTTTCTTTTCACTTACTGCACAGTTATTTTATACTGCGTCATCGTTGAGTTAGATTTTTTTGTGATAGTGTAGAGACAGTTTTATTGTTCACTTTGATTATAACTACCGGTGACTGCGACAATCACGCTATTTTCACTTTCACTTTATAACAAGTGCCAACTAAGCAAGGAAATGGTTTTCACACGACATAAACATGACCATTAGGTACTTCAATTAAACCGCAATTCCGACAAGAATCCGAACACTATTAAAAATAATCAAAATACTTGGTAAATTAATCAATTCATCACAAATAAAAGAAATAAAAATATATTTAAACTGCTTTATTCAGTAAAATCCAATAATATCCGGTTCAACCCGGGTACAACAAATTACAAAAATGCATTATGTAGGTATTTTGATGTGTTAAATATACTTAAACATTTAGGAGTTTTTAGAAGATACATTTTCATATTAAAGATAAATGCAATTATAATGCTATATTTTAACGTTTTAAACATGATATAAAATTTTAAAACGTCATTCTCCTCTTTCAATATATTTCAAACCAAGCAGTTTACACGCGACAAAACTATCCGGCTCACGATGCCCGGGTACACAAAGATAAATCCCAGACATGCATTCCGGATAAGCCGGATGTAGCCGTTTGAAAGCTACATCAATCACAGAGCGTATGCGTTGCGACCCGGATAACCGGGTTTTTCGATTTACGCGAACTAGGGTTGTCAGGTGCAAGATTGTGATGTAGTGCACTGTGCAATGTCTCGAAGGTGGGAAGATAAAAATTGTTTTACGAGGAGCAGCTGGTGCTTGTAAAACATAATGCATTTTGTTGACAAAGTTTAGGGCTAAGATGAAAATGCTACATCTAGTGACACCTTGGATCGAGAAAAAGCAAAAAGGTATACAGGGTATAACCTGATAATTAAATA
Organism: Epirrita christyi; assembly: GCA_951392215.1. Taxonomy (NCBI): domain Eukaryota; kingdom Metazoa; phylum Arthropoda; class Insecta; order Lepidoptera; family Geometridae; genus Epirrita; species Epirrita christyi. The sequence goes on along the minus strand of OX595858.1, from coordinate 1,544,781 downwards.
TTTAATTCAAGCCCACCCAACAACTTTGGGAGTGACGTGATGTGTCCGGCATAAGAATAGATCCCTCTGTCTACTCCCGTGGATGTTGTAAAAGCCAACTAAGGGATTACGCCAGGGGATGGCATACTAATATGAATGTACTTACTACATAAAGAGCAATAAATGAATGAATATGAATACTATGGGAAAATTCCAATGGGTCATGAAAACCTCATTGTTTTAGTTTTTAAGTCTTTTTTATTTGTTTTTCTCTTAGTCCACCCTAAAGAGAGTATTTCGTGATTGTTCCGATACTTATTCTCAATTTCAATCACGTATCTCTTTGATATAACTGCAGATTGCGGCTGCAATACAGAGATACAAACTACAAAGTTACAATGGCTTTTATAGCTGGTGTTTTGTTATGAAATTCAATATATTGAAAGTGATATTACTGGTATTGCTTTTGAAGCTTTAGTAAAGCCCGTTATTCCTTTTATTAGGTAAGGAGAAGAAAAGAAAATGGGAAAAAGATCGATGCTTTCGAAATGTGGTGTTGGAGGAGAATGTTGCGTATCCCGTGGACAGCAAAGGGAATCAACAAGTCAATTCTTGACCAACTAAACTGTTAGTTCTGCGACCTTGCGAGCTCAAACTTTTTGGCAAAAAAATTTGATGTGGCTACTCTTGACGCTCTACTTGATCCTAATTCAGGATTTAGTGTCATTTATCATCAGAGCGTACTAGACTCCTTGTTCATTTGGTAGGCTTAGGTCAGTTTCGTCTGGTTCCCTGTTCGTCTGACTAGTTCATTCCCCGTTCGTCTTTTTCCTCTTGAATTCAATACTAGCGCATAATTTGGAATGGAGATTGGTGGAATTTTATGTAAGTGAAATTGACTTTCTGTCTCTGTTGTTCTTCACGAGTCAACACGCGTGCTCTATCTCAATTTCAAACTCGATTTGGTTCAAGAGTGCCAATCAAGCGTTATAAGGATTGAAATTGGACTGCGATTAGAACTGTTTTCAAGAGTAGCCCTGCAGTTTGGTGCTTTGATGATCGAATTGATGACTTTGCAAATCGCATTGATAGCGTAAACTATACACCCAACCTTACCTGAACCACAAATTCGTTGAAACTCTAACAAATGAGAGCAATCACCAATCCACCTGTCAAGCGTGATGATTGTGGCAAAGGTGATGTTCCAAGATGTATGGAGCCTAGCCCTTGTCGATGAACACTTGTGTAAACGTGGCTAAATATATGTAAAACCTTTTCTTATTATCCTTTTTTGATTATTTCGCTTCATTTAATGCAGGTTCCTAAAATATCTTTCTCACGGAGAGCAACACAAGACAAAACAATATGGCGGGGCGGATACAATTCAATCTGTGGTAAAATGTTTCGACAGCTGTTGACAACTTTGACCAAAACTGCATTTTGTTCACGTCTTGGCTGCAAGGTCTTGGAGAAAGGGAATTAAACATTTACGATTTAACTTCTGGGACTTCTGTCCCTGCTTAAAATTGACCCTCTCACTACTCCCAACTAACAAATAAAGCAAGCAACCACAGAGCAATAAACGTGACATTCCCTGCCTGTAATGGCTGCTCAGATAAAAAAATATGTTACCATTGTAAAAAAAAAACGAATTTAAAATATTTCTGTGCAGTAAATTATACTTCAAACTAGAGTAAGAGTATTTTTACGATAATCACTGATTTTTTCGCCATTCTCTGTCTGGTGTTCATCGATATAGGCTGGTTTGGAACATGTCCTTTCCCCTTTGTATGCAATAGGGGGGGAGGTTTCATCCAGCAGTGGACGTAAACAGGGTGGTGATGATGACTACTATGATGTATGTATATATTTTGAGATCTTGAAAACGGCTCTAATGATTTCCATGAAAGGTGCGATGTCCAATAGTGGTTTTTTAATAATTATCAAATCTAACCGGGATAAATTTAATATATTTGGGTAGAGATCCCTAAACCTATTTGGTGGATATTTAGATCTTTGGAGAATAATGGCGGTTTGTTTACCACACAAAAAAAATGCTCTATAATTCAAAAAAACAATCAATCAATCAAACTGACTGACCAAAATTGCATAATTTGCATCCACCGCTGCACACCCCATTCACTGCCATTTACTGACAACTACACGAGTTGTGTCAAATTGTTTTTTTTAACTTTGCATTTCTTGTGTTGCTAACTGTTTTTTTGCAGGATATTTGGTGTTACCACTAACAAAGAACATATTAATTTATTTTTAAAAAACGGGGGGGGGGGGGGGTGTCCAAAAATATGTTTTTTGCAGTTTTACGTTTATTATTTTTGTAAGTATGTTCCAAATCAGTACCGTTTTGGGCTGGATAGATTTTATTCGGGATAAAAAACCAACCTCCATACAAAAAATGGACATCACTTTTGCTATTCGGTCCTGAATTAGACAGGTTATGGAGTCCATATCTCCTGCTTAATTCATGACCCATATGGTATTTGTCCATATTATGGGCATATATCACTCAGAAATGCCATAACAAATAGTATTTCGTCGTTTTTATTCGCAACCCTCATCAGTCTACATCAATCTTACAAAGCATAGGACAAGTGTTCTGTATTCTTGGCCTAAAGACCGCCATTACGGCCCGCTTTGAATCCATTTAGTGCCAACCGCCTTTGGCAATCAGCCCACCTGGTATACAAATCTCCTTTCAATTAGAGTTAGGTTTATTTGTCGTACTGGTTATTAGTAGATATATGGGGTGTTATTACAAAACATGGACTTAGTCTGAGTTTAAACCAGGACTACCAGTCTAAGCTTAAATATCGACCTTTGGTATATACGACTTTAATACAAAAGCAGATGATTTGTTTTCCAGAAGCAACTTACGAGCTAGATAGTCCAAGCTTATGTCAAAAATGACATAAGCATGGACTATCTCTGGTTTTTCTAAAACCAGGCAGCCCCCTAGTTTAGCAATGGTTTATAAATTGACAGTTGATTGCTTGTTGGAGGTAAGAATTTGGACATCTCAAAATTGTGATGTGACACAATCCATCAGTTTGATACTTTGAAAATTTACGTAGTAGCGCGAGAATTGGTTTCTGAAAACAAACCATCTACTTTCGTATTAAAGTCGCATATGCCTAATGTCGATATTTAAGCCTAGACTAGTACGCCTGGACTAAATTCAGATTTAGACCATGTTCTGTAATAAGTCCGATAATGTTTAAGGTGGACGGAGGCGGCTCAAGGTCATTCGAATGCCACGAATTCTGAAGGGAGGCATATATCCGGAAGTGATCGCCATCTGGTTGATTATGAAGTAGATATATACGGATCAAAAATGCCAATCCTATGACAGCAAACCACCGTTTTCCAAGAAATGTACTATAGGAGGCAATGTGTTGATATCATAGGTAATAACAATTTTAGTCATCAATGAATTTCAATCGAAATTTCGAAATCAGGGATTAACGTTACTAACTAACTACTAATTTTACATACGTTTAGTCACTCATTTAGAAACTACGTGTACCATTAATATAACTTTCCATTAAAAAACCAACTTCCGCATTGAATTCGGCTATCTGCATGTTTTTATTTGCTAAAGGCATACAAATAAATAACTTGATGCTGAAAATACCAAAATTGCTATATGTATGCCAATAACATTTGAGGAGTTCCCTCAATTCCTCATGGATTCCATCATCAGAACTGGGTTTTGAAAAAAATGGGACCAATCTAGAAGTGTATCTATTCAAATTAAAAAAGTTTTTTTTCAAATCGGCTTATAAACGACGGAGATAAGAGGTAACAAACATAAAAAAAAAATACAACCGATTTGAGAACCTCCTCCTTTTTGTGAAGTCGGTTAAAAAATAGAGATTACTTTAATTAAATAAATACCTGAATAAAACAAGTCCGTACAGTAATCTGTATCAAAAGAAGTATCCTTTGATCCGGGACGGAACTTTATAATTAATCTGTCTCTTTGTAACATACTGGTTGGGTTAATTAGAGAATTCGATCCGATTATCAGGGCTTAGAATGTTTACATGAAAGTCCTTGATATTCTTTATGGGATTATAGCATGTTAACATAATCATACTTAAGAGAAGCGTCAAAATCCGTCAAATAGTTTCGAAGCTACGAGGTAACAAAACCTCTCCTTGCTTTGCTGTAGTCGTGTAATAAATAAACATAACATTTCTTAAATAACTTTCGGCAACCCTATTCCCATTTTTTAAACGCCACTCGCCCGGTCCTGCCCGGATATCCGGACGCACCGACCCGGGTAATAAGCTCAGTGCATTGGATTACGATGAAGACTTGGCGAGCGGCCAATCTAGGGTTGCTACATCCAGGGGTGATGTAGGCATCTTCCTTAAACTAAAGATTGGTTATATTAGAATTTGAAATTTCACAGAAAAGGGGTAACAAAGGGGGGGGAGGGGGGTATGAAGACAGAAAAGTCCGTTGAAGAACCAAAGTGACCGATGTACCTAGCTCTCAGCTTCAGCTTGTTGAAGTGGCAATGAGCAGGCCATATAATTCGCAGAACAGACAACCGTTGGGGAATAAAGGTTCTCTAGTGGCAAACCCGAATCGGATTACGCTGGTTTCACAAGGTTGTCTAAAAGAGATCGCTCTCAGCGATAACACCGCCCATTGTACTCCATACTCATAATATTAATGATTATTTTAATGTTTTTATTCTTAATGTGGTGTGCAATAAATTGTTTGCTAATGATACTGTTGGCGATCGTGAAAAGTCGGTGGATGGAGGCGATTCAAGAACGTTCTGAGATGATGAGCTTTGCGATTGTCAATCCTTTGAGAAGTTAGCAGTTACAATTTAGTAGCTTCGTTGGTATTTACAGCTAATATCAGAACATTCGATTTTTAGAGTTCCGTAGCCATATGGTAAAAAGGGAACCCTTATAATTTCATTACAAGGCCATAAAAAAGAAAAAAAAGAAGTAATTAGTACATCGCGTCAATTAACGAGGTCATAGTTCGTTCGGGGTGAACCACTACATAATTAGAATAAGTAAGTTTAGGTAAGTACTTATACGGGGTGTAAAAAGACAGCTCCCGAATACTGAAGGTACCGGTAAAGCTACCTATATCATAGCTATATAAAATAGCTTTCGCCTGAGAGGTGATTCATACCGGAGAAAACTTTTTTTTTTCGTTTCGTATCGTATTTGTCAGCCAGCAATGTACGCATTTATTCCGGCCACGCGAGTTCAACGCTCCCGGTCAGCTGATCGACCCGTGGGGCCAATATTTCTCATGTGCTTTTCATTGCTTTTTTTGACGTTTTTATTTATTAACGTGTTTTTAATGATGGAAATTAGGTTTTTGTGTTCCTTTAACGATATTTTATGGATATTTATAAAAAAAACACGAAAAAAGCGGACCGAAAGTGAGCATTTTTTTTTCGTGTTTTTTCAGCTTAAATATTTTCAGAATCATGGTCTGAATGCACTGTTTCAGTTTTCGGGAGTAGTCTTTTTACTCCCGGTATAGATACCTACCTATAACCCCGATTTTTAATTTCAGTCAATTTTTGTAAACAAACAAATGTCAAGATATGCCACTGTGAGTATAAGTGTCATGACTGTGTAGCATACGTGTAAATTCACATATGACACACATACATGACACTTATACACACAGTGGCATATCTTGACATTTGTTTGTTTACAAAAATTGTCTGAAATTAAAAATCAGAGTTATAGATATTTTTTCTGATGATCACAGCATAATTAAGTTAGAGTATGATTTATAGGAAATAAAGCAGCAGTTAACAGTCTACTTAATTCACTTTTGAAAGTTTAAAGCAGACATTTTGCAAGTCGGTAATGGCTCGGAGGCTGCCAAGTCTGGTTTGTTACAATTGTTCACAAATTGCTCAGGAGGTTAGTGGAATTGAATCATATTTTATTACGGTCTGGGTAAAGAATTTCAGGGTGGAAGTTCAGTTGGCTTGATTAGGTAGAAAATATTGTTTCAAAAAATATACTCAAGTTAGGTTGTGTAGACAGTGAGATTGTTCTTTCTTTCTTCTTTATTATTTATTGTACACAGACATAATATGAACACAAGAAGATGATAAAGTACCTATTTGAATTGTAATTTACCTTAGGAAGATCTATTGTTGGCCTTTTTATAGCATAAGTTATATAACAATCTAAACTATATTTGCTGTTGATCTTTTAATAAACAAAAACAAATAAAATAAAACAAGACAGAATGAAAGGACATGTATAAAGGCGAGATTAACCTTAAAAAGAGTTTTCTTCGAGCAACCCTCTGAGGCTAGAGAGTGCATGGTGATTATAGAGGTAGATTCGTGTAGGTCCTACATATATAAAAAGAAAAGTGAGACACAAAACAAAACAAATTAAACATGATGTATAAATTAAAATAACCACAATTAAACATAGATAATTAAATAGCAAATACATACTTTAAATATACCAATATAAAACTAAGTACATATTATTTGTTTTGCAAGCAAACAAGCATACTGCTCTCCTGATGGAAAGTTGTTACCGTAGCCTTTGGACGCCTGCAACACCAGAGGCACCACACGCGCGCTGCCGACCGTAATTTTAACGGCCCGTACCCTTCAAACCGAAACACAGCAATGCGAGCACTACTGCTTGGCGGCAGAAATAGGTACGGTGGCAGTACTTCCCCGGACGAACTCATTCACAAGAAGTTCTACTACTAACAAAATTATAGGATCCATTATAGGATGCTGACCATGCTGTCGGTACTCATCATTATTTAAGTACCCATAAGTCACCCGTTTTCCTGTCGAGGTACGTAACCCTGAAAATCCAAAACGAAAGGGTCAACAAAGAAACCAATCATCTGGAATTGGCTTGTACGGTCAGCACATAAACAACGGTAAGTAAGTACCGCCAGCATGGTCAGCATATTATCGGCCAGACATTATAGGCGATTTCCATGAAAATGGACGCAACACCCGGTGATATTAAGTTCGGTTAGGCTACGTTTACACCAGAGTGAATATTATTATATGTACTACTTTTATGTTGTCTTTATTGGAGGAAAAAGACCATTTTATTTTCTTTCTTTAAAGTGTGTCACACACGTAGCAGATGCGGTAAGATATCTGTATCTGAGCGCGTATCTATCCATATCGCTCTCTATGCTAAACTCAAGGAGCAACACACACGTTGCAGATCACTTATATTTTACCGTCAAGCATCTGTAGGCACCGACATATATCAAAAGATGGACAGATGATATCTGTGTATATACAAATTGAAATAGAATACAGTTTGAAGGTTTATATAACTATGATATAGGTAGCTTTACCGGTACCTTCAGTATTCGGGAGCTGTCTTTTTGCTGTGTGTATTAATGTGTTTTTAATGATGGAATATAGGTTTTTGTGTTGCTTTAACGATATTTTATGGATATTTATAAAGAAAACACGACAAAAGCGGACCAATGGTGAGCATTTTTTTTCGTGTTTTTTAAACTTGCATATTTTCAGAATCATGGTCTGAATGCACTGTTTCAGTTTTTGGGAGTAGTCTTTTTACGCCCGGGTTACTGAAGTAAGTAATAAGGTTTTACAAACGATGTTAAGAGTCTAATTATGTCAGCTTAAGCCATAATACTTAATATACTGGAGTTAGATGTTCAGCTAATATGTGCTCAAGACATGCCTCGCTGAGTCGGTGACTAGGTTCCGCTTTCAACAAGAGAACAGTGAAATTTACTCAAGCACTCAGTATATACTCGTATTTCTGTGGTTTTACCCGTTAGGCGTTACAACGTGTATTTTACACAGAAATACTGTGGAAATACGCTCTGTCTGTACCTATTTCAACTATACTATGGTACTCGTAGTACCTGATACCCACGATACAGGGAATCCTAGTGTAGGATCTGAGGCCTTTCTTATAATTCTTTATTGCACACAGAAAATATTATACAAATAAGTAAAAAAGAAAGACATGTACAAAGGCGAGCTTAACCCTTAAAAGAGGTTTCTTCCAGCAAACCTTTGACGCTAGAGAGAAGGTGATAAAGTTGGTAGAAAGTGTGCAAAGCAACGTGAAATCTAAAAATATAAATACATATAGACATAGACATACTACCATAGACATACTACCATAGACATACTACTTAATAATATAAAGATAATCATAATACAGACTAAAAAAATAACTAAGCTAAATAAATATTACACAGCATACATAAACATACAAATAACGAATAAACAACTATACATACATACATGATTCAATAAATAAATATATGTATATACCTATAAATATATATATATATAAAATATAAATGAACCATTTTACTTTGGATTTGAAAATGTTAAAGTGAAGGGCCTTTCAAAGCAATTCAGTTCAAGAACTATTCAGTACAAAATATCGGTTCCGTGATGTTCGTAGCGATATTTAAAGGCACAGTAGCAGAAGGTCTACAGACTTCTGTGATTAAAGTTATTCAATGATGACGAATGTCAACGACGCACAGATGAACTGAATCGCTATAAGAGCTCATGGTAAGGCCTCGGACTATGTAGGTGCGTGACTGCTGGGTGTTATGTCATGTTATACTCCTGTGATAACATCCGCACCCAGGAAGACAATTCTCGTAACTAATTTCACATTTAATTACACTATAATATCATCTCAGTCATTTTTCGATTGAATTATTAACCGACTTCCCAAAAAAGGAGGAGGTTCTCGATTCGGTTGTATTTTTTTTTGTATGTTTGTTACCGCATAATATCTCCGGCGTTTATGAACCGATTTTGTAAAATTATTTTTTTATTTGAATAGATATACTTCCAGATTGGTCCCTTTTTTTCAGAATCCAGTTCTGATGATGGGATTCATTAGGAATTGAGGGAACTCCTCAAATTTTGTAGGCATACATATGGCGATTTTGATATTTTCAGCAACGAACCAAGCATTTGCATTCAAAAAGTATAATAATCCTTTCACCACTATGGTTCTTTCATCATTTTTTTTCATCCAAATATTTTGTCAAACACTATGGCGGAAGTCGGTTTTTTAAATGAAAAGTTATTCGATTGTATTATTACTATAAGATGTACGCCCGCCGTCCTTAATTATTAAATAGGTCCTGTTCATCCAAAGGCTGTCTGGAAGAGATGTCACTCGTAAGCGACATTACCGCACATTGTACCTCTGAATTTAAACTCTCTACTTTGTTCATTGTAATTATGGTGTATATACGATAAAGTTATAATCTATCTTTAGATTGATCATTAATCTTTCTGTCGCTCCAAGGAAGGCTTGTCCGGCCTAAGAATAGACCCCTCCGTCTCCCGGGGATGTCGTAAAAGAAAACTAAGGGATTACATCATGGGATGGGCAGCAGAATCCAACTGAGTACTCAACAACAATACTGTTAACACCTGTTAACAGTATTGTTGTTGATGACTGTTTTTTTTTTTAGTTTTGTGCGCCTTTAAAGTCACTATGGCCATGCAGGCCTATTGTGATCGCCACTTGTTACATATCGCCCCTGGACAGGGGCGTTCACAGTTCACCGCTAAACCCTACAGCTGTTAGGAGCCGTAGGATTTTCTTAGGGGTGATTTCCGTTAGCTCATCCGGGCTGAGGATGTGTTTGCCCAGATAAATGCTGCGTTTGTGCATTAATGGCCCGCACTCTCCTAGCAGATGAAGGGGCAATTCCGCCGAGTCTGCAGGATTGCGTGTCACATAGCCTTAACTTGAACAAGTGCTTGTTAAAGCGACAGTGTCCAGTCAGGGCTCTGACCATAATGCGAAGATTGCTTCTGTTCAGCGCCAACATCAGGTTGGTGTTCCGCTTATCGAAGGGTTTGATAGGGGCTTTGGAATGGTTCAAGCCCGTGGTCTCAAACCAGAGCTTGATTGACCATTCGAAACAGGAGTTCGTAAGGGTTCTTTGAGCCAGGCTGAACTGCTCAGGGTCCATCTGTGGGCTATTAGGCCCAGCTCGCGCAAATGCGCATAGCACATTCGTTGCCGTAAAACATAATGGTGACTGTTACATATCCGTGTAACTTTCGCCACTGCACGATAACCCCAGACCACACAATATAGTTCGGAGAACGACTATATTACAGCGAAAATAGGAAATTTTCTACTTATTTCTTCTAGACACTGGCGTATTGGGTAGTTTTGAACCCACTTACTGGGTCGTTTTGAACCCACTTACTGGGTCGTTTTGGACCCATGTATTGGCTCGTAAGGAACAACTTAATTAATTTTATTTGTGGTTACGACTGTTCTAGCCTATGAATTACAACATGTCTAAAGGAGCCTTCTAAGGGATATACTAGAGGATGGGCAGCAGCATCCACCTGAGTACTCAAGAGGGCGCTCCGAAAATATAATGCTGATTTGCCTAGTTATTGTGAGTAAACCAGATATCACATCAATATAATAACTGAAATACGTGATTCTTTAAACTTTTTTCTATAGATGACCAAGCCAGAAACACAATTGGCAGACATTTACTCGATACTTTATTTTTTTGAAAGTTATGCCTTTAAACTAGATTTTTTGAAATTTCTAGGAAACAACTTCAGTCCCATATCCAAAATAAATACTCACCGAAGGAAAATATAGTTTATTATCCGTGACCAAACCAAAATTTAACTAGACTAATTAGTATTCTCATAATAAATGAAATAAGATTTGAGACTACTTCTGTGCAAGATACGGTCGTGCGATATTCAATCTTATTCCGTTAGTATTTGCGTCCAAAAAGCGATTCATACGCATATATACATATTATATTTTCGGAGCACACTCACTGCGATCACCAACCCGTCTGCCAAGCGTGGTGATTATGTCAAATCCCCCCATTGCATTCTATGGGGGAGGCTTTGTCCAGCAGTGGACGTCTAAAGGCTGTTGCTAAGATGATGATGATGAAAGAGGCAACCCCCCAAATACAGCAGAAAATGGCAATGGGGAACGCAACAATGGCGATCAATTTGGCATCCTTAGCGATGTCCATATCTTTTGAAACTTGAAAGGAGGAATATTTAGGTCAAGAAGTTTCCCCTATTCAAGTTTCATAAGATTTAGATAGCGCTAAGGCTGCCAAAATGATCCCCATTGTTGCGTTCCCCATTGCCATTTGCTACTGTAATTGGAAGGCTGGTCTTGGGATAGTTTTTGTAGAGCTAACCTTAGTTTGAGGAAGATTAATTTATCTGGGAATGTACCCAAATTGCCTCTCATATTATATTATATATGACCTTTCTTTCTATATAACTTACCGTTTCTTCGTCCCTGTATTTTTAGGGTTCCGTACTCATACTCATACTCGTTTATTAAACCATAGGAACAATTAGAACACTTGGTCACGTCATACATCAGTTACAATAACAGTTACAATTAATTTTTAGTTACTATTGTTAATGTAGGTACCTAAGTAACTACCTACTTAACTGGAGGGGCGCTAGAAACAGACAAGCATTTCACATACGTATACAATAACCAATTTTCAATTTTTTGTTTCTGCTGTAAAAAGGCATTGTCAATATATATACAACAATATGTACTTACTTGCATGCCAAATTAAAATTAAACATTGAAATTACCGTCGTACCCAAAGGGTAAAATGGATCCTATTACTAAGGCTCCGTCCGTTCGTCCGTCCGTCCGTCTGCCACCAGAGGCCCAATTCTCTAGCTTAAAAATAGTTAAAATAGAGTTCGGATCATGTTTCGATCTTGTGTCGATGTCTTAAATGTCAGAAATGGTATTCTCTTAGCTTAAAATACAACACTGTAATGTGATTATATCGAAATGTGACCGAAACTTGAACGATTCAAAGTTTTTTCGTTAATTTTAGCATCAAGTAGATGGAGTCTCTCTTTACTCTTTCCAATTCTATATATAACTATCCTACTCTAATGGTGGTCACCATGAATTGAAAGTAGACTAAATTGTTATTTATGAGGGACTAGAAATTCAACTTTCAGTCAATTTACAATTCAGTCTCGATTCGGTCAACTTTCAGTGTAGTTTTAAAATAACTTAGAGAATTGGGCCTCAGGTTGTATCTCATGAACCGTTATAGTTAGACAGTTGAAATTTTCACAGAATTTTCAGATGATGTATTACTGTTGCCGCTATAACAACAAATACTAAAAAAATTAATAAAATAAATATTTAACGGGGCTCCTATACAACAAACGTGATTTTTTTGCCGTTTTTATAGACAATGGTACGGAACCCTTCGTGCGCGAGTCTGACTCGCACTTGGTCGGTTTTTTTATTTAGCTTCCTAAACCGCATAAAAATACCTACATTAAGTAAAATATATAAAGTGCTTGTGGTCGCTCGCTGCTGCAACTAACGAGGCAAAAGAATTAAATTGAAAATGTAAGCGCCATTATTCTCTTTAATTAATCTTCTTAACTCTTTGAACTAGACTTTTCAGTTCTCCTCTGGTGTTGTGGTTATTTGGAACTATGCCAGAGAGTCCAGTAATTTTTACAAACATTTAAAAGCGCCCATGCACGCCCCTAAAATAAATGGATTAAAGTTTTAATTTTATACTTTTAGAGATTTTTCATAGTTTGATATTTCTCATTCGTGAAATACGATGAATATCATAAACTCCCTTTTAGGGATCCATCCGGATTAGTCCGGACATGTCCGAACTTTTAGACTCAAGTCCGGACTTTGTCCGAATTTTGGAATATGAGTTACATACATATTAAGTAATATCAAATAAGTCTTTAATCTTTATTAACTTCTCATCACAACAATGGGAACAAACAATCCCCGCCCGCACCCCGCACCCTACCCCCTCGCAATGCGAGCGTCTGCTATATAATTATGCCTACCTACCATACCACTGTAACTAAGTGAGTAATGTTTCCATTTTTAACCGACTTCCCAAAAAAGGAGGAGGTTCTCAATTCGGTTGTATTTTTTTTTTTTTTTTTTTTTTTTAAATGTTTGTTACCGCATATCTCCGGCGTTTATGAACCGATTTGGAAAATTCTTTTTTTATTTGTATAGATATACTTCCAGATTGGTCCCATTTTTTTTTCAAAATCCAGTTCTGATGATGGGATCCATGAGGAATTGAGGGAACTCCTCAAATATTGTAGGCATACATATGGCAATTTTGATATTTTCAGCAACAAACCAAGCATTTGCATTCAAAAAGTATAATAATCCTTTCACCACTATGGTTCTTTCATCATTTTTTTTTCGTTCAAATATTTTGTCAAATACTATGGCGGAAGTCGGTTTTTTAAATGAAAAGTTATGACTTAAAAGTCCGGACTTTTATTGAAATATCAGGCTTTTTGTCAGGAATTTTCAAATTCCTAAATGGTTACCCTACTCCCCCACTAGAATTTAAGAGCTGACTGTATGAAAGAAATCGATGTTGAATCGAGTTTACTCTTAAAATTTAACGCGTTTTTGTAAAAAGATGTAGGTATGACTGAGTTCCCATTTCCCTTTCACTACGTGTAATTTTCAATAGACCGTACAATTTGGCTCCCACGGGCTGCTATCTTGAACAAAGTTTACCTTATATTGTTTCGTTTTTGCAGCTTCCGCGGCTATAGATTGCATTCAGGAACTGGCATTGTTCTCCTCGGTAATGGGTTTAGACACAGATCAGAGAATAGGTATATGCTAGGCATAAGAATAAATATTAACTTTAGTCTTCGAGTAGAAGTGACACTCAAAGTTGAGCTAAATGCCTCTCACTGAAACATTGACGAATAGTCGGTGTGGCCAGGCCGGCATCGGCAGTGAGTAGGGAGTCACGCACGCCGTGTGATAAGACCTTGACCCTTGGTGATAGGTACCTAACATAGATCATCATTCAGCTCATCAGTAAGCGCCTTCAAATTAGACGCTCAAGGAAGCGATGCAGTGGTACCGCTATGGCGCAACTCTGGCGCCACTAAAAATTTTCGTACGTACGTAGTGGAGCTTTGACTGCACTTATATGCCATAATCCGCAAGAAAACAGCCACATTGCTCAGTAAAGTGCGGAGTAGCGCACCAACAGCATTCATCCGCATCAGTGGTCATACTTTGCAGTGTAATGAAATCTTTAATTCGGTTGAAACTTATTTTTACTCACCTAAATCATTAACTAAATTCATTTTGCTAGTAGTAGAACTTCTTGTGAAATAGTTCGTCCGGGGAAGTACTACCACCGTACCTATTTCTGCCGCCAAGCAGTAGTGATCGCATTGCTGTGTTTCGGTTTGAAGGGTACGGGTGCCGGTGAAATTACAGGCACATGAGACTTTTCATCTTTATGTCTCAGGGTCGGCAGTGCGCTTGTGATGCCTTTGGTGTTGCAGGCGTCCATAGGTTACGGTAACTACTTTCCATCAGGTGGGCCGTATGCTTGTTTGCTTGCCAAGTAGTATAAAAAAAACCATTGTAAATACTAACTTCATTTTGTAAATCTTATTAACAAATGACACTGTTTGTTGTATGAATAAATCAATAAATATAATATTTATTGAAGAAATTGTATGAAAATTTGTAAAGGAGACACCACAGTCGTGCCAGCTTACACTGTAGCACTTCCTTGAGCGTCTAAATTGTTGGCACTCTAAGTGTCACATCTATTTATTTTTTAATCTTATGGTAATACTTAGGTTAAGTGAGCCTTTGTATCGTATTTCAAGACTTGGAAATGGAATTAACTCTAATTTTATCATGGATAGGGAGACTAACACCCAAATATTTAGTGAAATTTGAAAAACACCATTGGTTTTTGGATAATTCAATATTCAACCTTCCGAACACAGCAACTTCTATAGTTTGACTTGTTTTTTCAAAATCTTTGAATACAGTTTTTGTTTTATATCAAAATCGGTGACTCAAGTTCTATCAGCATTTTTTGATATCTCTTATAACGTCTAAGATTTTACCTCACTGATACACTTCAAAGAAATACATAGGGTGTTACTATTGTGGAGACGCGTCAAACAACAATTTATTCATTGAAGTAAGGTTGAAAATCATGCTTTTCTTAATCACAGCTTCTTTAGAAAATAAAAGCGTAAGAGGTAGGTGGGATGAAAAGCGTGCCATAATTTTTCTCCAAAATACCAATCGCCAGAAAATTATGAATCCATTACGAAATATTATCCCAAAACCATGCTTGTTAAATTACGCCAATTTCTGTCAGTCATTTAAAATTCTCATCGCAAACCAAGCTCCAACATGAAACATTTAATAACATGAGGAACTTCCCCACGACATTTCCCAGGAGATGTTCCACTAGTTACATCCACCAATCTAACAGATAGAGTCGTAGTAGCTCCGGCTATACGTTACTCAGAAGACCAACGCCAGCGTCCGGCCAAAACGGTTTAGTTAGACACAACAAGATGGCAGTGGCGGGCAGCATTTAAAAATCTTTATTAGTAATATACACACTGGGAAGTTTTCAGGAAGGCAATTAAAAAGAAAAATAGTTCTTAAAATTCCGGCAGATGGCGGTGACTTGAAATGGTTGTGTCTTCTGAAGTTTTTGCAAAAACACCACAGAGAATAAATTCTCTTTGGTTTCTGTCTTTTTCCTCCAAGTTTCGCGTTGCGATTCCGAAGCTCGTTTTTCAAGTCTAATATATCAGAATTTCAACAAAAACTTTACGTAGATACTTACTTTACTTCACCAACGAACAGCATGAGCGAGTGAAGTCAGTGACACTGACAGTTGGTGGCTGACCAACAAAATTTAGACAACCATATGCAACTGCGCCATCTATGCATGGATTTAGAACTATTTTCTTTCAGCTGTCAGAAAACTCCCCATTAAAGCAGAATACCTGTGGAATACGTTACCTGTCTCGATAAGGAAACCCCCATCCGTAGCCATATTTACCAGTAGCTAGCAAAAGGTTCCTTACCTTTTGTACCTTACCTTAGGTTTTTCACGCGAACGAAAATTGCTTCTAATTTGGCTATTATTTAGCGCAGCGGGAATTGAACCCGCAACCTCTTGCATCATCAAATGAAATCATCGTCAAATGGCAAATCATTGTTATGAAAGTCCATGCTTTAACATAAAAACCAGCTTCATTTTCATATAGATTCTCCGGCTTTCTCTTTCAGACAACTCTACAGTATAGTTTATAATTTATTAAATTGTAAGTTGGCTACCCTGGGATAGGAACTACCTATTTGTCACTGGGGATGAATCTGTTAATCTTGTACTGGGAGATAGCTAGGGAATTACCTAAGCTAAACTAATTTCTGAGATAGGTTCCCTGAAAGGATCAACGTTGTATTGAGGTCGTTGAGAATATGTTAGTAGAACTTCTTGTGAAAGAGTTCGTGCGGGGAAGTACTACCATCATAACAATTTCTGCCGCCAAGCAGTAGTGTTCGCATTGCTGTGTTTCGGTTTGAAGGGTACGGGTGCCGGTGAAATTACAGACACATGAGACTCTTCGTCTTTATGTCTCAGGGTCGGCAGCGCGTGTGTGATGCCTCTGGTGTTGCAGGCGTCCATAGGCTACGGTAATGCTTTCCATCAGGTGGGCCCTATGCTTGTTTGCTTGCCAAGTATTATAAAAAAAATCGTGCAGCTAAACTAAGCATACGTATAACTTAAATGGGACTATAATAAGACATTTCAAACAAGATTTTAGAATTCTTCACTCGAGATGGATTTAAGTTTGGCATTTGAAGTTAACCTATTAAAACCTAACACACAGTTAGTCACATACTCCATGATTTCCATTGTCGTGGGTATCAGGAACTACGAGTACCATGGTACTAGAACACACAGACTTGGAACTAATATTTGCAAAACATGGGCTTTCGTGATGGTTTAACGGATGGGTTGAGGCGGGTTGAAATGATACGGTTACTGAATGGGCTGAGGCGGGTTGAAATGATACGGTACCATATGGGTTGAGGCGGGTTGAAATGATACGGGTACCGTATGGGTTGAGGCGGGTTGAAATGATACGGGTATTAACTGGGTTGAGGCAGGTTGGTCTCGCAGTGGGAATCGAACTCGAACTTCTCGCATCTTAGCCGGTTACTCGCTCACCGCGTCACGGAGGTTATTATCACCTTTGTACTTGTGGAAGTGTGAAATATTTAAAACCTATAAAATCTCACTAATCTCACTATCTCATCTCATCTTACTTCTCACTAATACATCAGAATAGGTTAAGAAACAGTACAGATTAGTAGTCTTTTATGAACAGGTAGTGGTTCATAAAAGAGAGTTTCGAGCATAAAAGAAAATCGTAAGGGGTAAAGAAATCGTCCTAAATTATGCAAAGTTGAAATATCCAGATATTTCGATATTTAGGTATTTATTTCACCATTCCGTTACATAGCATAACATTGGCATGACAAATTGGACATAATTAATTATAATTCTAATAGCCTAACACAAAACAACAATACAAAACTTTTTAAATGGGTGGGTTCACGTCATGCAATTCAGAAAATGAACAACTCATGTAGGTACTCATCAATATGGTAAAACGGATTAAACTCAAAAAATATTTTTATTTTATGTTTCAATTGGTTTGGAGGCAGCCGTATTATCCATTCTATTTGTCGATTTTAAGCAACAAATTTTTCCTCTCCGCTGTGATGGATACCGGCCCTTAGGGCAGAGTTTAGATGCTAGCAACTGACTCCCATTGAAATTCAATTTATCTAGCAAAAGCGAACGAAACAAATCGACGAATAACATCAATGATCGTTTGATTCAGTTCAGTGGTGATGTCGTTTATGCACGCTTCGTGGCTCTCACGATATGAGGCGAGGACTGAGGTAAGCGTAGCGTCAAGATGAGCGATTTGAAACGTACATAACTTTTCATTTAAAAAACCGACTTCCGCCATAGTATTCGACAAAATAATTTTGGATGAAATTTTTTTTATGAAAGAACCATAGTGGTGAAAGGATTATGATACTTTCTGAATGCAAATGCTTGGTGTCTTGCTGAAAATATTAAAATCGCCATATGTATGCCTACAATATTTGAGGAGTTCCCTCAATTCCTCATGGATCCCATCATCAGAACTGGATTCTGAAAAAAATGGGACCAATCTGGAAGTATATCTACTCAAATAAAAAAAGAATTTTCCAAATCGGTTCGTAAACGCCGGAGATATGCGGTACATTACAAACACAAACATTAAAAAAAAAAAAAAAAAAAAAATACAACCGAATTGAGAACCTCCTCCTTTTTTGGGAAGTCGGTTAAAAACTCAAACTTTTTTTTTATCTTGGCAAGCAAACAAGCATACGGCCCCCACCAGCAGGGCGATTCTAAAACGTTGGAAACGTTTCCAACGTTTTAGAATCGCCCTGCTGATTGAAAGTAGTTATAAAAATACAAATTAAACAGTTGAGCTATCTAAAAACCGTTGCAAACGATCTAAAGATGGCTCAACTGATCCAAATCACTACCAGACGGAACGTCTCTACGTTGACTGCATTGCCATGGTGAATGGCATACGACTGCGTTGAGCCAGCTTTTGAGCCACGCGTCGCTTCAACTAGAAAACCTGAAAGCCAAGTCAAGAAATAATACTAGTGGTTCGCCCCGAACTGAGACCTTTATCAGCCCGACTACTTAACTAATTCTAAATTAATTTCCATATTTTCTGTTATTTTTTTTTTTAATTTTCACCTCGAGGTCTACCAGTACAGTACAGGATCTATCAGTAACTACTCTAATTTCCTACACATCATCGAAATAACGTTTGAATAGGGCTAAGCAACGGGGCGTAAAACTACATACCTGTTAGTACCTATATCAAGTACCTGACGAATTAATTGATAACGTCCTTTTGACGAAACCATAGAAATCCAACGTCATTCAAATTCCTAGAAATGGGAGGTCAACAATGGATGTTATATTGGTTTCTGTTTTATGGAGTACAAGTTTCTAAATTCTTAAATTTCAGACTTTTCCCTGTAGTTGTGACACAAAAACCACAAGCATACCAAATTTCAGCATTGTGGGATTGCTGGAAGTACCCTATAATTTTTGATTTTTACGTTTTTTAGTTTCCCTAATATCTCGAAAACTAGTAAGGCTAAATACTTATTAAAAACAGTTTTGAAATGTCCAACCAAAGCGCTTTCATTAGAGACTCCACATGATCTGACTGTCTCACTTTTTTTTTTTACCCCTACTCATTCACCCTTCCTTTACATCTTTTACTCTTGAACCCCAATATCTCAGCAACCCCCTGACCGATATAGCTCATAACCTTACCTACAAATTGTACCAATACTATCTACTCCCATACCAAATTTCATGAAGATCGGATTAACGGTTTGGAAGTTTTCATCGGACAAACATACATACATACATACATACAAACGCCGATTCTTCCAACTTGACTCGGAGAAATCGCTTCGCTCGTTCAACAATAAACAATATACGGTGTAGGTACTAGACGAATTTTTGTTTGGAAATTGAGGTTTTCAAGGCTCGCTTGGGGCTTTCGGTGTTTCCACACAAAAATCCTAGTACACCACACGCCCGTGTAGTTTTGCTTGTTAGATTTTAAGACTATAGTCTCTCTGAAAGAATTTTAAAAACACCCTGCCTTACCCGCCAACGCCGTGAGTCTTGAGCCCCAAAAGGCTCAAATATGTAAGCTCTGTCGAGACTTGCATATTGAATGAATATAAGGTAACTTGAAGCAAGCTTGAAGCACTCGGAACCACCTAGACAGGTCAAAATAACATAACTTCTCTAGTTTCTAGACTAGACAACCCACTTTAGTGCACTGTATAATATAGGTACCGTACACAGAATAGTACAGACATACACACACATTGACACTTAAATATAGATTAATACGAGTAGTTTCTTAAGGGGTCGGGGAAGGATAAACTGCCAATGCAAACGTAATGCCAAAATCATTTGTAATTCTAGCATATTTCCACCATATTATGCTATTACTCGGATTCGGATAGTATTTCTATATATATTCTATATATCTAGGTTCCTAGATAGTTTATGTTTCAAAATACATCCCATTTTGTTTATTTTTACGACTTTTACGACATGTTTTCATTTTATTTGTTTCGTATTAAAAACAACGTAGGTAATTTCTAGTGTTCTGTGTTTAGAAACATAGGATATAATTATCAAGTTACAGAATAACAACAAGATGTGAAAAAAACATTAAGTTTTATTCTTAATTTTTGGTATTACGGAACACGACCTAATTTGATACAAATTCCGAACGGCTCGTACACCCATCGCGCATGCAGGGAGAGAGGCCCCGGTGCCAAACAGGGATAGCTGATTTTGGCACTCGCTTCAAATTGAATTTACTTGCGGCCTTCGCAGGCCCCTTAAAGATCTTGTGGTTATGATCCTATGAACTTTGGTATTACTAATAGATCCTCTGACGAACATGTTATTGAAGTAGGTACAGTCTGCGAAAATTCAAGGAGTACCTAACAATATTAGAATATTTTTCATACCAGGAGTCCAGGAACAAGTTGTTTTGGCTCAATATTTGTAACTGAAAGTTCTCGAATGAAAAATCTTGAATTAAATTTCTCGATACGAGGCGAGACGAGATACGATGTGCTTTACGTTTACTGACATTTATATACCATATACTAACACTAATCTATCTAAATTATATTTTGCCGTACTTAATAACATAGTTATTTGATTTGACTTGCCTATTTTTACTCCTATTTAATTATGACATTGTTTTTAAATTGCTTTGACTTGCATATCTATGCTTTAATTAATAAATATTTTAATTTGATTGATCTTGACTCCAAATTGCAGCGCCCTGCAGGTAGGTACCTGCCTAACAGTGGAAATAAGACCTGCCTATTACTGACAATATTATACGTTAAATAAATAAATAAATAAATAAATAATGCTGGACATTTCACACAACATTATCTAGCCCCAAGCTAAGCAGAGCTTGTGTTATGGCAACTAGATAACTGATATACGTAATATAATACATTACATAGATAGATATTTTTATTATACATAGAAAATACCCAGAACACCCGGAACAATTATCTGCAGATCGCACAAATATTTGTTCCGAGGCGGGGATCGAACCCGCAACCTCCGGCGTCGCAGGCGAACCTTCGCCCACCGCGCCACAGAGGTCGTTCATGTGAGCAATAAATACTTTAAGTTAATACCGTTCGCTATTCAAAGTAGTAGCGATTCTGTGCATTATTAAGGTGGATCGTCTCGCATGTGGCGAAAAATTCAAATTTTATTGTGTTTTTTGTAAATCACAGCTCATCAACACTTCTTGAGATAGAGAAACTGTAAACTAAAACATGTGTTAGGTCTCCTAGTTTTCGCAAAATCAGTTTTTACTATCTCAAGAAGTGTTGATGAGCTGTAATGAGCGAAAACGCAATCAAATTTGAATTTCGCGCCACATGCGAGACGATTCACCTTAATTTAATATAACTTTTGAAACTATCATGGTTATTAACATAATTATCACTAGAAACGGTTTACCCGTGATCATGGCGCATGAAACTGTGCCGAAATATCGGGAATCAACAAAACTCAAAAAATCATGGTAAATATCCCGTTTCTAGTGATTCACCTTAAGTATCTAAATTTAAAGTACCTACACTTAATCTTCATAGGGAATTAATTCTTTATATTTTTTATCATCCCGCTCTGCTCATGCCCAGCACACATCCTAACTCTATTACGTATACTCCTTCATTACACGAACACACTTTTACCGGAAGAACACTCGATACATATACCTAGTGTATAGTGTAGGTTACTAATGTGAAATGCATAGAAATCTACTGACGTTTTTCACGTACGTGAGAACTATTGCCAGTACCACGAGTTTTGGGATCAAATCAGACGCCTACGCATAGTGCCAGAAAAGCAAATTACCTTACACGCAATAGACCACATTTTCAACAGCAAGCTACCAGACACGCAGACGACCAGTATTTTTTTTGCAAAATACCGGTATTTAATGTATACGTGTAGTACAGTCGCCACCAGATTTATCTGAGCGAACAAGACCATCATCAATATTTGAATGCGGACTCTATTGTCAAAGTGTTATAGTACAGGCAAATTAGCAAAAAGTGTGGACCTAAGTCGTGTAGTCGTGGATTCTTATGGAAACGTTAGATGACACGAAAAGAAGCTTATCCTAGGTTTGCACCGTTTCTGGCGCTTGCGGAAGGCTTTTAAATATTAGGTACAAACTTAAAAAAGCCGTAAATTTTAAAATAGAAAGAAATTACTTGATGCAAGTAAAATTACGTATAGAGAGACTGTCTTTTAATAAAAACCACGTGCATGTAGGGAACACAGTGTTGAACAAATGCATCTTCCGTAAAAAAAAACCAGTATAAAACTTCCGGCGGATGTAGTACTAATTAAATGAATAAGTTTAAGTCGATTTCCAGAACTACATTAATTTTCCCCGAAGTAGAGCGACAATAAAATATGGAAAAGTGCTTACCGCACCATGCGCACCATGGTGCAAACCTGGTAATGTATTTCGAACATTTTTCTGATAAGTCTATCAATTTGCACCGACTACCTTAATTTTCCCGGAGCCGTAATAACCACAAAAAGTTTTTTTTGTAAATGTTTTTTTTTGTATGTTCCGTATGTCGGATTTAAAAAATACTTGGTGCAAATGTAGATCATAACGGTTCAAAGTCTATGCCAAATTTCACCGACTACTATTTCCCCCATTAAGTTACGGATATTTTTATGATTTTCACCCTATTTCACCCTGTTCCGGAGGGTGAAATTACTGATGCTTATTATTAGAGGTGATTTTTAAGCCATACAAAACAATTAGTAAAGTTTTCATGAATACATCTAATTAGTTCCACACTTGTGCAAAAAATCACCTAATTTGACTGTACTATTAGATGCATGTTAAGATATTTGTGACTACAGCCTTGGCCAAAAGTATTGAGCATAGCTATATTTGTCCCATTACTTTTAAGCAACTAGTACTTTCTATCTATCTGCGAATTAATTTCAGGTAGTTTGCGTATCGGGCCATTTGCACGTCTGGCATATTGCGAATTTGAAATATGGTCGTTTGCGTGTAAGGTAATTTGCGTTTCTGGCACTATGAGTCTGAAGGCAAACTGTGATCGATACAGCTTCAGCTACAATCTATCTGTATAGGTCTTCTAGACCTAGGTTAGGTTAGTTACACGCTAAACGTGTAAAACTGGAAAGTAAACTGATGTTTAAATTAACTATTCACTCCTAAAAGCGACTACGATAGCTTCCGACAAAAACTACAAAAAAATACACGATGTGACTATAAAACTGCAATAGCACGTTAAAAGTCCCGCGGGAGCGTTTTGCAGGAGAATAGCAAAAAATCCTAAACCAACCACGTTCCGGCTACTAATAGGCTATTGTTGTGAAGTTTCATTTCGCAATGATATTTATCACATGACTCTGTCAGAGTTTTTTTTATACCTCTTAGCAAGCAAACAAACAATACGGCCCACGTGATGGAAAGCAGTAACCGTAGCCTATGGACGCCTGCAACACCAGAGGCATTTGCAGATTATACGAACATTTGTCCCGCAGCGGGAATCGAAACCGCAACATCTTGCAACTCAACCGGCTACTCACCCACGCCACTTAGGTCGTTAAATCGATTGCCGTCGTTGTCTATATGTCCCACACTAACCAACTAACATACATATCAATAGGTCAAGATAAAAAAAAGACAAAGATAAAGATAATTTATTTGTTTTGAATATGGTAATTTTACATTGGTGGTCATAATTTACACGTCCAACATACTCAATCATACATTATAAAAGCCAAAAATAAAAGCTTGTTAAAAAATATAAAACCGGTTGGAGAAAATTTAAAATGTTTTTGAATAGAATAGAATAGAATAGATAACTATTATATTCTAGAAACTAAATAAGAAGAATAGAATAGATAACTATTCTATTCCATTAAAAAAAATCATTTAGAAGCCGCAATAAAGAATCAGTCTGTGTAAGTCAATTTCTTGGATAAATAGGAAGCCACTTTGTGGAATTCTATTTTTGTTATTCTCGAATCTGTTGGGGTTCAAAGGGGTAGAATTTATTTGTGGATTTGTATCCTATTAGCTACTTGAGTATTATTTGGTGTTTGTTACATTTTTTGATGACATTTTTTTAAAAAATATATATAAAATAATATAGAATAATATACATTTTTTGGAGTACTTACATATTCATAGGTTTTAGTTATTACGGTAGATATAAACATTGGTACAGGAAGGCCGTCCACTCGATGGACTAAAGACATTACAAACGTCGCAGGAAGTCGGTGGATGGAGGCGGCTCAAGACCGTTCGTCGTGGCGTTCTAGGGGGGAGGCCTATGTCCAGCTGTGGACATGGCTGATGTTCATTGTAAACTGATCAAAAAATTCGTAGATTCAGGATTATGTTTTGATTGAATTACTAAAATATTCATTAGAAAAGATAAAACGCAGCTCATTTACCTCAAAATTTATAAAAAAATTGCCTTAACACCATCGTCCATCAATATTCGCTCTCAAAATTTGCGATGCCTCCACCATTCCAAAAATAGACCCAATTTCTTAATACTTAGGGTTGTTTTCAAGGACACGAGGGCGCGGAGGCAATTTATCATTTGAAGCACATAATTCAGAGGTTTCCAAATCATTCCTGACTCCAGATAAGCCCTTGAAGGGAAAGAGTGGAAGAAATACCTTAAAGTTAAACGAAATTCTACCTTATGTCTTCGGCTTAGAGATAAGAATAAAGGTAGCTGGGATATTGACTTTTTAATGGCGGTGTTCCAGTAGGAAAAGCAGGATTTGGAGTGAGTCACGTACCTTTTTTACCTTTCGGCAAGTGAATTACAATTTATTGTAAAAAAACCATCAAATTGTGGTTCACATTGGAAATCAAGTTCCTAAACTTGACATTGAAAGTCTTAAAAGTATGCTTTTTAACCGACTTCGCAAAAAGGAGGATGTTCTCAATTCGGTTGTATTTTTTTTAAATGTTTGTTACCTCAATACTACGTCGTTTATAAACAGATTGGAAAAATTATTTTTTTGATTTGAATATATATATATATACTTCCAGATTAGTCCCATTTTTCAAAACCCAGTTCTGATGATGAATTCCATGAAAAATTGAGGGGGACTCCTCAAATATTATAGGCATACATATGTATGCCTATAATTTCAGCAACAAGTTAATGTTTTGTATGCCTTTAGCAAATAAAAACATGCAAATAGCCGAATTCAATGGCGGAAGTCGGTTTTTTATGAAAAGTTATTTATTTGAATAAATGAAGGAATTGGCTTGGGACCCACCTTAATAATGCCACCGGTAGCTTGCTTTTAATTTGGCTATATTTTCTTCAAACTCAAAGAAACTTTGTACACATAATCAGTATAATACACTAATATCTAGACCCGTGGTGCGTGATGGATGCTTCATTAAGAGGCGAAACACGTGTCGAATTCATTTAGTTTTCGTTGGAGAAGAGCGGAATTGTTACTATATTATTTGTTCATTTATTCAATAATTTAGAATGGATTTCCGCTAAGTCACGCTTGAATTAATTAATTAACTTGGTATTATATAAAGTCTATCAGTTATCTAGTTAGCATAACCCAAGCTCTGCTTAATTAGCTTGGGGCTAGATAATGTTGTGTAAAATGTCCAGCATTTATTGAACGAGCGAAGCGAGTTCTCTGAGTCAAGTTGGAAGAATCGGCGTTTGTATATATGTATGTATGTATGTATGTATGCATGTATGTATGTATGTATGTTTGTCCGATAAAAACTTTCAAACCGTTAATCCGATCTTCATGAAATTTGGTATGGGGGTAGATAGTATTGGTACAATTTGTAGGTAAGGTTATGAGCTATATCGGTCTGGGGGTTGCTGAGATATTGGGGTCCAAGAGGGGGTAAAAAAAATAAAAGTGAGACAGTACGATCAAGTGGGGTGTCTAATGAAAGCGCTTTGGTTGGACATTTCAAAACTTTTTTTAATAAGTATTTAGCCTTAGTAGTTTTTGAGATATTAGTAAAAATAAAAAACGTAAAAATCAAAAATTCTAAAGAACTTCCAGCAATCCCACAATTCTGAAATTTGGTATGCTTATGGCTTTTGTGTCACAACTTCAGGGGAAAGTCTGAAACTGAAGAATTTAGGAACATGTACTCCATAAAACAGAAACCAATATAACATCCATTGTTGACCTCCCATTTCTAGGTATTTGAATGACGCTGGAGTTCTATGGTTTTCGAAAAAGGACGTTATCAATTAATTCGTCAGGTACTTGATGTAGGTATGTAGTATTACGCCCCGTTGCTTAGCCCTATTCAAAGGTTATTTCGATGATGTGTAGGAAATTAGAGTTGTTACTGATAGATCCTGTACTGTACTGGTAGACCTCGAGGTGAAAATTTTCAAAAATAATGATAGAAAAATGGAAATTACTTGGTTAAGTAGTCGGGCTGATAAAGGTGTTATCGCGAGGTCTCAGTTCGGGGCGAACCACTAGTTTATTTATTTATATGTATCTTGGACGTTTTAGCACCTTGGACATTTTGACCTCTGTACTAACCAGAGGCCGTACCATGAGCTTTTATAGTGATTCAGTACAAAATATCGGTTCCGTGATATCCGCAGCTATATTTAAAGGCACAGTAGCAGAAGGTCTATAGACTTCTGCGATTAAAGTTATTCAATGATGACGGATGTCAACAACGAACCGATATATTTGTACTGAATGGTTTTTGAACTGAATCGCTATAAGAGCTCATGATACAGCCTTTGAGCCTTCAAATTCTTCACAATCTAAATGAGAAATTTACTACTCTGAATCCTGAAACACCTAAATAATCCAATTTACAAGAGGTTCTCACAAAGAGCCGTTAATTAGGTGAGACGAACAAGATGGAAGAGACCTCGTACCTAATTATGAGAGTCATTGTAATGGAGTTGGGTTCTATTGGATGGAAATAATGCGAGAATGTACCTACTTACTGAAGGTATGCTAAAGGACTTATGCGGGTGGAACCGGAGGGCACAGCTAGTAATTATAAATAATCTTTGCGTGACTGACTGTTATATTTCACAGTTCCCGCGACAAATAAGCATTGGTTGGTGAATATGCTGAAGGTGATAAAAATGTCATAGTCAGTGACAGCAAAATTTGTCTCTGCATTTGTGTTCCACGAGAATGCATAGATATATTTAGTACTAAAAATTCCTTGCGAGAATGTAATTAACCCCTAGAGTCACTCGTAGAGGTACGTAGAAACTCGTTGACCCTCGTAGAGGTCACACTTCCTTGAGGTGGTGGGATAAGGAAGGGGGGTGGTAGAAAGGGATTTGTTTTCAATTCGAAATAAAAAAAAAATAACAAACAAGAAAAATCTTATAAGAAAAAACTTTCAAGATTTATCAATACGACTCCTCTAACTCCTGCGGATGTCGTTAAAGGCGACTAAGAGATTACGCCAGGAAGTGGGCAGCAGCATCCACCCGAGTACGTGATCATCAATCCACCTGCCAAGCTGTATGGCAAATCTAAATGAGAATGAGAATCTAAATGATGTTCTGACCAAGTAAAGATCACGCTCTTCAAAGCGTACGGTCAGAGTTTTTATACGAGCAACCTATGGGTCAGCTATACCAAAAAAACGCTGAACACCCTACGTGTCCAGTATAACAACACTTTGAGAATGCTGTTGAGTTTGCCTCGTTTTTGTAGTGCCTCAGAGATGTTTGCCAAGAGTAGAACTGACGGTTTCCACGCCATCATTCGAAAAAAAACCGCATCTCTGATGAGCAGAGTACGGGGCAGTCACAACAGCATTCTTAAAACAGTGGCAGTGAATTGCCTTTCCCCTATCTGGGTACGATTTGTTCAGAGAGTCATCTCAGATCATGGTTTGATGGGGGGATGACTCCTGAACAAATTAATTAATTCGTTTTTAGTTAGATTTAGACTTTCATTTATTTTTACTAACCTAGCGTAATTCAATTTACTAACACAATGGACTATTTGTTGTCTGATAATAAATGATTTGATTTGATTTGATTTGATTGAAATCCCCCCATTGCACGCTATGGGTTGTAATCTATGCATGCTATGGGGGACGCCTCATCCAGTAGTCGGATGTCTACCGGCTGATGAAGGTTACTATCCGGTTGCGCACCATGCCAATTTGGCCACCCCAAGAATTTGATCCTGACATGGAGCGGAGCCGGATAATTCGGACAATTTTGGACCTATTGATGACCTCTGTGGCGCGGCGGGCGAAGGTTCGCCTGCGACGCTGGAGGTTGCGGGTTCGACTCCCGCCTCAAATATTTGTACGATCTGCAGATATTTGTTCAGGTTGTTCTGGGTATTTTCTATGTAAAATAAATAGATAAATAAATAAATAGATCTCTCTCTCGCAACCTCCTGCGTCGCAGGCGAACCTTCGCCCGCCGCGCCACAGAGGTCGAAAATAAAACAATATCTATCAATACAATGTATTGTATTAAGTATATCAGTTATCTAGTACCCATAACACAAGCTCTGCTTATCTTGGGGCTAGATAATGTTGTGTGAAATGTCTTGCATTTATTTATTATTATAAAAACTTGCAATATCCTTGTCCACAGTGTCATCTCTCCCCAACCCGACGTCAGCTGATGATGATGATGATGACGACGAGCCAACAGCGCAGAGTCGGCCCGAGGCTGACGATGACGGGCGCATCTACAAGAACCCACGGAACTCACCGTCTGCACAGTGTCCAAGGGATGAGGAGCAGGCTACGCTACTGGTATGGATCTAATATGATGGGCATGTGGTGCGATATTTGAAAGTCATTGAGTGAGTAAACGTCAGTAAAATTTCCGTTTATGCCATGATTTCCAAAGGTGTTGTTCCAAGATGTATGGAGCCTAGCCCTTTGCGGTGTACACTTGTGTAAACGTGGCTAAATATATGTAAAACCTTTTCCCATTGTCATTTTTTAATTATTTCGCTTCATTTAAAGCAGGTTCTTAAAATATCTTTCTCGCGGAGAGCAACACAAGACAAAACAATATGGCGGTGCGGATACAATTTACTCTGTGGTAAAATATTTCGACAGCTGTTGACAACTTTGACCAGAACTGCATTTCGTTCGCGTCTTGGCTCCAACAAAGCAAGCAACCACAGAGCAATAAACGTGACATTCCCTGTCATGGCTGCTCAGGAAAATATGTTGCCATTGTAAAAAAAAACGAATTTTAAACATTTCTGTGCAGTAAATTATGCTTCAAATTAGAGTAAGAGTATTTTTACGATAATCACAGATTTTTTCGGCATTCTCTGTCTGGTGTACATCGATATAGGCCATTTTGGAACATGTCCTTTCTATACATCTGAAACTCATTGATGACCAAAATTCTTTTACCTATGATATCAATACAATGCCTCCTCCAGTACATCTCCTGAAAACGGTGATTTGCGGCCTTTTTGATGATATTTAGTCACTAAGATACTTTCAAAAATTGTTCCCCAGGTGATCATCATCATCCAAAAAAAACGTCCACTGCTGGACATCCCCCAAAGAAAGCCACAGCGGAAGGTCTAAAAGCCTCCAACCATGAATTTGTATAGTGTTGTTTCGTTTACTCCCAACGTCCCCCACCTGTCTGGCCCCACTGGGGGACGTTGGGAGAAAATTTGGTTCATAGGCATTCGTAGGTTTATCTAATTTATGAGATACTATCAATTCAAACATGTTTGTTAGGTCTCCTGACTCCCACAAAATCAGTGTTCTGTATCTCAAGAAGTGTTGATGAGCTGTAATGAGAAAAAACACAATAAAACACACAAATTTGAAATTTGCTCTATAATAATAATAATAAATAATAAATAAATGCTATACATTTCATACAATATTATCTAGCCCCAAGCTAAGCAGAGCTTGTGTTATGGGTACTAGATAACTGATATACTTAATACAATATTACATAGATTGTTTTTTTTTATTATACATAGAAAAATACCCAGAACACCCTGAACAAATATCTGCAGAACGTACAAATATTTGTTCCGAGGCGGGAATAGAACCCGCAACCTCCTGCGACGCAGGCGAACCTTTGCCCGCCGCGCCACAGAGGTATATCCATCCAAGGTCGTTTAAACTATAGGTGAAGGCTATAATGACAATGCTCCCTTTGTCCTCAGGGTCAAAAATGTCTCCGAAAATGTTCCTCTGACGAAGACTGCAAGAGTAAAAAGAAGAAGTGTCTCTGCGATGGAGCATGTGGGATGTCTTGTATCAAACCAGGTCAGTGACACTTTTCGCCCACTGTTGGGACTTCTTATTTCAATAGGTTATTCAATGTCGCTTCTATGATTTGATATGTTTTGTTATTCTACACGTTAGACCCGGCCTTGTTGGGAAATTTTCGTTGGTATAAGATTTGTCCTGGCTGTTGGCTTATTCAGGAGTGTGTTATTACTGATAGAAAGCGTTAGCCAAGTTGGTCGTGGAAAGCAATGGTGGCGATGAGCACACCATTTGTCATGTCTATATTTTTGCGATTGTGCGACCCACGGCGAAGAGGCCCTTTGAGGCTCTGCCTACTCCATCGGGAATAAAGGCGTGTGTTTATGTATGTATGATTCAACATGTTATGGGAATACATTAAGATCTAAGACGCTTTCCCTAATAAAACCACAGACATATGTGTTTTTTTGGTTTTTGGGTAATTGAATTTGTTTATTTGCGATTTTTTGCCTTCAACGCTGTGGCGATAAATAGACGTTTGTGTATGACGTGGCGCTATTAAGGGGACTGCGAAGGCCGCAAGAAAAATTCAATTTGAAGCGTGTGTCAATATCAGCTATCCCTGTTTGGCACCGGGGTCTCTCCCCCTGCATGCGCGATAGGTGTTCGAGCCGTCCGGAATTTGTATCAAATTAGGTCTTGTTCCGTAATACCAAAAATGATGAATAAAAACTTAATGTTTTTTCATATATTGTTGTTATTCTGTAACTTGACAATATATGCTATGTTCCTAATCACAGTTTGCTAAAAAATACGTTGTTTTTAATACGAAACAAATAAGATGAAAACAGTTCCTTAAAGTGCGGCTCACACTAACCTCTGTGTTTCGATTCAAAAGCCGTATTAACAAGCGAATCACGGAAAACGGTCCACACCATCCATCCTGCTGTACTTCCCGCCGAATCAAATCAAATCAAAAGAATTTAATTCATTGCAATCACATGGATCATTTTGAATCAAACATGTGTGATTGGCCACAGATTCAACCAAATGCTAATAATAATGCTGAAGGCGTGTTTGCCCTTGACGAAGTGTACAGCAGGAAGATGGTACACAAAGCGTATAGGTACCATCACCATCATGCTGGACGAGGTCTCTCCCATTAAATACAATGGGAGGATTTGCCATAATCACCACGCTTGGAGCATTGGTGATAGCAGTTGGTGATAAGTACTCAGATGGATGCTGCTGCCCATCGTCTGGTGTTATTCCTTAGTAAGGTTTATATTACATCCACGGGAGGAGAAGGTGGGGTATTTTATTAGGCTGGATACACCACGTCAAGTTTAAGTATCCCTATGTGTTTTTTTTTTATGCTACTTGGCAAGCAAACAAGCTTACTTTATTGCACACCATAGTAAAAATTAAACAATTTAACAAACGAAAACTAAAACTAACTATGCTATACAATGGGCGGTCTTATCGCTCTGTAGCGATTTCTTCCAGACAACCTTTGGATGGACTGGACTGTGTAAAATTAAAAGGGGCATTTATGGTGTACCTACCTACATACTTAAATATTGATACGATAACATGAAAACTACATACATACTGATAATACAAACAACAATAAATACCTACCAACTACAATTTACTTACAATACATACAATTTATTTTATATATAAAACATATTATATACTATACTTACAAATGATTACATACCTATATTCAAATTTTGAAAATAAGAAACAAGCAATAGTCAGCGACAACAGGACAAATAGTGTTCCTTGACCATGGACTTAAAAATTGGAAGCGATTGGACCGTAGCCTATGAACGCCTGCAACACCAGAGGCATACACGCGCGCTGCCGACCCTGAGACATAAAGATGAAAAGTCTCATGTGCCTGTAATTTCACCGGCACCCGTACCTTTCAAACCGAAACACAGCAATGCGAACACTACTGCTGTACTGCTGTTTGGACTTTATCAGGAATTTCCAGGTTCGTGGTAATTTCACAGTAAATTTTCATGCACATTATTTTTTTAAAAGATGAAAAGTCTCGTGTGCCTGTAATTTCACCGTCACTCGTAACCTTCAAACTGAAACACAACAATGCGAGCAATACCACCACCGTACATTTCTGCGCAGAAATATAGGTACGGCGGTACTTACCTGGACGAACTCTTAATTGTTTCATTGTTTATTAATTTTAGAAAAATTACGACTATTAACCACGCATTTTAATTTTTTTTTTTCTTTATTTTTCTAAAATGATACCAAGCCACGATAACTTCAATTCTATTGTTTATTAATTGTCAACATGCACATAATTTATAGCTTAGGTCTAATAGTAGCTTATGAAAGTACATGCTACAAGTAGGGCGCTGCAATTTATGATATTATACGAAAAAGTCAAATTATATAAAATTATAAAAGATTATAAACATCGCTTCTTCCCCAAGAAGTTCTACTACTAGCAAGACATATTGAACAACAATAATATATTAGGTGATGTATGTCACAAATGTTTTAGAAAATGTTGTAATGGCGCAAGTATTTTCATTATAACTCAAAATAAAAATGCAATATAGAGGTCCCAGTTTCATTCTTACAATGTGAAATTCGGTTTCCGGAATGACTGTCATCCAGGGTTGGAACCAGGAGCCTGGGTAGGGCGGGTACAACCCCAAAATCTATAAAAACATAGGCACAAAAAAAAATTACAAAGTTGTGTCTGGCCTAAGAAAAGACCCCTCCTTATGTTCCCATGGATGTAGTAAAAGTTTTACTAAAGACACACTAGAGAACTAAAGACTAAAGACTAAAGATTACACTAGAGACTAGAGTTCCAGCATGTTGACATATTTAACTATAGTTTAAATTCTATTTATATGTCCCTTAGAGTGTATTTAAATTTTACATAATACGTCTTGTTTTTTTTTGTAATATGTGTTACTTGTTAGTTAAGGCAGTTTGCGCTTTGGTTAAAACTGTAAGCAACCAGTTTAATTTCATTTAATAAATAAATAAATAAAGACACTAGAGGATAGGCTGCAGCATCCTAATGAGTACTTAACACCAAACTGTGATCACCAATCCGTCTGCCAAGCGTGGTGATTATGGCAAATCCTCTCATTGTATTAAATTGGGGAGGTTTCGTTCAGAAGTGGATGTGGTATTTTACTTTATCAAAATTAAGTCTTTTAAAATTACAAAAAAAAGTATTATCATAACGGGTTCTTTCATTTCTTATTATGTCACAGATCCATTTGACAAAACTTATTTAAAAAAAACTAGTTTACCCCCTAAAATTAAGTCCCAAATTTAACGATACCTAAATGCTTCTTATTCTTATCGTCTAAAGCTTTTTTCCAACGCATCAAAAATCTTTGGGTCCTAAAACGGGTTCGGCTCCTAACCAAAGTGTTAAAGCTCACAAAGCCCCGTGTATAAATCCTGACTACGGCCCTGCTGGCATTCTTTCCATTGTGCCCAAACGGGACAAACTCACTAGAATGTTAGTTGAATTCGTGTTTATTTGTTTCCGTAACTATGTTCCGTTTGTGTTTGTTAAAATTAAACTTTGTTGTTCGTGAGTACAAACTAGATATTTATACAGTTATACATATAGGGGTAGCGTAATAAAGGGGGGGGGTGTTATTACTGGAAAACCAATGGCAGCGATGAGCTATGAAACATAGGAAGGTATAAGGGATCTAAGCCACGGGATCTATCAGTAAATAGGTCTATACTATATTTCCAAAAATTGTGTAACCTATACGGTGATAACTTTTCATTTAAAAAACCGACTTCCGCCATTGTATTCGACTAAATATTTGGATGAAAAAAAAATTATGAAAGAACCATAGTGGTGAAAGGATTATGATACTTTTTGAATGCAAATGCTTGGTTTGTTGCTGAAAATATCAAAATCGCTATATGTATGTCTACAATATTTGAGGAGTTCCCTCAATTCCTCATGGATCCCATCATCAGAACTGGATTCTGAAAAAAATGGGACCAATCTGGAAGTATATCTATTCAAATAAAAAAAGAATTTTCCAAATCGGTTCATAAACGCCGGAGATATGAGGTAACAAAAATACAAAAAAAAAAATACAACCGAATTGAGAACCTCCTCCTTTTTTGGGAAGTCGGTTAAAAAGACGCCCATTGGGGAAAAATACTATGGATATTAGCTAAGCAGAGCTTGTGTTATGGGTACTAGACAACTGATATACTTAATACAATACATTACATAGATATATATTTTTTTATTATACATAGAAAATACCCAGATCACCCTGAACAAATATCTGCAGATTGTACAAATATTTGTTCCGAGGCGGGAATCGAACCCGCAACATCCTGCGTCGCACGCGAACCTTCGCCCGCCGCGCCACAGAGGTCGTCAAGTACATTTTTCGAATCAGAAAAGCATAGGTACTCTATGCAATAGTGAACAAAGCTAACCCACTTACGGCCAGACTCCCTCTGGCCACGTGGTCCTACTGCCTTTATCCTACCGATCACATCGGACCACTTGAACTTTTTTCCGGTTGGTTCGATTAACTAATCGGACTATACAAACTGACGTTTTCTTAGACCACGTAGTCCCACTAATTAGACTTTTCTAAAAGTGAGAAAGGTGGTTAACTGTGTTACTATACATTGCGATAAAAAATGTAAGCAGTTTATCTTTCTTCACTTTTGTGAGGCTTGAATCTCTTCACCACCAAAGCGATAAAATAAGTTCGGATAGGGAAAATAGTTACACCATAGGCAGGAGCATCCAACTGAGTACTCAACCTTAATACTGCGACACCAATCCGCCTATGTCAAGCGAAGTGATTATGGCAAATCCCCCCATTGGGGAAGCCTCATCCAAGGGGGGATGTCTACCGACTGATGATGACTTGAAATTTTAAGGGTCGCAGGAAGTTGGTGGATGGAGACGGCTCAAGACCGGTCGTTGTAGCATTCTATGAGGATGTCCAACAGTATGGACTTCTACAGGCTGATGATGGTCTTCGTTTTGTTTAATTGTACAAGTGGACATTATAAAAGATGACCTTCAAGAAAAATAATAAGGAAAATTGTTTCCTTTCATTTTTAACCAACTTCAAAAAAAGGAGGTTCTCATTTTGGTTGCATTTTCTTAACTGCCTATACTTCCCAGCTTTTACAAAAAGACACTGAACTTTTATACGAAAAAAAAAATACACAAAGTCAAAGTCAAAGTCAAAAAGAATTTTATTCATTGAAATCACAAGGATCATTTTGAATCGTCTTATAAACTAAAATTACTCCTGTTCCAACGCGACCAAGCCTAGAAGAATCAGGCAACAAACACGGCTTGGCTTACTTTGATGATCCGTCTTACCACTAGGTGAGAAGCGCCTGTGTGGCGCCTCGGAGCAAGGAGTTGCTGATACATAGTAAATGAGACCTTAGAAACCTTAGGAAGGTAGTCAAAATTAAATAAACATAAGCAAAAAAAAAAATATGCAAGGCAGCACACGCTACGCTTGTTATACTTATAAATAATAATCTAATAGAAACATGTAAATAGGTAAGTTCAGATATTGCAAATTTCCATTTTAGCAGTCGAGGGGCAGAGCGACATCAGGCCACGCGGCTTTATCATTTATATAATCATCAATAGTGTAATACGCTTTCTTAATTACAACTTAATTGAGAACCTCCTCCTTTTTTTGAAGTCGGTTAAAAACATGGTACTAGTAACAAGGGGTATTTTTTGTGTGGGTGCTATAATTCCCCACACTTAAATCCTAACATAAAACCCTGAAAATAATGAAATCCTCGCATTTTCTTCTAAAAGTCGTGGGCGGCAATTATCCACACAAACATTTAATTTTCACAAGATTTTCGCTGAGCTGTTGAGAAATTTATGTGGAGATATTTTCTTAATTGCCGTTGTGTGTTCGGCCTAAGAACAAACCTCTCCGTCTCCTCGCGTGGATGTCTTAAAAGTTGACTGAGGGATTAAAATAAATAAATAAATAAATGCTGGACATTTCACACAACATTATCTAGCTCCAAGCTAAGCAGAGCTTGTGTTATGGGTACTAGATAACTTATATACTTAATACAATACATTACATAGATAGATACTTTTTATTATACATAGGAAAATACACAGAACACCCTGAACAAATATCTGCAGATCGTACAAATATTTGTTCCGAGGCGGGAATCGAACCCGCAACCTTCTGCGTCGCAGGCGAACCTTCGCCCGCCGCGCCACAGAGGTAAACAGGGGATGAACAGCAGCATCCACCTGAGTAATCAACACCAATAGTGCAATCATCATTTGGTGATTGTCCCTCCATTTCCACCCGTGGATGTCATAAAAGCCGACAGCGGGATGAGATCCTAGGAGATGGGCAACAGCATCCCAGCATCCATACTTTTTTTCGGTGACAAAGGAGTTGTTCCAAAATGGGCTATGTCTATGTCCACCAGACAGAGAATGGCGAAAAAATCAGTAATTTTCGAAAAAAAAATACTCTTACTCTAATTTCAAGCTTAAATATCTGCATAAAAATGGTTGAAATTCGAATAATTTTCACAATGGTAACGTATTTTTCTGGGCAGCCATGACAGTGAATGTCGCGTTTATTGCTCTGTGGTTGCTTGCTTCATTTGTTTGTGTTTCTATACACTTTACAGTTGTCAACTGCTGTCGAAACATTCTACCACAGAGTATATTGTATCTGCCTCACCATTTTGTTATGTTTTGTGTTGCTCTCCGTGTGAAAGATATTTTAGGAGACTGCATTAATCGAAGCGAAATAATAAAAAAAATACAGTGGGTAAAGGTTTTACATATAATATTTAGCCACTTGTATACAAGTGAACACCGACAAGGGCTAGGTTCCATACATTGTGAAACAACTCCTTTACCGGATGATGAAAGGCCCCTAACCCCTTCAAGAAAAGAATCACTTAGAATAATAAGTCCATTAATTTCCTAATAATTATATAAGTTACTACAGGTACCAAGTTACAGTTAAGTAATTTAAGTACGAAAATGAGTACCCTACGTTCCGAAGTAACTTTTGAGTAAAATTGTGTGTAATCTTAATGGAAATCACTGAGATAGGTAGAAAGTTTTCAACTTAAGATGATAATTTCCATTTCATCGTTAAAGATGTACTTTCAGAGCCATCATTCTAATTTAAAGAACTACGTAGTCCCTCCTCCCGTGAATGTTGTAAAAGCCGATTAAGGGATTACACTAGGGGATGGGCAGCATCCCCCTGAGAACTTAACACCAATACTGCAATCACCAAATCCACCTGCCAAAACCGTGGTCATTATGGCAAATCCCTCCATTGCATTCAACAGGGGTGGTCCAAGGGGGGGGGGGTTCGTAGGGGTCATGATGATGAACCCCCAAAAAATGGGCGAGTTCTCGCCCAGCAGTGGACATCTAAAGGTTGCTGATAATGATGATGATGATAGACGGTATAACAGTGACAGATTTCAAAAATAACAATCTTGATTTTTGTTTTAAAGAGCTAAAGTATTTAACGGGGGTGCTATTTTTTAATGTCACGCAGTGACTAAATATCATCAAAAAGGTTGCAAATCACCGTTTTTCAGGAGATGTACTGGAGGAGGCATAGGTATAATTTTTTTTGTCATCAATGAGTTTCAATATATAGAAATTTGGGAATCGGGGATTAACTGCAGTTTTATTGACATTTAGAGCCAATTTCACCATACTCTGTTCGTTAGTAAATGTCTTGTTAAATCTAACCAAGGTGACAGATAATCTATGAAAACACCTGTCAAAAAGCATTAAACTAAACAGTTGTTTTACCGCCTGTTTATTTGTTGGTGAAATCACCCCTTAGTCACTTGATGATATTCAAAAATCGCACCCCAGTCCGTAAAAATGAAAAGACGCAACCAGAATGAGCTTACAAAATGAACTAAAATTCCCTCGCAAATTAAATATTCCCCCTACGTCGGTCGTAAAAAAGCGGAAAAGTGGCATTATGAATGAAATTATGTACCAGGTACTAACGAACGAGGAGGGTACTTGACCCTTTCAAGTCCGATTTGTAAGACGTGTATATTATCATCAAAAGGTCGAGTATTTTTAAGGTTAGATTAGTATATACACCCGCCGTATTGGCCCCTCTTTCTCCTCCCGCGGATGTCGTGGAAGCCGACTAAGGCGTAAGGCTTAAATTATAACAAAAATAATAATAATAAACTTGTATTTAGGCTTAAACATTTGTTACTTAGAGAAACCCTCCACTAAAATCCATTCAGTGGTTTTTACGTGAAAGAGTAACAAACATCCATCAAGCATATAGCAAGCGTAGCGTGTGCTGTCTTGCATATTTTTGCTGATGTTTATTTACTTTTGACTACCTTCCTAAGGTTTTTAAGTTCTCATTTACTATGTATCAGCAACTCCTTGCTCCGAGGCACCACACAGGCGCTTCTCACCTAGTGGTAAGACGGACCATTTATGTAAGCCAAGCCGAGTTTGTTGCCTGATTCTTCTAGGCTTGGTCGCGTTGGAACAGGAGTAATTTAATTTTATATAAGACGATTCAAAATGATCCTTGTGATATCAATGAATAAAGTTCTTTTTGACTTTGACTTTGACATCCATACTCACAAATTTTCGCGTTTATAATATTAGTAGGAAGTAGGATCATGTTTAGGCTCTTCAGAGTTGTTTTAATTAAATGTTTAACGGTAGAATACGACGGCTCATCTCTTCGTTATTTAGCAGAAGAAGGGTTTTAGCGGGGTTTTTAACGCGGACGAAGTCGCGGGTTTTAGCTAGTAACCAGTAAACCGCGAGAGAATGCGCTAAAAAGATAATTCTCCTTGATTACTCAAAGTTTTTACCACAGAGTGAAATGAGCAAGCTATAGTCTGCCGACACGTACTTTCCATACAAACGCCCTCGAGGGGTGTGTTCATACACACGTATATCCTGGAACTAGTTTCATGAAATTTCTGCGCACTATTTTTCATTCGATGTTACCGTCTCTCGAATATTGAATTCTCGGAATACCAACCGAGGGCTTACTCGTAGTGCCTCATTTTCAAACATTGCATAGGACGAAACAACAAGCTTTTAAAACATGCCTACAACGTACTTATATAGGCAGATCGGCTCCTGTATTGCCTATAAAACTGGTAATTGTTTTTGATTAGGATTTTGCAGTAAATTGTGCCGCGTATTGTAGCTTTTTTACAGGAGCAGAAATATTCGAAACATAAAGCGCAATGGACCGTAAAATCGTATTCGAAAGCAATTACCAGTTTGATAACATAGGTAATCAAATAAACAAGTACTTTATTCATTGAAATCACAAGAACCATTTTGAATCGTCTTATAAACTAAAATTACTCCTGTTCAAACGCGACCAAGCTTAGAAAAATCAGGGCAGCAAACACTTCTTACTAG
Source organism: Epirrita christyi (assembly GCA_951392215.1). Taxonomy (NCBI): domain Eukaryota; kingdom Metazoa; phylum Arthropoda; class Insecta; order Lepidoptera; family Geometridae; genus Epirrita; species Epirrita christyi. The sequence goes on along the minus strand of OX595858.1, from coordinate 1,505,011 downwards.
AGTTTGTTCAGAAACAGAGCCGTCGTGGCCAAATTGTGAACTAACGTTGTGAACTTATTTAAACCATAATTAGGAGCTGGTTTCCATCTGTTGGCATTTTGAATCATAAATTAAAGAAATAGTAACAGTTGTAATAGGATCAAAACGGAACAGACGCGCTATTGTATTTCCTGCTAAACAAAACAGGTAATTAAGCACTGCAGCGCCCTCCAATCCCACGACAAGTCTGTCGCTGAACAAACTCTACTAGGTGGGAAGTGCCCCTGTGTGGTGCCCTGAAGCAGGAAGAAGCTGTTAAATATAAAATGAGAACTTAAAAACATTCGGTAAAAAAAGGTGATCTTGGCGGTAATTTTAAGAACCTCAATTTACATCCAGACAAAAATCCGTGCAGCGAACATCACACGCTCCGTGTGGTGCTTGTAGAGTTGGTAGAGTCAAAGCCTCTGGCGAATAGGAAGCCTTCCACTATTAAGATTTGAAGAGCACTGATCCTATTCCACTTTCAGCACCTATTCTTATCGATCGGTGAAGTGGAGTAGTAGAACATATTAAAAATCATTCCACTAAGAGCACCTACGGTTGATACTGCTAGTGATGGGGTATTTTATACATAATACTTTTTTGACAAGCATTTAGATGAAGCAAATCGATAAAAATCAGCATAACCATAAGGCTTTCGTTTTCACTCCATAGCCTGCTATTGTTACTCTTAGATCCCTTTTGATTGGTGGAAAGTTTTGATGAATTTAACAGGAATTCCGGTTAGTTTTTACAGCGAAACTCTACATATTTCAAGTAGATTGGAAAAACTTTTAATTAAAGTAGGTCAAGCGTTTGAATTTTGCTCAGTGGAACGGAAATATAGCTGTATTATAGAAAACCGGGCCAGTAATAAATAGGTAGTAGATACTTACGTTACTTCCAATGTATATTTTATGTTGGATTTGAAGAGTAAACAGACGTTACTTAACACGTAATAATGCTTAGAACTGTCTTTGTCACTGTCACACAAATTTTAATACACGCGTGCTAGAGAGTGACAGGGCCAATGCTAAGCATAAGTACACGACGTGCTAAGTAACGTCTATTATTCTCGACCTCAGACTCTACAAATCCAACATAAAATATACTTTGGAAGTTACGTCTACCTCCTAGGTAATAAATAATAATAATAATAAAAAGTTTATTAAAAAAACACACATTTTTAGTTAAAAAAAATTGCCAAACTACATTATAGTTTATTGGCATAAAAATTACAGGTTTCTGCTTTACACTATTTGTTCATTTTTAACCGACTTCCCAAAAAAGGAGGAGGTTCTCAATTCGGTTGTATTTTTTTTTTTATGTTTGTTACCGCATATCTCCGGCGTTTATGAACCGATTTGGAAAATTCTTTTTTTATTTGAATAGATATACTTCCAGATTGGTCCCATTTTTTTCAGGATCCAGTTCTGATAATGGAATCCATGAGGAATTGAGGGAACTCCTCAAATATTGTAGGCATACATATGGCGATTTTGATATTTTCAGCAACAAACCAAGCATTTGCATTCAAAAAGTATCATAATCCTTTCACCACTATGGTTCTTTCATCATTTTTTTTCATCCAAATATTTAGTCGAATACAATGGCGGAAGTCGGTTTTTTAAATGAAAAGTTATTAACTAAAGTATTAAATTAGACTTAAATGTTATATACTACTCAACTAAAACGACATTCTACCTACTTTCACCAGAGTTCTTTGTACCTAACTACATATTTTCTACCTGTTTAAACATTTACCTACTTTTACACGCAGACAATTTATTTTACCTACTAGATATTTATTACACTGTGGACATGGGCAACTAAATTCTCAGCCGAAGTAATGGAGGTAATCAGGGAAACAAAAATCATCAGTACAGTGATGGATCAGTGATGGATTGTGCTTATAAATATGATAATAAATAGTTACATACCTATCATTACTTTACTGTGTATATACTGCCTATTTATTTATAAGGCAAAACCAGTTTTTTTTAACTCTTACATGCGAAAACATGTTAATAGTAATTCGTTTTTTAATCTGTGGTTTACTAGTTATACATACTGTTTGTTTTCCGAATAAAATAAAATAAATAAATAAATTATTACTGGCCAGGGTTTCTATAATACGGCTTTATTTCCGTTCCACTGAGCAAAATTCAAACGCTTGAGCGGGAATCGAACCCGCACCTCTTGCGTCTCAGCCGACGGATTGCGGATTCAGTTAAAAAATTGGAAGTAGCTAATTTGAAAGTTCATCACATCATAAATTCGTTCATACATTTGATATCTGTTCCTCTCTCCAACAGAATTGTAATGCATATAAAGTGATTTTTCACACGCTCCAGGCCTTTTTATGGTTGACCTCTTGAATTCTTTAAGAGCACACCAGCTACATTAGGGTCACCGTCCATCTCTTTGATGTAGGGCTCGCACTCTCATAGGACAGAGGTACCTATACCGGTAATAGTTCCTACCGTATCTGTGTCACTCCTATCGGCTTCGAGTATTGTCTCTCTGGCTTTAGATTGCGAGCAATCATTATCATCAACAGCCTTTAGACGTCCAGTGGTGTTCGAGGCAATTATCAATTTCAATGGGAGTTTTGAAATCACTTAACTGACGTATTCGTAAATGGGCAACTTTGCCCAATGAAACAAAATAATACTATGAATCCTACCCTATGAATGTAGAAATAAAGTTGTACGTCATGACGTGTGGAATACTCTGCCCTCAGGGGTATTTTAATACACATGCTTACATATATAAAATCACGCCTGTTTTCCGGAGAAGTAGGCAGATAACACGGAATTCCAGTTTAATACACATTGTAATAATAAAAAAAACTGACAAATACGCGCCTAGATATTTGTATATTGATAATATTTACAAAGTTTCATGAAAGTTGATGAGTACCCAAGATAGAAGCTAACTTCGTTTTTGAGAGGATTCAGGCACAAAAAAAATGGATACAAAAGGCTGGCTCCTTGATTTTAATTACCTACGTTCTACGGTATCGCTAGGGCTGGCACTTTAAGCGGTGTCAGCTTGCATAGGACAAGAAGTGATGCAAAGTAATAACACCTGACACGCGCGAACATTACGTACAATTTAGCTTGCACGCGCGTTTTATCTAGGTAGTAATAATTATGTAGGCAAACACAATCTTTATTAGGTATGTACTTACCTACAACAGTTCAAAATTATTTTAATTCTTACCTTTCTTCACTGAGAGGTAAGTAGTTTAAAAATTTACAATTATTGTGTGTTTATTGTTGTATAATATCTATATTTAAACAACCAAACACAGAACAGTTCGTTTATGATCGTAATATCTATTGTAAATTACACAATCACAACATAGTATCGTAAAACAAAAATCACGTGTATCGCCAAAGCGTGCGGGCACTCACGACTGGCGTTCGACCGAGTTTCACCGAGACCGTCATAGGGACGCGTCTATGTGTGCTTGCGCCTGTTATCGCTTGCTGTACTGAGCCTTCTGTAACTATATATATTTTGTGGTTCAAGGGCCCTAGCAGTAAGTAAGCGTCGTTTCAGAGTGAAATTCTGCGTAAGTAAGGTAGGTATAATACCATTACCTCTCTGTTCCGGTAGACAGTGTAATTTCAACGCTTGAATAATGTATGTGTTGGTGATTCGTTGCTGTAATGGATATTAGATTAGGTTTGCTAGATTAAGTAAGTTTTATTTGGAATACATGATCTTCATGATGACTTTATATCTATAGTAGTAGGTACTCAAATGATAAAACAGGCATTATGCGGTTGGATTAATGTTGCAAATTTGAACCTGGATTCACAGAAACGTTTAAGATTAACAGATCACATCAGCATCAAACAAGCATACAGCCCATCTGATGGAAAGCAGTTATCGTAGCCTATGGACGCCTGCAACACCAAAGGCGCTGCCGACCCTGAGACATAAAGATGAAAAGACTCATGTGCCTGTAATTTCACCGGCACCCGTACCCTTCAAACCGAAGCACAGCAATGCAAACACTACTGCTTGACGGCAGAAATAGGTACAGTGGTAGTACTTCCCCGGACGAACTCTTTCACAAGAAGTTCTACTACTACCAACAAAAAAAAACGAAAAACAAAATAGATAAAAACTATTAGGTATAAAAAACAAAAGAGATAATAAACAAAAAAATTATGAAAAAATATACATTGGGTGGATTTGCCTACGCTTGGCAGTACTTGGGTGGATGCTGGTGCCCATCCCCTGGTGTAATTCCTATGTAAGGCTTAATCTACATCCAAGAGGAGACGAAGGAGTCTATTCTTAGGCCAGACCACGGCATGGGTAAGTTAATGTTGTTAAATTCTAATTCAAGTAGAAGTCAAGTACAAGTCTATTTTTTAAAATAGGAAAACATAAACCGACTTCTTTTAAAAAGCGCTGAATTAATTTCGATAAAACTTATATGGGACCACTTCTGAACCTTACAAAAAAAACACTAAAATCAATTCATAATTGGCAGAGTAATCACATAGCAAACATACATTAAAAAACACCTCCTATATTCATTTATTTATTTATTTACACGCAGAAAACACATTACAACCACAAATAAAACAAGAGATACAAAAACCATTGTTTCGAACTTGGTAGGAACATAAACATATGTGCGCACAACTAAATGAAATATCCATACCAAGCAAAGCAAGTGAAGGTACGAGATAAAAATAACAAGATTTAAATTATTTAAATCAAAAATAAAATAAATAATTAATTATTTTATTGAAGTCGGTCAATATGGTCCAGGGGAAAAATCCTCTTTACATAGATTTATCTGCATCATTACAAATGCAAAGCCATATCGCAGCTTTCATACGTAAAAACATCTTTTCATGTTGGATGTTTTCAGAATATAACCTACATTCTCATGTTTGTATGGGATAAAGAATTTGATGATGAATAGGAATATTTTTTAAATAAATGAGAACATAATTTTTGTTAATTTCAAAAAGTAGTTCAGCCTTACCTATTTACATGTAATTAGTTTTTGGGCTTTTTGCTTTTTTCTGTGACGTTTATAATGTTTTTAGCCATACATAACATAACATAACATAACACCCAACAGTCACATACGTAGTCATGATCCCACACTAGGATTCCCTGTGTCGTGGGTATCAGGAACTACGAGTACCATGGTACCACAACACCCAGACCCGGAACAAATGTTTGCAGATCATACAATCATTTATCCCGCAGCGCGAATCGAACCCGCAACCTCTCGCATTTCAGCCGGCTACTCGCCCACCACGCCATCGGGTGGAGGTTAAAGATTTTCGAGTGGCGACCACAAACCGGTCGACGCGGTAGAGACCTATGTAATAATAAACAAATAATAAAGAAACTCTAATCACACTAATACATATTATAAATGCGAAAGTTTGTGACTATGTTTGTTACTTCTTCACGCTCAAACGGCTGAACGGATTTGAGTGAAATTTTGAATGAAGATACCGTATACCCTGTATTAACACATAGGTTAATTTTCTTCATCATCATCATCATTAATTTTCATCATTATAAACGCGGTTGAAGCCGTGGGGCGCAGCTAGTATTTATAAAAGGTATCACAAGAGCTATTTCAGAAAGCTCTGCGTTATAGTATAGCTCAGGGCTGCAAGTACGTAGGACTCGATTCGATAAATTTTACATTAAAATTCGACAAAACGGGACTATGTAGAGGTAATAGTCCCGTTTTGTCGAATTTTAATGTCAAAAATATCGAATCGAGTCCTACGTACTTGCACTGCAGTTGTGAATTAACTTCATAACTGTGTCGTTGTGTGTTTCCCGGACTTGTTGGATTTCCCGGACTTGTTGGATTTCCCGGACTTGTTGGATTTCCCGGACTTGTTGAATTTCCCGGACTTTTTGGATTGCCCGGACTTATTGGGCAATTATCGTTGGAATAAGATTTGTCCTGGCTGCTGGCTTAGGTACGTGTTATTACTGGAAGAAAGCGTTAGTCGAGTTGGAAAGCAATGGTGGCGATGAGCTCACCAATTGTAATGTCTATATTTCTGGGTCTGTGCAACCCACGGTGAAAAGAGGCCATTTGAGGCTCTGCCTACCCATTCGGGGCAAAAGGGCGTGTGTTTATATTATGTGAAATGACCAGTGTTACGAAAGGTTTTAGAAGAGCTCTTGGTCCACTCTCCAGAGGCATCCGCTATGGATGAGATGCCTTGAGTAATCTCTCGAGGATTTCGCATTGGTTTAATCCCAATGGGGTTTCTCCAGGATTCGTATTCTACGTGAAATCTCTTTCTTGTATCTGTAAACCTTATATATCTCGCTATTTGCATAAGCTTCGAACTGCTTCTAAGCTATAGAAACGAGCACATTGCATGAAATGTTCGGCGGATGTACGAAAATGTATCGTGGAAAATTCTATTTTAGGGTTCCGTACGTGAAATGGAAAAAGTAACCCTTAAAGGATCATTTTCTTGTCTGTTTGTTTGTATGTCTGTCAAGATCCTTTTTCTCGGGAACGGCTACAGGGAATATCCTACTAATATTATAAACGCGAAAGTTTGTAAGTATGGATGGATGGATGGATGGATGTTTGTTACTCTTTCACGTAAAAACTACTTAATGGATTTTAATGAAACTTTACAATAATATAGCTTATACATCAGAATAACACATAGGCTACAATTTATGAAGATATTGTGTGAATTGTCCATAATATGACGATAAGTGTCAAGTAAGTAGGAAAAAATCTACCATCTGCGAGCTATTCTGGCGTGCGCTGCCAAAACCGCTAGAGTTACATATATGTAATGTATTATGGAAATGTTTATCTTAAATAGTCCTACAAAAAAGCCCGTCACAGTTTATATATAGGTTATATTCTTTTCTACGGCACGCTAATATAAGCTACTGGAAATACTAATCCTGCGCAGACGAAGTCGCGGGCACCAGCTAGTCCTTCATATTTAAATGTAATAAAATGCATTACATTTTTATGCCTAATAGAACGACGGATGAGAGATTGTCTGGACTCTGGACGGCTGAAAACGTAACTTAATTATCTTGTCTGTTGACCTTGTGGTTATAAAATCAATTCACTACGCATTGAAATCGGACGTAACGGGAACCAATCGAATAAACTTGAAATTTAATCAAAATATAAAAGTTAGTGAGCTTATACTTATGCCGAGATAAATAGACATTACTTATCACAAGTTTAGCACTACGGGCAATACGTGCCATTTATAAAATGAAGTCGCGTGACTCCTTGAGGGAGCGTTTCAAAGAAATCAACATTCTTACAGTAATATCGCAATATATCTATGAAATATTATTACATACACATAAACACTTGGATAGTTTTATGATAAAAAGTGACGTGCATGGTATTAACACGAGAAATAAACACAAACTAAATATACCAAAATTTCGATTAAAGAAAGTAAGTGGGTCTTTTATGGGGAATTCTGTACGGTTCTATAATAAACTTCCAGAAGGTGCATTTAAACTTCCTATTCGAAGATTTAAATCCTACATAAAGATGAATCTAATTAAGAAAGCGTATTACACTCTTGATGACTATATTAATGATAAAGCCGCGTGGCCTGACGTCGCTCTGCCCCTCGACTGCTAAAATGGAAATTTGCAATATCTGTACTTACCTATTTACATGTTTGTATTAGATTATTATTTATAAGTATAACAAGCGTAGCGTGTGCTGTCTTGCATATTTTTGCTGATGTTTATTTACTTTTGACTACCTTCCTAAGGTTTTTAAGTTCTCATTTAATATGTATCAGCAACTCCTTGCTCCGAGGCACCACACAGGCGCTTCTCACCTAGTGGTAAGACGGACCATTTATGTAAGCCAAGCCGAGTTTGTTGCCTGATTCTTCTAGGCTTGGTCGCGTTGGAACAGGAGTAATTTAATTTTATATAAGACGATTCAAAATGATCCTTGTGAATGAAGTTCTTTTTGACTTTGACTTTGACTTTGAGCACGTACTAATGCCTGTCACACAAATGTTTGAACACGCGTATTTGAGAGAGACAGGGGCGATTTCAAAGTAAGTCTTAGTCACCTTGAAGTATGTTCTATTTATCTGGACCTTAGAGCCGTAAAAAACCAAGCTTCTAACTCAATGCATTAAAAAGATATGGCAATATGTCTAATTCTATTAAATTTGGTCCAATGATCTTACAAATCTGAAATTTTGAATGCTAGGAGACTTTGTGACACCCCTGACTGTTTACCCCTAAATTGTAGCGGTGAAGTTTGCAGGAAAAAGTGGCTTGAACTCGAAAAGGGCTCTGATTATTTTTGAATAGTTTAAGGATCTGATTTACTTCTTTGAACCATTATCCTTCTTCGAAGACTTCATGTAATTTTATTAATTGTAATTATCAAATAGTTTTTATACATAAAATTAAGATACACAAAAACGCGTAAAAAACAACAAAATACAAGAATATTATGAACTAAATTCGGCATTTGACCAACAAAAAATATACAAAAACTTCTGAAATAAAAATCATTAAAAACGAGACCTAGCTAATAGTTAAAAACCTCTATTATTTTTGCTCTCATTTATAAACATTCAATCAGAATAATTTTCGTCGTCTGAAAGCCACTCCAGTTTTACATAAACCAAAGATAAGCTGACGTATGAATAATTCAAAAATATCTACTGATGAAATGGAAAGGCGGTCTGTGCGTTTGTTTCAGCTTTGCTCACTAGTCACTACGAATATCTAAATATATCACATTTAATTTTTTTTTTAAATTAAATAATTTCAAACTTTGATATTCGCCTCTTAGGAAAACAGCGCAAGACACAATAAGTTTTTTTGTTGAAAAATATGTTTTTCATCAAATAAAGTTAAAGTTTGAAAGTATGTTTGTTACTTCTTCAAGATCAAAGGGCTGATCATGAGTTTTGAAATGCATATACCTTATACCCTGGATTAACACATAGGTTACTTTTCATCATCATCATCGTACATTTTTCATCATCACGCGGGTGAAACCCACAGGGCGGTTGTTCTGATAAATAAGGCGTAAAAAATATAGGTATTTTCTAATATAATAGTGAAACTTTACGAAAACACAAAAAGTAAACAAAACTTTGAATGAAGGTAATCAAAGGTCACAGAGTATTGAATGAATGGTTGAATGGCACGCTAATGATGGGCAATTTTCATACAAAATAAATGTTACTGCCGCTCCATTTTGTTCCTTGCTCCAAGGTGAAACCTCAGGGCGCAGCTAGTATCTTTAAAAAGCTTACTGATAGCCGTATGAATAATTCAGTATATTATCGAGTTTTATCGTCGCTTTATAAAGTTATGCCCAAAATGAGAAAATGAGGGAATTCAGACAGAGCTTTTAGTAATGACAGTAGCTTCCATATTTTCTGGCAATCATCATCATCATCATCAACCTGTAGAAGTCCACCGCTGGACAAAGGTCCCACCCCGGAGTGCCACGACGAACAGCCTTGAGCCGCCTTAATCCACTAATGACCTCTGTGGCGTGGCGGGCGAAAAACCGGCTGAGAAGCGAGAGGTTGCGGGTTCGATTCTCGCTGCGGGATCTGTAAATATTTGTTCCGGGTCTGGGTTATGGTACCATGGTATCGTAGTTCATGATACCCACGACACAGGGAATCCTAGTGTGGGATTAAGATTACGTATGTGACTGTTGGGTGTTATGTTATGTTGTTATGTACACACATGTAATAAGCAATTTTTTACTTCAGTTCTTTAGTTTATTAGTTACATAAATCTAAGTTTAAACTAAAAACAAAAATACTATAACTATTAATTTAAAACGTACGTTTAATTTCCCGTTGTTTTCTCAAGCTATAAAACTTTTGTAATGTTACGTGTGTTTTGCTCGCGAGTGTAAAACACTAGCAGCGCTTATTGCGGTTATAAATCGCTAGGGCTACACTGCAGTGGTTTGAATTAAAATGGTTTAACGTAGGAATGGGCATCAGTCTTGAGATAGCGAGTCTTGATCTTGTTAAACCCCCCTTCATCAGCCGGTAGACATTCACAGTTTGACGGGGTCTCCCATGTTTCCATAATCACCATGCTTGGCAGGCGGATTGGTGATCAGTACCTACTGGTATTAAATACTCAGATGGATGCTTATGCCCATCCCCTGGTGTCTTAAGCCGAGACTACCATCTGGTTAATTATTTTAAATTAGTTATTAATGTGTGATAAGTGTTATGGGTGTCTTTTTAGGGCTTCGTAACTCTACAGGAAAAAAAATAACCCTTATAAGATCACTTTGTTGCCCGTCTATCTGTGTGTCTGTCTATCAAGACTCTTTTTCTCAGAAATGGCCAAAGGTATCAATTTGAAATAGTCTAAAATTAATGAATTTTAACTTTTTTCAACAAAAATGGTCCCGACAGTCACATACCTACATATTGCTGATCCCACACTAGGATTCCCTGCGTCGTGGGTATCAGGAACTACGGGTACCATGGTACCACAACACCCAGCCCCGGAACAAATATTTGCAGAAAATGCATTACATTTGTCCCTCAGCAAGAATCGAAGCAGCAAAGAAATCTTGCGTCTCAGACTACAATAATAAAAATAATAAAAAATGAGGATAAATTGAAACTGAAACTCAAAAAGGGTACATACGATTTTGAAAAAATATGCATCGGAACCCTTTAGTGCAAGTGTCGCCCGCACTGGGTATTATAAGTAGCGGCACGTAAGTCTAGCTCTGAACGAAACGTGGAAGAGATAGTTGCGCATGAGTACTGTCGCGCTCGCAATAAAATTACTACATATAAGATTGATAGAGATAAAGATTCCCCCCATGGTTCCTTACTTTTGATTTCTGCGCAATAACTATTAGCGCTAGAGTTTCGTGCCGCTACTTGTATGAGGAAGTATTATGCTAAGATGAAATAAGAAATAAAATAAGCTTTTAGACTAACGACTAACTTCATGCATACCAAATTAAGAGCCATGAATGATAATGGAGGTAATAAACACTTCACAAATTAAAATGCCCGCGAAAAATGTCCAAATGAGTGTTTAATTCAAATTGTTCATTCATGTTTAATCGGAAAACTGTTTTTTTATATTTTTGTTTTATCCGACACATTTAGATAGGTACCCTATTCCGTTACATAGGATTGGAGATTTCATTTGGAAGCAACACACAATAGTCGTAGTGTATGATACCATGGTACTCGTAGTTTTTGATACCCACGACACAGGGAATCCTAGTGTGGGATCATGACTACGTATATGACTGTTGGATGTTATGTTATGTTATTTAGGCGCCACATCCAATAATGTTTGGCAAATCCCCCCGCAACTATGGGGGAGGCCTCGTCCAATAGTGGACGCCTAATGGCTGCTTATAATTATTATTTTAATGAAGATTATCTGTCAAGCAACAGAATAAATAAGTAATTTTATAGATTGCTTCAAATATTTGCATCGACTGAATACTTCCTGTTGATTATATTTTTCCACATTTCGTAAACTTTTTGTCAATCATCATCATCATAATCATCATCACCATCATCATTATCATCATCATCATCATCATCATCTTTTTGGTATCTATGAATCAAGACCAAGACTGTATCATGTAATTTTTCCCATCTCTATAGCTCTCCACTGGATAGGGTTGACACTTTTAATAAAATGCTACAAAATTTCATCGTCATGTAGAAATGTAGAATGATAAACCACTGTGGCTGCTGATTTTATGGCCATAAAAAAGCCTTTTTCAGATTTATTACACCCTGAGACGTGGTTATAGCTCTGATGGGTTTTTATTGCTGAAATAGTTTTTTCATGGTACTCTCCAGTTATAGTGGAAAATCTGACAAAGATAAAATTGCAACTGATTCATGTAACATCGTTTTGTTATGTTCCCTGCTAGTTGTAACTACTTCTGAAAGAGTTCTTCCGAGGAAGTAAATTAAATTAAATAGGTACGCCTACCAAGTATGTAATACAATAAGGGCCTTGTATAATAGCTTTTGTCTTGTTCTCTCTGATGTAAAATGTCATACGTCAAAACAAGACAAAATCTATTAGCTAAAATAGGTTTAAAAAATGATTACGAATAAGGGGGTTGGTATACAGTAGGTAGGTAAAGTATCTGTACTTATAGATACTATTAACATACATTAGATACCTACTAAATTTATTTAAAAAATTATTAACAATAATTTAATTTTTTATCGCTCATATTAAGAAATGAAAATGAAATGAAATAACTTTATTGAGGACACAATGTAAGATATACACTTAAAAAAGTGTAATGTCCCACGCACTCACTCTGTCTCACTCCAACCGTCCAAATATCGCACCAAAATGGCATTGGCAAGTACTACGACCATACCTACTTCGGCAGCCAAGCAGTAATGTTCGCATTACTGTGTTCCGGTTTGAAGGGTATGGGTGCCGGAGAAATTACAGGCATATGATACTTTTTAACTTTATATCTCACGATGCAGTGCAATGCTGAGTAATACATTTATTATGGGCTGGGGGGTTATCTAAATCTAAATTGTAATAAAGAAATCTTATAATTTTTTTTAGTAAACACCTTAAATAATTCACTAAAGTTATTTTAGCAAAATAATTTTGATTCAAACTTTCATAAACTCTTGCAAACTCTACAAAGAATATTTTTTTCTCTTACGAAAACGGAAATGAAACAAACTAAAATAACGTTATTATATTATTTCTGTGACTAATGTAAGAGCCACAAAGAACCGGAAGTTGGCGTGCCGGAAGCGCGGCCATAAAACATCAAACTATCTTTGTTGAATAGAACTCTTATTCGTACTTGAAATTTGAGTTGGAGATGGTTAGTAAGAAGTTTTTATGTTATTCTTGGACGATATAATACTAAAAAAATAATTTTGTTTCATTAGCAATAGGATTTTTACGACATCAATGGGAAGAAACTGACAATTCTTAGGCTAGACACGCATTTGTCGACTCAGGGGATGGAAAGCAGCATTCACCTGAGTATTTAGCACCAATACTCGGTCACCAATCCACCTGTTAAACAATATATGGCAGAAATCGCTTTAAGCGACCGCTTTTATCCATTTTAGTGTGCTAATTATTATTTTAATCCTAGTGTATAATAAAGTGTTCATCTATAATTTAACGTGGTGATTATGGCGAATCCCCCCTTTGTAATTGATAGGGGAGGCCTTGTCCAGCAGTGGACATCAACCGGCTACTGATGTTGATTAAAGGACTTTCATGGCTACCGCGACATGACATTTCAAAATCTGAACAGAAAAAAAATGTTTTTTTTTTAACTTAAGGCAATATTATTAAGGCAAACTTATTTTTTAACTTCACTGATCTCAAATGATCTTAATTGAAATACTTCGTATGATTGCGCGGGAATGTTGAGTTGTAACAACTCAGTCTATAACACTTACCCTGCTAAAAACACAGATATCTGCGTTTTTAGTTTTTGGTTGATTGCATTTCTTTTATATTTTATACGACTTTTTTCATGTTGCAAATATTTTCTTCCAAATTAAATAAATAATAAATAAATGCTGGACATAAATGGCGGTTGTGTATGATGCGGTCCTACTACAGTACGGGTCACACAAACGTCTGTGTTTCAATTCGAATAAAGGCAAACCGAATGCGTATGCAGCACGTATCGTCTCTACGGCGTAGACACGCACGTAGACCCCTGACGCACCGGGTTACGAATACGTCGACGCATACGTGTCTAAAGGGGATTTCAGGAATAACCCCGTGCTGCACACGCAACGCAAACCGGTCTATTGCGTACCCAGCCGTATGCGTAACTGCACGCGTTGCGTCTACGTCGTCGTGCATGTCACGCAAGCGGTGTGCCATGTCTCATAGAGTTCCATACATTCCATTCTCGGAAAAAACTCCGCATTGAAAGTGTGTTCGCCAAAAATAGCCGTGCCAAATGTGCCATCCTGAATATTTGTGTAGCACGCCTTACTCAAATACAGTCGTATATCCGAACTCTCCAAAATAAAACATTAATAGAAAAGTTTCAGAAACTACAATATATTTTAGTTTAGACCCGAAAGGGATGCTTTGTTCTCAGATTGATGTGCACAAGAACTTATGGGGGCATTGACTAAGACCTCCATTACTCTCTCTGTAGACGAAAATAATACAATTCTTTGTAGAACTTTTATTATGGAGGACGAATGGGAATGAGTTGTCCATTTTATGCTATTATTAAGACATTAAGAAACAAAAAAACCCGCCATTCTAGGGGGCAACCTTCGTTATTGGATATCTACCCTGATAATAAAGACAAAAACATGTCAGTTATTTTGGTAGAAAGTTTTTTTAAAAAAATTCTGTTAAAATAAATATACTTACCTAACTATTCCCTTTCTGTGCACTCTGACTATCTTTTTCCACAATAAACTAAGGTTATCTGGAAGAGAATAAAAATGGAATGGATTTCCACGAAATCTTATTTCGTGGATAGGTCTCTACAGAAGATCCAAAGAAGTACTATATTGAGAATTACTAGAATTACATCGACAACCTCTCTGGCGCAGTGGGTGAGTTGAGACGCGAGGTGCTGGTTTGATTGCCGCTACAGGACAAATGTTTACATGATCTGCAAATATTTATTCCGGGCGGGTGTTGCGGTACCATGTTTCTCGATGATAACCACAGCACAGGGAATCCTAGTGTGGGATTGGCGTGTTATGTATATATACTCGACCGTTATTTTGGCATTTAGGTTTTTTGGCCTTCCTTGGACCGTAGACAAAGTAACATTCTAATAGCGATGACGCCAGTAGAAAAGTCCAAAATGTATGGGATTGACGTTAGCTATCGTTATGTCACGTGGTCTATTGTATTGAATTACGACTGTAGAAATGGAATCGCTTCGAAGCGAATGCCACTTGGCTAGGTCCTCTTGTCCATTTTTTCCATTTCGCACGGTCTTGTGCGATATCTTTGTCGAGCTGAGCTTCTGTTAGGTCTTTTTCGACCGTCGTCAAGCAAGTGAAAGGTGGTCTTCCGCGTCTTCGTTACTAAATCCACGGGAGGAGACGGAGGGGTCTATTCTTAGACCAGACACACCACGGCACAGTAGAAGTCTACTAGGTGTTAATGATGGCACAGTCATGTTGGCGTCAATATACTCCATTAAATTTTAATTCACTGTAAAAGTTTTATGCATCAACTCCCGTCTCGAGAATAAAAATAAATTTCAAATGAAAAGATACGACAGCAAGAAGTAACTCTTGAAATTTTAAGCTCAAAGTTTTGCTAGGGACCTTTTTGTGAATTGATTTGGGCTACTATGAAATAACAATAACTTAATATCGCTTGAAATAAAATAAAATTTTGGATGGGATTTATTCTAAGTATATTGTTTATACTTGTTTACTACTTAGATTACACAGTATAAAATAGACGAACAAATATATAGTAACAATTCCGCTCCTCTCCAACGAAAACTCTGAAAGAATTTGGACTTTCTGTTCGGCAGTCGGCGAGGCAAGATGGCTGCGGAGTTTTTGCAGTAGTGTGTCTTTGTCGTTCTAGCACGAGCCTACTGTTTTCTGAGGATGCTTCGTTGAGAGGCGAAACAAGTGTCGAATTCTTCCAGTGTTTTCGTTGGAGAGGAGCGGAATTGTTACTATATATTTGTTCGTCTATTTTATACTGTAGAATGGATTACCGCAAAGTCACGCTTGAATCAATTAATTACTTAGATTACATTATAAACGTTTACCAAGCCACGATAATTTCATTTCTATTCGTAGTTGGTGGGTGGTAGCGGCTCAAGACCGTTCGTCGTGGCTTAGGGGGAGGCCTATCTAATTCTAATTCTAATTCAAAATTGGGGAGATAAGATCTGCACTGACTTCCCGCATTGGGGTGTATTGTGCATTGTCCCCCTGCTAACCCTAGCCCAGCCAGCCCAACTCCTTAAAATAACGGAGAAGGACTCTGGGTTTATGGCAGCACTGTTCCAGTGTCCTCTTTGAGTGTGAAATGGAAGAAATCAAACAGGACTCTATCAGCTCCTGGAGTCCGGTTTTTTTCCTGGCTTCATTTGTGGCCGTGCTGTCCAATATCACATGCTCCACTGTCTCCTGTCACTGGGGAGGCCTTTGTCCAGTAGTGTACTTTTACAGGCTGATAATGATGATGATGTTTGTAATAAGCTATAGCATAATAATCCTTTAAATGCCATGAATAAGGGGAACCTCTTAGCTGAATGGCGGTCGTTGTTCTCGTATAAGTGAGGAGCTATAATCTCCGGAGGGATTTACTTGTGATGTTAATTGCTACAAAATCGATTAAGTTCTCGTTTTAACTCTATTACAAGGAAACTTTATCTGAAAAGGACTTAATGAAGACTTACGTACTCGCTCTGTATCAAAAACCATGCTATTGGCATTATTAAAAGATATAAGACGGTTTAACTTACGCAATTTTTTCTTATTATGACCCGGGGTTATTAACGATTTGGAAACTCGAGTAAGGCTTAATTGTTTCAATATTAAATACAAAGGTTTTATCAATAATTAGTGATCTTAAGACTGCTTATACGAAAAAATCGTGTTTTGGAGAATTTCCGACGGCAATATCGTGGCTATGTGGTCAGCTTTTTTGAAGTTAAATTACTGTTAAGGAGAGGTAAAGTCTTAATCAAGTGCACAGACAGAGCAAAAAATATTTTTTTTTATCGACTATTTCAAACGAACTTAATTTTCCTATGCTGTTTTTCGAATCACGACGTCAGAGCTATCTTTCAGGTAAAGAAAAAGCATTTAACGGTAGCAAAACATTTTATTTGATACATGTTTCTAACAGAATATACTATAGTCTCAAAGTGCACTGCCAGAGTTGTTTCACGAATATGTTATTTTTTTAAATAAAAAAACGTTACAATAAAATGTATAAATTGGTCCAATTCAATGTTTTTTTTTTACATGTTCTAGGAGATTTTTGTAAATATTGTGCACAATATATCAAAGAACAAGTATTTTTGAACCTGTATTATTTTTTTTAGCGCTTTAAATGCCCTCAGTTATTTATTACGATTTTTTTAAATACACCATTATAAACACGCGCGCCAACGATTTCCGATCAGTACGCGCCGGGTCCTCCCAGAGAGTGGATGTATCGCTCGTTCCCGCAGCCCTTCTCGATGCCGGGGTCAATGTTCTTGCGTTGGTGAACTATAGGGTGACTGTGACGTGGGTACGATTGATACTTTACAACATTATTCGTTAATGTACCATGTCATTATTCGTACCTATTATGTATCTTCAAAAGTGGCCAATCCGAACGAAAGAGGCGTTTACTTCCAGCTTCCCCCACATGTCTGGCCCACTGGGGGCCGTTGCGAGAAAAAAGTGCCAACGTCCCCCACTCGTGACAACGTGCAGAAATTTAATATTTAACAGAAGGAGAACTTTTTTTCTGTTTTTAAGTGTCCATTATGATGATCACTGAACACGATTCTGCTCTCAGAATTGAAAATAGTTGCCACGATTTTGAACTTTTTTGTTTTCTTTTGTTTCTTTGTTGTTCGATTGCTTTCAAAATCGATATCTGAGGATCCCTGTGATCACTGAACAAGAATCTGCTGTCAGAAATTTAAAAAAGTGGCCGCCATTTTGAACTTTTTTGATACTGGACCGATTGCTTTCAAAATCGATATCTGAGGTTCCTTGTGATCACTGAACAAGAATCTGCTGTCAGACATTAAAAAAGTGGCTGCCATTTTGAACTTTTTTTACCGCACCGATTGCTTTCAAAATCGATATCTCAGGTTCCCTGTGATCACTGAACAAGAATCTGCTGTTAGAAATTAAAAAAGTGGCCGCCATTTTGAACTTTTTTGCTACCGCACCGATTGCTTTCAAAATCGATATTTGAGCATCCCTGTGATCACTGAACAGGAATCTGCTGTTAGAAATTAAAAAAGTGGCCGCCATTTTTAACTTTTTTGCTACCGCACCGATTGCTTTCAAAATCGATATCTGTGGTTCCCTATGACCACTGAACAAGAATCTGCTGTCAGACATTAAAAAAGTGGCTGCCATTTTGAACTTTTTATTACCAGACCGATTGCTTTCAAAATCGATATTTGAGGATCCCTGTGATCACTGAACAAGAATCTGCTGTAAAAAAGTGGCCACCATTTTGAACTTTTTTTACCGCACCGATTGCTTTCAAAATCGATATCTCAGGTTCCCTATGATCACTGAACAAGAATCTGCTGTCAGAAATTTAAAAAAAAGGCCGACATTTTTAACTGTTTGCCACCGGACCGATTGCTTTCAAAATCAATATCTGAGGTTCCCTGTGATCACTGAACTATAATCTGCTGATGTTCCCTTCTTCCAGATTCTTGATCAGTGATCACAGGGAACCTCAGATGTCGATTTTGAAAGCAATCGGTCCGGTAACAAAAAAGTTCAAAATGGCGGCTACTTTTTTAAGTTTCTGACAGCAGATTCTTGTTCAGTGATCACAAGAATCCTCAGATATCGATTTTGAAAGCAATCGGTGCGGTAGCAAAAAAGTTCAAAATGGCGGCCACTTTTTTAATTTCTAACAGCAGATTCTTGTTCAGTGATCACAGGGAACCTCAGATATCGATTTTGAAAGCAATCGGTCCGGTAACAAAAAAGTTCAAAATGGCGGCCACTTTTTTAAGTTTCTGACAGCAGATTCTTGTTCAGTGATCATAGGTATCAGATATCGATTTTGAAAGCAATCGGTCCGGTAACAAAAAAGTTCAAAATAGTGGCAACTTTTTTTTAATTTTTGACAGCAGATTCTTGTTCAGTGATCACAGGTATCCTCAGATATCGATTTTGAAAGCAATCGAACAACAAAGAAACAAAAAAAAACAAACAAGTTAAAATGGCGTTATTATTTTCAATTCTGACAGCAGAATCGTGTTCAGTGATCATCATAATGAACACTTAAAAACAGAAAAAAATGTTCTCCTACTGTTAAATATTAAATTTCTGCGCGTTGTCACGAGTGGGGGACGTTGGCACTTTTTTCTCCCAACGTCCCCCAGTGGGGCCAGACAGGTGGGGGACGATGGGAGTAAACGGAAAGAGGAGCAGTACAGTGACATATGTCACCTTCCATGGATACCTCCTCCCATGGATACCTCCTCCCATGGATGGGTCTCCTCCATGGATGGGTATATTGGGTATCCTCCCGTGGATGGGAGGAGGTAGGTGGGTATTATGTAAGTCATGTGTATGGTATCTATTTTCAAGTATTCATTTTTTATAGTATCAAGGTTAGTTGAGCCGGGTGGCTTGGCTCTGGCTTCCTTACGCACACAAAGAGCAATGAAGTGTGCGTGATAGACTTCCAGTTTTCTAGCGCTCGTGAACATTTTGACTTGCGTTAAATTGTCCGCACGGCCTTAATTTGAAATAAGAGAGTACTTAGCTTGAATAATCAACATATAGAAGTCTATTGCTGGAAGCCTCCTTAATAGAATGCCACGACGAACGGTCTCGAACGCCTCCATCCACTAACTTCCTGAGACTTTTATAATGTCTTTGATCTATCGAGAGGCCTTCCTACACTGCTTCGTCCAGTTTGTGGTCGAAATTCGAGAACCCTTATCCCCAACGGTTGTCAGTTCTGCGAGCTATATATGAGCTGCCCATTGCCACTTCAACTTGCTAATTCTGAAAGCTATGTCGGTGATCTTTGTCGGATTTCCTCATTTCTTATTCTATCACGTAAGGAAATTCTTAGCATAGCTCTCTCTATAGCCAGCTGTGTGACTTTGAGCTTGTCTATACGGCCAATAGTAAGTGTTCTCTGTATGACCTTCAGTGAATAGCGTTTGGTTATTCTGAGTATAAGGTACGCCACTCTAATCGAAACGCTTTCGATCTTCATAATGTTGTTGAGGGGACGAGAAACCCGATACCGTGCTAGTAAAACTGATTGCAGATGTTCGGTAGTAGAACAAGTTTCTGGAATTAAGTATTATCGTGTCCTCCCCCTCTCTTCGGACATCTGATAACCCCATCACATCACCACTTCCTTGAACTTTAATGTTTTAGTAAGGTAATGGAATTCAGTTTCTGAGTAGTTCTGGCTGCTAGACAAAGTTGTCGCCCGGTTTGCCACCAATGTGGTACCTTCTACTGGCTAGGACCCATTAGTGCTTTCAACACTGTCAACTAGGTATTAAGAAGTTTATTTCTTGTTACATAGTTCTAAAACCGAAGATACTGTCTGTCCTAATGTCTGTATCGTTTTTTATCACAGCTACATGTCTTCATCAGAAACTAAACGCGAAAGAAAAGTCGCGACTTTCTTAACAGACACTAGAGATAGTGGTCTTAAAAGTATAAGGGCTTTAAGCCATAATTATCACTAGAAACGGGATATTAACCATGATTTTTGAGCTTTATTGATTCCCTATATTTCCCATATTCCCCGTGTTCACGGCGCCGATATTTCCCGTGATCATGGCGCATGAAACTGTGCCGAAATATTGGGAATCAATAAAGCTCAAAAATCATGGTAAATATCCCGTTTCTAGTGATAATTATGTTAATAACCATGATAGTTTCAAAAGCTTTAAGCTTTAGTTCTCTAGGAGAGGTCCCAGTGGAGCAAATATTGTAAGTTGTTGATAATTTTGCAAAGTAGAATATAAAACCACATTAATACTTCCTACTAATATTATAAACGCGAAAGTTTGTGACTATGGATGTTTGTTACTCTTTCACGTAAAAACTACTGAATGGATTTGAGAGAAATTTGGTATGGAGATATTTTACATCCCGGATTAATACATAGACAAATTTTTATCATCGTTATTTTTCATCATTGTTCACGCGGGTGAAATCGCGGGGAGTAGCTAGTAGAACTATATAACAGGCAGATTGCTCCGCTTTGTGAGAGGCAGGAAATAACAAAAAAGATAAATAGAATACTTACCTAAATACTTATCCTTGGAAATCATCGCTCAACTAAGTACCACATTGAAAGCAGAAACGTTTTGCCAATAGCCGAGGGCGGGCGGGGGCGGGCGGAATGTAGGTAGGCAGGCAGGTAGGTATTTCCAATTTATAACAACGCTTTTATGTTGGGACTCATTGTTACAAAATACAGACTATTTATCGTCTGCAGAGATCTTGTAGGGCAACCATAATTTTGTAGTATCTGTAGTAAACAAAGGTTTGTACAAAATTTTCCATTGTGCAAAAAGTAGCTTTGAAGTGAGGACTGGTGTGTGCATCACACACGCAGCAGACGCGGTAAGATATCTGTATCTGAGCGCGTATCTGTCCGTATCGCTCTCTATACTAAACTCAAGGAACAACACACATGTAGCAGATCACTTATATTTTACCGTCAAGCATCTGTAAGCACCGACATATATCAAAAGATGGACAGATGATATACTGTGTATACAAATTGAAATAGAATACATTTTGAAGGTTTCCGCGTGAATGTATCATTTTCGTATTTCTGTATCTGCTACGTGTGTGATACCTTCAGATGCAATAAGTTTTTATTCGCATATAAAATATTATCGTATCTGCTATGTGTGTGACACACCTAGACTTGTATTTTAAAGTTCTAACTGCATATTTTCGTTCGTTCACCGTGTTACCATTAGATAGTACCACTGATGGTACTGTGTTAATTTTTATTTGCCGTTGAACCATTAATGGTACTACGGATTTCTTTTTTTTTGCCTTTTGATTGATGGTACTGTTTTTGACGTGACAACGTCTTATAATTCGATAGAGCCAGCTGCACGCACGAAAAAACATGACTCATGCGGCGTTACCTCGCTCTGAGGCGTTCCATGTAAGGCTTGAAGTGCAAGCGAGAGCGCGGAACGAGCGACAAAGAAGCACAATCGGTGACGTTGTCACGTTCAACTATCGTCAGTAAACCGACTTTACAGACAACCAATTTTATCTAAAATTTGTATATTTCAATTAATTTAAAAAAACACTCAAAATGAAAACAGTATGAAGTTCACCCTGAAACCCAGTTTCATCGTCAAATATGATATGCGATTTTCAACTTCAAACAAAGGCGTTTGGATAAAAAACTGATTTTTGGATGTTTAGATTTTAGGATCATACCCCTTAAAATAAAGATCTTTTTATTAAGTCGGTACAAAGCCGTGTTGTGTCCGGCCTAAGAATAGACCCCTCAATCGCCTCCCGTGGATATTGTAACAGCCGACTAAGGGATTTCACTAGGGGATGGACAGCAGCCACCTGAGTACTTAACACGAATTACTCCGATCACCAATCCGCCTGCCAAGCGTGGTAATTACTGCAATTCCAACCAGTGTATTTTATGGGGGAGGCCTCGTCCAGTAATGGACGTCTAAAGGCTAATGATGACCTTAAAGATAGCTTTAATGGCTGTCAGGCGCGAGATGATGACATCATTGTAACATTTTTCAGACGCTGTTCCTTCTTAATTGTACCACGTTAGTTAAAATGTAGTGATTAAAAAATTAAAATTAAATAAAAAAGCTATTTATTCTACTACTATTTGCCTAATGTTATTGGATGATATCGTTATTAATCATTAATATTATTATTCATATATGTGTCCATGTCATTGTATCATAATTCGTAGTCAGGTAGTAGTCGCCCGTTTGGCGTATAGGCCTCGCTCATTTCTATCCATGTTTTCATGTCTCTGGCCTGTTTCATCCAGTCTAGTCCGCTTTCTTTCCGAAATACATCTTCCCAACGTTTCCTTCGGTCGTCCTTTACTCCTTTTATTCTCTCTTGATATCCATTTTTCAGACACCGTTCCTACTTGATTGTACCTATTATCTCGTAGCATGGTTTGTTTTGTTGAAATGTAGAAAGTTCATTTCTAGATTTTTCAGACTCTATTAGAGCGGGGGACAACCTTAATAATTATGGCAACTCTTTGAAGTTTTTGTTTTTCGTAGAGTTCTCGTAGACCCTTGCTACGAAAGTATTAAAAGCCAAAAAATGCTCAATAACACCGATGATTTCGAAATTAAAAGAAATAATTCAATGTTTTTTTTTGTAGCGAAACATACATACATATTATGAACATACTTAATAGGTAACAGGTAATAGCTCTTAGAACTGACAACACTGGAAAAAAGTTTTAGAGTTGCAACCATGCCAAGCAGTAAAGAAACTTTTGGCCTTGATGGACCAAGAACATTATAAAGTCAATGGATGGAGGCGGCTCGAAATCATTCGTCATGGCATTATAAATTGGGGAGGCCTATGTCCAGCAGTGGACTGCTACAGTATGATGATGATTAATAGATAACATAGCCACGAGTTGGAACACGACTCAGCATAACATAGGTAAGTCCACTCACATATTTATCTCTCAGTAAAAAAAACACACTAATAATGAGGGGTTTTCACGGCCGTTTCAAATCATGCTTTCAGCGTTGAAAATAGATGGCGCTGATCTGTAACGTAGCAGTCAAGTGTCAAAATAAAGTGAAATGTCAACATCAAGAACGTAGAAATAATTTTCGTTTCGTGGTATTTATTTTTGCCTACTTCTAAAAACACCACGAAATCACTAGCGCACACTCAAGCAAACACAAACAGAGTATCATGACTAATAGCCACAGACTACTTAGATAATAGTTTTGTACGCGTGCACCACAGACAATCTTGATTGATACAGTTGAGTCAGCGCCATCTATCGAACCAATTTGAAATACTTTTTTCTTTTTAATCGAAGATGAAAAGCCCTCATTATCAATGCGAAAGTTTGTAAGTATGATTGTTACTTCTTCACGCTCTAACGGCTGAACGGATTTGAGTGAAATTTGAAATACATTATTCATAAGCTACTTTTCACCATCATCAATTTCTGTCATAGTTCACGCGGTTGAAAACGCTGGGTTTATCAGCTAGATAAATAAAATATGATGATGAATAAAATGTTTCAAAAAATCTGAAATTCATGGACACTCACCTGAGCAATGACCTGTTTTATATCATTTGATTTGCCTCCCCCCTGGGGGTACATCGATCCTGGAACGTCTATCTAGCATTTCATCAGCCTTTGTGGCCAAGGGTAGGTAAATGGATTTATCTTGCCGTCGGGTTTGGATAGGATAGGATTATGTACTGACACCTTTAGCTTAGGTTATCAAAGTTTTAGCTTGTGCCGTGGTTTTTCCGGTCTAGGAGTAAACATCTCTGAGGCCTTACCATGAGCATTTATAGCGATTCAGTTCAAAAACTATTCAGTACAAAATGTCATAAAATATAATGTAAGTAATATAATTCTAAAATCTAGTATTAGGTAGGTACCTACTTACCTATGTTACGTCATGAAAAATCTATTCATTTTTATTTTTATAAGTTTAATCAAGTCTTACTTGAAAAACGTACTTTTTATCAGAATACTGTTGTTAAGTTCTAGGATACCTACACTGGAATTTGTACCTTACTTTAAAATTGAAATTGAGTACAAAATATCGGTTCCGTGATGTCCGCAGCTACATTTATAGACACAGTAGTAGAATGTCTATAGAATTATGCGATTAAAGTTATTCAATGATGACGGATGTCAATTACGCGCGACGAACCGATATTTTGTACTGAATAGTGTTTGAACTGAATCGCTATAAGAGCACATGGTAAGGCCTCAGGGCACGAGTCTCGCTCTCTCGCGCATTTGTTTTAAAGGATAATATAATTATATTTTTCTAAATAATAATTCTGTAGGAATGAACCTTGACAGTCATTACCCTGTCTGACCAGTGACCCGTCAACTCCCGGGGATTTCGCACATTTGCAAGCGACGTGGGTTGAATACGAAGCGCCTGTTTAGTCTACTAAGTTTTAGGGTTCCGTAGGAGAAGGATGCGTCTGTCAGTTATGACGCCAAGGGATGAGGTGGATTAACGTGTTTCTGATTTTCGACGTTAACGATTTAAAATCTGAGAATTATGATTTCGGAGCTCCATGCGCTTGTTGGGGTTTTAGTGTTTTCAAAATTCAGTTCACCCGGAAGAAAAACGCAGGTGCATTCGGGCGCTGCAGCTAATGCTGCAGAAATTAATGTGGTTATACATTACCACAGTTATACACGTGTTTTTCTTCCGAATGAATTAAATTTCGAAATTAAAATCCTATTGTTTTAATTCAGGTTTTAATTTATCGGTGTACCAAATTTTATCGAAATTGTCCCAGCTGTTTTGCCGTGAAAGCAAGATAACTTTTCACTTTTATAAAAATAAAAAAGGGTATTTATTAACCAACGCTAATTAATTACAAAGGTAACTAGGATAAAGGTAGGTAGACAAGGTAGTGCAAGAGAAAAGGACGAGGTGAGCCTCGCCACGCTGTTTTTCAGCCTCGCCTTGGAAAGCTGCTGTCGTCTCAGCAGCTATGATACTCGGAAGCTATCTGCATGCATTATGTAATTCTGGGGATATTTCCATAAAAAAGTACGTTAAAACAATCATTTCATTTGATGTACGGAACCACCGCAGCAAAAGTCATTATTCACTTAACAACTCTACTTTTTTTGCCCCACGGGATTATGAGAGTTTTATTGAATTCAAAACTTTTTTGGCTTTATGGGATATCGTCACGAATTCAATTTTCTGTCGCAGCGGGAAGTGTTTTTGTGAAAACGAATGGAAACCTAAAACTTTGGAAACATTTTTGATAAGGCCAACGCTCACTAAAGCTTGACAAGTCTCAAATCTACATGCGATTACGTATGTAGATTTGGGGCATGTCGTATGCTCCCTAGGGAATAATAATAACATACTATAACACCCAACTGTCACATGCATTTTCCATGAGCTCTTATAGCGATTCAGTTCAATAACTATTCAGTACAAAATATCGGTTCCGTGATGTCTGCAGATATATTTAAAGGCACAGTAGCAGAAGATCTATAGACTTCTGTGATTAAAGTTATTCAATGATGACGGATGTCAACGACGAACTGATATTTTGTACTGAATAGTTTTTGAACTTAATCGTTATAAGAGCTCATGTTACGGCCTCTGATCTCATATTAGGATTCCCTGTTTCGTGTTTATGAATATTCAGGTAAACCAAAAAGCTATAACTCAGTGAGTGTTTTATATCCAAATATGTGTGTGAAGCCTTTTGGCACTATTATGGCTTTGAGGTTGCTCCACCTCAAAGACATCGCTCTCAGCGATAAGAACGCCCATTGTACTTCTATATTTAAATATAGAGATGTATAATATTATGGTTATTTTCGTTTCAAATCGATGTACCTAATGCGTAGAGGGACTAAATCGCATTATAACTAAATGTCATTTTCTTTAGCTTTATGACATGCAAACTCCTTTATCGTACCTACTTATTTACTAGCACTTGAAACTGGAGTGTTTCAATGGGGAGTTTTCAGGGAGGCAATTAAAAAGATAAAATAGTTCTTAAAATTCCGGTAGATGGCGGTGACACCACAGAGAACAAATTCTCTTTGTTTTATCTTTTTTTCCTCCAAGTTTCGCGTTGCGAATCCGAAGCTCGTTTTTCAAGTCTACAATAAGCCGGTCTACTTGGTCCGGCTTCAAAAATAACAACAAAAAATTATACTTAACAATAACGTAACACTAACAAATATATCAGAATTTCAACAAAAACTTTACGTAGATACTTACTTTACTTCACCAACAAACAGCATGAGCAAGTGAAGTCAGTGACACTGACAGTTGGTGGCTGACCGACAAAATTTAGACAACCAAATCGGACCGCGCCATCTATGAATGGATTTAGAACTATTTTCTTTCAGCTGTCAGAAAACTCCCCATTAAATACCTATGTACAAAATTTAAGAAAATCTTCTTAACATACATAGGCATTAGCTTAAAAGTCATAAAATTAATTTGATTCTTATTATATTTAGCTGTTAAACTGTAATTCAGTATGTCTATGAATCTCTTTGCCTTTCTCTCTTCTAACAAATATCGCAGTAGGTCTAACTGACGATAATGTCTACTTCGCACTATGACTACTCATAACGCGACTTAGGCAACGTATAAGGTACACCGATTTGAAACGGTTATTTTAATGTATTAATTTTTAATGTGGTGTGCAATAAAGTGTTTTCTATCTTCTTTCTATGTATCTATAAGGAAATCCGTAGAAGATCACCGACATGACTCTCAAAGTTAGCAAGTTGAAGTGGCAATGGGCAGGTCATATAGCTCGCAGAACGAACAACCGTTGGGGAATAAAGGTTCTCGAGTTGCGACCACAAACCGGACGACACGTTAGTGGAAGGCCCTCCACTAACGTGTCGTCGTTGGAAAAGCGAGATCAGCCCCCCAAATTACGACCTCTGTGGCGCGGCGGGTGAAGGTCCGCCTGCGACGCAGGAGGTTGCGGGTCGATTCCCGCCTCTGAACAAATATTTGTACGATCTGCAGATAAATTGTTCAGGGTGTTCTGTGTATTTTTCTATGTATAAAAAAATATCTATCTATGTAATGTATTGTATTAAGTATATCAGTTATCTAGTACCCATAACACAAGCTCTGCTTAGCTTGGGGCTAGATAATGTTGTGTGAAATGTCTCCAGCATTTATTTATTTACTTATTGAATTACAGTAGCAAACGGTAATGGGGAACACAACAATTAGGATAATTTTGGCAGCCTTAGAGATCTCCAAACCTTTTGAAACTTAAAAGGAGGAATATTTAGATCAAAAAGTATCCCCTATTCAAGTTTCATAAAATTTAGATAGCGCTAACGTTGCCAAAAGATAGGATTAAAAACAGCACAATAAGAAAGAAGACCAAAGCCAAAGATGCTGCCCAGCGAATCCTACATCAAAAATGGAAATGGGCCGGACACATCCAGAGAGTGCCCGACGAAAGATGGTCAAAGACCGTGACAAACTGGTACCCTATTCATAAGAAACGTAAACCAGGAAGGCCTCATAAAAGATGGAGTGACGACTTAGTCAAAGTAGCAGGAAGGACGTGGAGTAGAGCCGCTAGAGACAGAGGGAGATGGAAAGAGCTGGAGGAGGCTTTTACCGCTGAAAATGGTCCTTGCACATAAAAATATAAATATATACATGCATAAGATATAGAGTTAGTTACATTTAAGTATAAATTAAGTATAGCATTTAAGTTAATCTTGCTGTGCAAGGTATGAATAAAGCTTATATTATTATTTAAGGTTGCCAAAATTATCACCATTGCCATTTGCAATTTATTGTATTTGGGGTGCAGTTCCGGACCACGGTTCGAAGTATAAATGGAGGTCAAAACTAACATTGCCCACTTAACTGCAACTTAGTGTAGGTATAGAGCTAAGATAGCCTGGTGTGTGCCTAGAGCCGAGGGCACGGAGAGGGTTAGAGGGAGGGCTCTTATGAAGCTCGCTTTGAAACAGTTCAAGGCCATGAACTTGACACCATTACCGTCTTTTAGTTTTACGATCCAAAGGGTGACAACGCTCGGTTTATAGCATTCAAAATGAATCGTGAAATACCAATCCTCCTCCATGGCGCGGTGGATGGGTAGCCGGCTGAGAAGAAAGAGGTTGCGGGATCGATTTCCGCAAACAAATGTTTTCATGATCTGCAAATATTTGTTTTGAGTCTGGGTGTTGCGGTACCATAGTACTTGTAGATTCTGATGCTTACAACACATCCTAGTGTGGGATCAGGAGGCCTAACCAAACGGCATTCGCTTCGAAGCGATTCCATTTCTACAGTCGTAATATACAATACAATAGACCATGACATATCGATATCTAAGCTAACGTCAATCCTATACATTTTGGACTTTTCTACTAGCGTCATCGCTATTAGAATGTTACTTTGTCTAAGGCCTATGTATACTATTGTTACGTGACTATTGGGTTTATGTTATAAGTTTTTCAAAAATATTTAGTAAGGAAAGACTAGTACTCGGTGATTTTATAACTAAAAACCTCGTGTTCTGTGTGTACTGACCAAAATTGACAGTTATTTAGACCTGTGGTCGTGTTAGCCCAGTTACCCCTACTTTAAATCAATGGCGTAGGTATACCAATAATTTTTCGTAATTTGATGTGCGTATTAATACGTGTGCTTTAAACGGCAAAGGAAAACATTGAGAGGAAATAGGCATGCCCTAACAAAAAAAAACATGTGTGGCTGTGTGGACACGGCCGTGTGTTTTACGTGAAGACGAAATGATGTGACGCAGTGAAACGAACTTAAAATAGTGGCGCTTCCTCCTCCACCGTGCGCGATGCGTCACAGTTCACACTCGACGTAACAATTTTTTTTAACCGTTATCTATCAAGTGGTGTAATTGAATCTTGGATGTAGATGATAGATATGTAGCTGCAACACCAAACTGTATGCCCCGAATTTGTTATCATCCAGTTAGTTTTCTGAATTGCCTTCCACTATGGAAGCTAATAATGACGTATTCACGACAAAAAATTTTAGGAATGTGACATCTATCAATCCAGGTTGAGTGTTGATTGGGTCATGGTGGACGGCTCACTTCAGGGCGGCCAAGTAAAATCAGCATACGTTCTAATAGCACACTTCAAAGGAAAGCTTCTATTATACATTTCAACAGACCCTCCTTTAGTCAGTAAATCATACCTTAAATTACGAATCACTTCATTTATCAAAGAGACTCATTTCAAAGTATTAAGGATTGCTACGCCCATTACAAACGGGTAATAACTAATTTGGGCCAAAGTGTCCAATTTCAAGCAGATTTCTCGGAAATTTTAATTAAATGCAAAAGGGTTGTGATAAATGGTAACAAATATTTTGTCAGCGGATTTGAATGGACGATTTGAGGGGTTTGATCAGTTTATAGTTGGTGTTAAATTCTGAAGTGACTACGGATTACATAAGTTTAGTAGAAGGAATGGGCATTTAAACGTGCAATAGCAATGGAATATTAACAGTGTCTTGGCATTGATAGGCAGTTTAAAAAATAAATAAATAAGACCCAACGGTCACATAGTCGTGCGTGACTCCACTCTAGGATTCCCTGTGTCGTGGGTATCAGAAACTAAAAGCACTATAGTACCACAATACCCAGACCAGGAACAAATATTTGCAGATACTACAAAAATTTGTTTCACAGCGGGAATCGCACCCGCAACATCTCGCATCTCAGCTGGCTACTTGCCCGCCTCGCCACAGAGGTCATCGGAATACTTCCGTTTTGGATCAGTTGAGGTATCTTTAGATCGTTTGCAACGGTCTTTATAGATAACTCAACTGTTTCATTTGTATTTTTAATAATTGTTGTATGTACCTAATAGTTTTATTATTCTTTTTAACCGACTTCCCAAAAAAGGAGGAGGTTCTCAATTCGGTTGTTTATTTTTTTTTTTTTTTACCGCATATCTCCGGCGTGGTCTCGTTCCATGAGGAACAAACTCCAAAAAACTCCTCAAATATTGTAGGCATACATATGGCGATTTTGATATTTTCAGCAACAAACCAAGCATTTGCATTCAAAAAGTATCATAATCCTTTCACCACTGGTTGGTTCTTTCATCATTTTTTTTTCATCCAAATATTTAGTCGAATACAATGGCGGAAGTCGGTTTTTTAAATGAAAAGTTATTATAAATAAAGTTAGTTTGAGTTTAGTTCCGAAGTACGGGCCGTATTTCAGGGTAGTAGTTGAAGCGTTCTACGAATTATCATCATCAGTCTGTAGAAGTAAATGTCTCCTATACAATACCATGACGAACGGTATTTAGTCATATAGCAAATTCCTGCGCACTTTGCGAGAGTTGTTAATAGAGCCTTAAAGCTAAAATTGAAAATTCTTACTCATTTCAGATCGAGAATGTCCAGAATTAGAGCAGCCTGACATCGGAAAAGTTATGTTGACCGGACGACTGTTTGGCGATAAGTGAGTATTTATAGTGGTAGTCTCAGTCTAAGACCTCCGACTCCTCCCGTGGATGTCGTAAAAAGCTTCTAAAGGATTACGAAAGGATGGGCAGTAGCATCCACCTGAAAACTTAACACTAAACTTCGATCACCTATCCGTCTGCTAAGCGTAAAGATTATGAGAAATCCCCACATTGCACGCTATGGGCTGTAACGCTATGCATGCTATGGGGGAGGCCTCATCCAGTAGTGGATGTGTACCGGCTGATGAAAAAGAAGAGTATCTTTAATTTTAGAATCATCCACGGAACAGTTTCCTATGTTCGATAGATAAGTGTGCTCAATGACTTTACGTGAGGTAATATAGGGATTCGCAGTTTTTGTTGTTAACACTTTCACTGCGGAATGTTTTCCGCGATTCGCGTGTGAATACGGTTTTTTGAATCGAAACACAAATGTTTGCGTATCGTCGCTCAGATGAAGGCGATTAGTAAATATTTTGTAGTCGCTGCGTTACTTACTTGATGTTATTAGATAGATAAATAGAAA
The DNA here is from genome assembly GCA_951392215.1 of Epirrita christyi. NCBI lineage: Eukaryota > Metazoa > Arthropoda > Insecta > Lepidoptera > Geometridae > Epirrita > Epirrita christyi. Next base: position 1,473,516 of record OX595858.1, on the reverse strand, counting down.
AATCTTTATTGCCATAAAAGAGTCACAAGGCGAACTTAATGCTAAAAAGCATTCTCTAACAGATAACCTTGGCCTTGTTAGTATAGTGATTACTTGAAAATTGTATCCAAATAAATGAAAACAGAAACACGATTGGCGAAACTTTTCAAGATAGTTTTTTTTTAAATCGTTTCTCGCAAACACCGTTTTACGTCCATTCTTCTAATCTAGAAAATATAGACGGTTAATTTTTATACTAAACAGTATATAAATAAAAAGAAAAGGATTTCTTTTTGTATCTACTACTTTTTAAGCAAAACGTAGTTTTAGTAGGTTTTTTTTTAAATCGTTTCTCGCAAACTCCGTTTTACGTCCATTCTTCTAATCTAGAAAATATAGACGGTTAATTTTTTACTAAACAGTATATAAATAAATAGAAAAGGATTTCTTTTTGTATCTACTACTTTTTAAGCAAAACGTAGTTTTAGTAGCCTTGATTGCACAATTATACGCCTGTTGCAAACCTGTCGCGAGATAGGAATAGCCCTGCCAATCACAGCAACTTGACGGCAGAAATAGGTGTGATGGTAGTACTTCCCCGTATGAACTCCAATGATGGTTTCCACATAAATCTGACTTGTTTCTCAGGGCGGTGTACTCTTGTCCCCATGGATACCACGTGGTAGGCCTCCAGAGCAGAAGCTGTCAAGCGGACGGCAAGTGGGCTGGACAACCACCAGCTTGTAAAGAGAACAGTAAGTTTCTACCTTAGTGCATCATCATCATCAGTCTGTAGAAGTCCACTACTGGGCATAGGCCTCCTTCGTTTGGGACCTACGGCGCCACAGACAGACACACATATACCTACAACAGATACACATGCAAACTTATAACACCCCCCTTTTTGCGACGGGGTTTAAAAAGATATAAAGCTACTCAGCACGTCACTTCTACTATGTGTTCCTATATCTCACTACAGACATGCCCCAATTCAATTCAATTCCTTATTTCATTCACAATTATGATTATAGAAAGATCAATGTCGTAACCAAATGAGATTTTGACCTTCCACCATATTCGCTATGACCAAACGTAACATAACGCGGGCTCGTTACGATATCTGCGTGGAATCATCGCTGAATCGTATGGGTGACGTCACACGTTATTGACAAGGAATCTCTTAGGTCATAGCGAGTAACCATCCTGCAGGTATTTTAAAACAATTGGAAGGGTTTCCGATCGGATTTGTTAGTTTTTCATTTCAATGTGGTAAGTAACTTTTTAAGTTAATTTTCTCTAGTAAAACACAGGAAAAAACAACAACCGACCTAGACAAACGGTATTCGCTTCAAAGCGATTCTATTTCTACAGTCGTAATACAATACAAAAAACCACGTGACATATCGATAGCTTACGTCAATCTCATACATTTTGGATTTTTCTACAAGCGTCATCACTATTAGAATATTACTTTGTTGTTTTTACTGTGTTTTACAAGAGAAAATTGTTTTAGTTACCACATCGAAATGAAAAACTAACGAATCCGATCGGAAACCCTTCGGAACATTTTAAAATAGACCTGCAGGCCTAGACAAACGGTATTCGATTCGAAAAGATTCTATTTCTACAGTCGTAATACAATACAAAAGACCGGGTGACATATCGATAGCATACGTCAATTTCATACATTTTGAACTATTCTACTTGCGTCATTATGTTATTAGAATGTTACTTTGTCTACGGCCTCTGATGTCCTCGAGAAGGACCCGAGAACCTCGGTCTGCCTCGCTGTTGCAATGCCCTAAGCACAGAGTTCATGTGACTACATATTTATAAAATAACTTATTGTAGCCACGTGAAAGTAATAAATGTATTGGGTATTGAGTTCTATTCAGTGGCTCTTATATAGCCATAGCAGTTTCCCGCAGTTTCACCCGTATCTCCTAACTAATTTACGCGTTTATACTCTCATTCTTTCCTTAGTCTACTGCCTTCAACCGCCTACAATTGAGCACGCCCGTCACTCTGCCCTGCCAGAGCAGGCTACCTTCGATTTGGACGCCACTGTCCAATACAACTGTCATACCGGATATGTTACCAACGGGTTCCCCAGGGCGAAGTGTCTGGCGATTGACGGCCAAGCTTCCTGGTACGGGCCAGATATCAGCTGTGAACGTGAGTACCTATTATTATAACACCCAATAATCGCGTACAATATTATAGCTGGGGGCTTACCTTATGAACTCTCTCTTTTTTTTTTCTTGTACAACTGGCCCAGGATTTCTATATTGGACCTGTCAATAAGGAGAAATAGTGTCATTTGGGACTTCGTTCATGTATCACTGGTTGTTTATGACCTGGAATGGATGTATCTACTCTAGTACCTACTTATGGGAACTAAATTATTTGTATGACTGAGTATGTTGGACGTGTGAATTATGACCACCAATGCAAAATTACCATATTCAAAACAAATAAAATTATCTTTATCTTTATCTCTTATATTCAAAAACTATTCAGTACAAAATATCGGTTCGTATAATAGAATAGAATAGAATATAATTTATTTGTATAAAAGAGTTACACAGGGACACCTAAAAAACCCGAAGATACAAAGAGTAACTCCAGTAACATAATGGCTCTGCCTCAGCATGAGTTGGTTGACTAGCGAGCTAGCAACCAACGCTGGTCTTCCAGCTGGTGCTTTCCAACGCTGGTTCGTCGTTGACGTTCGTCATCATTGAATAACTTTAATCGCAGAAGTCTAGACTTGCTACTGTGACTTTAAATATAGCTGCGGACATCACGGAACCGATATTTTGTAACTTTTCAATGGTATGGTTTGATGGTGAATGAATACGCGCCACCTTCTCGGCAGCTGATTACGTACTGGCTCGATTATAATAGGCAATTGGTGCATTTTGCTTGTAAGGCAAAATACAGAATTGTGTGTTCGGTGTAAACCCGAACAGTCTTGTTGACTTTCTCCAATAGCTCGGTCCTGTGGTGAACCTGGTGACGTGCCCCACGGTTGGGTTACTGCTGACTGTCACACGTTCGGTTGCCGGGCCGTGGTGCAATGCGGGCAGGGCTTTGAACTCGTCGGTAAGGCGGAGCGGTACTGCCAGGCCGATGGAGCATGGGCGCCGAAAGAGATGCCGACCTGTGTCCGTAAGTAGTATTGAGTTAATATTATTTTTAGGGTTGGTGATGAACTTGGCATAGAAGTACTGAGATACCTATAGAACAAATTTTGAAACTTAGTTTTTGTACCTTTAAGGCAGGTACCTACTTCGAAACGTGGAGTCACTATAACCAACCTTAAGAGGAGGATAATTTGGCTATATTGTTTCTTCAAACTCCATGAAACTTTGTACACATGATAAGTGCACTAATATAATTGTGGTGCGTAATTTCTTATTAAAATGTATGGTTACCAAACCATATATATAAAAAACTATTTTTTATAAAACTAATGCATCACATGCCTAGATATTAGTGTACTGATCATGTGTACAAAGTTTTATAAAGTTTGAAGAAATAATAGCCAGATAAGACGCATATTTCGTTCGCGTACAAAAGGGCTTAAGCTCCCTACCGGTAACCTCTATTTAACTCAGTTTGTTTTACGAGGTGTACATTGTTTTAGGTAGGTGTCGGTAATATTAGTATTGCGCATTGATTTATAAAACTAGGCACAGTAGCTAGGTGTAATTACATTATAGGCACCTTTACATTGTCATCTCTTAAATGGCGTAGCGATTTTCTTCGTCTCCAAGCGAGGAAATGTGAGCAGGAGAGTTTCACATATTGTTGTCCCTTTCCAGCATTATCCAAATAAATTCAAGCCCAAGCAAGAAATAAAATTATGGTTTATTTCCAATGACCACTTGTAAAACTGCCACCACTGTATGTCATGCAGGTAGGAAGTATCCTATCCTATCCTACCAATCCTATACTTAATTTATAAACATGAAAGTTTTTAAGTATGGATGGATGTTTGTTACTCTTTCATGTAAAAACTCCTGAATGGATTTTAATTAAACTTTACAATAATATAGCTTATACATCAGAATAACACAGGCTACAATTTATAAAGATATTGTGTGAATTGTCCATAATATGACGATAAGTGTCAAGTAATTAGGAAAAAATGTACCATCTGCGAGCTATACTGGCGTGCGCTGCCATAACCGCTAGAGTTACACATATCTAATGTATGATGGAAATGTTTATTTTAAACAGTCCTACAAATAAGCCCACCACAGTATATATCTATATTTTATGTGTAAGCCATTATAGCCAAAATAGTGAACCATAACTACAACGCTAACTAATATAAGCTACTCGAAATACTAATCCTGCGCAGACGAAGTCGCGGGCACCAGCTAGTTATTAATGAAGCTTCTATGTAACATTCCCTAACTAAGATTGCTAAACAATACCCCTCAGGCGTTTCAGTTTGAACTAAATCCACTAACTTATGGCAACTATCGGTACTTAGATTACACAGTTTAGTAGAACTTCCAGGACCATGGGCAACAAAGGCTTCCAACTAAGTAGGTACCTCTCCATTATCTTAATTGGCTGCTGGATCGTATTACACACAATGTTCATTTGCGCCCGATAACATAATTCACCCGGCAGTGTAATTCTATAGGATGTAATTCTATCGGTAGTAATTATACCGGAGTTGCGGATTCATAGTGAATGTAGATGAAACTGATTGGCTGTCAGATACATACGTAATTTATTGATTATTTACCTTTTCAATTACATACATACATAAACAAACGCCTTTTTCCCCGAAGGGAAGGTAGAACCTCAAAGGGCCTCTTTTCAATCGCTGGAATATAGACGTGACAAGTGGTGAGCTCATCGCCGCCATTGCTTTCCACGACAGACTCTGCTAACGCTTTCTTCCAGTAATAACACCCTCCTAAATAAGCCAGCAGCCAAGACAAATCCTATACCAATGAAAATTGCTTAATTAAAAAGACAAGTCTTTGTCTATTTAATTAAGAGCTGAATATTTGTTGCAAATATTCAAAACTGTAGGCACGTAGATATAATTATTGGGAAATGAATAGCACATTTGCATTGAAAGGAGAATTATGAATGTAAAATTATTTTTCAATAATCACTGGTGCGGGATTTCGAGCTAATTACTTATTGCGTCGGGAATTCGGGAATTAACGTGATTGATTGGATAGATTTGAAATTTCTAAAGTCACAACCAAAGTTATGAAAGTAATTTCATTAATCAAACATCAATTCTTTGAAAACTCTAAATAAATTACGTAAACTTACCGTGGCGTGTCCAGCCTAAGAATAGATCCCTCCATCTCCTCCCGTAGATGTCGTAAAAGAAGACCTAAGGGATTACACCAGGGAATGGGCAGCAGCATCCACCCGTGTCGCAACAAACTGCGGTCATGAATCCGCCAGCCAAGCGTGGTGACTATAGAAATTTCCCCTATTTTGGTTTCTGGGGGAGGCCTAGCAGTGGACCTAAACAGGCTGGTGAGAATCAAGTTACGTAAACTAATCGGTGCTAAACCAAATCTAAGTGTAGGTAGGTAGTGTAGGCTGTAGGTCCTGCAGTAGAGCGAGCTCATGAATCCGAGGAGGTGTGGTAGCGAGCGCAGCAAGCCACTGACCTGATTGGAGCAATATTCCAATTTGTAAAAAGCAGCGAAGGGACGACGAATGAGTCATCTGACGGAGCCCAGTTGGAAATTCGTGGTTCATAAAAAACTTACTCAGCACTTATTGAAATTCGTCACTTTGGATGTAACTAGCTTATGTTAGAGCAGAATTAGAATTGATTAGCTGATAATAGTACAGCCTTTCTCTGATGTAGACCGTAACAAACTAACCCCTATCCCTGTCAATAGTAAAAGCGATATTAGTGATGATGATAATTGTAATTTTGTCGTGCTTTTACTCTAAAACAGCTGGGCCAATTTTGATACATTTGTTACACAGATAGATTAAAACCTGGATTCAAACATAAGATACTCGGGACAAAAAGTATCTTAACTAACACCACAGGTGAAAGTAAAAAAGATTTGTATGTAATACCGCGGGTGAACGCTAGTTTGAAATAAAATATTATTATGTAGGAAGAAAGATTTTTTTGTAAGTAGTGGTTTAAGTACTAAAAGCCAGAGTCATCACCAACTTTAACTAACAATTTTCAAAATCTTGCATTGCTTCGTGACAATGTAGTTGCCGATTTTCAGTGTCGTCCTGTTTTTGGAATGCTGCATGGGGCCCCTTTTGAATGCCTTTACAAGTCTGCAGTCTTCAATTCACTTTAATAACTCTTTTTTTAATTTTATAGTCTACGTTAATTTCTTCGTTTGACTGAAGATTTTGTGAATTATCAGTACTTAACGTAAACTTTGGTCTGCACCAAGTTACCGGCTTTAGTTAACAATGTAGTGTAAAGTAAGAGACTGCCGACTTGTAGAGACTCTACGCGGGTCCATGATCTTTCATTGAGTTCATGGGATAGTGGCATGGTGCTTCGTCAATATCATGGCTAAGGCATATCATTGTCATGACGCAATTAGTGTACTGGGTGTCTCACTTTATGATCCTCTATACGGTTTGTACGTTTTGTTTGTGTTTTACCATCTAACGAGTTTAATTTTAATTTCAGTTCTTTTGTTGATTTGACTGATCTTCAGTTGTTTAGTTTGAAACTATTTGTCTTTGGATATTTTATTTGAGTGGTTTAACGATATTAGGTTTAACATTTCTGAATCTTGGCTGATTGTCAGTTTTCAAAATGTTATAAACTTTACTGTTTCTAACATGCTTGTAAATATTACCAGCAATTATTCGTACGATATTCTTTGTATTTGTACAGTTTCCTTTAGATATGCAATTATTTTTCTCAATTTTTACATTTTCTATTTTTTTATATCTACTTGTAATGGTGTTTATTATGTTGGTGGCACTAATAAATAAATAAGTAAATAAATTACCACCGTGTTCATTGATTTATTTATCCTTTATTTGATTATTTTCTTAGTCTGTTGCGAATTCGGGAGGATCGTTATCTAAAGTGAGATTCCCACTAATTGTAGTTCTAAAAACAATAAAATTAAATTCTTTTTTCTCCTTTACCGCTGCTAGAAGGAGAGAAGGGGGCATAAAACAAATTAAGTAGTCTTCAGCGTTATAGAAATTGTTATAATATTCAAATTCTATAGACTTTCTTCCTTAAAGAATTTTATGCCATGATAAAACAATAATCTTACTGCCTATAGCTTATTAGCTATGTAGATGATATTAGTAGAAGCTTTAAATAAATGTTGAAATTAAACAAGAATTTATTGTGAAAAATTTCTATCTACTCTATACTATGCTGTAGTGGAATAAAAGTAAAAAATATAGTGTTGTTTCATTTAACTCAACAGTTGTTATATATTTTTGCATGATTTTAAATGTTATGAAACTTGTTTATTTATTTATTTAATTTAGCATCTTGAATTAATTTTGTAACAAGAAAACTTTAGCCTATATTGACAAATAATTTGCTTCAAATGTTTTTCGAAGATTAAATAGCGCCATCTCTTATCCAATCGAGCGATTTACGTTAAAGCGACGCGTGTCGCCATCTAGTGGTCACACAGGTGCAGTGCCCACCGCCAGAGGCGCCGCGGCATGGTAAAGCTGTGTACACATCGTGCGCCTATAACTCCGTCGTGTCGTACGAATGCAAGTATGGATACCGCCTTGTGGGGGATGCGACAAGAAGATGCGGTGCGGATAAGAAGTGGAGTGGATCTCAGCCTATGTGTAAAGGTAAGTTTTATTTCTCCCTAGAAAAGCAAGAAAATGCCATTATGTATCTGGCCTTAGAATAGACCCCTCCTTCTCCTCCCGTAGATGTCGTAAAAGCCAACTAAGAGATTACACCAGGGGATGGGCAGCAGCATCCCCATGAGAACTTAACACTAATACTGTTATCATCAATCCGCCTGCTAAGCGTGGTGATTTTGGCTTCGTTCTGCAGTGTACGTAAACAAACTGATAAAGAAAACAGAAAGAAGCAACTGACAACTGTTGGGAAATAAAGGTTCTCGAGTGGCGACCACAAACTGGACAACGCAGAAAAGGAAGGCCTATATCGATGGACTAAAAACATTTCAAAGGTAGTGGGGAGTCGGTGAATGGAGGCGGCTCAAGACCATTCATCGTGGCATTCTAGGTGGTAGGCCTATGTCCAGCTTTGCACTTCCATAGGCTGACGATGATGACGATTATGGCCTATACGATGACAAAAATGTACTTCTAGATTCTGTCTACGAAAGATCAGCTGATATCATAACTAAGAGTACTGCGTCACAGGCGTAAAGAATGAATGGGGAGAAACCGTAGTTCAAAAAAAGTGGCCTAGTCTACATCCAGGTCATCCAGCTTGTATTAAACCACTCCTGGAAATACCTGAAGTGGTCTTAAACAAAGCTAAAGAAAAAGCAAGTGCTACTGCCAACAAGCTCAAATGAGAATGCTACAAAATAGTTTTCACACCACCTGCTCGACAATGTCCAATTACAAATCATGCAACCTCAACGTAAAGTACAGCATTGTCTCTCTAGGGATATAAAGTTGTATGAAACTCCCTAGGGATTAAAGTGATTTGAATTTAGAACGTCAAATTCGTGTTGGAATCTCATGGAAAACTCTGAGTAAAAAAAGTCCATATGGCATTGAAAAGAGGTTTGTTCGAAAATCGAACTGGCCACTATAGCAAAAATCGAAAAAAAAAAGAAATAGGCGCGATTTTAAAGAATGTGAAACAAAAGAGATGTTTGGTGCTGTGATTTTCAGTGAACTTTATTGCAATATTTTTGTAATATAATATTAGTGTTAACAAAAAATGTCGAGCGATAATGATTCTACCCCAGAGTTTATCAAAACAGACGATACTTATTTATTGGAGGCCTGGCCTTTTATTGCCTCGCAGTAGGTGTGAAAAGTAGAGTATGCTCCTCTGGAATAAAGCCTGTCTTCGTCTTGGGCAGCTTGAACTCCTCGCTTCACTCAGGACTCTATATAACTCCCTCGCTACACTCGGGAGTTAACTTTAGAGTCCCTCGTTACGCTCAGGGTTCAATATGCCGCCCGCGACATAAGACACTGCTTTATTCCCTTAGTGCATAATCTACTATTAATTCGTTGTTCTAACAAAACTCTTTCAGAACTTTTCCACTATTCTTCTGTGTTTTCTCAGAAATCAATTGCGGTCACCCGGGACAGCTCTGGAACGGCTGGCTGGAGAACATATCTTCAGGAACTGGGCTGGGTGCGTCCATCATCTTCCGCTGCCAAGATGGTATGAAGATGGAAGGGAATGGATCAGCAATCTGTCAGAGTGATGGGTCTTGGAGTCACCCATTGCCAATGTGTCTTGGTAAGTTAGTTTCAGAAGAGTCTTTCCACAACCACGTAGGAAGCGTTCTATCGCGCCTGAGAAAAGTCTCATGTGCCTGTAACTTCACCGGCGCCTATATACCCTTCAAACCAGCAATTGGAAATAGGTACACTTAGTGGTATTACCTACATCCACGGACGAACTCTTTCCCAAAGAGCTTTACTACACCAAAATGTCTGAATAGTAATGTTGGTCCAATCTATGTTTCAGCTCCATGTGTGGTTCCTCACGTATCTCAAGGAAGAGTGGTGCTTGTGGAGAACAAGACGGCAGTTGTAGAGAACAGTACTTACGAAGCTAACACACAGATCGTCGGCAGCTCTTCAATGGTACAGCACGGTGAGTTGAAGCTAGGGGTTGGCTGGGCCACCTGGTTTACAAAGAACAGTTAAAGGAGATAGTTAAGATAGTGGGAAGACTGAATGGATGGAGGTGGATCAAGACTTTTCATCGTAGCATTATCAATGCCTATGTCTTGCATTGGAAGTCTTCTGGCGGATAAACATGATGACAGCAAGACTGTTCCTCGTAGCATTACCAAACGAAGGCTTATGTCCAGCAGTGGAAATGTAAGTAACTTAAAAGAAAACTTACACCTGGTTGCTGTATCTCTTCTATAAAATCTTTCAGGTGAAATAATTTTGGTGGACTGTGAAAAGAACTACGAGTTTCCGTCGAACAACGCAGCCGTGACTTGCAACAACGGCACATGGACCCAGATACCGAGATGTCAACCAGCCAGGTAAAACATGAAAACAACATTTATCAATACGTACATGGCAATTAATAGAGGCTCCTTTCACTTTCCAAGTTTTTTTTTATAAGTGAGTGATGGAACTGACACATTGCTTAGAGGTAACCTCAGCCTTTAACAAGAAAGTGAGTTACGCTTACGCTATATTCTACAGGTCAAACTAGAACACAGCAATGAGCACATTACTAAGCAGTAATGTGTGGTCAAGCGGCCAGCGTGCTAGAACTATCTTATACATGGATGATGTTTCCGATGGAAACTATATTAATCTTCAGTAGACTGCGGAAAAAATATATTTGATTTTAGATTTACGGTATTTTTTCATCTTTCAGATGCAAGAAAATGCCAAAGTTCCCTCGCAACGGAATGGTGATAGCTCCGAAGACAGAGCATGGAATGAAGGCTCGCTTCCGCTGTAAAGATGGATTTGAGCTACAGGGAAACCCCATAGTGGTGTGTTCCTTTGGAAACTGGAGCGGGGAGACGCCTAAGTGTGCTGAAGGTATGTATAAACACTGGTTTAACTTACGTATAACTGTTTTCGTAATACAATATAACATAGTAAATTTATAACATAATAACAAGAACAATAACACAATATACACACATTATTTTTTAATAAATGATTTTTACCGCAGTGATTTTGTTAATTTTTTGCTTCCAGTATTCTGTCCATTCCCTGGCTACATAGAAAATGGAAAAGTTCTGCTAGTTGGCAACATGGGATTATACGATTATCGACCTTATGTAAAAAAGGTGGTCAATAATAAGCAGATAATGTATGAATGTGAAAAGGGCTACGTTTTGTCCATAGGACCACCAGGAGCCACTTGCGTTGGTGGTCATTGGAGCCCAAGAGAACTGCCTAAGTATGTACAATAAAGTGAAGAAATTCTGAAAGTAAAAAAAACTTGCACAGGAACCTCCAGTCAAACTAGTTCTTACATTTATTCCTATTTCAGATGCACTCTTTACCAACACCCTCGTATCAGATGGAGTCGTAGACGCAGATCCATCCCCGAACCAGAAATCAGACATAGAAGATCTGCCTATCTTCGCCAATACTACGCCAAACTTCGACACCAACCAGACCCAGAACACCAATACGTGGACCAACTTTACGAAAAATACAACCATAATACACAAAAACCAACGCTGCGACATGCCAACTTCAAAATAATGAAAAAATTTGATACCGATTTCGAAGACGATGTTACTACTGATGATAAGAATTCTGAAAAATTTCCAACAGCAGTGTATACTGTGTACAATGTTCACGGAGAACCAGTAGGTCATAGGTTATATTCGTACCAGCCAGTTTACGAACCAGAAATCGATACTAGCGACGATGTATCAGAATATGAAGACTCGTCTGAAAGTGATGCAGCTAACGACATCACAGTTCTTAAAGGGGGATTATTCCCTGATCATAATGATAGTGAAGAGAATATAAACAAACTGAAACACCAGTATTTTGAAAGGTATTTAGATAAAAGACGGAAAAGATATCTGAATAAAAGTAGTGAAAACGAAAAAACGGAATTGAGCATGGAATTGCAAGGAGATGAAAATGTAGTAGTTGCTACAAAAGCTAAAGTTAAAACAACAACCAAAGTAAGACGAAAACGAAACGTCTATTACGAGGAATTTGATAGAGAACATTGGACTTTTAGACCTACAGTGCAAGATTTGGAATTAAATAACGACATTGAAGATTTACTCAAAGTTATACCATTAGAAGTTAAAGCAGTAAACGATACGGCTAAAGAAAATAGCCATGAAATGGCAGTGATACCTTTACAGTACAACAAAACAAATTCGACTGAAGTTGATAATATTTTAGATAAAAGAGAGAAACGGACAAGTAGGAAAACAGATAGACTGAATCAAACAACAGCTGCCATACCGAAGACGTAAGTACAATACTCGCCTCGTAACTTTGCGGCTGTAAATAAAGTGACAAAAGGCGTTGCAGTGAGCGTAGGGAAAAATATGCGCGGGGTAATGTGGATTGGGCCCGCTTCAGCTAATGTCACAACAGCCAATTTACTTGACGAGTAGTGAAATTATTTTATTAAATGTGTGTGTGTGCTGTGGTGTGTCCGGCCTAAGAATAGATCCCTCCGTCTCCTCCCGTGGAAGTCATAAAAGACGACTAGGTAAGGGATGGACTAGGATATGGGCAGCAGCATACACCTGAGTACTCAACACCAATGCTACAATCACCATTCCGCCTGCCAAGCGTAGTGATTATGACATTACATCTTTTTGATTCCTCGTCCAACAGTGGACGTCTAAAGGCTGCTTATGTATGCTAGAAAAATTTCGTCAAAAAACATCAAAGCAATAACTTTGTTATTACTGTTTTCATAGAGGAAGAGAAGGCAAGGGTGGTAGACGGCAACAAGCTTCCGATAGCGAGGAAAAAGGACAGAATGGCGATGAATCTGAAGGAAGTAAGACCGAAAATGGAGAAAGGGGCAAGAAAGGACGACCGAAGAGTCCTTGTGAACCGATTGAGAGTGAACCTTACGTAAATATTGAGATTGTGAAGTATGGAAGAGATCCTAACAACACTTTTAGCTCAGGTAAAAAACAGTACACGTAAATGTAGCAGTAATACGATTTTTTTATTCCAAATTAGGAACTAAAGTTATGTTTAGTTCAAAATCTTTAACTTTAATGATAATGACAATTATAAAAGTGAAATTCATTTATCAACGATAATGCCGTTTATCTGCAAACACTTGCTTTTTTAAAGGAACCATAGTTCGAGTAGCTTGTGGAAAAGGGTATGGACTAAATCTGGATCTGAACACAACGGCGAAGTGTGTCAGGGGCAGGTGGAAACCAGAGAAACCTAAATGCGAAATCTGTAAGTACAAAAAGAAATAGGTAGTCACTACCTTCGAATTATTATGGAAATATTATTGCAACGCGAAGTAATTTTTTTGAGGAATTAGTATTTCATGCCACATTGACTGGTGTAAGTGCTTTGTTATTAACCGACTTCATAATAAGGAGGAGGTTCTCAATTCAGATGTATGTTTTTATTTATTTTCGTTTTAAATTTTTCGCGCATGATTTTTTTCTCTTTTTTTCTTTCGCTGTCTCTACCTCTTTCATTCATATGCATTTCATTCTACACATCTTTTAAGTTCTTGCTAATGTATATAGTTCAGGCGTTTACTTGTATTTTGTTTCTATTCAAAATGCATGCTATATAATAACTTTAATAATAATATTTCAGAATAAGGATCACGTGTGTTGTTGTTAGAATCATCTCTTTTCTCTTTACTTTCGTTTTTATTACCTTTTTATTTTTTCTTGTTTTCTTTAAAACAATCTATGATGAGACCTTATAAAACTATACTCAACAAAACTCAGTAGGTTATTGAAAATATTTCAGTGCCCTGCCACGTACCCTCAACAGAATACGGTATCTACACCATGGCGGAAGGTGCTGTCCACACTGCTGCCCAGGTCCTCTCTGGCATACAGGAAGAAAAGGAACTTAATGAGACAGACCGGGTGCCGAATGGACAAGTCGTACACTTCTCCTGTGAATATGGGTAATTAATGTGAATATGGGTCATCATCATCACCAGCCTGTTTACGTCCACTGCTGGTCAAGGGGGGACATTGAATACAATGAGGGATTTAGCTATAATCACGACGCTTAGCAGGCGGATTGTTTTTTGTTTTTATGTTATTGCTCGATAAACTCGCTCCATATCAGCCGCTTGGCATACGGCCCGCCTAGGGTTACCAGATAGAAAATTTAAAAGTCCGGACAAAAAGCCTGACATTTGATGAAATTTCCGGACTTTCTTGTAAATATAATTATTAATGTCGTTACGCATCGTGCATATGAATAAACGAAGCAAATTTTCGTTCGAATTTTCACGCGCGCTCGGGTCTTGTATCTATGATGGAACACGGGCGAAGAAGGGGCGAGAAGGGGGAAGAAGTAATGTTATTACTTTGATTTGTAATAAAAATAATTTGGTTTATTTCACTCTTCACTTAATTGTAGAAATTCCGGACGGTTTAGAATTCCCTCCGCATTCCGGACAAAGATCTATATTTCCGGACATGTCCGGAAAATTCCGGACGTATGGCAACCCTAGGCCCGCCTGATGGTAAGCGGTTACCGTCGCCTATTGACATCTGCAACACCCGAGGCATTGCCAATGCGTTGCCTGCCTTGGAGGACACTTTTCACATTTTTTTTGAAGCTCGTGTTGTAGTTTAGCTGAAAAACCTCAGAAGGGAGCTCATTCCACAATTTGCACGTATGTGGGAGAAAAGATCTCGTAAAGCGAGCTGTACGAGATACCCGCACATCGATGATGTGTGGATGAGCTCCCAACCGATGTCGAGAGGTGCGATGATAGAACCTGGAAGCGGGTATAAGATCAAATATGTAGTCGTAAATAGTGGTTAAATAATGGTGATCGCAGTTTGGTGTTTGGATGCTGCTGCCCATCCCCTGGTGTAATCCCTTAGCAAGGCTTTTACTACATCCACTGAAGAAGACATAGGGGTCCAATTCTTAGACAGAGACCACCATGGCTCACGGAATATGGGTAATCAATGCCAATTCTTCAAAATTCATGAGATTTTGAGTCTAGGGCATACCTGTTCCCTCATGGTGTCTTCCTTAACCGTTTTTGAGCACTAGTATTAGGTATATATTTATCTTATAGATAAATCCATTAAGTGACATCCGTGGCAGTCTAATGGGGAGGCCTTTGTCCAGTAGTGGACTTGTACAGGTCGATGATGATGATGATGACTACCCACGAACTAAGGACCGGAAGGAAGTCGGAGACATTAGCCTTAACACCACCGATGATCTCTGAGTATCTTAGGTATTTATAAAGCAAGGCCATCAACTTCAATAGTAGATTATGCACTAAGGGAATAAAGCAGTGTCTTATGTCGCGGGCGGCATATTGGACCCTGAGCGTAACGAGGGACTCTAACTTAACTCCCGAGTGTAGCGAGGGAGTTATATAGAGTCCTGAGTGAAGTGAGGGGTTCAAGCTGCCCAAGACGAAGACAGGCTTTATTCCAGAGGAGCATACTCTACTTTTCACACTTTCTGCGAGACAATAAAAAGCCAGGGCTTGTTTTGATTTTTGCGGTAGTAGATTATCAATAATCTCTAAAGAGTCTGTTTTGATAAACTTTGGAGTAGAATCACTATCGTTTGTAATTTTTTATCAACATGAATATTGCAATAAAATTTACTGAAAATCACAGCACCAATCACGCTGTTCACATTCTTTGTGAACACACCTTTTTCTTTTTTTTTTGAGTTCTGCTAATGGTGGCCTGTTCGAATTTCGAACAAACCTCTTTACAATGCCATGTGGGCATTTTTTTACTTAGAATTTTCCACGAGTCTCCACACGAATTTGACTTTCCAAATTCAAATCACTTTAATCCCTAGGGAGTTTCATACAACTTTATATACCTAGAGAGACAATGCTTTACTTTACGTTGAGGTTGCATGATTTGTAATTGGACATTGTCGAGCAGGTGGTGTGAAAAACTAATTACCTTATGGGCACTTGTTTTTTTTGGTTTTTCCTAATTAGTGTGTTCATATCCCTCCCTAAGTATCCAGATAGGGAGTTTTTTGTCATCGGCGTGACAAGATCCTTTGATAATTCTAACCTAGTTGTGGTAAACAAAATTATGATTTAATTTTCAAGGTACAATGTACAAGGACCGACGAATCTCCGATGCTGGCTGGGAGAGTGGGCAGTCACCAGCATGCCGGAATGTGTAGCAGGTAGGAGTTTTTGTATCCCAATTATGCATATAATAGAGGTGTTTCCACGAATTTGAGACTTTGGTATTGAGTGGTTTCGCTTAAATTTGACTTTGCTGTTCTTTCTACATCCCATACCTATACGCAGGCGAACGTAATAAATAAAAATTAAATTAAATTCGTTTATTTCAAGCTATATAATAATAAAGCCTTTTATTTATCCTTTGAATAACAATTGATACTTAAATAATTAAAAAAAATAAAAATAACATTCAATTACAAATAATCATCATGCATTTAAAAATATTCATGCACATTAATTTATTATAATTTAATTTAATATTTTATGCACGCGTTTTATATGCAACTAAGAAATTAGTATTTATAAATTTTCTATGATAATATATATAAATATATATATATATATTGATTATTACATTGTTCAATATAGGTATTTATTAATATTTTACTCAAGGATCTCTCTCCGAGTAAAGGCCTCCTCCAGATTATGCCATTCTTTTTTTTTTTTTTTTTTATTATTATTAATAAAAATACATTAAAACATTCATTCATTCAAACAGACATTCCTCTCTGTCCAGCGCTATCTTTATCCAGTCAGTTCCGACCTTTAGATTTCAAGCTATAAAAGCCCATAAAAAAATAGCAATATTAATACAATTCAAATTTCAATACAAATTAACCCAAGATTATAATAATAATAATAATAACACAGCAAATGTAAATGCAAATGATATTATCTGCCAGCTAAATAAAATGACTTGAAAATGAAATATAAATTGTTTTTGAAAATCTGAAGAAAACACACTAAACCCAACACCAGTTTCTCGTCGATTTTATACTTAATTAAATTATTATTTCTTAAAGTTATGTTAATAAGGCCTTTAACATACAATTATTTAACATTATAACTACCTAAAATTCAAATTTAATTTTTATATTATATCCGATAACCTTTGTACCGTGCAAAAAAAGGTATTCACAAAAATTTGCTTTAAAAGTGCCTAGTAACCCGAATAATCTAAAAAACTCCTTTCAGCCCCATGTGAACTGCCAAGTCTTCACGGTGCCACCTACGAAGCGGGCTACCGGGCTGGCCTGACTGTCGCTCATGCTTCATCAGTCAACATCGCTTGTGAACCTGGGAGAACACCACCAGCAACCTTGAACTGTCATCTAGGAAGGCTGCAGCCTACAGTTCACGACTTTTGTAGACCTTTAGGTATGAAAGAAAAAGGGAACCTGCTTATAATAGTAATAACAATAGTGTATTTGTTTCAGGCTACATGGGAAATGTATAATAAAATTATACCTAAACAATACACCCATAGACTAACATATATAACTACATCTTTCGGGGGATTTTCATTCGATACCGCTTCCCTATAGCGTCAAAAAACAATACCAACTTCGCCTGAACCAGGAGAACGTACGATTTGATGTCAGTGGCCCTATTGGTCTCCAGCCTCTGAAGGGACAGTCGAATCCTCCCCTGAATCCGGCCCGGCGTTATGGACTCTCCGTTGCCATCTTGTTGGGCAATTTTCAATATATAATATAAAACAATTCTTCAATAAAGGATTTTCCTCTGTATTTTTGTCACAAAAGCATTCCAAATTTCAGCATTGCTGAATTACTGAAAAAATCCAAGAGTTTTTTATGCTTATATCTCGAAAACTGCAAAGTCAAAAATAAAAGTAAAATTATAAAATTTATAGTAAAGTTTAAATTTTATTTAATTTTATATAGGGCTGTTGAAGATCTTACTGTCTTTTTAATGCCAGCGTCAACTTGATGCATACTTTTAATGTCACAGCAAACCTGTCAAGACCACGTCCAACATCCGAGTTTCAAAGTGGATCCGACATCGTCAGAGAAGATATTTCTGATCTGGAGCCAGACATGGATGGAACGACCATCACTGAATGCGGGCCGCCTGCTAGGTAACAATTTGTAGCTGTTCAATTACCTTTCTAGTGAAAGGAATTAGATATCTAAATTCATCTGCTGAGTATTTGACCAGAAAACATTTCAAATGACAATAACCTTGAAATTAGTTTATACCTAGAGTTTTGAGTAACTACCTGACCATGACACGAATAGTATGGACATCAATAACTGACTACCTATCTTAAAACCTTAAATTCTTTAAGAATTTAATGTTCGAGATGATACTTAGAAAGCTTTCATTGTAGCTTTTGTGTTTTATATTTGGTTCGTTTTGTTAATTACAACCAAGCTTAAAGTCAACATTGAAATCTGAAAAGTAAAAGATTGCTTTGATATTTGTGTTTCGTTTCTTCTCTTCTTTTGCTGTGGTTTTATCAATTTGAAAAGAAAGTTGTATTCAATTTGTATCTCAGGAGTCGATCTTTTTATGTTTCGACTTTATGTAAAATCTTCAGTACAACTTTCTTTATCTACAAGTTCATTGTCATCCATTAGTGGATGAAACTGTGCGCGATCAAAAAATAATGTTTTTGCAAAGAATTTGCGTTTCTTATTTGCTGGCTGGAAAGACTGAAGGGAACCCAGGCGTACAGGGATGCAAAACCCTGGTGAGAGCCACATAGGTTCGAACTTTTGCTTATTTGACTTCCACATTTTGAATCTTATCACACTCATTAATAAGATCACCAAAAACATTGAATACAGCTCCATCTTCATCAATTTTGATAAGTCCGATTTGTACAAATACTTCACTATCTTGATCTTTTTTTCAAATGGAGTTTTTGTATTCCAAATCCTCAGGAAACTGGGCTTAGAGTTGTATAGGTTGTGTAGGAAACAACGCTTTGTGTTTATAAGGATAAGAGCGCTAATTGTATGGCCGTAGTTGATGCTTTTCATGTCTTGGCCGTGCTTCGTTTTAGTTGCAGTTTTTTAATAACTGGTATCTAGTGCATGAGGTTTGTTTACAAAGGCGTCGTGTATATACAATTGTAAATAAAGTTTAATTCCAAAAGTTTAATAAGATTTCTACTTTCTTATATTGTATAGAACAGAAAAATAAGTTTATAAGATTTCTTCTCACATCACGTTCACACCTTCGCAACTTATTTTTCTGCAAACTAACAAATGCTCACACAAGAGCAACTTTACTTCCACCAGGACAATTTATAATTTATCAAATAGGCACTTCCTTCACTTTTACAATATGTGTTTATTGTCTTCCAAAACTTGATTGAAATTAGCCATCTCTTCAAGGGTCCAAGGCACCCTGATATACAAGGACGGGGCTGAAGTCAACGGCACTTATGGAGTGGAGGGATACCCTCATGGGACCGAAATCACCTTCCGATGCATTGCCTCTATCATGGGAGAGAAGACGACATGGAAACTCATCTGTGAGCAGGGGAACTGGGTTGGCAAGAGTTTCAGCTGTGGTGAGTTTTTGTTAGAATCATTTCTCAGATTTTAATATGGTGATTGAGTTGACTCAATAAAACACGTTTTGTATACATTGAACAACAAAGGTCCAAGAATACACCCTAGGCACACTACAGCCTTTCTAATATCTATTATACTGTTCTTGATACAAAGTTATTGATTACGGTATTGTTGTCTATCCCTGATTCATAATATAGTATTGTATACCGAAGGGCAGTTTCCGTTTTAATATATTATTTATATTAACTAGAAAATTATGATGATCATCGTAGTCAAAGGCATTGGCTAAAGACCGAAATTATTTTTTTAAAATTTAGTTTTCTTATGTGATCGTTACAGCTTGACGCTAGAAATAGGCATAGTAGTACCTGGCGGATTATAAAAAAAAAGAAAAAAAAAAGGGCATTGATTCACTTACACTAATCTTACAAAGGTACAGTTATAATAAAGTCTACTATCTCTGTCTCTATATCTTATCTACTGATTGTGCTTCAAAATAATACTTAGCTACTTTTCCCAGATGAGCTGGATGCCCAGAGTGAAGAGCTGATGAACAACAACACCTGTACATACACGAATGAGGAAATCAATGTCGTTGGCTTCTACAATGATATGGAGATCACTGAGAACGTCGACTTTCCGTCTGGTTCTGTCATTATTTCGAGGTTAGTACTCCAAAAACCAGAAACTCTGAATTCCTGACATTCTATACGACGTAGCACCTGTCCCATTACAAATGCAATACCTCTTAGGTCAAGCCTTACTTGGCATTACACTGCACCCGTCATCCAGACATCACACATTATGTAGCAATCGTTTTTTACTATTTTAATTCCAGATGCAGTGATATCGGAAAATATGTGATGTTAGGGTCACAGACTCGGCGATGCGTGGGTGGGTCATGGGATGGAGTCCAACCGTCTTGCCTGGGACTCAACCAAGAAAAGGATTATGCTAGTAAGTTTTCCCCTAAAAAATATGATGACCTCTGTGGCGCTGCAGGCGAGTAGCCGGCTGAAATGCAAGAGGTGGCGGGTTCGAGTCCCGCTGCTGAAAAAATGTTTGTATGATCTGCAGATATATAAATATAATTATTAAATAAATGTTCCGGGTCTGAGTGTTGTGGTACCATGGTACTCGTTGTTCCTGATACCCACGACACAGGGAATCCTAGTGTGGGATCATGACTGTGTACGTGACTGCTTTAAAATAAAAAATCTGGTAATCCAATGTATAATATGATCCAACCTCCTCTAGTTTAGCTATCGAAGGGTCACACAGATATGAATATAGTAACCCATTTTATCTTTACACTTTCAGTGGATAAGCCCCCAACGATTCTGTTCCGATACTCCAATGGTCCCATCGCACAGACGAACGACGGCAAGCTGCTGGTCTACCCCGGGACTAATCTTCACATGGAATGCCTTTGGATGAGGAGGTTCGGAAACCCGAAGTGGAACTTTACGCTTTTTGAATCTGAGTAAGTTAAAAAGTGATGTGAATGACCCTATAATATTGAATAGGCTTGCAATTTTCAGAAGAAACAAGACCCAGATAACAGCAACGACAAATACCAATTAAAATTAAAATTAGTGGTCACAAAAGGTCTGGTATATTCAGGAAATAGCAGACAGTATTCGAGAAACACGGTCCCTATCCTTGCTTGCAGCAAGATCTTGCAATACTTTTGAGTTCAACAAATAAGAATCTCTCCAGTATGGTATATCTTAGGTTATATTAAAATATCCATTATTTTGATATTGCAGTCCAGAACGTAAATATGCTGAAGGATGGACCACAGATCCTGGGCGGGACAGCCAGCTAGAGTATCGACTGAGCATCATCGATGCAAAAAAAGAAGACTCCGGGATCTACCGATGTGAGACCCCGGCTAGGCAAAGCCATCAGATTGAAATAATTGTTGAAGGTATGTCTTTCTAGCTGGTGTCTCTTCTAATTGGCTTCCTCCTTTGCTCTATAGCTTGGTATACCACCAATGGTAATATCACTAATATTATAAATGCGAAAAATTGTGAGTATGTTTGTGAGTCCTTCACGCTAAAACAGCTGGAGGAATTTGATTAAAATTTGGAATGGAAACAGCTTATACCCTGAGTTAACATATAGGCTACCTATTATCCTAATATTCCCACCGGATCGAGACTTATACGGGTGAAACCGCGGAGTACAGATAGTTAATAACAATTATAATAACTAATGGTCTAATGATACGGATTAATAGACCATTAGTTATAATATAAGTGTTGTGAGGTAACAGCTTATGAGTTCAGAGTTGCGTGTGGTTGTATTTAAAGACCTAATTGTTGGTCTATACTTGATTTTAGCCTAGCTCTGTTGGTGTGAGATTTATGAAATCTGTAATGCTTAGGAATCAAGTCTGAAATTGTAAATTTTCCCTGTTTTCCAGACGTCCATTGCCCACCACTGCCCATCCGTCGAGGCTTAGTACCAAGCGCAGTGGGCACTAAGCTTGGGACAGAGATTCGGTTCTCGTGCGCGAATGGCAATGCTCTTCTAGGATCTCACATGCTGCTGTGCAAGGCTTCTGGCAACTGGAGTGCTCCACTACCAGTTTGCGAAAGTAAGTTTATCCATAATGCAACTGCATATTCTCTTTTCCACTGAACATTTATTGAATGTCTTGACAAAGCGTGGTTAACTGATAACTGAAGATACAGTTCATGTGTTCCTGTTCAAATCACTTCTTTTATTTTCAGGTGTTGAATGCGGTGATGTAATTCTCGACACACCTCTTGGAGAAGGTGAGCGTCCTCCACGCGTGTCTATTGTCTCTCGAGGAGTCGGTGGTCGTGCTGCGTTCAGCTGTGCACCAGGATGGGCTCTACGAGGCACTCCTGAGACGGTGTGCCTGCCACACGCACACTGGGCCAAGCCTTTTCCTGTTTGTAAAGGTATGTGTGTCGTTTATATAAATTTTATTCAGTTTCCTTATCATAGCTTTCAACAGTTTGCTATAACTGTCTCTCCGAAGCGTTTAGTGTGCGTGGTTCTACAGTGATGGTCCTATTGAAAGGACCACGGCAATGGTTTGCTCTACCCAAACGGTTTCTGTCAGTTGTTCAGTTGAATCATCTCACCAATCTCCAATACCTTTCGTTTATAGATTAAATTACAACTTGCTACAAAAGTTACCCTGTGTACAATACCTTCCTACCATGTAATTTTGAGGCTGTGATATAAGATACAATTATTTTTAATCAGCGTTAAGTGCTGCCTAAAATTTTCACTACGACTCCTGTCACTGTATTCACGAACCCAAATGTTGCATGATTGTGACAAATGTGTGTTCAGCAAGACTATTAGATTTGCTCGTAGAATTGAAACTGTCGTGGTTGGGAATCATTTCAAAATGAATAATTCCGGATAGTTACCGCTCGTAACGATTCGTGACTTTTTAAAAGCTCTTTATTATGAGCATCACCTGCGATTTCGTGGTGGTAGACCGACAAATACCTTAAACCAAGTCATAAATTTGCTTGATTTCTCATTTCAGAGGTATCCTGCCCAGCTCTAGCACCACCAGCCGCTGGCTATGTGTTAGGTCGAGCTCCATTCCGTGCAGGAGATGTGCTCCAGTTTCACTGCAACCCTGAGCATACGCTGCATGGTAGACCAATACTGGTGTGCCAGGACAGCGGACGATGGAGTGACAAACCTCCTACTTGTGAGTATAACTGGAGGCCTGAAGCTGTGATATGCTGTGATGTGTCCGGCTTAAGAATAACACCTCCATCTCTTTCCGTGGATGTCCTAAAAACCGACTAACGGATTACACCAAGGGGAGGACAGCAGAATCCACCTGAGTACTCAACACGAAACTGCCTGCCAAGCGTGTGGGAAGGCCTCGTCCTTCAGTGGACCTCTAAAGGCTGCAGATGATGATAGCCTGAAGCTTTAGCTTTTGAAGAAGACCCTCGATTAGGGTCAAAACCTACACCAACATATATATACCATAAGTACGTGAAAATTTCCAGTTTTCCAAAATGGACCTTTAGCCTGGTAGATGGCTGGTGAGATTGAAGTTTTTCTTTAGTTGAGGAGCATTACAAACCTGCTACGTGCCAGGATGTTTCTCTTCGTAATGCCTATGATCATCATATCACTAGCAGCAAGCTACGTCCTAGAACTAACTCCATCATATGCAAAGTCAGCTGTTCCTTGGGTCCTTATCGTCACCATGGTATTCCATATCTTCAATGGTGTAAAACTAATCTTCATACTGTTTTCAGGTGCCCAAGCTTGCACGTACCCTGGAACTACAATATCTGGTCGCATGTCCAGTGTGAAGTTCTATTATAAGATCGGCGAAACTGTCACATTTACCTGCGAGCCGGGATACAAGTTAAAGGGAGCGCCAATGCTGAGATGTTTGAAGTAAGTAATCCTTTTCTTCTATCCTGGCCACCCTTTATACAGCAGACACAATAACTTCTACAATAGGAGGTCTAAAAAGACCACATTGAGCAATTCATCTGCTTGCAATTCATTTTCCGAATTCCCAGCAGATCCTTAGCAATTCCTCTTTTTTCGGTGTGAGATTCATATTAGGATAATATTATGATTCACATAAATTGGCCTTTTTAGACCTCCAGAGCTCTTTTTTTCCCAACACACAAAGCAGGCCACTGGTTTATGGATGTCATATCCATGATCATCATCATCCATAGCTTGACATCACCCACTGATGAGTGGGCTGCCTTTAGCTTGTGCCATCCAACACAGTTAGTGAGTCAGTCTAAACCAGGTAGGTACAGCCCCCGACTAGGACTCACTATGTCATCGACCCACCTCGCCGTTATCACACATAAATTCAAAGTTATTGGAACGGCTTTCGAAGACTTGCTTTAATCAAATGATCGTTACACTTCAAGCAACTAACAAGACTTGGATCTATCTATCCACTCGTAACGTTGGCTCTCCATATCGGAGGTTATGACAAACATGCTGTGTTGCTTGTGGGTGCTTTATGCTATCTTCAGACGCACGGGCTAAAAAGCATGGATACGCAAGAGTACTGTAAGAAAGAGCTGGGTTGAGGCATTCTGTGCCCTGCGGTAGTTTGTCACATACCTTCGGCGTTTAGCTCTTTCTACGATCATATAGAATGGTATAAAAATGCTTGAAATATGCGTTGCAGGAACAGAAAATGGTCCAATGCAATCCCTCTCTGTGCTCCTATCACAAACTACACGAGTGTGGACTCCATCGCCATGTTTACAAGCGACATCGACGCCATGTTGTCTGACGCCGCCATCTTGCCGGACATCTTGAAAACGCGGGAAACACCCGCACTCTTGACACCGGAAAGCTACAAAGTTGCTGTCACTAGAGCAGCAGTTTCAAGGTTACTGCGCAGAGGACCTATTGAGAATTATAAAAATCGGATTTTTAGGTACAATAGGGTTTTCAGAAGAGATGGGGAAAGATAATTTTAAGTTTGCATACTATTGGTTGGTTTTGATTCCTTCGAATGACTTTTGGGTTTTCAATTCGCCGGCGATCTATTTTTGCGGGTTGAAAAATTTCTAACCAGACATACAAAATCATTTATTATGAGATTATTGATTGAGATTTGATTATTATTTATTTTCCGAGAAAAGGGGCGTCCACACGGGCTTCCTACAGACGATGACAGATGTGGACATATCTAAATTAGTACAACAATTTCATAACTTGAGCAATTGAGAGTGGTTAGTTTTACATAAATCATTATGTTAAGTAATAGATAACTTATGTTCTACATACTGGGTAAAATCTACCCCGTTACTATAATACTCACAAAGTCATCGAATTGCTATAATGGATTTGAAATTCTAATTAGATATTCTATTGTATATATAAAAAGTTGTTAGCATTAAAATACCGATTTTTTTATTTAGTTTGTAAAATGTAATTGTTTTAAATTTATTTAAAGACTGTTTAATTATAGGACTGTATGATTGCCAAATTATTAAATTTTATTAAATTTTATCTTGAAATTATAAGTTAACAAATTGTAAATAAAATTTTGAACTTCGCCAAAGAAATAAGCGTAACCTATTATAATTATATTAGTCTTTACGTAGTTATATTTGTAGATTAAATGATTAAATAGGTTGAAAATAATTAAAAATTTCTAAAATAGTATAATTATCTAAATTAGAAATATATTGCTAGAACTCAAAGCCACGCACAAACGTTTGGACAAATTTTTGAAAATTGTAATTTGGTATATTTACGTATTTTGGCTCCTAGATACCTAATAGTGAAATCCTTATTTTAATTTTGTTGTTTTCTACATTTAAATTTGTTCCTTATTCAAGTGAGGGTCTTTTTGAAGACGAAGATTCATAATTTCAGAAATATTTTTATAAATATTGTTAATGATTTTAATTTCCAAAAAGGTTTTCTTTGAGCCAAATTACGTAATCCAGAATACTCGTATCATGCATATCAAAATAAAATTTCATATCTTAATGGACTTATTTCAATAAATAAAATTAATCTTTTTAATCGTTGTATACGTCTAACTACAAACTTGCAATAATTCTGTCCCATTATGAAAAGTAATAATAATAATAAAGAAATCTAAGAGATACATACAGTGGTTTGTTGAGTTTATTTCATCCCCTAAAAAAACAATGTAGCTAACCTTGTGGTTCTTCATACGAACCTGCGACCTCGCGTTTTGTAACCGAGCCACATAATAATACATATATTATATTTACCTGCCCGCATTGCTACGGGTAGAACTACAGGATAGGTGCTACGGGTGTATCGTAGCGAGGTTCTACGGAGCTACGATCTAAATTGTCCTTAATTTTAAACAAAATACAATTGATCTAATTTAAACCCTTTTTGCGTTTTCTTTTAGGGTTCCTCACTTCAGTAAGTATGTTAAACGGAATGGTCTGTTTGTCTAGGACTTTTTTTCTCAAAAACGTCACAATCACAATGTACCTACTTGAATTAAAATTTTAAAACAGGATTCTAACTCATTTTGATTTATTTTTACCATAAACTTATTTTAACCACTAACTTCCATACTATAATAATAATTAGTGCTCCAAGGTTCAACTCTTCAACAGTTGGTTCTCTGATCTACGGCAGGGTGACCAGGAAATAACCCGGTGATATGAAGTCCTAGTAACGGTTGACGAAATTGTAGCCGTTATGTAGGTGTACTTAGTTAGGATATCCTGGGCTTTAAAAACATGTAGACATGTTCCATTGACAATCAAAAAGTAGAATTAAAAACACAACTTACCTTTTTTGTACACCGCTTTGCTTTTAACTGTGAGACATGAATCAAGTTAACAGATGACGCAATTTTGAACCATTCGCGTCGCGATCTGATTTGATTGACATTTCGAGATCCCCTTACAATAAATAATAGTAACTATACACTGCTGGTTTTACTTTTAAACTAAAAAGATGCACGAAATAAAACCAGCGGTGGTTGATGTAACAAGCGATAGAATCAATGCTAAGTTATTAAAGTGAGCAACAGTCCAGAGGCGAACCAATACTTTAGTTGAACGCGCGCCGCGTAGAAAGAACGACGTAGATTTGACGTTTTCGCGCCGAAACTTTGCGAGCTGTCAAATTTCGAATTCCGAACAATTGTTTTATTCTTTTTAATTTCCTGCTCTCCTCAGGCAGAATGTATTGTGTATATTAAAAGAAACAAGTGATTTTGTTTTATTGGTCAAGGATTGGTGTTTTTGTCATGGTGTTTTATTCAATGGCATGTTGAAAGGTGCACAGTGATAAGGCGATAGGTACCTAATCGCAGGTGGGTTAATAGTTTCGATAATTTTAAACCATTTTATAGTAATTATGATAAAATATGAGTCAGAGGAAATTAACCGCATTCTTCCTACCTACATTAACGTAAATACGATATTGTCAACATGCACACGTTGAAAAACTCCTAAAAACGTGACTTATCTTAGGTTTTTATTGGATGTTTATTGAGAACAAGGTGTATTGGCGGTAATTAGCGTGCTGAATACATTTTGATAAGAGTTTGCAAGACGTGTCATTACAGTGGATCGAGTGATATTTATTTATTTACAACTAAAGTACATCTGCTACAATACATTTGTCTACCAAGTAGATGATAATTTATCGAGCACTACGATAAATTATCAAAAAATATGATCTAACGATAAATCCTTAATTCAGTGTACGTAATTAACTAACTAAAACATGTCATGGCGTGTCTAGCTTAAAAAAAGACCCATTCGTCTCCTCCCGTGGATGTAGTCAAAGCCTTAGGGATTACACCAGGGGATGGGAAGCAGCATCCATCCTGGTGCGATCACCAATCCACCTGCCAATTGTAAGTGATTATGGCAATTCCCCCCATTATATTTAATGGGGGAGGCTTCGCCCAGCAGTGGACTGATTGATGATCATGATGATTCCAGAAAAAACTCAAAGTGAATCAAGGATAAAGTATTTAACAGATTTCAATAAAAAAACTGTCACCAAATCTATAATTGACACTTCTTCATCATCATCATCATCATCATCAGCCTGCTTACGTCCACTGCTGGACGAGGCCACTGAATACAAAGACGGGAATTGCCCTGATCACCACGCTTGGCAGGAGTGTTGGTGATCGCGTCTGGTGATGGTGAATGCTGCTGCCCATCTCCTGGTGTAATATCTTAGAGTAAGGTTTTTACTACATCCACGGGAGGAGAAGGAGGAGTCTATTCTTTGACCGGACATACCACAGCATCTAACATGTCATATCTTATTTAATCATACTTATATCATTTTTTTATCGCTTATGACGAAAACTGCTAGAAAACTATCGTGATTTAGCAACATTTGTGTTAATTGAAAAATGGCTTAAGCTAAATTGGAATATAGCGTGCCCACTGTCCGTACGAAACAGATGTTTACGGTGTGGTGGAACCGCTTTCAACTTTTCAATTGAAACTGGAAGAAATTATAAAATTTCGAACAGTAACACGCAGGTAATACTTCTAAGGCCCTCCACTCGATGAATTAAAGACATTATAAACGTCGCAGGAAGTCGGTGGATGGAGGCGGCGCAAGACCGTTCACAGTAGCATTCTAAGGGGGAGACATTTAATTCGAGATTTTTCATTCGAGATATTTCATTCAAGAAATTTCATTCAACATTTTTCATTCGAGATCTTTTATTTACAAATTTTGAGCCAAAACAACTTTTTTCTATTACAATATAGTTACTTCTTGAATTTTCGCTGACTGTGCTACTTCAATAGCATGTTCTTCAAAGGATCTATTAGTAATGGGAAGTTTTCAGGGAGATAATTAAAAAGAAAAAATAGTTCTTAAAGTTCCGGTAGATGGCGGTGACTCGCCATGGTTGTCCTCCGAAGATTTTACAGAAGCACCACAGAGAACAAATTCTCTTTGTAAAAAAAACTTGTTTTTGTGGAAAAGTTAACAAAGTCCAACTTTTCGCTTTTGTTTTACAAACAACACAAAACTTTATCAGAGATACTTCACCAACGAACAGCATGAGCGAGTGAAGTCAGTGACACTGACATTTGGTGGCTAAACGACAAAATTTAGACAACCTTCTGGACTGCGCCATCTATGAATGGATTTAGAACTATTTTCTTTCAGCTGTCAGAAAACTCCCCATTCGAAAACTGCCTAAAAATTTAAGGAATCTATTATTAGTAACTCCAAAGTCTACAGTATCAATAACCACCCTCTGGCCACGTGGTCCTACAGCCTTAATAACCAAGGGATCTATCAGTAACTACTCAAAATTACGTCTGCACACCACGTACTTTACTATTCTCCTGCTGATGTTTCGTTGACCATTTAGAGACCCCGTTTTCCCCAAGAGTTTTGGGTTCCCGTCTCACGACCTTCGAGCTTGGTCGCGGGCGGTGCTCATGAGGAAGGACCTCTAAATGGTCAACGAAACGTCAGCAGGAGAAAGTCATAATTTTTCTAAAATATACATAGGCATAATCATATATGTATATTATATCGGTAGGATGTACATTCTTCTAAAAGACGCCAACGGTAGACAATGTACCTCAGTTAAGTAATTATTAACTAAACATGTACAAAAGCCAAGGTCGACGAGTTAGTTTTTCTCATTACTTGAGTATTAATTGCTGGTGTTTAACTTCATTTAAGTATCTAGGTTTTTCTTGAGATATAATAAATAGCAAGATATTTTTGAAGCACCAATCCACCTTGGGACTGACTGTATGGTGACACACATAACCATATACTCGCTAAAACAACGAAATTACTGTTGATTATCTGCTCCATACAAACAAATCTCAAATCCCAAATCTATGTAACGCGCGGGCGAGTAGCCGGCTTAGATGCAAGAGGTTGCGGGTTTGATTCCCGTTGCGAAACAAATGTTTGTGTGATCTGCAAATATTTGTTACGGGTTTGGGTGTTGAGGTACCATTGTACTTGTAGTTCATGATAAATAAATAAATGCTGGACATTTCGCACAACATTATCTAGCCCCAAGCTAAGCAGAGCTTGTGTTATGAGTACTAAATAACTGATTTACCTAATACAATACATTACATAGGTAGATATTTTTGTATTATACATAGAAAATACCCAGAACTCCCTGGACAAGTATCTGCAGATCGTACAAATATTTGTTCCGAGGCGGGAATCGAACCCGCAACCTCCTGCATCGCAGGCAAACCTTCGTCCGCCGCGCCACCCACGGTCGTCAAACCCACGATACCCACGACACAGGGAACCCTAGTGTGGGATCAAGACTGCGTATGTGACTGTTGGGTGTTATGTTATGTAAAAAACATGAGTAACAATACTTATTAGCAATTGGCAATAGGCATGCCATATAACTCGCAGAACCGACAACCGCTGTAGAACAAAGGTTCTCGATCGGCGACCACGAACCCAACGACGCATTAGTATTCCAATCAGCTTGCCAAGCGTGGTGATTATGGTGAATCCCCATTGTATATATGGGGGAGGCCTCGTCCAACAGTGGAAGTCTAAAGGCTGGTGATGATATTGATGATGATAACTTTCAAACAAGTCTAAATCTACTTTTACGTGATCTAAGAAATCCTGAGAGCTGATTTTTAAGTTTTTAACCGACTTTCCAAAAAGGAGGAGGTGATCAATTCGGTTGTTTTTTTTTTTTTTTTTTTTAAATGTTTGTTACCGAATATCTCCGGCGTTTATGAACCGATTTGGAAAATTCTTTTTTTATTTGAATTGATATACTTCCAGATTGGTCCCATTTTTTTCAGAATCCAGTTCTGATGATGGGATCCACGAGGAATTGAGGGAACTCCTCAAATATTGTAGGGATACATATGGCGATTTTGATATTTTCAGCAAGACACCAAGCATTTGCATTCAGAAAGTATCATAATCCTTTCACCACTATGGTTCTTTCAAAATTGTTTTTTCATCCAAAATTATTTAGTCGAATACAATGGCAGAAGTCGGTTTTTTAAATGAAAAGTTATTTGCAAAGAAAATCCAAATTCCAATCTGTCCGACAGGTCAGGCTAACAGTTTGGAATAATTTTGTCCAAACTGTTAGACTATCGAACTGTTGGTAGGAAAGATTGGAATAAACGACAATTGACACGGACGTTTGGTGTAGTGTAACAAGAATTTCGTATGGCGACAACGATGAGCGCCGCTAGCGTACACTCTGTGAACCTCATTTTCCATACAAAAATCCGTGTTACACTACACCGAACGTCCGTGTCAATTTCTTGTAAAAACTTAGAATCTGAGAGCTGATTGCTGCTGGCCATGCCCTGGCTTAATTACTTAATCCCTTTTTACGACATCGAAATTACAGTCACATGAGACTATTTATCTTTATGTCTACACAGTGCAATGCCAATTAGGGCGCGTCCTAGGTGGATACTAGGTGACCTAAATATTGCATTTGTTATAGGCTGTGGAAGTATTTTGCACACATTTGACACGGACAATTCGTTTAGTGTAAAAAGGGTTTTTGTGTGGCGACACCGATAAGCGCCCCTAGCGTACACTCTGTGAACCTCATTTTCCATACAAAAATCCGTGTTACACTACACCATACATACGTCCGTGTCAATTTCTTGTCAAAACTTAGAATCAGCTCTCAGCTCTCAGTATGAGGGTTTTACGATTCGGTATGTAATCATACACATGTTCCAACATCTTCATTCATAAGTGAGGTTTATTACATGTTACGCATTACTTACTACATAAATACTCCAAGCCCTACGTACCTACACAAGTGCGTATAACACTGATTCACTTGCACGTGTCTATAATAATGACATCCTTTCGAGACGTGTGCACTAGTCCAGTCTATAGGTGATTTTACCTTTATTGTTATCATCATCATTAGCCTGTAGAGGTCCTCTGTTCTCAAGCCGCCTCCTGAAGGATTCTTTTTTAACCGACTTCACAAAACAAATTAAAAAGGAGGAGGTTCTCAATTCAGTTGTTTTTTTTATGTTTGTTACCTCATATCTCCGGCGTTTATAAATCGATTTGGAAAATTCTTTTTTTATTTGAATAGATATACTTCCAGATTGGTCCCATTTTTTTCAGAATCCAATTCTGATGATGGAATCCATGAGGAATTGAGGAAACTCCTCAAATATTGTAGGCATACATATAGCGATTTTGATATTTTCAGCAACATACCAAGCATTCAGAAAGTATCATAACCGCTATGGTTTTTTCATAATTTTTTTTACACCAAGATATATAGACGAATACAATGGCGGAAGTCGGTTTTTTAAATAAAAAGTTATCTATTTCATCCTTCAGTAAAATATAAAGGATCTCGCCGAGAGCTAGTACCAATTGCGTCAAAATCAAATGTATTTCATAAAATTACCCATATTTTTTAAATTACGTAAACATTTTCGATTGATTTACATGAACCCGTGATCTTGAAATGAAGTTAAATAGGATTTTGTATTGTTTACTTCCGTGCGGTGACGGTGCCATTGCTTGGCAATGAACCTCACAAAGAGAAATTATTGCAGGTAGGTATAGTATATGCTCACAAACAAAGAGGATGCAATTACTATACGTAAGACCTTAGAATAATGACTACGTAAGACTCACAAATGACATTATCATTCATGACAGGATAGCTCTGTGAAAGACAGCGGCTTTTTTAAAATACGTATAATCGATTTACACAAACTAACTAGAAACTAGAAATAATGCATCTCAACTTGCGATGGATGATTGCTTTGATGAACCCAGGTCATCATACTTGGCATTAGTGCTGCGAAACTTACGGATACATGTCATGCCCTTGAGGCATGACATACGCTGTGATCAATGTGGATTATCTGATCATGGATTGAGCCCACACCCACCCGTAAGTATTGTTTGTACTATCTGCATTAAAATAAAATAAGGACTTTAGTTTATTATTAGATATTGATTGTATAAACATTAATTTGTTACAGTTAACCCCTGATAAAATACTAGGCCATGAATGTTTCATATTAAATACAAGAAACAACGCCCTTGAATTCTGAAAGTGTACCTGAACCTAGCATTGGTCACCATAGTGTGTGTTTTGCATGCATAAATATTTGGAACCACCTTTTTTTTCTTTTATTATTATTTATTGGCTTTTGAACATCATGCCTTTTTTTATAATATCGTTTCTTTTCCTATATATACCCCACTCGACGAATCAACGACACTGTTAATGTTCGCGTGAAGTCAGTGGATAGGGGCGGCACAACCCCGTTCATTGTGAAATTCTATGGGAAAGGCCTATGTCCAGCAGGGGACGTCAAATGGATGAAATTATAATGATAATGAAAATGATGCTACGTACCTATCTAGTGTTTTATTGTACATTAGAAATATTTTATTGTACCTATACTTGCTACTTTCCTGACTTCACTAATAGCTGGTTATTAATAATATTTAATTCGGGGGGATTAGGCGCGAGCCAAAGGGTTAAATATATATCTCATCGAGTTATTAGATCGTATTTAACAGTTACTGATCCCGCACTAGGATCTCCTGTGTCATGGGTATCACGAGTAGGTACCTACCTACCATGTTACCAAAATGTTGGATATTGTAACTACCTAAGTGCTAAGATTATACAGACTATTTATGAAGTAAGTTATTTTTTATCAGAACATCCTTTTTATCATGCCAAGGCCCAAAAGATACTAAAGAATGTATTTATTTTAAAACTAACCTCAAAACTTTATTTCCCAAAAACTATGAATTACGGTCATGAATCTTAAAAAAGCTTGTTGGTAAAGCAAAAACGGTTTATTATCCTCATAATACACGAGGTATTGTTTTGACGCAATTATTTTTGGTGTGGTACGAGCTGCCTTTTTGAAACGGCAAGATCCTTTAGATAAAATTCCATTTCATCCATTTTTTACTTTTAAGATTTAATTGTATTTAACACCTTAATGTTTTTCTTAATTATATTAATTTTAGGTTCATTTTCACCATCTATTAGTTAGTAAATGTCTTGTTAAATCTATCTAGATATTTGTTCTGGGTGTTCTGGGTATTTTTCTATATGTATAATAAAAAATATCTAAGTATATATGTAATTTATTGTATTAAGTAGATCATTTATCTAGTACCCATAATACAAGCTCTGCTTAGCTTGGGGCTAGATAACGTTGTGTGAAATGTCCAGCATTTATTTATTTATCCATTCGTCAAGGTGACAGATAATCTTTGAAAACAGATCAAAAAGCATTGGTTAGACTGTAGTTAACTGCCTGTTATTTGTTGGTGAAATGAAACCTTAGTCAATTAACAACCTTAAAATTTACAATATTTATTTAAATCGTAACAACACCTTTTGCAAGTCATAGACCTTTAAGTCCCTACTGACTGGACTAATACTCGTAAGTCCTCGAAGGCTATTAGCGTCTTTTAGTAATTACTATTTACAAACAAGTATTGTTGTTTTCCGTTCATCGTTCATTCAGTAGGTACATTGTTATTTACTTCCTTCGTATATAATCTTGTAAAATTTACGTACAACCCCGGCCATTCTTATAATCTTAAAGATTTCTCTCCATCGGTTATGTGGAAGAAATCGCTAATTAAGGATGAGACCGCCCATTGTAATTTAATGTATAAAATTTGTGTTTTAATACTAGTAATAGCACTAAAAACTATTAATTAGTAATAGCTTTACAAGGTTTTTTAGGCACAAAGGGCACAAATGGGGCCTACGTGACCCTAATCACTAAGTTACTATCTCGTTAGTTAATTCGTTAGTTAGTCAGTTAGTAAGCGAATAAAGCAGCTTGGTGGCAGCCCTGAAATGGACTTAGTGATCAATGTAGCATAAAACAGTGTGGTGAAAGGTGCCTTGCAGTGGCTCTTTTCATGCACATACCAAATATGTCTTCGAATTGTTTCCTTTTTTTTTCCTTCGAAGTGCACTAATATCGCGTATATAATTTTTCTATTGCAAAAATCCATTGGTTCACGATCGGGTTTTGAACCCACGACCTTGTCGACCTTGTTGTTGTTGTTGTGGCGGGTTGACAACCTCTGTGGCGCGGCGGGCGAGTAGCCAGCTGAGATGCTAGAGGTTGCTGGTTAGATTCCCGCTTTGGGACAAATGTGTGTATGATCTGCCAAATATTTGTTCCGGGACTGGGTGTTATGGTACCATGGTACTCGTAGTTATATCCACGACACAGGGATTCCTATTGTGGGATCGGAACTACGTATGTGACTGTTAGGTGTTATGTTATGTTGTTAGAATCGAAGTCAAAGTGAATAGTGTTTACACATTACAATCACAGGGATAAATTTTGTATCGTACTTACCTATATGATAAACTATGAGAATTGACTCCTGTTCAAAACGTGACCAATGTACCGTGGTGTATCCGGCCTAAAGGCGAGTACACATTAGGCGCTCGGCGTTGCGTTAGGCGCGCGTTGGTAGCGTACACTCAGCGCGCTTAGCACGGCGTTTTACTAGCGTTAGTAGGGCGTCCATACTAACAATATTTTAATAATAACAATAATTTGATAATATTATATATATATATAATATTATCAAATTTTATATTAAATTATTATTATCAAATTATTAAATTATTATTATCAAATTATTAAATTATTATTATTATATATATTATATATTGATAATATATAATATTTGAATAATATTAATAATATTTTGTTTTTATAATCAGGACTTTCCATGTCCCATATAGTTGGACGCTTTTGGATTTCGTCGATAAATAAGTCTGTATCGAAGTGCTCGGTCTCCATTTTGGTGAATTGCGTCCACTCTACACGAAAGCGCGCGTTCAAATGTACAACAAATGGCGGCTCATGTATCTCGAAGCGCGCGGCTGACGCCCTCCCAACGCGCGTTTGAACGAAAATCTCAAAGCGCGCGTTCGACGCGCGCTTGATCAGAAACGCGTGCTTGCGTGTGTACACCTAGATAAGAACTACTGGTTCTCAAAACGCGCGTTACCAAAGCGCGCGCTTCTAAACGCCTAATGTGTACTCGCTCTAACTCCCGTCCACGTGTAACTAATCATAGTACTGACAAAGATTCGTTTACTTTATAAATTTATTTAAGTTTAAGATCTCATTAGGGACCAGTAAACTTTCACCTTTTACTGCATAAATGAATCTAAAATTGAAAATTGTTAATGTAACATACTGTCTTAAATAGGTACTTTTAGGATACTTTGATCAAGAAAGATACAATCTACCTTCAAGTATTTACAAGCAAGATCAGAGGAGGTTGCTCATAGAATTTAAGTAGGTGTTATGATAGTGGATTTCCACTTTGCTTTCCTAACAAACAGAGATTAAAAGAGAAGCAAAAATATGTATTAAAACTTCCTTAAAATTAAGCTGAAAACATTCTGTGTGCTTATATTAAAGGAGGAATGGTAGTTTTGAAAATAACTTGATTTTTGTCATGCCTAAAGAAAGGGTGAGAGGGGTTTGCTCGTGGGTTTTGAGCAGGAGTTTGTTAACAATTTTCAACCCAAATTTTAAACAAAATGACTTGGAGATAGGAGTCAGAACCTGTATGGATGCTTTATTAGAATTAAACTGAAGGTACCTTCTATATTCTTATTGATAAAAGACTCATTGGATTGAAAATAACTTGTTTTATATACATTTTGACGATCTCAGTGGAACGGGATCGCCTACGGCGCGGGTCTTCATCTAAATAAGAAGTTGGAGACAATTCTAATTAGCCCATTTTGATATTATGAGAGGGGATTCAAATGACTTAGTAGTAATTTTCGTCAGATACTGGATAACACCCTGAACAAATATCTGCGGCCCGTACAATTATTTGTTCCGAGGCGGGAATCGAACCCACAACCTCCTGCGTCGTGGGTGAGCCTTTGCCCTCTGCGCCACAGAGGTCGTCCATTGACATTGAAGAAAAGAGGCTAAATTGTCTTATGTGTAAGGCAGAATAATGGGATTTCGTTGTCTTCTAAGTAATAGGTACGTAGTAGTACCTACCGACAAATATTTATAGGGTCACCTTAAATATAAATTTAAATACTTGGTGGAGGAATTGGTTCAGTAGTAGGACAGCTCATTCATACAAACATATGTCTCACAGCGGGAGTCGAACCTGCTACCTTTTGCGTCTCGATCGAATATTTTCTCCACCGAGTCACGAAGATCGTCAACAGCTAGTAGGCACAAAACATGTTAATCAAGATAGGTATAAATCTGTTTCCTTTTATCACTCAGCTTTAGTGAGGATAACGTAATATAAACCATCGAGAAGGATATGCGACTTATTTACGTATTTATGAATAAAATAGGATCCATTAGGGTCAGATTAGTAGAATTTAATTAATCTTTGTCAACGCAAAATAGTACTTATTTACTCTAATTGCCGCAAAGACATCAGAAAAAAAAAGAGTTTATGTGGGTAGACAAACACTAACAAATGCACAAGTCAGGCAAAGAGAGATTAGGGAACGAGGCGGTGCGAGCGGGGGAGACGACGGGGGGAGTTACGGAGACGTACAAGGGGGGAAGAGTATTGGCATGATAAAAGGCGAAGCAGCGAATGTTCGAGGCTTTTTTGAACGCGGAACGTGGACCAGAACAAACGTGAGTCTTAGAATTAGTAATTATCTACCTACTTGTGTGTACTTATGGAATCATTTCGTGAAGTGTAAATTCTTTTAAAGTGGTACTGGATAGTAATTCGTTCTTAGTGATTACCTCTGTTTGAGACCAACGAAAGTGGCAATCATAGGGATTCCTGAGGTATTATTTACCACCGAATAAAGAAAAATATTTTTATTTCGGTTGGTCTTTGGATGTTTCGGGAATCATAGGCGGGCTGTGATCCTATACCTACAGTGATTAATGAAATGATTGCATAGGTTTTTTATTTTAAACCTGAACTATTAATTACCTACAGTGATATTAGTTCCTTCCTTTTCGGTGTAAATAGCTGAGAAAATTTTACTCAGTTGAGTTTTCTGGTGAGTACGATTGGTGATATCCGTTCATGGCTCATAGTACTATGGATGAATGGTCATCTGATACGCAAGAATTTTGGGTTCGATTTCTGTTGCACCTTACTAACATATCCTTACCTTACCTACCCTGAATCCTATCCATCCTGAGGTGTGGTGCGGCCTGAAACCGGGTCGTTAAGCATCTTACTAACATATCCTTACCTTACCTATCCTGAATCCTATCCATCCTGAGGTGTGGTGCGGCCTGAAACCGGGTCGTTAAGCATCTTACTAACATATCCTTACCTTACCTATCCTGAATCCTATCCATCCTGAGGTGTGGTGCGGCCTGAAACCGGGTCGTTAAGCATCTTACTAACATATCCTTACCTTACCTATCCTGAATCCTATCCATCCTGAGGTGTGGTGCGGCCTGAAACCGGGTCGTTAAGCATCTTACTAACATATCCTTACCTTACCTATCCTGAATCCTATCCATCCTGAGGTGTGGTGCGGCCTGAAACCGGGTCGTTAAGCATCTTACTAACATATCCTTACCTTACCTATCCTGAATCCTATCCATCCTGAGGTGTGGTGCGGCCTGAAACCGGGTCGTTAAGCATCTTACTAACATATCCTTACCTTACCTATCCTGAATCCTATCCATCCTGAGGTGTGGTGCGGCCTGAAACCGGGTCGTTAAGCATCTTACTAACATATCCTTACCTTACCTATCCTGAATCCTATCCATCCTGAGGTGTGGTGCGGCCTGAAACCGGGTCGTTAAGCATCTTACTAACATATCCTTACCTTACCTATCCTGAATCCTATCCATCCTAAGGTGTGGTGCGGCCTGAAACCGGGTCGTTAAGCATCTTACTAACATATCCTTACCTTACCTATCCTAAACCCTATCCATCCTGAGGTGTGGTGCGGCCTGAAACCGGGTCGTTAAGCATCTTACTAACATATCCTTACCTTACCTATCCTGAATCCTATCCATCCTGAGGTGTGGTGCGGCCTGAAACCGGGCCGTTAAGCATCTTACTAACATATCCTTACCTTACCTACCCTGAACCCTATCCATCCTGAGGTGTGGTGCGGCCTGAAACCGGGTCGTTAAGCATCTTACTAACATATCCTTACCCTACCTACCCTGAACCCTATCCATCCTGAGGTGTGGTGCGGCCTGAAACCGGGTCGTTAAGCATCTTACTAACATATCCTTACCCTACCTACCCTGAACCCTATCCATCCTGAGGTGTGGTGCGGCCTGAAACCGGGTCGTTAAGCATCTTACTAACATATCCTTACCCTACCTACCCTAAACCCTATCCATCCTGAGGTGTGGTGCGGCCTGAAACCGGGTCGTTAAGCATCTTACTAACATATCCTTACCTTACCTACCCTGAACTCTATCCATCCTGAGGTGTGGTGCGGCCTGAAACCGGGTCGTTAAGCATCTTACTAACATATCCTTACCCTACCTATCTTGAAACCCTTTCATCCTGAGGTGTGGTGCTTCTTGACTACGAGTCGTTAAACTCCTCTCTAACATATCCTTATTCTATCTACCCTAAAATAAATAGTATCAAGAAATGCATGAATCAGTATAAAATTGAGTAATGGTATCGATGACTTTCATCCAGTATAATCTAGTAGACTGAGCATCTGGCCTGCGGAGTATCTGGATAGGATTTTAAATAAACAATTTTAACTTTCCTGCGTTTCATTCCGTATTTTCATAAGAGACTATTGTCTTTGATACATGCTGTTTTGTTTGATTTTATTTTTCTGTGTGGTAAGTTTTATATGAATATTCCGTTTCTGTGTATTCTCCGATTATTATGTGAAATTACAGGTACGCAATCATTCCTGAGTACTATTTATCTTATAAGTAGGAACTTAACCTTGATTTATTAAATTTTATGTGTATTCTCCAAACAACTTCTAAGTGACTTTGCAGGTATCTACTGAAATTATTGAACACAACCTACATTTTTTACATCCGAACTTATTCTTGATAGTGCTGCTATTTTTAATCTTGAGTACTTTATTATACACTTATCTACATAATGGTTAGCTTTTCTTGATCTTAAATTGGAAAGAGATTGATACAATGATTTTCTTAAAGCTAGAAGGGCTTTCAATTAAGTCATAAAAGCCTTTTCTTCCTCGTACAATTATGCTGACAAGTTCCACGAAAGATTTCCCAATGTTTGACTCGCATTTGGAAATAACCTTTAACTAGGGTTTATATCCGATAGGCATCTTCGAATTGCAGCCTAATACTTATTATGAATCTTATTCTTTGAATAAATCTAAAATCCAACCTTTTTGCAAAAACTTCTGTGTTGAATTCGAATGAAATTATTCACAATTATTTACATAGAGGTATCGATTGAGGAGAAAGAGAACTCAATTTTGATATCTTCGATTATACACATGCCTAGCAATGCCGTGCAAAGAGAATCCTGACTAGAATAGAGGGAGGATCTTGATGTCCCTAAACGAGTTTATCAAACACTGATACCTACTATCTTAAGTTTTTTTTTAAAAAAAGAGATGTTTTGAATTTTGAATTTAATTCAGAAGTTCCTTTGATCTAATTATCTCATTTTGAAATTAACGAGTTAGATTTATTTAATATTTACTTGTTCAAAGTTGTGATTTTGGATTGTTACTTTGAAGTCAAATAAATCAATATTAACTTCAAAACTGAATATAAATCAGTATCAAAATTGTAGCAAAGATAGGTACTCGGTTTTGATATCTAGTTAAGAGAATCCTATCTAAAATAGAAGGATGATTTTGGTGTACCTGGTCAGATCTATTAAAATACTGTCGGTCCTTTTCTATGCTATTTTATAATTGAAGTCATTTATTTTAGTACCTACTACTAGAAATTCTTCAAGTCAAAACAATTAAGCTCACTGAACGAAATCAAACCATGGCCATATCTATATAAATAAACAATTACCATCATCAAATCATGGTGCTACTGGTTCTAAAATAGGTCGTAGAGTCTAAAAGAGCTTAGTCCTATTCATACCAAAAATTCATTAAGAGTCTGCAGGTCAATTTGAGTTTAAAACCCTTAAGAGGCGGGTAGTTATAATCTTACCTATTCTTAGCTATTTAAGTTCTAAGTTACAAGCCTATATAATTACACACCTATAATGTTCTAAGATGAATTTCATAGGTTAAACATTATTCTTAAACGAATAAATTACCTTCAAGTTTTAAACGAAAACTTCTGTCTTATAAATAGACATACCTATTTAATCAAGACATACCTATTTAATCCTGAACTCTTAGTGTTCTTGGATGAAATTCAACGGAAACTTCTGTCTTATAAATAGACATACCTATTTAATCAAGACATACCTATTTAATCGTGAACTCTTAGTGTTCTTGGATGAAATTCTTGGGAAGAACATTCATTTTAAAGTAAATAGTTATACCTATTAGGAATCAATAGAATTCCCAGAAATATTTATACAATAAAACTTATAGCTTATAGATAAATAAGCTTATTCGTATTATAAACCAATATAGTTTAATTTTGGTTGGAATTCATAAAGTAATCATTATTATCGCAAGTTTGAAAATATAGATAATATTCAATTTATGAATATATTGAAATATAAATATTTTACCTAGATAAAGGGAATTGAAAATATCATCCCTTAATTTTAAAGGTATATTGTCTTTGAAGTTTTCCTAATCTATTAAATTTTTGTTCCTTTTCCGCTATTAAATATATTTATATTTGGCGTTGGTTTGGAAAGACAGTAGTGGGGAGGAGGCTGTACTGTCCCGCATAAATTTATTTATGCGGGTTTAAACATTCTGCATAAATGTAATTATGCGGCCCTTTGTTTGTCCCTATAAAGAACTAAACAGACATCGATTTGAAAAGCAGAGTCTTTTGCTTTTCAAATTGGTTTCTTCAAAATGATTTTCAACCCCCTGATTCAGTATTCATAAATATATTTAATAAACTCGTAGAAAGTTTTAATTATTAAATGATGTTTATATTTTATGAAATTCAACTAAATATATCATTTCAGTTTATTTAATGTGAACAACTAACTAAATATATTCTTTTAGGTTATAGGAAATAAAGGTTCCTAAATATAGAATGTTAGTGGATGTAATAGGAAATTATAGAATAACCATTTATAAATATACTAGTTTTACTACCGTTCTAAATATGAATTAAGGAGTTTTAAATTCTAGCCTTAGGAAGGTTTCAATCTTAAAGTTTATTCTTTAATATTCTTTGTTTAATTTATATTATTCTTTAATATTATTGAGTAGTAATATATTAGTTTAAAACTTTATTAGGTATGACCCTTTTATTTTATTATTACTTTATCATTTTCGTTAATAACCCTTCAATTTAGTACCATTTATTTATTAGGAAAATTTAGTTAGAACTAAAATAGGTAGTGTAGGACTTGACTTAATAACTTAAAAGAACTTGGATTACTGCGATCACACAACGTACGGTCCTACCACTAAAACTAGACGACCACCTTGGCCATTTCAATTAACAGAAAACCCATATCTAGTAAAGCATAACACACTTCAAAGATCCATGCATTACCTACTATGATAATATAAATACGAAGCAGTAAAGTAAGTATGTAATAGTTCAGAGCTAACAGTAAATTTGGGGTAGAGTTAAATATAGGAGTTTCAGTTTAGAGTTTTAAGTAGTTGTCGGGATAGGTTAAAAAGTATAGTGAAGGGGGTGCGATTGAATAGGGGGGGGAAGTTACACACGGGACTTTTATGACATCCATGTCAGAAAAGTCAACTAAGAGATTACACCAGGGGATGGCCAGCAGCTACCTGATTGTTCAACACCAATACTCCGATCCCCAATCCCCCTGCCAAGCGTGGTTATCATGGCAATTCCTCCCATTTATTTTACGGGGGAGACCTCGTCCTGCGGTTGATGTCTGAGGCTGCTAATGACTTATCCCATTGACTTATTCATTGTCAACCGCTGTTTCCCGTCAGGTGATGGGAAGCAGCGGTTGACAATACATGACAGCCAATACCGTCTTTACCATAAGGGCACACGGGGCCCGTGCCCAGGGCCTCCCATCCTTAGGGGGCCCTGAAAGACCGACAATTTCTCTCAAATATTCCATAAAAATTTTGTCGAGCACAACGCCTAACCTAACAGCGCCACTGTCAAAATTTTTGTAAATAATAATAATAAATCTTTATTTGCATAAATGTGGTACGTACAAGGTTCTTATGTATTATAAAGTGACTCACATTTCCCATCTCTGGGATACAAATATTAACAAAACAGGCAAGTTATTAGGTCAAAAGCTACCATTAATTTACAAAGTGTTACATAAAATACCAAAATAAATCACAAATTGTTTGTCAATTGTTTCTCGGGTAGCACTAATTACCCATAATAAATAGAAGATCATAATAGAAAAATGTTACTATAATTCGCTATCTATACTTTCCAAAAGGGCCCTAAATTTTTGCGAGCCTAAGGGCCCCAGCATAGTGTAAGACGGCCTTGGTGACAGCCAGGTCCGAAGTTAAAAGCGGGAGAGGCTCAAAAGATCTCTTCGATAGGTAACAGTAGAAGGGTTTAACGCGGAGGAAATCGCAGGTTTCAACTAGTATTGTATAACTGACGTCACAACAAGTTATGCTAAGCGATACCTGCCTACGTAATTCTCGAGTCTTAACTAGTTAACGAAGACAATAGCAGCTATCCATTGTTTAAAGTCATTCATAGCTGTTAACCTTGGCTAGTGAAAAAGCTGACTTGAGATTATAAACATTAGAATTAAGAAGTGATAGATATGTGGTGTAGTGGTAGATCGCAGGAAGTCGTTGGGTGGAGGCGGCTCAAGACCGTTCTTCATGGCATTCTAGGTAGGAGGCCTATGTTTTTTTTATATACTGATTGTCAAGCAAACAAACATACAACCCACCTGATGGAAAGTAGTTACCGTAGCCTATGAACGCCTCCAACACCAAAGGCATCAAACGCGCGCTGCCGACCCTGAGATATAAAGATGAAAAGTCTCATGTGCCTGTAATTTCACCGGCACCCGTACAGCAATGCGAGCACTACTGCTTGGCGGCAGAAATAGGTACGGTGGTAGTACTTCGCCGGACGAACTCTTTCACAAGAAGTTCAACTACTAACAAAACAGTGTTTCAGCAAGGGTCTTCTACAGGCCGATAATGATAATGATGCGATACAAACTGCGCCATAGCCTCTTTTGCAAAATACCCAGCAATCGGATAAAACCCTTATTTGCATAGATAGAGGCATAATTTACCTACCTACATATACCTACCTGCTTATTGCCGAAAGGTACCTGGTATAATGAGATGACGGTCATGCTTCGATGACGCCGTGTCATCAACGACCTTCGCAGTCAGGCTTAAGTGACGAGAAAAACTTTAACCCAAGTAATGATTTTTGTTTGTACCTACAGATGCCTGGATTTTAATTTAACATCAGCTTGTAGTTTTTTTTTAATTATTTTGTTGCTTAGCGACCACATCGTCCCTTAAAACATAACAATAGAACCGAACGATTTTTTTTTAACAATTCCTCCGAAATCACTTTACTGCCAGGAACGATTCAGCCAAATCACTTCAATGCCAGGAGCAATTCCGCCAATTCACTTTACCGCTAGTAACAATTCCGCCAAAATCACTTAACTGTCAGGAACGATTCAGCCAAATCACTTCAATGCCAGGAGCAATTCCGCCAAATCACTTTACCGCTAGTAACAATTCCGCCAAGTCATTTTCTGCTAGTATACTTCCAAAAGGAATTTCACTGCATTTACGATACTATTGGGTGTTATGTTATGTTACCAGCAAGATCTGAATCACCTAGGTTTACATAGCAACGTAGACTAAATGGGTGCGCAAACACAAGTGCTTTGATAAATAACTCATTGTTCGAGACATCAACATAGCAGATCGCTAATAGCAGTGTGGGAATCGTTACTGCTGCATTGT
This sequence comes from Epirrita christyi, assembly GCA_951392215.1. Lineage (NCBI taxonomy): Eukaryota > Metazoa > Arthropoda > Insecta > Lepidoptera > Geometridae > Epirrita > Epirrita christyi. Next base: position 1,428,614 of record OX595858.1, on the reverse strand, counting down.
TTCACACAGGAAAAAGTAGAGAAGTGTCAGGATGGCTTGGAGAGGCATTGGACAAAACGGCACCAACATTTTGAATTGGGTTATTCATCATCAACCAGTTATAATATAAAAGTTGCCAGGTGCAGTGATGGGGGGGTTGGTAGCCTCTTCCAGAGTTTCTTTGCACACCCTGCGCCGCCGTTACCGTGGCTGCTAGCAGTGCCAGGAATAGCCAAGTCACTCAGTGACTGGGTGGCCATTTTGAAATCATGTTTACCATATTGGAGGGATTTGCCTTAATCACCACGCTTGGCTGACGGATTTTTGATCGCAGTATGGGACCTTCAAACTGAAATACAGCAATGCGAACACTACTGCTTGGCGGCAGAAATAGGTACGGTGGTAGTTCTTCCCCGGACGAACTATTTCACAAGAAGTTCTACTACTCACTGAGGCAAAAAAGCCGTAAAAACTGAACAATCACATTTTTATTACAAAAGCACTACCTATAGTTATAGTCGTAACTGAATCGAGAAGTATTATTTCTGACCTTGACTCTTTCAAGTGTAAAATAACATACATCCGCATACATAAAATTATCTACTTACATGTGCTCTGCAAATAGTTTTTATGATTGGAAAGACAAATATTTTTCGGACTTGTTACCAAATATTATGTAAAACGTTGACTTGTTATATACACAGAATCTATATAGATGACTGCTTATTGGAACAGGAGTAATTTTAGTTTATAAGACGATTCAAAACGATCCTTTTTTTTTCTTTTTTTTTATATGGCATCTGAGGATTTACTCAATTTTGCCATTGTCAAGTTATTGATTTATTCAAACAATGTCAAGTCGTCAAAGTCCTCTGTCAAGTCATGTTCTAGAAAATCGATGGCAGTTTACTAGAATGTTCCTGGACAATTTCCACCGCTTCGAAAAGACACGCAATACACTTAAATTCACTACCATGTGCTCTTTATAAGCTACACCGGTTAAAATGCCACCAAAATTACACGATATAGGTAACTCAAAAAAACACTAGAAATTGAAATAAAATAAAAAAGGACGACGTCTCCCTTCGAAATAGCACAAAAAGTCCCCTTGTGATTTCAATTAATAACATCATTTTGACTTTGACATTGACTTTATTAGAAATGAGTTTGGTATAAGTTCCTTGAGAGATGAAGATTCGAATATATGGGCAGGAAAAATGAAGATTTAAAACAAATATTAACTCAAATACTGAATGTAAAAACAAATCGAAAGTTGAAAAAATAGAATGTTTTAGTTTTAGTGTTGAAAAAGTTTTAATTTCGAATTTTGGACCATGAAGGTTTAATTTAAATTTAAAGTGGCCACTACGATAAAACGGCAACTTCATACTTTAATTTTTTTAATAAAAGAAGTTTTAAACAATTTGAAAAAAGAACTACACTCGAGAGCAATGAATCCGGGTCACTTAAAGAATCCTAAAAATCTCGGAAACTAAAAATGCTAGGTTAATGCAATAAATTGTATTTAATAGACAATGTAATACTCCTTAAATGAAGGTATTAAAACTTCTTAGTTATTGTAAAGTTATATCATAAAAAAATCAAATTTGAAAAAGGGCCACTTTCGAAGATGGAACTACGAAATTAAGTTAAAAAAAAATTTAAATTTAAATTTAAAATTTAAAATTAAAATTTAATAATAAAAAAAATTAAATTAAAATTAAATTAAAAAAGCACGAGGAGGCAATACGAAGTATTAAAATTCAAGAAAATCGTAATAAAGTTCAAAAATTTCATGTTTCCTATTTTTGTTTTAAGGAGAGATCAGCAGTTTTTTTCTTTATGTAATTTTGTGTTAATAAAATGTATGGTGACTCATATTTTTTTTTACCTTCATTTAAGGAGTATTACATTGTCTATTAAATACATTTTATTGCATTAATCTATCATTTTTAGTTTCCGAGATTTTAACATTCTTTAAGTGACCCGGATTCATTGCTCTCGAGTGTATATTCATTTTCCTTAGTTTATTAGGTATAATTTTATTACTACGCAACTCGCCTCATAACTTTTCAATGAATAATGGTTATTTAATGTATTGACGATAATGTTTTTAATAATAATTAACAGTTTCCGTTTTAGCTTTTATTCAATTTGCGTTAATAGTTATTTTATTAGATTTAAATCATCAACATCATCAGCTTTTAGACATCAACAGCTTGTCGAGGCCTCCCCCATCAAATACAATGGGGGGAATGGGGAGTTTTCAGGGAGGCAATTAAAAAGAAAAAATAGTTCTTAAAATTCCGGTAGATGGCGGTGACTCGCAATGATTTCTGAAGATTTTGCAAAAGCACCGCAGAGGACAAAATTCTCTTTGTTTTATCTTTTTTTCCTCCAAGTTTCGCGTTGCGATTCCGAAGCTCGTTTTTCAATTCTACAATGGGCTGGTCTACTTGGTCCGGCTTCAAAAATAACAACGAAAAATTATAACAATAACGTAACACTAACAAATACATATTAGAATTTCAACAAAAACGTTACGTAAATACTTACTTTACTTCACCAACCAACAGCATGAGCGAGTGAAGTCAGTGACACTGACAGTTGGTGGGTAACCGACAAAATTTAGACAACCATTTCTGTACTGCGCCATCTATGCATGGATTTAGAACTATTTTCTTTCAGCTGTCAGAAAACTTCCCATTGCCATAATCACCACGCTTGACAGGCGGATTGGTGATCGCAGTATAGATGTTGAGTACTCAGGTGGATGCTGCTGCCCATCCGCTGGTGTAATCCCTTAGTCGGCTTTACGACATCCACGGGAGGAGATGGAGGGGTCTATTCTTAAACCGGACACACCACGGCTAATAGATTATCAGATAGTAAAATTAAGAAAAAAGTGCCATGGTGTGTCCGATCTAAGAATGGGTGATCCCTGAATGTCGTAGCCGACATGGGATTACACTAAGGAATAGGCAGCCATCCACCTGAGTACTTAACACCATAATTATCGTAGACTCTACTAAGTAATTAGGTTGAGTTTTGCGGCTGTTCAATCATATTCGTAACTCTTTTCTAAAAAAAACTCAATAGAAATTAATTAACATAACATAATGTACCACCCAACAGTCACATAGGTACACTAGGATCTAGGTACCTACGTAGATCCCACACTAGGATTAGGTACCGTAACACCCAGAACAAATATTTGCAGATCATAGAAACATTTGTCTCGCAGTGAGAATCGAACCCGCAACCTCTTGCATCTAAGCCGGCTACTCGCCCGCCACGCCACAGAGGTCGTCAAATTAAAACGACAATACCTGCGTGCGTCTGCGCAAGCCGGGAAAAGCGGAAATCAATTAATCGTCTCGACTGCGAAGGTCGTGCCAAGGCAGGCCGCGTGACGTGACCAACATAGATTCAGATGTATCTTTTGTAGGGTCTTGGAATTCTTTACATCTAAAGAAGATTTGTTCATTTTTTTTAAAGAATTGTTCCCTTGTTTTATTTGTATCAATTAGTTATATGTTACTTGTAATTATTACTAGATGTACGTTTGTTAAATATATCATGTTCATCTAAAGGTTGTCTGGAAGAGATCGCTCTGAAGCGATAAGGCCGTCCATTGTACCTCTGATTGAAATTTGGTATTTCTTTTTGTGTGTGTGTTTTTTGTAATTATGATGTAAGTGTACAATAAAGTTGTAATCTATCTATCTAAGATTATTTTCGAATTGAATAATTTTCCGATAATTTTGATTATTTTAAAGATAGTTAGATCTTAGTAAAAAAAAAAACAAAAATCAGTGCGGAACTGCCGATGCCGTGCTGACTGAACTGAGCCAGCAATGTTTGCTGCGTGCGGCGGTAACCACCACTCCGATGTACGTGTCCCGGGTACATTTCAAGCCTGAAGGGGTGGTGGAGTACCTTACGCAGAAGACCGGGCTCACCTTTAGGGTCGAGAAGTTGGAGTCTCGCCATTATGTGAATTTTATTTATTTTATGGTGAGAGTACCGACTGACCGTTTATCGACTTTCATGAGTGAGGAGTTTTGGCCGAAGGGAGCTCAGTTCAGAGAGCTGTTTTTTTTTTTAATGGCATCTGAGGATTTTCTCAATTTTGTCAATGTCAAGTTATTGAAATAATCAAACAATGTCCGATTGGAGACGTCCGTGCCAATTGCTTGTCAAAACGTAGAATCAGCTCTCAGGTGGATGCTGCTGCTTATCTCTTGGCGTAATTCTTTAGTTGCCTATTACATGACATTAACAGGAGGTGTTTGAGGAGTCTTAGGTTGAGATAAATATAGACGTTAGCACGTGCTTATGCTTAGCTTTGTCCCTGTCACTCTATTTATTAACCGACTTCACAAAAAACGAGGAGGTTCTCAATTCGGTTGTATTTTTTTTTTATGTTTGTTACCTCATATCTCCGTCGTTTATAAACCGATTTAGAAAATTCTTTTTTTATTTGAATTGATATACTTCCAGATTGGTTAAATTTTTTTCAGAACCCATTTCTGGTGATGGAATCCATGAGGAATTGAAGGAACTCCTCAAATATTGTAGGCATACATATAGCGATTTTGATATTTTCAGCAACAAATCAAGCATTTGCATTCAGAAAGTATCATAACCCTTTCACCACTATGGTTTTTTCATATATTTTTTTCATCCAGATATTTAGCCGAATACAATGACGGAAGTCGGTTTTTTAAATGAAAAGTTATCTCGATCTTATTCTTAGGCCGAGACTAACACGGCTTATTATTATTGCCACGTAAATAAATAAAAAACAACATACGGTATTATAGTTTAGACACCACGGTTTAAAACCCCATGAAGCCTTAAGCCGGCTTCCCTACTAGGACACCATAAAAGTGCAGGAAGTACCGTGCGTGTGTCATGTTTGTGTGAGTGGGATGCGTCATGCACGATTTGAGTTAGGGCTGGTAGGCTTTGTTGATGTTGGAATTACTTTGATAATACCCAAAATTTTCCTATACAGTTTCAATATGTTTCAAGGCATTGCCGTAAATTCAGAAGCGTATATTGCGATTAATGCCAATGCTATAAATAATAATAATAAATAATAAATGCTGGACATTTCACACAACATTATTTAGCCCCTAGCTAAGCAGAGCTTGTGTTATGGGTAGTAGATAACTGATATACTTAATACAATATATTACATAAATAGATATTTTTAATTATACATAGAAAATACCCAGAACACCCTGAACAAATATCTGCAGATCGTACAAATATTTGTTCAATTTGTAATATGACGGGAATCGAACCCGCAACCTCCTGCGTCGCAGGCGAACCTTCGCCCGCCACGCCACAGAGGTCGTAGGTAGAGGCTATGTTAGGACATTAAAGTCACTTAAGGTGGATCGTCTCGCATGTGGCGCGAAATTCAAATTTATTCGTGTATTTGCTCATAACAGCTCATCAACCCTTTTTGTGATAGCAAAAACTGATTTTGCGCAAAATTAGAAGACCTAACACAGATGTTTTAGTTGATAATATCTCCTAAAGGTAATTCGTTTAGCCACGAATATTCTTTAATGGTTTTTACAGTGTTTATTTGGTTCAGGGATGTTCGTAGCTTAATTTTTGATATTTATGAGATACAAAAAACAAAACAAAAAAAATGAATTAAAACATGTTTGTTGGGTCTTCTAGTTTTCGCAAAACCTATTTTTGCTAGCTCAAGAAGTGTTGATGAGCTGTGACGAGCAAAAAACACAATAACAATTGAATTTTGCGCCACATGCGAGACGATCCACCTTAATATTAAAAATACTGAAGATCTTTGGGGAATATCTACAAAGATGTTATAAGTAATTATTGATATTGCGCCGTGTATGGCCTACATTTTCAAATAAAGGCCAGAAAGCTTTTTCAGAACGCCATTTCTCGAAATTATATTAAATCCACATTGAAAGTTGACCGAATCAAGACTGAATTTTATGAATTGACTGAAAATTGGTATTCTGCTTCCTCGTAATAACAATTTAGTCTACTTTCTATTCACGGCTACCGTAGATTAGAGTAGAATAGTAATATATGCCATAAAAGAGAGTAAAGAGAGATGCGACTCGTCTGTAAGTTTTTCGGAAAACTTTGAAAGAATTGATAAATTGACAATTCGTTTTTGACCTCATTTCATTCCTTTATTAGTTACAGACGACAAAAGCTAATACACCCCGACGGCCTTATTACAGAACATGCACTAAATCTGAATTTAGTCCAGGCGTACTAGTCTAGGATTAAATATCGACATAAGGCATATGCGACTTTAAATACTAAAGCAGATTGTTTGTTTTCCGAAATAAATACTCGCGCTACTTCGCAAATTTCCAAAGTATCATACTGACGGATTGTGTCAAATCACAATTAAGATGTCCAAATTCTTACCTCTAACAAGCAATCGACTGTCAATTTATAGACCATTGCTAAACTAGGGGGCTGCCTGGTTTTAGATAAACCAGAGATAGTCCAAGCTTATGTCATTTTTGGCATATCTAGCTCGAAAGTTGCTTCTGGAAAACAAACCATCTGCTTTTGTATTACAGTCGTATATACGCTAAGTCGATATTTAAGCCTAGGCTGGTAGTCCTGGCTTAAACCCAGACTAAGGGCATTTTTTATAATAACACCCCAAGTGGTTTAAAGATTGGATAAATTATTTAAATTATTCAGCCTTGAGACGTCCACTGTTGGACGAGGCCTCCCCCATAGAATGCAATGGGAGGGGTGGGGGGGGGGGGGGGAGATTTGCGATAATCACCACGCTTGGCAGGCGGATTGGTGATCACAGTATTGGTTTTGACTACTCAGCTGGATGCTGCTGCCCATCCCCAGTTGTAATCCCTAAGTCATCTTTGACAACATCCATGGGAGGATACGGAGGGATTCTTAGCCCGGACATAACATAGCACATTTTTTAACTAAAAAAATTTAAATCATTTTCTCGAAGTGACAACCCTACTAAGCTTCACACTCCACTTGCTCATGCACCAATTGATAGTTCATCTTCTCTCTTTCACTCTTCATGCTATATCTCTAGCCTTCTCGCTCTCACCAAACTGTGGTATACAGTTACACGATCGCGCGGCGCGGCGCGGCATGTTTGGGGATATACTTTGAATAGGCAATAGATTTTTGTGATAACTTTGACAAAGTGACAGAAAAAGCCTAGCCATTATTATAATCATAATCATTTATTAATTTACAAATGTGAATAATAATAATAACAATAACTTACATGTAGTAATAGGTTACAAATAGTATGGTAGATATAGTAATGCTTTACCAATTTCAGCATGAATATAAATATAATGGTAAGCTGCACGGGCGTAGCCAGGTTTTAGTTTCGGGGGCGGGGGGGACACATCCACCACACTGGTGTCTCATCAAAAAGTATCAGATTTTGTGTCAACATTCTGAACATTTCGGGGAGACGTTTGAACCTCAACCCCCCTCCCCCTGGCTACGCCCATGGTAAAATAAATAAATAACTCAAATAAATATATGCTGGACATTTCACACAACATTATCTAGCCCAAGCTAAGCAGAGCTTGTGTTATGGGTACTAGATAACTGATATACTTAATACAATACATTACATACCTATATAGTTTTTTTTTATTATACATCAAAAATACACAGAACACCCTGAACAAATATCTGCAGATCGTACAAATATTTGTTCCGAGGCGGGAATCGAACCCGCAACCTCCTACGTCGCAGGTGAACCTTTGCCCAGCGCCACAGAGGTCGTCACATATACGGTAAGCTGCATTTCAGAATTAAATACTCCACATATTATTTTACACTGGTCTTATTTATCTGCAAGGAGAATATCCTCAAAACGACTTTAAATTTGTGAGCTCCTCTAGGGTTAGTCAGAGGCAAGTCCTAGTTTTTTGCTACCGCCATACCTATTTCTGCCGCCAATCAGTAATGCGAGCTGTGTTCCGATTATGTGTGCCGGTGAAATTACAGGCACATGAGACTTTTCATCTTAATGTCTCAGGATGACTGAAGCAGTTTAATGCCACGTAGGTCGCGTTCTAGATGGACGTGACCTAAGTGGTATTGCATTTGTAATTGGTTTTTGGATACCGCGCTAAAAATGCAATCGAAACTTCTGACCCTGAAAATGGAATCAGCTCTAACCCTGACCCCGACCATACCCTGACATTGCAACTGTAACCCTCTATTAATCCCCTTCTCTATGTTATAAGGCTTCATTTAATAAAGACTGCACCACGTGTAGGATATATGCAAATCTCCTTGACTTTGGAGTCACTTCGTTACATTCTCACTCAGTAAAGGTAAAAGTTACAAGCTTGATGTTTATACAGTGATTACTTGAGGATGTAATCTAACGAAATCATAGATCAGAAACACGATTGGTGAAACTTTTCTCGATAGATTTATTTTTTGAAACCAGCCCTCCTAAAACCTTTTTTACGTCCATCCTTCGAATGTAGAAAATATTGACAGTAATTTTTTATACAATTCGGTAGTAAATCACAGCACGTAACAAAATAGAAGATGATTTACTTTTATATTTGCTACTTTTTAAGCAAAACGAAGTTTTATCACATATGTCGTATATGTACCTCATTTTTTTTTATTTCTGAGTGCTTCTGGGCGGTACAGAATCTATACCGCATACATCTCTTCTCTTGCTCAAGTGAGTAATAGCGCTATCACTTTCTAATCGGGGCTCATGGGCGGAGTTAGCGTGGGAATTATTTTCAAGGAGTATTACTGCCATAAATGATTAAACTTTGTACTAAAAATACCTAATGCGTACTAGGTACGCTTTATTCTGAAATTTGGTCTAATTAATTAATTTGGTTTTTTTAAGACGCTATAGGTATTTATTTATTGCTCACATGTACATACAATATAGTTAGTAATAGGTCTTATTTTTACTGTTAGTCAGGTACGTACATGAACCCCGTCAGGGCGCTGCAATTTGGAGTCAAGATAATAAAAATTACAGGACAATACTTATGTTAGTTATTAAAATACAAGTCAAAACAATCTAAAACAATGTCATAATCACATAAGAGTAGAAATAGGTAGGTTTATCAAATTTAATCATAAATTCAGTAAACAATTTGAATTACTCCAATCGATAAAAAAAAAACAAAGATACCTCCTTTTTTACCTTAATTGAAATTATTCTACGACCTTTAACGCCAGTAATAAACCTAATTACCACCATAATTTGAAGAACCTTCTAGTGTCATTATGGTAGATAGAGAAACAAGGTGACATCCATAGACTATACCATTTAAACCGTATCATTAATGGCATAAGAGTGAAAATGGCATGTAAACTGCTCGGGAAAAAACACAAGGTGAATTTTCCAATGATTTCAGTTTTTCCTCAATCCTTAAACCAAGTTCCTACATGTTTGAATGCTGCCAGCATATTGATGAATGATTGTTTATCAAGTAGGCTAAATAGCTATGTATTGCTTTAATAGAATTAAAGTTATCGTGGCTTGGTATCATTTTAGAAAAATTACGGCTATTCACCAAGTACTTTAACTATTCCCCTGCTGACGTTTCGTTGGCCATTTTGAGGTCCTTCCTCGTGAGCACCGACCGCGACCACGCTCAAAGGTCGTGAGACGGGAACTCTCCCGAGAGTTCCCTCAATTCCTCATGGATCCCATCATCAGAACTGGATTCTGAAAAAAATTGGACCAATCTGGAAGTATAAATCTATTCAAATAAAAAAAGAATTTTCCAAATCGGTTCATAAACGCCGGAGATATGAGGTAACAAACATATTAAAAAAAAATACAACCGAATTGAGAAACTCCTCCTTTTTGTGAAGTCGGTTAAAACTAACGACGTAACAACTTTCCGACATTTTAGAATCGCCCTGCTGATCAAATACTATGGGGCACACTGTATATATCTGCTTCACCAAACGGTATCCCCCGATTGTAATATCATCAGTTTTCTGGATTACCTTCCACTATGGAACTGTAAAATGTTGTACAAAATTTGAGCGCTTATTTTATTTATTTGTATCGGTCAAATATCAAATTTGGTAAAATCCACTTTGGGCTATAAAAAGTATTTTTTATGGCAGCACAACTGTAATTTTTCCAAGGAATAAGACTATTTTTTTAGACGTTGTAAAATCCATTACTTTGCCAAAGTAATTTAGGCCTAAAGTTTGACCGCATATCAAATTCAGCAAAATCCAGACCATACGTTTTTTCAATGTTGGCAAAATCCACTAGCCAATCACGGGGTCCCTTTTTTCAATATGGCCTCCATGATCAATGATAATAATAATCAAAGGTCAACCTTAATCCTTATTATATTTAATAACGAGGTAAATCAAAATTAGTTACACCCATCTATAGAATTCTTCAAAACGAGTAAAATCCACTGTTATGTAACAAACTTGGATATATCCAAACTTAATATACGTTTTTTCACAAAAGTATGCCTAGTCGATTAAAAAATTAACTACTAGAATAATGTTATTATTTTATTGAATTAAATGAATGAATGTTTTAGAATAATGTGACCACGGTGAATGGAGGCGGCTCAAGACCGTTCGTCGTGGCATTCTAAGGGGCAGGCCTATGTCCAGCAGGGGACGTCTATATGCTTATGATGATGATGTTTATGGTAGGTTATAATAATAATATATTATAATGTGTAAGGTATATATATCTTATTATTTTAAATATGTAATTAATTATGTTATATGTATTATTTCCTTATACCACTACCACGCACACTACGTTACACAAAGGTAGCTGGAAGAAAATTCTAATGAAGGGTTTTCACGGCCGTTTCAAATCATGCTTTCAGCGTTGAAAATAGATGGCGCTGCTCTGTAACTTAACTGTCAAAATAAAGTGAAATGTCAACATGAACAACATAGATATATTTTCGTTTCGTGGTATTTATTTTTGCCTTCTAAAAAACCACGAAATCACTAGCGCACACTCAAGAAACCAACACAAACAGAATAATAATGACTAATAACCACATACCAGTTAGATAATAGCTTAGTACGCCTGGGCTGCGTTCAGAGGGTACACTCCAAGGGTGTAGTTGTTTTTTAATCAAGCTCAGAGGCTCTGAACGACTTGGAGCGTTGGTGCACGAAATGTCAATGTCATTGACAATGTTGATGTAAGCAAAATTACCCAATATTCGGGGAATGAAAGGTGACGGGGAGAGCATGGTTTGTATCAAATCGGAGGATTTCTGGGAATGGTCAATTTATTCAGATTCGTAGGAATATTTTCTTTGCCCATTAATTTTGCATATCAAATAAGAAGCAATTCCACGATTATCATGAGGTTACCATTAATGTGCCCATTCATTTTGCATATCATATAAGCAGCAATTCCACGATTATCATGAGGTTCGTTTGTGAAAATATCTCTATGCTTAGTTTCTCCATTTTGACTGCGGACCGTTTTCCGTGATTTGCGTGTAAATACGGTTATTCAAATCAAAACACAGACGTGCGTGTGAGCCACACTGCAGTACCGTCGCATCAAACACAGAAGTCTGTGTTTTCATCATGGATGGAAATTCAATGATACTCTTTATTTTCGTGGCTCGCTTCACTCGCTTTTATTCCTTGACTACCTCTTGGACCCTCTCACTGATATATCTTATAATGTACCTTCTAATACTATAATAATAATAAGCATTTTTTCATTAAACCAATGTACATTTCAAAATGAAGCTCTGACTCCTAAACTAGGGCTACCTGTATGTCAGGAGGACTAGTATTACTATATAATTTTTATTTTTTTTGATTGAATCTTAAACCTACCAAATTTTTAAAGGTCAGCCCCCTTATTCGTTATCTTGAAAGTCACTCAGGGATTAACGTTTGACCAGTAAAACCATCAATTGTCAATTCTTAGTGATAATTTTAAGCAATTGATGGTAATTTTACTTGTCAAACGTGGTGGCTTACAAGATAAGGAATAAGAGGGCAGATAAACGATTCGAAAGTTCCTCTTCAGCCTCAGCTAACACATAGGTACAAATGCCAATTCACACAGTCAAAAAACTTTATTCGCTCGTTCAACAATAATTATCAAGGACCACAGACAATATTGAAACAAAATAAATTAAGAGTAATTCAGCCGAAATGCTTGACGAGGTAGGTGTTAAAATACAATTTTTGTTATAAGAAAAGCTTTTTTGGGGTTTCAAAGTAGCTTTTTTGAAGTAGTTTTTGCCGTCTAGTCTAGTGAAAACTTTTTTAGGAGTTGGCAGCCCTGGCTGCTTTCCTTGTTTGTAGATATGTTACTGTCAGTCAACTTATAACATTTTTTTCGGTCGGTGTTCCGTTCGTTTTGTTTTGAATTTGTATCTTACTTTACTTAGCACTCTTTTCTTTGTAAACTAACAAACAACAAACACGAAGGAAGGAAACTCGGGAAAATACGTTTCCAAATTATACTTTTACTGTTTCATTTACTAAAATGACAGGCACATAACCAATGAACAAGATGACGACATACATCAATCAAATCACAACCCGATTCTATGCCACCTCACAGCCGCACGCGCACACACAGTTATGAAGAGATCAATAACAGACGCGCTATTGTATTGCCTTGTTAACAAAAAAGGTAATTAAGAACAGCAGCGCCCTCCAATCCCACGACGGGTCTCTCGCTGAACAGACTCTACCTATTTGGGTAATTGTGGTGTGTCCGGAGTCCGGCCTAAGAATAAGACAACTCGGTCTCCTCCAGTGGACATCGTAAAAGCCGTCTAAAAGATTATACCAGGGGATGGGCAGCAGGGCCACACGAGTATAATACCAATCTGCCTACCAAGCGTGGTAATTATGGTAATTCCCCTCCATTACATTATCTATATGAGAGAGGCCTAGTCCAGTAGTAAAAATTTACCTGCTGATGATGAGATAGCAGCAAAGTTATAACCACCACTAGCGTAACTTAAAATTCTCAAACATGCCAGCGGCCGAGCCAGAGTTAAGTAAATACTAAACTATTGTTTTTTTATATCCGAGTAACTAACAAATACTAATTCCGGCAAGCCAGTCAAACTCAAACCTGAGACCTACAAGCCTTAACATCTTGACACTAGGCCTATACTGGTTTTTCTAGAAACTAATGCTTATCTGCTAATCTCTTTCAGGTCTGTTGGTGAGCGGTTCAACATGAGTAAAAGTTCCTTACACAGTGTAATAACCATAATAATAATTATATAAAGCTTAAGCAAAAGTTTTATAACTTGGCCGACACAAGAAAGATGCTTAATAAACATTGACAAATTCAATAGATGAGCCAATCTATGTGGCATAATTGTTGCTATTGATGGTACTTATATATATACCAATTAACGCCCCAAAAGATTTTCCAGAGCGATATATCAACCGTAATACTGCAAGCCTTGTGTGTTACAGATTTATTGTTTAAGATATATTTGTTAGTCAACCTAGTTCAATCAATGATAGAAGAATTTTAATTAACAGTGGCATTAATAAAAATGTGACTCGAGGAAATATTGTGATACCTGATGACCACTATATTATTGGTGATAAAGTTTACCCAAATTTGAGTTGATGCATAGTGCCATTTATAGATTGAAGCAGATTGACTTCACAGCAAAGAGATTTGGACACTAGATTAGCCCAAATGACTTCACAGCAAAGAGATTTGAACACTAGATTAGCCCAAAGTCCGTAATGCATAAAGATAGCCTTTGCTCTTTTAAAAGGAAGATTTTGCTGATTCAAATATTTGGATATGTCCAGGGCCGACTTAATATCTTGAAGTCCTAGGGATTTTTTTGAAATGTAAATTCTTAATTAATTTGTCATTTTTATATTATATATTTGTATGCCTACATGCAGGCTGAATGCATTGACTAACATAAATTTAAGACCTTAACGTGTAAAACTATGTGTATTCTTACAAATAAACGATTGAATCTTGAATCCTTTTTTTGTATAGTGCTGTTGTACATTACACAATGTATGCATATTAAATAACCGGCCAAGTGCGAGTCGGACTCGCGCACGAAGGGTTCCGTACCATTATCTATAAAAAGGCAAAAAAATCACGTTCGTTGTAAGGGAGCCTCCTTAAATAATGATTTTATGCTTTTTTTTATTACTTGTTGTTACAGCGGTATGTATAGTATGAAATCACTAGATATTGGCCATCAATAGTTCTAAAATCAGTAGATACTATGTACCGTTCTAGCTATTCTATTATATATTGCATCAATTTATGATCACTGGTGATGATTAGGTATGGATAAAAATTTATGTTTCTTTGTCCAGTGCGAGTGTGAGTTCTGTGAATTGAAGGAGGAAAGTGTGGCGAGTGTAGCAAAGCTACCCCTTTAGTGCACACCTGGGAAGGTTTCTGACAGTTGGGTTACTAATAAATACTATTTTGATAAGTTCAATTATTATTTTATTTATTCTGTAGGTATTACAATTTAGAACAAACCATAAATCTGACAATAACTTAACAAGTAGGTACCCATTTTGAAGTAACTAATAATTAGAGGTAGTGGGATTCTGAAAAGTCTCTAAACGTGCATCTTCTATAACATACAGTTATTGTGATTCCTTTCTAATCGCTTATTCGGAAGAGGTAAATCTTGACAGTCAGCTCAACTGCATGTTGTGTTGTCGACTCTGTCGGTATTTTGCTGGTGCCACGTTGATATTGGCTGACGTCGTTTCTCCACAAGGGTGTGACGAGGGTGAAGTTGTCCGCGTTGACACTTTGCTTTCTTAGAATGAGTTTAGTTGCCACGTTCCCCTGAAGGGCCTCAACGCAAGGCACCGAGTGAGGCAGCTGAAGCTGGCAGGACACTTCCGCGTAACTCTTCTGCTGGCGATAATGTGGAGCAGGAGAAGTCACAGGCTGTGGTGTTGATATCCTGGGAGCCGAGGTCATCGTGGCTGGGCAGTAATTTACCTGCGAATCGGTGTCATGAGTCGCTACCGTATCAATGCTGACCGGTGAGGTATGGCATCGGGTGGCGCCGCGCATTTACATTTTGCGCTGACTGTAGTGATATCGTTGGTACTCTGGTTTTGGTATTGCTCAATTCTTGGACTTCATTTTTCAACTCGGCGACAATTTGCTCCGAATATTTCCAAGGAAACCGGTCCATAACGTCTAGTTTCTTTCTGGAACTAAGG
The DNA here is from genome assembly GCA_951392215.1 of Epirrita christyi. Lineage (NCBI taxonomy): Eukaryota > Metazoa > Arthropoda > Insecta > Lepidoptera > Geometridae > Epirrita > Epirrita christyi. The sequence goes on along the minus strand of OX595858.1, from coordinate 1,413,401 downwards.
CCAGGAATTCCTGCACTACGATGGTGTCAGAGCGCGTGGGTTGTAATAAATTAAAAATACAAATGAGTTTATTACAAAAATTGTACTAAGAATCGATTACTAAAATGCCGGCATGCCTTAGTTAGAGTGTTTACAATTTTAGTGATAGATATTAGTTATGTTATTATCACTGACCGACCGAGATTAAAACGAAGTATACGTTCCAAACATAGTTATGGTTCCAAATAACACGATTTGATTCTCATTTAGTTCTCAATACATAAATATTATGAAATGAATGAAAATGATTCGATTTTGATTGATAGACGTCATACCTAGATTTGATTATGATAGACGTCAGTCAGACCTTGCGTCAGACAAGCGTCAGACTCGTAGTGTTTTACAACCATCGTTTTTGGTGGTTGTTCGGTTAGGGTCACGTGGTGCTAACCGAACGCCCTAACTGAGCCTCTAAACGGAACAACCATACACTCCGGCGACAAAATCATGATTTGACTTTGACAGACTTCAGAATTCATCGAGTTGGGTGTTCGGTTAAAGTCACGTGACGCTAATCGAGTGTTTTAACCGAGCCTCTGAACGGAACAACCATACACTCAGGCGACAACTAACACCCAGAGTGTACCCTCTGAACGCACCCGCACTACAGATAATACATTTTACAATCTTGACATTTACAGTGGAGTCAGCGCCATCTATCGAACCAATTCGAACTACTTTTTTTTTTATCGAATATGAAAAGCACTCTTTAGCATTAAGTTCGCTTATATACTTGTTTTTTTGTCGTGTGCAATGAAATATTTTCTATCTATCTATCTATGGAAGCAAACTTAATGACGTATTCACGTCAAAAACTAACAACAGTGAAAACTGTACCTTCCTACCTTCCTGAGCACGCTTCTATTAAAGAAAAATAGAGAAAAAATTATAAATTAATATTTATAACATATTAATATTCAGCAGCGAGCCGCATCGGTGTTTAGTCACAGTCACTGATTAGATAGTTCCAGCGAAGAAAGATATTTCCATGTTACAGTTATTGTTTGAAGTTCATCATCATCATCAATCAGCCTGTGATCTTTTGGACGGTTGGAATGGGACAGAGATTGCGTGGGACATTTCACTTTTTCATTTAGTTAAGGGGGCCAGCGGATGATAAATGCCCATCCAAACGCAATACCATAATTATTTGTAATTCAAACATATTTCAAACAGATATTTGTTCAGGGTGTTCTGGGTATTTTTCTATGTACTTATAATAAAAAATATCTATCTATGTAATGTTGTTGTATTAAGTATATCAGTTATCTAGTACCCATAACACAAGCTCTGCTTAGCTTGGGGCTAGATAATGTTGTGTGAAATGTCTAGTTTTTTTTTTGTTTTAGTTTTTTTTCCCACCATATGCTATTATTCGGATTTGGGTAGTATTTATCTAGGTTCCTGGATATTTCTAGTTTAAACATACTTTACATAAAACGAAATGTAAGCGAGTTCCATTTTGTATATTTTTACGACTTTTACGACATGTTTTCATCTTATTTGTTTCGTATTGAAAACAACGTACTTTCTAGTATTCTGTTTTTAGGAACATAGCATATATTGTCAAGGTATAGAATAACAACAAGATATGAAAAAAATATTAAGTTTCTATTCATAGTTTTTGGTATTACGGAATACGACCTAATTTGATACAAATTCCGAACGAATCGTACAGCCATCGCGCATGCATGGGGAGAGGTCTCGGTGCCAAGCAGGGATAGCTGATTTTGACACTCGCTTCAAATTGAATTTGCTTGCGGCCTTCGCAGGCCCCTTAACTAATACATACTTGTCCTACCTATTCCATTTATGTTCAGTTGAGGTATCTACCCCCACAGAGGTTTTCTCGTTGTTTGCTCTTAAACACCATATTTTTAGAGTTTGCTTTGTAAACTAGGCATTTACGGAATGCCCTATCCTTTCCACACCCTCCGCAGCATAATCACGCTCTGTTTAGTTCACATTTCTGTACGAGGTCACTATCGTATGGTTCAAGGCTGTCATTCATTATAAAATTACTAGGTACCATTAGAACGTACTGTATACCTATGTTGATGATGCGGGTTCGATTCCCGCTGCAGGACAAATATTTGCAAGGTCTGCAAATATTTGTTTCGGGACTGGGTGTTGTTGTATCATGTTACTCGTAGTTCCTAGTGTGGGATCAGCAGGGCGATTCTAAAACGTCAGAAACATTTCCGATCGGATTCGTTAGTTTTTCATTTCGATGTGAAAGAGATGAGAGTGATGGTAGAGAAAATTATTAGAAAATTGTTTTAGTTACTTATAAAACAATTTTCTAATAATTTTCTCTAGTAAAACACAGTAATTTAGAATATTTATTGTTTTTTACTGTGTTTTACCACAGAATAAATATTAGTACAAGTTTTACTATAGAAAATTGTTTTAGTTAATTACCACATCGAAATGAAATTTTAACGAATCCGATCGGAAACGTTTCCGACGTTTTAGAATCGCCCTGCAGGACTATGTATGTGACTGTTGGGTGTTATATGTACTGTATGTTTATGTTCATGTATGATACTCGCCACATAAGTTTGCGGCTGTTATATTAGTTGCAGGCATCTGCCAATAACCCTTATTATAATACCATAGCTATTGAAATCACGAACTTAAGGCCAATATTAATAAATCGAACTTGGCTTTGAGAACGATCTTTTTTTTTATTCTTAAGGTGGCGGCGATGGCCGCACGCTAAATCAACTCGAGAATAGCGCAAAAGTCGGCCTGCATATTGCTGTCCCTGTTTGGCTAACGCAGGCGCGCGCGGGGCACAGCCGAACACTTATTTCTATTCTGTGGCCGTTACCATTCATAATTCGAAGGTGGTATTTATTTTTTATGCTAACTAGCATTTGACAAAAACAAATTTTTGGCATATTTGGCATTTGTCACAAACTTTTTAATTTATATACCTAGCAATAAAAACTCCTTGGTACCTAGTTCTGCGAACAGTTAGAACTCGCGAGCACAAACTTTTTTCCAATAATTTTGATCAGGGTTATTCGCTATGACCTAAGAGATTCCTTTTCAATAACGTGTGACGTCACCCATACGATTCAGCGATGATTCCACGCCACGCAGATATCGTAACGAGCCCGCATTATGTTACGTTTGGTCAGAGCGAATAAGGGGACAGGTTGGTGCTTTGAATGTAAAAAGCTAAAAATCGTATCCGAACACTGACAAATAGTAAAATATCACCAAAATATGGAGATTGGAAACCGGTTTTTAGCAAATTTCAAAAATGAATAGCTCCAAAACTATTGGTTTCCGCAGTACGCCATTTCATATTCAGGCTTGTGCTATGTGAACCTACATGTGATAAAAATATGAACCTCGTAGCTCACAGTCGCTGTTGGAAAGTTGAGCCGCTACTATTTCACGCAAAAACTAGGTACTGAATGGTAAACAAAGCACAAGTCGTAGGTATGTTAGTTACCTAGGTTACCTACTTCATTCCAAATCACAAGGCAAATCTAAATAAAAAGTCAAAAATATTGCAATGTCATATATAACAAACAAATAGGTGAACAAACACAAGAGCAAGCGAAGCGCGGGGTTACACGGTGTACTAGTGCGAGTGCCTGTCGAGTTGTCAAACATCACACAACCGTAGTTCCCCGACCGGCCCTCGTTTCTGACGCGATAGCAATATAGGCGTTCAGAATTTGTTAGAAATTTGTTCAAGTTCCGTAATACCAAAAATTATGAATAAAAACTTGTTGTTTTCTTCATGTCGTGTTGTTATTCTGTTACTTGACAATATAAGCTATGTTCTTACACATAAAATAAGTAACATATCGTTGTTTTTAATACGAAACAAATAAGATGAAAACATGTCGTTTCGGTCGTAAAAATATACAAAATGCAATTCGCTTACATTTCAATTTAGGTAAATATTTTTATAAAAAAAACTATCTGGGAACATAGATAAATACTATCCGAATCCGAATAATAGCATTATATGGTGGAAATATGCTCGAATTACAAATGACGTCGGTATTACGTTTGTATGGGCAGTTCATCATTCACTGGGTTCTTAAATTTTGAAAGTGTTCCAATTTCAAAATTCCCACATACAAATTTAATTTTTGGTGTTCTCAAGACTGTTCTCAAAGTTGAGTGTTCAGTCTATTAATAGCTATTACCCAACATTACATATCAAGTTGACAGGTGATATGCCTTATCAATTAGCTAACAAACCAAACCGTCTGTCAAGTAATTATCACGACATCAGTCCCACTACAATGTTTTATGGCAATAAACAGCTAAAGTGGACTTTTTCTGCTGTTTCGAAGGGAGACGTCGTCCTTTTTTATTTTATTTCAATTTCTAGTGTTTTTTTGAGTTATATCGTGTAACTTTAGTGGCATTTTAACCGGTGTAGCTTATAAAGAACACATGGTAGTGTACTTAAATAAAATAAGTGTATTGCGTATATTTTCGAAGGGGTGGAAATAGTCCAGGAACATTCTAGTAAACTGCCATCGATTTATTCTTAGAATAAAGACTGAAGGTCCTTATTCTAAGGATTTACTAGAACATGGCTTGACAGAGTACTTGACGACTGGCCGTTGTTTGAGAATTATCTATGCTACTTGACATTGGCAAAATTGAGTACCTATATCATCAGGTGCCATTAAAAAAAAAATAATAATAGCTGAAGTGTTTATCGTGTGAAATGGCAATATAAATAAACAAGAAAATATATACACAAACAACGAAAAAACTAAACAAAAATAACAAAATTGATTACATTTGTTTCAGATTAATCGAGTGAAAAGTGAATACAGTTATAAAAAGAAAGTGAATCGTGAGTCAACCTAACGAATGCTGGCAGAAAATTTAAATTAAAAACAAAAACGTTCTTTTTTTGAATGTTCATCAAAAGTGCAAAGGTATTATAGTGCTGCCACTAAATAAAAATTTCCCCAAAACTGTGGAAAAGCGTGTGTAAAGTGTAGAATGTTTGAATATGGTTGAGCCAATGCACAAGACGTGCGTGCGAGTGAGCTCCGGCGAGGATGACGAATCCAGAGATGAGGTGGACCACGACCTGCCAAAGAAAAACCCCTTTGTACGGGTAAGTTTGAAAAGTTAATTATTGATCAAAAAATTAAATAAAAATAAGAAAAGTTTATTTTTTATTTTTGCACTCATATTAAGTTTTTAAAACCATTTTAAACTCATCATCATAATATAAAATACATAAAACCCAACAGTCACATTACGTAGTCGTAATGCTCGTTCGGTGCTCAAAGTGGAATAGGATCGGTGCTCTTCAAATCAGTGCTCTTCAAATCGGTGCTGTTCAAATCGGTGCTATTAGTGGAACGCTTCGTCATTTGAAACTAATTCGCGTCCAATCAGCAATGTCAAATCAATTAATTTCCGAATTTTTCAAATATTAGCAATTATTGTTCTACTTAAGTGTTTTTCCACAGTTTTTGTTTTTGTAGAACAATAATTAACAAACTGTGAGCCAATGCACTGTATTAGTACCTTATCCAGAATAAAATTGATAAGTATCAACCCTTTAAGGCGGGGTATGATCCTAGAATCCAAACATCCAAAAATCTAAATAAAATATCCAAACGGCTTTGCTTAAAGTTGAAAATCGCATGTCATATGTGACGATGACACTGGTTTGCACTTCAGACTAAACTCATTTTGAGGGTTTTTTTGAATTAATCGAAATATACAAAATCATTGGTATTAAATATGCGGTTACAACTTTTAAATACAAGTCAATATATTTAATACGTAAAAAAATTGTGATGTTGCCGTTCAAAATTAAGAGCATTTGAATGCCAAAGCTTTTTTAGGGTGATTATTTGTGCTATTTTTATTTGCAAAACCAGAGTTTTTTTTTTAATTCTGTTTGGTTAAAACTATTGTCAATATATTATTCTACCTACACTATTTTGTTGCATCTCATTATTTAATCTCGTCACGTGGCACTTGGGTGCAATTTTTTAATGTCATTGAGTGGCTAAACGTCATTAAAATTGGCATTAATCCCCGATTTCTAAATTTCTATATATATATTTTTTTTTTTATGCTACTTGGCAAGCATACAAGCTTACGGCCCACCAGATGGAAAGCAATTACCGTAGCCTATGAACGCCTGTAACACCAAAGGCATCATACGCGCGCTGCCGACCCTGAGACATAGGTAAAGATGAAAAGTCTCATGTGCCTGTAATTTCACCGGCACCCGTACCCTTCAAACCGAAACACAGCAATGCAAACACTACTGCTTGGCGGCAGAAATAGGTACGGTGGTAGTACTTCCCCGGACGAAGTCTTTCACAAGAAGTTCTACTACTACCAAAAAACTCAATTATGTATATTGAAACTCATTGATGACTAAAACTGTTATAAGTACCTATGATATCAATTCAAGTGCCTCCTCGAGTACATTTCTTGATTAACGATGATTTGTGGCCTTTTTTAACCGACTTCCCAAAAAGGAGGAGGTTCTCAATTCGGTTGTATTTTTTTTTTTTTTTTTTTTTTTTTTTTAATGTTTGTTACCGCATATCTCCGGCATTTATGAACCGATTTGGAAAATTCTTTTTTTATTTGAATAGATATACTTCCAGATTGGTCCCATTTTTTTCAGAATCCAGTTCTGATGATGGGATCCATGAGGAATTGAGGGAACTCCTCAAATATTGTAGGCATACATATGGCGATTTTGATATTTTCAGCAAGACACCAAGCATTTGCATTCAGAAAGTATCATAATCCTTTCACCACTATGGTTCTTTCATAATTTTTTTTTCATCCAATATTATTTAGTCGAATACTATGGCGGAAGTCGGTTTTTTAAATGAAAAGTTATAATGACATTTAGTCACTCAGTGACAGTCATGATTGTGTCTACCTAGTACCTATTTATGGGAACTACATTATTTGTATGTCATAATGTATGACTGAGTCCGTTGGACATGTGAATTATGACCACCAATGTAAAATTACCATATTCAAGACAAATAAATAATCTTTATCTATATCTTCCCCTTTCGCACCCTTGGGCATTCAAAATAAATAAATAAATGCTAGACGTTTCACATAATATTATCTAGCCCCCAGCTAAGCAGAGCTTGTGTTATGGGTACTAGATAACTAATATACTTAATACAATACATTACATTGATAGATATTTTTTATTATACGTAGAAAATACCCAGAATACCCTGAACAAATATCTGCAGATCGTAAAAATATTTGTTCCGAGGCAGGAATCGAACCCGCAACCTCCTAAATAATACTTTTTAACCGACTTCCAAAAAAGGAGGAGGTTCTCAATTCGGTTGTATTTTTTTTTTTGTTATGTTTGTTACCGCATATCTCCGGCGTTTATGAACCGATTTGGAAAATTCTTTTTTTATTTGAATAGATATACTTCCAGATTGGTCCCATTTTTTTCAGAATCCAGTTCTGATGATGGGATCCACGAGGAATTGAGGGAACTCCTCAAATATTGTAGGGATACATATGGCGATTTTGATATTTTCAGCAAGCCACCAAGCATTTGCATTCAGAAAGTATCATAATCCTTTCACCACTATGGTTCTTTCATAATTTTTTTTTCATCCAATATTATTTTGTCGAATACAATGGCGGAAGTCGGTTTTTTAAATGAAAAGTTATGAGATCAGTCCTCGCCTTAATACTCAAGTTTTGCAATGGCCGTCGATCGCAGCAGCGAGTCGCAAAGGAGGTTGACGGCCTACTTAGCAGTTTTTGTTGACACACACAATCGTACCGTGCGACTGCGGCTAATCTCAGATGTTAGCTGAGTGATTGTGGTTTATTTGACTAGCACTGTACGACGAGCAGTTAGCATTCATTTCGCTTGCAGAAAACCTTAGTGTTTCCAGTAGAGACTAAAATTATGTCGGGGAAATACTTTATTTTAGTAAAGTATAGTAGATTGTTATACAAGGAGCTAAAATGACCCATTACATACGAGGTAGTTTTTAGTAAATAGAAACCGAGTTTTAATGGGTTTTTAGCGCCGTGTGTTACACTCTACTTTTCACTACGATTGCGACTAAATAAAATAATCAAATACAATATGAAAAATTAATTACGGTCACTACCTACCAATTCAATTTGCAATTAGAGAAAAATTCAAAAGATTTCGCGCCAATGTCTTTTTTATATTTTTTCTGTAGCCGCAACGTATTGCATGCTTCTACCAAAGAGGCCTTTGAGATCGATTTTTGTTCCATTTTCATTATTAAAATGTTGTTATTTTTTTATGAAAAAGTAATAAGTCGAGTCATACATGATATTATTCTACTTATGACTTAAGACTTTTTTGTTTTTGTAGGCTCATTGTCACTTGACAGATAAAAATTTTAAAAAAACTTTCCCCTAGTGGATGAAATGCTGTTTTTTCTTCGCTCTAGTGCGCCACAATGGACGGTCTTTTTGAGCAAGAGGAGTGAAAAAGTAATTATTTATTGTTAAAACTGTGCACATAAAGATGATCGCTTATATTTTACACTGGCCTCCAAAAAAATCGACCCACCTACGTTTTTTCGCAAAAAAGTGTCCCATGGGTTTTTACTGCAATCGATAGATATTTTTTATGTTGATAATGAAAAAATGCAATTATGGGGTTGTAAAAAACCTAAAAATCTCGCGTGGTACGGTATATTTTACATAAAAATGTGTTATGATAATGAAACCATAACATTTGGCAAAATTAACGATTTTACTTTAAGTGGCAAAATTTATGTTTTTTGACATTTAAAAACATTTTCGCTTCACCTTAGTATGGGATGTTTCCTCCTCTTGCTTTAATGACTGCTGCCAAACGCCGATTCAGCGAACGGATCAGCTTTTTGATGTCTTCTTGGGGTATCTGTTCCCATTCTTCCGTTAATGCGGCTTCCAGCTGATCTAACGTCTCTGGAACTGGTTTTCGGGCTCTAACTTTCCTTTTTATCTGGTCCCAGAGATGTTCGATCGGATTTAGGTCCGGACTATTGGCTGGCCACTGCATAACTGGTATGCCAACCTCCCTAAGATATCCGGTTACAATTCTGGCGACGTGTGGTCTTGCGTTATCATGCATGAGCTGGAAATTTTCGCCAATATATCCCGCGTATGGCATTACATGAGGTTCCAGAATATCCGTTATGTAATTTTCAGCATTAACCGTACGATTCCGAAAGAAAACCAGCTCCGTACGTCCGGTCAAAGAGATGCCTCCCCAAAACATTGTAGAGCCTCCTCCAAACCGGACTGTTTCTCTTATGCAGCACTGAGCATAACGTTCTCCTGGTCTTCTCATAACGTTACGACGTCCGTCAGAGCCTACAAGGGACATTCGGCTCTCATCACTGAACAGAACTGTCTCCCATTGGCCAAGATCCCATTGGATGTGTTGCCGAGCAAATTCTAACCTTGCTTGCCGATGAGATGCAGTGAGTTTTGGTCCCGTGGCAGGCTTGTGTGGTTTCAGGTTTTGCTCCCGAAGTCTTCTTCTCACCGTATTCTCACTTACAGCCACTCCACGAGTGTCTCTCAGCCTGCCCTGCACATCAACAGCAGAAAGATGCCGATTTCTCAAGGAAGTCAAGGCAATAAAACGGTCATCCGTCGTGTTTGTGACACGTCCTCTTCCAGATCCTGGTCTCCGGCGGTACTCTCCCGTCTCTAAGTATCGTTTATAAACTCGACGCACTGCTGATCGACTCAAATTTAATCTTCTTGCCACATTTCGCTGACTTAGCCCTTCACGAACGAGAGCTACCACTTGAGCGGCTTCTGCTTCAGTTGTATCCATATTTTATGGTTAAAAGCAACAAATATGATTGTTCTAACAAAAGATTAAATCACTACGATGCACGGTGAATGAATATGCCGCGGCAAAAGTTCGAAATAACCTATCACTTCGACCTTGCACTCTATGCAAAAGTCATTAATTTTTTATCAGTGCTTTTAAAATGTTACAAATACCCACAATAGCACTTGTATTCGTCTAAAACAATGTCAAGTTTTTTTGGCGGCCAGTGTATAATTTTATTCATTGAAATCACAAGGATCATTTTGAATCATCTTATAAACTAAAATTACTCCTGTTCCAACGCGCCCAAGCCTAGAAGAATCGGGCAACAAACACGGCTTGGCTTATATAAATGGTCCGTCTTACCACTAGGTGAGAAGCGCCTGTGTGGTGCCTCGGAGCAAGGAGTTGCTGATGCATAGTAAATGAGAACTTAAAAACCTTAAGATGGTAGTTCCAATAAGCCTCGCCCAGCAGTAGACGTACAGAAGCTGGTGATTATGATGATGAAGTCTACTAGGAAATAAAACTGACATTCCTGCCTTTCCAAGCCACTTTCACTAATCCATAAATGACTTAGGTACTTAAGTACTAATTACAACGGAATATTTGAAAAATGTAGCCACAGTTAGAGGCCGGTTAGGCAACACTTAGTGCCTAGGTAGTTTCCTAGTGGTACGATTGGAATGCACGAGTGAGGTTGGGTAAGGTGCATTCTCGACAAATAACGCTAGGCTGGTTTCACCGGCTGGGATGCGAGAGGTTGCGGGTTCGATTCCCGCTGCGTGACAAATGTTTGTATGATATGCAAATATTTGTTCCGGGTCTGGATGTTGGTACTATGGTACTCGTAGTTCCTGATACCCACGATACAGGGAATCCTAGTGTGGGATCAACAGTGCTATTCTAAAACGTCGGAAACGTTTCCGATCGGATTCGTTAGATTTTCATTTTTAACCGACTTCCCAAAAAAGGAGGTGGTTCTCAATTCGGTTGTATTTTTTTATATTACTTACCACATCAAAATGAAAATCTAACGAATCCGATCGGAAACGTTTCCGACGTTTTAGATCGCCCTGCTGTACTATGTTGTTGGTGCTTCTTACGGACCGTCCATTAATCACGTGAAGCTTGAAAGGGAGGGGAGAGGATTTAGAAAAAATCACGAAATATCACAAGCGGGAGGGGGTTTGTTGTAAGATATTACGTGTATTTATTTTTTCGTAAAACGCGCGATTTCTAAACCGAAAAGCCTTAATTTCGGAATAAAACTATATTATACTTTATACCTGTACTTATTTAAAGACAATATTCAAAAAATTAAATTTTTTACACTAATTACTTAATAATATTTAAAAATACACGTGATTTTTAGTCTTAAACCTCACTACGTATCAAAAAAACATCTCGTGATTAATGGAGTCTGTAATAGCTGCAAACTCAGGTATCAAATCCATATAGGCATTGCAAATAGGTAAGTAGCTTCTGCTACTTCCTCTTCAGTGTACCTGGTAGGTACTTAAGAAGGAGAGTGGACCCGTCCAAACCTTATCTGTCATGTTTGGTTGAGCAAGATACAACTTTGCACAGACTACTCTCGCTATTAAAATATCTTGTTGCTTCTAAATGTATCTTAAGAAGGCGTAATATGTGATATTGTCCAACAAAATCGATCTAGAACTCAGTATCTACGGGTTCTACGTGTTAAATATTTTGGAATACTTATGAAAATTTTATATTTTTGCATTTATTGTGTTAAGTTGAAAACACGATATGTTAAAAAAACCTCGATAGTTTTATTTAATGAAAAATCCTTGTTTCGCACACGTTTAGAAAGAAATTTCAGGAACCCTACGGTGTTTGTAGATAAATTTTACTATAACAAGTAGGTAATAACTATTTATTCTTATGCTAAAATCAGTTTTTTTTATAAACACTTTATTTTCGCCATAATACACAAAAAACTTCATTTTTGTGCACGACACTCGCTGGCGCGAGCGAGATGGCGCGTAGGTTATCGCGTGTTAAAGAGGGAGCCTAAATATCTACTATATAAAAATAAGTCGGGTTTTCCTTCCTGACGCTATAACTCGAGAACGGCTGAACGGATTTATCTTATCTTGGTCTTGAAATGTTCGTGGAGGTCTAGGTAAGGATTAAAAGGTGAGAAAAATTCGAATAACTGCCGGGAACACCGGCACCACGCGAACGAAGATGCGCGCGGGCCGCTAGTATATATATATATATATATGTAGTATAGTGCCCTCTTAAGAGGAGGTTACCCGTAGGGTGCTTACGCCCTTTTGCACGCGAACGAAGTTTACTTCTATTATGGCTACTATTTCATCAAACTACATGAAATTTTGTACACATGATCAGTACACTAATATCCAGATACGTGGTGCGTTAGTTTCTTATATAATTTTTAATTTAAAAAATCGACTTCCGCCATTGTCTTCGACTAAATATTTGGATGAAAAAAAAATGATGAAAGAACCATAGTGGTGAAAGGATTATGATACTTTCTGAATGCAAATGCTTGGTTTGTTGCTGTAAATATCAAAATCGCCATATGTATGCCTACAATATTTGAGAAGTTCCCTCAATTCCTCATGAACTCCATCATCAGAACTGGGTTTTGAAAAAAATGGGACCAATCTGGAATTATATCTATTCAAATAATAATAATAATATTTAAATTTCAAAAAATTGGTACATAAATGTAATTTTCACTAGGTTAATGTTGTCAATCACAAACAGTTTGGTTAATAAATGTATTTTCTTTCTTTCTTTCTTTTTTCTTTTTCAAATAAAAAAAGAATTTTCCAAATCCTACTAATATTATAAACACGAAAGTTTGTGAGTATGTATGGATGGATGGATGGATGTTTGTTACTCTTTCACGTAAAAACTACTGAATGGATTTTAATGAAACTTTACAATACATCAGAATAACACAGGCTACAATTTATAAAGATATTGTGTGAATTGTTCATAATATGACGATAAGTGTCAAGTAAGTGGTTAGTAGTAGAACTTCTTGTGAAAGAGTTCGTCCGGGGAAGTACTACCACCTATTTCTGCCGCCAAGCAGTAGTGTTCGCATTGCTGTGTTTCGGTTTGAAGGGTACGGGTGCCGGTGAAATTACAGGCACATGAGACTTTTCATCTTTATGTCTCAGGGTCGGCAGCGCGCGTGTGATGCCTCTGGTGTTACAGGCGTTCATAGACGGTAACTGCTTTCCATCTGGTGGGCCGTAAGCTTGTCTGATTGCCTAGTAGCATACAAAAAAAAAAAAAAAAAAAAAGAAAGTAATTAGGAAAAAATCTACCATCTGCGAGCTATTCTGGCGTGCGCTGCCAAAATCGCTAGAGTTACACATATGTAATGTATGATAAAAATGTTTATCTTAAATAGTCCTACAAAAAAGCCCGCCACAGTATATATCTATATCTTATGTGTAAGCCATTACAGCCAAAATGTGCATAATATTATAAGCGCGAAAGTTTATTACCTATTATGTTTGTTACTTCTTCACGCTCAAACAGCTGAACGAAGAGTGGAGATACCTTATACCCTGGATTAACACATAGGCTACTTTTCATCATCTCCTCCTTTTTGTGAAGTCGGTTAAAAATTATTATGGTTACCAAAACATTAAAAAAAACTGATTAGTAGTGAGTTGTAAGAGTGAAATGTAGTGAAAGTGAATCAAACGTCCACGCATGAGATATTCGGCTTAATAGCTGTTTATTTGGTGAACCGCCTATTGTTAGTCCATCCATGGGAATCCGCCTTATTGCTACTTTCTACATAACAACACCTCTATTTATAACTAGCTAAGTACTTAGTTGTTTTATGTGTACACACTTTTTTGCTTAGCTCGCGAGTGTTAAGAGGCGGTTACCGGTATTAAGGCGTTTAACGTCCTATTGCACGCGAATTTCTTTCTATTTTGGCTATTGTTTCATCAAATTCCATGAAATTTTGATAAATTATAAAAAACGTGGAGCGTTAGTTTTTAAAAAATTAGTTATTTTTTTAATTTATGATTTCGTAACCATATATTTTTTACCTGACTTTACAAAAAGGAGGAGGTTTTCAATGCGGAAGTATTTTTTTTATGTTTGTTACCTCATTTCTCCGTCGTTTATAAACCGGAACTCCTCAAATATTGAAGGCATACATATAACGATTTTGATATTTTCAGCAACAAATCAAGCATTTGCATTCAGAAAGTATCATAACCTTTCACCACTATGGTTTTTTCGTAATTTTTTTTCATTCAGATATTTAGTCGAATACAATGGCGGAAGTCGGTTTTTTTTAATGAAAAGTTATTAAGTATAAGAAACTATCGCACCACGGTTCTAGATATTACTATACTGATTTTGTGTACAAAGTTTCATTTAGTTTAAAGAAATAATAGCCAAAATATAAGCAAACTGCACCCTTCTGCTAGCTACCAGTGACTTCTCTTAAATGCTAACTAAACAAATAACGGCACTAATTCCGCTAACTCGATCAATCATCCAGGTGGGTGGGTGTAGGCACCATTGTGACAAATTGACAATGCGCACACGCACATTGTGACCGGAATGAGATGGCTTTTATTATTAGGGTTCCGTACCTCCAAAGGTACCAACGAACCTTATAATATCACTTCGGTGTCTGTCTGTCTGTCACAGTCATTTCTCTCAGAATCTATACTGAACCAAAAAAGTTTAAATTTGATATATTATATTATTTATAACGTATATTATGTAAATTAAGAAGACTTTTTTTTGTAGAATTAGGTAATGCAATAACGGCCGTATAGCTTTAATAAACTAATTCTGATTTCGGGCTTTAATTTGGGGGGGGTGCTAGAACTAGAAAATTAAAAAATAAACTTTTGTCCGGAAAAAACTGAGCCAAAAATTTTGAAAAATATATGGAATGTTGGGCCTCACTTATACTCTACAGGAAAACAATGAAAATCCTAAATCTCCAAATTCCTACGGGGAATATTCATAAATAAAAAAAATACCGGAAACAGAAAATACTCGTGTTGAGTAAATGCGGGTAGGTCCTATTTGTTCTATGGAACATGACGTCCGAACAAAATTACACATTTTCTTCCCTATTTTTTCCCATGAAACTACAAACTAGCATTGCGTTTAACATTTGTGTTGTTTGACTAATAAGTTAATTGTAGTTACTACTACGCTAGCCTATTTGTACGGAACCATCTCAATGCGCGTCTGATTCGCACTTCACCGGTTTTTAATCTTTATTGTACTCCTCTTTCGTTTGTCGTACCACTGCTACTTTCTTGGTCCTTTCCGCTTAAAGTCAATGACCCAGCTTGCGGAAATACCTCCAAGTTACCGGCTTTTATATAGCAGTGAATGTGATTTTCAACATAAGTTAAGGTAATGTCGTGGTGTGTCTGGCCTAAGAGAAGACCCCTCCTCCTCACGTGGATGTGGTAAAAGCCTTGCTGAAGGGACACCAGGGGATGGACAGCAGCATCGTGAAATTACAGGCACATGGGACTTTTCATCTTTATGTCTCAGGGTCATCAGTGCGCGTGTGCCTCTGGTGTTGCAGGCGTCTATAGGCTACGGTAACTACTTTCCATCAGGTGGCCCGTATGTTTGTTTGCGCTTGCCAAGTAGTATAAGATATAACTTCTCTTAAAAGAAGGCTGGCTCCGCCACCTTCAAGTGCTTCTAGTTTTAGCATAACATAACACCCAACAGTCACATACATATTACACACACTAAGATTCGCTGTGTCGTGGGTATCAGGAACTACAAGTACCATGGTACCATAACACCCAGACCCGAACAAATATTTGCAGATAATACAAGCATTTGTCCCGCAGTGAGAATCGAACCCGCAACCTCTTGCATCTCAGCAACTCGCCCGCCGCGCCACATAGGTTGTCTGTAATTTTACATTGCTACAGCTGTACAAAAATCAAGCTTCTAAATCTAGTAACGCGCATTACTAATGATGAGATTCCATTACGTGAGTCTAAAGCCAAATAATTTGGATACTTCATGATTTCAATAGCTTTTCGAATGATTCTGTATTAGCAGTATTGTATTTTTAGTATTGGTATTCAATAGAAAGTACCTTGGGATCGTAGAGTTCAATCCAGTGATCAGGTTCTGGTCTGATCAGGAATCTACTAGATGCTCCGCTATCGTTGATTTGTTGACCTGGGCGATTCTTATCACTGCTGAAATGTGTTGCTTTGTACCCCTTTAGCAATTGTTCGTTTAGTTTGACCGATATAAGAACGGCCACAACTGTAATCTTCTTTATACCACCTTCTGAGGCCTTACCATAGCTCTTATAGCGATTCAGTTCAAAAACTATTCAGTACAAAATATCGGTTCGTCGTTGACATCCGTCATCGTTGAATAACTGTAATCGCAGAAGTCTATAGACCTTCTGCTACTGTGCCTTTAAATATAGCTGCGGACATCAAGGAACCGATATTTGGTACTGAATAGTTTTTGAACTGAATCGCTATAAGAGCTCGTGGCATGGCCTCTGTACTCCTAAATCTTAAAAATAGCGTTGTAACACCACTTTTACTAACAGTTAGGCAAGTAACTATATCAGCAGCTATTGTAACCTCACATCTCAAGATGACATGACGTGGGTGTCTGACCGTGAATACTTAAGCCAGCGAAAGTGCCTGTTTTGAACCACGGTTATTGTAACTGTACCTACCAAACCTGGTTGAGTAACTGGTACCAGTTAGTCCATATTCTTATCAGATCCAGATGGTAGCCTGGTAACCCATTTATTTTTGAGAGGAAGACGGATTTGCTTCTTAGAATTCGTCTCTTAGCTTAGATGTGTGCTGTCTTACATACTTTTGCTGATGTTTATCTACTTTTGACTACCTTCCTAAGGTTTTTAAGTTCTCATTTACTATGTATCAGCAACTCCGTACTCTGAGGCACCACACAGGCGCTTCTCACCTAGTTGTAAGACGGATCATCAAAGTAAGCCAAGCCGTGTTTTTTGCCTGATTCTTCTAGGCTTGGTCGCGTTGGAACAGGAGTAATTTTAGTTTATAAGACGATTCAAAATGATTCTTGTGATTTCAATGAATAAAATTATTTTGGTTTGATTTGATTTAAGAGCCTTGTGCCTATAAGTCTCTAAGGCCAGGGGTAGGGTTTTTTGAATATAATTGAGTGACTGAATACTATAAAAGTTATGACTTTTCATTTAAAAAACCGACTTCCGCCATAGTATTCGACTAAATATATCGGGATGAAAAAAAATGATGAAAGAACCATAGTGGTGAAAGGGTTATGATACTTTCTGAATGCAAATGCTTGGTTTGTTCCTGAAAATATCAAAATCGCTATATGTATGCCTACAATATTTGAGGAGTTCCCTCAATTCATGAGGATTCCATCATCAGAACTGGATTCTGAAAAAAATGGGACCAATCTGGAAGTATATATATTCAAATAAAAAAAGAATTTTCCAAATCGGTTCATAAACGCCGGAGATACGAGGTAACAAAAATAAAAAAAAATACAACCGAATTGAGAACCTCCTCCTTTTTGTGAAGTCGGTTAAAAAAGGCCGCAAATCACCGTTTTTCAGGAGATTTGCTGGAGGAGGCACTTGTATTGATATCATATGTATAAGAATTTTAGTCATCAATGAGTTTCAATGTATAGTCATTTGGAAATTTTAATGGCGCTTAGTCACCCGATGTAATTAAAAAATTGCACCTCGTGCGACGTGACGAGATTAAATAATGAGATTCAACAAAATAGTGTAGATAGAATAATATATTAATAATAGATTTAACCAAACAGATACAATACAAAGTTTATGGAAATCGGGGATAGATACTCTCCTTCGTTTGTATGTAAATGCTCAAATTTGTTCTAAGACCTTGTAGTAAACTTTAATCGTGACCAACAGCTGACAATTATTCCTCCATTGTATGCTAAGTGACCACACACGTACATGATGGGCTTAGAATCATCATGAGATTGGCATGTTGTGATTGGTTTGAAAAGGTCGGGAATGCAAGGCGGAAAGCATTCTTTATCATCACCATCATCATCAGCTTATAGAAGTGCGCTGCTAGGACATAGGCCTCCTCCATAGAATGCCACGACGAATTCTCAAATGTATTATCTGTGGTGTACGCGTACCTAAGTACGCGTACCTAAGTAACTATACCTAAGTACTTGAAGTACTATCTAATTCTTTTCAACGTATTATGCACCACCTACATAAATTTATCCGCATTACACAAAGGTTAGCTGGTAGAGAATGCTTCCTAGCATTATGTTCGCCTATGTACATGATTTGTTTTTTGTGCAATATAGAATATTCTATTCTATTCTATTCTACCCACTAAGCTTACTAATCTGTGGCTATTAGTCATTATATTCTGTTTGTCTTTGCTTCTTCAGTGTGCGCTAGTGATTTCGTGGTGTTTTTAGAAGTAGGCAAAAATAAATACCACGAAACGAAAATTATTTCTACGTTGTTGATGTTGACATTTCACTTTATTTTGACACTTGTCTGCTACGTTACAGAGCAGCGCCATCTACTTTCAACGCTGAAAGCATGATTTGAAACGGCCGTGAAAACCCCTCATTTAAATAATAACACAAGAACAAAGTGTCCTCCCCTTAAATAGAGACAGTAAGAATAGTGCCAATGGACACATTCTTAGATATAGTGTATTTTATTTCTAGGTCAATGTTTACTTATTAACCTACCTTACGGCTAGATCTAGCCGCAATCTAGTCGCTAGATTGTAATGCTATTAAGGTACTAAAACAAGTACGATAAGAAAAAAACCAAATGCCAAGTGTGGTGATAACAAACCCCCCAATTGCATTTTATGGGAGGTCTCGTCAAGCAGTGGACTTCTACTGTTTGATGATGATGATGACTCATTTCCATGAGTCTTAAATGTGTCCAATGGGAGAAGTCTAAATGCACCCCAGGAAAAAGGGAGAAAGCTACATTTTTGAGATTTTCGTTGAACTTTTCTATTTCATAAAATAAATAAAATGAATTAAGCTTTATTACGTCAAGCAATGGACTTCTATTGGCTGATGATGATGATAATGATGACGCATTTCCATGAGTCTGAAATGTGTGCAATGGGGAAAGTCTAAATGCACCCCAGGAAAAAGGGAGAAAGCTAAATTTTTGGGATTTTCGTTGAACTTTTCTATTTAATAAAATTAATAAAATAAAATAAGCCTACCACACAAAAAATATTCACTTTAAAATTAAAAATAATTCGTAAACTAACTAATTTTGAAGTATGGACCCTTGGCGGTATAAGCCTCCTCCAAGGATCGCCAATCTTCCCTGACTCTTGCTCTTCTTAAGAACTTCCTTTTCCGCATTCGAACTCTATGGGTGGTCCATTATGCGTGAGAGCTGTCTCGCTAGGTAGTCAGCCAGCCTAACTCCGTCCAGAAGCACAGAAGTTTCCTGGGGTCTTCCCAGGCTTCGCTTAGTGACCTCGGGTTTTTGAGGATTTGTTCACGTTGAGCTGCTACTCCCACGCCAGACCAGACTTTCCAAGCCACTTGGATAAGGTCATCATTCCATCTTTTGAATGGTCTTCCTTATTTTCTTCTTATGTTTGTTTAGGGGCAGTTCGTAACAATGGGTCCCATATTGTTACCTATGAGGCTTCATTCTTTGTATGTATCCTGCCTATTTCCACTTCCACTTTAGTACCACTTTTCTATTTATTAATTAAATAACTATTCAATATGCATTAGTTGAATAAATATTTGATGACAAACAGGCTTTGGAACGTAGATTACTTTATTTGTATTGTGAGGTGTGCAAAATACGCATAAGTAAAACTATAATCAATTCAGCGACACGAAATGCATTGACCTATTGACCTACAAGTGGCATTCCTCACGTAGGTATCTCAATCATAAACCACTGGGATGGGCTTTGCACCGCAACCTGCATGGAAATGTCGCTGGCTTCCCAACCGCGAGGTCATGGCGAGGTCGCGCGTACTGTTACAAGCTATAGCGGCCCAGTTTGGTGATTGGGTTATTGGTGTTGGTTGTAAATATTAAATAGTATAAAATACTTTAAAAAAAAAAAAGAAAGAAAAATCATTTATTTGTGCCAATGATGCAGATCATAAAAAAGACACGGGAAAATACAAAAGACACACACAAATAATTAAAACTAAACAGAAGACAAGAATTACTTGTATCATGTTATAATAACGTGCCTCTCAGTACCAGTCATGCAAAACTATCACAAATTGGCGTCCAGCTCAGCATTTCAGCAAATTCTACAAATATTTTAGTATCTAATCATTAGTATTAGTGGAAACGCGTCACATGAGTCGTAACTCAAGCAAGCCCTGCATAACTATGACCATTAAATAAACAACAATCAAGTCAAGCGATTTCAGGGACCCTCAGATATGGATTAGGCCTATAGAGTACCTTTATACATTCTATGGAGGAGGCATATGTCTAGCAGTGGACTTGTGTAAGCAGATGATGATGATGGTTGTTACTTGTGCTTAGTACAGACAGATCTAATAATTATTTCATAAGACTTTTTAATTCATCTGTAAAAATATTGAAATTTAAAAATTTGCATAACTATTAATTGTACCAAGTGGATAATAACCCTCGATCTATTAGTACTTAACTAAATCACAAGCATAAGGGATCTATTAGTACAAGGGATCTAGACCAATTAGTAACTACTCATCAAGAGTGTCATTAGCACACCAGGATGGGTTCTGCATGGAAATATCACCGGGTTCCTCAGTTTTTTACAACATTCTTGGCGATCTGTTTAAATAACTGTAATCCAATCTGATGGGTGATTTGATCCGGTTTTTGTGTTGTATGGAGATATGCACCCCGTGAGTCATCTCTCTCCGTGATCTCTCTACAAGTGAATAACATAATATAACACATAATATAACACCTAACAGTCACATACATAGCCCTGATTCCACACTAGAATTCCCTGTGTTGTGGGTATCAGAAACAACTAGTACCATGGTACCACAACAAACAGACTCGGAAAAAATATTTGCAGACCATGCAAACTTTTGTCCCGCATCTGTAATCGAACCCGCACCTCATGCGTCTGAGCCGGCTGCTTGCCCGCCGCAATACAGAGGACGTCAATCTAACGAAGCATTGGAAGTAAAGTCAATAAAAATATTTTATTCGGAAATTTTATTATAAATAAATATTAACAATGTATGCCCAGTAGGTTTCGAATCGCTAATTTTCATAATATATCCATACTTTGTAAGCAGACAATTCAGTAAGGCATGCGGTGCTATTTGAGAGGGAACCAAACCCAGTGAGCCTTGACAAACTTGTCCGTTCGGCGGATCATACAAGTCTCCATGGCATCATCAATCAAAAACTGCCATCGAAAACCCATAACCAATTTTCAACTCTATCTCTCATGAATGACAGATCAATTCAAAAATTATTTTTCTGTCGCTTGCGACCCTTTTATAACGTAAACTTTTTACAGACATTGCTGTTGAGTGTAATAAATAAACTTCACTTTTTGTGACTACGTTCTTTTTTTTGTGGAACCTATAAAATTGAAGTGGTTGGAATTACAATCAGTTAATGGTCAGATGGCTGGTATTTAGTATACAATTAGTACGCCAAATTACTGCCCCTACGTTTAAATTAATAGCATAAAAGATACAAGTTATAGCGCCTGAGATGAACCAATGCGTGAATGGTTTTACTCGTTGCCAGTGGTTTTTTGTCAGGCGTTTCATTTATCAAATACCATGGATAGTCTTAGAGAATTTATATATTCTTATATATTATAATACCTATATATATATTTATATATTATAATACCTTCAAATACCTACTCGTTCTAAAACGAGTACCTCGTTCTTTGTAGTAATTTTCAAATATTTATTCCGGGTCTAAGTGTTATAATAATAAAATTCAAATAATGTTTTATTTCAGGCTATACATGGGAAATGTATAATCAAAATTATACCTAAACAATAAGCCCATAGAATATATACCTTATAGACTAACAAATATATTTTATATTTTAAAATTAACTTTTTACATCTTTTGGGGGATTTTGCGAACATTTATCAAACAAACCGATTACAGATTTTGATTAGTAATGTCTTAAAATCTTAATTAGGTTTTTCTGAATAATTGTTTAGGTATAATTAGGTACCTTAATTCCGACGACCTCTGTGGCGCAGAGGGCTAAGGTTCGCCTCGACGCAGGAGGTTGCTGGTTCAATTCCCGCCTCTGAACAAATATTTATACGATCTGCAGATAATTGTTCAGGGTGTTCTAGGTATTTTTCTATGTATAATAAAAAATATCTATCTATGTAATGTATTGTATTAAGTATATTAGTTATCTAGTACCCATAAAACAAGCTCTGAGGCCCAATTCTCTAAAAAAAAATAGTTAAAATAGAGTTCGGATCATGTTTCGATCTTGTGTCGATGTCTTAAATGTCAGAAATGGTATTCTCTTAATTTAAAATACAACACTTTAATGTGATTATATCGAAATGTGACCGAAACTTGAACGATTCAAAGTTTTTTTCGATAATTTTACCTTAAGTAGATGGAGTCTCTCTTTACTCTTTCCAATTATATGTATAACCATCCTACTCTAATGGTAGTCATCGTGAATTGAAAGTAGACTAAAATTGTTATTTATGAGGGAGCAGAATACCAACTTTCTGTTAATTCACAATAAATAAATAAATAAATAAATAATGCTGGACATTTCACACAACATTATCTAGCCCCAAGCTAAGCAGAGCTTGTGTTATGGGTACTAGATAACTGATATACTTAATACAATACATTACATAGATAGATATTTTTTATTATACATAGAAAATACCCAGAACACAATTTAGTCTCGATTTAGTTAACTTTCAGTGTAGTTATAAAATAATTTAGAGAATTGGGCCTCTGCTTAGCTTGGGGCTAGATAATGTTGTGTGAAATGCCCAGCATTTATTTATTTATTTAATTAATTGTACATTCCCATATAGCCCGAAATAAATATATAATGGACTCCTTCATTCAGCCACTTTCGGTGTTTGTACATCAAAGATTGCGTCGATGGCGCGCTAGTGATCGTTGTTAGAAGACGGTTGTACACAGTCGGTCTTAGTACGTAATAACACTCAAAGATCCCACCTATAAGCACCTAGGTGGTATTAATGCTGGCTGAGCAGTGCACCGTTATGTTACGATAGCTTCGCGAGCGGTCAGCGAGACCGCCTGCTTCCGCATTCACCCACTCAGGCGCATCTTCTTAAGGCGAACACAGAGCATTATCATTATATGTATTTTTGGTAATATTTAATTACTAGCTGGTGCCCGCGACTTCGTCTGCGCAGGATTAGTATTTCGAGTAGCTTATATTAGCGTGGCGTAGAAAAGAACTAACATTATGACATTCAAATATCATATAAATAATTTTTGGGTCGCATTTGAAAAATATAACAGCCTGACAATGCTTACACATAAGATATAGATATATACTGTGGTGGACTTTTTTGTAGGACTATTTAAGATAAACATTTCCATCATACATTACATATGTGTAACTAGCGGTTTTGGCAGCGCACGCCAGAATAGCTCGCAGATGGTAGATTTTTTCCTACTTGACACTTATCGTCATATTATGGACAATTCATACAATATCTTTATAAATTATAGCCTATGTGTTATTCTGATGTATATAAGCTATATTATTGTAAAGTTTCATTAAAATCCATTCAGTAGTTTTTACGTGAAAGAGTAACAAACATACATCCATCCATCCATACTCACAAACTTTCGCGTTTATAATATTAGTAGGAGTAGGATAACCTTCGATATTCCTTTATTTAAAAACTCTTTTGTGCTTCTTTGTGTGCCGTGGTATGTTCGGCCTAGAATAGACACCTCCTTCTCCTCCCATGGATGTCGTAAAAGTCTCCTCTACCTGAGTACTCTGCACTATTACTGTGATCACCAATCCGCCTGCTATGCGAAAAAAAGTTCTCCTACTGTTTATATATTAAATTTCTGCGCGTTGTCACCAGTGGGGGACATTGGCACTTTTTTCTCCCAACGTCCCCCAGTGGGGCCAGACAAGTGGGGGACGCTGGGAGTGTACGTTGCGTGCGTTGGGGACTATGGAAAATCCCCTTATTCTATGAGGGAAGCCTCATCCAGTAGTGGATATCTACCGGCTGATGAAGTGACGAAGAGAATTTTACGAATTGTAAGTTTGAATGTTTGTTAATAGATAATTTAATCACGGATTCATAACGGATGACTCGATTTAATGAAATTTACGTTAATTCCCAATGTACCTACTTGGTCGGCTGCACTGGGGGACAGTGGGAAAAAGGCCACTGTCTCCCAATTGAGACAACGCCACAAATTTTTATTTTATATACAGTAGTTTGACTATGATCAGGCCTTTGCTCGCTTTTGGTATTTACTAGTTTAATAACCGAAGAATAAAGCATTTAAAAATTTGAAAAATTAATTCTACAGAAAATTATACAAAATGAATTATAATTATTTAAAAAACATTTCGCGTCCGCTTTATTTCCTGAAACGTCGTACGACTGCAATTCTACAGTTTGTTTTAAAGGGGGGTTATATAAATCCCTAAATTGGGATATCAATGAATTCTAGGCAGAATAAAAAAAACAAATTTTTTAAATAAATTTTGGTGTTTGTGACGTCACGGACGTTTTTCCTCAAACGTCGTTTCTCACTTTAAACACCTTGCATCGCTGCAGTTACAGGCCTCTTAACTAATTTTCCACACTTAAAAGTAAATGATAAAAAACTAATACTTACTTATATAACTTTTATACTTACTTGGTTTGCTGATAAAAACAATCAATAAAAACTGTAACACCACACCTGACCTTAAGTCATCAATTTTGCTGCGCCAGCGCACACCATTCTCCCGCGAACGCTGCGCGGAGCGCACGTACGAATCGAAATTTAAAATAAACGTGAGTGAAATTTATGTGAACGAAATATGTGACGAATTTTTGGTTTGAAAATTTGTTAAAAGTGACATACAGTGTTATACATGAAGAACGTGGATTTTATTGAGGTTCGTATACAATACTCATAATTTAATTTAGAAATACATTTGTTACATTTAGATTTTTCTAATTAGGAAAAAATAACCAAAGTGATTTTTTGGCAGTTGTTAGTCATTTTTATTAAAAATTACATATTGTATACTTTTATTCGTATTTTGTAATAAGTAGGTAGGTACTTTTAAATTACTTAACCACATAGAAAACTCCTAATTTAACTTGATAGACATGTTAAGAGTCTCCTGTCTTTAATTTTAATTAATTTTACGCTCACAACCCACAATACAAAATTATAACAAAGCAAGCAGTTCCATACCGAACTTACTTTCTCCAAGTACCAATAAACTCCGAAGCATTACTTTAACTTTGCGCTAAAACAGCGTAAGCGGAAAATTATTATTTTTTCAGAACGCATTCTACTTCCATTCCTTCTATTCGAATATCGAATATTCTAAATTCGAATTCTGTAACTGTTCTGAGTTCGAATTTTGTAACTGTTCTTAATTCGAATTCTGTAACATTTCGGTATTGTGCGAGTGTGACACTTACCGTTTTGTAATTAAACTTGTTTGGTTTACTCGGACCGCAGGTTTTTTTTCAAGCTAATTTTATGTGACAGTTATCCATCAAAGTTGTGCTGATTCCTATAACATATATATAATACACATATCCAAAACGAGCAATACTTATTTATTTATTTGGACTTATCTCTGGGAAAACGCATATTTCCGAGTTTTCTGAGCTAAGCTTGCTCACCTAAGTAATAAAATATAAATTCACCAGCATGGTGATTCTAAAACGTCGGAAACGTTTCCGATCGGATTCGTTAGTTTTTAATTTCGATGTGGTAAGTAACTAAAACAATTTTCTCTAGTAAAACACAGTAAAAAATAATAAATATTTATATTACTGTGTTTTACTAGAGAAAATTGTTATAAAATTGTTTTAGCTACTTACCACATCGAAATTGAGCTATCTAACCGCCGCGTGCAAACGATCTAAAGATAACTCAACTGATCCAAATCACTACCAGACAGAAGCGTCCTCAATGCGCTGGCTGCATTGCCACGCTAATTAGCAATACTAATGCGTATCGTATCTCATTTCACATTGCGATTAAAAATCCTGATATAACATAACATAACACCCAACAGTCACATACGTAGTCTTGATCCCACACTGGGATACCCTTTGTTGTGGGTATCAGGAACTACAAGTACCATGGTACCATACCACCCAGACCCGGAACAAACATTTGCAAATCATACAAAAAAAATCCCGCAGCGGGAGTCAAACCCGCAAACTCTTGCATCTCAGCCGGCTACTCGCCCGTTGCGCCACAGAGGTCGTCAATACATTTGGTTAAAAATCAAGGCATTGGCAAATTGCAAAAAGGTCCTTAAGTTACAAAAATATTTATAGCAGTACTACCAATGCCTTACATATTTTCAATTTAGTAACATGGTAATAAAAACAAAATTACTTAACCGCATTACAGACTTGTTAAGAAATAGTGCCGCAATGGCGAAATGGTTGATTGTAGTTTTCACATTCGATCGAGCTCTAGTTGTTAAACATGTATGTTACACGTAAAAGTGTCGTGATTGTATTTAATGGCATCTGTCGATATACTCAATTTTGCCAATGTCAAGTAGCATAGATCTATCAAATAATGTCAAGTCGTTAAGTCCTCTGTCAAGTCATGTTCTAGTAAACCGATGGCAGTTTACTAGAATTCCTGGACAATTTCCACCCGTTCGAAAAGACACGCAATACACTAATTTTATTTAAATTCACTACCTTGTGCTTTTTATAAGCTAAACCGGTTAATATGCCAAAAATTACACGATATAACTCAAAAAAAACACTAGAAATTGAAATAAAATAAAAACGGACGACGTCTTCTTTCGAAAGAGTAGCAAAAGTCCAAGTGTCGTGTTGTTTTTTTATTTTAAAACAAACTTTTTTTTTTATTACCGTCCCCTTTATTCCCTAACTCAAAGTCACTCTGTAACTAACGTTTGAAAAGTATAACTTTTCATTTAAAAAACCGAATTCCGCCATTGTATTCGACTAAATATCTGGATGAAAAAATAATAATGAGAAAACCATAGTGGTGAAAGGGTTATTTATGATACTTTCTGAATGCAAATGCTTGGTTTGTTGCTGAAAATATCAAAATCGCCATATGTATGCCAACAATATTTGAGGCATACATATGGCCTCAATTCCTCATGGAATCCATCATCAGAACTGGATTCTGAAAAAATCCAATTTTCCAAATTTCCCAAAATTGGGACCAATCTGGAAGTATCACTATTCAAATAAAAAAATAATTTTCCAAATCGGTTCATAAACGCCGGAGATATGCGGTAACAAACATTAATAAAAAAAATAAAAAAAACATACATCCGAATTGAGAACCTCCTCCTTTTTCTGAAGTCGGTTAAAAACAGCTGTCAATTAATGGTAATTTAACTTGTCAAATGTTAGTCACCGAGTGACTTTCAGCTAGGGAGTAGGGGGGCTGACCAACGATATTTATGTTGAAAATAACTGTGACGTCACTGAGAATGCTTCCTTAAAGAAACCTAAAGAAGGTCCATAAGGTAGGACAAGCTTCCATTTGGTAGATACTGTTATTAATTTATCCTTGAGGACCATTACGTTGACTTCCCAAAATTTTGAATGCTAAAAATGTTAAATTCTCATAAGGTTATGTTTCCATAATGTTGGATTATGATTTCCCAAAATGTTGATTCCCTTAATGAATATTCCCCAATATGTTTAATTGCATTGCCATTTCACAAAATTACAAAAACAACAGCTGTCTTAATTCAAATAAGTATCATATCTCAAAAGTTCATTATTTACTTAATTAACGTTATTTGTCTTGACCATTAATGTGTTAATTATAAACATGGTTTAGCCGTGGTATAGTTAAGCTGTGGTTTAATTAGTTGCAGTTTCTAGTAGACGTAGAGCTTTTTGAGAAAGAATTTTTCCAGGAAAGTGCTACCATCAAATTTATTTTAACAGCCACGCAGTACGAGCACTTTTCTGTGTTGCTATTTAAAAAAGCCGTGAATTTACAGACACATGAGACTTTCATCTTTTCGTCTCAGGATGACGGGCACAGTGCAATGTTACAAAGGGATATAAATACGTGGTCAAGCGTTCGTCAAAATCACGATCACGTGATGTAACATCTCGTATGACGTCCAAACAAATCAAAGTTAGTTAAGTTCATTTAGTCATGAAAAACCATACCAATTTCAAAAACCTGTGAACCTGTATTGTGAGAGACTGGTGCCTGATATAGGTTTATAAAAAACCTGTGTTACAAGTCACCAGGACTCTACTCCACTGAATACATAAGTAAAGATAAAATGAGGTAAGAGAAGCGAACCTTTAAATAAGATAAGTGATAAGAGAAAAGAAGAACCAGGCAATAATCTAAAGATTAAGTTATTTTAAGTTATTGTTAAATGCGAGATTTGTCGTAACGTGTACGAAATTTTTCCGAGATTCTGTCACGTTTTTGATGAAAGAAAGGACATTGAATTATAATGCATATAATATCTATGAATTTATTTAATTAAGTTAATATAATTATTGATTTACATAAAATTCTAACAAATAAATGCTGGACATTTCACGCAACATTATCTAGCCCCAAGCTAAGCAGAGCTTGTGTTATGGGTACTAGATAACTGGTATACTCAATACATTGCATAGATAGATATTTTTTATTATACATAGAAAAAAACCCAGAACACCCTGAACAAATATCTGCAGATTGTACTAATATTTGTTCCGAGGCGGGAATCGAACCCGCAACCTCCTGCGTTACGGGCGAACCTTCGTCCGCCGCGCCACAGAGGTAATCTACGATTAGTAGTTTGTTGTAGGTGCAGCCTTAAATAAATATTTCTCAAATGATGATATTTACCTTTGTTTAATTTCTAAATGAACGCTAATCCGTAGCTAAACCGTGGCTAAGTTACGTTTATAAATAACGGGGTTAAAGTAAGCCGCTTTAGAGTAAGCGAAACTTTCATTTAATTTACTGACAATGCTCTCATTTGACGACCTCTGTGGCGCGGCGGGTGAGTAGCCGACTGTGATGCGAGAGGTTGCTTGTTCGATTCCGGCTGCGGGAGAAATGTTGATCTGCATATATTTGTTCCGGGTCTGGGTGTTATGGTACCATGGTGCTTGTAGTTCCTGCTACCCATTTGCAATTTTCAAGTTATTTCAGATTTCACTTATCTGACTAAGAATGGCGCGGTATCTCATAAATAATTACATAAATTCTTATGTCTCATAAATAAATACAGGGATTAGGTTTCAAGTGAAAGTAGTGAATAGCTGGAATTTAAAATTGACGGCCATTCCCATTCAAACTTAATCAAAATAAATCATCGTCCATCAATGGACGTAGACAGGTTGGTGATGATGAAGATGATGAAGGATTAATTTTGTTTCTATAAAAAAAATGATTGTTACACCCTCATCCATTCCCCACACTGGAACTTTCTCAAGGTTGGTTGGCCAAGACAGATTAACTCTTATTTTTATTTACCAAACCACAAAACTCCATTAAGTGAAATGGGTTGGTCTGACATCAGAGGCCCAATTCACTAACTAAAAAATAGTTAAAATAGAGTTCGGATCATGTTTCGATCTTGTGTCGATGTCTTAAATATCAGAAATGATATTCTCTAAACATAAAATACAACACTGTAATGTGATTATATCGAAATGTGACCGAAACTTGAACGATTCAAAGTTTTTTCGATAATTTTAGCATTGTAGATGGAGTCTCTCTTTACTCTTTGCGATTATATATATAACTATCCTACTCTAATGGTAGTCACCGTGAATTGAAAGTAGACTCAATTGTTATTTATAAGGGAGCAGAATACCAACTTTCTGTCAATTCATAATTCAGTCTCGATTCGGTTAACTTTCAGTGTTGTTTTAAAATAATTTAGAGAATTGGGCCTCAGAGAGTCGACAAAAGTAATATTTTGTTGTTTAATTACCTAATTAAACGTGGCCATGCGTGTTATGAAGGTTGGTCAATGCGAAATGTGAAATCTTGAATATATAAAATGTAAAATAAAGAAAACCTCAGCAGTTGACCTACTAATCGACAATATGCCTCGTCACCATCATCATCATCAGCCTATTGAAGTCCACTGCTGTACATAGGCCTCCCCCTAGAATGCCACGATAAACGGTCTTAAGCCACCTCCATCCACAGACTTCCTTTTGTAATGTTTTTAGTCCATCGAGTGGAAGGCCTTCCTCTACCGCGTCGTCCGGTTTGTGGTCTCCACTCGAGAACCTTTATTCCCTAACGGTTATCAGTTCTGCGAGCTATATATGCTGCCCATTGCCACTTCATTTTGCTAAATCTGGGATATAATGTCGGTGATCTTGATCTTTTACAATCTGCCCACTATCAGAGTATTATTATATTAATACAGTTAAATACTGCTGAAAAAGCAGTTTTTTTTTAGATTTTTATAACTTGGCGAAAGGTCTTCTGTTTTCGAACAAAATGAATTCGAATAATTTGAATTAGGAACATGGTATTTTCATTTTTATAGCTAGCCGCTCGAGCGCCAATTCGAATAATTTAAATTTAGAACAATGGTATTTTCTTCATTTTATCAACGCATAATCTTAATTACAAATTTTATGGGCGCGAATTTAATAAAATCTAATAATGTTATTATAATAAAACTTAAACGGTTATTTTAGCTATAATTTCACCATAACTAGTTGAAAAACTTTGATAATTCAGTTAACTTCAAGAGAGTCACATAATTTTGATTATAAATGATGATAGGCGTCATGTTCTTTATTCAAATTCGTTGATTTTTTTTTAACGAAATCCTATGCATTTTTTTGGCCATGATGATTCAAGATTATTCATAATTCCTTACTCATGCATGTCGATAAGCGGTCAGACAGCGCTCTCAACATAACCTTCTAAAAATCTCCGGACAATATGTCGCAGGAATATAGACGAGACAAGTGGTGTGCTCATCGCCGCCATTGCTTTCCACGACCAACTCGGCTAACGATTTCTTCCAGTAATAACACTCCTAAATAAGCCAGCAGCCAAGACAACATAACATAACACCCAACAGTCACATACGTAGTCCTATCAGGTACTACGAGTACCATCGTACCATAACACCCAGACCTGGACAAATACTTGTAGATCATACAAACATTTGTCTTACAGCGGGAATCGAACCCGCAACCTCTCGCATCTCAGCCGGCTACAAATCTTATACCTACAAACGAAAATTGCCCAGAATGTAAATTTGCCCAGAGCTCCCCAACACAATGAGTCAAGATGTCGCGTGGTCGCTTCCTGCCCAGGGTTCTACAGAGTATATAATAAATACCTGAGGTACTCGTGAACTTGGAATATAAAACTATGGAGATGAAATACTTCAAAATATCCACCACATACCGTTAAGAATAGCCTCTAGGTCTCCTCCCGTGGATGTCGTCTAAGATAATTAGTATACTAATCATGTGTACAAAGTTTTATGGAGTTTGAAGAAATGATAACCAAATTAGAAGCAAACTTCGTTCGTGTGCAAAAGGACGTAAGCGCTCTTTTGCATTTTTTTTTTAATTCATTCATTCATGCAAATAAATAATTCATTCATTCATTCATTAATAATTCATTCATTCATTCATTGCTAAGCTACCGGGAATGACGTATTCACGTCAAAACAGTTGGTCTCTATACTCTTCTTGTGCAACATGGCAACCTATTATGAAAGAAACAGTGTGGTGGAGGGATAACCTTCATAAGAGTAAAGATAAGAAGAGTTGAAGAACAGGGGTGTTATTAAAAAACATGATCTTAGTCTGAGTTTAAACTAGGATCAGTCTAGGCTTAAATATCGACCTTTGGTATATACGACTGTTATTTAAAAGCAGTTGGTTTGTTTTCCAGAAGCAACTTTCGAGCTAGATAGTCCGAGCTTATGCCAAAAATTACATAAACATGGACTATCTCTGGTTTTTCTAAAACCAGGCAGCCCCCTAGTTTAGAAATGGTCTACAAATTAACAGTCAATTGCTTGTTAGAGGTAAGAATTTGGACATCTCAATTGTGATGTGACACAATCCGTCAGTTTCATACTTTGGAAATTTGCGTGTAGCGCGAGAATTGATTTCGGAAAACAAACCATCTGCTTTCGTATTAAAGTCGTATATATACCTAATGTCGATATTTAAGCCTAGACTAGTACGCCTGGACTAAATTTAGATTTAGACCATGTTCTGTAATAAGGCCGTTGAAGTCTCTATTCATTTCTTGGCTCAGGTCGTCGTCCAGCGTTGCATAACCGACCGGTCTCATGGATCGATTTAATAACACCATCACGTCCCCTGCAGCTATACCTATAGTCTGATAGTACTGTAGGGACAGCCTTTTGAATATTGAAATAGGTATGGGCTCTGAGCACTAATAAATTCGCTATCGAATCGCCTGCTAATCAGTCGTAAATGACAAAATTTTATCTAGGTTTCATTCGTCATGAATTCCAAGAATAAAAGCTTTTTTAAAAAGTTACGTCGTCCATTTTTATTTTATTTCAAATTCTAGTGTTTTTTTTGGTACTTAATTTTGGTGGCATTCAAAACAAATCAAATCAAAAGAATTTTGTTCATTGAAATTACAAGGACCATTTTGAATCGTCTTATAAACTAAAATTACTCCTGTTCCAATACGACCAAGCCTAGAAGAATCAGGCAACAAAAACGGCTTGGTTTACATAAATGGTCCGTCTTACCACAGGTGAGAAGCGCCTGTGTGGTGCCTCGGGGCAAGGAGTTGCTGATACATAGTAAATGAGAACTACCTTAGGAAGGTAGTTAAAAGTAAATAAACATCAGCAAAAGTATGTAAGACAGCACTCGCTACGCTTGTTATACTTAACATTCAAGCATTTTAACTAGTGTACTATTTTTTAAACTTTCTCTAACAGATCACTTATTTATTACTAGCTGATCCGTTCGCGACTTCGTCCGCGTAGAAGAAGATAATGCGGCCGCAGTGAAACAAACAAACCTCTACAAACACTAAAAACCCCTACAAACTCCTACAACCTCCTTTAACCTCCTTTAACCCTGTTTTGCAATTTGGGGATCACATTTTAACCTTGAGGTCCTGAAAATATTGAAATCTCAACAACCACACCGTGAATCCACCTTTAAAACGACTGTCAAAATTGAGGAGACTTTCTTCAGAGGTCATAATTAAAAGAAGAAGAAGATATCCATACTTTTTACGTTTTTATTTTTACTTTTTGTAAGTAGGTTTGATAATGTGAGGTAGAGTCTGGCTAATGAAAGTAGAGACTGAAAATGCGCGGCAAATTTAAAAAATCAGCTTGGCATCCCCAAAACTAACATGAAATACCTGGATTAACCTACAAAAGTCAAAATAAATAATTGTAAAGTATCAAATTAGGTTAATCCAGGTATTTCATGTTAGTTTTGGGGATGCCAAGCTGGTTATTTTTTTAATTTGCGGCGCATTTTCAGTCTCTACTTTCATTAGCCAGACTCTATTAACAAATTATTAATCAATGGTTATATCTGTTAATATCATTTAAAAGTAAATAATGTACAAACTGATAAATAGGTTACTTTTCACCTCGACCTTCTGTTCCCTCAGGAGAAAAATATACACTACACCCGTAGTGTGATTGGCTATGGATTTGACGTTCGCAGTTGGTTTGACAAGAAACTAGTGCTAAGGGCACTGGTAACCCTTCCACTGGCAGCTCTTCATTGAATATTTAAATAGGATTCATAGTTTTATTACTGTTTTGATATGTTTATATGTGGTGTCTTATAATGCCTTAGCTTGCGGCTCCACATGCAACCTTCATATTTATCTAATATTTTTCTGACTAATTAAATCTATAAATAATAAAAAAGTTACATAGAACAAAGTTATGCAGAACCTTGAACAGGTTTCGCATTTCCAATCCCCCCCCCCCCCCTCGCTGTGCCTGGAAATAGCCATGGGGATATGGATAATTTTGAGTAACTTTTGAAACTTGAAGATGGCTTAAAACCGACTTCTACAGGCTTTCTGTACAGGCTTTGATGACTATAATGATAAAGCCGCGTGGCCTGATGTCACTCTGCCCCTCGACTGCTAAAATGGAAATTTTCAATATCAGTACTTACCTATTTACCTGGTTCTATTAAATTGTTATTTATATGTTATATCAAGCGTAGAGTGTGCTGTCTTATAAACTTTTGCTGATGTTTATTTACTTTTGACTTTCTACCTTCCTAAGGTTTTTAAATTCTTATTTACTATGTATCAGTAACTCCTTGCACCGAGGCACCACACAGGCGCTTCTCACCTAGTGGTAAGACGGACCATTTATGTAAGCCAAGCCGAGTTTGTTGCCTGATTCTTCTAGGCTTGGTCGCGTTGGAACAGGAGTAATTTTAGTTTATAAGACGATTCAAAATGATCCTTGTGATTTCAATTGAATAAAATTCTTATGATTTGTTTTAATCTGATTTGCTAATGATGTTGATGATGTTAAATTGCAAGCAATATCACAACCACATTTGTTTACTAACACCTCATGACAGAATATGAGCATACCATCACCATGGATATAGTTATATCCTTAGAATAATGACTAAAACACGTTATATCCAAGTCCATCACATTAAGAATTTCATAATGTCATGAATATGCATATATAATGTTATACATATTATGTAGAGCATGTCACGTTTGTGTCAAAGGCATTAAATTAAACACAAAACTGTGAAAGTCACACATAACATTATCATCTCGAATCAGATATTTAATTATTTTTAAACTTTGAAATGTAAATGGCTAGGAAATTAATGAACTTAAATAAAATAAAACAATAAAAACAAAAAAGCCATTTATTCTACAAATATTTCCTTAATGTCATTATTTTGATATCCATGTCATTGATGTATTTTAATTCTTAGTCAGGTAGTAATCGCCCGTTTGGCATAGGCCTCTCCCATTGCTCTCCATGTTTTCCTGTCTCTGGCCTGTCTCATCCAGTCTAGTCCGCTTTCTTTCCTAAATACATCTTCCCAACGTTTCCGTGGTCGTCCTCTACTCCTTTTCTTTTCTCTCGGAATCCACTCCATCACCTTTTTTAACCGACTTCCCAAATATTCTCCATATCTCCGGCGTTTATGAACCGATTTCGAAAATTCTTTTTTTATTTGAATAGATATACCTACTTCCATATTGGTCCCATTTTTTTCAAAATCCAGTTCTGATGATGGAATCCATGAGGAAAAGAGGGAACTCCTTAAATATTGTAGGCATACATATGGCGATTTTAATATTTTCAGCAACAAACCAAGCATTTGCATTTTTTGCATTTGCATTTTTCATTATTTCATCATTTTTTTTTCATCCAAATATTTTGTCGAATAAAATGGCGGAAGTCGGTTTTTTAAATAAAAAGTTATCGTCCACCATGTGTATTCCATCAAATCAAATCAAATCAAAATAATTGTATTCATTGAAATCACAAGGATCATTTTGAATCATCATATAAACTAAAATTACTCCTGTTCCAACGCGACCAAGCCTAGAAGAATCAGGCAACAAACACGGCTTGACTTACATAAATATTCCGTCTTACCACTAGGTGGGAAGCGCTTGTGTGATGCCTCGGTGCAGGGAGTAGCTGATACATAGTAGAGGAAGGCCCTCCACTCGATGGACTAAAGACATTATATATGTCGCAAGAAGTCGGTGGATGGAGGCTTAAGACCGTTCGTCATAGCGTCGTTGTGACGAGGCAATATGTCCAGCCAGTCAAGCAGTGGACTTCTAAAGCCTGATAATGATGATGATAGCCTCATTTTGTTAATTAATTATAGTAGGTACATCCTACTCCTACTATCCTACTAATATTATAAACGCGAAAGTTTGTGAGTATGGATGGATGTTTGTTACTCTTTCACGTAAAAACTACTGAATGGATTTGAGTGAAATTTGGAATGGAGATACTTTACGCATCATCATCATCATCATCATCAATTTTCATCATTATTCACGCGGGTGAAACCGCGGGACGCAATTAGCTATAAATAATTCGCAAAAACATTTCCTAAATTGTTATGTCATGTGAGAACTAATAATAATGGCGCCGACAACCAATAAATTAGATCAACTAAATGCTCTTAGTTTTTGTATAACTATTAATTACAAACCGGTCTTTTAGCCATTTTGTAGAAATATCACCTACTTTTAAGTTAATGTCAAGTTAGATAGCCATCATCATCATTAGCCTATGGAAGTCTGCTGGATGTAGGCCTCAGGCGGATGCTACGCCCATCCCCTGGTGTAATCCCTTAGTCTAGCTTTTACAACATCCTCTTGAGAAGACGGAGGGGTATATTCTTAGGCCGTACACACAACAGGAACACACTACACTGTCATTATTTTTTTAAACTTATTTTATTTTTTATGAGAGTGTGGATTTCTTATACATATTATGAATAAGATTTTTGTTGAAAAATATTTTTCAGGACAAGCTTTCTTGAAATTAGTGACCGGGATCGTAAGCTGATTAAAATGAGCCCAAACATTGCCAGGAGTTCGGTTGGTCCACCATCAGATCATCTCGATGTCACCATAGTATTGTATTGTCATCGAAACATGACAGGTGTGCAAAATTTCAGCTCAACTGGTTGAGTGGAACTGGTTCAAAATTTAGTTTCAAGATTTGACCATAAATACAAACATTGCGGGTGTTATAATAAAAGTTTAAACCTAGTCTAGGCTTAAATATCGACCTTTGGTATATACGACTGTAATACAAAAGCAGATGGTTTGTTTTCCAGAAGCAACTTTCGAGCTAGATATGCCAAAAATGACATAAGCTTGGACTATCTCTGGTTTATCTAAAACCAGGCAGCCCCCTAGTTTAGCAATGGTCTATAAATTGACAGTTGATTGCTTGTTAGAAGTAACAATTTGGACATCTCAATTGTGATGTGACACAATCCGTCAGTTTCATACTTTGGAAATTTGCGTATGTAGCGCGAGAATTGATTTCGGAAAACAAACTATCTTCTTTCGTATTCAAATCGCATATGCCTAATGTCGATATTTAATCCTAGACTAGTACGCCAGGACTAAATTCAGATTTAGACCATGTTCTGTAATAATGCCGTGCAAGTTAAAATAAAAGCTTGTAAAAATATGAAAAACATGTAATTGCTGTCAAATATACTTCCAGATTGGTCCCATTTTTTTCAAAACCCAGTTCTGATGATGGAATCCATGAGGAATTGAGGGAACTCCTCAAATATTGTAGGCATACATTATAGCGATTTTGATATTTTCAGCAACAAACTAAGCATTTGCATTCAGAAAGTATCATAATCCTTTCACCACCATGGTTCTTTCATAAATTTTTTTCATCCAAATATTTAGTCGAATACAATGGCGGAAGTCGGTTTTTAAATGAAAAGTTATTAAGCTTTTAGTAATAATTAAACAACTTCGGTGTACCTACTTGCACTTAATTTTAGATCTTGACATTTTGATCATAAGGTGGATTTCTTCAACCGTATATACCTAACTTGTTAGGTATTTCCTGTTCAATGTTACGTTTGGCTCTAAGCTAGATATTACCTACTTATTTCAAAACCACAAAATATAGTCTGGCAGTTGCCACATCTCGATATTAGCGTTCGATCTCCGGAAGCTGTTACGGTACCTTAACCTAGCAGGTACAACTTAGTAGGTCACCGTTGCAAAGCTTCTCGGTATTTTGAATATTTTGACTTTCATCATCAGTTTAGGCTTTCACTGCTGGATGAAGAACCACTTGGTTAGTTGCAGTATTGGTGCAGACGTCGTTATTTTTATTTTATTTCAATTTCTAGTGTTTTTAACCGTCTTCCCCAAAAAAGAGGTTCTCAATTCGGTTATATTTTTTTTTTTTTTTTTTTTATGTTATCGCATGTCTCCGGTGTTTATGAACCGATTTGGAAAATTCTTTTTTTATTTGAATAGATCTGTAAATATTTATTCCGGGTCTGGCTGTTATAATACCATGGTACTCGTAGTTCCTGATACCCACGACACAGGGAATCCTAATTGGCATCCTGTTGGGTGTTATGTATGTTATCAAAGTAAAAAACAGCCTATATTAATCAAGGATATATTTTGATGTTATATACTTAGGGCCTTATTCATATTCATTTTTTAAACCTATTTTAGTTATAATAACTTTTATCTTGTTCTCTCTGATGTAAAATGTCATAAGTCAAAACAAGACAAAACATATTTTAACTAAAATAGGTTTTAAAATGATTATGAATAAGGGGGTTATAATATATATATTATAGAGTAGATAGATAATATAACTATGAAGATAAACTTTGTGCTGATATACAAAGTATTGTTTGCGGCCATGACTATGGCTTACCTACTCTGTAATTTCCCCCATCATAAATAATAGTGATAACAGTAGGTAATTTCATCTGTATTGTGATTACCTCCCTAGTATAGATTGTGTCTCTAAACCTGCGATAGTGAGGGGTTTTCACCGGCGTTTCAAATCATGCTTTCAGCGTTGAAAATAGATGGCGCTGCTCTGTTACGTAGCTGTCTAGTGTCAGTATAAAGTTAAATGTCAACATCAACAACGTGGATATATTTTCGTTTCGTGGTTTTTTTTTTACACCACGAAATCACTAGCGCACTCTCAAGAAGCAGACACAAACAGAATATCATTATGAATAATTGCCACAGATTAGTTAGATAATAGCTTATTACGCGTACACCACAGATAATACATTTAACAACCTTGTCAGCTACAGTTAAGTCAGCGCCATCTCTCGAACCAATTTGAACTACTTTTTTTTTAAATCGAAGTTGAAAAGCCCTCATTGTATAATGAGAAAGATATTTTTCACCAGGCTAACACCGCGACCGAATACCATCGTTATGGTAATCAGGCCGTGACCAGCATTAATGAGCTTCGCTTTTTGTTGCTAAACATCTTAAATATTTGCTTTGGTTTTTTTACCAACCGAAACTGGGAGATTTTGATGACAATTGCTACTTTCTGTCCAAATAAAAACGGTGTAGACTGGAAACAACCTTTTTTGACAACGTTGAGACTATTTCCAACACCGACAAGAATCTCCGCCAATTCCATAAATAACTTATTCAGATAGCTCATCATAGAAAGTTTCCGTTAAACAGGTAAGGCATCCTAAGTATCTATTTAAGTCTTGGCTTGAATGGTCAAACGAAAGGGCCTTCCGACGCAACTCTTTGGTATTCTTTCTCTGTCGTTTCCACACACTTTCACTGTGAAATTGTTTAATTGACTATAGTCCGCGTTATGGTCATATTATTATGGTTATTACGCTAATGGCTTTGCAGTTTCTGGTACTTAGAATTTACGCCGTGGTTTGTCCACTTTAAGGATAGGCCCCTCTGTTTCCTCCCGTGGATTTAGTTAAAGCCGACTAAACCATTACATCAGGGGATGGGTAATGACCTAAATAATACTCAACACAAATACTGTTATAGCAATCCGTCTGCCAAGCGTGGTGGTTATGGCAAAGCCTCCCATTGCGATCTATGAGGGAGGCTTGTCTAGAGGTGGACGTCTAAAGGCTGTTGATAATGATTATGATGATGACTACAAAATTAAGGAAATGCTTTCACTAACACACTTTTGGTTTTAACTTTTACGCAAAATTTTTGTTCCAAAAACTTTGAATTTCGTAATTTTTTCATAGAAATGCGTAGTTTTGGCGTTACATTGCCAGTAAGATAAATAGTTAGATAAATTACTATGCTAGTTAGATTGGTGAAAATGGACATACTTGCCTTAGGTTCTTGATTCCGGTCAGTCTAACCCAGATAATGAGGTAGAAAAGAAAATCTCTCTGAGGTCTTAACTCAAAACGCTTAAGAGTTTATTTTTTATTCTACTTGGCAAGCAAACAAGCATAGGGCCCACCTGATAGAAAGTAGTAACCATAGCCTATGGACGCCTGCAACACCAGAGGCATTACACGCGCGCTGCTGACCCTGAGACATAGAGATGAAAAGTCTCATGTGCCTGTAATTTCACCGGCACACGTACCCGTCAAAGCGAAATACAGCAATGCGAGCACTACTGCTTGGCGGCAGAAATAGGTACGGTGGTACTACTTCTCCGGACGAACTCTTTCACAACAAGTTCTAACATTATGTAGGTATTTAAACACTAGCCTATGTTTGGAGTTTCAAGGTAATTACATTACAATCAAATTACTAGCTATTGAAGCGTTATTTTTCGTGTGCTTGTTAACATTGTTTAATTGGACGCGTGTTAATGATTTGTGGTCAATTTACACGGATTTGGTAATAGATAACAAGGATTGCGGATTAGAAATCGGATAATATTTTAGCAGTTTTGAGAGGGTCAATGTGCAGTTATAAATGTTGTAATGTCATTAAAATACCATTAGGTCATCGACATCAGCTAGAAGACGTATACTGCCGTACATGGGACTCTAAGAATAAATAACTTAACATAACTAACACCCAACAGTCCATACACAGTCCTGAGGCCCAATTGTCTAAATTATTTTAAAACTACACTGAAAGTTAACCGAATCGAGACTAAATTGTGAATTGACAGAAAGTTGGTATTCTGCTCCCTCATAAATGTCAATTTAGTCTACTTTCAATTCACGGTGACTACCATTAGAGTAGGATAGTTATATATAATTGGAAAGAGTAGATAAAAAAAAACTTAGACTCCATCTACTTAAGCTAAAATTATCGAAAAAACTTTGAATCGTTCAAGTTTCGGTCACATTTCGATATAATAACATTACAGTGTTGTATTTTAAGTTAGGAGAATACCATTTCTGACATTTAAGACATCGACACAAGGTCGAAACATGATCCGAACTCTATTTTAACTATTTTTTAGTTAAAGAATTGGGCCTCTTATGATCAGAGTCTGATCCCACACTAGGATTCCCTGTGTCGTGGGTATCAGGAACTACGAGTACTACGGTACCATAACACCCTGACCCGAAACAAATATTTGTAGATCATACAAACATTTGTCTTGCAGCAGGAATCAAACTCGCACCATTCAGCGGTTGTCACTGTTACTTGCTATTTCCGAGAGCTAATAAAAATAAGAATATGTGGTAAGATTAAAACTTGAAAAGTGAAGAAAAATATCAAGAGGCAATTGCTATAGCATTCCTTCTCGCCTCATTTTGACTTATCAAGT
The DNA here is from genome assembly GCA_951392215.1 of Epirrita christyi. NCBI lineage: Eukaryota > Metazoa > Arthropoda > Insecta > Lepidoptera > Geometridae > Epirrita > Epirrita christyi. Next base: position 1,372,047 of record OX595858.1, on the reverse strand, counting down.
TTATGATTATGTGAAAGTGTTGTGATAGCTTTTGCGTGAGTTGACAACATTCCAGCATTCACAATATAATAAGTTATTGACTACAGAGGCCGTAGTCTGAATGCCTATTCTCCTTATTATTTTAAAACCACACCGAAAGTAGACCGAATCGAGACTAAATTGTGAATCGACTGAATATTAGCACACTGCTCATTCATAACAACAATTTAGTCCTCTTTCGACTCATGGCGATCGTAAATTAGATAACTTAACACCAAACAGTAAAATTACCATCAATTGCTCAAAATTATCATTAAGAACTGTCAATTGATAGTCATTTTACTTGTCAAACGTTAGTCACCGAATGACTTTCGGCTAGGGAATAGGGGGGCTGATCCCACACTAGAGGATTCCCTGTATCGTGGGTATCAGAAACTCGAGTACCATGGTACCACAACATCCAGACCCGTAACAATTTTTAGTATCAATGTATTCTAACTAAAGCCTGCAATTTTTTTTTAACAATTCATTCCTAAAAAAACATTACAATAATAATTAACCTCTGAGCTACAAGTACAACACATGATTATTAAGATGTCAAATACAAATGATTAGGTCATGTAATAATATTAATAAATTCGAGTGTTATTATGGATTAAGAAATTGTAATATTAATGTCGCCCATAAATTCATCTATAGCCTTTCCCAAAGTGGACGATAACGCGCCCTTGTGGGCGCTGCTGGCCTAAAGGGGGGCAGTAAGAGACCCAGAAAAAATGGGAGCGTTGTGTAGACTTGTAGAGGCTTAGGGGGCGATTTGTAATTTCATCAAGCTATAGACAATTATCTAATTTAATTTGAAGTTGTAGTGGTTTTTAAACAGGTGAAAAAATGGGAGCGCTAAAAAATAATTTATTCTCAAAGTGGGCGGGGAATCCCTGATCCCCCCCTATTACCTATGGTGTAACTAATTTTTTTGTTTTTAAATCAAGATTGAAAGGCCCTCATTGGGCTTGTTATCAATTGCCCAAAAGTTTCTCAATCTATTTGTTGTCTCAAGATTGCTTACAAATTGCCCATTACTGCAACATCTTCATTCATCTCCCCAATTTGTTTCAGTTTGTTATTGAATGGGTAACGTAACGCCAATGCTTCATTGTGTGTTAACGATTGCATATTCCATTGTTTAGAACTGCTTTGGTTTATTGTACTATTTGGACATACGTAACTTGTTGGACATCTTCATTATCATGGTGTTTTATACTATGGTATTTTTTATTTGAGGAAATGCTGAATCAATTTAATTTTATTATTTAACGCCCCGCGGTTTCACCCGCGTGAATAATGATGAAAATTGATGATGATGATGATGATGATGAAAAGTAGCCTATGTGTTAATCCAGGGCGTAAAGTATCTCCATTCCAAATTTCACTTAAATCCATTCAGTAGTTTTCACGTGAAGGAGTAACAAACATCCATCCAAACTTTCGCGTTTATAATATTAGTATAGTAGGAAGTAGGATAGGATAGGAAGTAGGATTTTATTCACAAAGTGAGACTGGCAGGTAATTTCGAAATAAAAGTACTTACAAGTGTTTTGCAATCGTTTTCAATAAGTAGCTTTTTTACAGTACTATGAGATCATAGACCTTAGTATGTAGTATATAAATACCTCGATGCTTAATTTCACTTACTAATAACGGAACACCGAACGCTTAAAATACACATACGCATGTCAAATCTGTCAGGTTTTTCATAGAACCTATAATTTTTACATTCCTTACGAAATCCCGTAAAATAAGTCAAAATGGGCCTTCTATGTGTCCCATTCTAGTAGTCAATTCATTTATTTATCTTTTGGCCGATTTAGGCAAACAGGAAATACATATCAATTGATTTAATTAAATAGTTAACACTAATACTTACCTATCGATCCATAATATACAATATTTTATACATTATTACTTAGTTATTACAACACAATATCAAAATCAAAATAAAAGTAAATTAAAATGTCAAACAATCAATCAAAATACACAATTGACAATAAAGTCAAAACATAACTTTTCATTTAAAAAACCGACTTCCGCCATTGTATTCGACTAAATAATTTTGGATGAAAAAAAAATTATGAAAGAACCATAGTGGTGAAAGGATAATGATACTTTCTGAATGCAAATGCTTGGTGTCTTGCTGAAAATATCAAAATTGCCATATGTATGCCTACAATATTTGAGGAGTTTCCTCAATTCCTCATGGATTCCATCATCAGAACTGGATGCTGAAAAAAATGGGACCAATCTGGAAGTATATCTATTCAAATAAAAAAAGAATTTTCCAAATCGGTTCATAAATGCCGGAGATATGCGGTAACAAACATTAAAAAAAAAAAAAAAAATACAACCGAATTGAGAACCTCCTCCTTTTTGGGAAGTCTTTCATAAAAAAAAAATCATCCAAAATTATTTAGTCGAATACAATGGCGGAAGTCGGTTTTTTAAATGAAAAGTTATATAATAACTTTTTGTTAATAAATGATCTTTTACATATGATTTAAAGCTACTATCATTCATATTTCTTATTTCTAGGGGTATCCTATTCTACAGTTTTATTGATGTGCAACAGTAGCTTTTTGATATTTTCGTAAGCCGATTTTTCGAATAACCAAGCGATCCTTATATCTAGTGTTATGGTTATGGGTTTCCCTTACAGTCATTACATTATTAATATTCTCTCTAATATAAATTAAATTTTGGTATATAAATTAGTGGGACACAGAAGGTTCTTTTTTACTTGCAAAAGCCTTCCCCAAGGCCGAAGTGTGACCATCCTAAGAATAGACACCTCCTAACGTGAAGGTCATAAAAGCCGACTAAGGGATTACTCCAGGGGATGGGCAGCAGCATCCATTTGAGTACTTAACACTAATACTGCGATCACCAATCCGCCTGCCAAGCGTTGGTGATTACTTGGGGATGTGGGGGTGGGGAGGCTTTGTCCAGCAGTGGACGTAAACAGGCTGATAAAGAAGCCTTTCCCTAGCCTTTTCTTAGAAAGCGTATTACACTCTTGATGACTATATTAATGATAAAGCCGCGTGGCCTGATGTCGCTCTGCCCCTCGACTGCTAAAATGGAAATTTACAATATCTGTACTTACCTATTTACATGTTTGTATTAGATTATTATTTATAAGTATAACAAGCGTAGCGTGTGCTGTCTTGCATATTTTTGCTGATGTTTATTTACTTTTGACTACCTTCCTAAGGTTTTTTAAGTTCTCATTTACTATGTATCAGCAACTCCTTGCTCCGAGGCACCACAAAGGCGCTTCTCACCTAGTGGTAAGACGGACCATTTATGTAAGCCAAGCCGAGTTTGTTGCCTGATTCTTCTAGGCTTGGTCGCGTTGGAACAGGAGTAATTTAATTTTATATAAGACGATTCAAAATGATCCTTGTGATTTAAATGAATAAAGATAAGATAAAGATAAAAATAAACATCAGTAAGCTCTTTTTGACTTTTTTTTTGACTTCCACTCTGTGAGGACCACGCTATATGATGTTATTATCCTCTTGACTCTTAGCGAGCTCATACCACCATCTTGTTCGTAGTCTTTCACGATGTCTTGTCTTGTCAGGGCACCACTCTGTGGTCAATTAGATCCTAGAAATTAAGAAAAAATTATTCTAACCTCAATCGACTACCTACAAAGCGAAAAATGTGCAAATTTTGTAACGTCCGCAGACCTTGAACGGTCTCACCAGCCATTAACCATTGTACTATGGATGATTAGGAAATGAATAATGTGAATTAAAATGGATGCTCCGGCCTGAAGGTAGACCTCGAAGAATCGAAAGGATATTCATCAACATAAGTAAAGCGAAAAAGTGTTGCAGGTATTTTCGTGACGGTGGCGTCAAATTCAATGCTACCGTAAAGTGAAAGTGACAAAGACTAGTAAAAAAAAATAATTTTGGATTCAAAATAAAGATTAGATTAGATTAGATTTAAAAAATGCTACGTATGTATCATAACTTTTCATTTAAAAAACCGACTTCCGCCATAGTACCTATTCGATTAAATATTTGGATGAAATTTTTTTTATGAAAGAACCATAGTGGTGAAAGGATTATGATACGTTTTGAATGCAAATGCTTGGTTTGTTGCTGAAAATATCAAAATCGCCATATGTATGCCTGCAATATTTGAGGAGTTCCCTCAATTCCTCATGGATCCCATCATCAGAACTGGATTTTCCAACCAATCTAGAAGTATATCTATTCAAATAAAAAAAGAATTTTCCAAATCGGTTCATAAACGCCGGAGATATGCGGTAACAAACATTAAAAAAAAAAAAAAAACTACTCAATTGAGAACATCCTCCTTTTTTGGGAAGACGGTTAAAAAATAATTTTGGATTCAAAATAAAGATTAGATTAGATTAGATTTAAAAAATGCTACATATGTATCAAAACTGTAATTTATGAAAGGCAAGACGGATCATCAAATTAAGCCAAGCCGTGTTTATGGCCTGATTCTTCTAGGCTTGGTCGCGTTGGAACAGGAGTAAGTTTAATTTATAAGCCGATTCAAAATGATCCTTATGTTTTCAGTGAATAACATTCTTTTGATTTGATTCGATTTGATTTATGTGACTGTGCCTGAAAGTACGAGGCGTACGAACGCCTTTCACACTAGTTTTTCACCCTTCGTTAACCTTAATCTAGCACAGAGTCATCAACAAAGAACCAGTGACAAGAATAACGAGCGAATAAGCTCCCAACAAGTTAATTAGATTTTCCAACCGTCCATACACTCGTTAGTTGAGCAAAAATACAATTCTCATGTTGGAAACTTAAAAGATTCGTTTATTTTTAACCGAATTCCCAAAAAGGACGAGGTTCTCAATACGGTTGTATTTTTTTTTTTTTTTTATGTTTGGTACCTCATATCTCCGGCGTTTATGAACCGATTTGGAAAATTCTTATTTTATTTGAATAGATATACTTATATAATAATATACTTCCAGATTGGTCCCATTTTTTCAGAATCCAGTTTTGATCATGGAATCCACGAGGAATTGAGAGAACTCCTCAAATATTGTAGGCATACATATAGCGATTTTGATATTTTCAGAAACAAACGAAGCATTTGCATTCAAAAAGTATCATAATCCTTTCACCACTATAGTTCTTTCGTCATTTTTTTTCATCCAAATATTTAGTCAAATAGGTACAATGACGGAAGTCGGTTTTTTAAATGAAAAGTTATTTATTAAGGCCTTTGAGGAAAATCTCCTCAATGTTGATTTCGATTGCTTCTCTGACAGTTGTCTGAATCTTCAAAATGATTATTTAAATTCACCGGAAAACCTTCAACCCAACCATCGTTATTATATAAATAATCTATAGGCACTCGTTGCGCAATCGTAACGGAATTGGCGTTGCAACGGCCACTAGCCCGTGACGACTTCCGATTGGATTTGTATGACCTTAAGAGATGGACGGTTCAGTAAATAACAAATGAATGAAGGCAAATACGGAGGGTTCCCAACAAGTAAAACCAAACGAGCAACACTATTACTCGTTTGAAAAAAACATATATATTTTTATATTGTTGTAAAAACAATTTGTTACCGTAAATACCTAGATTATGGTAATGTCCGTTTGTTTGTTATTTTGTATTTGCCGACAGTTGCCGTAGATTATGTTTCTTATTTGTTATATTTTTGATTATTTAGTGTTTGATGTGTTATCTTCCGTGACGTCACCAAGTGGTTCTGTCGGAAGACCAGCGTTGGTTGTAACGTGATTTACAACTGGCTTATGCTGAGACAGAGACCATTTTGTGACTCGATGCAAAAATTTGAAAGTTTTTTTTATCTTCAATTTTATATCATGTTTTGTGTTAGAGTTACAAATAAAATATTATCTTATCTTATCTTATCTTATCTTATACGGATTGTCCATAACAAAGACAAGATAATTTTATATTGAATGATATTTTAATATTAAGGTGGAACATTTCGCAAGTGGCGCGAAATTCAAATTTTATTGTGTTTTTTGCAAATTAAAGCTTATTAACACTTCTTGAGATAGCAAACACTAGTTTTGCGGGAATCAGGAGACCTAACACACATGTTTTAATTGAAAGAATCTTTTAAATATCATTAATTCAGCTACGAATGTCAATGAACCAAAATAACACTATACAAATCATTCATTGACATTCGTAGCTAAACTAATGATATTTATGAGTTACTATTAATTAAAACATGTGTGTTAGGTCTCCTGATTCCCGCAAAACATGTGTTCGCTATCTCAAGAAGTTTTGATAAGCTGTAATGTGCAAAAAACACAATAAAATTTGAATTTCGCGCTACTTGCGAAACGTTTCACCTTAAGGCAAAAATGTAGTCTATGCGGACGAAGTCGCGGGCATAGTCTAATGTACCTATTAATGTACATATTAGAGCATCCACGAGATATGTAAATTCTGATCTATACGGAAAATAACTTTTCATTTAAAAAACCGACTTCCGCCATTGTATACGACTATTTGGATGAAAAAAATGATGAAAGAACCATAGTGGTGAAAGGATTATGATACTTTTTGAATGCAAATGCTTGGTTTGTTGCTGAAAATATCAAAATCGCTATATGTATGCCTACAATATTTGAGGAGTTCCCTCAATTCCTCATGGATTCCATCATCAGAACTGGATTCTGAAAAAAATGAGACCAATCTGGAAGTATGTCTATTCAAATAAAAAAAGAATTTTCCAAATCGGTTCATAAACGCCGGAGATATGGGGTAAGTAACAAATATAAAAAAAAAATACAACCGAATTGAGAACCTCCTCCTTTTTGGGAAGTCGGTTAAAAATGTAGTCTATGCGGACGAAGTCGCGGGCATAGTCTAATGTACCTATACAGGCACATATTAGAACATCCACGAGATATGTAAATTCTGATCTATACGGAAAAAAACAGTGATCTACGAAAGTGGAATCCGACGAACGTGACCAAAATCACTAAAACATAAGTTATAGGTGTCGTGGTGTGTTTGGCCTAAGAATAAAACCTCTTCTCCTCTCGTAGACGTAGTAAATGGAATGGACAGCAGCATCTTCTTTAGTACTTAACACTAAACTGTGATCACCAATCCGCCTGCCAAGCGTGGTGATTATGGCAAATACCCTCATTCTATTCAATGGCTTCGGCCAGAAGCGGACGTGAATAGCCCGGTGATGATAATGATGAATTTATAAGTATATAAATTAATAAACCTTAAGAAACACACTACCGGAAGACCACGGACCGTTATGTTGCCCTAGCGCCCGGTCGATACCCGCTGGCGCATACATTTGCAGCTAGTGCTGTACACGTTTTGATTTCAACATCAATTTAATCGATAATAATTGTATTATGTGCATCATGCACTTTCTACCAACTTTATCATCTTCTCTCTAGCCTCAAAGGTTTGCTGGAAGAAAACTATTTTAAGGGTTAGGCTCACCTTTATACCTACATGTCTTTCTTTATTACTTATTTGTATAATATTTTCTGTGTGTGCAATAAAGAATAATTATAAGAATCATTCTTTAAATATATAAGAGCCAATTCAGACTAGCGTTTTATACGCGCGTATGAGCTCGTTTTTGGAAGCGCATGTAGGCGCGTATAGGCGCGCCTATTGTCACACGCTCGACTCGTACGAGCGTTGACGCGCTTCTAAGCTCGTAAGTAACGCAAATAGTAATGTTTCTTCGTCAGAATCCATGTTAATACTGACACGACACCGACACGGTTCGAGCGAACACGCCGAAATATGCCCGTTTACGCAAGTATGGTTTTTAGAAGCGCGTAATGTAGCTCGCGTATAAGCGCGTATGCTGAAACGACCGTATACGCGCAAAAAAATACGCCAGTCTGAAACCGCTCTAAGCCACGCTAAAATTATCACGGTCCCTTTTTATTTCAGTTTATTAGAAAGGGCGTTTGATAATTTTAGTCCACTTAGAATTCCTATAAAGTTCACTTAATTTTTTTTACAACCTATGCGGCGCAGCGGGCGACTAGTCGGCTGAGACGCAAGAAGTTCCCGGTGCGGGACAAATGTTTGCATGATCTGTAAATATTTGTTCCTGGTCTGGGTGCTGTGGTACCATGGTACTCGTAGTTCCTTAATACCCACGACACAAGGAATCCTAGTGGGTTAGGACTATGTATGTGACTGTTGGTTGTTATGTTATGTTGTATTGAATTCCCTAGTAGTCCAATACTAGGGCGCGATTACGTCACTCTGTTGCTATCGATCTCAACGCTCTGTTTCTATTTGAAATGATGTTTTTGCAATAACCTAATTTACGTAAAACTGATAGCAGCAGAGTTTCGAAATCCGCACGCATCTCTTATCGATAGCAACATTTATCGAGCTTTACACCACTCTACTCTCGGATAGCAAGTTGTAATTATTTTTAATGCTCGAATTACTACTTACTCTTCCTAATGTAGGCAAGTTATTTATGATTTACAGATTACAATGGCCTGTATCAGATAACGGGATAGACTTGGAGAATCAAGTAGGGTTGTACACATCTCATGAATAGTATTTTGGCTTGTACTTCATCGGTAGAAACTAGGGATGCGATATTTTAAGTGATATCTTCAATAACTTTTAATTTAAAAAACCGACTTCCGCCATTGTGTTCGACTAAATATTTGAATGAAAAAAAATTATGAAAGAGTGAGTGGTGAAAGGATTACAGTTCTTTCACAATGCAAATGCTTGGTTTGTTGCTGAAAATATCAAAATCGCCATATGTATGCCTACAATATTTGAGGAGTTCCCTCAATTCCTCATGGATTCCATCATCAGAACTGGATTCTGAAAAAAATGGGACCAATCTGGAAGTATATCTATTCAAATAAAAAAAGAATTTTCCAAATCGGTTCATAAACGCCGGAGATATGCGGTATACAAACATAAAAAAAAAAGAAAAAATTATACAACCGAATTGAGAACCTCCTCCTTTTTGTGAAGTCTGTTAAAAAAACAATTGAGAACATCCTCCTTTTTGTGAAGTCGGTTAAAAAGGCCGCAAATCACCGTTTTTCAGGCACTTGTATTGATATCATACAGGTAAGTATAAGAATTTTAGTCATCAATGAGTTTCAATACATAGTGGAAATTGTGGATTATCAGCAATTTTACTGAAGTTTAGTCCCCTCCTTCTCACTCGGTGATATTCAAAATCGAATGCCTGGGTGTTGTATAAGGTGGCATGTTAAGGGTTAATAAGCGTTGGTTATTGCCATGGTGTGTCCGGCCTAAGAAGACCCCCTCCGTCTCCTCCTATAGATGTCGTAACAGCCGACAGGTGCCTGGCCCCATAGAATACAATGGGGGGATTTGCCATAATCACCACGCTTGACCAGGCGGAATGGCGCAGTAGGTGATAAGTACCTAATACCTACTCAGATGCAAAGATTTAAATCTATTTAAATCTTTGCTGAAGTCAAAGTCAAAGTCAAGTCAAAGTCAAAAAGAATTTTATTCATTGAAATCACAAGGATCATTTTGAATCGTCTTATAAACTAAAATTACTCCTGTTCCAACGCGACCAAGCCTAGAAGAATCAGGCAACAACACGGCTTGGCTTACAATAACTTTTCATTTAAAAAACCGACTTCCGCCATAGTTTCCGACTAAATATTTGGATGAAAAAAAAATTATGAAAGAACCGTAGTGGTGAAAGGATTATGATACTTTTTGAATGCAAATGCTTGGTTTGTTGCTGAAAATATCAAAATCGCTATATGTATGCCTACTATATTTGAGGAGTTCCCTCAATTCCTCATGGACCCCATCATCAGAACTGGATTTTGAAAAAACTGGGACCAATCTGGAAGTATATCTATTCAAATAGAAAAATAATTTTCCAAATCGGTTCATAAACGCCGGAGATATGTAACAACTCTAATTTCCTACACACCATCGAAATAACCTTTGAATAGGGCTAAGCAACGGGGCGCAATACTACATACCTGTTAGTACCTATATCAAGTACCTGACAAATTAGTTGATAACGTCCTTTTGACGAAAACCATAGAACTCCAGCGTCGTTCAAATTCCTACAAATGGGAGGTCAACAATGGACGTTACATTGGTTTTTGTTTTATGGAGTACAAGTTTCTAAATTCTTCAGTTTCAGATTTTTTCCTATAGTTGTGACACAAAAGCCACAAGCATACCAAATTTCAGCATTGTGGGATTCCTGGAAGTACCCTTGAATTTTGATTTTTACGTTTTTTATTTTCCCTAATATCTCAAAAACTACTAAGGCTAAATACTTATTAAAAACAGTTTTGAAATGTCCAACCAAATCGCTTTCATTAGACACCGCACTTGATCTTGGACCCCAATATCTCAGCAACACCCTGACCGATATAGCACATAACCTTACCTACAAATTGTACCAATACTATCTACCCCCATACCAAATTTCATGATGATCGGATTAACGGTTTGGATGTTTTCATCGGACAAACATACATCCATACATACAAACGCCGATTCTTCCAACTTGACTCAGAGAACTCGCTTCGCTCGTTCAGTTAAGTTACTAAAGTAATTCGTGACTTCGACTGAGACTTTGACGACTTGACTTAAAATTACTTGACATTTGGCAAAATTGAGGAAAATTTTCGTCACAAAGAAAAGAAAAGTCGTAAAGAAAATAAATAATTAAATAGATAGGTAGTACACTCAGCATCAGAAGACAATGAATTTAAATTTACCTTTTTTTTTTACTGCAGGAGATGATGAAGGTTTTGTACTTATTTCAGTGCTTATCTTTTCTATGGTATTAATAATAACTATTAATAATATTTAATTTTGAAAAAATTTTTAAGTAATGATATTATCATGCATTCTTATCACACCCAGTTTCAATTTCTAATCACGCATTGAAACTTAAACCACGGATCCAATTTCTTAGTACTATACTGTGATCTGATACCACGGTCAGACAGTACCCTATATAACATGATGATATGGAACTTAATGGTGGTGCATGGTATGCAATAATGGCTATGGCTTTCAATTTATGGAAATCACAATGGAATGTGATCTAGGAAGTTGTTAGCAATTGTATACCTACCTGTTACAGTGAACGACCCATTGTTTTGATTTTCCGCTAGTGATTGTTTTGAGGGTCCAATATTATGAAGTAGATTGGAAGACAATGAAGAATTCGTACATAACATTGCTGAAATGCCTGGAATGAACAGCCGGTAGATATCCACTGCAAGATAAGGCATCCCCCATAGCATGCATAGCGTACAGTTCATAGCGTGCGCTGACTTATTATACGTATGTTATACGTATTATATATATATTGTTAGAAGTAGAACTTCTTGTGAAAGAGTTCGTCCGGGGAAGTGCTACCACCGTACCTATTTCTGCCGCCAAGCAGTAGTGCTCGCATTGCTGTGTTTCGGTTTGAAGGGTACGGGTGCCGGTGAAATTACAGGCACATGAGACTTTTCATCTTTATGTCTCAGGGTCGGCAGCGCGCGTGTGATGCCTCTAGTGTTACAGGCGTTCATAGGCTACGGTAACTGCTTTCCATCTGGTGGGCCGTAAGCTTGTCTGTTTGCCAAGTAGCATAAAAAAAATTGAATTTGTTTGGCTGATATTTAATTACCCTATATATTTCAAATCACGAAAATAATTGATAAGTAGCAAAAAGTCCCTAACACTAAATACTTATCTACCTATACACCTAGCTCAAGTTCATCAAAGCAGGGAATTCTCGCTCTTCAAATTCCCGTAGTTCCAGTTATTTTATTTTTATTCCTAATGGTTATTGAACAACATTGCGTAACACCAGATGCAATAAAAAACTGCACTGACAGCCGGACGCCATCTTTAATTACACTTTTTAATCGTTTAATCGCGCGAAACGTACGAAGCCTACCTTCATGCGGGCGTCTTTTCTATAACTTTATTAACCGACTTCCCAAAAAGGAGGAGGTTCTCAATTCGGTTGTATTTTTTTTTTTTTTTTTTTATGTTTGTTACCGCATATCTCCGGCGTTTATGAACCGATTTGGAAAATTCTTTTTTTATTTGAATAGATATACTTCCAGATTGGTCAAAATCCAGTTCTGATGATGTGATCCATGAGGAATTGAGGGAACTCCTCAAATATTGTAGGCATACATATGGCAATTTTGATATTTTCAGCAAGACACCAAGCATTTGCATTCAGAAAGTATAGAAAGTATCATAATCCTTTCACCACTATGGTTCTTTCAAAATTTTTTTTTTCATCCAAAATTATTTAGTCGAATACAATGGCGGAAGTCGGTTTTTTAAATGAAAAGTTATTTGAAGTCGGTTTAAAACTGAACGCCAAGCTTATGTCAGAGGCCCAATTCTCTAAGTTATTTTAAAACTACACTGAAAGTTGACCGAATCGAGACTGAATTGTAAATTGACTGAAAGTTGAATTTCTAGTCCCTCATAAATAACAATTTAGTCTACTTTCAATTCATGGTGACCTCCATTAGAGTAGGATAGTTATATATATAATTGGAAAGAGTAAAGAGAGACTCCATCTACTTATGCTAAAATTAACGAAAAATCTTTGAATCGTTCAAGTTTCGGTCACATTTCGATATAACCACATTACAGTGTTGTATTTTATGTCAGGAGAATACCATTTCTGACATTTAAGACATCGACACAAGATCGAAACATGATCCGAACTCTATTTTAACAATTTTTTAGTTAGTGAATTGGGCCTCTGGTGTCAAGTAAAAACGGTGGAGAGGCGTGCCCTCAGATTAATGAATATTATTCTGAGGGGGCGTGCCGTTTTAGACTAGACCCTAATACTATGAAAACCCTACCCCTCAGAGGCCCAATTCACTAACTAAAAATTAGTTAAAATAGAGTTCGGATCATGTTTCGATCTTGTGTCGATGGTATTAACTTAAAATACAACACTGTAATGTGATTACATCGAAATGTGACCGAAACTTGACCGATTCAAAGTTTTTTCGATAATTTTAGCATTGTATATGGAGTCTCTCTTTACTCTTTGCGATTATATAATATAACTATCCTACTCTAATGTTAGTCACCGTGAATTGAAAGTAGACTAAATTGTTATGTCTGTGGGAGCAGAATACCAACGTTCTGTCAATTCATAATTCAGTCTCGGTTCGGTTAACTTTCAGTGTAGTTTTAAAATAATTTAGAGAATTGGGCCTCAGTCCTCGTCTTAAAAAAAATATCTTTACTGCTGACTGCTAGCATTCAGTTTTGTCTAGGTACTGCAGTCCACAATTACCCAACAACGGAATACGCAAGGAAGGCAACAAAGTAGCTGGTACACGGGCGTAGTCAGGTTTTAGTGGGGGGGGCTTGGGGTTCTAGAAAAAAAAGCAACAAAAAAAACATACGGGTCGAATTGAGAACCTCCTCCTTTTTTTGAAGTCGGTTAAAAATGTAAACGAAATTACATTAATATTTATGTGAAAATTAAAACCACACTGGTGTTTCTTCAAAAAGTATCAGATTTTGTCAACATTTTGAATATTTCGGGGGTGGGGGGGTTGTTTGAACCCCCAAACCCTCCCCCCTGGCTACGCCTATAGCTGGTAGACATGACACGATAATTATTATCTCGTGAGCACCGTTTTATCAAAATTACCGTGAACCGAACACGTTTCAGAAACAGACCATGTAGTGCAGGAGATGGAGAACAAAATTCATTTCTGCATCTTCTGCATCAGACGGTAGAAATTCTCTGGACGAGAGCCTCCCCTAAGAATGAAATGGGAAAATTTGCCATAATCAACACAGGCAGATTGGTTATAGCACCTATCTCCTCCATTTTCTCCTGTGGATGTCTTAAAAGCCGACTAAAAGATTACACCACCCCTCCACCTGAGTCAACATTTATACTGCGATCATCAATCACCCTACCAAGCAGGGGCGGCTTTACCTATAGTGCAGGGGGTTAAGTGCACCCGGGCGCGCCGGCTGTAAGGGGGCGCCTAGAACCGCTCGCGACATATAGAGCCTCCGCTGTAACGCTCCGCACCGAGTGGGCAGTGGCGGCGGCGCTGGCTACTTTATCTACTGGTTTTGTTACTAAAATCACAAAAACTTTGGCTGTTCACATTTCTTAAATACGAAATTTTTGCGGCTCGCTCCGCTCGCCGGTGCCTCGGGTATGTTGCTTTGTCTACTGGTTTTGTTATTTAAACTCGCTCAACTCGCCGGTGAAAAACTTTCCCTTTCCTTGCTTGCCTGAGCGCCATGGGGGATGATTGCATGCGGGCGCTACATATTCTAGAGCCGCTCCTGCTACCAAGCGTGGTGATTATGGCATTTCCCTCCATAGCCTCCATTGTATTTAAGGGGGGAAGTTTTGTCCTGGACTTGATCAAATAGTAGTTTAATTTTACAGAAGAATCTTTTTTATTTTTCTTACAGGCAAAGCAAAAAGGAAGTCGAATTTTCTACAGCAGTGGTGTTGAGAGAATTACTTTCCTCTCTTAGTTGCTTTCAATGTTGCGTGTACGCGTTCATCGTGGTTCCAAAAGGGCTTACAAGAAGACCTTACAGGCAAAGCAAAAAGGAAGTCGAATTTTCTACAGCAGTGGTGTTGAGAGAATTACTTTCCTCTCTTAGTTTGCTTTCAATGTTGCGTGTACGCGTTCATCGTGGTTCCAAATGGGCTTACAAGAAGACCGATTCATCATTCAGAAGACAGGCTTTTCAGCACTGTGGCTTCGTCAAACCTACAAATTCTCATTGCGATCCGAAAGGGCAGGAATTAGAATAGCTCCTTGCCCCAACACTACCTCACTGTGTAGAAACGGACTCCCCATTTGAATTTGATTTGCCATTGTATATAGCGAAGTTGCTCTCAAAACATCGCTTGCGCGATCTAGAACTGATTTAAAAATAAGTTAAAGTAGGACATAATAAATTATATTTTTTACTCAAAATTAATGATTGTCACTTTATATTTTAAATAATGTTGGTATAATGACAAATTATCACAATTAAACTATGTAAATTTTCGAGTTTCATGAGACAGAGAATACAATACGGGTATGGAAGACTAGGATGGCACTATATGAATATGGAATTTATGCGCACACTATCGCCATCTAGTAGGAGGTAGACGCAATACACATTGCGTATTATAAACCTTTAAGAATTTATTGAAGATAGGTCCTAGGTACCTTTTGTACTAGGTAGGTACTATTTGAAATATGCCCATTTTGGGCCTGTTCGTCTCGCCATTGAAACATGGATAAATATAATAATTATACATATTATAAAAATTTATGCATAAATAGATTATTTATAAATGAAACAGACAAGTGCCAGCAAGACTCGTATCTTAAGGGTTCCGACCCATATACTTACAAATAAATAAATGCTGGACATTTCACACAACATTATCTAGCCCCAAGCTAAGCAAAGCTTGTGTTATGGGTACTAGATAACTGATATACAGTTCAATACAGTACATTACATAGATAGATATTTTTTATTATACATAGAAAAATACCCAGAACACCCTGAACAATTAATTACCTGCAGATCGTACAAATATTTGTTCAGAGGCGGGAATCGTACCCGCAACCTCCTGCGTCGCAGTCGAACCTTCACCCGCCGCACCACAGAGGTCGTCAAAAAAATCAAAATCTTTAAGGAAATCGTGAAATAATGTCCAACAAAAAATCAACATCTCCCCTACTGTTTTAAAGCTACGTCAAACAGCTGACTGAAATAAGGTCAGTCGCACACGAGACGGTTCGAGATTATAGTAATTTGCCGGCTGATGTGGAGCGAGCCATGTACAAGTTTATTGTGGTCTGATAATTAAAGAATTATGCCTTTAGGCGATACTTTTATGGCTAAAAATATATATTTGAGTGATGCTTTTTAATATGGCAATACTTACGTTACGTTTGAAGAGCCAAGTTAATTATAGCAATGAAAATAATTAAAAGACGATGAACCAAAAAGCCTACCAAGAGAACAATGGAAAATACAATAGTCATCATCATCATTAGCCTGTAGAAGTCCATAGCTGGACATAGGCCTACCCTTAGAATGCCACAACGAACGGTCTTAAGCCGCCTCCACCCACCAACTTATTGCGATCACAAACTGGATGACGAGGTAGAGGAAGGCAAGGCACTCGATGGACTATAGACATTATAATACAATTATAATATTGAAAAAAATAATTAATATCAAAGTCTAAAATGCAGAACGTCTATTAATATGAAGCAAAACGTCTAAAACCAATGTCTAAAAAAATGTCTATGAAGCAAAACGTCTAAAACCAATGTCTAAAAAAATGTATATGAAGCAAAACGTCTAAAACCAATGTCTAAAAAAATGTCTATGAAGCAAAACGTCTAAAACCAATATCTAAAAAAATGTCTATGAAGCACAACGTCTAAAACCAATGTCTAAAAAAATGTCTATGAAGCAAAACGTCTAAAACCAATGTCTAAAAAAATGTCTATGAAGCAAAACGTCTAAAACCAATGTCTAAAAAAATGTCTATGAAGCAAAACGTCTAAAACCAATGTCTAAAATGCAGAACGTCTAAAATTAATGTCTAAAAAATAAGGTTTTCTTTTTGTTCACATGGTTTTTGGCAGCCGTAAGAGTTATAAGCGCGTTCTAATCTACCAGTAACGACATCTAGTCTCGGGTTGAGTAAACTTTGGAACCATACACAATGCGTGGTTCTAGCGGCGCCGGCGACGCATGTCTGATTTTTTGAAAGTATGATGACATTAAATACCTAAAAGCAACAGCATGCAAGCCACGCAACACTTACATTGCTATGTTAATATGTAGTTTACTGCAGTGACCACAGACAATAGTAAAAGGCGAAATTATAATGATCCAATTGACATGCGCGACAAATTGTTGGATAATACGTGACTTTAGATCTGTTTGATAATCGCCGTGACTTCTCACTTAATTATTATTCACTAGCTGCGCCTCGCGGTTCCGCTCGCATAAGTCTCGATCCGGTGGAAATATCTGAATAAAAGGTAACATTTAAGGCCCAGATAAATAGAACGTACTTCACTGTGACTAAGTCTAAGCCTTACTTTGAAATCGTCCATCTCTCTCTAATACGCTTGTTTTTTTACATGTGTGTGACAGTGACGGGACGATTTCAAAGTAAGTACTTAGTCACAGTGAAGTACGTTTTATTTATCTCGACCTAAGTTCATTTAGAGTAGTAGAAGCTATTTCCATTCCAAATTTCTAACAAATCGCTCCAGCTGTGTTACCGAGTTACGAGTTTAAATGAAGTCGCGTGACTCCTTGAGGGAGCGTTTCAAAGAAATCAATATTCTTACAGTAATATCGCAATATATCTATGAAATATTATTACATACACATAAACACTTGGATAGTTTTATGATAAAAAGTGACGTGCATGGTATTAACACGAGAAATAAACACAAACTAAATATACCAAAATTTCGATTAAAGAAAGTAAGTGGGTCTTTTATGGGGAATTCTGTACGGTTCTATAATAAACTTCCAGAAGGTGCATTTAAACTTCCTATTCGAAGATTTAAATCCTACATAAAGATGAATCTAATTAAGAAAGCGTATTACACTTTTGATGACTATATTAATGATAAAGCCGCGTGGCCTGATGTCGCTCTGCCCCTCGACTGCTAAAATGGAAATTTGCAATATCTGTACTTACCTATTTACATGTTTGTTATGTTTGTGTTGTTGTATGTTGTTGTTGATTATTATTTATAAGTATAACAAGCGTAGCGTGTGCTGTCTTGCATATTTTTGCTGATGTTTATTTACTTTTGACTACCTTCCTAAGGTTTTTAAGTTCTCGTTTACTATGTATCAGCAACTCCTTGCTCCGAGGCACCACACAGGCGCTTCTCACCTAGTGGTAAGACGGACCATTTATGTAAGCCAAGCCGAGTTTGTTGCCTGATTCTTCTAGGCTTGGTCGCGTTGGAACAGGAGTAATTTAATTTTATATAAGACGATTCAAAATGATCCTTGTGATTTCAATGAATAAAGTTCTTTTTGACTTTGACTTTGACTTTGACTCACAAACTTTTGAATTTATAATAATGAGATGAGATTATTAAGACTAGAATTTGCTCGCGGCTCCGCCTGCGTGCCCTAAAATATCTTTATGTTATTCTGATATACTTATATGCTATAATACTGTATAGTTTCATCAAAATCCGTTCTGTAGTTTTTGCGCAAAAGAGTAAAAAATATCCATCCATCCATCCAAACAAACTTTCACATTTATAATATTTATTAGTAGGATAAGAGTTAATGTACTTACCGACTTATCAAATTACTTGTACCTACCTAACACGTACTACTATTTCTGCCGCCAAGCAGTTAGTAGCTCGCAGCTGTGTTCCGGTTTGAAGGGTATGGATGCCGGTGAAATTACAGGCACATGAGACTTTTCATATTTATTTCTCAATGTGAAGGGCGCAGTAGGACGCGTCCTAAGTGGACGTGACTGAGGTATTGCATTTGTTACCGGTAAAAAAAGAATTTATTTTAAGCAATGCTTAATTAAATAAAGTTTATATAAATAAGGGGGTATGTATAAAACTTAGCCTTACTGCGCCATGTTTTGTTGTTTTACAAACAAATAACATGTTATGTTAGAAAATTTGACGCAGCAGACCCGGCTTTAGGCAGGAATATAATTATAAGTACCTAAACATAATAATAATAATAATAAACTTGGCTCATGACACTTGAATTATTGATGCGATGTCAACCATTTTGTTAGAATCTTTTATTTAAATTGACTTGTTCGATAATTATAGATAGATAAATAGATAAACTCCCTACTGTACACCAAATAAAAATACAAAAACAAAGGAAACATTTAAAAAATAAAATAACGTACACTGGGCGTTACCTGGGGTTATCGCTTAAAGCGAGATCTCTTCCAGATAACCTTTGTCAGTTAAGTTTTAGTGTGGGACAAATCTTGAAACTTAATTTTGAACCAGTTCCACTCAACCGATTGAGCTGAAATTTTTCATACAGTCAAATTCAGATGACAATGTAATATTATGGTAACGGTGAGCTGATCTGATGATGGAGAGAACGGAACACCTCGATGATTTATAGTAACATGGCAGTGTTTGGACTTATTAATCAGCTCACGTCAATCTTAAAATACTTAACTAAAATCGTGCGCATCTTGAATAGTACCTAAATAAATATATTTCAGTTCAAGCACTACCAGAACCAAACAATAAAATTAAATCGTACGCGCATGCGTATAAACCTGTATCGGCTAACGGCATTGGCTGACACGCGCCACTGGACGATTCGAAAAAAGAATCAGAACAAGAAACGCTCAGTCATTGTTTGACTCTCGCACGGTTCGGTGCTCCGGCATACTTTTTCATATTTAATTATCGCTCTCACAGCTGCTTTAATTACTTTTTTTATAAATATAAAGAGATTTTTATCAATATGAATGTTGATGGATACAAGAGTAGAGGCAGGCCCAAAAAGAGATGGATGGGCTGTGTGGAAGATGTGTTAGAAAAGGTGTGAGTACTGATTGGAGATAGGGGAGAATGGAAGAACTGAACATGTTTGTGCCGACCTCACTAAAAATTTGCAACCGATATAAAAAGTATCTAGGTCCATCTCTCTACCAAATTTCATCAATATAACATAACTTAACACCCAACAGTCAGATCAGTTCAGCCGCGGCGAATTGAGTTTTAAACAAAGTTCTAAGCATCCAAACTTTCGCATTCATTATTAGTACGATTATGAGAGGCTGCTAGGAAAATGGACGTATAGAAACTACTAAGTAAAGGCTTGACGATAGAAAGGCCACATAATCACATAGTATACCTGACACTTAGGGCATAACGTCGAATACCAATGACATACAATCACAGGGTCTGCGCACACTGAGTGGCAGCGAAACGATAAGCGATAAACGGTTTCAACGTTTTAGTTTTTTACATGAACAATATTCGTAGCTAAACTAATTATATTTATGAGATACTATAAATTAAAACATATGTGTTGGGTCTCATAGTTTTCGCAAAACCTGTTTTTTCACAAGTAGTGTTGATGAGCAGTGATGAGCAATAAACACGAATAAATTTGAATTTCGCGCCACTTGCGAGCCGATCCACCTTGATGACAAGCCAACCCAACCACAAGAGCTCCAACATTCCTGGATGTCGTAAAAGGCGATTAAGGGATGGGTAGGGGATGGCAGCAGCATCCAACTGAGTATATTTTGCCCAACAAAATCGATCTAGAACTCAGTATCTACGGGTTTTACGAGTTAAATATTTTGGAATAAGATTTTTTTTTTATTTTTCATTTATAGTTAAAAACACGATATGTAAAAAAAATCTCGATAGTTTTATTTAATGAAAAATCCTTGTTTCGCACACGTTTTGAATGAGATATAAGGAACCCTACGGTGTTTTAAGATAAATTTTACTACAACAAGTAGATAATAACTGTTTATTCTAATGCTAAAATCAGTTTATAAATAGACTTTATTCTCGTAATCATAATCATAAAACTACATTTTTGTGCGTCGCCCCTTATACAGTTAGGTACTAAAGTGCGTGTATGTACTGACGCGTACCATTTCACATTTCAACAATTCGAGAACTATAAATACGATGCATTCACCATTCGAATACTGACGATAAGGTTTCTAGGAACATGTCAATGAGTGTTGTACAATAATCGATTTTATTCATTTATTCATGTATTCTACACAACTAAAACTATTGATTGCCGTTGAAATTACAGGCACATGAGACTTTTCATCTTTACGTCTCAGGGTCGGCAGCGCGCGTGTGATGCCTCTTGTGTTGCAGGCGTCCATAGGCTACGGTAACTGCTTTCCATCCGGTGCACGGTGCGCCGTATAGTTGCTTGTTTGCCATGTAATATAAAAAAAAGACTATATGGTTTCCAAATCGCACAGACTTGTATGGCAATTTTTTTTTTAAGTTTTCTTGAATCTTTTGATGAAAAAAAAATTATGAAAGAACCATAGTGGTGAAAGGATTATGATACTTTCTGTATGCAAATGCTTGGTGTCTTGCTGAAAATAATATATATATTTTTTTATTTTTTTATTTTTTACATATGTATGCCTACAATATTTGAGGAGTCCCCTCAATTCCTCATGGATCCCATCATCAGAACTGGATTCTGAAAAAAATGGGACCAATCTGGAAGTATATCTATTCATCGGTTCATAAACGCCGGTGATATGAGGTAACAAACATACAAAAAAAAAATACAACCGAATTGAGAACCTCCTCCTTTTTGTGAAGTCGGTTAAAAATTAAATAACTCCTTTCAAGTTGCAAAAGAGTTGGACAGCGCTAATGCTGCTAAAATTATCACCATTGTTGCGATCCCCATTACCATTTCCTACTGTAGTTGGAGGGCGGGTCAGTTTCCTGATTTAATTTGATTTCAATATTTGATCTGAAATTGATTTATTATAAAAATACTTTTACTTACTTAATTGTTCATTAATCATGCATTAACCTATTGAAGTCGGCGTACCTAGCTCGATGTCAATAAGTTAAATGAATAGGTCAAGGCAATTAAATGTATTTTATGCATCTTCATTTAATATTTATCTGTTGTCCCTGACATTTTGGAACGAAAAAGTATTGCAGGATGCCAAGAGTCTCATATCTTTAATTTTGTTAGTAGTAGAATTTCTGGTCAAAGCGTTCGTCCGGGGAAGTCCTACTACCGTACCTATTTCTGCCGCCAAGCAGTAATACTCGCATTGCTGTGTTTCGGTTTGACGGGTACGGGTGAAATTACATGCACATGAGACTTGTCATGTTTATGTCTCATAGGGTCGGCAGCGTGCGTGTGATTCCTCTGGTGTTGCAGGCGTCCATAGGCTACGGTAACTACTTTCCATCTCATGAAAAGTCTCAAGTGCTTGTAATTTCACCGGCACCCATACACTTCAATTTGAAACAGGAATTCAGGAGTAATTTTAGTTTATAAGACTATCAAAATTATCCTTGTGTTTTTTTTATTCTTTTTTTTTTAATGGCATCTGAGGATTTACTCAATTTTGCCAATGTCAAGTTATTGATATAATCAAACAACGTCCAGTCGTCAAAGTCTACTGTCAAGTCATGTTCTAGTAAATTGATGGCAGTTTACTAGAATGTTCCTGGACAATTTCCACCCCTTCGAAAAGACACGCCATACACTTATTTTATTTAAATTCACTACTATGTGCTCTTTATAAGCTACACCGGTTAAAATGCCACCAAAATTACACGATATAACTCAAAAAAACACTAGAAATTGAAATAAAATAAAAAAGGACGACGTCTCCCTTCGAAAGAGCAGAAAAAGTCCCCCTTGTGATTTCAATGAATAAAATTCTTTTTGACTTTGACTTTGACTTTGAAACACAGCAATGCGAGCACTACTGCTTGGCGGCAGAAATAGGTAAGTACCTACGGTGGTAGTACTTCCCCGGACGAACTCTTTGAATTTTAAATTGGAGTAAGGGCAAGAAAATTATTATTTATTTCGTAGGTACCACAATATTATGTTTTTTTTATATTGTATATCTTAATTGTCTCTATAATGGGGAGTGCTCTGAGGAACTATTTGATCTTATACCCGCTTCCAGGTTCTATCATCGCACCTCTCGACATCGGTTGGGAGCTGATCCACACATCATCGATGTGCGGGTATCTCGTACAGCTCGCTTTACGAGATCTTTTCTCCCACATACGTGCAAATTGTGGAATGAGCTCCCTTCTGAGGTTTTTCCGCTTAACTACAATATGCACAGCTTCAAAAAAAACAACGCAACGCATTGGCAATGCCTCAGGTGTTGCAGATGTCAATAGGCGACGGTAACCGCTTACCATCAGGTGGGCCGTATGCCAGTTTGTCGAGACATAACATTAAAAAAAAAAAAAACCATGTATAGATTATAGGAATACGTTTGTATGGAAAAACTACCGGCAGTTTTGAGTTCTAAATAGTAATAGTGTAAATATGTTTTTGAATAACTGGTTTGCAGGTTACATCTGTATTGTAACCGTTTGATATGCAAATAAAATGTTCTGCTCTATAAATAATGGCTTATGCTAATAATGTCACAATTTGTAACCTACTGCAAGAATTATAAAGCGGTGTACACAATGAATGCAATGGTAAAGCATCTTTTGTTCAGAGGTGGAAAACAATTATTACCTCACAAGCTCGCTTTTCCACGCTGTAGTAAGGTAAAAAATTTAGTGTTTCACTCTGCAGCAAAGTTATTTTATGTCTACGAGACACAAAACTTTGAAGCCCTCGCTACGCTTATGATTTTATTTTTGAACCACTCTCTGCTCGTGGTTCAATCCTGTACCGATTTTATCTGTGATATTACACTATAATATAGCATTCTACTGGTGAAAGAACTTTTTAAATAGGATCAGTGGTTTTTTAGTTTATTCATTACAAACAAAAATACAAAAATACAAATCTTTTCTCTATAAACAATGTAGCAATGTAGTGTACATATGTAGTCTGTTCTAGCCCTTAGTTTACAGTTAAGTGTAGTAATTTGCAAATACGCGTCGAACCGATGAGTTTCCATATGGTATGTGGCATTACACATGGCATATGATTGCGTTACAGTTAGACCTTTAATTTTCAGGGTTCCGTATATCCGATGAAAAAACGAAACCCCAAAAGGATCACTCTCGGGTCTTTCTGACTGTATGTACGTCAGTCACAGCCTATTTTGACGAACTCTGTGGCGCGGCGGGCTAAGGTTCGCCTGCGACGCAGGAGGTTGCGGTTTCGATTCCCGCCTTGGAACAAATATTTGTACAATCTGCAGATATTTGTTCAGGGTGTTCTGTATGTATATTCTGGGTATTTTTCTATATATAATAAAAAAATATCTATCTATGTAATGTTATTGTATTAAGTATACATATATCAGTTATCTAGTACCCATAACACAAGCTCTGCTTAGCTTTTTTTAAATAAATAACTAGGATTCCTTATATAAATAAATAAATGCTGGACCTTTTCACACAACATTATCCAGCCCCAAGCTAAGCAGAGCTTGTGTTATGGTTAATAGAAAGATAACTGATATACTTAATACAATACATTACATAGATAGATATTTTTTATTATACAAAGTAAAATACCCAGAACACCCTGAACAAATATCTGCAGATCGTACAAATATTTGTTCCGAGGCGGGAATCGAACCCGCAAGCTCCTGCGTCACAGACGAACCTTCACCCGCCGCGCCCCACAGAGGTCGTCAAATTACACACATAAAATACTGTGAGAAGATCTTATAAATCTTTATTTTCCCATTCAATAAGCAATGTCTTACTTGTGGTCTCCAATCACGTATTCTATAGCTCACTGCCTGCAACCTATGATTGGCACATTCATTGGTATGCAACGCAACGCAACGCAATGCCTCACGACGTGTGAAGGGAGCAATCATTGGGCAGTTTGTTGGTAATAAATAATGTAAGAAATAACGAAGGTTTTATATTCCACAGCATCATATAGTGAGACTGAGAAGCAAGGTTGCGCTTGGCGGCAGAAATAGGTACGATGGTAGTACTTCCCCGGACGAACTGTTTCACAAGAAGTTCTACTAATAACAAATGTTTACATGATCTATAAATATTTGTATTTGGTTGTTGTGGTAGGTACTTATTTGTAGTTCTTTGATGACACCGGGAATTTTAGTGTGGGATTTTGTGTGTGTACAATTGTACATGTTATGTTATTGAACGAGCGAAGCGAGTTGTCTGAGTCAAGTTGGAAGAATCGGCATTTGTATGTATGTGTGTATGTATGTATGTATGTATGTTTGTCCGATGAAAACTTCCAAAACGTTAATCTGATCTTCATGAAATTTGGTATGGGGGTAGATAGTATTGGTACAATTTGTAGGTAAGGTTATGAGCTATATCGGTCAGGGGGTTGCTGAGATATTGGAGTCCAAGAGGGGATAAAAAAAATAAAAGTGAGACAGTCAGATCAAGTGGGGTGTCTAATGAAAGCGCTTTAGCTGGACATTTCAAAAATGTTTTTAATAAGAATTTAAACTTAGTAGTTTCCGAGATATTATGGAAAATAAAAAACGCAAAAATCGAAAATTCTAGGGTACTTCCAGCAGTCCCACAATGCTGAAATTTGGTATGCTTGTGGCTTTTGTGTCACAACTACAGGAAAAAGTCTGAAATTGAAGAAATTAGAAACCTGAACCATAAAAAACAATAACCAATATAACATCCATTGTTGACCCCCCATTCCTAGGAATTTGAATGAAATTAGAGTTTTATGTTTCGTCAAAAGGACGTCATCAATTAATTCGTCAAGTACTTTAAATACTAACAGGTATGTAGTTTTTACGCCCTGTTGCTTAGTCCTATTCAAAGGCTATTTCGATGATGTGTATAATAATTACCTATAGAGGTTACATTTTTTTCTCAGTAAGTAAATGTTTTTAGAAAGCGGTTAGAAGGGTAAGAAAGTAAAATATGCAAAAAATATCTCGAAGATACTTTAAGTTCTCTGGTAATGCTGAAATTTATTATTTAAGTATATTTTGTTCTACGGGGAGAAGTCGAAAATTGAGGATTTTTTCTTTGTAATATCCATTTTTAGAGTAGAATACTTAAATCTTAAAAAATTAGGTAGCAAAACTACAACTAGATGGCACTGCTTAATTAAAAAAACTTTTTTTTTGCTTCACAAAATCTCTTTCATATTAGAGAAATTGACTCGATAGTTTTAGATTTCTGATGGATCATCCATACAAACATACTTACATAGCCGTTAAATACAAAACCCTATCTTCCCCTCTTAAATTAGTCGGGCTGATAAAGGTGTCATCGCGAGGTCTCAGTTCGGGGCGAACCACTAGTATAAAAACTGTATTATTATCGAGTTACTCACTGAGTAATTCGTCACTTGTTCTTTTGTTCTGTCAGCAACTAACTGTTGTCACTATGTTTTAGTTTTCTCAACAGCAGGTATATCTTTTTTGATTTGGTGCATATAAACTAATTTGTGGTTAAGTTTTATGAACCAAACCCGAAACAGTAATACATTTAAAGATATTTTATTATAAAGATATGACAAGAGCGAGCAAGACTCGCGCTCTGATGGTTCCAATTTGTTAATTATTTCGAAATTTTCAGAGACCTTTGCGAGATTCAGGCACTTCTACAAACATGACCATCCTTTTAAGGGGTAAAAAAGTCAAATACCCCTTTTTTCTTTTTTTTGTTAGCAGCCTTTAGGTATCCACTGTTGGACGAGGCCTCCCTCATAAAATATAATGGGGGGAATTGATGCACCTCGGCATAAGCGGATTGATGATCACAGTATCGGTGTTGAATACTCAGGTGGATGCTGCTGCCCATCTTCTTCAAAACCCTTTAGACGCCCATACCCTGGTGTAATCCTTAAGACTTTTACTACATCCACGGGAGGGGAAGGAGCTTATACAAAATTCAGGGACCAATAGGTAGAAAAAAGGTAGGGTAAAATAATTCCCGTGGTACCTTCCAGGGACTATCACAGAGACCATGGGCAACAAAGGGAAGGAGATGTATATTATTAGGCTAGACACCACTGTGCGTCTTATTAGTAACAAATTAATATGCCACGTTGACGCTGTTTCATAACATTTTATATATGGATGTATTTATTACAAAATCGCTCGCATTTTGAATATATAATCATTAATTAATGTTGTCACTGACCTCTTCCTTAAGAGACTTTTCATCACCGATCTTCTGTGTTCCCACTTCATCATCATCATCATCATCAGCCTATAGAAGTCTGCTGGACATAGGCCTCCCCCTTAGAATGCGACGACGAACGGCCTTGAGCTGCCTCCATCTACCGACTTCCTGCGACGTTTATAATGTCTTTAGTCCATCGAGCGATACCGCGTCGTCCTTTGTGGTCGCCACTCGAGAAACTTTATTCCCCAACGGTTCTTTTCTGCGAGCTATATGACCTGCCCATTGCCACTTCAACTTGCTAATTCTGAGAGCTATGTCGGCTTCTACGGATTTCCTCATTTCGGATTCTATCACGTAGTGAAACTCCATAGCTCTCTTTGTAACCCGCTGTGCGACTTATATACGGCCAATAGTTAGTGACCCCGGCTCAATGCCGTAAGTCATCACTGGGCAAAACGCACAGAGGCCCAATTCTCTAACTTAAAAATAGTTAAAATAGAATTCGGATCATGTTTCGATCTTGTTTCGATGTTTTAAATGTCAGAAATGGTATTCTCTTAACATAAAATACAACACTGTAATGTGATTATATCGAAATGTGACCGAAACTTGAACGATTCAAAGTTTTTTCGATAATTTTAGCATTGTAGATGGAGTCTCTCTTTTCTCTTTGCGATTATATATATATATATCTATATAACTATCCTACTCTAATGGTAGTCACCGTGAATTGAAAGTAGACTAAATTGTTATTTATAAGAAGCAGAATACCAACTTTTTGTCAATTCATAATTCAGTCTCGATTCGGTTAACTTTCAGTGTAGTTTTAAAATAATTAAGAGAATTGGGCCTCAGATTATAGGTTCCCACTTCTGTGATCCGACTATAAAATCACAAAGAGAAGCAAGGCATATCCCTTGTGGACCATGTGCGAACGAAATCGCAAGTAAATAAATAAACTAGTACATTTTTATTTGTGGCAGTGTGTCTTTGACATTGTTGCACACCGGTTGATTTTATCTCAATTGTTTTGTTCGTATGATCTTAAATGAAGACATTATTTTAATAACTGTATTTACTTAGTACGTTAATGCCCACTTAGGTACGTGCTAAACAAACAATGTATTTACCTATTTGTAAAATGTTCTTAGAACATGTATAAGATAAAAACTAAGCAATTATCAAGAACGCTTTCTCATGTCTTTCTCTGACCGATATGAGTGAAATTATTGTCTGTTTCTAGCTCTTCTTAATATTACTCTTTTATAAGTATATTTTTTTTTTAAGTCATTAGAATTTGAAAAATCACATGTTGTACCTATAAATTATCGTCAAAAAGCAAATAAATATTTCATTTTGGCTTACACGTAATAATATAATATTTTGTAATTCCTAGCTCAGTTATTTTGTGAACAGTACTGTGGTTCAGTGAAAGTGGATGATTATGATTGTTTCATACGTCGACTAAACCTTGACAAGCAAGAAATTTATATTTTGTCACACATTTTCGTGATTGTAATCTTGCACTTGACTTTTTAGATAAAAATCTACAAAAGATTGTGAATTCTGAAAGGAACGTGCTTTTTAATGTACACTGTCTTCATACAAAAGATTTCAACGCGGTACTTTTAACGTTTTTGTTTTCATTTTCATACATCGGCCGCTCTTTCGAGATTATTCTTCGCGTTGGTTGATTAACGGGCTCAGGAATAAAAACAATAAAAAAAAAGTATTTACATAACATAACACCCAACAGTCACATACGTATTCTTGATCCCACATTAGGACTCCCTGTGTCGTGGGTATCAGGAACTACGAGTACAATGACACCATAACCCCAGACCCGGAACAAATATTTTCAGATCATATAAACATTTGTCCCACAACGGAAATCGAACCCGCAACCTCTTGCATCTCAGCCGGGTACTCGCCCACCGCGCCACGGAGGTCGTCATATAGTGGTCAATGGACCAAAAAATAACCAAACTTTCTCTTGTTCCAGGGTTCCGACCCTCGTGTGGCGACATGCCGGGGGAGGCTTCAGACTCGGAGATGTCAGCTCAATCAAGAGATCAACAAGGAGCTGCGACTCCGAGCTGGAGCAGAGAACCTGTTCAAGGTAAGTCTAATTCTAAGTGGGGGTGTTAAGACCTGCACTGGACGTCCCGCTGTGGGATGTATTGTGCATTGTCCCCCTGTGCTAACCCTACCCCAGCCAGCCCAGCTCCTTAAATTAACGGAGCAGGACTTTATGGCAACACCGTTGAAGTGTGTCCGAAGGCGTCGATGATGGAGAGCAGGATTGAAGTAGCTCCTGCAAATCCACGTCACGTGCTCCACCTTCTGCAAGCAGCCCCGACAAAGCCCGCTGTCAGTGGCCCCAATCTTGTAGGTACAGGTGCAGTGCATGCTTTAGGTCGCAGTGTCCTGCCGGCCTAGACAAACGGTATTCGCTTCGAAGCGTTTCTATTTCTACTGTCGTAATACAATACAATGACCAAGTGACATATCGATAGCTTACGTCAATCTCTTACATTTTTGACTTTTCTACTAGCGTCATCGCTAATAGAATATTACTTTGTCTACGGCCTCTGTTATGATGCCAAGATGAGTATTTAGATATTAATTATATAGACCTTTCTCAATTTTGTTCTCATCAAGTCTCCGGAGCGACTTTTCCTTCCATTTTGTTACCACTTGTATAATGGGATGTGTTTTGAAGAGTTGTTTGATCTGGTGCCAGTGGCTCCCTTCTACCATAGCACACCGCTCGTCGTCAGCAAGGGATTCATCCTCATATTTTGCAGATAATGTTGCCCTGCACCGCGAGGTTCCAGAGGAATTTCCTCCCGCGATCACTTAAGTTGTCCAATGGTCCTAACGAGGTTTTTGCTAATGACTGATGGGTTCTTCAAAAAGGGCGTTGGGTCGCGTGATGCCTCTAGTGTTGAAGGCGTCCATAGGCTACGGTAACTACTTTCCATCAGGTGGGCCGTATGCTTGACTAACCAACTCGTGCAACTTATTAAAACTATAAATTTTCATTTAAAAAAACCGACTTCCGCCATTGTATTCGACTAAATCTATACATAAAACTATTTCTTAGCATGTTATGAAAAAAAATTATGAAAGAACCATAGTGGTGAAAGGGTTATGATACTTTCTGAATGCAAATGCTTGATTTGTTGCTGAAAATATAAAATCGCTATATGTATGCCTACAATATTTGATGAGTTCCCTCAATTCCTCATGGATTCCATCAGAACTGGATTCTGAAAAAAATGGGACCAATCTGGAAGTATCAAATAAAAAAGAATTTTCCAAATCGGTTTATAAACGACGGAGATATGAGGCACCAAACATAAAAAAAAAATTGAGAGCCTTCTTCTTTTTGTGAAGTCGGTTAATTATAAAACTATATTCACGCGTTGTTGCTACTTAGAGAAGGAATGTGAATGTGGGAACCTGTCTATAAATTATTATCACATGCCCGCCTGTCACCACAAAACCAATCGCAGACACCTACACGTAATAGATTACATTACATGAGCTAGCGGACTGTCGGGGAATGAATTACAACATTATTTGGGTAGATTAGTAAAATGATAACATGCCTGAATGATCGCTGTACTTTCTATTTCAACAAGTTAGGATGATTGGGGTTATGTAATCAGGGGTGCGTTTTTTAAGTGTCACTGAGTGCCTAAATGTCATCAAAAATGCCGCAAATCACCGTTTTTTCAGGAGATGTACTAAGATAAGATAAGATAAATCATTTATTACCAGAAAATACAGTACAGTAATTTACATGGAACAAATAAGGAAAAATTTAGTAAAATTATGTATTTCTATAAATAACAGAAACTATGGCCCCCACACTAGGCTCTAAGCCCGTGTCGTGGGTGCCCAAAGCGATTAACAAAAATTAAAGAAATTACTGGGGTATCCATGAGAAATTGGAAAAAAAGATTCACAAAAACGTACATATATACCTAGAAATAAGAAAAAGAAAAGAATAATATGAATAATAACATGTTAAATCCTTGCATATTTGTGTGTGAGGGCGAAGGTGTACTAGAGGTACTAAAGGAGACTTGGAGGAGGATGGACTTTCTGTTCAGAGTTCGGCGAGGCAACATGGCTGCGGAGTTTTTGTAGTAGTGTGTCTTTGTTGTTCTAGCACGCAGTTAGCCTACTGTTTCCTGAGGATGCTTCGTTGAGAGGCGAAACACGTGTCGAATTCTTTCAAGAGTTTTCCTTGGAAAAAAGCGGAATTGTTACTATATATTTGTTCGTCTATTTTATATTGTAGAGGAGGCACTTGTATTGATATCATTGGTATAAGAAGTTTAGTCATCAACGAGTTTCAATAGGTATTATAGACATTTGGAAATCGGGTGCTATCGGCAATTTTACTGACGTTTAGTCATTCAATGAGTTTCAAAAATCGCACCCCAGTGTCTTGTTTTATTCACCCAAAATGTCAGATGACATTTAAATCCAATCAAAACAGAAAAGACAACCATATACAATGATACACAACATGCACCCACACACATACACACACACACACACACACACACAAACACACTCATATTTATATTAGTTAGCATTTTTATTTTTATTTAATATTATGTACGTGTACATTAACATCATGTTTATTTTTATTATTGTGACCCCACTCCCTCCCTTGGCAAGACCGAAAAACAGCGTCTGGTTCTCGGACTAGGCCGTAAAAGCTGAGTCGTTGCATTTTCACCAAACAGGAAAATTTAAATTAAATAACTCCTTTACAGTACCTGGCTATACCTATAAGACTTTCTCTGCTCACTGACTAAATAACCAAACGAATTGCAAAAGATTGTTAACCATATCGCAATCGAGGAAAACTTGAGAATAAGCTAAAAGCATACTAAATACTTGCAATATAGGAAGAGACATCAGTAAATACTTAAGTTCTACTTACCTAACTGATGATACATCCATTAGAATTACTTGAGACAGCGCAGTAGTTGTAATTGTACAGAAATTGCTTGACATGTCTTACGTCTGTGCAAATTGTGATATTGATATTATAATGAATGTAGTTTTTTGTAAACGACTTCAAAAAAGGAGAAGGTTTTCAAACCTTAAACGACTTCAAAACAGGGGGTTCTCAATTCGACTGTTTGTTTTTGTACGTTTGTTACGCGATTACTCCATCAATTATGCATTGATTTAGATAATTCTTTTTTATTTGGTAGGTCATAATTTTAGAGGTGGTTCCATATAAATTTCATCAAAATTGATTCAGCACTTTTTGAAAGTAGTCGATCTTTGTCTTTTTAACCGACTTCACAAAAAGGTTCTCAATTCGGCTGTTTTTTTTTTTTTTTTTATGTCTGTTACCTCATATCTCCGGCGTTTATGAACCGATTTGGAAAATTCTTTTTTTATTTGATTATGTCCAGATTGGTCCCATTTTTTTCAGAATCCAGTTCTGATGATGGAATCCATGAGGAATTGAGGGAACTCCTCAAATATTGTATACATATGGCGATTTTGATATTTTCAGCAACAAACCAAGCATTTGCATTCAAAAAGTATCATAATCCTTTCACCACTAATGGTTCTTTCATAATTTTTTTTTCATCCAAATATTTAGTCGAATACAATGGCGGAAGTCGGTTTTTTAAATTAAAAGTTATTTTTTTAAAACATCATTATCAATGTATCGAAGTAGAAGCTTCATTTTTTTACGCCACTATAAGGTCACAGAACTAAGGTTTAAGAACTAAAAAAACACATATTTATATTTGGCATAAATTTCAAGTTAATCCCTGAGAAAAAGGGTCTTGACAGGCATACAGACAGACAGACGGACAAAAAGTGATCCTATAGGTCCTGTTTTTTTTAATTGAGCTAGGTATGTACGGAACCCAGTGAACAACTCAGTGAACGATGAGTGAATGGAAGTAGAAATCCTAGAAACCAAAATTATCCAAACTGTAGGACAAACTACAGAACAATACAAGACTATTATTAGAATAAAGTTTTCTCAGAATTCCCACACTGAAGGTCAGAGTTCAGAGACCGTAAGAAAGGGTGTCACGGTCCGGTACCCAGGTCTGAGGCCTTACCATGAGCTGTTATAGCGATTCAGTTCAAAAACTATTCAGTACAAAATATCGGTTCGTCGTTGACATCCGTCATCATTGAATAACTTTAATCGCAGAAGTCTATAGACCTTCTGCTACTGTGCCTTTAAATATAGCTGCGGACATCACGGAACCGATATTTTGTACTGAATAGTTTTTGAACTGAGTCGCTATAAGAGCTCATGGTAAAGCCTCTAATTGTATTGTCTTTGTACAGTCAGCAAATAAAACATGAAACAGAATTGTAGCTTCAGATTGGGGGTATTGTTATTGGACCGAGAAGCTTGGTTTGACCTTGTCCTGCAGTGGATATCTACCGGCTGATGAAAAAAAGAAATTTATTATCAATGAGTCCCTTTTTGCAGCTGAGTGTACCGACAAAATAAAGACACGGTCAACGCTCTGATGATTCCCTATTGTTCGTTAGTTAGTGCGTGAATCACTCGCACTTTGAGTTGTAAAATGTTTGTCTTATCAACACCTGCCTAACTTAAGAGGTCCTTGGTAACGAAGTTCTTCTAATTGGGCTATTATTTCTTCAAACTCCATGAAACTTTGTTCCTATACAATGATCAGTACACTAATATCAAGAACCGTGGTGCGTCAACTTGCTAATGATATAAAAAAAAAGTAGTAAGTTCAAATTGGTGCGATAGATGGCGCTTCCTCAACTCTAGCTGCCAAGATTGTCAAATGTATTATCTGTGGTGTACTTGTACTTAAGCTATTATCTAACTAGTCTGTGGCTATTAGACATGATTTCTGTTTGTGTTTGCTTCTTGAGTGTGCGCTAAAGATTTCGTGGTGTTTTTAGAAGTACCTAGGCAAAACTAAATACCATGAAACGAAAATTATATCCTACGTTGTTGATGTTGACATAATTAACTTTATTTCGACACATGACACCTAGGTACAGTACAGAGCAGCGCCATCTATTGTCAATGCTGATAGCATGATTTGAAACAGCCGTGAAAACTCCTCATTCTGAGAGCTATTTTAATTTTATGGTCAAGTAAAGCTTCTAAAATCAAGGAAGTAAAGACATGTCTTTTCTTTTTTCAGGCCACAACGAACAGGAAGCTCCGGGAGACGGTGGCCTTGGAGCTGAGCTTCGTCAACTCCAACCTGCAATTGCTGAAAGAGCAGTTAGCTGAGCTGAACTCCTCAGTGGAACTGTACCAGAACGATAGGTAAGATTATTTCAAGGGGTACCTAATGCTCAAGTATTTCCCTCTGGCCACGTGGTCCTACAGCCTTTGTCCTACCGATCGGACCACATGAACTGTTTTTTCCGGTTGGTTCGTTTAACTAATCGGACTATAGAAACTGACGTTTTCATAGACCACGTAGTCCCACTAATCGGATCACGAGAACTTTTGATTTTCTGTTGGTTCGATTAACTAATCGGACTATAGAAACTGACGTTTTCTTAGACCATGTAGTACCGCTAATCGGATCACGCATTCTAGTCATGAGTAATGCGACTAATGCATCTTTGGGCAGATTATCCGAACTACAAATTGTTTAGAAGGGTAGCACTCCAAAATAAATCAGTTGGTTGGGAGAAGGAATCCAAAGTTGAGCATTCTCAATATTTTGAAAAAAGATTAGGACTTTTATATGATCAAAATGAAATACGTAATAATACCTCTTAGAAATACGACGAAAAGAAGTGATTCGACGTGATGAATTTATCTCAAATCCTAACACTGCTCATTAATTTTGATATGGAAGTTGGATTCTTTTTGGAAAGATTAGCGTGGAAAGACTCGCTTTTTAAAATGTAACGTTGGAGCACACATCTGTAGTATCTATATATTTAGAATGTAATTATTTTTAATTTGAGTTTGAATTATTTTGTGGAGTCGTGACCCTTGATTAATGTCCAATAAATATTTTTCCTGATCTATATCGTCGTATGTAACGTTTCATACTAATAAAAGAGGTACTTAGGATCAAAGGTATATTAATGAGATTCTGTTAAATAAAAATAATATTGTAAATAATATAGGATACATTTTGATGTATATATTAGAAAATTATTAACTTTTGAGAGGTGAGAAATTGAGCACCATTAAAAATTAGTTCATGTGGTCCGATTCGTAGGACGAAGCGGAATTACAATTCCTTGTAATCCGATTAATCGAACTAATAGGAAAAAAAAGTTCATGTGGTCCGATCGGCAGGACGAAGCGGAATTACAAATCCTTATAATCCGATTAATCGAACTAATAGGAAAAAAAAGTTAATGTGGTCCGATCGGTAGGACAAATGCAGTAGGACCACGTGGCCAGAGGGAAGTATTTTACCGCTATGTCAAGTCATTATCAACTTCACTATAAATACATTTTGTTTAACAAGAATAGTATATTGTTATACTTACACACAAGAATAGTATATTGTTATACAAGGGCCGTAAGCGTAAGTAGGTAAGTAATTGATTGCTTACACCCATAGACATACACTAAGGACACGGCGGACGCTCGCTAGATAACCGCCAAATAAACCGGTGTCAAAATTCAGTTGACTGACACCACGATAATCAGTCGGGACGTACACCGCGCGCGATCGTTTCGGCCACAAAATGCCGTATTGAGTGGTGAAAGGCTGCAGAAACAACTTTGCAAAGTGTAGCTTAAAAAAATATGGCATTTCTTATCATCGATATGGCAAAATTTTGTATGTTGAACTTTCCC
This sequence comes from Epirrita christyi, assembly GCA_951392215.1. NCBI lineage: Eukaryota > Metazoa > Arthropoda > Insecta > Lepidoptera > Geometridae > Epirrita > Epirrita christyi. The sequence continues at coordinate 1,336,365 of OX595858.1, read as the reverse complement.
TAATTATAGAAAACAATTTTATTTCCTTGGCAAATTGCTCTCCAATTCAACAAAGAGACGCCATACAAGCAAAACGCTATAACTTTGTAAGGATGTTAATTGATACGCGTGCGAGTTTCTTGGTTGTAAATAACCGGACTCCCAATAAGCAAGAAGGTTATGGCATTCGGGCTTTTGTGTTCATTTCAACGTAGTTATAATGTAATCCGAGAGATGGCGCTGATTTTTCCCTAAGGACACATTGCTTTATTGTTTTTTCTGTCAAGCTTATCTTTACTATAAATCTATGCTTACACCCGAGAATAACACAACTTTTCATCACAAATGTGAGGAAATTCAAAAAGTGAATTTTCATCTGCGTTTCCTGTCTTGTTTTTTTTTCACAACCGGTCTGTGTCCCAAGGAGTTTTTATACTACGTGTCCTATTAATCCTATTTTTAAATAGAAATAAGGATATGCCATGGAGATTGCATATCATTGCTGCATACTATTATGAATGTAACGAGCCTTGTTCTATTTTCTAATGTACTTATGGCCAAAAGGACGTACATACGGAGTAGTTTTCGAGCTAACTGCTATGACCTACTTTCAGGGCGTGAGTGATTAAAAAGACATTTAAGATTAGAAATCATAATTAGTAAAATTTTCACGTGAGCACGCAGAAGACTATTATCTCATTAATATATTTAAATAAACTGGTTTAACGGATCAAGTTCATCAAATTGATGTCTATTTCGTAATCAATCTTCCTATAAATATTTAATGATGTATTTTACCAATATTAGCTTTAATGAACGGGCTTGTCGATTTTTTTGCATTATTATTGGATTCACCTTGATTTTAGTTGAATTTATCAAAACTAGCAGACTCGGTTTGGTATGGATATCTAAATATAACTAGATCTTGATAGACCCAAACGAACATCTACCACGTACCACGGCCATCCATCGAATGGCATAATGGCAAATTGAAAATGTATTTCGTGTTTTTACACATTTTTTGTAGAAAACGATCAAGTGGCTACATTCATTTAAATCATTTTTTTTACTTTACTTTTTGTTTTTTTTGGTGTTTTATTTCTCGGAAATAGCTGTAGGTATACCGTAGATTATGGAAAATATTTATAACCTCTATTTTGGTAAATATCGTAAAAAAAATAAATTTATACAAAATCTAGAATTAAATTTAGAACAAGCCCACATACTTTTATTTAACATGAAGTGTTATTTTTTTTGATCTAAATATTGTTAGAATTAAGATAAAATTCGGAAAGTACGTGTCTTTTGAAAACACTTCTTTTCAAGCGTTTTCGCATTATATTCTGTACCGATATTTACAAAATTAAATACAGGATGTTGATGGACACACGTCATGTTTACGAAAATCACATTGCCGGATATTAATCTGATATCTGTAGTTATACAATCCAATTTTGGAATGTACCTATAGAAAGGTAGATTTTCAACTGGAATATTGGCTTTAAATAAATGCAAATAATTGTTCAGGATCTTGGTCAGAGTTACCTCTATAAACGGCGAATGTATTTATACAGTTTGTCTTTTAAACTAGGACAGTATGCAGAAATTCGAAATCATTTTAGATGCAGAGAAACTGTATTGGGTACCATTAGTTTTTTTTATGGAAATAATTTTAATATAGTTAAATTTTTGGTCAACTGTAAGTTCTCCATAAAAAATAAAATATTTTTTTCTTTGATTTTAAATCAGCTTAGTTTCTTATAAGTATAATTTCATTGCATGGAAATAAAAAAATCGAGACAGCAGAAGTTGGTAAAATTTTACCAATACCTACTAATGCGAGAGTATTCAATTCCAATCAAATCAAAAGTAATTTTATTCATTGAAATCACAAGGATAATTTTGAATCATCTTATAACTATAGAATTAACATTACGATTATTTAACTTATCTTTCTTATCTTTAACTTATACCTAGTAAAACTAACGACATCAACGAAACCCAGACCTGTAGTTAGAAAGTTAATCTAGAGCCATTTATTAATAAAAACAATGAATAAATCATTACTTGTTTAAAGCTCAGTAAAAGTAATAACAGCTTTAGTTGTGTAATTCATCTGCATACCTACTGGTTCTCATACAGGTTTCTTTACTAAGAAGGCATGTTTGCTCTTGATATTTGGAGTAGACGGCTGAGATGCGAGAGGTTGCGGGTACGATTACCGCCGCGGGACAAATGTTTGTATGATCTACAAATAATTGTTCCGGGTTATTATGGTACTCGTAGTTCCTGATACCCACGACACAGGGAATCCTAGTGATCATGACTACGTATACATACAGTACGTGACTTTTGGGTGTTATGTTATTGCACATAAAATAATAATAATAATAAATGCTGAACATTCCACACAACATTATCTATCCCCAAGCTAAGCAGAGCTTGTGTTGTGGCAACTACACTCGAGAGCAATGAATCCGGGTCACTTAAAGAATGTTAAAAATCTCGGAAACTAAAAATGATAGATTAATGCAATAAATTGTATTTAATAGACAATGTAATACTCCTTAAATGAAGGTAAAAAAAATATGAGTCACCATACATTTTATTAACACAAAATTAAATAAAGAAAAAAACTGCTGATCTCTCCTTAAAACAAAAATAGGAAACATGAAATTTTTGAACTTTATTACGATTTTCTTGAATTTTAATACTTCGTATTGCCTCCTCGTGCTTCCATTACTGCGTTTACGCAGAAAAAAAACAACAAAAAAACAGAAATCAAACAATGATAAATGACAGATTACAAACAAAAGCAAAACCAAATGCTGTAATTTCGTAGTTCCATCTTCGAAAGTGGCCCTTTTTCAAATTTGATTTTTTTATGATATAACTTTACAATAACTAAGAAGTTTTAATACCTTCATTTAAGGAGTATTACATTGTCTATTAAATACAATTTATTGCATTAACCTAGCATTTTTAGTTTCCGAGATTTTTAGGATTCTTTAAGTGACCCGGATTCATTGCTCTCGAGTGTAGATAACTGATATACTTAATACAATACATTACATAGAAAGATATTTTTTTATTATACATAGAATATACCCAGAACACCCGGAACAATTATCTGCAGATTGCACAAATATTTGTTCCAAGGCGGGAATCGAACCCGCAACTTCCTGCGTCGCTGGCAAACCTTCGCCCGCCGCGCCACAGAGGTCGTCAAAATAAAAGTAGTGCAAAGGTAAATTGAATGCTAAAAGCAGTCTCTTCCAGATGACCTTGGTGTTTTCCTGATGATGATGATGATCTATCTTCGTAAAGAAAGGCTGTCACACTATTAAAAACATACCTATGCAAAGATATAAATCATTGTAACAACGTTTATAAAATCTATTTGAAAGATACCCAACCTATCCTGGGCCTATTACGAGTTTTGCATTGCAACAATCACTTTGCGAATCGTGAACTTTTACTGTGACTTACATAGCAACTATTCATCATTCTGTACCGCGCAGTCGATAACAACAGCACAGATTCATAAATAGTTACTACGTAAGGCACATTGAATGCTCTCATCCAAAACTCTTAATAGGCCTTCAGTCCGATGAAGCGATAGCGATCTAAATATTTAACAGCGTAATTAAGAATTAGCATAAACATAGGAACTGCTGTGTTTATGCTAATAGTAATGACAAGTTTAAATTATACTGAGCAGACATCGCTCTAGGACAGGGGTTCCCAAACTTATTTTCTCTACTGCCCACTTTGAGAGTAAATTATTTTTTAACGTCCCTATTTTTTCAACCGCTTAAAACCCACTATAACTTCAAATAAAATTAATTATTGTGAGCTATATTAGCGGAGAGTTAAACGTTCATTCTAAACGAGACTTTTACTATAACCTGCAAGAGTTAACTTGAGATCTGAGAGCAGTAGTACAGAACGGCGCTCAGCAGGTCTAAAAAGGCCACTATATATCAATCATAATACGAGTCATATAAAGGAATTGCTAAGGATCTGTTTGCTAAATAATAATAATCTAATCTAATTGCTCAATGTGGCAAATTCATCTGGTAGCAATTCATTTTCCGAATTCTCAGCAGATCCTTAGCAATTCCTTTATATGACTCGTATTACGTTCGACGCTATCTTTCAAAAATAATTTAAAAACATGGCTTGTGGATCAGACAATTTATCAATTTCAGGATTTATTTAGAATGAATATGAATTAATTATTTGACATTATTATTAGTTTAAAACTGATTATTATTTTTTACCTATACCTACTTACTTATGAATATGTTTAATGACCTGTAACCGTTTTCGTTATCAATAAATCACTATCACTATCACTATCACTATCACTATCACTATTATGATTCATATAATGTGGCCTTTTTAGACCTGCAGGTCTCAAGTTAACTCTTACGGGCTACACCTGCCAATGAGAATGATTATTGAAACTTTATAGTATATACTTTGTAGTCTAAGAGCCCTCCTAGCTATATGAAATTACAAATCGCCCTCTAAGCCTCTACAAGTCTATATACACAACGCACCCATTTTTTTCTAGGTCTCTTACCGCCCCCCTTTAGGCCTGCAGCGCCCACAAGGGGGCGTTATCGCCCACTTTGGGAAAGGCTGCTCTAGAATTATAGTCGGATCACATCATCATCATCACCTGCCTTTAGACATCCAATGCAAGACGAGACCTCTTCAAATACTACAAGCTACAGTCGGTGATCTTAGTGATCAACGATTACCATAGCCAAAACTAACACGGCTCTTTAAATAGTAGTAATAATAATGTTTATTTCGATTTACTCCATATTCTGTAAGTCCTAAACTGAACTTAATATAATAATTACATTAATAAAATAAGTAATTACAAATATAATATTCACAATTAACACATAGACGAATATATTACAATAATAATAATAATAAAGTTTTATTTCAGGCTACATGGGAAATGTATAATAAAACTAGCTGGTGCCCGCGACGTCGTCTGCGCAGGATTAGTATTTCGAGTAGCTTATATTAGCGTGGCGTAGAAAATAATATAACCTATATAATATACTGTGGCGGGCTTTTTTGTAGGACTATTTAAGATAAACATTTCCATCATACATTACATATGTGTAACTCTAGCGGTTTCGGCAGGGCACGCCATCAGAATAGCTCGCAGATGGTAGATTTTTTCCTACTTACTTATCACTTATCGTCATATCATGGACAATTCACACAATATCTTTATAAATTGTAGCCTATGTGTTATTCTGATGTATAAGCTATATTATTGTAAAATCTCATTAAAATCCATTCAGTAGTTTTTACGTGAAAGAGTAACAAACATCCATCCATCCATCCATACTTACAAACTTTCGCGTTCATAATATTAGTAGGATAGGATAGGATTATTATACCTAAACAATAAGCTCATAGAATATATACCATAGATAGACTAACATACATATTTTACACTTAAAACACTTTACATTTTTTGAGGTGTTTTAATACGATACCGCTTCCTTAGAGCGTCGGTAAACAATGCCAGCTGGCCCAGAGATCAGGTTTGAGGAGCTCATTTTTGTACCTCGCCGTAACCTGGAGAACGTAGGACTTGAAGTCAGTGGCCCTGTTGATCTCCAGCCTCTGGAGGGACAGTCGAATCGTCCCCTGAATCCGGCCCTGCCACCTCTCTTTCACAAATCGCAGGACATCATCTCCTGATGTATGATATGATGAATAAATAACAATAAAAATTCCGCTCTTCTCCAACGAAAACACTGAAAGAATTCGACACGTGTATGTCTTGGTCCAGTGGCTGAGGACTTTTATTCGCTTACAAAGTATAAGCAACAGAAAAAGCAATGTTACCCAGCTGCTCAATTTTAAACAAGATATTTACTTACAATGATCGCTATTACTCAGAAAAAGCGCAATGGTTAAAATACTAGGTAAATTATGTAGGCAAAGGTAGGTTTACTTTCTGGCAAACTGTTCCGTAGATGAATTTTCTTTGTCTACAACAATTTAACATCTATTTTAAATATTGCAAAATAATAGCCTCTGTGTTTTTTTTTATTTTATTTATTTATGTTTTTTGTGGTGTGTCCGGCCTAAGAATAGACACCTCCGTCTCCTCCCACGGATGTCGTAAAAACCCACTAAAGGGATGGGCACCAGATCCACCAGAGAGCTGATTCTAAGTTTTGACAAGCAATTGACACGGACATCTGGTGTAGTGTAGTGTGGATTTTTGTACGGAGACACCGATGAGCGGCCCCTAGCGTTCACTCTGTGAACCTCATTTTCCATACAAAATTCCGTGTTACACTACACCATACGTCCGTGTCAAAACTTAGAATCAGAGCCCTGTATTCAACACCAGTACTGCGATCACCAATCCACCTACCAAGGGTGGTGCTAAAACCTCTATTGTATTTAATGGAGGAGGTCTCGTCCAGCAGTGGGCATAAACAGGCTGATTGAAGAAACAACAGTGTGGTGAATGTGACTTTGTTTTTTAACCGACTTCACAAAAAAGGAGGAGGTTCTCAATTCGGTTGTATTTTTTTTTTTATATATATTTGTTACCTCATATCTCCGGCGTTTATGAACCGATTTGGAAAATTCTTTTTTATTTGAATACTTCCGGATTGGTCCCATTTTTCATTTTTCAAAACCCAGTTCTGATGATGGAGTCCATGAGGAATTGAGGGAACTCCTCAAATATTGTAGGCATACATATGGCGATTTTGATATTTTCAGCAACAAACCAAGCATTTGCATTCAGAAAGTATCCTTTCACCACTATGGTTCTTTCATCATTTTTTTTTACCCAAATATTTAGTCGGTTTTTTCGGAAGTCGGTTTTTAAATGAAAAGTTATCACATGAATATTAATGTAATTTCGTGTAAATTTTTTCCTACCTTTTTACCTACGCATGTGGTTCTCTCCATAGCCCGCTGCGCCGCTTTGCGCTTTAAGATACTCTGTATACATTATAGGTTTCTATTTTGTAGACGGAACCCTAAATAATAATAAAACAACGACACGGACAACATAAAAGTCCCGATGGCTGCACAAAAACGAAATGGCCCATAATGAGGGTAGTTGCCGTGTAGAGACATAGGCCCTTGTCATAGTAATATCTCGTGGTCAATTCTTCAACTTTTAAAAGAATGCCTATGTATTGTTGTTTGACAAGGTTCTATATTTTAAAACCCTGTCGTCGTAATGCCTTCTTGTGTTGTCTTTGTTGTGTTCATGGAGGAGTTACTTGTCATTTAATTTGGCACGGTTCTATAGTTATGAGGTTAGTTTGTTGTAAGGTTCAAAATGTGCTTTTTTAAGTGTATGATGGAGTTTTATAAATTTTATAGAAATAAAAGTACCTACCTAACGTTTATTAATAATACCTAAGTTGGTAAACATTTTGGTGTTAAGATGAGGCTCCTTGACTTTGGAGTCACTTCTTTACATTCTCACTCAGTAAAGGTAAAAGTTACAAACTTGATGTTTATACAGTGATTACTTGAGGATGTAATCTAACGAAATCATAGATCAGAAACACGATTGGTGAAACTTTTCTCGATAGATTTATTTTTTGAAACCAGCCCTCCTAAAACCTTTTTTACGTCCATCCTTCGAATATAGAAGATATTGACGATAAATTTTTATACGATTCGATAGAAAATCACAGCACGTAACAAAATAGAAGATGATTTATTTTTATATTTGCTACTTTTTAAGCAAAACGTAGTTTTATCACATGTCGCTTACGTCATTTGCTTCTGGGCGGAACGGAATCTATACCGCATCTATTCTCGAGCTCACGTGAGTAATAGCGCTATCACTTTCTAATCGGGGCTCATGGGCGGAGTTAGCGTGGGATTTTTTTTTAAGGAGTATCGTCTTAAATACCTACACCAATCCGCCTGTTAAGCGTGCTGGGGATTGTAGCATGTCCCCCTCATTACATTCAAATGGGGGAGGCCTGTGATGATGATGATGACTTGTAAACTTGTAATACACTGTCGTAAGCATTTCCTAAGAATGACTAAATAGCGGCAAAATCATAAGGCAGTCTAATTCATTTAATTTGTTCTCATAAGCCAATTAGAATTAAGAAAGATCGCTAAAAACCGTTTCCGTTATTGTGTTAGTTTCCCGCGCTCCGGACTGCCATATATTGTTATAATATCTACACAGAATCGAAAAGTTAGTCTAGTTTGTTGGATAAAACTTTTTTGGAGGCAAGGTGCCAGACACAGGTAGCTAGATAGATAGAAAAATAGATATAAATATAATAATAATAATGCCTTTTTATTTCCACAAATAATAAATAACAAAAATAATTTATATTCTAATTTAAATAAAAAAAATCTATAACCTAACATTCATAGTGATAATTTTTAATACTAGTTATTCATTTAAATCAATGATATTCCCTTATTTTTTTATACTAAAATTATATTTATTGTATGTCCATTTTTGGACGAAGGCCTCCTCCATCATAGTCCAGTGGTGTCTGTCCTGGGATGCGCGCGTCCACGTGGTGGCCCCCGCGCTGGTGGCTACTATATCGTCCGCCCAGCTGAAAAAGAAATATAGATAGATTGATAGATATAAATATATATAAATAAACAAATATATATAGATAGATAGATAGATTAACACTTTTTTGTACACCAGGAATAAATAATAGGATTTATTATAATAAGCAGACACCTTCCGTCTGTCTGTCTGACTTTGAATTATATATTTTTATGTCCTCAGTAAAGAATGTGTGATGCCGATGATACCACTCGGCCTCAAAGAAACCAAGGAAGTTGACTTCCGGGAGCCGTTCAAGGACTTCATACTAGAACACTACAGTGAAGACGCGGCCTCGTATGAAGACGCTATCTCCGACTTTATGGATATGAGACAGGTAAACTCGCTTTGCTAACCAGTGAAATCCAGCTCCCTTTGCTCACCAATAAAGTCACAACGCTGCTCTTTAGTGCCACAGGGCTTGCTTCGCTTGCCGGTATATTATAATATATATTATGCTTATTATAGTATTTCCTTTGTTTGTTAATTATAAGGTTTGCTATACCTTATTAGGCTTGCAAGTATAATTTCTAGACATTTGTTTTTAAAGTTAGTTTTTAGGCTTCCGTAGGTACCTCAAAAGGTACCAACAGAACCATTATAGGTTCACTCAGTGGCCCAATTCTCTAAATTATTTTAAAACTACACTGAAAGTTAACCGAATCGAGACTGAATTATGAATTGACAGAAAGTTGGTATTCTGCTCCCTTATAAATAACAATTTAGTCTACTTTCAATTCACGGTGACTACCATTAGAGTAGGATAGTTATATATATAATTGCAAAGAGTAAAGAGAGACTCCATCTACAATGCTAAAATTATCGAAAAAACTTTGAACCGATCAAGTTTCGGTCACATTTCGATATACTTAATAACATTACAGTGTTGTATTTTATGTTTAGAGAATACCATTTCTGACATTTAAGACATCGACACAAGATCGAAACATGATCCGAACTCTATTTTAACTATTGTTAAGTTAGAGAATTGGGCCTCAGGTGTCTATCTGCCTGTCACACACAGCTTATTTTCTCCGAATCTACTGCACAAAAAAAGTTGGAATTTGGTACATAAATAGAGTTAGGTGACCCAATCACAAACGTATAGCATTAACAAACGAATTCTGATTTCAGGGGTCAATTTTGCGGGGGCAAACTAGAAAATTAAAAAAAAAACGTAGACTGTCAAATGTATCATGTGACTTAGCAAAAAAAATCGCTAGGTTTTCCTAAATTAAAATAAGTTTTTGTATTTCTATAAAACATTTTTTTTATAATTTTAAATGCTTGGTTTAAAAGATATTATAAGAAAATATGCGAAAAGGAGATGTTTCATGAATGTATGGAGCTTGGGCCTGCACTATGTACAGTATATATAAATATAGCTAAGCAATATAGAAACCATTTGCTATTGTTTATTTTCCATAATATTGCTTCGTGTTAGTGTACATTCAAGATTATCTTCGCCAAAGAGAGCAATCACACACAAGAAATCACACAAGGAACCAGTTTTGTTGAGCGTCAATGACACTCAACAAAACTGTCAGTTGTCAAAGTCACTTGACTGTCATGGCTGCTCTAAAAATCGGGTGACCATATTAAAAAACTCATAAATAAACATTTATGTACCGCTGTATTATGCTTCAAATTAATATAATTGTATTTTTATAAAAATCCCCTGTTCTTTTTATATTTTTCTGTATAGTGTACTTAGAGCAGGCCCAGGATGAAACATCTCCTACCACTATTTCTAAGAAACTACTGAGCCAAAAAAATTTAATAAAATATGGAATATTGGGCCTTAATACTCGTGAGAAAATGCTTATAAAATGGTGTTAATTGACAAATAAGTTAATTGATATGTTAAAATTAATTGGTTACTATGCTAGCCTGTTTGTACGGAACCCTTTCCATGTGAGTCCGACTCGCACTTGGCCGGTTTTTTCTTTTATATTTGCACATCCTTTCCAGGCAATAAGAACTCCAGTCCGTTCTACAATAGGCGTGGCGTTGCTATTCAAATACTACAACCAGCTCTACTTCATCGAAAGGCGGTTCTTCCCTCCAGACCGCTCTCTTGGGGTCTACTTCGAGTGGTTCGACTCATTGACTGGTGAGTAGTTAATTCTGACTGATGTTGTATCCTTCTTCATTTATTTAATGGCTTTTGAGGAAAACTTTTCTCAATTTTGTTTTTTTAAAGTTAGGTAAAATCGTCAGTCTCAGTCAAGTCAAGTTCTAGTACAGCGATGGCAGTTTCGTTAGAATGTTCGTGGACAATTTCCCGTTTGAAAAGATAATATGCAATACACTTATATTTAAATTCACTACCACGTGCTCTTTAAATAAGCTACACCGGTTAAAATGTCACGAAAACTACACGATATAATTGAAAAATCACTAGAAATTGATATAAAATAATAACTTTTCATTTAAAAAACCGACTTCCGCTATAGTATACGACTAAATATTTGGATGAAAAAAAAATGATGAAAGAACCATAGTGGCGAAAGGATTATGCTACTTTTTGAATGCAAATGCTTGGTTTGTTGCTGAAAATATCAAAATCGCCATAGGTATGCCTACAATATTTGAGGAGTTCCCTCAATTCCTCAGGGATGCCATCATCAGAACTGGATTTTGAAAAAAATGGGACCAATCTGGAAGTGTATCTATTCAAATATAAAAAGAATTTTCCAAATCGGTTCATAAACGCCGGAGATATGCGGTAACAAACATTAAAAAAAAAAAAAAAATACAATCGAATTGAGAACCTCCTCCTTTTTTGGGAAGTCGGTTAAAAATGGACGACGTCTTGTTTCGAAACTGCAGAAAAAAGTCCGATGTTGTTCAATGTTATGACTTCAATCTTGAATTGAACATTGATGTTGTATCTTTTCAATGTTCAATTCAAGATTGAAGTCATAACTGGCATTGGAACAGATTTAATTTTGTTAAATTTTTTAACTCTGTGGGTATACTCCCCATGCCTATTCGAAAGATGAGTAAAAATATGAAACTATACGGCCTTATTACAGAACATGGACTAAATCTGAATTTAGTCCTGGCGTACTAGTCTAGGATTAAATATCGACATTAGGCATATGCGACTTTAAATACGAAAGCAGATGGTTTGTTTTCGGAAATCAATTCTCGCGCTACTTCGCAAATTTCCAAAGTATCAAACTGACGGATTGTGTCACATCATCAATTGAGATGTCAAAATTCTTACCTCTAACAAGCAATCAACTGTCAATTTATAGACCATTGCTAAACTAGGGGGCTGCCTGGTTTTAGATAAACCAGAGATAGTCCAAGCTTATGTCATTTTTGGCATATCTTGCTCGAAAGTTGCTTCTGGGAAACAAACCATCTGCTTTTGTATTACAGTCGTATATACCCTAGATCGATATTTAAGCCTAGACTGGTAGTCCTGGTTTAAACCCAGACTAAGGGCATTTTTTAGAATAACACCCATGAGTATTAGAGAAGATGTGTATAAAGGCCACAGCACACCGGCTGCGTACGTCGTACGTCGTCGTACCATGACATTGTAATGTATGACACATGGCACACCGCTTGCGTGACGTGCACGCAAGCGTGTACATACGTAGAGACGCGCGTGACTACGTTACGTGCATCTGGTGTGCTATGGCCTTAAATGTCCAATTTTCGAATTTAAATTTTCTGCGTAGGTGTACCTTCGTGTCAGCGAACAGTGGCTTTCGAGAAAGCTTGCGTCTTGTTCAACATGGCCGGCATCTACACACAGATTGGAGCCAAACAGGTAAGACGCATTTATTAGAGAACTTTTAAAAACTGATTAAGAGAACCAGGTTTTGTTAACCTTGTGCCATTCAGGGGGTTTTCAAGTTCAGTAACCCTTTGAAGAACAAAGATCTATATGAATCTGGGGTCACTCCAAGTACTTTATAGGTTTTTTTTATAAAGTAACGAATCAAGCATACGGCCCACCTGATGGAAAGTAGTTACCATAGCCTATGGACGTCTGCAACACCTGGAGCATCACACGCGCGCTGCCGACCCTGAGACATAAAGATGAAAAGTCTCATGTGCCTTTAATTTCACCGACACTTGTACCCTTCAAATCGAAACACAGAAATGCGAGCACTACTGCTTGGCGGCAGAAATGGTACGGTGGCAGTACTTCCCCGGACGAACTCTTTCACAAGAAGTTCTACTATTAACACTAGACACTACTAACTACGTGCAGTGATGTAGATGAGGAGTCGCACTGAATCCCCTTACACTCACTCTCGTCGAGAATAGGCTGTCAGTTTGCAATTTGCATTATGGGCTCATTACGCTATACATCGCAGAATAGGGATAAACGGTTCTCGAGTGGTGACGAACCGGTTGAAGCAGTGTAGTCCCTTTCGGCCAAAAACATTTTAAAGGTAGAAGGAAGTCGGTAGATTGAGGCGTTTTATGGTCGTCGTATCCTTGCCCAGCAGTGGGCTTCTACAAGCTGATGAACGTTTCCGTCATAACGAGCCCGCTGAGATGCAAGAGGTCGCGGGTTCGATTCCCGCTGCTGGGCAAATGTTTGTATGATCTGCAAATATTTGTTCCGGGTCTGCGTGTTATGGTACCATGGTACTCGTTAGTTTCTGATACCCACGACACAGGGAATCTTAGTGTGGGATTAAGACTACGTATGTGACTGTTGGTTGTTATGTTATGTTTGGTTTCAGGAGCGTAAAACATGTTCAGGATTAGATGGGGCAGTGGACGCGTTACTGCGAGCAGCTGGGACTCTTCGATACATCCATGAAAACTTCACCAACGCACCTTCTGTGGACCTTGCTGCTGATACGTTGCTGGTCCTAGGGGCTCTTATGACGGTAAGGGTCTTCCAACTTAAGTACCATGGAGTCCGAAAGTCCTCTCGAAGCTGCCTCGCCAAATACGACATCCGTGCAGCAGCATCCACCTGGAGTACTCAACACCTTATATGCTCAGAGTTTCACTACGTGATAGATCCTCAAATGGGGTGATCTGAAGAAGAACCATGATTACTGACATAGCTCTCAGAATTAGCAAGTTGAAGTGGCAATAGGCAGGCCATGCGGAGTTCGCAGAACTGATAACCGTTGGGGAATAATGTTTCTGGAGTGGCGACCACAACCGGACGACGCAGTAAAGTATAAGCCCCCCTCGATGGACTAAGACATTATAAAGGTCGCAGGAAGTCGGTGAATGGAGGCGGTCCGGGACTGCTAGTCGTGGCATTCTGATGCCAGCGAATTCTTACATGATGGTAAACTCGTCCACGGAGACTCGTATTTCCCTATATTTCTCCGTAAACAGAGTAAGATTGAAAATATTTTGTCTTTCAGGCTCAAGCCCGTGAGTGCCTACTTGAGAAGCTCCAATTACAAGCTCGGGAGGCCTGCACCGGCTCTAAGAAGGGGGGAGAGCTTCGAGACACACATCTATGCTTAGATCTAGCACAAGAGAGTGCCTACCTGGCCAACACATACAGACAGCTCTATGAGAAGGTGAGTTCTGCTTCATCGGCATCTTTCGTTTAGGGTAAACAGCTTTTTAGGCAAATCTCATGTTTAGTTATAATGCCCTCATTGGCAACTCGATCAAAAGGGTTTTGAACCTAAAATGAACTATATCGCAACAAACAACCCGCAGAAAATATTCCGATTTTTAAATGCACTGTGCATGCGTGGCTGCTGTACTTCGCTGCTAGGTATATTATTGTATTTGCTATCAGGAAAATACAGGGTAGATTCGTCATTGATTTCCTTCATGGCTTGTGGAGTGATAGCTCAAAATATATAGGTACAGAAGGCCAGCTTAGTACAACAAGCGGTAACAGGCCCATGCACACAGACGCGTACCAAACGACGATCTCGGTAGAAATCGGACGACAGTCGCGAGTCGACCGAGTTCTACGTGGGTACGCGTCTAATTTGTGCATGCGCCTGTTATCGCTTGTTGTACTGAGCTGGCCTTCTGTATCTATATATTTTGTGGTGGTAGCCTCAAACTAGGGCTTCTGATAGCGTGTGTTCTTGTGATGGAGATAGATTTAGGCCACCTATGAGTCTATGTAAACTTTTTGACATCCTAAGGTAATTAACTTTATTTTTTCGTTTTTTTTTTCAGATGCAAACGGAAGGTGTCTTCAACTACGTGCCATACTCGTGGGTCTCTCTCGTCCACGTCAAGACTGAATATTTTAAAGGTATGCAAGCACCTACTTCTATTTAAAGGTGAATCGTCTCGCATGTGGCGCGAAATTCAAATTTTATTGTCTTTTTTGCTCATTACAGCTCATAAATACATCTTGTGATATTGAAAACTGATTTTGCGAAAACTAGGAGATCTAATACACATGTTTTAGTTTTTAGTATCTCATAAAGATAATTAGTTTAGCTACTCTTCAATGATTTTTACAGTGTTTTTTTGGTTTAGGGGTATTCGTAGCTTAATTAATTATATTTATGAGCTACTATCAATAAAAACATGTGTGTTGGGTCTTCAAGTTATCGCAAAACCTGTTTTCGCTATCTCAAAAAGTGTTGATGAGCTGTGACGAGCAAAAAATACAATAAAATTTGAATTTCGCGCCACATGCGAGACGATCCAACTTAACTGCAAAGAATCACCGGACTAATGAATTCTAATTGGGTTTCCACTGTTGGATAGGTTGATGCTTCGCCAAAGTTTTAGGCTACACGCATTGTAAGTCCCGAACGGGTCAGCTAGTATAAGTGAAAGAACAAGTGTGGTGAAAAGATTAAGTGAATATCTCATGCCCATATTTTCAAAATTCAAAATGAAAATGTATTTTTTTTTTAAGCTACTTGTCAAGCAGACAAGCTTACGGCCCACTAGATGGAAAGCAGTTAC
The DNA here is from genome assembly GCA_951392215.1 of Epirrita christyi. Classification (NCBI taxonomy): domain Eukaryota; kingdom Metazoa; phylum Arthropoda; class Insecta; order Lepidoptera; family Geometridae; genus Epirrita; species Epirrita christyi. Next base: position 1,320,887 of record OX595858.1, on the reverse strand, counting down.
CGTAGCCTATGAACGCCTGTAACACCAGAGGCATCACACGCGCGCTGCCGACCCTGAGACATAAAGATGAAAAGTCTCATGTGCATGTAATTTCACCGGCACCCGTACCCTTCAAACCGAAACACAGCAATGCGAGCACTACTGCTTGGCGGCAGAAATAGGTACGGTGGTAGTACTTCCCCGGACGAACTCTTTCACAAGAAGTTCTACTACTAACAAATGATCTGTGTTGCCAAGTGTCTCAACTCAAGTACAATACAAAGGATCGTATCTATCGTACCCAACAGTCATATACATAGATCCCACACTAGGATTCCCTGTGTCGCGGGTATCAAGGACTACGAGTACCATGGTACCACAACACCCAGATCCGGAACAAACAAGTATTTTTCCATTACAGCATTAGGGCATCAGTACTGCGCGATGGGTCTACTCCACGCGACAGATTTGCTGGACGTCCGTGACCGGCTTGTCACACTCTACTCACCAGACGACGTCAATCTGGACAATGGTAAGCTTCTTCCACTGTCATCCAGTGCCACCAGCCCCCCCAATGAGGGGTTTTCACGGCCGTTTCATAACATGCTTTCAGCGTTGAAAACAGATGGCACTGCTCTGTTACGTAAATGTCAAGTGTCAAAATAAAGTTAAATGTCAACATCAACAACGTAGATATAGTTTCCTTTCGTGGTATTTATTTTTGCTTACTTCTAAAAATATCACGAAATCACTAGAGCACACTCAAGAAACAGACGCAAACAGAATATCATGACTAATAGCCACAAACTAGTTAGAATAATAATAAATAGTTAGTACGTGTACACCACAGATAATACATTTGACAATCTTGGCATTTACAGTTGAGTCAGCGCCATCTATCGAAACAATTTAAACTACTTTTCTTTTTTTTTTAATCGAAGTTGAAAAGCCCTCATTAAAGTAGCAAATGGCAATGGGGAACGCACCACAGCTTGATTTCAGGCTCAGATATTCATTTATTTCACCATTCCGTTACATTGCATAACATTGGCATGTCAAATTGGTACATAATAATCCTATCCTACTAATATTATAAACGCGAAAGTTTGTGAGTATGGATGGATGTTTGTTACTCTTTCACGTAAAAACTACTGAATGGATTTGAGTGAAATTTGGAATGGAGATACTTTATGCCCTGGATTAACACATAGGCTACTTTTCATCATCATCATCAATTTTCATCATTATTCACGCGGGTGAAACCGCGGGGCGCAACTAGTTAATCATAATTCTAATAGCCTAATACAAAACAATACAAAACATAATCCAAACTATTGCGGTAATGATGATAAAAAAAAGCAGCACCAGCGATCTCTCAACATGATTGTTTATTTCAGGTTCTCTGTTGAGAGACGGAGAGATAGACTACATAGCTCTGGGTCGAGCTCATATCACAGAAGCTATAGCGTTATACGAAGAAGCGCTAAGGCTGCAACGAATGTGTCGGTAAGTCTGCGTAAACGTGTTTATCCTCGAAACACGCAGCGTGTGGAACATTCTGCGTGTCGAGCGTTCTGCGTAACTGCGTACCTTGTACTAATATTTATTCTGTGGTAACGAACATTCTGCGTATTGAACATTCTGAAACTGTAAATAAAATAAATAATTTTTCGTTTTAAACTTTTTACGTATTCAAAATTCAGCTCGCTCGTCATGTGACTAGCTATCCCCTAAGTCTACCGGTAGAGCGCTTAACGCGTTTTTGTATGCGAACAAAGTTTGCATCTAATTTGGTTATTATTTCATTAAACTCCATAAAACTTTGTACACATGATCAGCACACTAATATCCCCTATAATATATGTGTGACCCGTGGTTCGTCACAGCATACCTTACAGCAATGTCTTCCTGTGATTTTTAACTCTTGGTATATCTACCTAATTATGTGCAATTTAAACTGAAGCTTTTAATTTGGACATACGCTGACTTCAGGGGCCTTACTCTTGAATCCAATACTAATTATTGTCCATTGACAATTTCAATCCAACCATGATAAACTCAGAATAAATTAGTATTGGGTTTAAGAGTAAGGCCCCTGTATTGGTGTCTGATTATTTTTTCTATTCCTTCAGTGAACTCCGAACTAAGGAAGCCCTATCTCTAGTGGTGAGGTGTTCGTTGGAGCGCGCATCTCGGGAGCGAGGCCCCCCGCCCCCGGATGACTTCACGGAGCCTCTCGAAGCGCCTGCTGTTATGCGTAAGTACATTAAGTATCCTACTAATATTATAAACGCGAAAGTTTGTGAGTATGGATGGATGTTTGTTACACTTTCACGTAAAAACTACTGAATGGATTTGAGTGAAATTTGGAATGGAGATATTTTACGCCCTGGATTAACACATAGGCTACTTTTCATCATCATCATCATTATCATCAATTTTCATCATTATTCACGCGGGTGAACCCGCGGGGCGCAACTAGTATATAATATAGCCGCGAAAAATATGACCTGCCCCCCAATTACAGTAGCAAATGGCAATGGGGATCGCAACAATGGAGATCATTTTGGCAGCCTTAGAGCTGTCCAAATCTTTAAAAACTTGGAATGAGACATATTTAGGTCAAGATGTTTCTCCTATTGAAGTTTCATAAGATTTAGATAGCGCTAAGGCTGCCTAAGCGATCCCCATTGTTGCGTTTTTCATTGCCGTTTGCTACGGACAGATGAAAGCAAATTTTGTCAGTTATTGCAAGGATTTAGCTCGCTTCGCTCGCTCGGTACAAAGTAGGGCAATTAGCAACAACTACCTACCTCGTCAAACATAACTTTTCATTTAAAAAACCGACTTCCGCCATTGTATTCGAATAAATAATTTTGGATGAAAAAAAAATGATGAAAGAACCAGAGTGGTGAAAGGATTATGATACTTTCTGAATGCAAATGCTTGGTTTGTTGCTGAAAATATCAAAATCGCCATATGTACGCCTACAATATTTGAGAAGTTCCCTCAATTCCTCATGGATCCCATCATCAGAACTGGATTCTGAAAAAAATGGGACCAATTTGGTAGTATATCTATTCAAATAAAAAAAGTTTTTTTCAAATCGGTTCTAAAACGCCGGAGAAATGCGGTAACAAACATTAAAAAAAAAAAAAAATACAACCGAATTGAGAACCTCCTCCTTTTTTGGGAAGTCGGTTAAAAACTCATAACTTTGACGACCGTGGCGCTTTGGGCGAGTAGCCGGCTGAGACGCAAGAGGTGCGGGTTCCATTCCCGCTGCAGGACAAATGTTTGTATGATCTACAAATATTTGTTCCAGGTCTGGGTGTTGTGTTACCATGGTATTCGTAATTTCTGTTACCCACGACACAGGGAATCCTGGTGTGGGATCAGTGTCTCGAAAACAGTTTCAATCGCAATGCAGTTTCAACGCTTGTTTAACACTGTTAAACCAAATCGAGTTTGAAACCGAGATAGACATACACATACATAGACATAGAGCATATACGATTGACTTTGTGTGAAGAACAACAGAGACAGAAAGTCGATTTTACTTAGTTCCATAAAATTCCACTCCAAATTGTGCGCTAGTATTGAATTAAAAAGTACCAAAATTACCAAGGAATCTAGTACTCTCTGACGACAAAATGACACTAAATCCTGAATTAGGATCGAGTAGAGCGTCAAGAGTAGCCCTGCAGGACTTTTATGTGACTGTAGGTTGTTATGTTATGCTATACTTTTAATTGTCTTCTTTCCAGCACTATCGAAGTTCCAGCTAGCTCTGACCCCACCTGACTTCGCTCAGCACCGTGTCGATGACCTCTTCAAGTCCCTCGGCCCCATCGCCGTGTTCTCCGCCAAGCGGCACTGGAGCGCCCCTCGACTGGTCACACTGCAGCGGACAAGGGAGCCGAGGAGACGTGACGAGGAGAAGGGCCTCAAGCACAGACACAGCGAGAAACGAGACCGCTCTGAAGATAACAGGTAATTGGGAATACGCGGCTTGCATCGTTCGCCACACCATCATTCGCAAAAAACTATTCCCTGATGAGCAGAATACAGGAAAGTTCAGGATACTGTTCTATCCTGAAGACCATAGCGGACAGTTGCCGACGTGGTAGTCCATCGCCTCGTGCACTTCCACGGAGGGTCATCAAATGAGAAATTGACGCAAAGAATTTATACACCTATTAGCCGGACAAATGACGCAACCCGCGGCTGTGAATTGCTGCTACTTTGAGGTTGTTTCGCTCCGTCACATAATTTCGTATTCACATAAAACACACGGCCGCGGCACAACACAGCCACACCCCGATTTTCTTTAAGTGCCCCTAGTTCCCAACCTTTTGAAATGTATATATGGACAAATATCCGGCTATAGGGCGTCACACTCCGACGAACCCGGACCTGTGGTCAAATTGGACCACCGAACCAACTTATTATTAGAGATGCAATAGATATTCGTTTAGTATCCAGTATCCGACGTATCCGGCGTATCCGGGCATTTTTGTACTATCCTGTATTCGGCCGAATAGTAAGCAGTATAGGTTCAAATACCAGATAGTTGTAAATGAAAAAAAAAACATTTCAAAAGGTTAGGAACAGCAAATCGGGGTGTGGCTTTGTCGTGGACACGGCCGTGTGTTTTATGTGAATACGAAATTATGTGACTGAGCGAAACGACCTCAAAGCAGCGGCGATTCCCCCACAGCCGCGCTAGATGCGTCACAAATCACAATCCTCACTCAACGTAACGAATTCTTTGATCTTGTAGCCATCGAGTATATTCAATTTTGGATGTAGATGATAGGTACCTGTATGAAGCTGCAACACCAAACTGTACCCCTCGATTTTCTCATCATAAGTTTTCTGGATTGCCTCCCAACTATTGAAGCACATTTAATGACGTATTCACGTAAAAAATATTATTTTCTTTTCAGCACTTACTACAGCCAAGTTATAAGAAGCGACGAGAAATACTCCGAAGAATACGAGAAAAAGAAATTACACCGCGTCACCAAACAAAATGGCGTCTACATCAATAGTTACAACAACAATAATTATGAATACCATCCAAAAGTACTCGACTATGAATACAGAAACAAATCCTCCACTGAAAATGGGGGGGAGAATGGGAGGATGGAAAATGGGAGGGTGGAAAACGGAAAGGTGGAAAGTGGAAGGATGAAAAATGGTGTGGGGAAAAGGAAAGAACCATTAAGGAGGGTCGCGAGTGAATATAATGTGTCGAATGGGAAAGATGAAGAAGGGTTTGGCTTCTCCGTAAGAGGGGACGCTCCCGTTGTAATAGCTGCTGTGGAACCGAATTCGCTGGCTGATGTGAGTATATAAAGCGAGCAGCAAATATTATAATTGGGCAGTATTTCTAGTAAAAAAATACAAGTAGCGCTGTATAGTAGATAATTATAGAATAGTAAATAACCCAGCAATTTTTTATAATCAATTAATTATTTATTACCAAGTCAATTCAAAAACAAGCAAATTAATAGGTACATACATGTACACATAACATAACACCCAACAGTCCATACATAGTCATGATCCCACACTAGGATTCCCTGTGTCGTGGGTATCAGACTAGTCTCTGGTATCAGGAACTACGAGTACCGTGGTAACACAACACTCGGATCCGGAAAAAATATTTGCAGATCATACAAACATTTGTCCCGCAGCGGGAATCGAACCCGCAACCTCTTGCATCTCAGCCGGCTACTCGGACCCACAATCACTCTGACAATAATGTGACGACGAAGCAGAAGTAAGCTTAATTCAATTTAATCTTGTTTCCAGATCGGCGGTATGCGAGAAGGGGACTTTATCATCTCGATCGGTGACCGAGATGTGAAATGGAGCTCGCACGCGGAGGCTGTGCGGCTCATCCAGAGCGCGGGAGAGGCTCTTACGCTACGCCTCGCTACGCCCATGGATAAACATCTACTTAAGGTAACAATAAAAAAATATAAAATTTTCATATTCCAAAATATTTAACTCGTAGAACTCGTAGATTCTATCCGATATATACCAGGGTGTAAAAAGACTACTCCCGAAAACTGAAACAGTGCATTCAGACCATGATTCTGAAAATATTTAAGCTGAAAAAACACGAAAGAAATGCTCACTTTTGGTCCGCTTTTTTCGTGTTTTCTTTAGAATATCCATAAAATATCGTTAAAGAAACACAAAAACCTATTTCCATTATTAAAAACACGTTAATAAATAAAAACGTCAAATAAAGCAATGAAAACCACATGAGAAATTGGCGCTACGGGTCGATCAGCTGACCGGGAGCGTTGAACTCGCGCGGCCGGAATAAATGCGTACATTGCTGGCTGACAAATACGTACGATACGAAACGAAAAAAAAGGTTTTCTCCGGTATGAATCACCTCTCAGGCGAAAGCTATTTTATATAGCTATGATATAGGTAGCTTTACCGGTACCTTCAGTATTCGGGAGACGTCCTTTTACATCCTGTATAGTCAGAGTTCTAGGACTGTTTTGTTGGCAAAATTACATATATCGCCCTCTTGGTGGACAATTTATCAATATTTTAAATTTAAAAAATCGGCTAATTACCACTGTTTTTCGTCACTTTTGGCTGACGTTTCAATTCTATAATTTATTGATAGGTAACTTGGTTTATGTCTTTCTTGAAACTAGGTAACCCTGATTTCTTTCTGTTCCAGTCATCACCGGAAACTCCCAGGCAGTCCAATTCTAACCAAGGCTCCGTATCAGCAGCCTCCACAGCGTCCAGCGGTTCCACTGCTGTTACTGCAAGGTCTTCAGCCAGGAGGGCGCCATCTTGGAACCCCTTTCGAAGACACACCACACGGGATAACATTTCACACCGGGGTTCTCATACGAGTAACGTCATTTTCAGATGAAACCACAAAAACTTGTAATAGCGCCATCTGTTATTTTATTCTGTCAACTTTGCTTACGCAAGACGCCTGGAGCATTATTTACTCGGCGAATTCATTAACTGTTCCATACTTTGTCGATATGAATTCATAAAACTCTTGGTATGTAGATTTGTGGTAGTTTCATGGTAGGGAAGGTGTATTATTATAGTATTTCCACTTAATAACGCCATCTTTTGGTTAGTGCTCGTAAACTTTTTAGTCACAAGTTACGGCTGTTGTTAGGGTTGTATTAAAAGGTGTAAAAACAATAGGTTAAGTTAATCTTAGTATGTACTTCCAAATTGTATATTCGCAAACCGCCTTAATAAAACAGTCTAGTATTTCAAAACTGAACTTTATCTATAAGGGAATAGTTTTCATTTTAGTATAGCTTATAATTAAGTAAAAAATATTATTATATCTGTTGATTTTGCATTACATTGAGGGTGTATAGAAAGTTACATTATTCTGTCATAATTAAAATTATATATACAAGTAATTTCAGAGCGACTATTATATATTTAGGTCCCTAAATATATAGTTAGATTATGGGACCTTGGCTATGATGTTCCAAAGTTATTTTCTTTTCATTACTTTTTAGTTTATAGATACTTTCATAATAGGCATGACTTTAGTTTTTTTTCTTATAACTGTATCTTAAATCATTGTTCTAGTGAAATGTATATTCTACTAGCTTTTTTCATGTACCTACTTACTAATTTTAATTTTCGAATGAATTTCTCGGTTCTTTTTTTTATTTCTTGGTATTTCAAAACTGTCACATCTTTATTTCCAAAGAAGTGTGCAGTTGAAGACTTCATGCTTAAAAAGAGTCCAAACCAATAAATCTTAAAAAATAAAAAATCTCAAATATATTTGTGTTATATTCTTGGTAAGTACTTATTACTTCTCAGAATGTATATAATTATATTATATCGATAAGTTAATTTTATAAAAAAAAATACCCCCTGTTTACTTTCAGTGTTGTATTCTAATTAGAAAAACGGATCACTCAGAGAAACAATCATACATACAGACAAACTACTTAAGGCCTCAAACTCATAATACCCCTCTTTTAAGTCGGGGGTTTAGGTAATGGTAATTATCGTGGATTAGCAAAAACGTCATCTATTGCCGTTACGGAAACTAATTAAATTTAGTTAATAAAATTGTATAATACTTAATTTTGGTTGTGATCGATTTAAAGATTTATAATTTTGGTTATAATTATTGATCGCACCCAAAAATATATTATTTTTTAAGTAATATAAGATCTAATTTAATTTCAGTGTTAATGTACAGCACGTCAAAAAGTATAAAGAATTTATATTAAACCTTGTCCTAAAAGGGTTAACTAATGGGTTTTTCCGGTATAATTGAGCTTTTTGTATAAATAAGGTGTACCTATAACATTTATAGAATTTATGTAAAGAAATTAACATAAGGGTAAACTATACATAATATATAAAAATGTATAAACTGTTATCGGATAAATTATGAGAGCGTTAAACAATAAAATATTTAAAGGACTTCATTAGTTTTTCATCTGAAACCAACCTACACATTTTACTTTGCTAGAGTTGTTAACGTTTGCCGTGAGATGGCGCTTTTACCAACTTTGACAAGATGAAATTCAGCATGTTAGAAATTATTCTAACATTATAAACAATAAAATAACACGCAGAAATAACAGCACAACAATAAATATAATTACCAACAATTAATTAAACTATGTATCTACAAACACTAAGCTACCTTATAAACAATGTATCACATCAATAATTCAACTACATTTTATAAGACACAATTTGTACTTATTTTAGGAAATTAAAAAGGTCCTAGGTAATGAGGGGTTTTCACGGCCGTTTCAAATCATGCTTTCAGCATTGAAAATAGATGACGCTGCTCTGTAACGTAACTGTCAAGTGTCAAAATAAAGTGAAATGTCAACATCGACAACGTAGAAATACGTATTTTTGCCTACTTCTAAAAACACCACGAAATCACTAGAGCACACTCAAGAAGCAATCACAAACAGAATATCATGACTTATAGCCACAGACTACTTAGAATAATAGTATTGTACGCGTGCACCACAGACAATCTTGATTGATACAGTTGAGTCAGCGCCATCTATCAAACCAATTTGAACTACTTTTTTTCTTTTTAATCGAAGATGAAAAGCCCTCATTGTATACTAAAAAAATATAAAACCCTGAACACAGCGAATCCAATACTACGTGCTATCAAGATATTTTTCTATAGTTCGCTTGCAGTCGTCATACACGCCAAAGAACACGAACCCGCCAATCATAAACGCGGTCATCCGCGGAGTGACGCCCGCGAACAGTCCTCGGAAACCTAAGGCAAACATCATCATCACCATCATCATAATAACCAACATCATCATCATCGTAACCAACATCATCATCATCATAACCAACATCATCATCATCATCATCACCATTAGCCAAGCTCGCATCAAAGCCATCATAACTATATAATCTTTATCTTTATGTAGTATATTGTGAAAGCTGACTAAGGGATTACACAGGATATAAACCGCAGCATCCACCTGAGCGCTCAATATCAATACTGATACTTTTTTTTTTATGCTACTTTGCTAGCAGACAAGCTTACGGCCCACCAGATGGAAAGCAGTTACCGTAGCCTATGAACGCCTGTAACACCAGAGGCATCACACGCGCTCTGCCGACCCTGAGACATAAAGATGAAAAGTCTCATGTGCCTGTAATTTCACCGGCACCCGTACCCTTCAAACCGAAACACAGCAATGCGAGCACTACTGCTTGGTGGCAGAAATAGGCACGGTGGTAGTACTTCCCCAGACGAACTCTTTCACAAGAAGTTCTACTACTAACTAATACTGACAAATTCCCCCCATTGCATTCTATGGGGCAAGCCTTGTCCAACAGTGGAAGTCTACCGGCTGATGACGATGATGAATAAATTAAATGCAAACACAGCCACAAATGTTATGATGATAATACACACCTGATTCTAGATAAATGCTGGTGAGGATGGGCCGTATCCTCAGCTTCCTGGTGAGGGAGTAGTCCTCGGCCAGCATTATCCTCGTCTTGGCAAGATCGAGCGGCGTGGTCACGGCGGCAGCGAACCCACCCGCCACGGACCCACATAGCGCACTCTGATACCACAACAACATAACATCATACATAAATACATTCAAAAACACTCGCCGTGGTGTGTCCGGCCTAAGAATAGCCCCCTCTTACCCCTCCCGTGGATGTAGTAAAAGCAAGCTAAGGGATTACAGCAGGGGATTGGTAGCAGCATCCACCTGAGTACTTAAAACCAAACTGCGATTATCAATCCGTCTGCCAAGCGTGGTACGACAAATCTCCATGCTATGCATGCTATGGAGAGGCCTCATCCAGCATAGGATGTCTACCGCATGATGAAGAAGACGCGTCTGTCTTATCAGTCAGATCTCTTAGTTAGACCACTGGTTATGCATCAAAGTCAGATCTTTCAGTTAGACCGCTGGTTATGCATCAAAGTTAGATCTCTTAGTTAAAATACTGGTTGAGCATCAAAGTCAGATCTCTTAGTTAAAATACTGGTTGAGCATCAAAGTCAGATCTCTTAGTTAAAATACTGGTTAAGCATCAAAGTTAGATCTCTTAGTTAGACTACTGGTTATGCATCAAAGTCAGATCTCTTAGTTAAACTACTGGTTATGCATCAAAGTCAGATCTCTTAGTTAAAATACTGGTTAAGCATCTAAGTCAGACCACTGGTTATGCATCAAAGTCAGATCTCTTAGTTAGACTACTGGTTATGCATCAAAGTCAGATCTCTTAGTTAGACTACTGGTTATACATCAAAATCAGATCTCTTAGTTAAAATACTGGTTAAGCATCAAAGTCAGATCTCTTAGTTAGACTACTAGTTATGCATCAAAGTCAGATCTCTTAGTTAGACTACTGGTTATGCATCAAAGTCAGATCTCTTAGTTAAACTACTGGTTATGCATCAAAGTCAGATCTCTTAGTTAAAATACTGGTTCAGCATCAAAGTCAGACCTCTTAGTTAGACCACTGATTATGCGTCAAAGTCAGATCTCTTAGTTAGGCCACTGCTTAGGGCCGGTTTATTGATCCGTAGTTAACTCAACCAATAGTTAAATATGGCAACCAATGGTTAAATTTCGGCAAAATGCGTTTATTGATCAATGGTTAGCTTAACTAATGGTCAAATAATTAACTATTAGTTAAAATAAGTAACCACGCAATGTTGGAGAGCTAACAATATGGCAGCTGGTTTTACCAGCCGCCATATTAACCATTAGTTAACGAGTTGACTATGGTTAGTCTAACAAATGGTTAGACTGTAAGTTACTACGGATCAATAAACTGGCCCTTAGTATCAAAGTCAGATCCGTTGGCACACTGCCTACACATCGATGTTATCATATCATACCTGAAAAGTAGTGATCTCTCCATTATTATTATTCCTGATGGTAGTCTTGAGCAGTTCCCAGACCGGCAGCTCTATAAAACTGAAGGGCAGGTCCCGAGCGACCGTTGAGAAGAATCCTCGGTAGATACCTTTACGGAACCCTTCTGTTTTGTACGCCTACAAGTTATCAAAAATAATTAAATTTTTCTGGACAAGCTTTTATACATAGACAGGTAGAAAATTAATTATTGCACAACTAAAAAATACTGTACATAGGCGAACTTAATGCTAGATTCTTTTCCAGCTAACCTTTGTGTATGTGTATGTTTAGTGTTTGTCTCATGCAAATATCCACATCACAAGCTCATTATTTTGATCTGTATTCATAATGTTATTAGTAGTTAGTACATCTTGTGAAAGAGTTCGTCCGGGAAGTAATACCACCGTACCTATTTCTGCCGCCAAGCAGGTACCGGTTAAATTACAGGCACATGAGACTTGTCATCTTTATGTCTCAGGGTCGGCAGCGCGCGTGTGATGCCTCTGGTGTTGCAGGCCATAGGCTACGGTAACTATTTTCCATCATGTGGACCGCATGATTGTTTGCTTGCCAAGTAAAATAAAAAAAAACAAATATCCTTGTGATTTAAATCAATAAAACACAATTGTTTTTTTTTTATACTTTAAGTTAAAGTCAACCAGTAGAAGTAATGTAAAGTTACTCACATCGGCTAGTATAGTTATGCTGCTTCTTATATTGGAGCCGACATACGTCTGTTTCCGCTGCTTTGCGATCTCTGTCGGCACTCTTATGGCGCAAGCTAGCTGGAACAAAGGGATTCATGCCTATACTTTAGTATCTTTAATTCTACGGCATCAGAGAAGAGACACGTGGCGTGAGATGAGACAAGTGGCATTAAATAAGATAGATGGCGTGAGATGAGTCACGTGGCATGAGATGAGATACACGTGGCGTGAGGTTAGAGACAAATCTAATCTAATTACTGGAAATTATAGACCCTTGGCTTGAAAAGAGACATGGAGTGATAAATGAGCCACTCAACACTCCTCGTTAGAATAAAGACACTCGCGAATTTAAGGCGCGAATCAAATACGTAAATTGTTGCCTGATTCGTCTAGACTTGGTCGCATTGGAACAGGAGTAATTTTAATTTATAAGACGATTCAAAATCATCCTTGTGATTTCAATGAATAAAATTCTTTTGATTTTATATATTAATAATAGTACCAAATGTAAGTTTGTTCACCTTATGAACCTTCTTTAGGTGGAATATGGGAAGCATTTTTAGTGACTACATAGTTATATCCTACTAATATTATAAACGCGAAAGTTTGTGAGTATGGATGGATGTTTGTTACTCTTTCACGTAAAAACTACTGAATGGATTTGAGTGAAATTTGGAATGGAGATACTTTATGCCCTGGATTAACACATAGGCTACTTTTCACCATCATCAACATTTAATAAAAAAAAAATTTTTTGATTTCATGAAGAAAAGAAAGAGAAAAGAATGCATGGACGGATGGTTTTGATGCTCATAATACCAGGCGATCATGGCAGGGTAGAAAGTGGATTCTTACGCCAAAAAGTTGTCCTAATCTTTTAAAAAATATGTCAATTAGGCCAAACACCGGGATCACGCGAACGAAGTCGCGCGCGGGCAGCTAGTTCAACATAAATATCGTTGGATTGGTTATAAAACAAAAAAGTTGGTTTTAAAATAAACTCACCACTTCACCAATGCTGGCTGCGAACATGTGCATTAATGGAGCGTACCCTGTGGCTATGTGTGGTTGGAGCAATGTCTTTGTGGTCTCGTACGATACAAAGAAAAGGGCTGTAGTTGGCATGGAACTCGTGGCTACTGTTAGGAGACCTGGGGAAGCATTTTGAATATTTTAAAATCTGAGGCATTTAAATATAAGTTTAGTAAATAACCCTGTGGCGTGGTGTGTCTGGCCTAAGAATAGACCCCTCCCTCTCCTCTTGTAGAAAAGCCGACTAAGGGATTACACCAGGGGATGGGCAGCAGCGTCTACCTGAGTACTCAACACCGATACTGATCATGAATCCGCCTGCCAAGCATGCTGATTATGGCAATTTCCCCCATTGTTGTTTATCGGGTATGTCTCGTTCAGCACTGGAAGATCATCTTGTTGCCACCAACTTAAACAAGCTCGATAGCTAACATACACACACACACACACACATGCACATCGCTTTTCCAATAATACAGTGGTCAACAATTGGAAGATACTACCACACAATGTTGTTTCTGCCACATCAGTAAATGCCTTCAAAAACAAGCTCGACAACTGGCTACGAAAGGACAATGCAGAGCTTAAAAAGGTGACCCAAAATTAGACATTCCTCACTGTGTTGATGTAGATATATCAGCGAAAGCTGCTTGCCTATAAATAAATCTACCTCTGTAGACTCCTTTAAAGCCGCCTGCCTTTTGGAAGCCCTGCTCGCTCTGCAGGCGAGTCTTCAATGTGTCCAGTGGATACAAAGTTACATCCACTGAAATCCCCGCCAATGCTCCAGCCTGTAAATACATTAAAAAAGCTGTTGCGCTGTTTTTTTTTTAAGTAAGCCGTTTGACTTCACGATGGACTAGAAGTAGAAGTTGCCGATTGGCATAGCACTAAAGAATTTAGTTAAAAATTCTATAGTGCTATGCTAATTGGCAACTTCAAGGCGGCCTAGTTATATCATTAGTACTGTTATATTAGTTAACCTAGTGTTGTTTATACATAGTAATTTCTTTTAAATGTTGAAATTATAATTAAGATATGCTAACTGAAGTCAGACAATGTTAATGTTAAAGAACTCCCTTTTCCGCATTCAAACTCTATGGATGGTCCATTATGCGTGAGGGTTAACTGGCTAGATAGTTAGCCAGCCTAACTCCGTCTGAAGTCAGACAAGTAAATGACAATAGTGTTCTAGTAATTGCAATCACAAGGATCATTTTGAGTCTTCTAATAAACTATGAAAATTATCTCCTGATCCAACGCAACCAAACCTATAAGAATCTGGGTAATTATTTTTTAGATGGCCTTCTTACTACTACGCAGCGCTTGTGTGGTGCCTCTCGAGCAAGGTAAGACCTTGTTCTTGGCCTAGCGGGTAAGGCCACCAAGGTGCTGTTGGTACAGCAAGCTATTTCGTACAAGTAATATTGTAAACGGATTGAAAGACTATTATGCACAAGGAACATAATACTCTCTAATTATGCAGGTAGAATTTTTAATTATGAAGTTGGTAGAGGTAGGTATATAATTAAAAAATTCTTCTCTCATAACCAATCCATAAACAGCATACCTACTGGGTCCTACAAAGTAAAACTTACGAATAACGGCGCCAAATAAGTAGGGCTCCGTGATTTCGATTTTTCCACTGTGGTATCCATTTCAAAATTATTTAATTCAGCGATTTGATTTCAAAAGTTTGCTAAATCTACATTCTACAACAACAAGTCAACAACCAAACACAATCATTATCACAATCACAACATAACCTCAAAAGAACACATGAGAACATGAATGACAGTTTCACTTTCATTCAAACTTCATAGTTCCTGTCAAATGTGTGTACACACCATGGGCACACACCATGGATATAGTAGGTACCTAATATCCATGGTACATACCTCGAACAATAGCAACACACGTACTACTACTTGTACTAATAATTAATAATAATAAAATAAAATAAATTCTTTGGTACTACGTACAACTGTAATGGTTCTAAAAAAACGGTCCAAGTGAGTCAGATCGTCAACTACGAGGCGCTTTTATCCTTGTCCTTATTTTATCCTTGTGCTTTTGTCTCATTTTTTTCTGCTAGAGTGGCCAAATGTTTAGCAACAAAAAGGATTTGTCATCCTTGAGCAAAGAAAAATAAAACAAAAGACAAAGCCCTACGACAAGGCGGTCGGTATGGTCATTACTTCTTCCATGGCCTGAACGAAAAGACGGACCATGGTTAAACCAGGTTAAACCTAGTAGGTGGCACTTACTAGCACGGATAATGGATATACCAAGGAACTTATATCCAACCTGGAATGTGCACAGGCTGCCGATACGCGGTCCGAGCGAGGTAGCTTCGCGAGAGCCCTCTGTCCCTTTCATCAGGGTGACCAAACAATATGATGCAGGTAGATATTAATATAATAGGATATAATATATTAACCAATAATTTGATTTCATAAAATAATAATAATTATGCTTTAAGGATGGATTAAAGTAAAACGCATTATGGAGAATTTATAAATATTTAATTGGTAGATATTTACAGTCAGGTTCACACATTACTAAATAAAACAGTTTTATACAATTTCTGTCTTAAAGTTGTTTTGTGACCTATATATTATATAATGTGAAATTATATTTTCAATGTTTGAATTTTACCGTGGCTCATCATATCCAGGCAGTCAGAAATTATATTTTTTCAATTTATTTAAAACTAGTTGCGCCCCGCGGTTTCACCCGCGTGAATAATGATGAAAATTGATGATGATGATGAAAAGTAGCCTATGTGTTAATCCAGGGCGTAAAGTATGTCCATTCCAAATTTCACTCAAATCCATTCAGTAGTTTTTACGTGAAAGAGTAACAAACATCCATACTCACAAACTTTCGCGTTTATAATATTAGTAGGAAGGATAGGATAGAATAGGATTCGGTACACCATTCCTTATAAAGTTATATGCGTGGTATGTACTACAGAACAGTCTCAACACACATTATTACTGAAATAAGTGTTAAAATCAGCCTAATATAAACATAAAATACCTATAACAGACATGCGTAATTATGCTTACGTTGAAGACTACCTCCTATTTATATGCTGCATTATGTAAATAATCATAAAATTTCGTTCATTATGGCCACCCTACTTTAAGAATTCAATTGAAAGGGACACAGGGCTCTCGAAGCGCTTTCTCTCTCGGACCGGATTTCTCTTTAACCAAGTGATTATCTGTAATAGAATTTAGCTTCATATACATAAGGTTTATTTTATATTGGTGTCCAATTGACAATGCACATTCCAGGTTGGATATAAGTTCCTTGGGATATACCTAGTACTGCCCCCCTATTTCCTATTTTTAAAGTCACTCGGTGACTTTCAAAATAGGGAATACAATATATAAATAGGGATAATATAATATATATTATTACCCGAAGGCGAAGTTGTGGGTTGCTTGGTCAATAAAACCTCATTTCACTCCAGTTTTGACAAAAACAACAAATACCTAGGCAACCGGTGACGTCGAAGAGTGACGTATTGTATGCGCATTCTTTCTTGGTTTCTCATGGTTGTGCTATTTTGCCCTGCACTTTTATTTATTTACAATGCCGAAGATTTATCCAACCCCTCACGATGGTATCCCATACCACAACATTCGCAAGGGTAGTGATCCTGGTTGCTACCAACTCCACAGGTGACCACTTTTCCTGTAAAATGATCAACATTTTGATGCGTGGTCTAACCAGTGATTTTACTACAGGCCTGCTGTTTGTCGCCTCAAATTTCCAATCTCGAAGCGTCCAATCCACAAATGCGAGGCCCCAAAAAAAGAATTTACCATGGTGCCCCAACTTGGCGGCTGGAGGAAACTGCTGGTTCCAAAAGCCGAAACGAATTTCTACCCTGCGGTTTTGCAAAAAGAGGAGTATGATCGGCTAAAGAAGCAAGCTAAGGTAAGCGCACACATACATCAGCAGGTGAGTGGTGATGTACAAAAACATCAGCAGCCTTTTGACGTCCACTATTGGAGGAGGCTTCCCCCATAAAGGATGCAATGGGGAGATTTGCCATAATCACGACGCTTGGCAGGCGGATATTGGTGATCGCAGTATTGCTGTTGAGTCCAAATGCTGCTGCATTGCTGATGTTGGATGCTGCTGCCCATCCCCTGATGTAATTTCTTAGTAGACTTTTACGACATCCTCTGGAAGAGCCGGATTCTTAGGCCGTACACACCACAGCACTAAATGTAGGTATTGTAAGTTGAGGTGAGTGCCTAAATTAGTAACAAAGCAATTGCTCTAAGATTTTTTGTAGGGTTGGTAAATAAATTAGTTTTGCAAGTGGCGCGAAATTCAATTCACCAAAATAACACTATATAGACAAAACATTCATTGACATTCGTAGCTATCTTAATGATATTTATGAGATACTTTCAATTAAAACATGTGTGTTAGGGCTCCTGATTCCCGCAAAACCTGTGTTCGCTATCTCATGAAGTGTTGATAAGCTGTTATGTGCAAAAACCACAATAAAATTTGAATTTCGCGCCACTTGCGAAATATGGTTCACCCATAGTAAATAACGGAAACCCGTACTAGTTAGTAACAAGTTCAATGAAAAGATTTAATTTCTGTCAAGTTAAGTTAGTGAATTGACATTATTATTATGTAAGTAACTTAGATTAGCCCAATTTATTAGTTGTACACAATTGAGCTTTAATTAGCTCAGAAATAGGTAGGTATATAGAAAAGCTATTTCATGTGCAATTTCAACCTAAGCCTGCAGCAGCATCCTCCTACTTAACACCAAACTGCGATCACCAATCCGCCTACCAAACATGGACATGGTGATTATGGCATATGATTATGGTCCATTGCATTCTATGGGGGAGGTTTCGTCCAATAGTGGACGTCTGAAGTCTGTTGAAGAAGGTAATTACCTCAGTGGGTGAGGGCGGCATAATTAAACAGCCTATACTTGGGAAATGAGTAAATCCGCCACTGTGAGTAGATGGTTTTATAAAATAATAAATAAATAAATAAATGCTGGACATTTCACACAACATTATCTAACCCAAGCATGTCAAACATGCGACCCGCGGGCCGCATGCGGCCCCTTATAACCTTGACTGCGGCCCGATTCAATTTTAAGAACATAGTATATTTTTTTGTCATTTTACTAAGCAATGATTGAATAAACGATTAGCGTCCTGCCCCCCTATTGACAATTAAAAACATGACCATCAATTACAGGGATGAATCAATTACCTACTGCATAGGTATATCTTCTTTGTAGTTGGGTTTTGCGGCCCACTGATTCTACGGTCTCTAAGCATTTGGCCCATCATCAATGACTTTGAGTTTGACATGCATGATCTAACCCCAAGCTAAGCAGATCTTGTGTTATGGGTACTAGATAACTGATATACTTAATACAATGCCTAACATTACATAGATAGATATTTTTGATTACATAGAAAATACGCACAACACCCTGAACAAATATCTGCAGATCGTACAAATATTTGTTCAGAGGCGGGAATCGAACCCGCAACCGCCGCGCCACAAAGGTCGTCAAGAGGTTAGGTAGCTAACCGCCCTTTATAATTAGATCAAGACCCAAGAAGAGATGATCGAAGCCATGCGCAGCCAAGAGGCCTCCGTCCAGTTGGCTGCTAAGGAGTCGGAGGAAAGGAAGCAACACCTCAAAAACTCGCTAATGCAGCAGCCAGGCGCGGATGCCGGCTCGGGGGACGCGGATACGGAACTGCAGGGGCCCGACCAGGCAGCGCACACCTTGTCGCGAGCGGAAAGTCAGTCACACGCTCATCTACCTATTTAAGAGGAGGTCACCGGTAGCTAGATAAAGGGCGCTTATGCCCTTTTGCACGCGAACGTAGTTTGCTTTTATTTTGGCTATTATTTCTTCAAAAGGGCGTAAGCGTGTAACCTCCTCTTAAACTCTAAAATTATAATGTGAACCTCAAGCGGTGAAAGAAATTATAGATTAAGAAACTAAAAACGAAAATGGAAAATCTGGTTCTTATACCTTCGGTCATGTCATGATAATCTCTCTCAATGAACCAATGACATGTTGGACTTCTGATGATACCTAAGTCAAATTTTGGGCAGTGGATAATATATAAGGTACAGAAGGCGATCTCGGTAGAGTTAGGTTCGACCCACGACGATCTCGGTAGAACTCGGTTCGACACACGACGATCTCGGCAGAATTCGGTTCGACCCACGACCTATACGACCGTACCTATATTATTTTGTGGTGAATGTGTTGTCAGTGATCCGTGCTGACAACATGCAGGGTCCGCGCCTGTGCAACCGCATCATCTTGGCGTCCAAGTGCCATGCCATCCGCGACGCGCAAATCGCAGAGAAGGAACTCATCAAGAAGGAACTCGATGAAGAACAAAGACGGTAAACCACGAAACTCGTACGTTAGTACTTATCTATTTTGTAGAACGGGAAATTGCCACGGTAATTCGTCGGTAAGTTGGAATTGGTTTCAATGGGTTTCAGCCCCTTGGTGGGCCTTTTTCAGGGTGAGTGTGATCCGCGCTCGTTATTAGGGAAAACTTTCACGATAGGTAGTTAGTTGTTTGATATACCATGCCTCTTCCTTTATTTGTGTGGTGTGTCCGGCCCTCCGTCCCCTTCATTCCCCTTGACACCACCAAAAGACACCACCAGATGTGCCATGAGGAACCACTATTCCACGTGACACAACTTAAACGCTCTGGAAGAGAATGCTACCACCGTACCTATTTCTGCCGCCAAGCAGTTAGTGCTCGCACTGCTGTGTTTCGGTTTGAAGGGTACGGGTGCCGGTGAGATTACAGGCACATGAGACTTTTCATCTTTATGTCTCAGGGTCGGCAGCGCGCGTCTTATGCCTCTGGTGTTCCAGGCGTCTATAGGCTACGGTAACTACTTTCCATCAGGTGGGCCTGTGTTTGCTTGCCAAGTAATATAAAAAAAACAAGTTCTTTAGGGATTTTGAGAAAGAACAGCTCCTCAAGGAGCTTGTCAATGGAATCTTTTCCAGTCTGGACGCCATCATGGAGGAGAACCGTCAGACCGCTGTGAAGCGAGCCGAGAATGAAGAGGAGCGCCGCCACGGACTGCGGTTGCAGAACCTCAAGGCATTGAAGGAGCAGATCCATTCCCACGAGGCTGCTAAGGTAAAGAACTTCACGAGACTGCTTTCATAGAAGCTAAAGACTCGATTTATAATAGTAGCTACGGCGCATTACGATTGCACTGAACATCTGTCTATGAGCACAGGTTCCGTCAGCATTCTCATGTCCTGTTGTAGGTGATGGAGGCGGAGCGTATAGAGGAAGAGAGCATCCGCGTAAACCAAGCCAACATCGCGATGCAGATCGAAGAGGCGCACAAGCTGAGGGCGAAGCACGGCAGGCAGGCCAAACTCAAGGAGGTGCTGGATCAGGGTATGTTTGTCTGTTCTGGACCAGGGTATGTTTGTCTGTTCAGGACCAGGGTCTCACGACCTTTGTGGTGCAGCGGGCGAGTAGCCGGCTGAGACGCAAGAGGTCCGGGTTTTATTCCCGCTGCGGGACAAATGTTTTTATGATCTACAAATATTTATTCCAGCCCCCGTATGTCTATCAATCTGGTAATCGCTTTCGAATACAATGTTACGGTACATTGCGCTTTATGTTTCGAAGATTTCTGCTCATGGAAAAGAAGCTAAATCACGCGGCGCAATGTACTGCAAAATTGTAATACCAGTTTGATAGGCAATATCCCCCCAGGTCTATGTGTTGTGGTACCATGACCATGGTACGTGGTGATGATGATGATTGTGGTGATATTGATGATGGTACTGATTGTGCTGGTGATGATGATGATGGAGGTGGTGATGATGATGATGATTGTGGTGATATTGATGCTGAATGTGCTGGTGATGATGGTGATGATGATGATGGAGGTGGAGATGATGATGATTGTGGTGATATTGATGATGATACTGATTGTGCTGGTGATGATGATGGAGGTGATGATGATGATGGAGGTGGTGATGATGATGATTGTGGTGATATTGATGATGATACTGATTGTGGTGGTCATGATGATGATGGCTAGTATTTGTTTCTCAGGCAACGCTGAGCTGCTCTACTTCAAGCAACTTCAGAACGAAGAGGACAGGATCATGGATCTTCGTATCAGCAACTTCGTGAAGCAGAAACAGGCCCGAGAGGCGAAGTCGAAGGCAGAGGCAGAAGCCGTCAAGGCCGCCAAGCAGAAGGGCATCGACCATATAGCTAAGGCTCAGAAGGTAACATCATCATCATCACCAGCCTTTAGACGTCCACTGCTGGACCGAGGCCTCTCCCATAAAATACAATGATGGGGAATTGACATAACCATCACGCTTGGCAGGTGGATTGGTGATCGGAGTATTGGTGTTGAGTACTCAGGTGGATGCTGCTGCCCCTCCTTCTCCCGTGGATGTAAAAGCCTTACTTAGGGGTCACACCAGGGGATGCGGGCAGCAGCATCCATCCATGAGTGATCACCAATCCGCCTGCCAAGCGTGGTATTTAAGGCGAATCCCCCAATTGCATTCTATGGGGGAGGCTTCGTCCAATAGTAGATGTCTAAAGGCGGAAAAAGAAGAAATGCTAGTTACCAAAAATTTGTGTCATTGTTTGTAATTTCTATCAAAGTCAAAGTCAAAAAGAACTTTATCCATTGAAATCACAAGGATCATTTTGAATCGTCTTATATAAAATTAAATTACTCCTGTTCCAACGCGACCAAGCTTAGAAGAATCAGGCAACAAACTCGGCTTGGCTTACAAAAATGGTCCGTCTTACCACTAGGTGAGAAGCGCCTGTGTGGTGCCTCGGAGCAAGGAGTTACTGATACATAGTAAATGAGAACTTAAAAACCTTAGGAAGGTAGTCAATAGTAAATAAACATCAGCAAAAATATGCAAGACAGCACACGTTACGCTTGTTATACTTATAAATAATAATAATAAGCTATGCTTTCCTTTATTCTAACTGTCTGTTCTGTAGGCTGAACAAGAGCTGAAGGAGGAATTGGAACGGATCCGTAACCTGAAGATTCAGGAGGATGTGGAGCGGGACTATCGGCGCAAAGAACGGGACGCGGCCATCAAGAGGAACAAGGAGATGAAGCAGCTGCACGAGGCCAGGGTGCACCAGGTGAGCATGTGACCATGCAAAGATAAAATAAGATAAAATAATTTGTTTATTTGCCATAACATTGTTAGCACTCTGTTATTGGACGACCGCTGTGGCGCGGGCGGCGGGCGAGTAAACGGCTGAGATGCGAGAGGTTGCATGTTCGAATCCTGCTGCGGGACAAATGTTTGTATGATCTGCAAATATATTTTGTTTACCCCCAAGTACCTACTGTAATGGCAATGGGGATCGCGACAATGGAAGATCATTTTGGCAGCCTCATCACTATCTAAGTCGTGATCTTGAATAAGAGAAACTTTTTGACCTAAATATTCCTCCTTTCTAGTTTCAAGATTTGAGAGATTGTTGCTGCCAAAATTATCTCCATTGTTGCGTTCCTCATTGCGATTTGCTATTGTAATCGGTGTGCGGGCAGGTCTGGGTGTTATGGTACCATGGTACTCGTAGTTCCTGATACCTAAACTGATATTTAAACTTCCAATTCGAAGATTTAAATCCTACATAAAGATGAATCTAATTAAGAAAGCGTATTACACTCTTGATGACTATATTAATGATAAAGCCGCGTGGCCTGATGTCGCTCTGCCCCTCGACTGCTAAAATGGAAATTTGCAATATCTGTACTTACCTATTTACATGTTTGTATTAGATTATTATTTATAAGTATAACAAGCGTAGCGTGTGCTGTCTTGCATATTTTTGCTGATGTTTATTTACTTTTGACTACCTTCCTAAGGTTTTTAAGTTCTCATTTACTATGTATCAGCAACTCCTTGCTCCGAGGCACCACACAGGCGCTTCTCACCTAGTGGTAAGACGGACCATTTTATGTAAGCCAAGCCGAGTTTGTTGCCTGATTCTTCTAGGCTTGGTCGCGTTGGAACAGGAGTAATTTAATTTTATATAAGACGATTCAAAATGATCCTTGTGATTTCAATGAATAAAGTTCTTTTTGACTTTGACTTTGACTTTGACCCACAACACAGGGAATCCTAGTGTAGGATCAGAGGCCCAATTCTCTAATTTAAAAACATTCAATTCGCAGTATAATCTCGTCTCAGTCGCACTGTCACGCATAGTAACTATAACATATTCTTAGCAAAAAACGCGAAGATTAAGTATTAGTTACTATGCGTGACAGTGCGACTGAGACGAGATTATACTGCGAATTGAATGTTTTTAAATTAGAGAATTGGGCTTCAGGACTACGTATGTGACTGTTGGGTGTTATGTTAATGATTGTTTTTGATCGCAGATCAGAGACATCCATCGTCTGATCGGGCGGGAAATAGCTAAAGACGAGCAGAGCTTCAACAACGCGGCGCGGCAGAACGAAGAGTTCATACAGAAGGAGAAACAGGTCAGATTCTGATCATAAGACAAAATGGGTGTTATTATAGAAAATGCCCTTAGTCTGGGTTTAAACCAGGACTACCAGTCTAGGCTTAAATATTGACCTAGGGTATATACGACTGTAATACAAAAGCAGATGGTTTGTTTTCCAGAAGCAACTTTCGAGCTAGATAGTCCGCGCTTATGCCAAAAATCACATAAGCTTGGACTATCTCTGGTTTATGTTAAACCAGGCAGCCCCCTAGTTTAGCAATGGTATATATATATATATATATATATATATATATATATATATTTATTGGCTTCTGTGGATTTTCTTTGCCATTGTCAAGTTATTGATATAATCAAACAATGTCCAGTTGTCAAAGTCTTCTGTCAAGTCATGTTCTAGTAAATTGATGGGACTTTTTCTGCTCTTTCGAAGGGAGACGTCGTCCTTTTTTATTTTATTTCAATTTCTAGTGTTTTTTTGAGTTATATCGTGTAATTTTGGTGGCATTTTAACCGGTGTAGCTTATAAAGAGCACATAGTAGTGAATTTAAATAAAATAAGTGTATTGCGTGTCTTTTCGAAGGGGTGGAAATTGTCCAGGAACATTCTAGTAAACTGCCATCAATTTACTAGAACATGACTTGACAGAAGACTTTGACGACTAGACATTGTTTGATTATATCAACTTGATAACTTGACATTGGCAAAATTGAGTAAATACTCAGATGCCAAATAAAAAGAAAAATAAATAAATAGTAAATTGATGGCAGTTTACTAGAATGTTCCTGGACAATTTCCACCCCTTCGAAAAGACACGCAATACACTTATTTTATTTAAATTCAATACTATGTGCTCTTTATAAGCTACACCGGTTAAAATGCCACCAAAAATACACGATATAACTCAAAAAAACACTAGAAATTGAAATAAAATAGAATAGGACGACGTCTCCCTTCGAAAGAGCAGAAAAAGTCCAATGGTATATCTCAATTGTGATGTGACACAATCCGTCAGTTTGATACTTTGGAAATTTGCAAAGTAGCGCGAGAATTGATTTCGGAAAACAAACCATCTGCTTTCGTATTTATAGTCGCATATGACTAATGTCGATATTTAATCCTAGACTAGTACGCCTGGACTAAATTCAGATTTAGTCCATGTTCTGCAATAAGGCCGAATGTGTCAATTGACTTATCAGTTTTAATTTGGTCTAATTAAACTAATTAGTCAATCATCCAAACGGCTTTGCTTAAAGTTGAAAATCACGTGTCATATTTATGTCCATGACATTGGTTTGCATTTCAGACTGTATTCATTTTGAGGGTTTTTTTTTAATTAATTGAAATATACAAATCATACTTATATATATATTGTATTTTAAAGTTATATATATATATATATATATATATATATATATATATATATATATATATATATATATATATATATATATATATATATATATATATATAACTTTAAAATACAAGTCTAGCTATTAATGTATAATATTATATTATAAATTATGACGACCTCTGTAGCGCGGCGGGCGAAGGTCCGCCAGCGACGCAGGAGGTTGCGGGTTCGATTCCCGCCTCCGAACAAATATTTGTACGATCTGCAGATAGTTTTTCAGGGTGTTCTGGGTATTTTTCTATGTGTAATAAAAAATATCTATCTTTGTAATGTATTGTTTAAGTATATCAAATATCTAGTACCCATAACACAAGCTCTGCTTAGCTTGGAGCTAGATAATGTTCTGTGAAATGTCCAGCATATATATAAATGTATACCTACTTTATCACTTCGTTGGTTTTTATAGTTGGACGACAAACGCAAGGCTCGCATTGAGAAGCATCGCCAAGCGATCATGAAACAGATTAACGACAAAGAACGCGCTAGGTAAGTATTCCTAGCAATGTAAATGCTCTTAAGTCAACATAATCATCAGCCTGTAGAAGTCCCTTGCTGGACATAGGCCTCAGAATGGCACGACAAACGGTTTTGAGCCACCTCCATCCACCGACTTCCTGCGACGTTTATCATGTCTTTAGTCCATTGAGTGGAGGGCCTTCCTCTACCGCGTCGTCCGGTTTGTGGTCGCCACTCGAGAACCTTTATTCCCCAACGGTTGTCAGTTCCTCGAGCTATATGACCTGCCCATTGCCACTTTAACTTGCTAATTCTGAGAGCTATGTCGGTGACCTTGGTTCTGCTACTGATTTCCTCATTTCGGATTCTGTCACGTAGTGAAACTCCTACTCATCTACTCATTTTACTTGTAAAACGTTAATCACCGAGTGACTTTCAGTTAGGGAATAGGGGGGCAGTACTATGTATGGTGGGTGACTAACATGGTGATCTAATCTTCCAGAGCGGAACTCCGCGAAAAGATCCATAATGAAGGAGTAGCTCTCAGGATGGAGCAAGAACAGCAGGACAAATACGAGAGGAGGGTCATTAAGCAGAAGGTGAGTACCATCGTCCCACTGGTCCTTTCTTAAGAATCCAACGTTTATTTTATTTTATTTTAGAATCTCGAGAAAACTTACACAGAAAAATAACTATACTATAATACTAACATGCAAAAAACATGTATGCAGAAGGCCAATTACAAGTTTTCACATCAAGGTAGGGTAATTTATTAGTTATAAAGTGGACGACAAACTGAAAAAAAGGGAAAAAATTAAACTAAAACACAAAAAAAACTGAACTAACTAACTACCTACTACCTAAAAATAATTTGTCCGCAAGCAAGCGTTTGCGTTTGATCAGACAAGACAGGCTCAGCTTGTTTTCCAAGTTTTCCGAGGGTAGAAGAGCTCTCGTCTAAATAATATGCATATCTCTAGCAAATAAAAACATTAAAGTGCAAAATATGTTCATCTCGCTCGAACACATATAGATAGTTGTTGCAATTAAAAAAAACATGAATAACGGTGCTTATTTGCAGATTTAAACCCTGGACAGCAGCGTATTAACTTCTAATGGGCTAATTACTCTCTTTTGTTTCAGGTACACGCCATGAGAGAGCAGAAGGTTTCCGAAAAATACGTCAAAGAGGTTGAACAGACTCTTGGGAAACACGCATATTAGCGACAACGACGGCTGAACTAATTTTGATAAAACTTTACAGCACTGATAGCTGGAGAAATACAGATTTTTGTATTTTATGTTATGATTTTTCGTTAATTAGGATACTTTGCTGTATGTATTCATTCCCAATTTGATATTTTGGTGTGTGATATTTGAATAAATTGACATTTTTATAATATACTCCTGTGTTCAAATCCTTCGTAGCGGCACGTAAGTCTAGCGCTGAATGAAACGTGGAGGGGATAGTTGCGCATGGGTACTGTCGCGCACGCAATACAATTATTATGAGATAGAGATAGAGATTCCCCAAAATACTTTTGACTTCTGCGCAATAACGGTCAACGCTAGAGTTTCATGCCGCAAACTAATCTCACTATCTTATCTCACTATTATTATAAATGAGAAAATTTGTTTTTTTGGATGGATGGATGTTTTTGGTGTATTTGGACAGCGCTAAGATTGCCAAATTGCGGCGTTCCCCAATACCATTGCTACTGTTATGTAATATGGGGGGGAGGGGGGTAACCTGCGCAGCTCGTCATCATCAAGCCAGAGGACGTCCTACACTACTATACGTTTGCCTAGACGTGGTCTCCAATCAAGAACACGTTTACTCCAACGGTTATCGGTTTTCGGTCCACTTCCAGTTATATTTTTTGCTTAGTTGGACAAGAAAAGTATTCGAATAACAAGAAACTCGGAACTTACTCAAGAACCCTTGTCATAAACTCTTGCCCGAGGAAGTCTTTCGCCACATTGAACACGGCTGATCCAACAAGAATGTTACTTTCTCTTGCTACCCAGTTCTGGCCCAAATCATCCAATTCCTTTACAACTATCAAATCCATATCCAAAGATACACCTCCGAATTTATACATCGTTAGAAATTTTAGCCAATCGGAACTATGAACAATCTGACATTGGGTTTTATTGTGTGTTTTTGGCATAAACTCTTCTAAAGCGGTGTTTTTGACGTATTCATTGATGTGCAAGCGCATAAAACGGATGTTTGGATAATCATTTTTCAGTTCTGAATGACTGCTGATGTTAAATTGAATGCTTTGGTTGATTGGGCCGATAAAAAGAACGTATATTTTTCTTCCTGGATGCGCTCTAGCAGCCGATTCAATGGCACAGGCCTGTCTTGAGTTCAACGTGTCCCGGCAAGTTGTCACGTGAAAGAAAATAGAGTCAGATGCTGGTGAGAAGCAGGCGTCTTCGGCTGAAGGCAACGTGTCCCCTTCGGTTATGTAGTGACAGGAAATGTTGTCGTCTGGCCTCTGTTTGATTAAGAACCTTTGAGTTAGGTATATGAAAAGTAGGAGTCATGTGAGAAGTAGACGCAGGACATGAGATAAAGAGTAATAAAACAAAATAAAAGTAATAATAATGTACGATATTAACAGATTTATCTTTGTCTTCCAAAGGAAAAGGAGCAGTAATGGCGTTATCGGTTCACGAAATAACTACATATATTAAGCTTAAGAATTTTTAAGTTTTTGATAAGAGTTCTTATACGTGACGACCTCTGTGGCGCGTCGGGCGAGTAGCGGGCTGAGATGCAAGAGGTTGCGGGTTCGATTCCCGCTGCGGGACAAATGTTTGTATGACCTGCAAATATTTGTTCCGGGTCTGGGTGTTATGGTACCATGGTACTCATAGTTCCTGATACCTACGACAGGGAATCCTATTGTGGGATCATGACTACGTATTGTGACTGTTGGGTGTTATTATTGGTATTTATTGAGTTAGTGAATTCATCAACAAAGTTGAATGTCATAATTTATATACAAAAACACGCTAAACGTGCGCTCGCCTTTTTCAGTCCGGTCCCAGGCCGTTTATTGAACCTATAGCGCCCTAAGTACTAATGAACATAACATAGATTTGGCATGCAATGTAGAAGGTATATATACAGTGACAGCATTGTTAAGTAAGTACCTATCTGTGGTTGGTATATAGTTACTAATCTAATACTGTTATTAATCATCAGTACGTCGAGGGTTCTTTTGACTTGCTGAATACTTAAGTCAAAAGAAACCTCGACTTAATACTTAAGTCAAAAGAACCCTCGACTATAAAAACTTACAATTGGCGTTATCACTAAAATCAAAACTATCCATAACTTTGCCATTTCCACTCAATTTCAACCGACTACTGGACTATTTCTTTCAATAAACTTTCTTACTATTCTTATACTTATTGCATATTTATATTTTAAAATATTTCGATCAATATTTTATAAATTCACAAAGTTTTTTAATTCTAAGTATTTTATTTAAAATAGTGAAACAATACGTTCCTAACACAATGGATTAGACGCAGATCCTAGATAAACAATATTTAATTATGCGAGAATAGGAATTCTTTCAATTTCTGATTGGCATTTAAGGATAGCAATGAGTCTTTATGACGGCAGTAATATAGCGGAGACACGAATCCGACGACCTCTGTGGCGCGGCGGACGAGTAGCCGGCTGAGATGCAAGAGGTTGCGGGTTCGATTCCCGCTGCGGGACAAATGTTTGTATGATCTGCAATTATTTGTTCCGGGTCTGGGTGTTATGGTACCATGGTACTCGAAGTTCCTGATACCCACGACACAGGGAATCCTAGTGTGGGATCAGAACTATGCATGTGACTGGTTGGGTGATATTTCGTTGTCTCAGGGTCGGCAGCGCGCGTGTGCATGCCTCTGGTGTTGCAGGCGTCCATAGGCTACGGTAACTACTTTCCATCAGGTAGGCCGTATGCTTGTTTGCTTGCCAAGTAGCATAAAAAAACTTTCTGAGACTTTCTGTCGACATCTCTTAAGGCGGACTTAGACTAAGTATAATAAAAATAAAAAAACAAAATAAATAAATAAATGCTGGACATTTCACACAACATTATCTAGCCCCAAGCTAAGCAGAGCTTGTGTTATGGGTACTAGATAACTGATATACTTAATACAATACATTACATAGATAGATATTTTTTATTATACATAAAAAAATACCCAGAACACCCTGAACAAATATCGGCAGATCGTACAAATATTTGTTCCGAGGCGGGAATCGAACCCGCAACCTCCTGCGTCGCAGGCATAATACAATATATATAATTATAACTGATTCAAAAAAACCAAGAAACAATAGACAAATATTTATTTTATTCTCTCTATAACCGAGACTTACATTATACATTTATATTTTAACATTATTTACATACATTTGAACACAAGTTATAAAACTATTACTTAATTACATTTTAATATGACCCGAAAATTCAAACCCAGCGGGACATTTAAATTTAATATATTTAACAAAGGTGGCTTTAAACTTTAAAAAAACTGTATGTGGCAAAAACTTCTATTGTACCTACAGTTTTATAAGTTTCTTCCCACTAGACAAGTGGTCATCGACTATTTTTAATTAGTAGGTAAGTACTGACAATTCAATAACGCTTTTTTACTGCGCATATTTATTCTTAATCTATTTCACAATGGCATAACATTTCTATCAATTAAATTAAATAGATACCTAAGTTTGTAATAATTAGCCATAATAGTTCGTTACGCTTAGCATACGTATTATAACGGGTGTAAAAAGACTACCCTGAAAACTGAAACAGTGCATTCAGACCATGATTCTGAAAATATTTAAGAAATATTGGCGCTGCGCGTCGTTCAGCTGACCGGGAGCGTTGAACTCGCGCGGCCGGTGAGCTCTGTGAACTCGCCGCTATTTTATATAGCTATGGCATAGGTAGCTTTACCGGCACCTTCAGTATTCGGGCGCCGTCCTTTTACACCGTGTATATGTGTTAATGTGAATCATCTATGACAATAAATGATTTCAATTTCGATGAATCGCTTAGAAAATGAATGGTTACTAATTATTTTAAATTAAAAAGAAAATTACCACTGTTTTTCGTCACTTTTGCTGAAGTTTCGGGACCGACTTCAGTTTTACAATTTAAAATGATTCCCAATTAAAATATAATTTTTATGGACCCGATCACGGATAGATCATATATTGAAAATGGCAGATCAGTGATCAGAGAGATCCTAGACAAGCGTTATCACTGTCAAATTACATTCTCCATTAATTTCGCTAAATGATTTATTAGCGAACGAGACGGCCACTTGTCTACAGCGGTTTATTTATTAAAAATACCGCGGTACAGTTAAATGCATGCGCTTAATCAATTTCGATAAAAATTATATGGGACCACCTCTGCTACCAAACAAAAAAAGAATCATCAAAATGGGTTAGTATCATTTCGTCTAAAAAAGCAGCTGGTCTAATTAGCAAGTGGTCTAAAAAGTAGCTGGTCTAAGTAGTTTGTACTTAGACCAGCTACTTTTTAGACCACTTGCTACTTAATAATTTATAATTAAATTTATCTAATTAATATTATTTAATATAATGAAATAAAATAATGTAATAAAAATTTAAATATTAAATGGCCATCTGCCAGTTGCGTTTTAGACCAGTTTGCACTTAGACCAGCTACTTTTTAGACCAATTGCTAATTAGACCAGCTGCTTTTTTAGACGAAATGATACTAACCAATCAAAATCAATGTATAATTGGCGGTGTAATCGCGTAACAAACATACAAAAATAAACATAGTCGAATTGAGAACCTCCTTTTTTTAAAGTCGGTTGAAAAAGGTGCATTTAGCGACTAAATAAATGCATAAGGCACATGAGTTAAGCCGGGTATTCATTAGGCAACATTTGTTTATAGTGTTTATTAACAAATGTTGCCTAATGAATACCCGGCTTTAGAAATAATAGTATATATCAGAGAAATGGAGATTCTTACAACGCAAATAAACATAAGGCATAAGTACATTAGCTATGTTGAATAAAGGCACATTTATTATAAAGCACATTAATTGGAGTAAATAGTTATATATTTACCCTCTTTTTCTTAATCAGTTTTTAAACCCATTTTAGCTTAGCCATTCAAAGGTCTGGAACAAATCGCTTCTAAGCGACAAGACCGCCCATTGTTAATTAATTAACATATTCAATTTAGTGTATTTTTTATAATCTTATGGTGTACAATAATGTATTTTCTATTCTATTTATTTAAACTAGCTTTTGTTTTGTTCTCTCTGATGTAAAATGACATACGTCAAAACAAGACAAAAGATATTTTAGCTATCGAAGGTTTAAAAATAGATTATGAATAAGAGGATTAGCATTTTAATTATAATAATATCTTTATCATAGTTTACACAAGAAGTGAGTAAAAACTCATAATAATATCAAAAATAAATCATTGAATAAAGCAAATAATCAAAAAAAAAAGTTGAACTATCAACTTACGTATAATGCTAAAAATAGTTCGGCTTTCATTTAAAGTAAATATTAAAATGAATGAATGAATGAATTATTAGTCATTCATTCAATCGTTCATTCATAAATATTAATATGGCAACACAAAGGCCTCATACAAATCGTCTACAAATAATGTTACTCATAAAATGTTATGCATTTTGACAAATAGCACTTTCACTTCACTTATTCTTACCCCTTTAATCATAATAGTTTTTTAAACCTATTTCAGTTAAAATAGCTTTTGTTTTGTTCTCTCTAATATAAAAAGTCATACGTCAAAACAAGACAAAAGATATTTTAGCTATCAAAGGTTTAAAAATGTACTTATTATTGTATCAGACGGGTCACTCGAATGAATGTTCACTCGGGTGAATGCTTAATTTTTCTTTGAATTAATTCGGCACTATTGTTTCATTATGTGTTCAAACGTTTCATTTCGAGTGAAAGGTGCTGAATGAAAGACGAAAATGAACGAAAAATTACCCGTCTGATATCACCTTTAGAAGGTGATTTCACCAACAAACTAAAAGGCGATTAAACAGCTGTTAACCTAACCAATGTTTTTTGACAGGTGTTTTCAAATATTATCAGGCACCTTAACCAATGATTACGGTAATACCTTGTTTATTTGTTCGTGAAATTGGACCTAAGTGTCTACACGTCGAAATGCATTCGTAATAACTAAACTTATTATTTACATTAATTTTATATACAACTAAATTAAATACGTTTCGGCACTTCAACATTTCAATTTAAATTGTCATACAAATTTCGCTTAATTTCATGTTTATCGTCATAAGAAAATTGCTCAGTCAAAATTGAAGTGATTATAAATGATTTGACATATCTCGTGCCAGTTGACAATAACAGCTCCCAGACACAAACCTGTCATTTAAAAACAAAAATAATACGTCATCCACGGGAGGAGTTGGAGGGGTCTATTCTTAGGCCGGACACACCATAACTTCACTACTGTCAATTACAAATTGAACTATTGTTATCTAATGAACTTACGTTTCACAATATTAAGAAGCCGGCGAAGGCCGCAAGCAAATTAAACTTGAAGTGAGTGTCAAAATCAGCTATCCCTGTTTGGCACCGGGGCCTCTCCCCCTGCTTGCGCGATGGGTGTACGAGCCGTTCGGAATTTGTATCAAATTAGGTCGTGTTCCGTAATACCAAAAATTATGAATGAAAACTTAATGTTTTTTTCATATCTTGTTGTTATTCTGTAACTTGACAATATATGCTATGTTCCTAATCACAGTATACTACAAAATACGTTGTTTTGAATACGAAACAAATAAGATGAAAACATGTCAACAAAGTCGTAAAAATATACAAAATGGAATTCGCTTACGTTTCGTTTTAGGTAAGTATTTTGAAACAAGAAATATCCAGGGACCTAGATAAATACTACCCAAATCCGAATAATGGCATAATATGGTGGAAATATGTTTGAATTACAAATGATTTTGGTATTGCGTGTGGATGGGCATTTTATCTTCCGCTGGCTTCTTAAGTGATTTTCCTAAAAAAATATATCGTATATTCTGAGATGATTACTTTTTGAGTTATGTAGGGACTGTAACTTCAACGGAACCCTACACTGGGTGGACCGAGAGACGCTTTTGGCCGACTCTTAAACAGACACGTCATACAGACACCTCGTTGTCGTCGTTGAGACGGATGGTGTCGTCGTTCGTGGCTAGCTTCAGGAGGGTCTTCTTGATCCGTAGAGCTGGTAGCCGCACGCTCGCGTTCTGGTGCCAGCACTCCCGCATCAGCGCCGCCATACCCGCCATCGTCTGACGAACAGAGACACATCATCATCATCATTAGCTTACAGAAATCAATTGCTGGACATAGGCCCCGATTGAATGACACGAAGAACGGTTTTAAGCCGCCTCCATCCACTAACTTCCTGCTACCTTTAAAATGTCTTTAGTCCATCGAGAGGAGGGCTTTCCTCTACTACGTCGTCCAGTTTGTGGTCGCCACTCGAGAACCTTTATTCCCCAACGGTTGTAAGTTCTGCGAGCTATATGACCTACCCATTGCCACTTCAACTTGCTAGTTCTAAGAGCTATATGGCCTGCCCATTGCCACTTCAACTTGCTAGTTCTGCGAGTTGTGTGGCCTACTCATTGCCACTTAACTTGCTAGTTCTGCAAGTTATATGGCCTACCCATTGCCACTTCAACTTGCTAGTTCTGCGAGTTGTTTGGCCTACTCATTGCCACTTCAACTTGCTAGTTCTGAAAGTTATATGGCCTACTCATTCACTTCAACTTGCTAGTTCTGTGAGCTATGTCGGTGATATTGGTCCTTCGGATCTCTTCGTTTCAGACTTAGTCAAATGATTTAATGAGTAATTATTTTATTAACTTGAATTGGAGCACGACCAGTGGAAACCCCTTATATTTTAACTGGGAAAATTTTAACAAGTCTTTACTTTTCTTTTTTAACCGACTTCAAAAAAAGGAGGAGGTTCTTAATTCGACCCGCATGTTTTTTTTTTGTATGTATGTTACGCGATTACTCCGTCAATTTTTCATTGATTTTGATAATTCTTTTTTTGTTTGGTAGGTTATTCTTCAGAGGTGGTCCCATATAAATATTGTCGAAATTTATTCAGCACTTTTTAAACATTTTGGTTTTTTGTGGTTCCCATAGAAAAAACCTATTATTATACTGTGCCACTCTTGGTTCTGTCAGCGCTAGATGATACTGCTAGAAGTCGACAGATGGCGTTATAGAAATACTTAAATACCTACCCCGCTCTAGCCGGCGATAGATAGCGTTTATTCAAATCTGAATTACCTACATTATAGGCACAGGCCTATGTTTATGTTTTTATGTTTTTTCGGTTTATGTTTTTTCCAAAAATTAACTTTTTTATTTAAAAAAAATTTGCATTCTAGAAGTCACTTACGGGATGGGGGTCGTTGTTCGGTTCGGGGCGCGCCGCGTCCGTGCAGACAATCTTCTTCATGTCGTCGAAGGACGGGTCGCTGGGCGCCAGCTCGTAGAAGGGGGGGCGAGCCTCGTACACGGCGCCGGTGCTGTTGGTGACGCGGCGTGTAACCTCCCACAGTACGAGGCCGAACGCGTAGATGTCACACTTGAGGTAAGACTCGAAGCAATCCAGGTTTATGCTGGAAAAGGTTAAAGGACCAAGATATATATGGACGATCTCTGTGGCGCGGCCGGCGAGTAGTCGGCTGAGATACAAAAGGTTGCGGGTTCGATTCCCGCTGCAGGACAAATGTTTGTATGATCTGCAGATATTTGTTCTGGGTGTTCTGAGTATTTACAATGTATAATAAAAAATATCTATCTATGTAATGTATTGTATTAAGGATATCAGTAGTACCCATAACACAAGCTCTGCTTAGCTTGGGGCTAGATAATGATGTGTGTAATGTCCAGCATTTATTTATTTAGATGGATGCTGCTGTCCATTCCACGGAGGAGTCTATTAGTTATTATATTATATATTATTAGTTAGTATTATTGGTCTCAGGCCGGACGCACCACAGCACACCTGTTTTATTAACCGACTTCATAAAAAGGAGGAGGTTCTCAATTCGATTGTGTTTGGTACCTCATATCTCCGGCGTTTATGAACCGATTTGGAAAATTCTTTTTTTATTTGAATAGATATACTTCCAGATTGGTCCCATTTTTTTAGAATCCAGTTCTGATGGTGGAATCCATGAGGAATTGAGGGAACTCCTCAAACATTGTAGGCATACATATGGCGATTTTGACATTTTCATCAACAAACCAAGCATTTGCATTAAAAAAGTATCATAATCCTTTCACCACTATGGTTCTTTCATCATTTTTTTTTTCATCCAAATATTTAATCGAATACAATGGCGGAAGTCAGTTTTTTAAATGAAAAGTTATTGTTTTAACTGTGAACTGTGTTACTAAAATTGTTTCAGTTACACCGAAACGAAAAACTAACGAATCCGATCGGAAACGTTTCCGAAGTTTTAGAATCGCCCTGCAGGACTATGTATACAGGGTGTTTTTTTTAAATGGGACAGTATGGGGATATCCGAATCCATAAGAGATATGGGAAAAGTGTCTTCGGAACCATTTGCTCATTTTGTATGAAAACTCAGAGCCGTAGAAGTTAGTCAAACTTTAATAAGAACATCTTTGTCTGAGGCTACTAGAGGTATTCTGAAACGTACCCGTACCTGGAAAAAGAAAGAGGGAGGCCATTTTGTTTTTTTTTTGCTATAGTTTTATTAACGTATGTACGTATTACTTAAAAATTGTATGAGAAAACATTTTATTAAATTTGACTAACTTCTGCTGCTCAGATTTTTTCTTCCGATACAATGAAACAATCCTTACATGAAACTGAGTCGATACGCATTAAAAAAATTTTGGTCAAAACTACTCATTTTCATGGAGAACTCACGCTTGACCAAAATAATAAGTATGCCAAAATCGTTTTCATACAAAATGAGCAAATGGTTCCAAAGACACTTTTCCCGTATCTCTTATGGATTCGGATATCCCCATACTGTCCCATTTTAAAAAAACACCCTGTATGACTGTTAGGTGTTATGTTATGTTACCTTTGGTCCAACATCTCAGGGCTCATGTAACGCTTGGTGCCCTGCCGGGGACGGTCGGTAGCCGGCTCCAAATGCCTGCTGGTCACCGCTAGGCCGAGGTCGGCTATGCAGCACTCCCCGTTCACTTTCACAAGGATGTTTTTAGTCTTGATATCTCTGTGTGCAATGGCTGGCTTACCCTGGAATAAGAAAAATTACATTTACTTCATCCATACCTATATTCTTAAAGAAAAGTGTCACCAAAAAGTTCTGCGAACTGTTATTCTTTTTAAGATACTCTGTTGTGTCAGAACCAAAGTTGTAGATACAAACCAATATTGTGAAATATTGTAATGAATGTGAAAACAAAAATAACAAAAAGGTCATGTGTTTGAACAAAATACAGTGATTTATGTAAGTAAAATTAACGATAACGATTTTTTTTTACCGGTTTATAATAATTGTTAACGAAATACCAGCGTAGGTTGTTTGCAACCTGCATATGCTGAGTCGGGACCTTTTTGCAACATAATTTTTAAAATATTGTTTCCTATGTCAATTGTATCTAAAGTTTTTTTATTTTCTGAATGTTGTTACAAATAAATCTATAATAATATTAATAATAATTTATTTATTTCAGGCTTAAAGGGAAATAAATAAATAAAATTAGTAAAATAAATAAATAAATGCTGGACATTTCACAAAACATTATCTAGCCCCAAGCTAAGCAGAGCTTGTGTTGTGGGTACTAGATAATTGATATACTGAATACAAAACATTACATAGATAGATATTTTTTATTATACATAGAAAATATCTAGAACACCCTGAACAAATTATCTGCAGATTGTACAAATATTTGTTCCGAGGCGGGAATCGAACCGTAATAAATGTATAATTAAATTATACCTAAACGATAAATCCTTATATTATACATACCTTATAGACTAACATACATATTTTATACTTAAAACTAATACATCACATATTTTGGAGTTTTTGTTTCAATATATAGCAAATATATATGGGAATCTATTCTATTTTTATCTATTCTACCCTAAAAAGGTTGAGTGATGGTTAAAGAGCCAGTGTGGTGAAAGGATGTATTGTTACCTGGGTGCCATGTATCTCCGTGTGCAGATGCAACAGGCCGCTGATGGTAGACAGGCAGATAGCCATCATCTGGTGGCGAGTGAGAGTAGCTCTCGCCAAGTGCTCGTACAGAGAGCCGAGTGGGTGAAAATGCGTTATCAACCATAACTGTGGAAATTAACGAAAATATATTTTATACCATTCCTCCTCTAAAAATATATCGAGGGCCATGAATCACTCGCGTCGCTCAGGATTCTAACACTTGAATCAGTCGCGTAACCATTCCTCTCTAAAAATATATCAAGAGCCATGAATCACTCGCGTCGCTCAGGATTCCAACACTTGAATCACACGCTAATGGCCCTCGCTTAAATCCGTCCTTTATTCACTAATTGCATAATATACTAAAAAACATTAACATATAAAATCTCTATTATCTATATATATATTTATCTATGTTTAGGTATGTTTATTTTAATTAATATATAATTTTTAATTTGTTTTGTTTCTCACTTTTCTTTTTATATGTGTACACGAACCTACCTCTATAATGACCACTCTCTAGCCTTAAGAGGTTTGCTGGAAGAAAACTCTTTTTAGGGTTAAGCTCGCCTTTGTACATGTCCTTTAAATCTGTCTTGTGCTCTTATTATGTATTATGCGTGTACAATAAAGAATAAAGAATAAAATAAATCAAATCAAAATAATTTTATTCATTGAAATCACAAGGATCATTTTGAATCGTCTTATAAACTAAAATTACTCCTGTTCCAACGCGACCAAGAATAATCACCTAATAAGAACCTAGAAGAATCAGGGGTGCTATTTTTGAATGTAACTGATGAGTGACTAAAAATATCATCAAAAAGGCCGCAAATCACCATTTTTCAGAAGATGTACTGGAGGAGGCACTTTAATTGATATCATAGGTTTAAATTACCGATAGCGATTCGCTAGCGATACAATGGTAAATGACAAATATTTACCAAACAAATTACAAAGATTTCAAGCTACCTGGATGTCAATGGCGAATATTAACATTTGCGGTCGTCTCGCTAGCGTCTGGGTAACGTTAGGTCGCTGCCACACGAGCGCTGCGTCGGCGCTACGCAACTATGCTATGCTTTGATATGCTATTAAATACTGCGTTGCCGCTCCGTCGTTTCAACGCAGCTCCCTTCTTCACCTCGTCTCCCCAGCCCTTTCTCCGTAGCGCGCGCGTCGCGACGACGCAACGCACCGGCAACGCCTGTGTCGTTCAGATTTGTATGTAGCATCTCTCATGTGGCATCGCCCTTAGTCAGCCTATGCTAGCCGTACTGTTGTACCTACATTTCTGCGAATAAATAATTATGATTATAATAGTATAGCTATTGTACCTGTGTGCAACTGCCTCGGCTGGTCATATCGCTGCCGACATACGCAAGTATGTTGTCATGTCTGAGCAGCACAGTGCTGTATATCTCCGTCTCGCGTCTCCAGCTAGCCTCGTCTCGCGAGAAGAATATCTTGACTGCGACGCTGTCCGCGTACCACGAGCCGCGCCACACTTCACCGTATCGACCCTGGAAAAGTAATTAGTATTTAGCCATTTTATTGAGATTACTTTTGTGAATTATTAACGAAGCGTGTGTCCGCTTCATTACTTTACACAAAGTTGAATGATTTTTTTTTAACACTTAACAGTCACTTTCGTATCTATGTATAGTCCTGCCGGCCTACACAAACGGTATTCGCTTCGAAGCGATTCTATTTCTACAGTCGTAATACGATACAAAAGATCACGTGACATATCGATAGCTTCTGTCAATCTCATACATATTGGACTTTTCTACTAGCGTCATCGCTAATAGAATGTTACTTTTTCTACGGCCTCAGATCCTACACTAGGGTTCCCTGTATCGTGGATATCAGGAACAACCAGTACCTTGGTACCATAACGCCCAGACCAGTGGGGCAACTCTTGAAAATAGTTCCAATCGCTATCCAGTTCCAATATCAATCCAGTTTCAACGCTTGTTTGGCACTTTTAAACCAAATCGAGTTAGAAATCGAGATAGAGCACGCGATTGACTTTGCGTGAAGAACAACAGAGACAGAAAGTCGATTTCACTTAGTTAAATAAAATTCCATTCCAAATTGTGCGCTAGTATTTAGATATTTGTTAAATAATTAAATCTTGCCTCAAAAATGTAACGCTTTGCAAAGCTTACATGCTCTTAAACTTAATTATAAAATCTAGTATTAGGTAGGTACCTACTTACCTATACCGTCATTAAATATCTATTAATTTTTATTTTTATAAGTTTTAATCAAGTCTTACTTGAAAAACGTACCTTTCAAAATATTGTTGTTAAGTTCTAGGATATTCTACACTGGAATTTGTACTTTGATACCTTCATTATGTAATAAAGAACCTTTAAAATTGAATTGAATTGTCCCGCAGCGGGAATCGAACCCGCAATCTCTCGCAGCCGGCTAATCGCCCGCCGCGCCACACAGGTCGTCCTTTGAAAATGGCAAATACCCCCCATTGCATTCTACTGGGAGGCCTCAACCAGCATCTCCACCCCCTGCTCCTCCGCACCCGTTACCTTGCCGACGCACTCTATGAGCGCCACTTGCTTGGCCAGCGTCCGCTGCACCATCAGCGGTAGGCCAGAGCCGGAGCCCGACGTGCACGAGCTCTCCAGGTACTCGCGCAACGTGGAGTCGCCGGCCGGCACGGCGTGCACGCCCGCACCCGCACCGCACCCGTTGCATGACCCCTCCGCACCTGTGTATACGTGAACAAGTTAATATATAGTAGATTGCATCATAAGGGAGCAAAATATTATTTTTACGGCGACGGCGCTTTTTTGAATCCAGAGCGAAGTGAGGGATTCTAGAGTAGAATCCCGAGCGTAGCGAGGTAAAGGTTACTTGCGACGCAGGTTGCGGGTTCGATTCCCGCTTCGGAACAAATATTTGTACGATCTGCAGATATTTGTTCAGGGTGTTCTAGGTATTTTTTTATATATAATAAAAAATATCTATCTATGTAATGTATTGTATTAAGTATGTCAGTTATCTAGTACCCATAACACAAGCTCTGCTTAGCTTGGGGCTAGATAATGTTTTTTGAAATGTCCAGCATTTATTTATTTAATTTGTCAAGGTGGCGAGCGCAGTGCAATGCCACGTAGGACGCGTCCTCGTGAACATGACCTACTAAATGTACTACAACTGGCTCAAATGTATAAATACCTTCGTAGTAGGGGCTCGTTAGATGTGGATTATACATATTAGAAGTGAAATAGTTCGAATCGGCGCCCAGCTTGTGAAGAGCCGCGCGGGACACACGTAACCTGAAATAAATGTATAAAAATATACTGTAAGTTATTTATATTTGTGTTGTGGTGTGTCCGGCCTGAGAATAAGGGCCAGTTTCCACCGGGGCGCAGAGGAGAGGAGATGAGCGCAAACCTGGCAGGTTATTGGCAGGCTTGACAGGTAAAAACGAAAAGGAAATAACGAAATCGGATTGGTTAATTCAAACACATCTCCTCTCGACTCCTCTCCTCTCCGCCCCGGTGGAAACTGTTCTAAGACCCCTCCTACTCCTCCCGTGGATGTAGCAAAAGCCTTACTAAGGGCTTACTCCAGGTGATAGGTAGCTGCATCCATCTGAGTAGGTACTTATCACCAGCTGCGATCACCAATCCGCCTGCCAAGCGTGGTGATTATGGCAAATCAATAAATTGTATTCAATAGGGGAAGCCACGAAGAATGGTGGCGGCTCAAGAACGTTCGTCGTGGCATTCTAGGGGGTAGGTTCGAGCAGTGGACTTCAACAGGGTGATAATGATGATTAAGTCAAATCTTCATAATTTTTTTTAGTCATAGTCGGATCGGATCGGTTTGTTTCTAGTAGAAATTCTTGTGAAAGAGGGGAAGTACTACCACCATACCTATTTCTGCCGCCAAGCAGTAGTGCTCGCATTGCTGTGTTTCGGTTTGAAGGGTTACGGGTGCCGTGGAAATTACAGGCACATGAGACTTTTCATCTTTATGCCTCTGGGTCGGCAGCGCGCGTGTGATGCCTCTGGTGTTGCAAGCGTCCATAGGCTACGGTAACTACTTTCCATCATGTGGTCCGTATGCTTGTTTGCTTTGTCAGTAATGTTTTAACCGTGGTAGTCTTGGCCTAATAGGACTCCTCCAACTCCTCTTACGGATGTTGTATAAGGCGACTAAGGGATTACGCAAGGGGATGGGCAGCAGCATTTACCTGAGTACTTACCACCAATCTGCAATCACCAATCCGCTTGCCAAGCGTGGTGATTATGGCAAATCCCCCCATTGCACGCTATGGGTGAGGCCTCATCAGCAGTGGACGCCAACCGGTTGATGAAGAATGCTTTTGTAGGATGTGGTGTCAGGAGTGGAGGTCAGAGAGTCAGACCAGTTTGTAATGACATACTTAAAGCACCACAACCTAAGCTTCAACGATTTAGGGGTAGCTTTCGCTTCGCAGCCTCTAAATGCTGGAACGACCTTCCTCCACCCATTCGAAAAATACAGAGAATGTCTAAATTTAAGTTATACTGGAAAAATTGGCTCTTGGAAAAACAAAAGTCATCATGTTGTTGGACGGCTGTGCCCGTCTAATGATTATTTTCAATGGTTTAAAATTAGGGTCGGCTTGCTTAATCAATCTGACCGCTCCGGTGATTATTAAGTTTTTGATTCTTTCATCTTTCTGTAACCATCATCTATAAACGTACCAATTTTAAGTGTGATAGTGTGTTTATAACTGACTCAATGTTATCCTACCATAACAACTGAATTGTTACTATAGAACCACACCCCTTTGTTATCTGAATATACTTACCTAAATTTTTACAACTTACCCTTTTGTATTTAAGTATAAGCCTGTTTAGGTGCCTAGCTTTATGGGTAAGTGCCTAAGGCCTAGTTTATAATAACGAGTTCTCGGTGGTTGTTTTGCTGTATCCTTTGCTGAACAGCAGATAGCTTCCGAGTATCATGGCTGCTGTGACGACAGCAGCATTCTAAGGTGAGGCTGAAAAACAGCGTGGCTGAGCCCTCGTCCTTTTCTCTTACACTAACTATTAAATTATATTTGACTTGTACCTTTGTAACTAAGATTAGTGTAACTGAATAAATGCCCTTCTATTTTTTTATTTTTTATTTTATGTACCTGTGACTCCTCCTCAGCAGAAACACGGCGCAGGCGCTGACGCAGCCCAGTATCAGCACGCACGCCGTCACGGATCCCCACAGCTTCCATGTAAGGGCTGATAGGGGTTGTATGGTCGCGTCGGGCGCGGGCAGAGAGGGGAACCCACCCGAATTGCAGAAGTCACCCTGGCAGCAACTCACGTTGTGGAACCCAGCGGCGTGGCGCTTGCTGGAACACCAATCAATCGGTTATGTCGGTGTTATGGTATATTAGACCCCCCCAGACAAAGGGACTTCACCAGGGGATAGGAAGTAGCTTCCCCCTGAGTACTCATCATTAGAACTGCGATCACCGATACGCCTGCCAAGCGTGGACATATTGGGGTACTTGTACATTCCTGAGAGCTGATTCTACGTTTTAACAAGCAATTGTCACGGACGTAATGTTTGCACGATCTGCAAATATTTGTTCCTGGTCTGGGTGTTGTGGATGGTACTCGTAGTTCCTGATACCCCTGACACAGGGAATTCTAGCGTCGGATCAGGACTACATATGTGTTGGGTGTTGTATTATGTTGATGATTGATGAGTCCTACAGGACGGATTTTAAGTTTTTTACTGTGGTTTAGAACTCCACGACCGCTTCCGTCCGTTTCGTGATCGCTACTCTAGAACTTTAATCTCCCAAATACACAATAGGCAACAGTTAAAAGTATTTTGACAAGTTTTTTTTGTAGTTAATAGACCATTGTCAGCGAACTGATTCGAAGTTTTTAGCACACAATTGGCACGGACGTATGGTGTAGTGTAACAAGGATTTTGTATGGCGCCCCTAGCGTACACTTTGTGGACCTCATTTTCCATACAAAAATCCGTGTTACACTACACCATACGTTCGTGTTGCTTGTCAAAACTCAGAATCAGCTCTCTGTGGCCTTACCATGAGCTCTTATAGCGATTCAGTTCAAAAACTATTCAGTACAAAATATCGGTTCGTCGTTGACATCCGTCATCATTGAATAACTTTAATCGCAGAAGTCTATAGACCTTCTGATACTGTGCCTTTAAGAGGACGTTCACGGTTTTATGTGGATTTTAAGCGCCTAATTTACCATGATAGGAAAGGGTTTAACACAGTTAAATAAGTGCTAAATATAGAACAATCTATTGTGTTGATTGATAATGTAGAACATTTACAAACGCTAGTTTATTTTTTTTGTAGTAACCAATCTCCCGCACCTAGTTTTACTGAAAGTTAGAAGAAGAGTCAACTTCAGCCTCCTATTTCTCTAACAAATATACATCAAATTGACTGAAAAAAAATCCTATACATCAGGAAAATAATCCTTGTTGACACATAATGTACCACAATATCAATTATTAAAACGCATTAAAAGAAATAAAAAAAAAACTTCCGCCAATTTACACGAATTATACCGGCACTTTACCACGATTTATTGTGTGGAATAAAGCGTAATTCTAAACAAAATATTATATCAAAATAAAGTTAGTTCATTGATAAATCAGATTCTGATTTTTTATTGATAATCCCTTTGTTTGA
This sequence comes from Epirrita christyi, assembly GCA_951392215.1. Taxonomy (NCBI): domain Eukaryota; kingdom Metazoa; phylum Arthropoda; class Insecta; order Lepidoptera; family Geometridae; genus Epirrita; species Epirrita christyi. The sequence goes on along the minus strand of OX595858.1, from coordinate 1,276,356 downwards.
TTATTGACAAAAAAATACTTAGCATTGCTCTAAATTTACAATAAATTGCATTGTACAAGCGCGACAGGTTCAGTACGGCGCGAGCGCCCATCGAGGTAGGACCTGTGTCGACGCGTTCGCGAGCTTCTATCTCTTTCGCTCGTCATATGGCATCCCACTCGCTCTCGCCAGACGCTGCTAACCGCTTGTGTGTGACGAATTTCATAGCACGACCGCACGTATTTGATACTTTCATATAGATACCTACCTATATGAAAGTATCCTAGTACCTACTTACTTTATTTTATTTTTTAGTTGTTATGTTACTACCTACTTCTACGTATTTTTGGGTAAGGCGACGATCTCGTGTACATGCCGTTGCCAGTATCCTGAGTTGTTGCCAGGTCAAACAAATTTTCCCCGGTATTTTCACAACTTTTTTGTTACTCGACCGATTGCTTTCAAAATCGATATCTGAGGATCCCTGAACAAGAATCAGCTGTCAGAAATTAAAAAAGTGGCCGCCATTTTGAACTTTTTTGTTACAGAACCGATTGCTTTCAAAATCGATATCCGAGGATCCCAGTGATCACTGAACAAGAATCAGCTGTCAGAAATTAAAAAAGTGGCCGCCATTTTGAACTTTTTTGTTACTGGACCGATTGCTTTCAAAATCGATATCTGAGGATCCCTGTGATCACTGAACAAGAATCAGCTGTCAGAAATAAAAAAAAGTGGCCGTCATTTTGAACTTTTTTGTTACTCGACCGATTGCTTTCAAAATCGATATCTGAGGATCCCTGTGCTCACTGAACGAATCAGCTGTCAGAAATTAAAAAGCGGCCTCCATTTTGAACATTTTTCTTACCGAACCGATTGCTTTCAAAATCGATATCTGAGGATCCCTGTGATCACTGAACAAGAATCAGCTGTCAGAAATTAAAAAAAGTGGCTGCCATTTTGTTTTCTTTTGTTTCTGGACCGATTGCTTTCAAAATCGATATTTGAGGATCCCAGTGATCACTGAACAAGAATCAGCTGTCAGAAATTAAAAAAAGTGGCTGCCATTTTGTTTTTTATTGTTTCTGGACCGATTGCTTTCAAAATCGATATTTGAGGATCCAAGTGATCACTGAACAAGAATCAGCTGTCAGAAATTAAAAAAAGTGGCCGCCATTTTAAACTTTTTTGTTACTAGACCGATTGCTTTCAAAATCGATATCTGAGGATTCCAGTGATCACTACATCAACAAGATGAACAAGAATCTGCTGTCAGAAAAAAAAAGTTCACCAAAGTTGGTATATCACAATTCTGTTTACACAGAACCGTTGCCAGTATGCTGAGGTGATGCCTGGTGGTAATTTTGGTTATAGTTTTACTCGTTGGGAACCCTCCGTCCTGTCTGGTATCGTGATCAGACGTGATCGCTTTCTTGTGATGAGAAAGGGCATAAGTACACGAATTTCTTACATGTGACAAACTTCTCAAATCACCTAACTTGTGATATTTTTTTCAGGATACCTTTATAGCTAACCAATATATCAAAATAAATAGGCTGTGCTATATCTATATGTCAGGCAGTCAGTCAGGACGCAGAAAACGGCGCGCTGCCTTTAGATACTTTTGACTTGTTCATAAAAAGCAGTCCTCCTCCCCCCGTTGCTCCCAGCATACATAATTTATTCCAATCTTTCCTACCAACAGTTCGATAGTCTAACTGTTTGGACAAAATTTTCCAAACTGTTAGCCTGACTACAGACAGACAGATTGGAATTTGGATTTTCGCTCAGTTTTGTTCCATATAGTACTACCGCAAGTGAAGTAGGTACAGTGAAATCAAAAATAAGATAAATGATTATAAATTTTTATGAGGTAGGTACTTACTAACTGATACCTATTTACATTCTCTGGTCAAAATGATTTTCCCCATTTTTTTGAGTAATAAAAAACAAAATTCAAAAATGTTGGAAAATCAAAATTTTGATTCTAAAAATCTGTTTTGAGTACCCCGAGGTGTTGCTTGGTCATTATAAATTTCCCCAATTTTAGGGTAATTTCAAAAAGATTGGAAAATCAAAATTTTGATTTCACGGAACAGTTTCCAGTACCCAGTGGTGTCGTATGGAGAAAATAATTTTCCCCATTTTTAGGGTAATTTCCAAAAAGTTGGAAAGTCAAAATTTGTATGATGCAGAACCATTTCGAGTACGCCAAGATGTTGCCTGATGGAAATAATTTTCCCCATTTTTAGAGTAGTTTCCGAAAAGTTGGAAAATCAAAATTCAGCCTATACAGAACCGTTTCGAGTACCCCGAGATGCTGCCTGGTACAAAATACCCCATTTTAGGGTAATTTCACCAAAGTCGGCATATCAAAATTCTGTTTATACAGAACTGTTACCAGTATCCTGAGGTGTTGCCTAATCAAATAAAATTTCCCCATTTTTAGGGTAATGATTTTCGTAAAGTTTTCAAGTACATTATATGTATATATTTCCCCATTTTTAGGGGAATGATTTTAGTAAAGTTTTCAAGTACATTAAAAACCATTAATAAACACCTCGTATGATTAGCGCAGTTGGGTAGTTGACAGCTAGAGTTAAGTCAACGTCATCTATTGAACCAATTCAAACTACTATTTTAATATAGAATATGAAAAGCACTCATTAGAGGTGTTGGTTAGTCAAAAAAAACTTATTTTTGGGGTACCTCAGAATACTGGCAAGGATTCTGTATAAACAAATTTTTATATGCCAACTTTGGTGAAATTACCCTAAAAAGGGGGAAAATTATTTACATCAGGCAAAATTTTAGGGTAGGTACTCGAAATGGTTTTGCATCATCAGAATTTTGATTTACCAACTTTTCGGAAATTACCCTAAAAATGGGGAAAATTATTTCCATCAGGCAACGTTTTGGGGTACTCGAAATGGTTCTGCATCATCAGAGTTTTGATTTTCTAACTTTTTGGAAATTACCCTAAAAATGAGGCAACATTTTGGGGTACTCGAAATGGTTCTGCATCATCAGAGTTTTAATTTTCCAACTTTTTGGAAATTACCCTAAAAAATGGCGAAAACTATTTCCATCAGGCAACATTTTGGGGTAGGTACTCGAAATGGTTCTGCATCATCAGAAAGCACTCGTCGTTGAGAAACTCTGCAATACCATACAAAAAAAAAATATCGTCTCGAAACTCTATATTTTTTTCGTATGGTATTACAGAGTTTGTCAACAATACCGCAAGGAGCGCTCGTCATTCTTACTGTACAAAATCTACTTTCGACTAGTAAAAGTTAGAATTTTCGTTGGACTGGATGGAATAAAAGAATAAATTGATAATAATTTATCTAAGTTTTTTATTTTTGATTTCAATGTATTTCACTTGCGGTAGTACTATATGGAATAAAACTGAGCGAAAATCCAAATTCTAATCTGTCCGACTAGTCAGCTAACAGTTTGGAATAATTTTGTTCAAACAGTTAGATTATCGAACTGTTGGTAGGAAAGATTGGAATAAACGGCATACATCAACACACCAAATATTATCAAAAACACCTCAAAGGTATCGGAGTTGAGTGAAACTCAACATAACGCGAACGTAGGCGCGGGCGAATGCTAATAAAACAAAGCCTATGTCCGTATCTTTCTATTAGTGAAATAATTGCCGTTTGCTCAGAATAAATCAATCTTAGGAAAAAGTATCAAAGTAATTAGTCCGAAACTGACACGCCGTAATACATCGCGTATCAATGTTCCAAGTAACTATTGCCACAGAATAAGATGTAGGTACCGCCGATCGGCGAATCTTGCCGAGCGCGATTTTGTATACCGGCTCTTAAATATAGCTGCGGACATCACGGAACCGATATTTTTGTACTGAATAGCTATAAGAAGCTCATGGTAAGCCCTCTGTACTATGTATCATGTAGATTGTGGATCTCACCCCGGGCTACGGTTAGTCCTGCAGGTGAACTGGTGCTGGTCGGCGCGCGTGGTGCACCCCCGCGACAGCTGCAGCGCCCCGCTGCCCGTGCGCACGGACGACTTGAAGCACGAGAGCGCGTCCTCGCACATCGCGGGCGGCGAGCCGTCGTCGCCGTCCTCGCACTCCGGCGGCTCGCACTGGTAGCATTTGTATCTGAAATCGTAGATACATTACCACTGGAACCTATAGTTTTTGCGTAGTCTCTGATTGACACTATCCAATAAAAGTATTTAAAAAAAAAATTTGGTGGCAATATATTTTTATACATTGCTTAACTTTTTAAGTAAACACAAAGTCAAAGTCAAAGTCAAAAAAAAAATTATTCACTGAAATCACAAGGATCATTTTGAATCGTCTTATAAACTAAAATTACTCCTGTTCCAACGCAACCAAGCCTAGAAGAATCAGGCAACAAACACAGCTTGGCTAACATAAATGGTCCGTCTTACCACTAGGTGAGAAGCGCCTGTGTGGTGCCTCGGAGCAAGGAGTTGCTGATACATACTAGTAGCAGTCCAAATCTGTGCGCCTGCTCGATAGAAAGGCTACAGATTCATTGATAGTAACAGTTGCCAGATAAATAGAACGTACTTCACAGTGACCAAGCCTGAGCCTTACTTTGAAATCGTCACCGTCTCTATCTAAAACGCGTGTTTTAACATTTGTGTGACAGTGACAGGGACAGGTCTAAGCATTAGTATGTGCTAAGTAACGTCTATTTATCGTTTGTACATTTATTTATCGGCATAAGATTACATACGAAGGGGTAGGCAGAGCCTCAAAGGCCTTCTTTTCACCGTGGGTTGCACTGTTGCAGGAATACAGACAAATCTTAAGCAGGGTCCGCAACGCTAGTTTTTCTAGCAAAACATGTTATTGTTTGTACAACACCAAAACATGGCGTAGCGGACCTAGCTTAAGATTTTAACAAACAAACTAATTATGTATGGAGACACTGATACATACACTTTGAGAACATCACTTTCCATACATAAATCCCTGTTACACTACACCATACGTCCGTATCAATTGCTTCTTCAAACTCAGACTTCGGCCTCAGCAAAACTTAAGCTTTGGAAAAATCACCACAGCGCAGCGCCTTGCTTTTATAATATTGACCATAAAATCTATGTTACCTTCTAAACTTCCTCATACTTTTATAGGCAGCAAAAAATAAATACATAATTATTACATGAACAGCATCATCATCATCATCAGCAGCAGATAGAGGTCCAATACGAGACATAGGCCACCCCCTAAAATGCTGCGACAGTCTATTTAGCTGCCTGCAACGTTTATAATGTCTTTGGTCCATCGAGTGTAGGGCCTTCCTTTACCGCGTCGTTCAGTTTGTGGTCGCCACTCGAGAACCTTTATTCCCCAACGGTTATTTTGAGCTATATGACCTAGCCATTGCCACTTCAAGTTGCTAATTCTGAGAGCTATGTCGGTGACCTGGGTTCTTCTGCGGATTTCCTCATTTCGGAGTATATTACATAGTGAACTCCCTAGCATAGCTCTCTCCACAGCCCGCTGCGCGACTTTGAGCTTGTCTATACAGCCAATAGTTAGCCACCATGTCTAAGTGCCGTAAGTTATTACTGGCAACACACACTGATTTGAAACAGCATGATAAAGATACTTAATTAGTATTTCTGAGAATTAACAGCACTGTTGACCCTGACTTCTGATTCTTTAAGTTGTTGGTTTGAATCCTGACCAAGCACAAAAATTATGTCCACTTATGTTCTTTCAAACAGTGAAGGAAAGGATAACCGTGTGAGAAAACTGGCAAGCCCTAGAATCAAAAGTACAAAGATCTATCATCGGTCGCAAAGCCCTTTTCAAGGACACCATACCTTTACCAGCTTAACGCAGGTTGACCACAAACAGTCACACTATGAGCAAATTCAGACAAACACAGATTCCAACAATATCCAATGTGGATCCACAGGTAAACATTTGAAATACCACTGTTTGCACATTTACGGATTTACTAATAAATAAAGATGGGGATAATAAATCATCTTCTTCATCTTCAACAGCCTTCAGACATCCACTGCTAATCGAAGCCTCCCCTACAGAATGCAATGGGGGGATTTGCCATAATCACCACGCTTGGTAGGCGGATTGGTGTTTGCAGTTTGGTGTTAAGCGCTCAGGTGGATGCTGCTGCCTATCCTCTGGTGTAATCCCTTAGTAAGGCTTTTATTACATCAACGGGAGGACCAGGAGGGGTCTATTCTTAGGCCGGACACACCACAGCACGGGGACAATAAATAAAGATAGGGATTTCTGGACATATAATTTTTTCTATTCCAGTTTTCCCACTATAGGGGGATCAGAGGGGAATTCAAGTTTTTTTTTTATTTCTTTTTTCCCCCCACTCAGTTAAAGAGGATTTGTATGGGGAGAAAAGTGGAATAAGCCCAAATTACCTAGGTGCCTTCTGCACCATCAAATCCTCGACTCTTTGTTCCATGGGTCCCTGTGTGGATGAGCCGTCATCTTCCAAGTCCAAGCCTGGTAGCCCCGCTGTGGGTCAAATTCACAATATTAATTTTACCGCCAACCTGCTCCATACTTTGCTCCCATTTTGGATACTAAACTCAATTACACACACACAATCTAGAGTTTAGCAGTACAGTCCTCATGCATAACAACCCAAGGTGGGACGTCAAGGAGCCACACTTTTACAACAGCAACATTATATTTCCATCGGCTTTCAAAATAATGTTGTTGACACCACAGATTCTTTGTGATTTGGATTGAACAAGTTTGGTGAGGTCATTTATTTATTTTGTAAACTTATTTGGCCAATGCACAAGAACTGAGGGTAAAATATTCATTTATTCATCAGGTTATTGTGAACTGTATGCAACCCAGCTGCTTGCATGCATGAAAACATTGCGTCTTGAGGAACTTTAATTACAACATAAACGTGCCCTATACGTCGTTTTGATGATTAGAACCACGTAGAATCAGATAGAAACCCACAATTTGCAAATATCATGGAAAAAAATAGTAAATAAAGTCGCAAGTGAGACGACATTTTCATCTTACGCATAGGGCCACTAGAAGAAAACTTTAGGGCATCAAAAAAAGCACATCGCTAGAAGGGCAGTAAATCACTAATAATTAACTCACCACAGTGAACATTTATCAATATAAACGCGAAAAAATAACCCAAAATGACAACGTCCGCCATTCTTCGTTCATCATAAACAAAGCACAAACACAGTGTTGCCAGAGCTTACTCAGCCAAGGTTGCCATTTGTAGGTTCAAATGTTGCCATAAGAGACCAAAGGTTGCCATTAGAAAAAATCTGCAAAAAGAGGGGGGTGGGGGGGGGGTGCGGCGAGCGGAGTGAGTATTTAAGAAGTATGAACAGCCAAGACGCATCGCAAGAGCCGCCACTCAAGCAAGACCTACTTAACCACGACCACTCTGTCAAGAGTGTACGTCTAAAAAGAGAAGAACAGCCAATATTTTAGTGATTTTGGTAACAAGACTGCCGAAAAACAGTTACAATGAAGGTTGTGCGACTTGGCGAGAAGAGCGAGCCGCGAAAATTTCGTATTTAAGAAGTGTGAACAGCCAATATTTTATTGATTTTGGTAACAAGACTGCCGAAAAAGAGTTACAACCAAGTTAGTGGCAATTTGGCGAGCAGAGCGAGCCGGGAAAATTTCGTATTTAAGGAGTGTGAACAGCCAAAGTTTTTGTAATTTTTGTAGCAAGATTAGATGATTTATTTCTTGCTATAATCATTTTTTTGTCACGATCTGTCCCCCTTAATATCTGGCCGCCCTAGCACAGAATAAATATTAGTACAAGTAGCCCTAGGCTACCTAGGCTAGACCTAGGCCCGGGCCTATGACCCTTAGGGCAAATCCGCTACTGTCTATAGGTAGCTTCTTCGATTAAAACAATAAAAAGAGAACTTACCAGTAGATTTAAAAAACAAAAGTATTAGAAAACCACGAAAAGAACTTTCTTTGTGCACTGCACACAAACACACACTTTCTTCCATTTTTGTTTTAGTTTTCATAAAATTACTTTTATCTCTAGCTTCACCAAAATAGACCTTTTGCCTACTAATTATGAATTGTTTTCATTTGGGAATAAAAATGCGTTCAAAATTTTGATTTTGTTCAATTCGATGCGTTCAGTTCATCTGCGAAAGATATTCGATATTTTTTACTGATAATCGCGCGACTAGTCGAAAAGTTGCCAAAAAGTTGCCATTTGAGCTTGGTTGCCACGAAGGGTCAAATGTTGCCAAAATGGCAGCCAAAGTTGCCAAATGGCAACGCTGCACAAACAAGGCAAAACAAGGCCAGAGCCAGAGCAAAGCAAAGATAGAGTATCTTTCTTTGCATCTCTTTGCATAGATAGTATTACATCCTCTTTGAAAGCAACTGGAAAAAAGTTTCGAAAAAGTGAAGCAATACGGATAAGAAGTCTACTAAACATTTTTATACAGGGTGTCCCCGGATATGCCACATGGAGGGAAAGTACCTTGAATATTTTAGATGGAACATTTTACTGAAAGAAGACATTATTTGAATTTAAAAAACAATAAACTGCATTTATAGATATTTAAATAATTACATGGTTGAACCGGGAATCGAACCCGTCACACGAGAAAAATAATCACCTTGTAGCTTTATCATACCGATCGAAAGGCTTCATCATATGGGTTATTTTTTGCTAAATAACATAGTGTCAGAAATAAAAGGAAGACATATTTAATATAGATATATAATATAGTATTTAATAGTAATTAAATACTAGGAATAATATTTTTTTTCGAAACTTTTTTCTACTCTTAAATGCGACCCAAATCTAACTCGCGGGATTTTAACCCACAGCTTTGATAACATACCTATGATATTTGTGTGCCGTGGTGTGTCTGGCTGGCCTCAATATAGGCCCCTCCCAAACAAACATAAAGTCTAAATGAGGCCCTCCCTCCTCCGTGGGTGCGGGTGTAGTATAAGCCTTCTATCTATGGGATTACACCAGGGGATGGGCAGCAGCATCAACTGAGTACAATTATTACAAACTGCGATCACCAATTCGCTTGCCAACCGTGGTTATTAAGAGAAATCCCCACAATAAATTCAATGGGGGAGGCCTCGTCCAGCAGTGGACGTGAAAAGACTGGTGATAATGACATAGCATTCAAACTGAAATAGTCAATCGAGATTTCGGGACAGCATTTCTGGTTAGGTCTTAATGGTGAGTGTCACTAGAAAAATATAATATGTCATAAGGTCCTAACCATTAGGACATGGTTAGGACATATGTTTTTCTAGTGACACTACCTACATTTTATGGGTAATATCTAAGTAAGGGTAATATAATATCCTTCAGCACCGCTTTTTATGTATGTTCTTTCAATCATGAGTGGAAAAGTCTTCGTTAGCCATTTCAAAACTATTTCGTTTCATTTCACCGCCATTCTGTGCTTGCTATTTTCACGAGCACAAAGAAAAATAGTAATAGTAATTTGGTCTTGACAAGCTTTTCTAGTTTCTAGAAGATGGCAGATACCAAAAAGAACTTATCTTGGGCGAATATTCGTCCAAGGAACTTGCTTAGAGAAAAAAATCGTCGTCTCGTCGTCTCACACACCGGCGAAGCCGGTGTGGGGGAGGCAGTGCCGGGCGTTGGCCCCTTGCTGCGGCGTTCTTTCTCCCCCAGTAACGACTGGGGGGTCATCGGATCGGCTCCTGCTGAGCCTCAGGTGTCCCGACTAACTAAGAGTAGGGCGCCGGCCATGGGCCGGCGTCCTCCCTGTGCAAGGGGGAGGGGGGGAGGTTGGGGGGTACAGGGGGCGAAGTGTATGCCGAGGTTCTAGAAAGCCCGGGGTCCTGATCCTCGTCTGGGATCAGCTCGCGGGGGTAGGCCTTAGAAGAGGCGGCTCTCTCGTGGGCCGGGGCCAAATCCCTTAGGTGCTGGTAGTCGGAGTGTCCTGCACGGCCGAACATTCCCTTTGCCAGGCGGCCTATGAAGCGGTCCAGTTCCTCGACCTTGAGGTCCCGTTGGATCGTGGCATTTCGCACGAATCGCGGCGCGCTGACTATGGTGCGTAGGCATTGGCTCTGTTGGCTGCTTAGTGTCTGCCTGTGGCTCTCGGCCAACAGAGCATACCACGCAATGGCTGCGTACGTTAGTCGCGGGCGTATGTACATTTTATAGATGGCGATCTTCACTCGCAACGGGAGGCTCGCGCTGAGGACCGGCTTCAATATGGCTTAGAGGCTTTATGGCTATATGCTTAGAGAAATTCTCTAAGTATATTTATAGGGTATATAGGTGTATACCTTTGATTATATACACACTAGATAGAGCTTCATGACAAAAATGCGTCGAAAAAAATATCAGCTAACTGTTAGCTGATAAGTCGCTTCCCGCCCCTCATTGTCAATTGTATTGTCAAGGCGAACGGTCGCAACGCAAATTGAAATTAATGCTAGCAATGACGAGTTGCGCCTTAGAAGTGTGCAGAAATTACAAAGGACGTTTAAAAACGACTAGTAAAATTACCTACCATCGATTAGTATCCAGAATTCATAGTATTTTCAAAAGTATTCAATAAAAACAATGAACTTATTAGCCCTGATTATTCAACTCAAGCTTGGCACTTTTGTCTGTGTTGCCAGTTTTTGAATGCTAAATTCCTTATGGTGACTGACCAAATGATTTCTTGTAAAATTTGAACGTCGATTGGGTTCACCCGCTTTTACTTTACTTCACTTTTACCTATGAAAAGTATAGTATGTACAATATATCGGTCTCTGTGGGCGGGGCGGGCGAAGGCATACATACTTTATCTTATCCACTCTAACGAACGCCTACAGCGATGATTGATCAAAAGATGACTGAGATGAGATTATATTGTGAGTTGAAAATTGAAAATATATTATGTCCGTTGAACGACTTTTAGGCAGATTATTTTAACACTCAAATTATTGTTTTTTTCAGAATACCTACCTAATGATCCCATAGTTCACAGTCACTGGGTGAATATTATTAAAAAAAGCAAGTTTGCTTTTTATTTATTTATTTATTGTTATGACTACTAGCCCACGAAGTCGTGGCGACATAATCACAATATCGCTAGTATATCTATCTTCATTCTGTAAAAAATCAACAGATTTCACTGTTTGTTTTCTAGTAACCGGCAAAACTTACTTACCTGAACATAGTCAGTTTTTCCCAATAAATTGGGAAATATGTCAGTAGCTGTTATCTTTACGCACGCAAACAGACACAAAAGCAATGACGTGACGCGAGTGTAAGACAAAGCTGCGCGCATGTTTGTGTGTGTAGACACGCAACGCGCTAGCAAAGGCTGGCCTGTTTCTTTTGCAGTAATTGCAGGACGAAATTCTATCTAGTGTGTACATAATATGGAAGTAATAAGTACTACGTAATTACTTCCATGGTATATAACATGGAAGTAATAAGTACTACGTACAAGTACTTATTACTTCCATGGTATATAATCAAAGGTGTATACAAATTTTTTATCTGTGCTTTTGTTCCTTGCTCCAAGGGTCCAACTTGGTCCAAGCAACAAATACTCCAAATACTGCGTCCGAGTTTTTCTTTTTATCTGTGATGTTTTGTTTTTGAAAATGGACAGTTTGTTTTAAAATCTAAAATAGTCGCTACGAGTTTTGGTTGTTTGATTGTTGAGTGAGATTTTTTTAGACATTCGTTAGAAATTACTCTTCCTGTTATTTGTTGGTACTGTAGGCGAAACAATATATTGTAAGTGCTAAACGTAACTATGCCGCGCACCAAACGCCCCGTAGCAAGGAAAGAACAAATCGCTGAAGATGACGATACTGCAAAAAAATGCATAAAACTGGGTGAGGTTTCTAATATTTAATCACTCTAAGGTACTTACATGATTTAATAAATACCATCATAAGTACCCTACTTAACTTTTAGTTCGAGTGCAAATATTTTATTAGTTCGACTCCTCAGTGGCGCGGCTGACGGGTGAGGTGCCGGCTGAGGCGCAAGAGGTTGCGGTTTCGATTCTCGCTGCAGAAGTAATGTTGAATTAGTTCCGAATCTGGCTGTTGTGCTTGTTGGGGGGTAAGGGAAAGCAGGAGCCCCATTCCGCCCTTTGAAGGGGTAGTTGGGGAAATACATAAAACCTATTATTCGACGTTACATACCTTAACCCAGAGTTTTGTCTACACACACTTGAGTAATGATTAATTACTAATATTTTACTATTGGGACAAGCTGACTTTGCCTAGTTGAGCTAGTTGTATCAATGTGCACGGAGTCTTTGCAGATTTTCACCAATACTAAATAACTAAGATATATAACGCAAAACAAATTGACAGCTTCCTATAAAAAACTGGTGAAAATGCGCACCAATCTCACTTAATGCCTACAATTTTGAGACATTGTTCATTGACATTGACGTAATTAATTTTCCTTGAGGTTCATGTTTGTGTTTTAATATGATTTCAGTGAATGATTTAAAGAGCAAACGTGATTCCCTCGCTCTCATGGAGATAAGGAATGTAGAGCTCGCGTTCAAGATACTTGTGGGCTCAATAAGCCCCACATTCTTGCAGAAAACCGTTGGTCAGCTGGTAAGGAACCCAAAGTACAATACAATATATGTTTTTATTGCGTTTCCAAAAGATACATTATTAAAACCAATGATGATACCTCCTTTTAAGTAAGAAATTACTTGTCATAGGAGATTTTGCTCTTGCTTAGGTCTATATTACAGTATTTAAGGTAATAGAATTATTAACATTTGCAAACATAACTTTTCATTTAAAAAACCGACTTCCGCCATAGTTTTCCACTAAATATCTGGATGAAAAAAAAATATTATGATACACCCATAGTGGTGAAAGGGTTATGATACTTTCTGAATGCAAATGCTTGGTTTGTTGCTGAAAATATCAAAATCGCCATATGTATGCCTACAATATTTGAGGAGTTCCCTCAATTCCTCATGGATTCCATCATCAGAACTGGATTCTGAAAAAATGGGACCAATCTGGAAGTATGTCTATTCAAACAAAAAAAGATTATTCCAAATCGTTTCATAAAAGCCGGAGATGACGTATAATAATAATAATAATAATAATAATAGCCTTTATTGCTGGATAACTTAGATCTAAATACTACATATTTATAGTAATAAAATTAAATGCTTAAAAATACACACATGTTTTATACAATTAAACACCAGCTTGTCGTGAGACATAGGCCTCCTCCAGAGACTTCCACCCCGTCCGGTCCAGCGTTAGTCGCCGCCATGTTGGTCCTGCAACTTCCTTGAGATCATCCTCCCATCGTTTCCTTTGCCTGCCTCTTACTCTTTTTCCCTAAGACTGGAGATGACGTAACAAACATATAAAAAATAAAAAAAACAACTGAGTTGAGAAACTCCTCTTTTTTGTGAAGTCGGTTAAAAATAGGTATAAATTAGGGTGAGCTTTACACTGGGTGTAAAGTGTATGTTTAGTGAGTATCACTGAGAACACCAGTCTCGTAAGAGTCTGGGCAACAGATGGAACCCAAGCCATGTGTGTGTGTGTTTGTATGTTTGAGTAAGTGCGTGTGAGGGTGTGTGAGTAAAAAAAATGTGTGGGAAAGTATTTGTAGAAAACCTAGATCATCAACATCATCATTAGCAGCAGCCTTTTAGACATCCACTGCTGGATGCAGCATGCACCACAAAGAGAGAAACAAAAAAAAGAATTTTCTAATACATCACCCCTGTCTAAAAGATATGCTACGACATCAAGCATGTCAAGCAGTCTGTCAGTCAGTGGCAATCAAGCATCAACATCAGCCTTTAAGCGAACTGGACGAGACCTCTCCTATAGAATGTAATGGGGGGGGTGGGATTTGCCATAACCAGCATGCTTGGCAGGTGGATTGGTGATTGCAGTATCTGTGTTGAGTACTCAGGTGGACGTTGCTGCCCATCCCTTGGTGTAAGAATAAGTATAAGAATTTACACCTTGTGTTATTTCGTAGGGATCCCTAATTTTTTTTTTAAATATGCCTGTATTAATTTTGACTGTAAGCATTTTACTTGTGAAAGAATTTTCAAAATCGGTCCTGTAGTTTTTGAGTTTATTCAGAGGCCCAATTCACTAACTAAAAAATAGTTAAAATAGAGTTCGGATCATGTTTCGATCTTGTGTCGATGTCTTAAATGTCAGAAATGGTATTCTTAAAATTCTTTGTAATTCTCCTGACATAAAATACAACACTAATGTGATTATATCGAAATGTGACCGAAACTTGAACCATTCAAAGTTTTTTCGATAATTTTAGCATAAGTAGATGGAGTCTCTCTTTACTCTTTCCAATTATATATATATATAACTATCTTACTCTAATGGTAGTCACCATGAATTGAAAGTAGACTAAATTGTTATTTATGAGGGACTAGAAATTCAACATTCAGTCAATTTATAATTCAGTCTCGATTCGGACAACTATCAGTGTAGTTTTAAAATAACTTAGAGAATTGGGCCTCAGATCTGCAAATATTTGTTTCCGGGTCTGGGTGTTATGGTACCATGGTGCTCGTTGTCTGGATACTTACGACACAGGGAATGCTAGTGTTGGATCTGGACTATGTATGTGACTGTTGGGTGTTAATGTTACTGTTAAAGAACTCCCTTTTCCGCATTCGAACTCTATGATGGTCCATTATGCTTGAGAGTTAACTGGCTAGATAGTTAGCCAGCCTAACTCCGTCCAGAAGCACTGAAGCTTCCTGGGGTCTTCGCAGGCTTCGCGGAGTGACCTCGGGTTGTTGAGGATTTGTTCACGTTGAGCTGCTACTCCCACGCATTCCAGGACTACGTGGGCAGCCGATTCTTCATTTATAATTTTGTACAAATGATCAGTACACCAATATCAAGACCTGTGGTGCATCAGTTTTTTTAAATTAGTGTTTTTTATTTAATAACCATATAATAACCGCAGACTCTACGTCGCAAATCCTATGAATGAGGACAGATTGCTCGCACTACGTCTCACTACTCTTGAGTATAGACTCCTTCGAGGAGATCTTATCGAAACTTACAAGATTATGACCCCATCATTACAATCTGCCAAACTTTCAAGACATTCTTATAAGGAAAGATGATCTAAGACCCTCACGTGTCACCAGCTGAAGTTATACCTTGACCCCGCCGTCTCACTTGCCGCCCATCACTTCTTCAGCAATAGAGTGGTGTACAATTGGAACGCGCTATCAGATGACATTGTTACTGCCACTTCCGTCAATGCATTCAAAAACAAACTCGACATCAAGGCCCAATTCTCTAAGTTATTTTAAAACTACACTGAAAGTTGACTGAATCGAGACTGAATTGTAAATTGACAGAAAGTTGAATTTCATAAATAACAATTTAGTCTATTATCAATTCATGGTGACCACCATTAGAGTAGGATAGTTATATTTATAATTGGAAAGAGCAAAGAGAGACTCGATCTACTTATGCTAAAATTAACTAAAAAACTTTGAATCATTCAAGTTTCGGTCACATTTCGATATAATCACATTACAGTGTTGTATTTTATGTCAGGAGAATACCATTTTTGACGTTTAAGACATCGACACAAGATCGAAACATGATCCGAACTCTATTTTAACTATTTTTTAGTTAGTGAATTGGGCTTCGAACAAATAAATCAGTGCTCAAAAAAATTTACCAAAACTAAGAGACAATATTTCAACTAAATTTTAACACTTGACGTAGACACATCAGCGAAAGCTGCTCGTCAATAAATAAATAATAATAATTTTATAAGAAACAAATGCACCACGGGTCTTGATATTAGTGTACTGATCATGTGTACAAAGTTTCATGGAGTTTAAGGTTAAACGTTTCACAAGTGGCGCGAAATTCAAATTTTATTGTGTTTTTTGCATTTTTTAGCTTATCAACACTCCTTGTGATAGCGAGCACTGGTTTTGCGGGAATCAGGAGATCTATCACACATGTTCTAGTTGAAAGTATCTCATAAATATAATCAGTTTAGCTACGAATGTCAATGAACGTTTTGTGTAGTGTTATTTTGGTTCATTGACATTCGTAGCTAAACTAATGATATTTATGAGATACTTTCAACTAGAACATGTGTGATAGATCTCCTGATTCCCGCAAAACCAGTGCTCGCTATCACAAGGAGTGTTGATAAGCTAAAAAATGCAAAAAACACAATAAAATTTGAATTTCGCGCCACTTGTGAAACGTTTCACCTTAAAGAAATAATAGCCAAATTATAAGCCAACTTCGTTTGTGTGCAAAAGCTCCCTTTTGCTAGCTACATGACCTTCTCTTAAGTTGCTCAATAAATTCCCCAGAAAAGTGAGTTGCTCCTGAAGGAAGTACCAACCGCGCGGGCTACCAGGCACTCCAGCCGATCAGCCTCACATGACGATGGTAAGAAACATTTTATAATCTTGCTGTTATATAAGTAGCGGTACAAAACTCTAGCGCTGACCGTTATTGCGCAGAGAACTGATTCTAAGTATTTTGCACACAATTGACACGGACGTCTGAGGCCCAATTCTCTATCGAAAAAATAGTTAAAATAGAGTTCGGGTCATGTTTCGATCTTGTGTCGATGTCTTAAATGTCAGAAATGGTATTCTCCTGACATAAAATACAACACTGTGATGTGATTATATCGAAATGTGACCGAAACTTGAACGATTCAAAGTTTTTATCGTTAATTTTAGCATAAGTATATGGAGTATCTCTTTACTCTTTCCAATTATATACATAACTATCCTACTCTATGGTGGTCACCATGAATTGAAAGTAGACTAAATTGTTATTTATGAGGGACCAAAAATTCTACTTTCTGTCAATTTACAATTCAGTCTCGATTCGGTTAACTTTCAGTGTAGTTTTAAAATAACTTAGAGAATTGGGCCTCTGGTGTAGTGTAGTATGGATTTTTGTATGGAGACACTGATGGGCGCCCCTAGCGTACACTCTGTGAACCTCATTTTCCATACAAAAATCCTTGTTACACTACACCATAAGTCCGTGCCAATTGCTTGTCAAAACATAGAATCAGCTCTCTGAAGTCAAAAGTAAGGTATCTTGGGGAGATTTCTATCTCTATCTATCTTATAGTAATTGTATTCCGTGTGCGACAGTACCCATGCGCAACTATCCCCTCTACATTTCGTTCACTTGCTAGACTTAGGTGCCGCTATTTATAGATGAATGCTGTCATTTATAATACCGCAATAGTTTTTATTCAGGCCTTATTTGATCATATACTCTATTTATTAGGGAATAGTATTATATTATTCTCACTAGAAAACACTCTTTTCTGTTAGAAAATATGAATTTACTTTGAAACTACTATTTGAAAATTGATTTTGATAGTTGAGTTATTTATAGTGCTTTTATAACATATTTTCAAGGGTTTTGATAGATTTCGAAACTATATTATGAAGTTTCGTTTCGTTCCATACATTTATTTGCAGCGCCCCTAGCTAAAACTAGAAGAAAACTAAAAGCTGTCAGTAAATATATGGAAGGAAACGGAACTTTATCTTGTACTAAGCCCCCTGCAATTTCAAATTACAAAAATAATAACAATTTCTTGTAACTGCTTGATCTTGAAATTTGATAAATTCTGAAGTCCTATTTTCGTGAGCTCAACAATGCGAGAATTTGATGTTACCATTTATAAGGCTTCATCCATAGTGAAATACTACCATCACACATTTTTTCCCCTAAGCTGTGTATTGTCTAACGAACTTATAATCGGTGTCGATCAAAATTTCGCAGTACATTGCGCAGAGTGCTTTAGCATTTCTTTAAGAGCAGAAAGCAAAACGTACAGCTCAATGTAAGTACTATAAAAATAAATTCGTAATCGAAAGCGTTTACCATTTCGTTGGCCAGTAAAGGCGCTGGTTTGAAGGATACCCTGTCGCCCAAGTACAGTAGAAAATGCCAACGGGGATCATTTTGGCAGCCTTTGCGCTATCTAAATCTTATGAAACTTGAATAGGGGAAACTTGTTGACCTAGATAATCCTCCTTTCAAGTTTCAAAAGATTTGGACGGCGGGAAGGGTGCCTAAAATGATCCCCATTGTTGCGTTCTGCATTGCCATTTACTGCTGTAATTGGGGGCAGGTACTGGGTGAAACAATTATGTGTTGTGTTGGGCGTGGTGCAATGCCATTTAGTTGGCGTATATGGTGAATATAAGTACTCAAATACAATAAACAAGACATGCACCTTCTCTCAAACCACGTATAATACAGCGTTCCGAAGTTTACTTAACTCAAGACTAGATGTCGCCACTAGTTACACTCAATACATTTATTGCTTTCATTTATTTTACATGGTTGCAATTATTTGTTAGATAAATATGTAGTCTCATAATATGAACCCTGTGCTTAGGGTATTGCAACAGCGAGGCAGACCGAGGTTTTCGGTCCCATTTCAAGGACAGGTCAAAATCTCATTTGATTATCGGTTAGATTAGAACGTTCTATAGGTTTTCTTACTTGGTTGGAGAACTCTTGTATGTGGAGCAACTTTGGGATTTGTTTTTTTTTATTATTATTATTTGCACAGGGCTCACGTCAAAACAACACATAATCTGTGAAAATTTCAACTGGCTACCAGAGGCCCAATTCTCTAAATTATTTTAAAACTACACTGAAAGTTAACCGAATCGAGCGAGACTGAATTGTATAGATTGACAGAAAGTTGGTATTCTGCTCCCTTATAAATAACAATTTAGTCTACTTTCAATTCACGGTGACTACCATTAGAGTAGGATAGTTATACAATATAAATACCATTTCTGACATATAAGACATCGAAACATGATCCGAATTCTATTTTAACGATTTTTTAGTTAGATAATTGGGCCTCAGTTATTGATCCAGTTGGATGGACTGAATAAGGTCCTGTTTGACACCCTTCGAGTACGCAACACTAAAAATGGTTTTTTCTCACAGTCAATATGTTTCTTGAGCTTGCGAGAATAGGACTTCTACACTCTCTTGTATCTCATTACATCCTTACCATCACGTGTCCACTGTACGTCTAGTACGGGTTTTGATAGTTTTCGAAAACTATATGAAGTTTCGTTTCCTTCATATATTTACTGACAGCGTCCTTAGTTTCATCTCGTTTTCGCTAGGCGCGCTGCAAGTAAATGTATGGAAGAATACGAAACTTCATAATATAGTTTCGAAAACTATCAAAGCCCGTACTAAGCCCCAGACTAACACAACCATGTTTCGACTTCAACTAACCGGGTGCTTCCGGGCAGGGTACCTCACGGAGAACACGTCGCAGGGCTCCGGAGAAGTTGGTGCGAAGCGATGCATTCGTAAGTACCTACTTAGCAATAGCTTTCGACTATTTTCATTCATTTTCTTTAAAATCTAACTGAGCAAAACTTTTCTGAAATTATTTACACTTTGTGTACATAAAAAAAACTCGTGCTAAATGAAATATATATAAGACATCTTGTTTTATGTCGGGTATGTGTTGCGTCGCGACTTGTTTTCGCGCCCAAAGCATTTGTATGGAACCGAATAATTCGGCCGAGTACTCGGTTTGCCAAACATTAAAGGCCACCGCCTGCATACGCGTAGACCTCGTACCATGACGTTGTAATGTATGGAACTCTATGAGACATGGCACACCGCTTGCGTGACATGCACGACGACGTAAACGCAACGCGTGCAGTTACGCATGCGGCCTGAGTACGCAACAGACTGGTTGCGTTGCGTGTGCAGCACGTATGCGTAACCAAGTGCGTCAGGGGTCGTCTCCAAGCCGTAGAGACGCGCGTGTGGATGCCGTAGAGACGTTACGTGCTCTATACGCATTCGGTGTGCTGTAGCCTTAAAGTTTTTAAACACAACTCCCAACAAACAAGCAAGCAACCACAGAGCAACAAACGCGACATTCACTGTCATGGTTGTCCAGGAGAATATGTTTCCATTGTAAAAATTCTTCGAATTTCAAACATTTTTATGCAGATATAGAGTGTGTTTTTTTTTAAATCACTGATTTTTTCGCCATTCCCTGTCTGGTGGACATAGACATAGGCCATTTTGGAACATTTTTTTTTTTGTTAGTAGTAGAACTTCTTGTGAAAGATTTCGTCCGGGGAAGTACTACCACCGTACCTATTTCTGCCGCCAAGCAGTAGTGTTCGCATTGCTGTGTTTCGGTTTGAAGGGTACGGGTGCCGGTGAAATTACAGGCACATGAGATTTTTCATCTTTATGTCTCAGGGTCGGCAGCGCGCGTGTGATGCCTCTGGTGTTACAGGCGTTTATAGGCTTCGGTAACTACTTTCCGTCTGGTGGGCCGTAAGCTTGTCTGCTTGCCAAGAAGCATAAAAAAAAAAACCTTTCCCGTTTTACAAAATGAAGTCACAATAATTATTTTACTAAGACCTTTATAAATCTTTTTTTTTTGTACTGCAGTACTTACATTGAACTTTTTACTATCACCTTAGCTGTGTCCACTTCAAGCCGAGCTCGTGGCTCTCGCTCGCGCTCCGCCGACCCAGCAAGTCGCCAGTTGCCGCCGACTGCCAGCAAGACGGTGCAGCGACGTCGGTCCCGCACCGTCTACCGCACGCCTGCTTACAACAAGGGGTCACACTGCAACTACCCCTCTATCACTCCAAAGGTGAGCCTGACATTGTAAAACGCGTCATTCCCACTCCGTCTACCGCACGCCGCACAGTGGAACGAATATATGGAGCGGGTCGGACATAGCCAACTAAAAAAAGTGGATGTCAAAATGTGTTGATCTAATAATGCTATCTAAATAGCGAATTAAATTTAATTTATTACCTCTTCATAGTCCCTTTTTGTCGAATTTGAATGTAAAATTTATCGAATTGAGTCCTACGTACTTGCACTGCGGGTCCGCTATGCCATGTTTTGGTGTTTTACAAACAATAACATGTTTTGCTAACATGTCTTGTTAGAAAAATTAGCGCAGCGGACCCGGCTTTAAACGCACGTCGTTCCCACTCCGTTCACCGTACGCCATCTAACAACAAGGGGTCACCCTGCAACGACCCAGCTATCACCCCAAAAATGATCTGACACTGCATAACACACGGCGGCTTCCAACAAGGGGGCATCCTGCAACTACCCAGCGTGACCCAAAAGTGAGCTGACATTGTCTACTGCGCGCCGGCTTACAACAAGGGGGTGTTACACAAAATAAATAAATAAATAAATGCTGGACATTTCACACAACACTGTTTATAAAGTGTTTGTGCTCTGTTCCAGATGACTCCTAACACGGCGCTGACCGTGCTTCGCCAGCCGCGGCAGGGTGAGATGGTGGTATCCATGTCCGGATCTCCCGTCATGGTGCCAAGCTGCTACACGTAAATGCATTTTTTTCAATCTAGCTTGAAAGTATCGTCATAATTTAAAAATAAAACTGGTTTGTTGTGGTTTTATGATAAGTTCCAAGGTGACCGAGCTTTGCTCTGGAAAACTCAGAAAAACGTAGGTTTTTTTTCCTATCAAGTAACAGTGTTAATATACCGGGAGTAAAAAGACTACTCCCGAAAACTGAAACAGTGCATTCAGACCATGATTCTGAAAATATTTAAGCTGAAAAAACACGAAAACAAAATGCTTACTTTTGGTCCGTTTTTTCGTGTTTTCTTTATAAGTATCCATAAAATATCGTTAAAGGAACACAAAAACCTATTTTCCATCATTAAAAAGACGTTAATAAATAAAAACGTCAAAAAAGCAATGAAAAGCACATGAGAAATATTGGTCCCACGGGTCGATCAGCTGACCGGGAGCGTTGAACTCGCGTGGCCGGAATAAATGCGTACATTGCTGGCTGACAAATACGATACGAAACGAAAAAAAAAGTATGAACCGGTATGAATCACCTCTCAGGCGAAAGCTATTTTATATAGCTATGATATAGGTAGCTTTACCGGTACCTTCAGTATTCAGGAGCTGTCTTTTTACACCCCGTATAGTAAAAAACGGGCCAAGTGCGAGTCGGACTCGCGCACAAAGGGTTCCGTATCATTATCTATAAAAACGATAAAAACATCACGTTTGTTGTATGGAAACTTAAATATTTATTTTAATCTGTTTTTTTAGTATTTGTTATAGCGGCAACAGAAATACATCACCTGTGAAAATTTCAACTGTCTATCTATCACGGTTCATGAGATACAGTCTGCCGACAGACGGACGGACGGGCAGCGGAGCCTTAGTAATCCATTTGGGTACAGAACCCTAAAAAAAACCAACGAGTAACACCACAAGGAGTGACAGTGTTACTCATTGTTGTTTTTTCCCATGGATTAACACTGATCCATGGGAAAAAAACATCCCAACGAGTAACAGTGCCAACACATAACGACATTTTATTTCAAAGTTAAAAAGTTAGTTAAAAAGATAGGTATTTAGTTGAATGTGTCCATACTTCGTTGTTATGCAACGATGACAGGAGGCAAGAGGTTGCGGGTTCGATTCCCGCTGCGGCATAAATGTTTGTATGATCTTCAAATATTTGTTCCGGGTCTGGGTGTTATGGTACCATGGTACTCGTATATATGAGGTGTATAATGCATGTATGTGAGGGCTAACACTAAGTATAACATAACACCCAACAGTTATTTACATAGTCATGATCTTACACTTAGATTCCCTGTGTCCTGTGTATCAGGAACTACAAGTACCATGGTACCACAACATCCAGACCGAAACAAATATTTGCAAATCATGCAAATGGAAAGTATCTGTGACAAACATATACCTTGCTCAATGACGAAGTGGGACACAGGTCACACTGGGTGTCCAAGAAAGAACTGACGGGGTAGTAATAAATAAATGCTGGACATTTCACACAACATAATCTAGCCCAAGCTAAGCAGAGCTTGTGTTATGGGTACTAGATAACTGATATACTTAATACAATACATTACATAGATATATATTTTTTATTATGCATAGAAAAATACACGGAACAAATATCTGCAGATTGTACAAATATTTGTTCCGAGGCGGGAATCGAACCCGCAACCTCCTGCGCCGCAAAGTCAAAGTAAAAAAGAATTTTATTCATTGAAATCACAAGGATCTTTTTGAATCGTCTTATAAACTAAAATTACTCCTGTTCCAACGCGACCAAGCCTAGAAGAATCAGGCATCAAACACGGCTTGGCTTACAAAAATGGTCCGTCTTACCACTAGGTGAGAAGCGCCTGCGAACCATCGCCCGCCGCGCCACAGAGGTCTTCAAATAAGTAATAAGTATGTAATAATAAACTGTTTTGTTTCAGACTAAAACCTGATGAAATGGCTAATTGCAACATCCTCCTTCAAGACGGCACAATGCTCTCCCTCCAGCCCAAGGAGTTCCGACAGTCGCAGGCGTACATCCCCTTCTCCCTCATGGACGCCAACGTGCTCGACCAACTGAAGACCCTCAAGGATAACCTGGCCAAAGTGGTCAAACTCGGAGAGAAGGCCATCAAGTGACCGTTGACTGGTTAGACAGTAGATAGGAACTAGTTAGAAGCATGTGAAAAAAAACTGCCGGGGTTACATTTTGAACATTTCAGGGGGAGGGTTTCAACCCCCAAATCCCCCCCCCTGGCTACGCCTATGAGTGTGGCCCTTATATGTATAATATCTACTGGAAGAGCCTAGCTTCCCACAACACAGGGAATCCTAGTGTGGGAGCTAGTGTACAAAATTATAATTAAGGTACCTACGTTACCATATTATTTTTATACTTAATATAAAATTTTCTGGATTATTATAATGTGTATTATAATAATTTAACATTACAATGCACCGATGATATTATAACTTTTGCTAGAGGTAAAGATGAGATACAGATAAAGGTGATTATATTTGATGTAGACCGGTGTTTTTTACAATTCGTGTCGAAATTTTGTATGCCTGTTAAGTTCCGATGACTATACATTATTTAGGGTGACAGCGAGTAGATCTGATGATGGCTCGCAGACGAAAGGTGGACAATTGAACTCTTCGATGGATCTGCTGGTCTGCTGGGTTACCATTGAGCTCTTATAGCGATTCAGTTCAAAAACTACAGTACAAAAAATAGGTTCCGTGATATCCGCAGCTATATTTAAAGGCACAGTAGCAGAAGGTCTATAGACATCTGCGAACGGATGTTATGGCTGCTCATGGTAAGGCCTCTGGCTGGACTGTGATTTTCGATAGTCACTGACTGACTGAATAGCATCAAAAAAGCCGATAACACCTTTTTTAACAGGCTTCAAAATAAGGAAGAGGTTCTCAATTCGACCCGTATGTTTTTTTTTTTGTATGTATGTTACGCGATTACTCCGTCAATTATGCATTGATTTTGATGATTCTTTATTTGTTTTGTAAAAATATCATTAAAAAATCATGTCAACATTAAATACCAATCATCAAAATAAAATCTATTAAAATCCTAGGTCATCATGAATTAGGTATAGTTCCATCACGAACTTCCATGTGCTGTAGTTAGTATTACCATCTAGTTTTTCTATGGATGGCAGGCTACTGCTGCCCGAATGTTTCGTTTCTTGTGGCATCGCCATCGTGTTGTTTCTCTCGTTACTGCTATCGCTTCTTGCACTGGCCCATAACCTGTTATGTTATCTCTAATAACGTGGAATGCAGGAGACAATGAATAACGATTGCTAAAACGTAGATTTAAATAAAAGCTTAGATAAAACTTATATTTTCGTTTTATTCTCTTTGACAATGTACATTGGTATATAGATGACAGACAATAGGAATATAAATTGAAATGTAGAAAAATAAATTTAAACAGAACAAAAAGGTCGATATCAAAATCAAACAGACTCTTTTTATTCTAACAAAATACCTACCCGCTGCTAGCCACCGATAGCTATAGCGTTTATTCAAATATGAATTACCTACATATTACAGGCACAGGCTTGAAGGCGGTTTATGTTTTTTCCAAAAATTAACTTTATTCAGAAGATGTTCAGGAGATACTTGTATTAATATCGTAGGTATAAGAATTTTAGTCATCAATGAGTTTCATATATACGAGGGCTGCACTAAAAGTATCGGGAATGGAATATTTCCACTGTTTCTGTCATATTAAAATCTTTTTAATTGAAAACTCCTTGGTTTTAAAAATCGAATACCATTTATTTATTAAAAAGATTCTCGGTCTTTTCACAAGGTTTTGTCAAACTTGTTTAGTCGTTGAGAAAATAGAATTGACTCGAGAAAATTCAAGAGCGATGATTTATTATGACTTTCGAAGTGGTTTAACACAAAAACAGTGTGTTGACCGGATGATTTCTGCATTTGGTGATGAAGCCCCATCCAAAACCACAATTTATCGATGGTTTGCTGAATTTCAACGTGGACGTGTCAAGCTCAGTGATGATCCCCGTCAAGGTCGTCCAAAAACTGCAGTCACCCAAGAAAACGTTGATGCTGTGCGTAAGCTGATTGAGGAAGATCGACATGTGACATACCGCGAAATTCAGGCAACTTTAGACATTGGCATGAGTCAAATACAAATAATCTTGCATGAACAATTAGGTGTAAAAAAGTTGTTTTCCCGATGGATACCGCATTCGCTCTGTGAAGAGCAAAAAGCGGCTCGCGTTACTTGGTGCGTCAGAACTCTCGAAAGATTCCACGCAGGATCTTCAAATGCTGTATACAGCATCGTATCAGGTGACGAAACCTGGATATACGCGTACAAACCCGAAACAAAAAACCACTTCCTTGATTCCCGAAATTTTCAGTGCCGCCCTCGTATAGAAATTTGGATATCGTTTAGTCACTCGATTACTATCTCTGGAAAACAGTTCCAATCGCAATCCAGTTTCAATGCTTGTTTGGCACTCTTGAACCAAATCGAGTTTGAAATCGAGATAGAGCATATACGATTGACTATGTGTGAAGAACAACAGAGACAGAAAGTAGATTTCACTTAGTTCCATAAAATTTCACTCCAAATTGTGCGCTAGTATTGAATTCAAGAGTACCAAATGACCAGAGGCCATAGGCCCTGTCTCGTATAGTAGTTATTACATATTCTTAGCAAGAAACGCGAAGATTAAACAATAGTTACTATACGTGACAGTGCGACTGAGACGAGATTATACTGCGAATTGAGTATTTTTAAATTAGAGAATTGGGCCTCAGACCAGAGTACCAAGGAATCTAGTACTCTCTCGACGACAAATGACACTCAATCCTGAATTAGGATCGAGTAGAGCGTCAAGGGTTACCCTGCTGGTCGTGAAGTCGAATTTTCGTATTATAAATTGTGTTCTTAATACTGTATCAGAAGGTAAAAGAAAATGTATCTTTGTATCGAGCATAAAATACTAGCTTCCCTTCTCATGTAAATAGCGTTATTATAGGCTCGATAAGAAATAAAATACCAATTAGTTCCCATTTTTTATTTTTTTCTCTTATTTCAATTAATGATTATAGGTGCTTATGACTAGGTTAGTTCAACATCATAATGTTCTAAAGAGCTAATAAATGTTTTTTTTTTATTTTATTTTTTATATTTTTTTTTCATACATCCCTATTATTAATTTTGTAAAAACGGGAAATTTTCACGTACCGATATGTTGGTGGATGCACCAACAGGTTTCGACCGTAATCGAGGGTTTCATCAGGGTGGGTATAGGATCCGCGCTACCCTCCCTCCGCGTCCTTCCTCGCACTGCGTCTCTGAGCTCGCTCCTCTTGGCTCGTCCGACCCTCGATTAGGGTCGAAACCTGTTGGTGCTTTGAAAATTTCCCGTTTTTACAAAATGAGTGATATAATTCACGAAAGTTACTTTAGTAACATCCCTATTATTATGGTATAAGAAGGTTATACTTTGGACGAGAAGTCGACGTAGCGGGAATCGACATGCCGGTAACAATTCGATAAAATAAACATTTAAGGCCAAAGCACACCGGATGCGTATGCAGTACGTAACGTAGACGCGCGTCTCTACAGCGTAGAGACGCGCGTGCACTCCTACTGTCGCACCGGGTGACGCATACGTCCACGCTTACGCGTTTCTTTGATGTGACGTCCAATGGGAAATGTCATTGAATACAACGTCATCACTGCCGCATTGAAGTTCAGGGCCCCAATTCTACTAAATAAATAGTGTTTGAATTGTTAATGATTTATCACAAAATGGTCACTTTTGACACTTTTGCTATACCAAAAGTGTAAAAAATTACAATTTTGTGATAATTCATTAACAATTCAGACACAATTTGTTAAGTAGAATTGGGACCCTGCTCTGCGTAGGGTACGCCGTCTGTTTGTCTCATGGGCGCTGTAATGCGTATCTGCACGCGTTGCGTCTACGTCTACGCGTACGCAGCCGGTGTGCTGTGGCCTTAAATTACATCATATTATTATGTAATAATTTGCGAATATTTTTTTCTGTTAAGATTCACACGCACAGCTTGACAAACATTTCGGCTGAATTACACTTAATTTTTTTTCTGATCCCTCTTCAACTGTCTTTACGTCCACTACTGGACGAGGCCGCTCCCATAGGATGCAATGGGAGGCTTTGCCATAATCACCACGCTTGGCTGGCGGATTGGTGATCGCAGTTCTGTTTGAAGTACTCAGGTGGATGCTGCTGCCCATCCATCCCCTGACGATCCCTTAGGCAAGATTTGACTTGTAGTTTTTAAATAAACGAGAAATAACATTTAAGATCTTCATAAAATTTTGTTGATATGATCGGATAAGAATTATCAAGGTCCGTAAAGTTCTAGATTTTTTGATACAATGAACAAGAAATAATTAGAGGGTTGAATCCGTAATTCAGTCAGAAAGTTCGACGCGGTGTACATTGGAACCTTAACTAAAGAATTTCGGGCACAGGGGTATATCTCGGCAAACACCAACACCAAATATACAATAATAAAGAAGGCAAGCTCAGTACAACAAGCTATAATAGGCGCATGCACACACCTTTTTTTTACTACTTTTTGGGAAGTTTTCTGTCAGCTGAAAGAGAATAGTTCTCAATCCATGCATAGATGGCGCAGTCCAGAAACGGTTGTCTAAATTTTGACGGTCAGCCACCAACTGTCAGTGTCACTGTCTTTACTCGCTCATGCTGTTTGTTGGTTAAGTAAAGTAAGTATCTACGTAAAGTTTTTGCTGAAATTCTGATATATTTGTTAGTGTTACGTTATTGTTGTAATTTTTTGTTGTTATTTTTGAAGCCGGACCAATTAGACCGGCCTATTGTAGACTTGAAAAACGAGCTTCGGAATCGCAACGCGAAACTTGGAGGAAAAAAAGATAAAACAAAGAGAATTTGTTCTCTGTGGTGCTTTTGCAAAATCTTCAGAAAACACAACCATTGCGAGTCACCGCCATCTACCGGAACTTTAAGAACTATTTTTTCTTTTTAATTGCCTCCCTGAAAACTCCCCAGGCCCTCGACGTAAAAGTGACACGGAATTATTTATTAAATTTGTGGTTCACAAAGTGTACGCTAGGGGCGCTTATCAGTGATAACAATCGTGTTACGTAGTACCGCATATGGCTGTCTGTCAGCGATTCCCATCCAATGCAAAGTTACAATTTGTTTATAACATTAATTATCGTTATTATTTTTATCCGTTGACCTTGCTAGTCTCTGGTACCTTGGTGTCGAGGCAGTGTGGCATGTCTTTCAGATTTGTGCGTAGAACTACGGAGCGTCACCGCTTCGTCGTCGTCGCAGCGCCGCCGACGCACGCAGTGCAGCCGCAACGCCCGTGTGGCAGCGGCCTAACGTGACCTTTTTGTGGTTTGTGTTTGGTGTCAGGTAGATTAAATAAACACACTTTGTCGAACTATGCAGCCTCGTTGTTTTGTTCCCGAAGTATCCCTTGTCGACGAACCAGCATTTTATTTCCGGTCCGGGCAATAAGTGTATGTATGACCGGTCTTACCACAATTGCTGCAATCAGTATTCGTACAATTCGGACTTGCATGACCCGGCTGGTTACAAGTGAAGCAGACAATTGGCTTCTTACATTTACGTGCGGTATGACCTTTCTCTTGACAATTGTCGCATTCTACTGTTGGACATGTAAGGACTGTGTGTCCTTTTTTTCCGCAAAAATCGCATACAGATTCTTTACAGTTAGGAGATGTATGGCCTACTTCTTTGCATTTATCACATGTAGCGAGCGGACATTCGCCTGCATTATGTTCCAAATGGCCACATGTATCTGTGTAGCATTTACAAAAGTCTGCAGCGCCGTGAATACCTCCGCAGCGTCCACACTCGCCAGTAGCGTCATCACTGTCGCTATCCGCCATGATTAAACTGGGTTCCGGATACTGCTTAAGAATGTTTTCACACTGGCTTTTGCTTTTCCGGGAATTTGTATCAGGTTTTGTGTCACTAGCACTGCACTTGATTGCAAAGTTCAGACTGACGCAGATATTGCAACTGGACCTATATTTATAGACGCACCCAATCAAGACCTTGAACATAAGTACTGCATAGGAACAAAACATGCGTCATATGACAGGACGAATATTTAAAGTGAAAAGTATTTTACGCTTCAATCACAAGGATCATTTTAAAGCGTCTATAGTGTTGAGCACGGACGTAGCCAGGTTTGAGTATCGGGGGAGGGATGGGGGCAGTGGTGGATTTACCAGCAGGCTGAGTAGACTGGAGCCTAGGGCGGCAGATTTTAGGGGCGGCAATTTTTTTCTTTTTCGATATCATCTTCGAGGTTCGATGTATTCACGATTTTTTTTATCAATTTTTGACTTCCTGCTTAAAGCTTCTTAATAATTAAATCTAAAAGAATGATTTGGCAATAAGAATAGAAGACTTCCATTTGTTTTGTGATTTCGGTACTTAATTTTTAGTGCAATTAATTTCTAATTTGCTCAACTGATTTTACTGTTATAATTGTATATGAATACGAAATTTTCGCTTCGCGCTCCGCTCGCCGCTGCCTTAGAACTACTTCTTTTTCGGCTAAACTTGCTACTAAAATTACAAAAACTTTGGTTGTTTACTCTTCTGAAATGCCAAATTTTCGCGGCACGCTCCGCTCGCCGCTGCCTCACGTTTACACTTCTTTTTCGGCTGGTCTGGTTAACAAAATCAAAAAAAATTGGCTGCGACCGTGCCTGGTATAGAATTGTAGAGGTCGGCAGGGGCGGCAAAATTTTAATAGCCTATGCAACAAATGTGTGTAAATCAACAAAAGTTCAAACAACAAAAATGAACACGAAATGACATTAACATTCACGTAAAAAAGAACTGCCGCCCTCTGCAAGAGAAGCCAATATTTTTACCGACGTGCGGTGCGAACCGTGTTAATTTTGTATTTAAGAAGCGTGAACAGCCTTACACTTTTTACCTTAAACATGTTACTTAACATTTTGAATGTTTCGGGGAGGGGGGTTTGAACCCCCAAAACCCCGGCCCTGACTACGCCAATGGTCTTGAGGATGCTTTGTGTGTGTGTTGGATACCGAGTGCATCGATAAGCAGATTGAAAAATAACTAAATGACTCATATTTTGCGTTAGTCTCTACATTCAATTGTATTGTGCTATATAGCTCATTGGTATTAAAGGCTTCAAAGTTGCTAAACATTGATTCCCGTTCCAACTTCAATGAAAATTATTTCTTGTTTCGACTAGATTTTCAATGATCAATTAGCAGTCTAGGCATGACTCAATATAAAGTACATTACCTGTACCTGGGTGACTGAGGTTTGATCGGAAAACTCGGAAAAACGCGTCTTCCCCTAAATGAGATCTAGCTAGAACGATTTTTCGCCCCCAAAAACCCCCATAAGTATAGTAAATAGTTAGCAATTTTCAAGATCTCAAAATAAATATATCATACCATAATACAATGGGAGGGATTGCCATAATCACCATATAATTTGTTATTTGTTTCGTTTATTTTGTTTGTGCATAATAAAAGACAGTTTTGAAGGTTTTTTTGTATGAAATAATGATTTTATACAGGTATATTTAGAGATATTTCATTATTATCTGACAAGGCTTATGTGGGGCCTCTAATTAAATGTCTAATAACTTTTCATTTAAAAAAACCGACTTCCGCCATTGCATTCGACTAAATATATGGATGACAACAAAATTATGAAAAAACCATAGTGGTGAAAGGGTTATGATACTTTCTGAATGCAAACGCTTGATTTGTTGCTGAAAATATCCAAATTGCTATATGTATGCCTACAATATTTAAGGAGTTCCCTCAATTCCTCATGGATTCCATCATCAGAACTGGATTCTGAAAAAAAACAAATAAAAAAAATAAAGAATTTTCCAAATCGGTTTATAAACAACGGAGATATGAGGTAAAAAACATTTTAAAAAATAATAATAATAATACAACCGAATTGAGAACCTCCTTTTTTTGAAGTTGGTTAAAAATGTACCTATGTAGGTACTCTAGGTACACCATAACAAAACCAAGCAGTGTTCCTACGGTGAATCCTATCCTACTAATATTATAAACGCGAAAGTTTGTGAGTATGGATGTTTGTTACTCTTTCACGTAAAAACTAGGTACTGAATGGATTTGAGTGAAATTTGGAATGGAGATACTTTACGCCCTGGATTAACACATAGGCTACTTTTCATCATCATCATCAATTTTCATCGTTATTCACGCGGGTGAAACCGCGGGGCGCAACTAGTAAATTATAAGTATGAATGATATGAACGCTTGGCAGATTGGTGATCGCAGTTTGGTGTTGAGTACTCAGGTGGATGCTGCTGCCCATCCCTGGTGTGACCCCTCAGTTGGCTGTTACGGCACCCACAGGAGGAGATGAAGAGTTGTTCTTAGATCGAACACACCACGGCAAAATATATTAAATCATCATCATTAGCCTGTAGAAGTCCACTGCTGGACTGCATAGGCCTCCTCCTGAGAATGCCACGACGAACGGTCTTGAGCCGCCTCCATCCACCGACTTCCTGCTACGTTTATAATGTCTTTAGTCCATCGAGTGGAGGGCTTCGTCTTTCGGTTTGTGGTCGCCACTCGAGAACCTTTATTCCCCAACGGTTATCAGAGGGCGTATTACAAGTATTGCATTGCAAAAACCGGAATACGAAACGTGAGCATTCAACGTGACTTACGTAGTAACTATTTGCTAATCTGTACT
Source organism: Epirrita christyi (assembly GCA_951392215.1). Lineage (NCBI taxonomy): Eukaryota > Metazoa > Arthropoda > Insecta > Lepidoptera > Geometridae > Epirrita > Epirrita christyi. Next base: position 1,244,151 of record OX595858.1, on the reverse strand, counting down.
GTTTCTCGCGACTGCGCGGCACAGAATGATGAATAGTTACTACGTGAGTCACGTTGAATGCTCACGTTCAGCATTCCGGTTTTTGCAATGCAAAACTCGTAATAGGCCCTCAGTTCTTCGAGCTATTATGACCTATTATATATATATTGATATTGCCACTTCAATTTGGTAATTCACAAAATTTATTACTTAATTTAATTATAATTTTGCTATTATATTATAGTATTACTATTGTATTAGAGTAGGTATATAAGTGCAGCGGTTTTTCCATTGAACAAAGTTCTTATGTTTAAAGACCCTATTTTGATTTTGAAGGCAAGTTTCTTAGTGCGGTTCTTGCCGCTTCTAGAATTTTAGGCGGTGTCAAAATATTTTCAATGGACCTCTCTTCGCTTTTAGTTCATTTTGAGACGAGGCTTTACCATGAGCTCTTATAGCGATTCAGTACAAAATATCGGTTCGCCATTGAAATCCGTTATTATTGAATAACTTTAATCGCAGAAGTCTATAGACCTTCTGGTACTGTGCCTTTAAATATAGCTGCGGACATCACGGAACCGATATTTTGTACTGAATAGTTTTTGAACTGAATCGCTATAATAGCTCATGGTAAGGCCTCAGAGCATCAAATCGAGTATGTTCAGCGAGAGAGTAGTCGCTCGTGGCGCTGCTGTGCCCAATTATCTTTTTTCTTTAGCAGGCAATACAATAATAGCGCGTCTGTTCCGTTTTGATCAGGAGTAATTTTGTCCTATTACAACTGTTAGGTTTTACCAGAGACTAGTAAATAATAAAAAAGCAAAAATATAATAATGTGAAGTCGCGAACGAAGAGCGGCAACGTAGCATTGCTGCAACTGCAAAGAACAAGCTGACAACGCAGCATTATATTTGAGCACAATCTGAAATAGCGCCATCTAACTATTTTTTTCGTATCACTAAGAATGGCAGTAAGCTATAAGAGGTTCAGATAGATAAGTGACGATTCTAAATAATCGATTTGAAACACGTAGCGACATCTCGCGTCGTAGCAGGTAATTAAATTTCGAGTTACGATTTCTTGTACGCTAATTGTCAGTCTATATTATTTACTAGTCTCTGGTTTTACCCAAAATATAAGTCGCTCCGATGTACCGGCGCGGCGCCGTAGACCAATTTCTATAGCGCAGGAACCTTCTTTCTATCAATAACAATCGCGCGCTAAAAAATCTTACGCTGTTATTGGTTAATCGATTTCGAGGTAAAATTGTGGCCGGTCGTGCGCCATACTTGTTCATCAGTCGACTCTGTCCGACAGGTACGAATCATGTCAGCGGGACAGAGCTATTGGTACTATACAAAAACAAAAAAAACAAAAAAAAAAAACAACGAAAACAGCCGAGCGGACTTATTTTCTAGGTAAGGTTGTACGAGGTATTTCTTTAGTAAACAAAAAGAAACCAGCTCCTAATTATGGTTTTAATTGAATTATGTAGTTCACAATTTGGTCACGACAGCTTTCTTTGTGAACAGACACCAAAACAATAACATACAGGTTTTTTTCGTTAGCTAAACTTTCTTTTTTCAGTTACTACGAGTTAACCTCGCATTTACCGTCGTGCTATTCGAGGAGCCATGGTGTGTCCAACCTATATGAATAGACCCCTCCTCTCTACCTGTGGATGTTATAAAAGTCGACTAAGGGATTACCAGAGGTTGGGCAGCAGCATCCACCTGAATACTAAACACCTTGTGATCACCAATCCAAGCGTAGTGATTATGGCAACATAATCGGCTAGGGCATGACGAATGGTGCTGATGAACTGAGAATGGGCCCATTCGGATTTGGACAGCGGAACCAATAAGGGGTCACCGATTGGTCGACTTCATTGAGGAGTTCATTGCAAAGAACTCCTCTGCTTGCGAAGAACTCCTTTTTCACGAAGCGGTCATAAAAATGAACATGGTTGTACCCCGGCCGTTTAGTTACTGCTTCGCTCGTTACTGTCCATCCATGTAATGCTAATTTTAATAAATCGTATTATGTGTAAATGTATCTTTAGATTTCATCATGACAACCAAGAAGCAATTATTAAAAATAAATGGGTGGGTAATGTCCGTATGGTAAGAGGCTCATTGAGAGGTCTCTTATGAAATCTACTCTCCGCCCAAATCCTGTTCATATTCAAAACCCCGAGAGCTTTCAGTTGGAACTCCAGAATCGCTTCAAATGCCTGGCTGAATGCGATAATGTGGATGAGCTGAACAACAGGCTGGTGAAAATTGTCCAAACGGTTGGGTCGAAGTTCTTTAAGATCCATCGCAAAAATAGAACCCAAAAACTCTGTGAGCACACTAAAACTCATGGTAGAGCGAAGCGAAATAAGCCTAAAAAATAATAATTTAATATTTGTATAACCATAAAACACTTGATTGGATTTAAAACATTTAATTATAAATTAATTATAAAAGCATACAAGACACCTTATGCTAAGAAATGCACAGATTGGTACGTCCCATAAAAAGTTCCGACTCATAAAATTTCTAATCAATAAACAGACTTCGAATATAATACTATCAATATAATAATTCTCATAGCACTTGAAATACATCATATAAATATGAAGTATCAGTGTCTCATAATTTTGTTTATTCGATTAAAATCGATGGTCCAAAGGACACTTTGGTTCTATAGGAAAACACGCTTATAGCCTCTAATCTTGGAAAGGATTTAGGAAATGAGAGTTGGCTTCTCCAGAATACCCTTAGTTCGCGTCCTCCTTTGAGTGCATGACATGATGACAGTGTGAAATGATGATGAAATAGGAGTGATAAAAATAAACGATATAATGAAATTGAAGAATGGACGCGAACCCACGATAAAAACTCTTTAATCCTAGTCATCAATGACCAGCACGCATTCTAGTCGTGATGGTCATCTGCCAGCTCTTCCATATCCTCCTGGTCGAACTCCGTGTCGTCCTCCGCCGTGGCCTCCTGGTACTGCTGGTACTCCGACACCAGGTCATTAACGTTACTCTCCGCTTCGTTAAACTCCATCTCGTCCATACCCTCGCCCGTGTACCAATGCAGGAAAGCCTTGCGTCTGAACATGGCCGTGAACTGCTCGGATATTCTCTTGAATAGCTCTTGAATGGCCGTCGTGTTCCCGATGAAAGTAGATGACATTTTCAATCCTTTAGGAGGGATATCGCACACGGCAGTCTTGACATTATTCGGGATCCACTCAACGAAGAAACTGCTGTTTTTGTTTTGAATAGACAGCATCTGCTCGTCAACCTCCTTCATGGACATGCGTCCTCTGAAGATGGCAGCCACCGTCAGGTAGCGGCCGTGGCGTGGGTCGCAGGCCGCCATCATGTTCTTGGCGTCAAACATCTGCTGCGTGAGCTCGGGCACGGTGAGCGCGCGGTACTGCTGCGAGCCACGCGATGTGAGCGGTGCGAAGCCCGGCATGAAGAAGTGCAGACGAGGGAACGGCACCATGTTCACGGCCAGCTTGCGCAGATCCGCGTTCAGCTGGCCGGGGAAGCGCAGGCAGGTGGTGACGCCGGACATCGTCAGCGAAACCAGATGGTTTAGATCTCCATAAGTCGGGTTGGGTACTTTGAGAGTTCTGTAGCAGATATCATAAAGTGCTTCGTTGTCTATGCAATAGGTTTCGTCTGTGTTTTCGACCAGCTGATGAATTGATAGCACTGCGTTGTAAGGTTCAACCACGGTATCAGAAACTTTAGGTGAGGGGACAACTGAATACGTGTTCATGATCCGATCGGGGTATTCTTCTCTGATCTTTGAGATAAGCAGCGTTCCCATTCCGGAACCAGTGCCGCCGCCGAGCGAGTGCGTGAGTTGGAATCCCTGTAGACAGTCGCAATTCTCGCACTCTTTCCTGACGACATCTAACACCGCGTCGACGAGCTCTGCGCCCTCGGTGTAGTGTCCTTTGGCCCAGTTGTTCCCGGCGCCGGACTGGCCGAAGACGAAGTTGTCCGGCCGGAACAGTTGGCCGTAGACGCCGGAGCGCACGGCGTCCATGGTGCCGGGTTCGAGGTCGAGCAGGATGGCGCGGGGGACGTACTTGCCCCCGTTCTCCGCGCACGCAACTGCGGATAAAGAAAATCATTTTGTTAGCTCCAATCAAGTGGTAGGTCGAATCTGGAAGCTAACCCCTTCAAGATGTTTAGATGGAATAGTGATAGGTGACAGAAAACAAATTGAAATCTCATCCATTGCCCCAAGAACCGATAGCGGTTGCAGCTCCATGCATGTGGAACGCAACGATGGGGATCATTTTGGCAGCCTCAGCGCTATCTAAATCTCTTAAAACTTGAAAGGAGGAATAAGTTACCTCTATTCAAGTTTCATAAGATTTAGATAGCGCTGTGTGAGGCTGCCAAAATGATCCCCATTATTGCGTGCCCCATTGCCGTTTGCTACTGTCATTGGGGCGCTGCTCCAAGGCACAACACAGGCGCTTCTAACCAAATAGTTAGGATCATCAAATTAAGCCAAACCATGTTTGTTGCCTGATTGTGCTTGGTCGCGTTGAAACAGGAGTAATAGTTTATAAGACGATTCAAAATGATCCTTGTGATTACAATGAATAAAATACTTTTTGATTTGAAAGCAAAGTTCAAGTACCAAGGTCTTTATACTTAGATGAAATTCTGATGCAATCTACAGCAAGATTAAATTGTCTTCAAGTTCCAACAAAGACAATTAATGGCCATGAGTCTGCCACGGGTCGTTGAACCCAGTTATCTCACGGAGCTTACCTACTGGAGGAATGATTGTGTAAATAATCTGCGGTTTCTTCAGTATCACATTTAAGAGAAGGTCATCGGTAGTTAGCAAAAGGGCGTCGCCCATTTGCACGCGATGTTTGCTTCTAATTTGGCTATTATTTCTTCAAACTCCATGAAATTTTGTACACATGATCGTACAATAATATCTAGACCAGTGGTGCGTTAGTTTCTTATAAAATTATAATAGCTACCAAATCATAAATAAAAAAAACTAATTTTTAAAAAACTTCACACCACGGTTCTAGATATTAGTGTACTGAGGCCCAATTCACTAACTAAAAAATAGTTAAAATAGAGTTCGGATCATGTTTCGATCTTGTGTCGATGTCTTAAATGTCAGAAATGGTATTCTCCTGACATAAAATACAACACAGTAATGTGATTCTATCGAAATGTGACCGAGACTTGAACGATTCAAAGTTTTTTCGTTAATTTTAGCATAAGTAGATGGAGTCTCTCTTTACTCTTTCCAACTATATATAAAACTATCCTACTCTAATTGTGGTCACCATGAATTGAAAGTAGACTAAATTGTTATTTATGAGGGACTAGAAATTCAACTTTCAGTCAATTTACAATTCAGTCTCGATTCGGTCAACTTTCAGTGTAGTTTTAAAATAACTTAGAGAATTGGGCCTCAGAGGGTCAATTCACTAACTTAAAAATAGTTAAAATAGAGTTCGGATCATGTTTCGATCTTGTGTCGATGTCTTAAATGTCAGAAATGGTATTCTCCTGACAAAAAATACAACACAGTAATGTGATTCTATCGAAATGTGACCGAGACTTGAACGATTCAAAGTTTTTTCGTTAATTTTAGCATAAGTAGATGGAGTCTCTCTTTACTCTTTCCAACTATATATAAAACTATCCTACTCTAATTGTGGTCACCATGAATTGAAAGTAGGCTAAATTGTTATTTATGAGGAACTAGAAATTCAACTTTCAGTCAATTTACAATTCAGTCTCGATTCGTTCAACTTTCAATGTAGTTTTAAAATAACTTAGAGAATTGGGCCTCAGAGGGTCAATTCACTAACTTAAAAATAGTTAAAATAGAGTTCGGATCATGTTTCGATCTTGTGTCGATGTCTTAAATGTCAGAAATTGTATTCTCTAAACATAAAATACAATACTGTAATGTAATTAAGTATATCGAAATGTGACCGAAACTTGAACGACTCAAAGTTTTTTCGATAATTTTAGCATTGTAGATGGAGTCTCTCTTTACTCTTTGCGATTATATAAATAACTACCCTACTCTAGTGGTGGTCATTGTGAATTGAAAGTAGACTAAATTGTTATTTATAAGGGAGCAGAATACCAACTTTCTGTCAATTCATAATTCAGTCTCGATTCGGTTAACTTTCAGTGTAGTTTTAAAATAATTTAGAGAATTAGGCCTCTTATCATGTGTACAAAATGTCATGTAGTTTGATGAAATAATATCCAAAATAGACGCAAAACTTCGTTCGCGTACCAAAACGGCGCGCGCTTAACCTTCTCTTAAGTAGCTGGTATCTGTGTTTGTCTAATCACGGGTTGGGCAGGTCATCGACCAGACATTATAAATTTATGTAGATGTCTGAACTTCTGAAGGCTAAATGAGTCGCTGAATTAATTGACTCATTTTCCTGTTTACTGCCCTGTAAAACGCCCTATTACGAGTTTAGCATTGCAAAAACCGGAATGCGAATCGTGAGCATTCTCTACGTGACTCACGTAGTAACTAATTACTAATCAGTACTGTTTCTATTGACTGCGCGGCACAGAATGATGAATAGTTACTACGTAAGTCACGTTAAATGCTCACGTTTCGCATTCCGGTTTTTGTAATGCAAAACTCGTAATAGGCCCACTGTTATCCAAATGCAAGGAAAGTGAAATATGCCAACAGTTTCAGTATTATTTTTGGTCTGCTACTGACGTACCCCCCCAAAATCCCTCCCCCGAATAGTTTTTGTGTGTGCAAATGTTTGTCTGCGAATGCATGAATCAGAGTTTCGTTTCCTGTGATTGTTCTTTGTACCTATTTTGTTTATGGATTCGAGGAATAAACTAATTTGAATCGTTTACTCCCAGCGTCCCCCACCGGTCTGGCCCCACTGGGGGACGTTGGGAGAAAAAAGTGCCAACGTCCCCCACTCGTGACAACGTGCAGAAATGTAATATTTAACAGTAGAACTTTTTTTTTCTGTTTTTATGTGTCCATTATGATGATCACTGAACACGATTCTGCTGTCAGAATTGAAAATAGTAGCCGCGATTTTAAATTTTTTTTTTTTGTTTCTTTGTTGTTCGATTGCTTTCAAAATCGATATCTGAGGTGCCCTGTGATAACTGAACAAGAATCAGCTGTCAGAAATGAAAAAACGTGGCCAACTTTTTGGACTTTTTTGTTACCGGACCGATTGCTTTCAAAATCGATATCTGAGGATACCTGTGATCACTAAACAAGAATCATTTGTCAGAAATGAAAAAAGTGGCCGCCATTTTGAACTTTTTTGCTATCGAACCGATTGCTTTCAAAATCGATATCTGAGGATCCCTGTGATCACTGAACAAGAATCTGCAGTCAAAAATTTCAAAAAGTGGCCGCCATTTTGAACTTTTTTGTTACCGGACCGATTGCTTTAAAAATCGATATCTGAGGATCCCTGTGATCACTGACCAAGAATCTTTTGTCAGAAATGAAAAAAAGTGGCCACCATTTTGAACTTTTTTGCAATCGAACCGATTGCTTTCAAAATCGATATCTGAGGATCCCTGTGATCACTGAACAAGAATCAGCTGTCAGAAATGAAAATAAGTCGTCGCCATTTTGAACTTTTTTGTTATCGGACCGATTGCTTTCAAAATCGATTTCTGAGGATCCCTGTGATCACTGAACAAGAATCTGCTGTCAGAAATTTAAAAAAGTGGCCGCCATTTTGAACTTTTTTGTTACCGGACCGATTGCTTTCAAAATCGATATCTGAGGATCCCTGTGATCACTGAACAAGAATCTGCTGTCAGAAATTTAAAAAAGTGGCCGCCATTTTGAACTTTTTTGGTATCGGACCGATTGCTTTCAAAATCGATATCTGAGGATCCCTGTGATCACTGAACAAGAATCAGCTGTCAGAAATGAAAAAAAGTCGCCGCCATTTTTAACTTTTTTGTTATCGGACCGATTGCTTTCAAAATCGATATCTTGAGGATCCTTGTGATCACTGAACAAGAATCAGCTGTCAGAAATGAAAAAAGTGGCCGCTATTTTGAACTTTTTTGCCATCGGACGGATTGCTTTCAAAATCGATATCTGAGGATCCCAGTGATCACTGAACAATAATCTGCTGTTAGAAATGAAAAAAGTGGCCGTCATTTTGAACATTTTTGTTACCGGACCGATTGCTTTCAAAATCGATATCTGAGGTTCCCTTTGATCACTGAACAAGAATCTGTTGTCAGAAATGAAAAAAAGTGGCCATGGCAGTGATTACGCCATCAGGGTCACCAAGATTATGTTTAGGTCTTCCGAGGGACTGACAGGACGTCAAGCGAGCATTTGATACCAGACCAATAGAAGCCTAGAGTGTTCAAATTTAATCGGCCAGTATTCTTTCGATTATTCTATATTCAGGTACTTAGACATTTTAGAAGGTTCGTAAGAAAAGATGCAGCTAAGAAGCTCTAAAATGCGTTACCTCATTTTTGCCTTAATAATATTATTAAAAAAATGTGAACTTCAATCATATATTTATTATTAGTAACTATGTGCATAGTTGTGTGTAACTGCAATTACACACATGCTTTTTTTTCTATCCACCAAAACAATGAGTTTCTTACACGTCAAATTACTAGAATCAGTCCCGTTATTTAAAGGTAGGTACGGTTAAATCACGTACGAACGATAACAAATAAAATATTCTTCATTTCCCTAAGTTAAAGAGTATTAGAAAAATTAGTCTTCAATAGTACAACAATCACCTTTCATCACCAATCATGTACAGTGGCGGAATGAAAACTTTCGTCAGGTTTCAAAGAAATTTCCTTAGCATATCACGAGCACATAATATTACTTTTTCTAACTATCCCATTCCACTGCGCAGACTGCTATATGGAAAACCATAATTTAACTGTTTATTAACAAAGATCAAAATTGCAAACCTTGAATCAGTTGCTTGTTTATATTATGAGACGAGACCTTTTTTATTGAGTAGCCATGGCATGCACAAGTCTCTTATTTAAAAAAAAACAGTCACAATATAATCTCGTGTCTGTCGAACTGTCACGTAGTAACTATTACTTAATCTACGTGAAGATTAATTTATAAATACTACGTGACTGTGCTACTGACACGAGATGAAATTGTGTCTATATTTTTGTATAAATAAAATAAAAATAAATTGGGCCTAAAAAGTGTAAATTTTCGTGATATTGACACATTATGGCAGTTCAAAATAACAATTAAAAATAGACCCTAAGATGACGAACGTTATCTTTATCCCACTGTACTTACAATAATCGTCTAGAACTATACTTTGATAACAAATAAAATAATTTACAGAAGTTAACAGAAACATACAGGATTCAAAAATAACGAAATAATATACCTAATATACTAAACCACTAGGAAAATCTGTTTTCATATTATTATCACATCAATCACAAAAGTAATGTACATCATCAGGTAGCCGAACAGGCTGCCGTCCAGCAGTGAACGTCTAAACGTTCACTGTTGGGAGAGGTCCCATTAAGAATGCAATGGGGGGGTGATTTGCCATAATCCCCACGCTGGGCAGGCGAATTGGTGAACATAATGTACATAAATAACTATATTAGTTATTTTAATACCTAGTAGAAAAATCAGTCTTTATTGATATCATAATTATTATTACAATCACTACTTAACGACTAGAATCAAACTTTGATATAAATTGACATAATTTACAGAAGTAATAAAAAAAATTAAGAACAAGAACAAAAATAGATAAGATTTAAAAATAGCCTTAGTGTAGGTATTAATTAATAATACCTTATTAATTAATACCTACAGCACCAGGAAAATCAGTTTTCTGCAGGGCTACTCTAAAACGTCGGAAGAGTTTCCGATCGGATTCGTTAGTTTTTCATTTTGATGTGGTAAGTAACTCACGCATAGTTACTACGTGACAGTGCGACTGACACGAGATTATATTGTGACTGTTTTTTTTTTTAAATAGGAGACTTGTGCATGCCATGGCTACTCAATAAAAAAGGTCTCGTGTCATAATATAAACAAGCAACTGATTCAAGGTTTGCAATTTTGATCTTTGTTAATAAACAGTTAAATTATGGTTTTCCATATAGCAGTCTGCGCAGTGGAATGGGATAGTTAGAAAAAGTAATATTATGTGCTCGTGATATGCTAAGGAAATTTCTTTGAAACCTGACGAAAGTTTTCATTCCGCCACTGTACATGATTGGTGATGAAAGGTGATTGTTGTACTATTGAAGACTAATTTTTCTAATACTCTTTAACTTAGGGAAATGAAGAATATTTTATTTGTTATCGTTCGTACATGATTTAACCGTACCTACCTTTAAATGACGGGACTGATTCTAGTAATTTGACGTGTAAGAAACTCATTGTTTTGGTGGATAGAAAAAAAAAGCATGTGTGTAATTGCAGTTACACACAACTATGCACTAGGGCATGTAAAAACCGGGTTGTTTTAAAAAACCAGTTTTCTCGGTTTTTATGTTTCAAAAACCGGTTAAACCGGTTAATCGGTTATTTTTAGAGTTTTTTATATAGGTGTCTTAGGATAAGATAAAACCGTAAATTTTAATAAAAATGAACTTATTATTTGGATAAGGAAGCACCAATTAAATTAGCTTGTAAAATTTTAAAGTATTGTAATGTGCAGAACTCACTCTTACTCGAATAAAGTAACAAAATTCAACAACATGATAAATCAGTCCTAATAGTTAGTTACTAAGTGTAATTTACTTATTTATTTGGTATTATTAAAACTGTCTCTCTTCAGGTTATAGAATATTTATTATATTAAATATGTTCTTTATATATATTTAAAAGAAATTAAATTTCACTTCATGAGAAAACTATAAAAATCAACAAAATAGATTTTTTTTATGTTGTGGCTCGACAAACTAGCGTACGGCCCACCTGATGATTAGCTGTTACCGTCGCCTATTGACATCTGCAACACCCGAGGCATTGTCAATGCGTTGCCTGCCTTGGAGGACCCTTTTTACGTTTTTTTGAAGCTGTGCATGTTATAGTTTAGCGGAAAAACCTCAGACCCCTTCTGCATTTTCAGTGCAGAAGGGATCTGAGTCTAGAGTGATCTAAATTGTGCCCATTCCACAATTTCCACGTATGTGGAGAAAAGATCTTTTAAAGCGAGCTGTACGAGATACCCACACATCGATGATATGTGGATGAGCTCCCAACCGATGTCGAGAGGTGCGATGATAGAACCTGGAAGCGGGTATAAGATCAAACAGTTCCTCAGAGCACTCCCCATTATAGAGTCGATAGAATACACAGAGCGAGCCGATATCTCGGCGCAGGCTCAGCGGCTCTAGTGTACCTACTGGTGAGCTTGAGGTCGTTGACGATTCTAACGGCTTTTCTTTGTAGGGAGTCAAAGCGAAGCAGCTGGTACTTGGGGGTCCCGTGCCATAGGTGAGAGCAGTATTCCATGTGTGGCCGAACTTGTGCTTTGTATAGATAGTAGAAAGCGCTGAGTTGGCGTGAAATACTGTTTTGCACGATTAAGCACTCCAAGTGTTTTAGAAGTTAGTTTTGCCTTTACTTCTAAGTGACTCCCATATTGGACCTCGTTAGAAATTTCAACTCCCAGAATCCCAATGCTCGCGGAGGTGTAAAGAGGAATGCCCTGAAACTGCGGCGCGATGGTAAATGGGGCTTTTTTTGCGGTAAATGCGCACACTTGTGTCTTAGTGGTATTGAAAGTAACCAGATTTTGGATACCCCAATCTGATACGAGCTCTAAGGAGCTTTCCACTTCAGACACAAGCGCTGACCTATTTTCATCCACTTCGGCACGAGAGGCGTTTGCACGGCCAGAGTAGAGGGTATCACCAGTGCTGACATCCGTATAACAATGGAGACCGCTAATTTGTAGCATATCATTGATGTGAATGATGAAAAGCGTGGGTGATAACACTGACCCTTGGGGTACGCCAGCGTTGATGGGCATGGAGTCCGAGTAGGATCCATCAACTAAGGATTTAATGCACCGCCCGGAAAGAAAACTGGCGACCCAATTACATAAGCCCTGTGCCACACACGATCGAATGCCTTTGCGATGTCCAAACTTACTGCTAAAGCCTCTTCTCTATTCTCAATGGCTTCTGCCCAACGGTAAGTAAGGTAGACTAGAAGATCAGCAGCTGATCAGCAGCTGATCGCCCGTGACGGAAACCGTATTGCCGATCGCTGATCAGCTGGTGTTCCTCCAGATAACCAAGAAGCCGAGTGTTTATCACTCGCTCCATCACCTTGCAGAGTAGGGAGGTTATCGCTATAGGCCTGTAATTGGACGGTTCGGTACGATCCCCTTTTTTAGGGATAGGGTGGACATGGGCTACCTTCCATGAAGATGGCACAACCCCCGTGGTAGAAGAGAGGTTGAAGAGGTGCGACAAAACGGAACACAGCTCGGGAGCACATTATTTGAGCACAATAGCCGGGATACTGTCAGGCCCACTCGACTTTCTCACGTTTAGGGATAGGTATCTTTAAACATTAAAATAATTTAGTCTTATATTAAAACTCTCTCTCTTACTCAAGTAAAGTTTAAAACATTCGGTAATATTCAACTCACTCATACTCAAATAGAGTAGTTAACTATAATCAACAAGATTAGTAGTTAGTCTAAAATATTATCATTAATCAGTCCTAAAAGTTACTAAGTCTAATTCACTTTTTTTTGGTATAATTAACAATTTGCCAGTTCGACCGCTGACCGCAGCGACGACGGTGGCGCCCAGTGCGCTCATGCAACGCTGCCTTCGCTTTCTTGCTCTGCTTGTTTAATAGTAGGTAATAGCTTAGTTACACTACGATATTCACTAACGACGTTTTATGCGGTCCAATGATAAAGTTTTCTTAGAAGTGTTTGTCTGTATTTTTGCAATTTTAACATATTATGTTGTAATATAATTAGATGGATTAAAATGGTCGTTCTAAATAAAGTCTGCAAGGCGTAGTTTGAAATGAATTTGTGATTTATTACTCATTAAAAAAAACCGAAAACCCGGTTATTTTCTAAGAAAAAAACCGGTAAAAAACCGACCTAAAATCAGTCGGTTAATCGGTTTTTCGGTTAATCGGTTAACCGGTTTACATGCCCTACTATGCACATAGTTACTAATAATAAATATATGATTGAAGTTCACATTTTTTTAATAATATTATCAAGGCAAAAATGAGGTAACGTATTTTAGAGCTTCTTTGCTGCATCTTTTCTTACGAACCTTCTAAAATGTCTAAGTACCTGAATATAGAATAATCGAAAGAATACTGGCCGATTAAATTTGAACACTCTAGGCTTCTATTGGTCTGGTATCAAATGCTCGCTTGACGTCCTGTCAGTCCCTCGGAAGACCTAAACATAATCTTGGTGACCCTGATGGCTGTGACTGCCATGGCCACTTTTTTTCATTTCTGACAACAGATTCTTGTTCAGTGATCAAAGGGAACCTCAGATATCGATTTTGAAAGCAATCGGTCCGGTAACAAAAATGTTCAAAATGACGGCCACTTTTTTCATTTCTAACAGCAGATTATTGTTCAGTGATCACTGGGATCCTCAGATATCGATTTTGAAAGCAATCCGTCCGATGGCAAAAAAGTTCAAAATAGCAGCCACTTTTTTCATTTCTGACAGCTGATTCTTGTTCAGTGATCACAAGGATCCTCAAGATATCGATTTTGAAAGCAATCGGTCCGATAGCAAAAAAGTTAAAAATGGCGGCGACTTTTTTTCATTTCTGACAGCTGATTCTTGTTCAGTGATCACAGGGATCCTCAGATATCGATTTTGAAAGCAATCGGTCCAATAGCAAAAAAGTTCAAAATGGCGGCCACTTTTTTTCATATCTGACAAATGATTCTTGTTCAGTGATCACAGGGATCCTCAGATATCGATTTTGAAAGCAATCGGTCCGGTAACAAAAAAGTTCAAAATGGCGGCCACTTTTTTTCATATCTGACAAATGATTCTTGTTCAGTGATCACAGGGATCCTCAGATATCGATTTTGAAAGCAATCGGTCCGGTAACAAAAAAGTTCAAAATGGCGGCCACTTTTTTCATTTCTAACAGCAGATTCTTGTTCAGTGATCACATGGATCCTCAGATATCGATTTTGAAAGCAATCGGTCCGGTAACAAAAAAGTTCAAAATGGCGGCCACTTTTTTCATTTCTAACAGCAGATTCTTGTTCAGTGATCACATGGATCCTCAGATATCGATTATGAAAGCAATCGGTCCGATACCAAAAAAGTTCAAAATGGCGGCGACTTTTTTTCATTTCTGACAGCTGATTCTTGTTCAGTGATCACAGGGATCCTCAGATATCGATTTTGAAAGCAATCGGTCCGATACCAAAAAAGTTCAAAATGGTGGCCACTTTTTTTCATTTCTGACAGATGATTCTTGTTTAGTGATCACAGGGATCCTCAGATATCAATTTTGAAAGCAATCGGTCCGATAGCAAAAAAGTTCAAAATGGTGGCCACTTTTTTTCATTTCTGACAAATGATTCTTGTTTAGTAATCACAGGGATCCTCAGATATCGATTTTGAAAGCAATCGGTCCGGTAACAAAAAAGTCCAAAATGGCGGCCACTTTTTTTCATTTCTGACAGCTGATTCTTGTTTAGTGATCACAGGGATCCTCAGATATCGATTTTGAAAGCAATCGGTCCGATAGCAAAAAAGTTCAAAATGGCGGCCACTTTTTTTCATTTCTGACAGCTGATTCTTGTTTAGTGATCACAGGGAACCTCAGATATCGATTTTGAAAGCAATCGAACAACAAAGAAACAAAAAAAAAAAAAGTTTAAAATCGTGGCAACTATTTTCAATTCTGACAGCAGAATCGTGTTCAGTGATCATCATAATGGACACATAAAAACAGAAAAAAAAAGTTCTCTTACTGTTAAATATTAAAATTCTGCACGTTGTCACGAGTGGGGGACGTTGGCACTTTTTTCTCCCAACGTCCCCCAGTGGGGCCAGACCGGTGGGGGACGCTGGGAGTAAACGATTTGAATGGACAATTATTCGCGTATTATGGATTTGTTTATAGTGTGTATTTGAATTTTAAAGGCGTGAAGATCCTAATAATACACAACATAACATACATAACACCCAACAGTCACATACGTAGTCCTAATCCCACACTAGGATTCCCTGTGTCGTGGGTATCAGGAACTACAAGTACCATGGTACCATAACACCCAGACTAGGAACAAATATTTGCAGATCATGCAAGCATTTGTCCCGCAGCGGGAATCGAACCCGCAACCTCTTGCATCTCAGCCTAGTCGCCCGCTAAACCACAGAGGTCGTCCTAATCACAAGAAACTGATAATAAATGTAGGCTCTAACAATATGCTCTACATCAAGCATGTGAAACATGCGGCCCTTTACAACGTTGGCTGCGGCCCGATTCAAATTTTAAGAATATGAACCCCTAACTGAAAGGCACTCAGTGACTAACGTTTGACAAGAATAAATAGGACCATCAATTGGTCAAAATTATCATAAAGAAGTGTCAAACGTTAGTCACCGAGTAATTTTCAGTTAGGGAATAGGGGGACTACCAGGTATATCTATGCAATGAGTTTGTTTTCCCTATAGGGTTGGGGTTTGCGGCCCTCTGATTCTACGATCATTAGGCATTTGGCCCCAATGACTTTAAGTTTGACATGCATGCTCTACATTGTAGAGCTTTTAGTATAGAGCATACTATGTTACAGCACCATTTTTGAGCATTTAAAAAAGCCAGGATTCATCGACTGTGCAAGATGTCTGGATTCTGTCCTAAACTCCTCACCAGAAAATTTATGCCTGTGTTCCCATGGTTTTGAATCCTATGTTTTTTATGTTCTTCGGCTGACGAAAGCGCTCGCATCTAGCGTTTCTTTCGCCATAGATATACAGTTTTGCCCATAGGTTAACTAGGCAGACACCGCCCTAAAGTTAGCCGTTGGCTGCGCATTAGGACTACTACTACTAGGAACTACTGTTACAACTAAATACCTCATAGCGTTTAAAAATATCCAACATCAAAAGCAAAATTCTCAGAAACCACTGAAGTAGGTACCAACTATGAATAAAATACTCCTTACATGATATTTTGCGTTTTGTTATACTGTTAATGAATTCTACACAATTTGTAGAATATCAATAAAACCGTTGTCGTCAGAGAAACTCGTTTAACGCGACAAGTAACTTTGTGTTAAGTACCTACATATTAGCTGAATCTTGAAAATACTAAATAGGTACTGAATTTTAGTGCAGTCAGTATTTTCATACGCATTTATAGTTTTGGAAACAAGCGAGTCCCACCATCTAGACGTCAGAGATAATTAGAGCAATCACCGAAGCTTCGTTGCTCAATCAATTTCATCAGGCGTTTTTTTTTCAATTATTTGAAATCAAATTACTTAGAATCCTGGAGTTATTTCAAGCCGTTATTTTTCAATGAACCTATGTCATCATCAGCCTATAGAAGACCACTGCTGGACATAGCCGCCTCCATCCATCGACTTCCTGCAACCTTTATAATGTCTTTAGTTCATCAAGCCTTCCTCTGGTGCGTCTTCCGGTTTGTGAATGCCACTCGAGAACCTTTATTCCCCATATTATTAGTACCTGTAAGATAAATTACCTCCTAGTTGATAGATAGGTAGTATATTAGTTATTAAACACAAGAAATATCAAGTAGACGGCATATTACATCTAGGTACCACTAACAGTACAGTGGACTGTTAGTCGGCGCACGCGCAGCGGACCGTGCACACCACAAGTAGCTATTGTGGTATCACCACGTCACAAATAGTTGACTGCACTACCTAGGTAGTGCAATTATAGGTGTATTATATGTGGTGTTATCAAGTATAGGTGGATGGTTTCTAAATGAATGCAATGCATAAATGCCCCATTTTAATTTTACACAGTCCAGTCCATCCAAAGGTTGTCTGGAAGAAATCGCGACAGAGCGATAATACCGCCCATTGTATAGCATAGTTAGTTTTAGTTTTAGTTTGTTAAATTGTTTAATTTTGACTATGGTGTGCAATAAAGTATTTTCTATCTATCTATCATAGCATCATCGTCATCATCACCAGCCTGTAGAAGTTAGCTGTTCCACTGCTGGACATAGGCCTTCCCCTAGAATGCCACGGCGAACGGTCTTAGCCGTCTAAATCCACCGAAAAAAGATGCAAGTTAGAATGGTATTGGGCAGGTCATGTAGCTCGCAGAACTGACAATGTTGAAGGTTCTCGAGTGGCGACCAAACTAACCTCTAATTACAGTATTAAATGGCAATGATTAATGCAACAATGGAGATCACTTTGGCAGCGCTAAGGCTTGCCAAAATGATCTCGATGATTGACATTGATAATGACTCAGGCGGATGCTGCTGCCCATACATCGCCTGGGACGAGCCTCCTTGACTTTGGAGTCACTTCGTTACATTCTCACTCAGTAAAGGTAAAAGTTACAAACTTGATTTTTATACAGTGATTACTTGAGGATGTAATCTAACGAAATCATAGATCAGAAACACGATTGGTATTACTTTTTTCAATAGATTTATTTGTTGAAAGTGGCCCACCTAAAACCTTTTTTACGTCCATCCTTCGAATGTAGAAGATATTGACGGTAAATTTTTATACAATTCGGTAGAAAATCACAGAACGTAAGAAAATAGAAGATGATTTATTTTTATATTTGCTACTTTTTAAGCAAAACGAAGTTTTATCACATGTCGCTTACGTTATTTACTTCTGAGTGCTTCTAGGCGGGACAGAATCTATACCGCATTTCTTCTCGGGCTCAAGTGAGTAATAGCGCTATCACTTTCTAATCGGGGCTCATGGGCGGAGTGGAGTTATCGTGGGAAATTTTTTCAAGGAGTATCGTTAATCGGCCTTTTTTAAAGGAGCATTTGAAGGGCCTTCCTCATGAGCATCGACCGCGACCACGCTCGATGGTCGAAAAGATGTAGGTACCGCCGATCGGCGAATCTTGCCGAGCGCGATTTTGTATACCGGCTCTTAATAAAATACATTTTTGAAAATATCAACCGGGCGTTATTAAAATTAAACAACCCGTCAATGGCACTCGAAATCATTTTCGCCATGATGAATGATCGGTGCATGATGAGCAGAGGCATTGACATCCTATGCCTCATCCCAAGAAAACAATAAATGCTTTCTGCAAACCAGAGGCCCAATTCACTAACTAAAAAATAGTTAAAATAGAGTTCGGATCATGTTTCGATCTTGGTGTCGATGTCTTAAATGTCAAAAATTGTATTCTCCTGACATAAAATACAACACTGTAATGTGATTAAGTATATCGAAATGTGACCGAAACTTGAACGATTCAAAGTTTTTTCGTTAATTTTAGCATATTTAGATGGAGTCTCTCTTTACTCTTTCCAATTATATATATAACTATCCTACTCTAATGGTGGTCACCATGAATTGAAAGTAGACTAAATTGTTATTTATGAGGGACTAGAAGTTCAACTTTCATTTACAATTCAGTCTCGATTCGGTCAACTTTCAGTGTAGTTTTAAAATAACTTAGAGAATTGGGCCTCTGATCTTAGTTTTTTTTCTCGTATTTTTGTTCAAAATCTGATGATGGACAAATAATAAATTATTATAATCAAAGTTTGATTTCAAAAAAGCCCGGAAATGATAAATGATGTTACAGATTCTTAGATAATTATCTATTCAAAGACTTCACAGATTTCAATTTTGCCACATTATAACATGGAAGAAAGACTCTGCTTTCTAATCCATTAATTTTAATAGTTTTGCAATCAGCACTTCATCTCGGAATGAATGGCATAAGTGGGCTTTAAAGAGATGCGAAATTAAGATGCTTTTCTGTTATTTAGATTACAGTGACATTCATTGTTTTCCAGTACATGTGCAATGCTACTATTTCGAAAAAGGCAACTGACAGTTTTGTCGTGCCTCTGGGCCCAGCTCGCGCGAAGAGCGCTAAGCACAGCCCGTCATCAAAATTATCAAAGATTTACATTTTAGGGATAAGTCAAGCCAAAGTCAAACTCAAAAAGAACTTTATTCATTGAAATCACAAGGATAATTTTGAATCGTCTTATATAAAATTAAATTACTCCTGTTCCAACGCGGTTAAGTGGTTAGAATATCGGTGAGTGGTATATCGTCGCAGGAGGTCGGTGGATAGAGGCAACTCATGACCGTGCCTCGTGGCATTCTATGTCCAGCAGTGGACTTCTACACCTATAGGCTGATGATAAAGATCTTACTAGAAGCCAATATTGTAACAAACGTCGATGTGGTCTAGTGTAAGGTCGCCGGTGTGATACCGACGGCGATGATGAGGAATAATGAGTAATGAGGATCTTACCAGAGGCCTCATTGTAGTAGACGTCGATGCGCTCTAGTTGAAGGTCGCTGGTCCCCTTGTACACACCGGCTGGGTCGATGCCGTGCTCTTCTGATATTATCTCCCAGAACTAAGGACAATAGAACACACACATTAGTTACAACACTTATTCAAATTAGGGGTTTTAGTTAGCCGTCAACAGGGTCAACATGTTTATTTGGTTTTAATAATAACACTAAACAGTGTTCAAAAATTTTATAAGCGAAAACGATAGTGCAAGCCTTTGATGCCCCGTGCGTGCCACACAATGTTAGTGGATGCTAACTAAGGAGGAGCTACATGTCCAGACATGTTTCGTGTGTGATTCATGTTTATTGATAGTATAAGAATTATCAATCATGTTAGCGACCCCAGAAATGAATTGACCTTTCCTTCTTTTGCTTGTAAATTGTACTAAAATAATTAATTAGGTTATATAGGTAGATTCACCTTAAACAATTCTTGTTAAAGTTACACGTGAATTTGCTTTATGAAATACAATGTTTCTAAGTGGTACAGGAAAGTTACATTTGTGTCGATTTTCCTTTAAGGGTCCGTTTAAAATAGCACTAAGCATAGGGAAAAAAGTAAATTTTCCCTAACATTTCCCCTTGTAATGTATGCATTCCATTTACGATATATTTAGATCAAATAAATCATTCAATTACTAATATTGAATCTTTGATATTGAAACAGTCTTGCTCTACTAGAGTTAAGGTAGGGTTTGTACAGCTGGGGTCTGTTTTCATACTGTCTAACTAAGCTATGGCATTAGGCCGAACATTCCTAGCTTTTCGCTTGTACTTTATTTACCCTTAAATATGTGTAATTTACAAACAGACCTACGAAAAGCAGGAGGTTCTCAATTCGACTGTATGTTTGTTATTGGTTTTTACATCGGATTCCGACAGTTTAGTCTTTTGGATCTTTAGGTCAGCTTGTCACGGCAATTACTAAAAAAAACTTGATTCTTTAGTCGTTAACTTAACTTCTTAAATAGATTTTGGCAATCAAATCGAATCAAATATCATTTATTGTGAAACATAGGTATTTAAGATGTTAAGTAAAAATTCAAAACAATGTATCCACTACGTTACCAATATTGGTGTACCTACCAACAATAGGTATCAATTATTAAGCTAGGTATGTCTATAAGAATTTAAATATCAAACAAATTGCACACGTCATATACTATGTACCTACGTCAGACATTAAATTAATCAAATATTCAAATACATAAAAGTTATACGCACAATACACAAATGTCAAAAAAGCATAAATGTCTAAAATTTCATTTTTTGACAATTAGTTAACTCTATAAAAACACTTTTCTTAGCTATCAGTAACTACTCATAAGTTTACGAGGGGTTTTGTCTCCGATTTTCGCGATTAGATATCGCGCCGCGGATTTGTACGGGCCAGCTTACGAGTAGGTAACTAAAAAAATCGCATGCTACAGTCTTGTAAAAATCAACTTTTCACAAATATTAATACACAACTAACCAACTGCCAACAACTCTTGATCCAATCTCGATCCGACATCAATTTAAATGATTAACCTACTTGCATGACCCCTATTTTTTGGTAACACGACCGAAAAGACTTATTAAAACCTCTGAAAAACTAAAACTGTGTGACCCCGCCGTAAATCCGTGACCTATGAATTTTACTGTGACCCTAATTGACCTAGAATCGATTGATTTATAGCTAGGTATGTAACTATTTCTATAATCTATGGCAATGCAATGCCCTTTAATCGTCGCGTGAGGACAAAAACTTTATAAGAGAACCACAATTTTGTAAATGGATGAATAACTTCATGGACAGTTGATTCCTGATTAAATGCGGTATGCGTAGGTTTTTGGTCCTATTCTAGTTAGTGAATAAATTAAATGATCTGTACCATCTTTCTAACTACATGCGTTAAACGGAATACAATAACCCAATAGAGAGTAGATTTGTCGACGATTTATGCGGGTCCTTTGTGTTTTAGTAGCTTGCATTGGAAACTATGTTCATAGCGGTCACAGAAAAATATTATTCGAGTAGTTACTGATAGATCCCTTGGTTAAGATCCTGTGGACTTTGGAGTTATCAATAGATCCTATAAATTTTTAGGCAGTTTTCGATTAACTAATAGATCCTGTGACGAACTTGCTATTGAAGTAGTACAGTCAGCGAAAATTCAAGGAGTAACTATATTGGAATATATTTCATAGGAAAAAGTTGTTTGGCTCAATATTTGTAAATTAAAGTTCTCGAATTAAAAATCTTCGACTTTAGAATCGAAGCGACAATAACAAAAATCGAGGTCCAATGTTAAGTGCATTCTGACCACTGTCCTTTATATTTTGGCACAAGGTAAGTAGCAAACTTAGGGTGGTTCTTATGAATTGAAAACAAATAAAAAATACTTTATTAGACCAAAGATGAGAGAAAATACCAACTATGTTTTATTTACTATGTAAGTAAATAAAACATCTAACATAACATCTCACATAAAAAAAAACTAAAAAAAAATTATCTCATAATAAATGTATTATAGAACCCTATTCCAAGAAGCTATAAGGATGTGAACTCCAGGTGTTTGTGAACATCAGGTGGGGTTACTTGTCGGGTTTCCCAGCAATGGCGGCTCCGTGGTGCTCCGTTGTGTATCAATTATGTATGTAGGTTATGTATTTACCTACCTTATTTCTTTTTATACGATCTAGACAATAGTTTCATTATTCAATTTTGAATTATATATAAATTCACTATTATGTGCTCTTTATGAGCTACACCGGTTAAAATGCCACCAAAATTACACGATATAACTCAAAAAAAAAACACTAGAAATTTAAATAAAATAAAAAAGGACGACGTCTCCGTTCGAGCAGAAAAAATCCATCGTATTCATCGTATTGCACTCATGGAAGTAATAAGTACTACGTACAACTAGTACTTATTACTTCCATGATTGCACTTTAATGCGAAGAAAACAAACGACGATCAATTTAAAATCTTTCAAAAATATCGACAAGCACTTGTATAATGTACCAGACTTTTTAGATTTAGGTACAGAAAATTTACTTGCAATAAAAATTGTATGGGACCTACTTGGAAGCATTAAATTCTCTAAGATTACCAGCAATGAGAAAAAATAACCAAGGCTCAGAATTGCCGGAGATATCGTTGAACGAACATACGAATTACGAATTGAGAACTTCCTTTCGGTAAAAAAAGATGTGTTTTATTATTTTGGTAGGTATTCGCTTAGGTAGGTAAGTAAATATAACTATGCCAAATAATTAATTTCTTATTTTAGTTTACCTTACTCTGTTTCTAATTTGAACTGTTGGTCCTTCTAATAAGTAAATAGTTCAACAAATACATAGTTGGTCTTTCTTCGTCTGAGCCGGTTAGTAGGTATTTTATTCTCGTGTTGGATCTAAATGTGATAGCAATATCTAAAATCAATTTGAAACCAATTCGTTTCACATGTATGTATACTTAAATTGTATTTATTTTCATCTTTCAAAGACACACGCTACAAAATAAAATACCGACGCAGAAAACAGTTTTCTTTTTGGTCGCGTCCGCTGCCACTCTCCAAGTCTCCACTGCAATTTGAAAATAGAAACTTAACTTTTTTTTCTTATTGCATCGCTCTGTGGGCGTCGACATCAGTGCATCGTATTTTCAGCCAGTCTCCCGGCGGTGTTGCCATATTCAGAAAACTATTTATAACGTAACACGACACTTTATTAGCCCAAGAAGTCCCTTATGAGTGTGTAAAGAGGATATAATATTTCAATGTTCTCGCTTGGTAGGTTTATCTTAAGTTCTAAAGCTATAAAAGGAAGTGCTTAGTAGCTGGCTGGAATGGATTATGAAGTGCTAGGTTACCGGCGCCAGATGTAGTGCTGACAGAACAGGAACACGCTTGTTTTTAATTAGATTAGGCAGTCTTCTACGGATTTTGATCAGCTGAGTCATCATAACATGAAACTCAACGAATCATTTTTGATAGACGATATTCTTTTTAGATAAAGGTGTATCCACTTAAGTAGGAACTTTAAATACTTACTGACATTGGCAAAATTGCTAACATTTTATAGAGGGATGTTATAGATAATCATGGACATAATTGAACGAGCGAAGCGAGTTCTCTGAGTCAAGTTGGAAGAATCGGCGTTTGTATGTATGTATGTATGTATGTTTGTCCGATGAAAACTTCCAAACCGTTAATCCGATCTTCATGAAATTTAATATGGGGGTAGATAGTATTGGTACAATTTGTAGGTAAGGTTATGAGCTATATCGGTCAGGGGGTTGCTGAGATATTGGGGTCCAAGAGGGGGTAAAAAAAATAAAAGTGAGACAGTCAGATCAAGTGGGGTGTCTAATGAATGCGCTTTGGTTGGATATTTCAATACTGTTTTTAATAAGTATTTAGCCTTAGTAGTTTTTGAGATATTAGGGAAAATAAAAAACGTAAAAATCTAAAATTCTAGGGTACTTCCAGCAATCCCACAATGCTGAAATTTGGTATTCTTGTGGCTTTTGTGTCACAACTACAGAGAAAAGTCTGAAACTGAAGAATTTAGAAACATGTACTCCATAAAACAGAAACCAATATAACATGCATTGTTGACCTCCCATTTCTAGGAATTTGAATGACGCTTGAGTTCTATGAATACGTCAAAAGGACGTTATTACTTGATATTAGGTACTAACAGGTATGTAGTATTACGCCCCGTTGCTTAGCCCTGTTCAAAGGTTATTTCGATGATGTGTTACTGATAGATCCTGTACTGTACTGGTAGACCTCGAGGTGAAAATTTTCAAAAATAATACCTAATAGAAAAATGGAAATTACTTGGTTAAGTAGTCGGGCTGATAAAGGTGTTATCGCGAGGTCTCGGTTCGGGGCGAACCACTAGTATATCCTTACCGTAAAACCGGGTTGCTTTAACCCTAAGAGGTAACATTGGCCCAAGTTTGAACTTCACGCCCTGTGGTGTGAGCGTAATTTCTACTTAAATTTTATTGACAGATGGAATGATTTCACACGAATCTGACACGATTCGTGTGAAATCAAACTTTTCCCGATTTGGGCCAAAGTTACCTCTTATGGTTAAAGTAACCCGGTTTTACGGTAAGTACTTGTTTTTTTTTTACTTTTACTTACAGGTAAACAGCCACAACCATTTTTGAAAAAAAACTTTATCCACAGAGGCCATAGTAAGAAGAAGTTCTGAAGTTTATTAACGTTCTGGGTAGGTAATAATAAATATATTAAGATATTACAAACCTAAAATTGCATGATTAGCAAATAATCTCGTTTGTTAAAAATAGTCTGTGAATGAAAAATCACCATTGTTTTTTTCTCTACAATAAGTAGGCATAATAAACCTGACAAATGTTTGTAAAGACTTCGCTTATTTTAAAAACATGAAACGATTTTGTTGATACTGAATACTGAATGTAAACACACCTCTTGCCATGCGTTTTTAAACAAAGAAATAAACGGAAGTACTTACCTAGTACCTTCTCTCTAATGTACTTGGAGTATAATGTAGGTACCAACTCCAAAAAAAAGGATAAAATTAAAATTATCGTGTCATGGTATCATTTTTTATATACGACTATACACCACGTACTTAATATTTCTCCTACTGACGTTTCATTAGCCGTAATTTTAAAAATAAAAAAAAGGATATTCGAGTTCGCGACTGTTATAATTGGAAGTTTTCAGGGAGGCAATTAATAAGAAAAAATAGTTCTTAAAATGCCGGTAGATGGCGGTGGCTCGCTATGGGTGTCTTCTGAAGATTTTGCAAAAGCACCACAGAGAACAAATTCTCTTTGCTAACAAAGTCCAACTTCTTATGCTTTTGTTCTACAAACAACACAAAACTCTAGTAGAGATACTTCACCAACGAACAGCATGAGCGTGGAAGTCAGTGACACTGACAGTTGGTGGCTGAGCGACAAGATTTCAAATTTAGACAACCTTAGCTGGACTGCGCCATCTATGCATGGATTTAGAACTATTTTCTTTCAGCTGTCAGAAAACTCCCCATTGTAACTGATAATAACAATAAAATACATGCGCTAAATCTGCAATTATTGTTAAATGATGGAATTTTAATCTGAACACATTTATTATGTTACACACATAAGGCTTTTATGTTTTTGTAAGTTTGTATCTAATAAAAATAACTTTTCATTTAAAAAACCGACTTCCGCCATTGTATTCAACTAAATATTTGAATGAAAAAAAAATGATGAAAGAACCATAGTGATGAAAGGATTATGATACTTTCTGAATGCAAATGCTTGGTTTGTTGCTGAAAATATCAAAATCGCCATATGTATGCCTACAATATTTGAGGAGTTCCCTCAATTCCTCATGGATACCATCATCAGAACTGGACTTTGAAAAAAATGAGACCAATCTGGAAGTATATCTATTCAAATAAAAATAGAATGTTCCAAATCGGTTCATAAACGCCGGAGACATGAAGGAACAAATATAAAAAAAAAAAAACAACTGAATTAATAACCTCCTCCTTTTTGTGAAGTTTGCAACTTCAACGTGTAAGAACCTTTGATTATTTGTATATAATCAAAGGTAAGAACCTATGTAAATTAGAATCTAAAAATAACAAGAAAAACATGATAGCCTCTAAAACCATTTGAATGAGGATTATTTCCGTGTCATAATAATTTAAAATGCAATGTACTGACAGATAGCAATCAACTCCACTGGCACAGTATAAATAATGGTAGGTATCTACTTCGCTGGTCGCGACGAGGTCGATGACCCTAATGTCTGACTAGGAAACATGAAAACTGCGATTAGCTACCCTAGCTATTTGATAGTTCTAAAGTAGCGTACCATTTTATACAGAGTGCAATTTTTTCATATACATTGTGAGAAAATTTGCTTGAAACTGGCAACACTGATTGAAATTTAATAATTTTGGGAAATGCCGTTAGTGACTAATGAGATACTTATGATAAGAACATGGTAGTGTGTCAGCCAAGTATAACTTTAGGATCATAAACCAGAAATAAAGCTATAAAAAGACAGTTTTCATAAAATTAAATATCTTTATGGCTACAAGTTGCTGTAATAGATGTACTTAGCTAATTTAGTTTTGTGAAAAATTGGTTTGCTGGAAGGTAACCAAAATATTTTTTTTATTACTTGTCTGTCACATAGCTGCCCAGTCATTGAACATTTCAAATAAGTGGTGGAAATTGACTTGAATTGATGTCCAGGAACATTCTAATGTTCCTGGACAATTTCCACCACTAGAAAAAAACTAGAAAATCTCATTGATCATTGATTTTCTAGAACATGACTTGACAGAGCACTTGACGACTTTTCATTATTTGATAAATCTATGCAACTTGACTTTGGCAAAATTGAGTACATCCTCAGATGCCATTAACAAGAAAAAAAAAGTAGGTACTTGAAAGTTCTTGTGAGCGGATTCTGTCAAATAATTCATTCAGTCTGGAGCTAACTACTAAATACTTTGTGCCTGTGAGTTGTCCTTATATTTGGCACGGCTCCAACGGAGGGTCGTTTTCGTTTTTCTTACTTAACGAAGCATTTGGCAGAGATTCATTAGGTTCTGTCAAGATATTATTTAGAACAAGATGTTGTTTGTTCCAAGATAGTCAAAGACTCAAAGTCATACATTCTAACTCGATTCAAGTCACTTATATACTTATACACTTTATAACTTTCAATGGTGAAAATAATTACTTTTATAAAAAATATCTGATGACACGCGGTAGTGCAACAAAAATAAAGTTCATGGGTTTTTTTTTATTATTACTTTGTCTAATGTTTCTTTTCAATTTCAATGATAGTTTCTTTTTCTTTTTAATTTAGTAAAATTGAGTAAAATAACGAAATATTTGTAATATTTTATTTTTTAATATTTCAGTCTGTGATCTACCAAATCAGAATTTTTTATTACGTAAATTAGTCAATTAATGAATTAATTAATTAATTAATTATTATTTATTATTATTATTTATTTTATTTATTTATTTTATTTTTTTATTAGTCTTATCAATAAAAACTTGGTTTTATGTGAATTTAAGAAATATTCAAAATTGCTGTGCTGCACTTTATCCATTTTAAAGATTGCTCAACTCTTTTTACATTAGAGCAGCTAATACTTCCCAACTGCGGAATTTTGTCGTCAAACACAGTTCCCTTTCAAAAGTTCCATAATTATTTCCATTCCTAGAAACTGACCTGACTCAGATATTTGACTGAGTTCAGTAGAATAGTCTTTCAGCCCTGATTCATAGATTACCTTCTCTGAAAGAAGGTTATCTCTGAATCAAGGCGTGACTAACTAGAGATAGTTATTTGTATCTTTCTATTCCGGTCTGTCTGTCTGTTTGATTTTAGATTAGGGGTGAATGATGTATGCTTTGAGAAAGATGTTTATTGTTTTAAAGATTAATTAATCATAGAAGGGCGTGCACATATTGTGTTCTATTAATATATTATAGTATAAAATCTTTGCGTGACTTGACTGACTCACTCACTAACTATTGACGCACAGCCTATACCGTAAGTCTTATAGACCTGAAATTCGGAGGGTAGATAACTTTTGTGGTCTAGGGGCCTAAGAAAAGAATTTCCGACTCCCTAAGTTCTCTAAGTTAAATTAACCCCACGTGGACGGTGTCACGGGAGTTCCGCTAGTCAAATCAAATCAAATTGAAATTACAAGGATAATTGTTAATCGTCTTATAAACTAAAATTATTACCTACTCCTGTTCCAACGCGACCAAGCCTAGAAGAATCAGCTGGTGTATTGCCTATTAAACTGGTAATCGCTTTTGACTACAATTTCGCAGTACATTGCGCCGCGTGTGCTAGCATTTTTTTCCAAGAGCAGAAATATTCGAAACATAAAGCGCAATGTACCTTAAAATCGTATTCGAAAGCGATTACCAGTTTGATAGACAATACGGGGGCTGGTACCAAACATATCTTACAAGAAGATGGGAAGCGCCTGTGTGGTGCCGAGAATTAGCAGGGAGGACATGATACATAAAATACAACTGAAGTATAGCTTTTGAATGTTAATTCTTTGTCACTACAGTAGGCAACTAGTTACTACCTTTAGCAAAGTGTTGTTGGTAAGTATCAGGTTTTCAGAGAGTATAGTTATTTTATTGTTAAGGCAGTTTATACAAAAGCGTCATACGTTCGTACACAAACAAGTTCAATTAAAGAACATAATAAGGGAAATTTAGATAGCCCATAGGCTAATTTAAATAGTAACCATTAAAGTTGTGTGCCTACTTTTGTTCTGTGAACTAACTTGCATTAATAGCCAGTCGAATCTAAACGAGCAAAAAATATTGACGTCAGAGTCATCGCGGACTTCTGAAGACGAATGACAAAGCGAAGATCAAGAGCTATTCTATCAAGTGCTGGAAATGCTGGAATGGTTTTTATAAACTAACTAATACAGTTAATAACTCATTTATATGGGTAGAAGCTATACCCACACCTTCCTAGAAAATCAAGCTAACCTTTGGGGAAAACCTGATCGCAATCAATACGCGTAGTTATAAAGCTGGAGCTAATACACAACTATTATTGAATAACTTTGAACGAGGTAAACAATACTAATAATATGATACCTTCATCACAAACCAACACTCATGTTTACAATAACAAATTGATTAGAAATAAGAATGTTATTAATATGTATGAAAATGATGGTTAGGTATTCAATATAGGCTATAAAAGTAGGATTTTTTCAGGATAACATGGGCCTTCCCTCCACTACAAATCTACAAATGGCATAGCTTACCTATAGCAAACTTAACTATAATGTTATTTATATTCTACTGACGCTTACATAAATATAGAAGAGGACTCGAATACTTATCCGGGCCATGTTATCGTAGAAGACATTTAACTTCACAGATATACATTTGTTTTCTTAGTAAAACGCATTTAAGCAGTTATAATTAGAACTACAGTAAAAAATACTTACAGTTTTAAGGAAAACACGTCTGGTATGATACGCTGGTTAACATGTTACTGGCGTGTGTAAACATTATACGAATGCTCAAGGGCGTTTCGATACAAATTCTTATTGGTTTTATCCTCTACTGGTTTGTCTTGCTTACTAATTCGTTTACAACCGTCACAATAACTGTTTCTTAGAAAGCACAAAGGGATAGGATATTACATATCAAATCTATTCACAAAAGAGACTTATTAATAAGTACTTATATATTTATAGCTTACGGAAAAAACTAAGGCATAATGACCATTGAGAATGGGAACTCATTGCTCATAAAGACACGAGTCTACCTGTTTGTTTGCCTGAAACTCAGCAGTAAATATACCTTACCAATACCATGTGCTCCAGATTTATTTACATGTAATTAATCAAATTTTATGAGGCTTATACCAGTACCTACTAGGGCATGTAAACCGGTTAACCGATTAACCGAAAAACCGATTAACCGACTGATTTTAGGTCGGTTTTTTACCGGTTTTTTTCTTAGAAAATAACCGGGTTTTCGGTTTTTTTTAATGAGTAATAAATCACAAATTCATTTTAAACTACGCCTTGCAGACTTTATTTAGAACGACCATTTTAATCCATCTAATTATATTACAACATAATACGTTAAAATTGCAAAAATACAGACAAACACTTCTCAGAAAACTTTATCATTGGACCGCATAAAACGTCGTTAGTGAATATAGTAGTGTAAATAAGCTATTACCTACTATTAAACAAGCAGAGCAAGAAAGCGAAGGCAGCGTTGCATGAGTGCACTGGGCGCCACCGTCGTCGCTGTGGTCAGCGGTCGAACTGGCAAATTGTTAATTATACCAAAAAAGTGAATTAGACTTAATAACTTTTAGGACTGATTAATGATAATATTTTAGACTTAACTACTTATCTTGTTGATTATAGTTAACTACTCTATTTGAGTATGAGTGAGTTGAATATTACCGAATGTTTTAAACTTTACTTGAGTAAGAGAGAGAGCTTTAATATAAGAGTAAATTATTTTAATGTTTAAAGATACCTATCCCTAAACGTGAGAAAGTCGAGTGGGCCTGACAGTATCCCGGCTACTGTGCTCAAATAATGTGCTCCCGAGCTGTGTTCCGTTTTGTCGCACCTCTTCGACCTCTCTTATACCACGGGGGTTGTGCCATCTTCATGGAAGGTAGCCCATGTCCACCCTATCCCTAAAAAAGGGGATCGTACCGAACCGTCCAATTACAGGCCTATAGCGATAACCTCCCTACTCTGCAAGGTGATGGAGCGAGTGATCAACACTCGGCTTCTTGGTTATCTGGAGGAACACCAGCTGATCAGCGATCGGCAATACGGCAATGCGTCACGGGCGATCAGCTGGTGATCTTCTAGACTACCTTTCTCACCGTTGGGCAGAAGCCATTGGGAGTAGAGGAGAGGCTTTGGCAGTAAGTTTGGACATCGCAAAGGCATTCGATCGTATGTGGCACAGGGCGCTTCTATCGAAGCTTTCATCATATGGCCTTCCCGAGGGCTTATGTAATTGGGTCGCCAGTTTTCTTTCCGGGCGGTGCATTAAATCCGTAGTTGATGGATCCTGCTCGGACTCCATGCCCATCAACGCTGGCGTTCCTCAAGGGTCAGTGTTATCACCCACGCTTTTCATCATTCACATCAATGATATGCTACATATTAGCGGTATCCATTGTTATACGGATGACAGCACTGGTGATACCCTCTACTCTGGCCGTGCAAACGCCTCTCGTGCCGAAGTGGATGAAAATAGGTCAGCGCTTGTGTCTGAAGTGGAAAGCTCCTTAGAGCTCGTATCAGATTGTGGTATCCAAAATCTGGTTACTTTCAATGCCACTAAGACACAAGGCATTTACCGCAAAAAAAGCCCCATTTACCATAGCGCCGCAGTTTCAGGGCATTCCTCTTTCCACCTCCGCGAGCATTGGGATTCTGGGAGTTGAAATTTCTAACGAGGTCCAATATGGGAGTCACTTAGAAGTAAAGGCAAAACTAACTTCTAAAACACTTTGGAGTGCTTAATCGTGCAAAACAGTATTTCACGCCAACTCAGCGCTTTCTACTATACAAAGCACAAGTTCGGCCACACATGGAATACTGCTCTCACCTATGGCACGGGGCCCCCAAGTACCAGCTGCTTCGCTTTGACTCCCTACAAAGAAGAGCCGTTAGAATTTTCAACGACCTCAAGCTCACCAGTAGGTACACTAGAGCCGCTGAGCCTGCGCCGAGATATCGGCTCGCTCTGTGTATTCTATCGACTCTATAATGGGGAGTGCTCTGAGGAACTATTTGATCTTATACCCGCTTCCAGGTTCTATCATCGCACCTCTCGACATCGGTTGGGAGCTCATCCACATATCATCGATGTGTGGGTATCTCGTACAGCTCGCTTTACAAGATCTTTTCTCCCACATACGTGGAAATTGTGGAATGGGCTCCCTTCTGAGGTTTTTTCCGCTAAACTATAACAAGCACAGCTTCAAAAAAAATGTAAAAAGGGTCCTCCAAGGCAGGCAACGCATTGGCAATGCCTCGGGTGTTGCAGATGTCAATAGGCGACGGTAACCGCTTACCATCAGGTGGGCCATATGCCAGTTTGTAGAGCCATAACATAAAAAAAAACTATTTTGTTGATTTTTATAGTTTTCTCATGAAGTGAAATTTAATTTCTTTTAAATATATATAAAGAACATATTTAATATAATAAATACTCTATAACCTGAAGAGAGACAGTTTTAATACTACCAAATAAATAAGTAAATTACACTTAGTAACTAACTATTAGGACTGATTTATCATGTTGTTGAATTTTGTTACTTTATTCGAGTAAGAGTGAGTTCTGCACATTACAATACTTTAAAATTTTACAAGCTAATTTAATTGGTGCATCCTTATTCAAATAATAAGTTCATTTTTATTAAAATTTACGGTTTTATCTTATCCTAAGACACCTATATAAAAAACTCTAAAAATAACCGATTAACCGGTTTAACCGGTTTTTGAAACATAAAAACCGAGAAACCCGGTTTTTTAAAACAACCCGGTTTTTACATGCCCTAGTACCTACCTACTAATCAGCATTAGTGATTAGATGATGGCATATTTCAAAACTAAATAGAATCAGGTTGTGCTTTCTTTATAGAGCTTTTCTTTGGAAAGTCGTATCGTCCTGCAGTATTATTCTGATGAACTTTATTGTGTACGCGTTTTTACGTTTTTTTTGTTACTAATTTGGAATATTTCGGACGATAGTCTTTATAGCACCATCACCATCATCTTTCTGCCCAATATTGGATATATTTCTTCCAGTCTGTTCTGTTCTGTGTACTACGGCTCTACTGGTCGTATTTATAGCACCCTCACCACAATCTTTCTCTGTTTACAGAGTACTATGACTCCATTGGTGGCCAGCTACATTTCAAAAGTTTTATACATTTGTATTATTATAATATGACAATCGTGATCACCTTTCTTGGATTGACTTGCTTATCTTAGAGTAAAATAAGTCCTTATATAGTCTAAGTAAATAAGTAGTTATATAGTCTTTCTTCCAGCTTAGTTAATATACGACCAACTTACTGTTATTTCTAGTGTTATGGCGTCAAACCCCCAAATAAGATGTCTATCCTTAATTGTAAAACAAACAAGGCCGGATATTCGTCAGCTGGCTGGCTATAGATGGCTATCGGTGAACAATGGTCTCGGCAAAAATGGCGCCTCATGCTATTACTGCAGCTGTAGGGTTTCCATATGGACTGACCAGGACACCATCGTGAAATTAAGGACTTATGAGCTTTTAGGAGCCACAAAAATGCTTGCATCTCTGACGAGCATAGGGTAGTACGGTTTGTATACAAGCTAAGCTTTTTAAGATATGGCTTGATCATTCAAGGCTCGTGGTATCGGGAAAAGTGACAAATGTCTAAAGACTTGTACCTACTGGCTATCTTAGATTCATCGGGTTATCTAACCAAGAGAGCCATTTAACGGCTTCAGAGCCACACATCGGGACAGGCCTTAATATATCCAACAGTGGACATTGTGAACCATAAACTAATGACATATTCCACACATGCGCGCAGACTTCCCAGTGTTGCGTGATTCACGGACGGTGCTGTACTTGAATTGAGAATGATGGATTAGAATTTTTGTTTTTCTGTCATCTTTCTGGCTAGTGTCAATTTATATTTCAGTTAGAAAAAAAACATTGATTAGGGACCTACCTAAAGCTATCTATCTACTAAAGTTGTTTGTGAAGGCATTCTAGCATAATATTATTAGCACTGTTGATAACGTATGATATTGATGTTGCCAAAATTGCTAATGATAGGAAAATAAGCACAGCTCTTATCTTTTGTTTCCTACCTCGTATAATTATAACGGTTTATACTAAGCATCGCTGAAAAATAGCAGTTATAAATACCGCTGAACTCTTGCCCGTTAATAATCTTGAATCTAATCAAGCAATTTCGCGTCTTACATTCCAATAGACTTAGCCATACCTAAACACCAACAGTAGTTTACTTTAAATATTACAAAAAAAGTTTTAGAAACTTGGCCATCAATAAAGTGAACAGTAAGAATGAGTTTTGAATCAAGAATTAAAAAAAACAAATCAACGTCAGGTTTGTAATCGCACACGGATTCCATATTTGAAAGTACCTATTCTTTTTATTTTGTAACGGTTGCTAATGATCGTACATTTTATACATAAGTACCACTTTTGTGTGAGACCTCAATGCTAATAATAAATTAAATTATCCTTGCCTCGAAGTGAGAGGTAATAATTATCTAAAAATTAGGGTAGTTTGGTCAGCAAAATAGTAAATAAATATAATATGCCATTGTTTTTTATTGAAACTTAACTTTAAATAGAACTTATAACTTGAGCAAAAATAAATATGAATGAACAAAAAATATGCAATCAAACAACAATTTTCAATAATCTGTCAGAAAATGTGCTACCTACCAGTAAGAAACAGATTTACAACGTGTCTTAAACCATTTTATTGTTTAATTTAAGCTATAAATTAACTTTGAGCACATGTAATTAATATTTTATGATACCTACCATAATTACTGCATCGATGTCAGTGAACTCCAGTTTGAAATAATGAGTTAGATTACAATTTCTTACTGACTTGTACCTAGTATTTATTGTCTGTGAAGCTGACGATATGACCATTTTAAGTTACGTGTTCTACTTCACAAAAGTTAAATGATCATAGAAACTATTCCTTTTTTAAATATTTGATACCTACGATGTTGCCATTTACTAAACAGTAAGTAATTTCAGGCTTGACTTATTAAGAACTTGACTGGTTCCCTACCGTAAACCTACTTACCTATATTTGTAAAACTATCTGGCATGATAGCTATGGGGCCCTTTTTACGAGAACCCTAGTTATTTAATTTTATTCGTGTTATCTTTAAGATAGGTAAATCATATGCCCTATAATGCAATGAAGCCGTTCGTGTAACTTATTTTAAAACATCTCTTTGCTCTTTAGTTTTTTTATTTATTGAATTATTATTAGGTAAACTGTTGTAATAAATATTTTTTATTTCTTTTTCATAATAGCAATACAGTGTTATTCTGTGGCTCTAGTAATCCGGATAAAACCTATCATCACCAATTCACCGCAAGACGAAAGATTCTGATGGCTAAATATGTTACCGGCAAGAGGCCTACGGTTACCAAATTATAAGCATAAGGGATCTATTAGTACAAGAGATCTAAACCACAGGATCTATTAGAACTACTCAAAATTACAGGAAACAGACGCAGATGAACCCATTAGCCAATGCGTGTTACAAAAGTAGCGTGATGAGACCCAAAAATTGAATTCAACCTCTATCCGTGAAAGAAAGCGTCTGCTTTGCTCCAATAAAAAGTTATAAAGCGTGTAACACCGTTACTTAGGCATTGAATGGTAGAATGAAGCAGACGTCTTTTGCTTTTGTTCGAAAAAATAAATGATTTCGATTTCAGGAGAAAGTTGTCTCTGGTTTTTGACACGGTTTAGGTTTTTTTTTTAATTTTGATAGACATGAACGTAGCTGGCAACTTTCTTTTATCTACTTAGGTCGTTTTCTGAAAGAGTAATACAAAGTCTGGACTTTGATGAGGCATTTTCGCTTAGTAACGTACTCGTAGGTATAAAATTTAACAACAGCGAAGATCGTATCGAAGCTTTTAACCAGCTGCTATTTTATCAAGACATCAGGTTTGCCGTCAGCTTCTTTTGATTTGATTTGATTTGCTAATTATGGGGGTTTTGGGGGGCAAAAAAATTATACCTAGCTCGGTTTCATTTATGGGAAAACGTGTTTTTTCCGATTTTTCGAGGAAAGCTCGTTCATCCAGGTAGGAAATACTATTAAACGCGCAATATTTGTATATTATATATTTTGAGATCTGGAAAACGGCTATTTTTTTAATAATAATAATAATATATTTATTGAGTCAGATACTTAAAATCAATTTTTTGTTAGTAGGTACACTTAATTCTTCACAAAAAAAGAATAGAAAGAATAGTTAAATGTGCAAAATTTTACTATTTACTACTATATTTAACTAAAAACGAATAAATTTCGCCCGATTCTGCGCGCGCGTGTGTGTGTGTGTGTGTGTGTGTTGAATTGACTAAGCCATGTTTCACTGAGTAACCCCTAAGTACAGTGGATCAAGTCCCATTTTTTTTAAAACACCTTGTCACTCTGAATCTATTGAGTAACGGGGTTCAATTGCTATGAACAAAATGTAGTCACTGGACATACATAGCTTACAGTTAAGGTTTCATTTCGATTGCGTGAACGATTCAGGAGATACGAACCACTGAAAAAAATTAGCCACTGATCCCACTTTGGCCGTACCTACCTACCAGTTGCGCCAACGACGCTATGATCTATCTAACTCAACACTACGAAAGGAACTTCCCTTTGGTTGGTGCAATTGAGCCTTAGCTATGGTTTGAAATAAATATCTTTATGTAGTATCTAACCTAGGTGTCAGTACCTTACAGTACTAGCTTTTGATGTTGTTCAGGTACTTACAAACTTGTGTGGATTAGATAAGGATCATAGTAAAGTACTATATTAACATACGAATAAAAGTTACAATCCAGTGACAAGTAAACACGACGAAAGAAATAGACTAAGTACCTCTTTATACTTAACTTTATAGTCAAAGAGTAACTGAGTACCTATCTGAAGGTAC
The DNA here is from genome assembly GCA_951392215.1 of Epirrita christyi. Lineage (NCBI taxonomy): Eukaryota > Metazoa > Arthropoda > Insecta > Lepidoptera > Geometridae > Epirrita > Epirrita christyi. Next base: position 1,207,371 of record OX595858.1, on the reverse strand, counting down.
CTACTACTTACTTAATTTTAATTTGAACTACCCTAATTTAGTTTTCCTATACATTATTTTATTTTATAAATACTTGCTTATATTTGAAGGGTTGTCTTAGACACAGCTTGTCTTAAATACAGCTGATATAATTATTCAACAATAATATAAAATATATGACTGATTAAAATGTTAAGCCAGATTTTTAAAACTAAGTTATCACAAGAACATCGTGAAAAATATTTAAAAAAAACAAATGAATCAGGATTTAATAAGATCATCATCACCATCAGCTTGTTGAAGTTCACTGCTGAACTTAGGCCTCCCATAATATAATAAAAATAATAACACGACATTTTTTAATATTTAAAAAAAAAATAGGCACTCACTTTAGCTCCAATCTGGTTTCCGCACTGTCCAGCCTGTAGATGTACTATTTCCCTCATATTTATAAAATGTGTAACTTATTTACTAAAATACTGTTTTGTTTTCCCGCCTCGGACGCGCGCTCGGTCGACGGGCTCCGGTGAAATGATATGAAAAAGGAGCCAGTAAAGTGAACGGTGACCGGCCGGGGTGTGTGTGTGCCAACTGTGGAGAATCTCCTCAGATTCGGGTAAAATTTTGACGATGCCAGTCAGTGGAACAATCAAACCGTTGTGGGTGATTGGTTTTCAATGCAACGGCAATAGCAGTACCTAGGTACTTAGTTGACTACCTGAATACAATAATTGTAATGTAATTAATGTAAGTAAGTGATTCATTAGTTTCGCTCTTCGCTGCGGAGATATATTATAGGATGATATAAGTATGTTGCTTATTAGACATTAAATTAATAAGTTGAACAATTAAAAAAATCTAATTATGTTATAACATTATTAAAAAAATATCCAAAATAAATCATTTTTTGAACGAAAATTTGTAACTAGTCATAAACGGCATTGAGTTTTAGTATTTTTTTTTACACAAATATTTGTCAAGGTTTTTTTCACAAAGTGTACAATTTGCTTGTCAAATTAATGATTTTTTAGGCTGCAAATCTTTGTTTTTCGTCATTTTTGCTCACTTTTTGTTGCGTGAGCGCTATTCTGTCATCTTCTAAATAAATAATTCTAATCTAATTTACCTAAACTTTAATGAGTTAGATAGTAACAAAGTTTGACGTCTATCACCGCCTTAATGACAAACAATAACCTAATCCGCTCATAATTGATTATTACTGTCTGTGTACTTTTTTTTTTGGCGTCGCACTAGGTACTTGTGCACTTGCCATTTTTAATTTGTAAAAATTAAAAATTAGAGAAACAAAACGCGGAGTTTGTGTACTTGTTTACCAATGTCATTGACAGAGCCCTCTTTTCTAAACCATTTCTTTATATCATTTGGGTATTTTTTTTCTCTATTCTGGCATTGACACTGTATGATTCACCTCACTAGCATGCTTGTTCAGTCGGCGAGTCGGCAACGATACCATAAATTAATTCAGCACTAATTACATGGTTGACTGTGTATCACGGTGGCTATGCGTTGCCTGCCACTTACCTACATGTAGTAAGGGCCTTTTTAGACCCGTGAGGCGTACATTACTCATGATTATGTAGAAAGTAGGGTTTGCTAATTGAATCAAATCATTAAGTCACGATCGAAATGAAATTTGATTTTATGTGAATTTAAGTTAATGATAGAACTGATAGACTCCTATCTCCATATGGCTATACTAGATTTTAGGGGAATCAATAATCTACCCTGCTGCTATGATTGCTATTATTATGATTAATTATGATTAGCTATGATTAATTGTTGTAATCGTGTTTGTTTAATTATGTTAGTTATATACAAACCGTATACCTACGTATATGGTGTCAGCGTTTCATTCCGAACAATTAATTTTCCAAGTCTATTAATGTCCACATTATTAATTTTCCAAATTTTTTTTATTCTTGTTTTTCCACATTATTATATTTACACATTGAATAATAGAGTCATTGGTCATCTCGCGGATCTGAAACTCGCTTGAATCCGCGAGTTGGCACCTTCCGATTTTATTACAAATATCTAATATTCCACATTATGAATTTGCCATCGGGAAGTACAATCGTGATAAAAACTTTTCATTTACTTACATTCTTTAACTGCGGCTGGAACATAGATACCTACTTATATATTATGTAGTTAAATGCAGAGTTATAAATAGTACCTAAGTGGATATATATCTATATGTTGGTATCGTCGTAGGTACCTAGGTACCTAACTACTTGTAATTATATAATGATGTGACACTGGAGAAAAGATAACACAAGGACGATCGCCACCAACAAAAAATACAGACAAGTTTCACCTCTATACTTTGACAATAAGTCATAAAATTTAAACCATCGTGGCTTCATTTTCGAAAAATTACGACTAGGTAAAATGCACCACGTACTTTTGAGTCATGCGTCATCTCGCGGATCTGAAACTCGCTTGAATCCGCGAGTTGGCACCTTCCGATTTTTCCTATTTTTATCGGCGTCAACTCGCGTGATCATAAATATCCGACGTATTCATGTACAACAAATCTACAAATAAGTTACCTACTTTGAATGTACCTATAGAATACAATATTTTTTGAGTTTAAAATAAAAGAAAATATCGTTTTTGAGATAAGTACGATATGATACAACATGACATATTATAAATATAAAACTGCTAATTTTCATAATAAGTATCAACAATATCCGGTTTTATTATAAATTAAACTAAATTATAAATTAGTAATACTTACCATAATTATAAAGTAGGTACATATTATGTTTGACCCTCTTAAAACAGCTCAAACAACTCAGTACGGTCACTAGTTTGCTTAGATACTTATTTTTATTCGCAACATTTTAACAATGCCACATTCTAAAAGATTATTGTGAGCTAGCTGTTTTGTATTTTATCCAAGTCATGGTAACGGTACTCTGATTTGCGTTTAAATCCCAAAATGCAGTTAATGGCTCATAGACAATAGACTCGCGAAAGTACCAGCCATTTTTGCTGTCAATTTGGCAGCTGTGTTAATTAGGGCTGCCACGCAAGGAAAACAAAATTAAATTTATTTTATATTACCTATAAGTATTATAAGTATATTATATTAAAATTAAATTCAATGACGCCAGGTGGCGCGACAAAAAAAACTTGCCGGTCAGAGCTCAATCCTCTTTACATTCATACATAGAAACACGGCTTTTTCCCCGAAGGCATAGGCAGAGACTCGAAAGTGAGCACTTTTCACCGTGGGTCGAATAATCACAGGAATATAATGGTGAGCTCATTGCCGCCATTACTTTCCCATAATCAACATGGCTAACGCTTTGTTCCAGTTATAACTAACACATTCCTAAGCTAGGACAAATATTATACCAACGAAAATGGTTAACCCTGAAATTCGTCTGGCAGCAGTTATTTTTTGTTTTCTGTAAGTTATTTGTTTATTTTGTAGAAAAACCAACAGCTAATATAATATATAAAAACAGGAATACATACAGGAAGCCAATTATAGGTTTTCACGTATAAAAACAAAATAACAAAAGAAAGTCATACTTACATTAGTGAACAGTAACATAGATACACAAAAGATACACTGAAGTAACACTAGCAATACATGTACGGTTATTATGATTATAACATTTATAACACTTAACTTGATAAAAATATGTCTCTATTTATTTACCTAACCTATTGGTAACGCTAAAAAAGCTGCGTCGCGTATATTTTCTTCGATATCCTATAAACTATGCATTTTTAATTAATTATAAAAAACAAAGACATACCTAAAGCCGAAATTACATAACTAAATTCGTTGTATGACACTAATTTTGCGAAAAAATCGCGCAGGGCACGAAACTGATTTGCATTCAAGAAATTAATGCATGCATTACGAAAATATTAAATTACAAGTGAAACTGTTGGTAAAACTAATGTCACGAAATTAATTTCATGCCACTAATTTCGTAATGTAATTCCGGCTTAAACGTTGCAGGAAGTCGGTGGATGGAGGCGGCTCAAGACCTTTGTCGTGGCATTCTAGGGGAGGCCTATGTCCAGAAGTGGACTTCTAAAGACTGATGATGATGATGAATCAGATAAACAGACACGAGAGTGATCCTGCAATGGTTCCAAAGGTTCTTACTTTTTGAATTACGGAACCCTAAAATGAGTAGGTACCTGTAGACACTTCATACGATACACATAAGTATTTCTGTCTGACAACCCTGGCTGTACGCACGCGCAAAAAAGTAATTCAGATCTACAATGGCGACGGCTGCGCCATCAGGATGCCCGAGAGATTATCTAGACTTATTTACCTACCTATGCTATGTACCTGTCTATTTATTGGAGTAGGTACGTACTTTGTTTTATATTTATGCTTAGGGCTCCAATTCGGGAAAACGACCAAATAATTTGTTGGGTTACTACCTCGGTAGTACCTACCTCACCTACTTAAGTATTTAAACCTACATTCTTAATTGGAAAGCCAAAGCTAGCTAATAGAAAATGTAATAGCAAAAGAATGTCGGTATTATTCAGAACTACGTGTACCTGGTAGGTACCTACTGTAATTTTCAAAAAACTTGGCATCCGTTTTAGTGTTTCCGGCTTGACATTTTTTTTCACATAGTCGTTTTTCCTTGGATTATAAACATACTTGGCACTTGTTTTGTTACATGCTTATTTTTATTAGTCGACAGTTGCAGTCACTCCCACTAATATACAACATACCTAACAGAGGACTAATTTAGGGTTAATTGAACGAGCGAAGCGAGTTCCCCGATTAACTTAGTGAATTGGCCTTTGTAGGTATGTATGTAAATATGAGCCGTAGTAGTCTTGGCCTAAGAATAGGACTCCTCCAACTCCTCCTGTGGATGTCGTAAAAGGGATCATGGCAAATCCCCTCATTGTATTCAATGAGGAAGGCCTCGTCCAGGGGTGCGATTTTTTAATGTCACTGATTGTCTAAATATCATCAAAAAGGCCGCAAACCACCGTTTTCTATGAGATTTACTGGAGGAGGCAGTTGTATTAATATCATATAGCTTATAAGAATTTTAGTCATCAATGAGTTTCAGATGTATAGAAATTTGGAAAATGTTGCATAAACGGGAAATTGACAGACGTTTAGTCATTTGATAACTTTAAAAAATTGCACCCCAGCAGTGGACGTAAACAGGCTAGTGATGAATTAGCAAAGTCAAAACAATTTACCTATACTTACCCTGATTTTTAATTTTAGACAATTTTTGTAAACAAAGAAATGTCACTGTGTGTATAAGGTCATGTAAGTATGTGTATCATAATATGATAAAAAAGAAATGTCACTGTGTGTATAAGTGTCATGACACTTATACACACAGTGACATTTCTTTGTTTACAAAAATTGTCTAAAATTAAAAATCAGGGTATAGGTAAATAGTTTTTCTTTGCACTAAATAGCCACAGATTTCATGAGATTTTATGTTCAGCCAAGCCACAGCTGTAGTTACCAGTAGGGTGAAAGACCCGACTTCCGCAGCTCTGACGTTGGACAGTAAACTTGTCTGTTTGTTTGTCTGTCCGATTTCACATAAACATTGTTTATGTGTAGAGGCCGATAGCCGCCCCATGCCGAACGTTGAACTAGCTAGGAAATTGTTTTAGGTAAGTAAGTATTGGTGGTAACCATTTTTCAAACCCATAAAACGCACGTACCGTAAGTTGCTGTAGTGTGTGACTCCCTCAATCTCCTCCTGTGGATGGTTGTAACAGCCGACTAAGGGATAACACCAGAGGCCCTATTCTCTAACTAAAAAATAGTTAAAATAGAGTTCGGATCATGGTTCGATCTTGTGTCGATGTTTTAAATGTCAGAAATGTTAAAATACAACACTGTAATGTGATTAATATCGAAATGTGAACAAAACTTGAACGATTCAAAGTTTTTTCGATAATTTTAGCTTAAGTAGATGGAGTCTCTCTTTACTCTTTACAATAATATATACAACCATCCTACTCTAATGGTAGTCACCGTGTATTGAAAGTAGACTAAATTGTTATTTATGAAGGAGCAGAATACTTACCAACTTTCTGTCATTTCACAATTCAGTCTCGATTCGGTTAACTTTCAGTGTAGTTATAAAATAATTTAGAGAATTCAGCCTCAGGGGATGGGTAGCAGCATCCACCAACACTGCAATCACCACTACGGCCAAGCGTGGTGACTATGGGGAGGCTTCGTCCAGCGGTAGACATGAGGCTGCTGATGATGACGTAAGTACCTACCTACCTATTTTATAATACAAGGAATATCATATTGTGATTAAAAACATCACCACACTTCAGAATAACAACATGTTGAATCCTGAAATAACAGCAGACACTTCTTCGTACAAAATAAGTCAAAACGAAATTACAACTTTATCCAGCACTAGTTTATTTGACACTTGTACCATTTTTAACCTTATTCAAATAACATAAGAGTCCTAATTTGGTGTACGAACTCACGTACGTTGATAAGTCTTATTGCATTGAATAAGAGTTTGAAATTGTGATGAAATTGTTTGAAAATGTATGAAATAAGTTTGTACGAAGTGGGGAGCTATTTCTGTTTGTATGACATTGCCGCGGGGTTGTCAACTTGTTACACATTCTTTCAGGACTCAGGCTTGGATCAAAGATGAATCGGACTTCGCATACTGTAAGGGTTCCGAAGGCACACCACAGAATTTTATGTAAGTACTTAAATACAAAAAAAATTACTATTTATTGGGTGTTATCTTACAGAATTTATATATGTGTATATATAAATTCTCTAAGGGTGTTATGTTATTTTATGTGTAAGTAAGGTAATAGGTAAGTAGGTACATATTTCGTATTCCAACAGAAGTTTGCGAAGTTTTTTATGTAAATTACCTCTACCAATTATTTTCCCCTACACACTTCATTCAATTTGCTTTTTCATTTTCAATAACCAAAATTATCTCTACTAAAGGTAACGTGAAATTGACAAAAAAGGTGGGTCACAATATGTATGGAACGTCGTAGTCGCCACCTTTCTTTAGACCGCGCTAAAATTATCGCGATCCCTTTCATTTCAGTCTATTAGAAAAGGCGCGCGATAATTTTAGGACACTTTGAATTTAGATAATACTGCACAGAATCGCTAATAATGTATCGTGGTATCGGCACGTCAAGTCTAGCGCTGAACGAAACGTGGAGGGGATAGTTGCGCATATTTACTGTCGCGCACGCAATACAATGGGGAGTTTTCAGGGAGGCAATTAAAAAGAAAAAATAGTTCTTAAAATTCCGGTAGATGGCGGTGACTCGCAATGGTTGTGTCTTCTGAAGATTTTGCAAAAGCACCACAGAGAAGAGAACAAATTCTCTTTGTTTTATCTTCTTTTCCTCCAAGTTTCGCGTTGCGATTCTGAAGCTCGTTTTTCAAGTCTACAATAGGCCGGTCTACTTGGTCCGGCCTTCAAAAATAACAACAAAAAATTATAACAATAGCGTAACACTAACAAATATATCAGAATTTCAACAAAAACTTTACGTAGATACTTACTTTACTTCACCAACAAACAGCATGAGCGAGTGAAGTCAGTGATACTGACAGGTGGTGGCTGAGCGACAAAATTAAGACAACCATTTCTGGACTGCGCCATCTATGCATGGATTTAGAACTATTTTCTTTCAGCTGTCAGAAAACTTCCCATTAGTATTTTGATAGATAGAGATACCCTACTTTTGACTTTGCGCTATAACGGTCGACGCTAGAGTTTCGTGCCGCTACTTGAACTCACCTACCTACTTACTACCTATCCCTATAACTACCTACCAAATTTATTAATTGATAATCATAACTGTTAACGCTAGGAATTTTCTGTGAACCTGCGACAAACGGACGCGGATCTATAAGGGTTCGTTATCGGCCTACGGAACTTCAAAAAGCTTGTAAGTAAAAAGCCCAATGAACCAAAGAGTATGTATGTAATACTGCGTAGGTACATGTTAGGTTCAGCCTATTAACCTTCATGCAATGCTAATGAATCATTTACTTATCTGCAAATATATAAACTATCCCTTCTTATTTTCTTCTCAGTCAATAACTCGATACCTCGTTGTGTAAATTTGCAGTAATAAGACGACAGCCAAATAAAAATTACCTTTAATTATTGTAATTGGTAGCTGTATGCTATTCTAAAGTAAAAATAAATAAATAACAAAAACCAACAGGCAGGATTGTTACGTCACTTGATTTGGTTATTAGTGATGTGATTGTGTTGTCGATAGTTTAGTGTGTCATTCATTCGATAGAGTGCTACGGTGGAGAAGCTCTGTGTTTATCGAGAGACCATGTGCGACGGTTGACGAAATTGAATTGGGCAGGACTAAAAGTTTTAAAAAAATAAGTAAAATAGGTAAGTGCGCAGCACCTCCAACATTAAAATTAATAAATTATAAAAACATAACTACTACTTAGTTATTTTTTTATTAATACTTACGTAATTATTTTTCTGATTTGAGTAAGGCAATATTAAATCAGAATTCTTATCACTTTTTGTTTAGACTGCAAAATTCTTGGTATTTTTGTAAACTTTAACTAAAGGTGAAGACTGATAACTTAGGTGCATAACTGCTTCCGATGTATTCGGTAGGTAACTTTCTTATGAAAATAGATAACAATGATAAGAAGGTCTACTCATCTTCTCTTCTCTAGTACATATCTATTTATAAGAGGCAACGTCTGGTACGTCTGTCTTTTTTTATGTACATTATTTCAAAAGCTATTTTAACTAAAATAGGTTTAAAAAATGATTATAAATAAGGCCCTTTCTCTTTAGGGTTCTACTGGACGAATTCAAATACTGTTTCAACTTTCGTGTACCTAGAGTATTTTTATCGAGGAAGGTTGTAGTGAATTATAAAATTTATAAACTAGTGGAATGCCTGCAGCTTTGTCCGCGTATTTTTCTATATCAATTTCAACTCACCGCTGTACAGTCATCTCCTAAGGGTTTAGGGGATGACTTTAGAAAATTACTTTCTTGGTGCACTAAGGCTACAAAAGAAATGTAGGTATTTTCCGAATTTCAGGTCTCTCGGACTTACGGCTGTGCTTTGATAAACAGTCAGTCACACAGCGATTTTATAATACATTGTTGTATTAGGATTGATAATACATTCATGAATTTAGTTTAAATCACGCTAGAACGCTATTTTTGGAGTTAGAAAACTGTAAGTAAAAAACGTACCTATCAAAAACGGTCCAATGTAAGTCGAGTTCATAAAAAAAAAATCCACGCAAGTAGTGAACCTGAGTGAGTATCCACTGCCTGAGTAGATACATACTAGCAGGAATAGAAAACAACACAAGTATCTAAGGCCTTATCAAACCCTGTTCAGGCTGAAATTAAAACAAATATGTAGAGCCTAAGGTCGAAATAATAATAATAATATAATTTATTTCAGACTAAGTACACACAGACTACACAAAATATACATATACAATTGTCCATAGTTTGCTTAAAATATAAAAATAATTACAAAAAAAAACTAAGATATAATCACATAATCTAAAATAGTGCAAATGTCCATTTATTAATAATTATATTTATTGGGTGGCTTAAAGGTCAACAGTATTACCATAATATAAGTATGTAGGTATAGATGTTTATCTCAACCCAAAACGAAGATTATGTGGCGATAAATATTAAGTATGTAGGAACAAAAGTTCTAAAAAAGTCGTAAACAATAATTTATCTAAAAAATCAAATAATAAGTTGAACGTGCCTAGGATGTGATTTTTAATGTCATCAAATGAATAAAATTAAATGTCAGCAAAATAGCTGATTTCCAAATGGTCAAAACAAATCAAATTAAAAGAATTTTATTCATTGAAATCACATGGATCATTTTGAATGGTCGTAACAATAAAATTGCCTCCTCCAGTTTCCAGTATCCTAGATTGGTGTCAAATCAACAAATTCTAGGGAGAATTCAAAGATTTACACCATTTTTTTTAATTATGCACTCAGTTGCTTTTAAAAATTGTAACCTTGATTCATTATTATTGGTAAACGTTTACCAGCTAAAGATGATGGTGGTAATAAGACTCAAATATAAAGATTATGATAGTAGTTTATTATCTTTGATTATGACTATCAAACATATTTCACCATCATTTTCATATTTTGATCGCCGACCAGCCGGCTGAGATGCGAGAGGTTGCGGGTTCAATTCCCGCTGGCTGCGGGACAAATGTCCCGCAGCATGTATGTGTTGTGTATGATCTGCAATTATTTGTTCCGGGTCTGGGTGTTATGGTACCATGGTACTCGTAGTACCTGATACCCACGACACAGGGAATCCTAGTGTGGGATCATGACTACGTATGTGTGACTGTTGGGTGTTATGTTATGTATGTTTGATAAGTATGTGATGAAAGCTAGGCAAACAACCATAACGCAATAAGTAAAAAGCTTAGCGTTTTTTTATTTTTTGTGTACAAAAAATTTATGTCCCTATGCTTGTCTGTTTTTAAATGGCTTTGAGTAGTTAATATTTCTGTACTTGTTTCTAATGTGTGTAGATTTGACATAAACAGTGTGCTGAAAAATTCTTACGGTAAATAAATAAGTATGAGTATGTATCTTTAACTTGTCTTCATTTGAAAAGCACCATCACTCACGTTTAAAATGTGAACCGAGGATAGACATGACACTCATCTTTTGTCACCTTCCCACAGAATAAATATTAGTCCTTCACAATCGTTTTTTGTGAAACTTTCATTATTTCTTAAAGAATAATAAAAGAAAGGAAGTACCTATCACTAAGATATCTATTAATAACTTTCTTAGTGTTATGTATGGAAGCTCAACTGCTGTGGTCTTTGCTAATGGATTATTTTCCACTGTAGATTAACTCATCAATATTTTCACTTTGTGCCGTGGTGTGTCTGGCCTAAGAATAGACCCCTCCTTCTCCTCCTGTGGATGTAGTAAAAGCTTTACTAAGGGATTAAACCAGAAGATACTGCGATCACCAATCCGCCTGCCAAACGTGGTGATTATGGCAAATTCCCCCCATTGTATTAAATGGGGGAGGCCTCGTTCAGCAGTAGACGTTAACAAGCTGGAGATGATTTTCACTTTACGGGCTCAAAAGTGTGCCAATTCTCTTTTAGGTAAATGATGAAATTGCTTAACCTTTTCTGTTCCGTTTCATGCATCTAACAGCTTAGAAAACCAAGACCTAAAATCAAAAAAATCCTTTAAAATACCGTGTTTAGACTATAAATAATTATTGTACTTACGCTTTTGCTTCTCAATTTTCTAATGAACTCATAAGTACTAAATTTTTTCAGAAAATGGCATCTCCCGATCTGACGCAGCTAGCGGTACAGCTCTTCGATGCTGGAGCGGTGCGGCTCGGAGACATTGAAGCGAAGGTTGGAAGGCGGACTCCCATCTACTTTGATCTCAGGGTGGTCGTTTCACACCCTCCCATCATGGTAAATAGCATCCAACAGTAAAATCACTGCTATACAGACTTTGCACTAGAATTTGGGCATCAAAGCCGCCCTCACTCCATTTCTCAGCATCTATTTCTACAAAACATGCATCTGAGTTAGGATAGGTTATTGCCATAATTTATCCATAAGTGATGACTTACGGCACTGAGACGTGGTCGCTAACTATTGGTCGTATAGACAAGCTCAAGTCACGCAGCGGGATATGGAGAGAGCTATGCTAGGAGTTTCACGTTATAAACGTCACAGGAAGTCGGTGGATGGTGATGGCTCAGGACCGTTCATCGTCATTCTAAGAGGGAAGCCTAGGTCCAGCAGTGGACTTCTATAGCATGATGATGATGGTTGCCATAATTAGTGTGATTGCTAAAAGCATAGGAAAACAGGTAGCTAATTAAGGTTTCTAATAATATACTTTGTAGATGCATTCTTCAACCAAAACCCTAAAAATTTCATAAAGTCTGCATCTACAAACTACAACGGTATTTTAGGCCAATTTTTTGGCCAAATTTTGGCAAAAAATTGGCAAATAAGCATTCACAATTCCATCTACATTTAGAGGTACATTGTACATACTTAGCTGACGCGAATGGTGATGTAAAGAAGTACCTAAGTAGTTAAGTTACCTTCTACTTAGTAGAGCTCTAACAGCCGACAGCAAAAAGTTAATGACGATCGATGGAAGATTTTCGTCTAGTGCCGGATTTAATTTATGATTAATTAGATAAACATAACATAACGTAACATAACACCCAACAGTCACATAGCCCTGCTCCCACACTAGATGGTAGGTATCTTATAGGTAGGTTAAATTTTATGTATACAAGATCCTCTCGAAAACCTTCCGCTTTAGGACTATAAATATGTCAAAAACATGTTTTGTTCATCTATAGATCCTCTATCGATATAGACACACACATATACACAGTAATTATGATTACCACTATGCCAGCTTCCCATACAAAGAGGTTCTAACACATTTATTTAGGAAATAAAACGCGCTTTGAAAACAACACGTTTTACTACATTCCAATGACTTATTAATAAACCTAATTTTAATAGGAAAAGCCTAAATCCATTAAAATTTTCAAATCGATTTTTTAGATGCATTTTGTAGCCAACCTATACGTAACTACTTAGAAACCTAATCAAAATAAATGAATCGTCCAATATAAATCAATATAAAAAGCTTGTTAGATTTTTTATATTACGTTGCTGTACCTAGACTTGTCTACAATTTTTGCTACTTTCCAAGAACTAGGTATTTACAAGATCGGTCTGTTCTTCCCACTGTGTAAAATAAAAAATGTACTCAGGTACTTTGAAACTAGTTTTATCGATAGAGTTATCGATAAAACTACAACTTCCAACCCTAATCTTGCAATTTTTACGACCAATATTTTCGTGATTTTGGCGCCTATTTCTGTAGTGATGTTTTCCTAGTTCCTTACTCTTATTACAGATGGCGGTAGCGAAACAACTACAGCACCTAGCCCAAGAAATAAACCACGAACTCCTCTGCGGGGTGCCCTACGCCGCCCTTCCCCTCGCAGCCGTCATGTCAGTCAACGCCAACACGCCCATGATCATGAAGAGGAAGGAAACCAAGCTCTACGCCACCAAGAAACTCCTAGAAGGAATTTATGAGAAAAATCAAACATGCTTAGTTGTAGAGGATGTAGTGACATCTGGCGGCAGTCTGCTGGAAACAATTAATACTTTGCGCGAGGAAGGTTTGAACGTCTCGCACGCCGTCGTAGTTCTAGATCGAGGGCAAGGTGGCGTTAGTGTGCTCAAAGCAAATGGCGTCATCGTGAAATCGCTTTTTACACTGAGCGGTTTAGTGAACATTCTGAACATTAAAGGCAGGATTAACGACGAAACGGTGGAAATTATATTAGAGCATATTAAAGAATGCCAGTTTGCCATGAAGGATAACATAGCTCCGTATTAGGCCATGCACGTCACGGTCTACCAGAAATCTACACTGCGCAGATCCACCAACGCAGGTAGACCGATAGACCATAATGTTTGTGTCTCGCGTGGACCACAAAGAAAGAATCAAAATACTATTATAATAAGTAGTCTATGTTACTTCAGTGATGACATAGCATAGAATTCTAACGGTGAAATAATTTTTTAAATCGGTCTATTAGTTTTCTTGTTTTAATAATTATTACATACATACAAACAAAAATACAAATATTTTCTTTTTATAATTTAAGTGTACTAGATAACATCCAACAGTCATACATGTAGTCCTAACACCACACTAGGATTCCCTGTGGGGCATCTTGGGCATGGGAGTCAGGAACTACGAGTACCTAGGTACCTACCATGATACCTACGTACCACAAATAATTTTGCAGGTCATGAAAACATTTGTCCTGCGGCGGGAATCAAAACAGCACCTCTATCCTCTAGCTAGTTTGTCAACCTGAAGTAGGTACTGCTTTAAAAACGTGGTTTATTGTCTTCAACACTTGAGACTCAGGTTTGTTTTATTTTGAAGATGAATTTAGAAAAAGATGTATGTACGGCTATACTTAGTTAAATTAGGTCCCAGTTGTTCAACCAGGTGAACTAATTTGGTGCCTTTGCACGTTTGCACTAAGCTGATTTAGGTTAGTAGGTCTAGGTATATGTATGAATGACAGGATCCCATCAAGGTCCATGTCAGTGTAGTGGTACCTACATAGTTCCGTTATCATCATTGTATAGGAATCGGTGTCGCAATGCATCCATGCATGCAAATGCATTGTAGCTACTACCCACACCTAAATAGCTTTATGCCAACACTGCCCACCAATTCGTGATCGTACCTACATGTTTTGCCAGATCCAAAGTTCATAGTGTAGCAAGCAGCTTGTCATATCTCTAGATTTATAAGCCATAGATAATTTATGAGTACAGAAAACAGAACTACTTTTATCACGGCTTATATCAATAATATTGGTCCTAATTATCAGATAAAGCTAGAATCTATTCAAAATATAATAATCCTAAAATGAATGTAAATAAAACGACAGACTAAAATTGCAAGTTTTATTATTCACCAGCAGGAATATAAAATTAAAAACTTTGATCGTTTTCGAAAAAATTGTACGACATTATCAGCTTTTCGGTAAAAAGCCAATTGTAATTAACCATCACACTGGTTTTAAAACAATGAATTAAAAATAAAACTTAGGTATTAAATCAAGTTCAGCCTTATAAAAAAAAAGATCATTTCCTTTTGTGTCATGAACGTTTCACAGCACCGTGATGTCCAGATGTAAAGGCGAAGGGCACACGTCGAGAAGGGAACCTGTTTACTGCGATAAACATCCCAGAGCCGCCCTTCGCTCAAGGAAAACCACCGGGAATGTTTCTAGGAGTCGCCGAACTGTCGCGCGCTCCCACTTAGGTAGGGAACGATTATCTAGGACTGGGGAATTATTTAGTACAAATATTATGTAAGCTAAGAAATGCTGGTGTCCCGCTTGGCGGGGCCTAGTGTCGGGCAGGAGACGGATCAGGGGGCAGGCAGGTATAGTGGGAGCTAGCATCTAGTTGTCTTCGATCTCCTGCTCCTGCTCCTCGTCAAACTCGGCGTCCTCGTCGGCCGTGGCCTCCTGGTACTGCTGGTATTCGGACACCAAGTCGTTCATGTTGCTCTCGGCCTCAGTGAACTCCATCTCGTCCATGCCCTCGCCGGTGTACCAATGCAAGAAAGCCTTGCGTCTGAACATAGCAGTGAACTGCTCAGAGATACGCTTGAACAGCTCCTGGATGGCGGTGGAATTACCAATGAAGGTGGCTGCCATCTTAAGGCCACGTGGGGGGATGTCGCACACGGCAGTCTTCACGTTGTTCGGGATCCATTCCACAAAGTAGGAAGAGTTCTTGTTTTGGATGTTGAGCATCTGCTCATCCACCTCCTTCATGGACATGCGTCCTCTGAAGATGGCGGCTACCGTCAGGTAGCGGCCGTGACGTGGGTCGCAGGCCGCCATCATGTTCTTGGCGTCGAACATCTGCTGAGTGAGCTCGGGTACGGTGAGCGCGCGGTACTGCTGCGAGCCGCGCGACGTGAGCGGTGCGAAGCCAGGCATGAAGAAGTGCAGACGAGGGAACGGCACCATGTTCACTGCCAGCTTGCGCAGATCCGCGTTCAGCTGGCCGGGGAAGCGCAGGCAGGTGGTGACGCCCGACATCGTCAGCGACACAAGATGGTTGAGATCACCGTACGTGGGAGTGGATAGTTTGAGCGTGCGGAAGCAGATATCGTAGAGAGCCTCGTTGTCGATACAGTAGGTTTCGTCTGTGTTTTCTACCAGCTGGTGTACTGATAATGTGGCGTTGTAGGGTTCTACTACCGTGTCTGATACTTTGGGGGAGGGTACTACTGAGTATGTGTTCATGATTCTGTCGGGGTATTCTTCTCTGATCTTAGAAATAAGGAGTGTGCCCATTCCGGAGCCGGTGCCGCCGCCGAGCGAGTGTGTGAGCTGGAAACCTTGCAGGCAGTCGCAGGACTCTGCCTCTTTGCGGACTACGTCCAAGACAGAGTCGACGAGCTCTGCTCCTTCCGTGTAATGACCCTTCGCCCAGTTGTTTCCTGCGCCAGACTGTCCGAATACGAAGTTATCAGGTCTGAAGATCTGTCCGAAAGGTCCTGAGCGGACAGAATCCATGGTACCGGGCTCGAGGTCCACAAGGATGGCGCGGGGCACGTATTTGCCGCCGGAGGCCTCATTGTAATATACGTTGATGCGCTCCAGTTGAAGGTCGGAGTCTCCATGGTAGGCGCCGGTGGGGTCAATGCCGTGCTCGTCAGAGATGATCTCCCAGAACTGAAACAAAATAATTCGATCGTCAGTATTGCGAAGTTTTCGTGCGTGACGAGCCTTCCGATCCCCTAGGAGGGGATAGCTAGCACAGAGCGGAACTGCGTGTCCGCATGAGTCATGTCGCGTCGCCAGGAGACGCGAGTTCGCAACAAACGGTCCCGGTCCATTAGCATAATATTTCGAGGCCACCTTTATTGATCCTCCGTTGTACTCCGTTTAAGGTAACATCGAAAATTATACAATGTTAACTTAATTGTTGCAAAAAGTTCATAAGACGGCCGGCGGCCGCTTACTTTCTTGATTTTGGACAGAGATTATAATTATGATCGACTTGTTGGGTCATAAATCAACCTACGATTTTTTAATGTCAATGTCTGAGTGACTTAACATCAGTAAAATTCTTGTAAAATTTCTGTTAATCCCCGATTCTAAATTTATATGTATTGAAACTCATTGATGACTAAAATTCTTATACCTTACCAATACTAGTGCCTCACACAAGTCAAGTAAATCACCGTTTTTTAGGAGCTACCATCTCCTAAAAAACGGTGATTTGCGGCCTTTATGATATAGTCACTCACTAGTGACATTCAAAAATAGCACCTATGCTCAAAAGGCCGACACGAGAGTAGCGGCATTTTTAAGACAGACTACAGCATTTGCACAAAACAAATTAGAGTCGTAATGTAGATTTAATCGTACCGATGGCAAAGCAAGAGCCTTTCAAAGTTAATTTATTTGCGATAATATCTATTGTTGACTCATTCGCGATCGAGGTTCGAAGATAATAGTCACGCCAGAATATTGATACACTGACGGTCCATTAATTTTATTCTTAGAACAATCGGCTGTAATTCTATTATGGAGTATGAATCCTGTGTTAATAAAACAACTTACGTATGACATGACTAATGTTTCCTATCCTGCCAAGCCCAGAGAAACTTACTGATTATAAATTGATTCAGACTTAGTAAATCTACTTTCCACACAGGTGTTCATGTCAGAACTAGTACTAGGTCCTACCAAGTATGAATTACTAGTTGCGCCCCTCGGTTTCACCCGCGTGAATAATGATGAAAATTGATGATGATGATGAAAAGTAGCCTATGTGTTAATCCAGGGCGTAAAGTATCTCCATTCCAAATTTCACTCAAATCCATTCAGTAGTTTTTACGTGAAAGAGTAACAAACATCCATACTCACAAACTTTCGCGTTTATAATACACTCGAGAGCAATGAATCCGGGTCACTTAAAGAATCCTAAAAATCTCGGAAACTAAAAATGCTAGGTTAATGCAATAAATTGTATTTAATAGACAATGTAATACTCCTTAAATGAAGGTATTAAAACTTCTTAGTTATTGTAAAGTTATATCATAAAAAAATCAAATTTGAAAAAGGGCCACTTTCGAAGATGGAACTACGAAATTACAGCATTTGGTTTTGCTTTTGTTTGTAATCTGTCATTTATCATTGTTTGATTTCTGTTTTTTTGTTGTTTTTTTTCTGCGTAAACGCAGTAATGGAAGCACGAGGAGGCAATACGAAGTATTAAAATTCAAGAAAATCGTAATAAAGTTCAAAAATTTCATGTTTCCTATTTTTGTTTTAAGGAGAGATCAGCAGTTTTTTTCTTTATGTAATTTTGTGTTAATAAAATGTATGGTGACTCATATTTTTTTTACCTTCATTTAAGGAGTATTACATTGTCTATTAAATACAATTTATTGCATTAATCTATCATTTTTAGTTTCCGAGATTTTTAACATTCTTTAAGTGACCCGGATTCATTGCTCTCGAGTGTATTAGTAGGAAGTAGGATGTGGGCCCAGGTATTGCAACTTTTAACTGTAAGTAAAAGTTTTTTTGAGTCTCAAAATTATTAACTTTATTTTCACTAGTCTTAGCTAAACACAATGCATATTTAGAAAATTTAGGAACACAATTTTTACTTTGTTAAGAATTTGAGGCTTGTAGACAACTAATTACCCAACAGAATACAATTAAAAACTGACAAAAATATCTATGTTGAAGTATCTATTCGTTTTGAGATTTGTACAGATAGGTATACTTATTTTCAAATAAAAATCGGCCACCAAATGCATGTCAAATTTAAGTTTTTCATAAAAACCTGTTAACTTGATTTTTATTAATCAGAGTATTAATTTACACCACAATTGATTCGGTATGTATAGAATTCTGAGATTTCTGAGTAAAAGTGCAGTGAGTAACACATGATATCATAAAATAGTTGGAAGAATGGGCACCGAGCCAACTGTGAGCCAACTCTGAAGAGCTTCCGTGTGGTTCTACACAGTGCGGGATCTATCAACATGTGCTAAAAGAACTTGTGAACGAAATAACACCAATGAATTATTAGTTGATGCTTTTCATTCTAATTCAAAATGGCCAAGGTAAGGACTAACGTCCAGCGTGTGCTGTGCCCGGTCTAAGAATAGACCCCAGCATCTCCTCCCGTGGATGTAGTAAAAACAGACTAAGGGATTACATCTAGGGATGGGCAGCAGCATCCATCTGAATACTTAACACTAAAACTGAGATCACCAACCCACCCGCCATGCGTGGTGATTATGGCAAATCCCTCCATTGCATTGGGGGGAATCCTCGTCCAGCAGTGGACTTCTTATGGCTGTGCCCTATCCTGCCCTGGCTTTATATTGATGGCAGCACTGTTCCAGTGTCCCCGAAGGTGATATTGATAGGTACTATTAGTTTGACGGGAACAAACTTACTGTTAAACTGTAATCTTTGTAAAGGTTGCGTGGAAGAAATCACTCTCGGCGATAAGGCCGCCCATTTCATGGATACTTAACTTAATAAGATAAGTAAAATACCTACTAGTTTACCTAAGATAATTTGCTAGTACAATGACTTTTGTGACATAACTATAAAATTTGATGTTTTGCCCGAGTAGGTATTATATTCATAATATATGTTGAATTCAACTCTGAAAGTTATCTTGAGTGCATGAATAATTATTTTTTTTCCAAAGCGACTTGAAATTAATCCATTGCATTCTTTATTAATTTGGGTCACAAAGTCATTTTATAAACGATGTTATTAAAATGTCTATATTTATTTTCCTGTACCATTTAACTGGGATACATCCCATGTAGAAAAAGATGATTATTTTGCTAAACAAAATCCACAAACTACATTTCAATCCATTATAAAACCTATTTTTGTAGGTATTTTTAGGAAGCCATTCAGATCAATTAGGTCTTTGGTTGGTTACATCCAATTAGTCGCTAGTTCCGCAGTTTTTGCAAAAAGTTTAGGATATTAATAATCTAACCTACTTTACTTACAGTGTTCTCCAATTTAACAATACTGATTGATTGCTTACCAACATTTTAAAACATAAACTGCAATGACCTAATTGGCAAAAATAACTTCAAAGATTTAGGTACCGTGTCATAATAAAACATGATAGCTGAAACTTCTAAAAGCAACCTTATGGCCCATAAAATAAAACTGAACAAATACCGGTGATTGAGATGGCTGCTATTTCAAACGCGGAAGACTGCCGTTCGGTCAACGAACCAATGCGTTTAGCTATGCGCCTACTTATTGTAATGCTTCCTTCCTCTTTCTAGATTAACTTTTTGCACGAATTTTATGTTCTTGCAATAATGCCGAAAATGTTAATTCGGATGCCTCAAAATAAGTACCTAAATCGTCTTTTGTTTCACGACCATGTGCCGCTAACTTTTTTACGGTTTAAAATTCGAAGTCGGCCATATGGCCAGCACAGAGCGGCAGCTTGTTGCTGTACAAAAAAAAAATACGTCACATAGGCGTCCTTTGATTGGTCGTTTCTTATCAAGGGACGCGGAAAATACCCTTGAACGGGAATTCAAAAAACGCGTGCCGCTTTTCCTGTACATAACGGTATTTTTGCGAATTTTGCAGGAGTTATCTAGACGGAAATTGAATTAATACTCACCTGAATGAATAATTACACAAATATTTAGGTAGGTAAGTACAGCTATATTTTTATCTGTGACGCGAATACTGGCTGATAAATGATTATAGATAGAAAGTTGACACATACACAAAGATAAATGCAGGCAGGTACTGGATGGTAGTGCAATGACGTCAATGTTTAGTTGAGAAAGAAATATTTTTTAGGGTTCCGTAACTCAAGGGTACCAACGGAACCATTATAGGATCACTCAGGTGTCTGTCTGTCTGTCACAGCCTATTTTCTACGAATCTACCGGACCTAAAGAAGCTGAAATATAATAGAGTTAGGTGACCCAAACACGGACGTTTTAGCGTAAATGAATTCTGATTTCGAGGGTTTGAGGGCAAACAAGAAAATTAAAAAAAAAACCTTTTCTCAAATGCATCATGTGACATATTATCAAAACGAAAGAGTACGTTATGAGATACTTATACAAAAATATTTACGTTGTAATTTGGAAATGCTTAGTTTAAAAGATATGCGAAAAAAATTCCTTCCCCTCTCCCTATCTCCGAAACTACCGAGCCAAAAACGTTGAAAAAAATATGGAATATTGGCCTTGGATTGTTGGGCCTTACTCATACTTTACAGGAAACCCTAAATCTTCAAATTCCTACGGGAAACGGAAAATACTCGTAATGAGAAAAGTGTTTTTTTTTTTGTTAACTGTCTAATAAGTTAATTGGTCTAGTAGTTACTATTAGTAGGTAGGCCTTTTGTACTGAACCCTCTTCACGCGAGTCCGACTCGCACTTGACCGGTAATTCTAAAGAAAACTACATCAACGTCATACTTTTCTTGAAGCGGCAAATGAGTAGGTACCTATAACCACGAACCACGACCAAGCGGCAAATCACACGTGGAGGTTTTCAACAGGACAGATTCGTCTACTTTCCAACGTCAGACGATACAACTCCAGTCTCAACTCAAACCGATCGTAAATAAACGTAAAACACTGAACCCAAAACAAGTAGGCAATAGAAATCTAGGTTGCCGGCCGGGCGACAAAGGAAATATCGACCAGCTATCTGACCGTGACCACACCCTGAATGGGACTGGATCCCATTCAAAACCAAAATTACTTGAATATATAAAACGCTGTCTGCATTTCACTTGGGTAAAAACACACGGAATTGCAGTTTTTATATGCTTTTGATAGAGTGATAAATTGTTAACAACATGAGCTGAACAAAATGCCGGCCACTACACCTTCCAAATTCAAGTTCAGGGATTAATTGAAACAAAAGAATGGTATTTACCTTAGCTCCGATCTGGTTACCGCATTGGCCAGCTTGAATGTGTACGATTTCCCTCATTTTGTATTTGAACTTTTATAAATTACCTAACACTAAAGTATTTTTGCTGCTCCGCACGTACCACGTACTTTCGTGGTCGTCGCTTCAAGAATAATAATCTTCGTTCCGTTTTTACCGATCGACCAAAGCTTCGGATTCAGTAGTGATGTCCCGAGTTGGTGGAAAAAATTATCGATAAATTTGCCGCATTGCGACATCGATGTCTGCTGTTCATAGTCTGTCTGTCTGGTAATGCCATTCCAGGGTGGAATATACGCAGTAGTAGCTCTAAATATGTCTGTCTGAACAACAAAAACTCAAAAAAGTAGTTTAGTAACTTTTGAAACTATCATTTGATTGAACTATCAAGTTTTCAGGGAGGCAATTATAATGAAATGTGTCTTAATAGAAAAATATTTAAGAGCAAATTGAAGTGGTGTCAAAATCATAAGTATCAAGTTAAAATGGACATTATTGCAGAGCAACGCGCGTCAAAGAATTTTTGTGAATTTTGGAAATCAACGAATAAGTTGAATATTAGGCCTGGTCTACCGGTGAGCGTTGATGGAGTAGGTAATGCTGGCCAAATAGCTGATCTGTTTGAGGAACACTTCAAAGTGAGTTCCTCGTTGGGCCCATCGAGTTCGGTGATCAATGCTGAGCCTGTCGAGAGCGGTGGACTGTACAGTATTACAGCGAAACAAGTAGCAGTAGTTATTAAAAAAATGGAAAGAGGCAAATCACCAGGCCACGATGGCCTCAGCATTGAGCACTTGAAGTTTGCGGGAACCCACTTGCCTCGTGTCTTGTCAATGTTTCTCACCTTGTGCCTGAACCATTCATACTTGCCCCAGGAACTTATGAAAACCATTGTGGTACCAATTGTGAAAAATAAAACAGGTGATCTATCGGATAAAAGCAATTATAGGCCAATATCGCTAGCGACAGTAGTTGCCAAGGTGCTGGACAGCGTGCTTGATTCAGAATTGGATAAGCATCTGAATATCCATGATGCTCAATTTGGTTTCAGAAAACAGCTTTCAACTGAAACCGCAATTTTGAGTTTAAAGCACACTGTTCAGTACTATACAAAGAGGCGTACACCTGTGTACGCATGCTTTCTCGACCTTTCTAAAGCTTTTGACCTTGTGTCCTATGACAAGCTATGGGAGAAGTTGGCGAGAATAGGCGTGCATACACAGGTGCAGCGTCTCTTCCAGTACTGGTACGCCAATCAGGCAAATCATGTGAGATGGGCTGGCAGTCTATCTGGTGCGTACAGGCTGGAATGCGGTGTGCGGCAGGGGGGGTTGAGCTCACCGAAACTTTTCAACCTGTATGTCAATGACCTGGTCGCTGGGCTCAGCAGTGAGCGTGTCGGCTGCTCAGTTGATAATGTTTTAATAAACAATATCAGCTATGCAGATGACATGGTCCTGCTGTGCCCATCGATTAGCGCTCTCAGAAGACTGCTGGCAATCTGCGAGGAGTATGCTCGTGAATATGGCCTGCTCTATAATAGTAGGAAGAGTGAATACCTGGTCTTCAAGGCCGCCGGTAAAGTTCCCGAGTCCGTACCTGTTATTGAGCTTGACGGATCCGAACTAAAACGGGTCTACAAGTTTAAGTACTTAGGGCATTATGTTACCGATGACCTTGATGACCAGGAGGACATAGAAAGGGAGCGTAGGGCATTGGCGGTCAGATGTAATATGCTGGCACGCAGGTTTTCTCGTTGCAGTAGGCAAGTCAAAATAACTCTCTTCAAAGCCTACTGCCAATCTTTTTACACGAGCAGTCTGTGGTCCAATATAATAATGGTTTTAGGATGCTGATGGGACTGCCTCGCTTCTGCAGTGCATCTACAATGTTTGCGGAGGCTAGGGTTGATGGTTTTCACGCCATCATCCGTAAGAAAACTGCCTCATTGCTCAGCAGAGTGCGGAGCAGTTCCAACAGCATCCTGCAGGTCATTCCTGATCGTTACGATCTGCCAGTAATGAAGGCTTTTGTTCGAGTCCTGATCAGGTAGGCGTCTCGCTGGAGTCTGTTTGGTCGGGATTCGGATAAAAGTTTTTAATTACCTTCTTCCCAGTTACTGTCTGACGGCTATTATGTATTTTTTAACAAATAATTTAAGTGTACCTACTAACAAAAAATTGATTTTAAGTATCTGACTCAATAAATAAATTATTATTATTATTAATTACAAAGAAAAAATAGTTCTTAAAATTCCGGTAGATAGCGGTGACTTGAAATGGTTGTGTCTTCTGAAGTTTTTGCAAAAGCACCACAGAGAATAAAATCTCTTTGTTTTCTCTCTTTTTCCTCCAAGTTTCGCGTTGCGATTCCGAAGCTCGTTTTTCAATATATCAGAATTTCAACAAAAACTTTAGGTAGATACTTTACTTCACCAACGAACAGCATGAGCGAGTGAAGTCAGTGACACTGACAGTTGGTGGCTGACCGACAAAATTTAGAAAACCATATCTGGACTGCGCCATCTATGCATGGATTTAGAACTATTTTCTTTTAGCTGTCAGAAAACTTCCCATTATCACTAGAAACAGGATATTTACCATGATTTTTGAGCTTTATTGATTCCAAAAATCATGGTAAATAACCCGTTTCTAGTGATAATTAAGTAGAGTCCATTCCATCTATTGTGTTATATTTTTTCGGGTAAGTTGCGCCCTCCCAACCACGCTCCGCTGGTCAGTGGATCGTCTATCGTCATCTAAACAAATTTGAACCTTTTTATTTAGTTGAAATTACTAGTTCACTTGAAAATGTAATTTCGCTGTAGCGAAGAAACAACAATACATTTAATTAATTCGAAATTTGTGGAACGTGATTGCCTGCCTAATGAATGTTATTTACTCATTTTATAAAAATAAACAAATCAAACAATCAGTGTTGATTTGGGAAATGACGATATAATTAATTTTATTCATCACACAAATTCTTCCTCCGTCTTTTCTACAATAGCCATTAGAATAGGCTTTATTCGCTTATTGAATTTATTGCGTTGCAGCCTGTTCATCTTGCAAACCACCACTCACTTGTGTACTGGACAGCACCATTATGGCAAACGTATTTGGCCCGTGATTAATAATTTAGTTACATAATTATTCGCGTAGTCCGAATTAGGCTTTACGATCCGCATAGTCAAATTAGTTCCTAGATAATCTATTGATCAGCTAAACAGCTATAAATAAGCTAAGATCCATCGGCAAAACAATGTATATTTTTTGCATATACCATATAGTATATTTGTATGGTGATTGTACTTACTTGGACGAACTCTTTCACAAAAAGCTCTTACTACTACTAAAACATTACGGGCATTATGGTCCACTTACCCACTAGCAATAGAATCGGTGCTATGCTGATTATAGTTAAGCTGGCGAGTTTTCATCGATGGGAACCATCGACCTCATCACAACCCAAATATTGTAAACTCTCTCCCCCATTGGTTGGGGCCTTGGGGCAGCCATGTTTCATCGACGATGCTGCCAACATAACAGGAAAGGAAAACTTAGTATTGTATCGTTTTCTCACTTGAGATTTTGTTAGACCACTATTTCATAGATAGTGAATAGTTAAACATACTTTTAGTATTTTTAAATCATAGGAATGTTTTTAAATATCTATATAAAGTCTTTTAAAACTCAGTTTGGATAGTAATTTATAACATTGTTACAGGTGTTTTCATCGTTATGTTGGTATTGCTTTGCAGTAACCGGTACCGCTACCGGCCGGCAAAAAAAATTGACACAAACACTATACCTATCTATGTATGTATATAATGAGTTGTGAATGTACAAACAATTTTCTTCTCTGATTCCAAATTAGTAGCAAACAAAAGAATGTTTTTAGCAAAAATAATTTTGTTCGGGGTTACTCGCACACGTTTTTTTTCCGAAGGGGTAGGCAGAGCCTTTACCGTGGGTTGCACAATCGTAGGAGTATAGACGTGACAAGTGGTGAGCTCATCGCCGCCATTGCTTTCCACGACAAACTCTGCAAACGCTGTTAGTTCCCTTTTTCGCCACGACTGTTCTCTTTCTGAACAAACTCTACCTACCTATTCAATCTGATTTAAAGACATGTGTAATTATGTACTATAGTTATTTCTTTATTTTATGATTCAAAATGCTGACAGAAAGAAACCAACTCCTAATGATTGTTGTAATAATATTATATAGTTCACAACGTTAGTTCAAAATTTGGCCACGACGGCTCTCTTTCTGAACAGGCTCTTAATCCCTCATAAAACTCTCCATACTTTAGTAAAAATCTAAAAATCATAAAAAATATATTCTTTATAAGTCTACCCCAAAAAACCCTACATCCCTTAAAACCCCTTATTCCCCTAAGAAACCCGAAAAATTTTAAGAATGCTTTAATAGCTCCTTACAAACCTCTGAAAACATCTTCAAACTCCTACAAAACCCCCTGCAAAGCCCTACCTAGAACTCTAGCCCTAAAAATCCGTACAAACCTAGAGGCAATGCCATTTTAGACCGGTATTGAACCACGGATTTTGTTCAGGAAATGCGATTTTTACCGGCTACCAAGCATTGTTTTCTCTACCTTAAATCTTATGAAATAAAATCGCTGTTTTCGAGATAATTGGGACTGGACACAAGTTTAGTAGGTAGGTATACGTGCGTTGCTCGTTTATTAAGTAAGGCACTGAAGAATAGGTGTACCTATTGAGATTTTTGAGATCATGGTTAGACATACTAAATCGTCTACAGCAAGATTTATTGTTGATGCAACTAGTTTTCGAGTCCTGCCTGCCCCCCAATTATAGTAGCAAATGGCAATGGGGAACGCAGCAATGGGGATCATTTTAGTAGCCTTAGCGCTACCTATTTAAATCTTATGAAACTTGAATAGGGGAAACTTCTTGACCTAAATATTCCTCTTTTTAGATAAATTACGACTATACACCACGTACTTTACTATTTTCCTGTTGACGTTTCACACGTACGTACGTGGTGTATAGTCGTATTTTTTTTTAAATGATACCAAGCCACGATAATTTCCATTTTAATATTATTCCTCTTTTCAAGTTTTAATCTTTTGAGACTTTGAATTGAGGGGCTGATCCTATACCTACCACAGTCATCATCATCATCAGCCTGTAGAAGTCCACTGCTGGACATAGGCCTCCCCCTTAGAATGCCTCGACGAACGATCCTGAGCCGCCTCCATCCACCGACTTCCTCCTACGTTTAGCCTCAGTAAACTATATTAATATTATTCCCTATTGTAAAACTGTGGTCTAGATATACATATAAGACTAAAACAATACAACATACAATATTGAATAGGTTTTTACTTTTTATGGTGTAATTATTTAATATTTCACCAGCGTAGTTAGTGCTATTCAGTGGTTTAACCCCGCCTAACCCAGGTCACATACATATTTCATAAATTAATTGACTTAAATGACCTACCCAGTGGCGCTAGATGACGTAACTGAGCGCCAATTAGGACACACCCAGCCTGAAAAATAAAGGGCTAGTCTCAGAGAGCTAAATAGTATTTTCGCTATTTTTAGTAGGTACTTAATAATAATAAATATAAATAAATAAATAAATGCTGGACTTTTCACACAACATTATCTAGCCCCAAGCTAAGCAGAGCTTGTGTTATGGGTACTAGATAACTGATATACTTAATACAATACATTACATAGATAGATATTTTTTATTATACATAGAAAAATACCCAGAACACCCTAAACAAATATCTGCAGATACTTACTTTACTAAAGGTAATTTTTTTTTTTATGCTACTTGGTAAGCAAACAAGCATACGGCCCACCTGATGGAAAGTAGTTACCGTAGCCTATGGACGCCTGCAACACCAGAGGCATCACACGCGCGCTGCTGACCATGAGACAAATTAAAAAAATTGAAGTATTTCTTAATTTATTTATTTTAGTTTTTGTAATGGCACATATTATATAGAGATTTTGTAAAATAAGTAGGTATGTCCAATAGAGATTGGAATAAAAAGATGTAGGTACTGCACCGACCCCAAATAAATTGGTATTAAGGGCAAGACAATGATAATGAAGTAGGTAGGTATACGTGCATTTTCTCATTTGACAACGGTACCGAATCCCCAGCTGTTAGCTATCACCTCCTTAGTAGGTAATGCCTTATGCCATACTTTACAACCAGTTATTTCGATCCCTTGTTGACACACATGTCCATATACGTGGCGCTTGCAAGATTTTATGAAGAATACTTGCGCGTGGCCGCCATTTTGGAAGATACGAGAAAGTCATGACTTTTGACTCCCAGATTACGAATTTATAGTTTGGTAAGTAGGTCTAAAGGTAAGTACATAATGCATTTTGACCGTTCGTCGTGGCATTCTATAGTTTATGGGCAGCATTGGACACATCTATGAGCTATTCTACCTAAGTAGGTACCTACCTACTTACTATTATTTTATGTAGGTACTTACCTAAATGTAAAGTCAGAAGTTTAGCCTGTAAGTAGGTAGGACCTACTTACATATCAGAAAGATAGATACCTAGTCAATTGTTTACATAAGCCTTGCGGATTGCCTAAAGCTTGTAAAGCTGCATAGCCCCTTTCATGCGAGTCTGTCTTACCTAGCTTTCATGTTATGTACTTCACGAGGTACGTATGTGTATAGGTACCTAGATAGGTTCCATATTTTTTTTCTATGAATTTATTTTATCAGAATTATTTACTAAGTAGGTACCTAACCTACCTCAGGGGGCTTAGTACGGGTTTTGATAGTTTTCGAAACTATATGAAGTTTCGTTTCCCTCCGTACTGGTGATTGGTAATTCGACGTATTCCCGTCAAGGTGTGATAGTTGTTTCATGAGCTAGACATGAAATGCAATATATGTAAATGACGTTTAAATGTGAACTAAGTACTTACCTATATTCGAGGTAGATTTTATTATTACATACCACTTACTTTAAAAAGACACTAAAAATCATGGAGGTTAGTAAAGTACCTACTCATCAGTAAGGGGACCTCCCTTTATAGGGGATGTCTAAAGGGGATTTCGGGAATAACCCGTATGGTATATGTGGCGGTAAAATTACACACAGACTTTCATCTTTACGTCTCAGGATGACGGCCGCAGTGCAATGCCAAGTAGGGCGCGTCCTAGGTGGTGACCTAAGATGCATTTGATCGTCAAAGACGTGACGATTATTCCGCGTTATTCCATTGCTTATTCACACGAATTCATATTTAGCTTCACAAAAATGTCATAACTAAATTGACATTTGACGCCATTTGTAATATCCTGTAAAATTAGTTTGACTCCTAGAAAACTCATTGCGGTATTTATACTTGGTATAAAATCTTTTATATGGGTAAAGCCAGCAATGTACTGCAGTCATTGCGCAAAAGCCGCTAGACAGAGGTCGATAACATGGCGGACGGGCGGCAATGCGGAGAAATTTAAATACCTAAATAGGTATACCTAATTTGTATAGGCATTGAGCAAACCTAATGACACGGAGGCACCCGATCAATAATCGTGGAAGGAAGGAAGCTTTAGAAAACTCCAAAGAGATCCGTGTCGTCAGTTATAATATTGCATATAATATACAGTTATATATATGTATATAGTTATTGTTGCTTTCGTTAGATAGGTAGGCTCTACCCTGCTTTACGGCTCTACCTTATTTTTTATATAGGAAGCCTATCTAAACATCCATTACTTATAATATTGCTACACGTACCTACCTACCTATCCTCTGTCTGCAACTTTGCAACTCACGGTGAAAAGAGCCCTTTGAGGCTCTGCCTACCCCATTGTGGACTGTTTGTGGAACACCCTTTCAGTCGAAATCCGAAAAGCTACTTCCACAGGTATCTTTGAGTCCAAACTGTACTAATACATTTAACTTTGTAGAAGTTTTTTTTTTGCGATGACATAAAAAAAGTAGACAAAAAGTTAAAAAAAATTGAGCGCTTAGGCTTAATGCACTGTGACGTGACTTTTCATCTTTATGTCTCAGGGTCGGCAGCGCGCGTTTGCCCGGTGTTGCAGGTGTCCATAGGCTACGGTAACTACTTTCCATCAGGTGGGCCGTAAGCTTGTTTGCTTGCCAAGTAGTATAAAAAAAATGTTAGTTTCCTAATTAATTATGTTAACTTTATCATTGCGACCTATAAATAGCACTACCCACCACCCGCACTCTACATTACTCAAAGGTTAGCTGGAAGAAAATACTAATTAGCATTAAGTTCGCCTATGTACCTACTTATTTTTTGTCTTGTGCAATAAAGCATTTTCTATCTATCTTCTTATCTCACGTATAATAATAACTAGTGGTTCGCTCCGAACTGAGACCTCGCGATGACAATGATACCTACCGCAGATAATGCTTATAAAAAAACAAAGGTACTTACCTTTGTTTTTTATAAGCATTATCTGCGTCCAACGCCTAGCTTACGATCATAGCACAATTTATTAGCTATTTTAGTTAGGCAAGGTACCTACCTACTTCCATTATTTACAACATCAAGCGATCTTATGATCATGTAATTCTAAATATAATAATATCACGCATTCGTCATCGTACCACAATAATTTAATTTTCCAATAATCCTTCAAAGTGGCACAGTGGGCCGATTCTGAAAAAAGATGGATGTAGGAATTTATTTCATAATTTCGAACTAAAAATAATTGCAACCGATAGGAAATTGTGTGCTTATTAAGGTATTCTATTCAATTTCCCAAAAAGAACAGTCTATCACACGTTAAAAAAATTATGGAAAGATTTATATTTTATTGTTTTTCTCGAAAACAAGAAATAATATTATATAACCCAAATCTTTAATGACTTAAAGTGACTCCCTTCCTCTTTGGTTGCAATTATTTTCAGTTCGAAATTATGAAATAAATTCCTACGTCCATCTTTTTTCAGAATCGGCCCACTGTGTGGCGTGGTCTAAATATTTTAACCTGTGTACAGTCGTGGCGTGACATAAGCCATGTTTGTGATGATTTTACCTCTGACATCATGCCGATAACAATGACCAACATAAGTGGACCTTTGTTTTTTCCTCCCGGAACAACTTTGTTAGTTAATAACGGGAACACAGCAAGGTCTACACGTAATGGTGTTGTTTGAATAAGTGCATGTCTATTTAGAGACAAGGAGTGATGTCAGGTGCTTCAATGTTATCGGTATCATGTTGTTTATTAATATTTGGGTCTTATAATTAACCTTTACGGCTTTACCTACCTAGTATCTGAGGCCCAATTCACTAACTGAAAATTAGTTAAAATAGAGTTTGGATCATGTTTCGATCTTGTGTCGATGTCTTAAATGTCAGAAATGAATTCTCTAAACATAAAATACAACACTGTAATGTGATTATATCGAAATGTGACCGAAACTTGAACGATTCAAAGTTTTTTCGTTAATTTTAGTATAAGTAGATGGAGTCCCTCTTTACTCTTTCCAATTATATATATAACTATTCTACTCTAATGGTGGTCACCATGAATTGAAAGTAGACTAAATTGTTATTTATGAGGGAACAGAATACCAACTTTCTGTCAATTTACAATTCAGTCTCGATTCGGTTAACTTTCAGTGTAGTTTTAAAATAATTTAGAGAATTGGGCCTCTGATCTATTTTCGGATTCTGATCAAATATTATTTAAGAAAAATGACAACTATGTTGTACTTAAGGTAAGTACAACATAGTTGTCATTTTTCTTACTTTACTATTTTTTATTCTCTCCTGCTGTCGTTTAAACGTTGAATAATATTATTGATACCTACCTAATGACCATTAAGTACTTATTTATTGATTGGCAAATCATTAAATATTAATAAGTTCTTCAAGATGTGTTTTTAACTTTGTCAGTAATTTATTTTCATAACCGTGACATAGTTTACTTAATAATTGGCAATTTTGTTCATACCATACTACCTACGTGATATTATCACGTATTGCCTGGAGTTTTCATGTTATCCAGCGGATATCGAAGTGTTTGTGACTTTTGTTTTCGTTTGATCGATAAGATTAGCAGATTACTCATATTTTCCATTATTTATTATAAGCAGTCCAACATATCTAATGGATACTTTACATTCCCTACACTTGGAATAAATGTGATGTCACTAAAAGGAAATGACCATGTAGGTTATGTATTTCAAGGAAAAGGAAACTACAGCTAAGTAATAAATAAAAAAACTTTATTATAAACAAATTTTAATTGTAATAAAACTTCGGTTATTGAAGCCGACATAATCATTCACGTTTGGTCATAATAAGGAGACGTCCAAACTTTAATAAATACTAAAGAATGTCTATGGTAGATCAGCCTTTACAAATTTTCAGATCTTGCTCACAACGAGGCTTTCTTGGAATCACAAGGAATGTTTAATACAAATATCTATGATTCTCAATTACGTCATAACCGGGGATTTTAGTCGTGCATTCTGTTAAAAGTTAGAAAGCATGTCTTTTCGAACACTGTAGGAATCATTAATGTTACTCAAATAAAAAGTAACGCGAGATATAATGGCATGTACTACAATCACGAATGAATAACGTGATTCGCTTTCGTCTAGTGATGGTCCTCAAGCTCTTGCTCCTGCTCCTCATCGAATTCAGCGTCCTCGTCGGCCGTGGCCTCCTGGTACTGCTGGTATTCGGACACCAAGTCGTTCATGTTGCTCTCGGCCTCAGTGAACTCCATCTCGTCCATGCCCTCGCCGGTGTACCAATGCAAGAAAGCCTTGCGTCTGAACATAGCAGTGAACTGCTCAGAGATACGCTTGAACAGCTCCTGGATGGCGGTGGAATTACCAATGAAGGTGGCCGACATCTTGAGACCACGCGGGGGAATGTCACACACGGCAGTCTTCACATTGTTCGGGATCCATTCAACAAAGTAGGAAGAGTTCTTGTTCTGGATATTGAGCATCTGCTCATCCACCTCCTTCATGGACATACGTCCTCTGAAGATGGCGGCAACCGTCAGGTAGCGGCCGTGACGTGGGTCGCAGGCCGCCATCATGTTCTTGGCGTCGAACATCTGCTGCGTGAGCTCGGGTACAGTAAGAGCACGGTATTGTCTGCTTCCTCTAGATGTGAGGGGAGCGAAGCCTGGCATGAAGAAGTGGAGACGTGGGAAAGGTACCATGTTGACAGCCAATTTCCTGAGATCAGCATTCAGCTGACCGGGGAACCTGAGGCAAGTTGTGACTCCGGACATTGTGAGTGAGACTAAGTGGTTAAGATCACCGTATGTGGGAGTGGACAGTTTGAGTGTGCGGAAGCAGATATCATATAGAGCTTCGTTGTCGATGCAGTAAGTTTCGTCGGTGTTTTCTACGAGCTGGTGTACTGAAAGAGTCGCGTTGTATGGTTCAACGACTGTGTCTGATACTTTGGGCGAGGGGACAACTGAGTATGTGTTCATGATTCTGTCGGGGTATTCTTCTCTGATCTTGGAAATAAGGAGTGTGCCCATTCCGGAACCGGTGCCGCCGCCGAGCGAGTGTGTGAGCTGGAAACCTTGGAGACAGTCGCAGGACTCCGCTTCTTTGCGGACTACGTCCAAAACCGAGTCGACGAGCTCTGCGCCTTCTGTGTAGTGACCCTTCGCCCAGTTGTTTCCTGCGCCAGACTGTCCGAATACGAAGTTATCAGGTCGGAAGATCTGTCCGAAAGGTCCTGAGCGGACAGAGTCCATGGTGCCGGGCTCGAGGTCCACAAGGATAGCGCGGGGCACGTATTTGTTACCGGAGGCCTCATTGTAGTAAACGTTGATGCGCTCCAGCTGCAAGTCAGAGTCTCCATGGTATGCGCCGGTGGGGTCGATGCCATGCTCATCAGAGATGATCTCCCAGAACTGTAACAAAAGAAAATGACTGTTAACTACACTGTGAATTTTAAAACCATAGCATGTACTCAATTTAACTGCTTAGGCACCTACATGAAAGCATTTCCCAAGTATCCGCAGTAAGTACTCGGTATCGCTACTTTCGAACCGGTTCGCAAACTGGTTCTATACCTATAAAACATTAAGGGAGAGCTCTGGCTTGTTGCATGTTCCATTCACATTGCTAATTCTCAGTTGCATACAAAGGAAGGACAGCTTTAAAGTTGAATAAATCCCAGTGAACTGGTGCTAAACTAGAACAGGATACATAAAGATGGTACTGAATGCAGCATCGAAAAACGTTACGCAAGACAATGCCACGAGTTATGACGACAGGCGAGTACGATATGTTCGCCTTGGCAACGGGCGACGCCCACACACCGACCCCTATATGGCTTAGGTATCTCTCCTTATAAGCAGAGAATGTCTCGAACGAATCGCTTATTAGCATTCAATTTCTCGTAAATTTAAACCCACAGACTATAGATTAACTTTTAGCTAAGCCATTCTGATGAGCAATTTACAAAAACCAGCGATAACGCTGATTTTGTTCTAATGAGCAACACACCGAAATGATATAACTTTTCATTTAAAAAAACCGACTTCCACCATTGTATTCGACTAAGTATCTGGATGATATTTTGATTGGTGGCCACTTGTGGTCTTCTTCATAAGTTACACTTCATCAAATGATACTTTCTGAATGCACATGCTTATCATGTACAAAAAATATCAAAATCGCCTGTAATATTTGAGGAGTTCCCACAATTCCTCATGGATTCCATCATCAGAACTGGATTTTGAAAAAATGGGGCCAATCTGCGAGTATATCCATTCAAATAAAAAATAAAAAATCCAAATCAGTTAATAAACGACGGAGATATGAGGTAACAAACATAAAAAATAAAAGACAACCGAATTGAGAACATTCTTTTTTTGAAATCTGTTAAAAAACAATTTTGCCGGCGGTATTACGTATGTGACCAAAGTAAGATCCTTGACAATAACAAAAGGCTATAAGCGAACACCTAGTAACTGTTTGAAGAGCATTAAAATTCAGTCGCTCGGTACAGCCATTGGCATGATGTCATCTTGTAGGTGTGTTTGTGTGGGTACGGCAATCAGACTACGCTCAACATCATGTACAAATATGGTAATATGACTAATATAGTCGCCTTTTGGTTCAGGGTTTCGCGATTCAAAGAAGCTTATTTATAATACCCTGTTTGAATTGAAATAACAATTCCGGTTCGATTCCCGCCTCGGAACAAATATTTGTACGATCTACAGATATTTGTTTAGGGTGTTCTGGGTATTTTTCTATGTATGATAAAAATATATCTATCTATGTAATGTATTGTATTAAGTATATCAGTTATCTAGTACCCATAACACAAGCTCTGCTTAGCTTGGGGCTAGATAATGTTGTGTGAAATGTCCAGGATTTATTATTATTATTATTATAAATCTCAATTGACGACCTCTTAGGCGCGGCGGGCAAAGGTTCGCCTGCGACGCAGGTTCGATTCCCGTCTCGGAACAAATATTTGTACGATCTGCAGATTGTTCCAGGTGTTCTGGGTATTTTCTATGTATAATAAAAAATATCTATCTATGTAATGTATTGTATTAAGTATATCAGAGGCCCAATTCTCTAAGTTATTTTAAAACTACACTGAAAGTTAACCGAATCGAGACTGAATTGTGAATTGACAGACAGTTGGTATTCTGCTCCTTTATAAATAACAATTTAGTCTACTTTCAATTCACGGTGAATACTATTAGAGTACGATAGTTATGTATATAATTGGAAAGAGTAAAGAGACTCAATCTACTTATGCTAAAATTAACGAAAAAACTTTGAATCGTTCAAGTTTCGGTCACATTTCGATATAATCACATTACAGTGTTGTATTTTAATTTAGGAGAATACCATTTCTGACATTTAAGACATCGACACAAGATCGAAACAAGATCGGAACTCTATTTTATCTATTTTTTAGTTAGAAAATTGGGCCTCAGTTATCTAGTTGCCTTGCACAACAAAGCACACACACAAGCTCACAAGCTCTGCTTAGCTTGGGGCTAGATAATGCTGTGTGAAATGTCCAGCATTTATTTATTTAATCTTTACAAAAACGGTACACGTCAAAACAGACTTTCGAAAGATGACATCGTAATGATTTTTAATAACAACAAAAAGTGAAAGGCTATCGGTTCGACAGACCCGCGAAAGGCTGCTTTCTTAGTAACTAGATAAGAGTAGAAGCGTAATATGAAAGTACGCGTGTGAACGAAAGGCACAATGAGACCAAGGGAAACCATGACGTCTGATTCTTACAATGGCCGTTTCATGCCCATACCCTATGCCCGAACACATTTTCTCTGTGCATGTACCTACCTACTCTCTTAACGGTTAACGATTCACGAAGCTAAAATACAGTGCACTCGGCTTTATGGCGAAGCGATGGTTCTATTTATAAATGGACATCGACCGTGGGTTCGTTGAACTCGCTAATCTACTAACTTCTAATGTAGAACTGTGTGATAAGATAAACATTTTGTTATATTGTTACTACAGAATACAGAAAAGGTTGGTTGTTTAAATAATTCAAAAATAGAATAGAGTCCAAATGTTTTTATCAACTTGAACCTATAATGCTACGCTTCCACTGCTGGGAGTATCTGTCGAATATCTATAGACGCGCAAAAAAAAAAACCAACACACGCCAAGCACGGACCTCAAAAAATATTTATAAACAAAAAAAATTGAGGTCCGTGGCGCCTAGTTGCTTATTGGTGTTTATTGACATTGAAACTAAATGATGATTTCATCTGGCATAAGCTACTTAAAATACAAAGCGGAAAATCTGTCTTGTGATCATCAGAGTAGAAAAAAATTGTATATTGCACATTTTTCAGCCATTGTTTAGGGAGCAATCAGACGCTCAAATTGTGCATAACGGTGACTAACACACATTCATACTACATTCGAAATTCGAATACAAAATATCTCACGATTCACTGTTGCGTATAAAATAAATAAAAAATGTTGACACAGATTGTTCATGGCTTGGATGTGTGAATGTGCGTCCATGTTTTTTTTCCAAGAGTCAGTTTTGAATCTTGTTCTTACTAATCAATGACTTTAAGATCGAAGGCTCAATTGAAAAATGATTGGCAAACTCACTTCAATTTTTTGTCGAAACAACTGTTATCGATTCAATTGGATTTAATTCGGAACAATTGGTTTTACGTTGGTTTAATTAAGGTTTTACATTTATCTTGATCAGCTAATACCTGTTTGATTCCGATCGGATGTTACACTAATGAATCCAAGAAATTAGTGTAGGTAACAATAGAATAGATCTACCAAAAATATAATTTATAACACTGTAGGAACAGCGATTTATGACTTGCACTTGTTTTTTTTTATTCTTTAGTGCACTAAGTGGCCTGTTATTGTCCGGCCTAAGAAAAAAGACCCTTTCATCTCCTCCCGTGGATGTACAACAGCATCCACCTGAGTTCTACTACAATCACCTATCCACCTGCCAAGCGTGGTGATATGGCAAATCCCTTCATTGAATTCAATCAGGGAGGCCTCATCCAGCAATTGACTTAAATTGGTGATGATGATGATAATAGAAAGTGCAAAAATATAATTAGAAAATAGATAATTCTGTATAAATGGAGTTAGTGGAGCGAAAGGAGGTAAATTGCATGTATTCATGCACCGCTGCTGGGAAGTTTTACCGATAGATTTGATAAGAAAGTCCATAATTACTAATTTCCATACCGGTCCGGTATCTTTCAATTTGCTGCGAATGATGTAAAAACTAATTTCTTCCTATTATTATATCTATGTATAGAGACAGTCTCTTTGAAAAACGGGCCAAGTACGAGTCGGACTCGCGAACGAAGGATTCCGTAACATTATCTATAAAAACGGCAAAAAAATCACGTTTGTTGTATGGGATAAATAAATATTAATTTAAAAATAAATAAATATTAATTTTATTTTTATTTAACTATTTATTTTTAAAGTAAATAATTAAACTCAATATTCTGTGAATATTTCAAGCGTCTACCTGTTGCCGTTATCAATATCGAGCAAAAATTAACAAAAAAATCACGTTTGTTGTATGGGAGCCCCCTTAAATATTTATTTTATTCTGGTTTTTAGTATTTGTTGTTATAGCGGCAAAATACATCATCTGTGAAAATTTTAAGTGTCTAACTATCACGGTTCATGAGATATAGCCTGGTGACAGACGAATCTATAAAAACGGCAAAAAAAAACACGTTTTTTTGTATGGGAGCCCCCTTAAACGTTTATTTTATTCTGTTCTTTAGTATTTGTTGTTATAGCGGCAACAGAAATACATCATCTGTGAAAATTTCAACTGTCTATGAGATACAGCCTGGTGACAGCCGGACGGACGGACGGACAGCGGAGCCTTAGTAATAGGACCTACAAGGACTTGACTTTGACTTGACTTAATAGGGTTCGTTTTACCCTAAGGGTACGAAACCCTAAAAATTAGTTATAGAGTGTGTACCTACCTAGCCCAATTTGGACCAACATTTGAGAAAAAAATTGTAGGTAACCTAAACTAGTTATAGATGAGCCGAAAGAATGAATTGCCTCGATTATATCATCAAGATTACAATGATAACCGGTTCAACAAGAAATATGTTTTTTATTTTATCATTCACCAATGGAATGGTGCCACAACATGCAGTAGGTTTTAAATGGATGTCGAATGAAGGTGGTTCTCATCTGAGTCATTGCCCAAATTAAGATACAAGATCAATAATAATTTACAGTTCTCTGAAAATGGCGTAAGACAAAATTAGCGGTTTTGTGAACTTTAAGTCTGGTTGCTACGTGACTTAGCTACCTACGCGATTGCTGTATACCTACTCTGCTTATCCCTATCAGTACTCTCACAGTGCCTATGCTTATATTATGTATAAATTTAGTAGGTTCCTACTACTCATTACTTATTTTTATACTTTAGGTAGGTTCTAAAATTGAAAATTTTAGAGAGCGTCCTCTCTGGCTCCCCTATAAGTTATATTTACTTACTTATATGTATAAAAAGCCTTTGTTCGTGACTTTGTTCCACTCAGGTAAATCAAACTAATTTATAATGCTGTGATTGCGAATCGTAACAATATATCAATTACATGAACAGCTGATTTAAAAAACGGACATGCGCGTCCGGGCATGGGGTGACATGACAACCCTGTCCCCATCCCATAACCAGTGACGCGTGACGAATTATTCAAATGATTATTTCTGTCAATAATTATAAATTCTGAACGAAACTAAGTATACAACAGAAGAATAGTCTTTTGAAATAGATAATGTTCTACATACAATACTTACTAACTGTAGATAAATGTTACCAAGAGTTTAGTAGGTAAGTACATTTAGATATTACTAACTAAGTACTTAAAATAAGTTGGAAGTTGTAGAGCCGACTTAAAATTCCACGGGTACAGATAAAGAGAAACCGTTAGCGTCACGTACCGTTAGCTGCAGGCAGGCTAACTAAAGTCGGTGCTCTATGGAAATATGTACAGTTAATAACGCATAAAGCATACCTTAGCTCCAATCTGGTTACCGCACTGGCCGGCTTGAAGATGCACGATTTCCCTCATTTTAAATTCAATTAATTATTATTAACACACAACACGACTCTCGCACACAACTCGCAGATTGAACGACGCGCTGTGCCGTTGGGGATTTTTGAGGCTGTCTTCGCCTCCACGCTGCGGCTGGAACTCGCGCTCTGATTGGTCCGTTATGGCGTGCCGCTCACTTCACGCTGCTTTGTCAAGAACGCGTTTTTAAAATGGAGCGAGACAGAATGATCCAGCTTTTCTATACATGGATGTTGTCATCAATGCTGTTAATTTTTTGTAGGCATGCTATGCGCTTTGAAACGAATGCTTGGACTTTGAATTGAAGTGTTTTGAATTTTATACAAGCCAAATCGTTCTTTATCCCTTTTATAGCTTTTTCATCTTTTTGGTTCCTTTTTGAATGCCTCGTCTGGGTGTGTGATCATGCGTGTATTTTTATAATAGGTACCTAGTAGGACGCTTTCATTTCATTTCGGCGGGAGTTACGACACCCCATTTTACACCCCACATAACCTAGACACACGAATCTAAATAATAATTCAGTTTATATCCGGTAAACACGTCATGGAGTTGATGGAGCGTGTTATTGCTGTGGCTAATAGGTAAATATGATTAGGCATTAGACATAGTGCTCTATTCAGAAAATAGAGGTAATTAGACAAAACAAGCACAAAAAATGA
The DNA here is from genome assembly GCA_951392215.1 of Epirrita christyi. NCBI lineage: Eukaryota > Metazoa > Arthropoda > Insecta > Lepidoptera > Geometridae > Epirrita > Epirrita christyi. The sequence goes on along the minus strand of OX595858.1, from coordinate 1,167,481 downwards.
CCTAATAGGTTACCTACCTACCTACCTACCACAAGTTTTTAAATGAATATATTAAAATTCAACCGCAATATGATCTTTCGCTTGGTGCAATGCAACCGTAAAAGAACTGTAATTTTTGGACAGCCTTGAATAATTGTTTTTTTGTAGTTTCCCGAATTTTGTAGGTAGGTACTTAAGTAAATGTTACCACTTTTCTATGAAATTAGATAGGTACCTAGCAGGTTCTGTACGTACCTACTGGGTGTAGCGTGTAAAGAAGTTTAACCCTAAGAAAAAACCAGGCTGGCAAATTGATTTATTTTTAAAATTACTTATGTAGGTATTCTTACTACTTATACTACTATTAGTAAGTAATTAACTAATTAAGGTTACTTACTTGTTTATTTTTAATTACCTACCTCCTACCGAAATTCAACATCTAACTTTTTCAGCTTACCTATGCGTAAAAATTAATGTTAATGTGAGTAAGTACCTACTTAATTTAATTTTAATTTTATTTTCTTAATTTAACATTTTTTTTTATTAATTAATTGCATGTAAGTATAATTTAAGTAAGTATACAAGTTCTCTAAGTTCAATACCAATGTCTGTAACACTCAAGGAAGGGCACTAATTGTTACCTAAGTCAGTTAAAAATGGTACTATGGTAGGAGGATGATACCTATAGATAGGTAATATCAAGAAACCGTTATCCACCTAGCATTAGCATGTTTCCTATGATTAAATTATTATTTATGATTTTATCTATGATTTTATTATTTTTTGATTAGGTAGGTAAAACCAAAACTACACACTACACATATAGAATAAGATAGATACTGGCTGGGATAAGTAGGAAGGTAAGTACCTACTCTATCCGTAACTGTGAGAAAGATTACCTAGTGTTCCCGTGACAGAAGTCAGAACACTAGGCTAACTACCTACCAACTACCTAAGTAAATACTCTCCTTTCCTTGCTGACAGTTCATCTTAGTACCAATCCTCATACATAGGTAGGTACCTACTACCTTGCTGACATTTCAGCTAGCTAGAATGGTGAGACTCCAGCTATGACCATGCATGTCCACAACATAAATCGTCCAGTTGAATAGGTACCTATATGCCCCGTTATAACTGGACCATTAATATTTTAATAACTTCATCGTGATTTACGATTCGGCTCACCTGCCCACAGCACTCCTACACAGCTACGAGGCCATAAAATGAAATAAGTAATTTTGAATAATCAGATTCTTTTTCCTCATTCAGTGTAACCTAGGTTTGCTTAGTAGGCCTGGGTAATACACACTAGCTAGATAGTAGGGTTCAGTTTTGTGGACCACCCTCTAGGCTAGATCCTACAATGCGTAACGTTGTCGTGTCGGGTCGGTTCATCGGTGTTGCGCACTCGAAAACCTATAGCAGCGGTTGTAGGTTCGATACAAGCCCTGTTCTTATTATCACCGTAACAAATTGGGCATAATAGGCTCAGACGAAGGAAAAAAAGAGTCAATTAACAAACGAGGTGACATTTAGCGAGACCACGATATGGATGTGTGCGTGACGCGATGTAGTGTAAGTGCCTTATACTAACGTAAGATACGCAAATGTGTACCAGGGAATAATGTTGCCAGCATTTTAACACAATGACCCAATTCTGCACGCTTGGCCATCGCTTTTACTTGGCACTTGACTTGTGCCAACTTGACGTATGAAAATTACCCTTGTAGTTACGAGACATAAACCGTCTAGTAGGTAACTCAAGTTACTTATCAGTTCAAGTAACTGGACAGTTCAAGTTATTCGCTTAGGGCTAAATCGTCTTTATAATGTGTGCCTCACTCAAGTGTGCTCTTAAGCGGCGAACGTTTTCTATTTTATTTTCTTCGCTGAGTTAGGTAAGTACTTACACTTCACTTAGGTACAATTACATATTATGTTTACAGTTTATGTTTTTTAATTCCCAGTAAATTCCGTATGCAAATGATACATTTGTAACAATAATAAATTTGTACAGAAACAGCTGATAGTACCTATTGTGACTGGTGATTCAGTTATTGACTTACATTAATATTCTAACCTTGGCATTATTTAGTCATAATTGTAGCTTATTTCATTTGTTTCAGCTTAAATGTATTTCCCCAACTACCTACCTTCTGACACCTAGGTAGGTACCTAACCCTATCACAAAATACATTTGTCTATGGCTGCGGCCCGAGACTCAAGGGATTCTCGGTTTAGTTATTTTCGCAGAAAAACTTCGGAATCAAACCCGTGACCCAACCGGGAATAATGAAACAGAGGTAGGCAGGTAGGTAGGTACGTAGGTACGTTTAGGTTTAGTAAAGCTTTGCGAAAACTTCGATGGCAGGCAGCAGACAGTCAAAATAATGCAGAGTTTCAAAGGTGTACGGCATTTTGAATATAATTTTAGCCCAGACACCCACTAGGTTTTCGAAAAATTAGTTTCGTTTGAAAACTTTTGTTAGCGTGAAGCTTTATCTTTTTTCCAAGTAAAGCAGCTCACTCAAACTCAAGTTATTTACGTTCAAACCTAAATAATAAGCAAATAATATTTGACCAACTTTTTGCCTACTCTAACTACAGACAATGACACAACCGTTCTGGGAACAATTGAATGATTTAGGTACCTACACAGCCTATACACAGCCATAGTATAGGTAGTGTGGTATTCAGCCTTTGAAATAAAGCGATTGCGATCGGGCCGCCCGCCGGTGAGTGACATTGTTTCGACAACGTTCGGACCAAGCGGGCGTGCCGTTTGTAATTTATTACGATCTGTTTGTTTGTTCTGATTTCCTACCAGTTCCCGACCCATAAATGGGTGTCTGAACCCCACATTGGCGACGAGGATAAAAATTGTAAGTACCTAGTCGATAATTCGACTAAAAGTTGCGTAGTGTTGTGTTAATTGAATACCGACATACATGGAAAACTTTTCTAAAACTCGAGGAAGGGTACTTATTCTTAGTGATTTAAATCAGTCGTAACGTGGTCGTAGCTAGATATTTTTGACTTGATTTTTAACCGGCCACTCGAATTTAAAAGTTTTTACTTAAGTACCCTCTTACTTGAAATAAATTTATGGTGGCTATTTATCTCGCAACACGTCGCAACCATAATGAAATGACAAAACAATGAGGCAAAATGTTTCAGTTCATGTCAACCAATTTATGAGTTTATTTCTGGTACCCTGCTCATAAAGCAAATAACTACCTATAAAGTTCTTGTTGATGTGAACCAACTCCAGGGAATGGACAAAAGTGTTACGAGCTTCTATAAAGTTGTTTTCAATGAGTCAATTAAACTTTTACCTACTTATTGAAATTGTGCCACGTATTTATTTACGCAAGTTTGCCTAAAAGACGAATGTTAATGTCTACAAAATGGTGACAGTATGGAGCGATAAATGGCAATAAACTCCGATACCTACACATGTTTAATGTAGGTACGTACTCTAAGGTAGTGCATTTTGATCCCTCTGTTAATCAAATCAAATGAATTTTATTCATTGAAATCACAAGGATCATTTTGAATCGCCTTATAAACTAAAATTACTCCTGTTCTAACGCGATCAAGCCCAGAAGAATCAGGCAACAAGCACGGCTTGACTTGCTTTGATGATACGTCTTACCACAAGGTGGGAAGCGCCTGTGTGGTGCCTAGGAGCAGGAGTTGCTGATATATATTAAATGAGAACTTAAAAACCTAAGAAAGTTAGTCAAATGTAAATAAACATCAGCAAAAGTTTATAAGACAGTACACGCTCCACTTGATATAACCTATTTCTAAATATAATGTATGACGTGACCAAGTGTTCTTAATAATTGTTCCTATGGTTTTAATAAATAAGTATGAGTATGAGTATACCTACTTATAACAATCTAATAGAACCATGTAAAGAGAAAAGTACAGATATTATAGCAAATCAGCTCAAATCAGATATAGCAATTATCTGACAAGGCTTATGTGCGGCCGCTAAAATGTAGTACACCATAACAAAACCAAGTGCTCCCAGTGGTCCTACGGTGAATAAATGATATGAATATGAAATTTCCATTTATCTTCGAATAAGAAATTTGGATGCACCTTCTGGAATTTAATTATAGAACTGTACAGAATTCCTCATAAAAGACCCATTTACTTTCTTCAATCGAAATTTTGGTATATTTAGTTTGGTTTTATTTCTCGTATAAATCCAAATACCATGCAAGTCGCCCTTTTTCATACAACTATCCAAGTGTTTATGTGTATGTAATAATATTTCATAGATATATTGCGAAATTACTGTGAGAATATTGATTTCTTTGAAACGCAAGGCGTTCAAGGGGTCACGTGACTTCATTTTATAAATGGCACGTATTGCCCGATTTTGTAAGAGAAATTTAGCTGGAAATATAGCTGTTTTACCCCACAGCATGATACCATATGACATAACACTATGAAGTAGCTAAAATAAACAAGCCTAGCTGTAGCTTCATCAGTAAGCTGCCTTATCATACGAACTGCATATGCAGTGGAACTAAGTCTACCACCTAAAACCACAACAGGGTTGCGGTGCCCACTGCAACCCTGGATCAATATTAAGCCCTGAGAAAATAGTAGACTTAACAAGATCAAGTGTCTCCCCATTTTTTTAAATATTTAGTTTGATAATAATGTTTTACATTTGGCTATGTGAATTTGATGCTTTTCGTTTTTAGCGTTAATCAAAAGATTATTTACTGTGATCAAAACATTATTTACAAGAACTCGCGACAGTGAATCATTTACTCCATTGTAATTTTCTTTAGATCTGTCAACTTTGAAAATAATAAATAATAAATAAATAAATAAATGCTGGACATTTCACACAACATTATCTAGCCCCAAGTTAAGCAGAGCTTGTGTTATGGGTACTAGATAACTGATATACATAATATAATACATGTATCTATGTAGATAGATATTTTTATTATAAATAGAAAAATACCCAGAACACCCTGAAAATAAAAATAAAAATCAAAGAAGTATTGTCAGCAAACAGAACTATGCCTCATAATGTAAAAAAGGAGATTGATAGTGTAAACTAGAAATAAAAAGGGCCTAGTATTGAACCCTGTGGCACCCCCATGACAATAGTCGATCCTTTCACCACCAAAATCAACTTTTTGGACTCTATTGGATATATTAAAATTAACAAGATTAATTGCCTGATTTTGGGTGCCATGATGTTTTAACTTGGAAATTAATGTATCATGCCATACAGTCAAAAGCTTTGGACGATCGCGTTCTGCGAGTTCTCCTACGCTTCAAATATGTGTTCTAAGAGCATGGTACCAGCATCGGCTGTCAAATGACCTTTAGTTATTCCAAATGAATGACTGAAGAAGTCCATGGAGGTCGAAGTGTGACAATAACTGAGTAAGAATAAGTTTTTCGAAGATCTTACTTAAAGCAGGCAATATAGAAATTGGCCTATAGTTACCTGGATCTTTTCATTTCCAGACTTGAACAAAGGATTAATTTACTATGTTTCATAAGATCAGGAAAGACTCTTGTCAACACATCTATTGAAAATGTAGGCCATACATGGCGCAATATCAATAATTATAGCACCTAGCACAATTGCTAGAGAAAAACTATCAAAGGCATTCGCGGCCTGAATATTTTTGATAACATAGTATTGTTTGTGTTTAAATTCATCTGGTTACTACAAGGTTTAGATTTACCTGTTTCATTATTAATTTCCAAGTTGTATTAATTTTATTTGCTGATTTTTCTATTGAATTTCTCAAATGCAATGATTTTAATGTATGACAAACTTTTTGAAGGACTTGGAAGTTCTTTATGTACAAGATAAACGTTGGGTCGTGCAACATTGATTCCCCAGTCATATAGAGTTAATAAAGGGTTGTAGCCCAATCAGCTAACCCGACATTCGCTCTAGCTTTACAATCTCACTATGTTCCTCACTTATCAATTTAGACAAACTGGTAAAAAGGTCATTCGGATCATATACCTACGCACGGTACGTACAAGGGGCATTTTTAGTTCAATACTGCCGTGGAATTTCATAATGCGATTATCTGTGATAAGTGAAATTACAAGTATTTAAAGCACTGTGCTGTGACCATAGTGATCTGAGGTGAAATGTTTAATTACTGATTTATCAATTGGAACACTACTACAATAAATATTATCTAAACAGGTGGATGTTGTTAGTGTCACTCTTGTTGGTTATTCGAAGAGGTGATGTAAATTAAAACATTTAAACAAATTAAACAGCCTGTCAGACAAAAAACTAACCAAAATAGTATTTAGGTATTTTGTAAATACCTATATTGAAATTTCCGCAGACTATTAGCATTTTATTATGTACAAAAGTTTTGAGCAATACTTTTCCATAGTGGATTAAAATAACACGAAGTCTGCGTCAGGGGGACGGTAAACACACAATGATATGCATCTCTAGCTCAACACAATACAGCTCAATAGTCCCCTCAATAATGAGATTTGCAACATCTTTACGTTTCTTGCATTTTAAAGGTTTTCGAACAACAGTTAAGAACCCTATGGCGTTCTTGCGTTTGTATGAACTTACAATATTATAATTCTCATAATAAGGGAGTAACTCAAATTGTAACATCCAGTGTTCAGTTACATACATGATAATGTACATTAAAACTGTTTAAAAATGTTTCTAATTCTAAGATTTTGCTGGGAAGGGCTTGTACATTTTATGTGGCCGGCCTTCTCATTGTCGAACTAGTTTAAATGACTGTCAGCTGACACTCCTACCTTTTACCCTCATTGGTACTACCTACTTCTAACCACGAGCTCGTCGGTGAACTGCGTTATAGTAGATACTTATAACGAGATCAAAAATATGAAATGCTAACAATTTAGCAATAATTAATTTACTATGTCTGCTGTCTGTTTTAATAAAATAATAATAAACTCAAGACTCAAGATACTGTATATCTACAGTATCTCGTGTCAAAACAAAATTTCTAATAAAGTTATTAGTATTAAAATACAAAACGTCTCTATGACGACATGTCAAATTGTACAACATTAAATTAAGATTAAAAACTATTTGATTGTCTGCACTAACTTACAACTAGCTAATAATATCATATCGCATGACACCACATTTTCACCTAATTGTATTATCAGAGTGGTGTCGTAGTATTTATAAGTTTTGTGAATGAAGGCATTTGGAAAGCAATTATTTGTGACAACTTGCCCTAACAGATCACTGAGTAGCAAACCCATCCCAACGCCTATCTTATCTGAATATGCCACAGTCTTCCAAGTCTGCCACCAGGATTTAACCTGACTAACCGGAGACTGCGTACAAGCAGAGGTGGGAACTACTTCAATCTATACAGAAGGTGTAGGCTGCTTCTGCGATGCACATGGATCAGAAATCTGGAAGGCTCTGATACAGGAAGGTCGGGAGTATCGTCGGAATTTATAATACCTACACTGGAAAAGAGTAGAAGGTAGTAATTGGAAGATCTGTGATCATGAAGAAATTGAGGAGGACAAATAATAGCGTACCTAGTAAAGAGATCGATAATTGTATAGGTACTTAATTAAACATCAACGGCGTAGTTTATTTACTTGTTAAAATAAAATTCGATTTAGAATAATAATTATGTTGTAAAATCACTAGAGGTATATAGTGAAGTAAGAATAGTAATTTAACTTTTGGAAATAAGCAGTTGTTAATTTTTAATTTGTTAAAAAGGAAGAGATGTGGTATTCAGCCTTTGAAATAAAGCGATTGCGATCGGGCCGCCCGCCGGTGAGTGACATTGTTTCGACAACGTTCGGACCAAGCGGGCGTGCCGTTTGTAATTTATTACGATCTGTTTGTTTGTTCTGATTTCCTACCAGTTCCCGACCCATAAATGGGTGTCTGAACCCCACAGGTAGGTAGGTAGGTACTTAGTTATTCTTGTATTTCTTATAGTATGACACAGCTATAGCTGCACTGACCTTGGCAAATTAGCTTTGCAGCCTCTGTAGCTTTTAAAAATATTTTTTACTCAGGTTTTGCACCTGAGTAAGGACAGTTTTAATGTTTGTTTGTTTAGGTAAGAACCTACTATTCAAACATACGGCTGAACCTGCTACTAAAGCTGTTACTACTTTAGTAGATTAGAACGAGGCTAAAACTTGGCTAAAACCTATAACTTTGAGGCATAGGTATTTTGGCATACTTACATCTCATGATCCCAGTTGTGGAGATGACTATTTATATTACTTTTTCCTCTTAAAGTAGGTACGTTTTCTCTCTTGTCCTCAGCAAGTAGGTATTCGACTGTACCGCTGAGCTCTGATCACGATCGAGCCCTTATAAGGAAGGTTGTATCACCAAATTGTCATTTAAAGTAACTACCATTTTGCAATTTATATCAGCTGAGGCTACTGTTCGCAATGTTATGTAAATACATAAAGTAGGTACCGTCTTTACCACATTTATCCAAGAAAACATTGCGTACACCTACCTATAGTTACTTTTATTGCGCTCTCGAGGATAACAGTTGATAGATACATAACAGTAGATATATAAAAATACAATAAACATAAGTCAAAGTCAAAAAGAATTTTATTTATTGAAATCACAAGGATCATTTTGAATCGTCTTATAAACTAAAATTACTCCTATTCCAACGCGACCAAGCCTAGAAGAATCAGACAACAAACACGGCTTGGCTTACAAAAATGGTCCGTCTTACCACTAGGTGAGAAGCGCCTGTGTGGTGCCTCGGAGCAAGGAGTTGCTGATAGATAGTAAATGAGAACTTAAAAACCTTAGGAAGGTAGTCAAAATTAAATAAACATCAGCAAAAAAAAAATATGCAAGACAGCACACCCTACGCTTGTTATACTTATAAATAATAATCTAATAGAAATATGTAAATAGGTAAGTACAGATATTGCAAATTTCCATTTTAGCAGTCGAGGGGCAGAGCGACATTAGGCCACGCGGTCACACGATAACATCCAACAGTCACATACATAGCCCTAATCCCACACTAGGATTCCGTGTCGTGGGTATCATGAACTAGGAGTACCATTGGTACCATAATGGAATTAAATAGCGTCTGAAAGACTTTTAGTATCAGTTCTCTACCCGCTTTCAGAAGCGAGTTGGTATGGGTAGGTGTTGGGATGGGCTTGCTCCTTAGTGACCTGTTAGGGCAAGTTGTGACAAATAATTGCTTTCCTAATGCCCCTATTAACAAACTTATAGATACTATAAAGAGGGAGGATTGCTTTGACAACAACACCACTCTGTTAGTACAATTAGGTGAGAGTAGTGGTGTAACGCGTTTGGATATTATTAAGTTAGTTGAGACTTTGTTACAAAAGCTAGATTCAGGACTGGGAAAATTAATTTTATGTGCTTTCCCTTACTCAAAATGTTTGAGTACTAAAGATAATCAAAAAATTTGGAATCTTAATTTAATGCTGTATAATTTGACATGTCGTCATAGAGACGTTTTGTATTTTGATACTAATAATTTTATTAGTAATTTTATTTTGACACAAGATACTATGTATTTGAGTAGACATAGTAAATTAATAATTGCTAAATTGTTAGCATTTAATATTTTTGATCCCGTTATAAGTACTATAACGCAGTTCACCGACAAGCCCGTAGTTAGTAGTAGTACTAATGAGGGCAAACAAGTAGGAGTAGCTGACAGTCATTTAAACTGACGAGTTCGACAATGAGACAGCCGGGCACATTACATGTAGTACATCAAAATGTGCAAGGCCTTCCCAGCAAAATCTTAGAATTAGAATTATTTTTAAATCGTTTTAATGTTGATATTATGTGTGTAACTGAACACTGGATGTTACAATTTGATTTACTCCCTTATTATGAGAATTATAATATTGTAAGTTCATACAAACGCAAAAACGCCATACGTGGGGGTTCCTTAATTGTTGTTCGAAATACTTTAAAATGCAAGGAACGTAAAGATGTTGCAAATCTCACTATTGAGAGGACTATTGAGCTATCTTGTGTTGAGCTAGAGCGGCATATCATTGTGAGCGTTTACCGTCCCCCTGACGCAGACTTCGCATTATTTGAATCCACTATGGAAGAAGCATTGCTTAAAACTTTTGTTTGTAATAAAATGCTAATAGTCTGCGGAGATTTCAATATAGATATTCCGGTTAATCCTCTATCTGAGAGGCTGCTTAATTTATTTAAATGCTTTAACTTAAATCACCTCTTCGATGAACCTACAAGGGTGACACTAACAACATCCACCTGTTTAGATAATATTTATTGCAGTAGTGTTCCAATTGATAAATCAGTAATTAAACATTTCACCTCAGATCACTATGGTCACAGTGCTATATTTACTTGTAATTTTGTAGATGAACCTAAGGAATTCACTTATCGGCCTATCACAGAAAGTCGCATTAAGAAGTTCCAGGGCAGTATTGAACTTAAAATGCCCCTTGTACCGTGCGTAGATGATCCGAATGACCTTTTTACTAGTTTGTTTAAGTTGATATGTGAGGAACATAGTGAGATATTTAAGTTAAAAAAATGTAAAGCTAGAGCTAATGTCGGGTTAGCTGATTGGGCTACAACCGGTATTTATAGAAGTAGGAATAAATTATATGAACTCTATGCGGCTAGAGAATCAATGTTGCACGATCCAACGTTTATCTTGTACATAAAGAACTATTCCAAGACCTTCAAAAAAGTTTGTCATGCAGCAAAATCATTGCATTTGAGAAATAAAATAGAAAAATCAACAAATAAAATTAAGACAACTTGGAAATTAATAAATAATGAAACAGGTAAAGCTAAACCTCGTAGTAAACAAATTAATTTAAACGTAAACAATACAATATTATCAAATAATATTGAGGTCGCAAATGCCTTTAATAGTTTTTTCTCTAGTATACCTAATATTGTGACTCAATCTTTAAAATCAACTGCCTCTGGAGCATCTACTTTATTGGAATTAAGTGTTGATAAGTGTGAGGTCGCGTTTAGTTTCAAATACGTTAATGCCATTGATATTGTTAAGACATTTAAGTCACTTAATATTAAAAATACTGAAGACCTTTGGGGAATATCTACAAAGGTGTTAGGTGTTATAATTATTGATATTGCGCCGTGTATGGCCTATATTTTCAATGGATGTGTTGACGAGGGAGTCTTTCCTGATCTTATGAAACATAGTAAATTAATTCCTTTGTTCAAGTCTGGTAATGAAAAAGATCCAGGTAATTATAGGCCAATTTCTATATTGCCTGCGTTAAGTAAAATCTTTGAGAAACTTATTCTTACTCAGTTATTGTCACACTTCAACCTCCACGGACTTCTTCATAGTCATCAATTTGGATTTACTAAGGGTCGTTCGACAGCCGATGCTGGTACCATGCTCTTAGAACACATATTTGAAGCATGGGAGAACTCGCAGGACGCGATCGGAGTTTTCTGCGACCTGTCCAAAGCTTTTGACTGCGTGAGGCATGATACTTTAATGTCCAAGTTAAAACATTATGGCATACAAAATCAGGCAATTAATCTTGTAAATTCTTACTTATCCAATAGAGTCCAAAAAGTTGATGTTGGTGGTGAAAGGTCTTCAGGATCGACTATTGTCATGGGGGTGCCACAGGGTTCAATACTAGGCCCATTTTTATTCCTAGTTTACATTAACGATCTCCCTTTTTTTGTGAAAGACATATGTGACATAGTTCTGTTTGCTGACGATACTTCTTTGATTTTCAAAGTTGATAGATCTAAATCTAATTACGATGATGTAAATGATTCACTATCGCGTGTTCTTGAGTGGTTCACAGTTAATAATCTTTTGCTTAATGCTAAAAAAACTAAATGCATCAAATTCACATTGCCAAATGTAAAACATTATCCAACTAATATTAAAATAAATGGGGAGACACTTGATCTTGTCAAGTCTACCATTTTCTTAGGGCTTAATATTGATGCGGGCTTGCAGTGGGCACCACAAATTGTGGCTCTTGCTGGTAGACTTAGTTCCGCTGCATATGCAGTTCGTATAATAAGGCAGCTTACTGATGAAGCTACAGCTAGGCTTGTTTATTTTAGCTACTTCCATAGTGTTATGTCATATGGTATCATACTGTGGGGTAAAGCAGCAGATATCCAAGCTATTTTTGTCTTGCAAAAACGGGCAATACGTGCCATTTATAAAATGAAGTCGCGTGACTCCTTGAGAGAGCGTTTCAAAGAAATCAATATTCTTACAGTAATATCGCAATATATCTATGAAATATTATTACATACACATAAACACTTGGATAGTTTTATGATAAAAAGTGACGTGCATGGTATTAACACGAGAAATAAACACAAACTAAATATACCAAAATTTCGATTAAAGAAAGTAAGTGGGTCTTTTATGGGGAATTCTGTACGGTTCTATAATAAACTTCCAGAAGGTGCATTTAAACTTCCTATTCGAAGATTTAAATCCTACATAAAGATGAATCTAATTAAAAAAGCGTATTACACTCTTGATGACTATATTAATGATAAAGCCGCGTGGCCTGATGTCGCTCTGCCCCTCGACTGCTAAAATGGAAATTTGCAATATCTGTACTTACCTATTTACATGTTTGTATTAGATTATTATTTATAAGTATAACAAGCGTAGCGTGTGCTGTCTTGCATATTTTTGCTGATGTTTATTTACTTTTGACTACCTTCCTAAGGTTTTTAAGTTCTCATTTACTATGTATCAGCAACTCCTTGCTCCGAGGCACCACACAGGCGCTTCTCACCTAGTGGTAAGACGGACCATTTATGTAAGCCAAGCCGAGTTTGTTGCCTGATTCTTCTAGGCTTGGTCGCGTTGGAACAGGAGTAATTTAATTTTATATAAGACGATTCAAAATGATCCTTGTGATTTCAATGAATAAAGTTCTTTTTGACTTTGACTTTTGACTTTGACTTTGAGTTGGTTTTGTTAGGTATTCATTGTATGCCGGCTATACCTTCAATTTCTTCATAACTATTTGAAACCCTGTCTTTGTCCGCGTTAAAAAACCCCCAAACCCGCTAAAAACCCTTCTGCACCTTCCTATAGAAAAGATCCATGAGTCCCTCCCGCTTTCATCTTCGGACCCTGCGTCTCACAAAAACAAAAAAGAGTGCAAACTCTACCATTCTACTGTCGTTGAACATGTCCCGCCCCCGTATTCTCTATCTCGCGATAGGTTTGCAACAGGCGTAAATTGTGCAATCAGGGCTGTCAAATGGTAACTTTTGTATGAGAAAATTGACGTTTGATAGCCATGATTGCACAATTTTTACGCCTGCTGCAAACCTGTCGCGAGGTAGAGAATAGCTCTGCCAGCTTCATTATCAGACCATGACCTTATCTACCGTGAAACATTTCATAACAACAATCCAAACACGACTATTCTAGGTAGGTAGACATCAAATAAAAATAAAAATAATTAAAAATTAAAAACATTTTCAACGACATTTGCTACAACCCCTTATTTTTCAACTAGTTGCGCCCCGCAGTTTCACCCGCGTGAATAATGATGAAAATTGATGATGATGATGATGATGATGAAAAGTATGTGTTAATCCAGGGCGTAAAGTATCTCCATTCCAAATTGCACTCAAATCCATTTAGTAGTTTTTACGTGAAAGAGTAATAAACATCCATACTCACAAACTTTCGCGTTTATAATATTAGTAGGATTAGGGGTCCCATTGAAAAATAAAATTAATTACCCGAAGACGTCGTGGTATGTCTGGCTGGCCTAAGACTCCTCCGTGTCCTTCCGTGGATGTAGTAAAAGCCTTACTCAGGGATTACTCCAGGGGATGTTCAGCAGCATCCACCTGAGTACTTAACACGCAACTGCGATCTCCAATCCGTCTGCCAAGCGTGGTGATTATGGCAAATCGTACCATTGCATTTTATGGGAGAGGCTATACGTCCAGCAGTGGACGTCAAAAGGCTGTTGAAGAAGACATTATAATTCCCTGAGGCGTAGGTAACAGGAACTACGAGTAGCGTGATACCACAACACCATTTTGTTCCACAGCAGAGGCCCAATTCCCTAAGTTATTTTGGATAAAGAGGGGTAAATTTATAAGCCAGACACACCACGGTACACCACTCCACACTCTTGATGACTATATTAATGATAAAGCCGCGTGGCCTGATGTCGCTCTGCCCCTCGACTGCTAAAATGGAAATTTGCAATATCTGTACTTACCTATTTACATTTTTGTATTAGAAATTTATAAGCCAGACACACCACGGTACACCACTCCACACTCTTGATGACTATATATTAATGATAAAGCCGCGTGGCCTGATGTCGCTCTGCCCTTCGACTGCTAAAATGGAAATTTGCAATATCTGTACTTACCTATTTACATTTTTGTATTAGATTATTTAAAACTATACACTGAAAGTTGACCGAATCGAGACTGAATTGTAAATTGACTGAAAGTTGAATTTCTAGTCCCTCATAAATAACAGTTTAGTCTACTTTCAATTCATGGTGACCACCATTAAAGTAGGATAGTTATATATATCATTGGAAAGAGAAAAGAGTGACTCTATCTACTTATGCTAAAATTTACGAAAAAACTTTGAATCGTTCAAGTTTCGGTCACATTTTTATATAATCACATTACAGTGTTGTATTTTATGTTTAGAGAATACCATTTCTGACATTTAAGACATCAACACAAGATCGAAACATGATCCGAACTCTATTTTAACTATTTTTTAGTTAGTGAATTGGGCCTCAGGAATTGAACCAGCACGTCTTGCATCTCAATCTCACTCGCGCCATGGCACGCAGGTCGTCAGGTCAGGTGTAGACTCTGTAGCATCCCCAAAAATGGGTAAGTACTATCCTTAGAGAATTTATATTCTCTAAGGTACTATCTCATCATTAGCCGTTAGACGAACACTGCTAAACGAGGCTTCCCCCATAGAATGCAATGGAGGGATTTGCCATAATCACCACGCATGGCAGGCGGATTGGTGATCGCAGTTATTGGTGTTAAGTTTATTCAATTGAATGCTGCTGCCCATCCGCTGGTATAAATAATCCCTTAATCGGCCTTTATGACATCCACGGGAGGATACAGAGGGTTCTATTCTTAGGCCGGACACATCACACCCTTAGTGGTGCGGCCGGCGAGCGGGCTGAGATGCGAGAGGTTGCGGGTTCGATTCCCGCTGCGGGACAAATAATTCTAATAATTCAATAATGATCTGCAAATTTTTGTTCTGGGTCTGGGTGTTACGGTACCATGGTACGCGTAGTTCCTGATACCCACGACACAGGGAATCCTTTTGTGGGGGTTGCTATGTTATGTATATCACGTCACGGTGCGGTGGGCGAGTACTTACCTACTTATTAGATACCTACATTTATTTTATTGGTTCTACCTAAAATTAATAATCCTTCCCCCATTATCACAATGAGTCATTGCAGTGAACTACCCCTGCAGGGCGCGGGCGTGACGTCACGGGGTGAGTCACCGCGCGGTCGATAGCTTGGGGTTATAGATGGAAATAGTTTGTACGGGGTGATTGAGGTAAAAATATTTTCTTTCTCCGCAGAAAAATATGTTTCTTTGTTTTTTTTTATGTCAGACAGGTAGAATCAACACCACATATTTATTAAATGGAGCTGTATTTATAATAAATATTTTTTTAAGTAACTCTTGTAATTAAATAATAATATTAAAAATATTTTTATTTCAGTTATCAAGATCCATATTACGTTAGACTATATAAGACTTTATAAATACTATATAAGACTTTATAAATACTCTATAAAGACTATATAAGAGCAATATTAGGCACAAAAAAAATTGTTATTTATAGAAAAGCGAACATTCGATTTCGGGTGATGACGAAACAATATTTACTTATTTCGTCATCACTCGAACACAGTGCTTACAGAAGGGACTATTTATTTATCAGCCAAAGTACTTCAGGATGGTGTTGGTGGTCCCGTTTAATCTAAGATATTAACAAAAATATATACTTATATGTAATATAATATGTAAAGATCTACCTTCGTTCGATTCTTAAACCTGCGAAACTCGGTTTTCAATCCCTGTTAGCCTAGTTATACAATATACGAGACGAGACCTAACCTACGACTCCCTTTCTCGTTTACTACGAACCTTATGAAGTTCGTAAGATTCATATTTTCAACAATATATATTTATGTTTAAGGCGGTATAAGGCAATGCCACGTATTGCCTACTGCCTAGGTCTGCAAAACAGCCACCCACGCCTTTCAATCGATCGCGTTCGCCGCAATACCCTACATGGACATGTGGCTTCCAGATTTCGCCAGAGAATAAATAGATTAGGTATTATGTATGTTTTGTTTCAGTGATATAACCAAGGGACATAAACCACTATAAGTTCCTTGTAAGTATAGAAGTTTTATTGTCAGCAAGAATTGGAAAATTAAATTTAGGGCGCCAATTTTGGAAATACTAGTTCGAAGCATTTAACAAAATCCGTGTTTTACTTTGTGAAAAAAACTGCGTAGGTGGGTTTTTTTTTGTAAATTACAATATCTGTTTTTATGCTGAGTTAAGAAACTAGGCATAAAAATATCTGAACAACACGATTTAGTACTAATTAGGATAAATGGAGTAAGTATTTACTTATTAAGTATATAGTCTTAGCAATTCATTTTATGTTCTCAATAGGCACGTATTCATAATCAGCCAGAAGTCCACTGCTGGACATAGGCCTCCCCCTTAGAATGCCACAACGAACGGTCTTGAGCCACCTCCATCCACCGACCTCTTGCGACGTTTATAATGTCTGTAGTCCATCGAGTGGAGGGCCTTCCTCTACCGCGTCGTCCAGCCAGGCACGTATTAACTATTAACATGCACTTATGCAAGTCATTTTACAATTAAGCCTTTCATAAAAAAAACTTTTTTCCAAAGCTTTTGATTGTATTTATCGCGGAAACAGACGGTGGCAATATCTTCGATTCTTTCAATGATCTGCCCCCAATTACAGTAGCAAATAGCAATGGGGAACGCAACAATGGGGATCATTTTGGCAGCCTTAGCGCAGTAAGCGCTATCTAAATATAACCCTCCTTCCAAGTTTCAAAAGATTTGGACAGCGCTAAGGCTGCCTAAATAATCTCCATTTTTGCTTTCCCCATTGCTATATTTGCAGTCATGTTACAATAATTATATTTTTAACTGTTACTCTAGAAACTTAAATAACTACATGTATGAGGCTATCTCCTAAGAAGTCTGCATGTCCTAAGAAGAGGCTGTTTACTTAGAAACTATGATTTAGTTACAATAATAAACAATGACGAGATGTTTGTCCTCACCGATAACTCTTAAGTAAGGTCATGCGGCTTGTGAATAATAAATTGAAAACTATTTACCTACTCGTAGAATTGTGCCTAGGTGTTATATGCCCATGTCCAACACACCACCTGCTAAACATGGTGACAAATCCCTTCATTCATTGCACGCTATGGTTTTTTTTCTTCTATTTAGTTACTACTAGCTGCTACTAAGCTAATAAGCATACGGCCCACTTGCGCCACATTTACGCAGTGTATGCAATGGGGGAGGCCTTATCCAGCAGTGGATGTCTAACGACTGGTGAAGAAGATAAAGAAAAAGAGGTATCGTAATGCATTCCTGGACTTAACACAGATAGGACTCAGTAGATCAAATATATGTAGAATCAAACCTTGAGACTAGGTACAGCCTCTGTGGTCCTATCATAGGCTAACACGGTATGATCACGCGCACCATAGGCAAAGAAAAGGAGCCACTGTCAAATCAAATCAAATCAAAAGAATTTTATTCATTGAAATCACAAGGATCATTTTGAATCGTCTTATAAACTAAAATTACTCCTGTGCTGCTGAAACCTTTCACGAAACTGGTTCTTTTAATATTGGTAACACAATGTTCTTTACAGAGCCACTATAGGTACCATACCTCAAACTAAGCAGACCATGAGAATGAAAAAGTATTAAGAAAGAACGAAACCTGAAATAAAACTTGTTGCCATCTTAGTCTTCTTATCTGGCAGTGGGGCCAGACTGGTGGGGGACGCGGGGTGAGAAAGTGCCATCGGCCCCCACATCTTGTGTTAGTACAATTCTTGCTAGAATCAGTGTGGTGAAAGGATTTAAGTGCGTCTCGAGAGGCTCCTATTTACATAGCACAATCGAATCATAATCAAAAGTACGCCTTCATGCAACCATAACAGCCTTCTGAACCGGTTTGGAGCCAGATGGTCCCCAGTCCCAAACCACAGTATTATAGGTAGAACTGCATTTCCATTCATGTAGATTGTAGTTCGAGAGCCAGTGGTGATTTTCGTACTCAACAACCATTCAATGCGGGCGAATGTCAAGCAACGCATACCTTTGAAGTTTTTGTTCTAAAACACGTTAGTCTTGTACTCAGATTGAGAAAAGGGATGGGCGGGCATTATACAGAGGCCGTAGTCTCAGTTTTATCAATCATTGACATGGACGTTATGTAGTGTTACAATATTTTTTGTATGGAAATTTACGTTTACATAGTTTACGCTAGAGGCGTTTACCACTGTCTCCAAACAAAATCCGTATTACATTACACTATACGTCGTCGCGTCGCGTCGTGTCAATTGCTTGATACAGAGACTCGCAGAGGTAACAGAGGCTCTGGTTGGTTTATTAGCTGGTAGCTCAGCCAGAGCTCATAAAACCGATGAAACGTTTGAAAGCTGTTTTGCTTTGAAGACCACCAAAAGACACAGTGTAGGACGAACTCCTGCAAACAGATTCAGAACAATGATGTAAGAACATCATCACGGGCTTTCGAGCTATAATGTAAGTTGCCTTGGCACCCACTGCTGATTTCTGAGTCATCCACCCACGGACCAAGGAGGTCGACATGTGCAGTCTTGCCAGCTGGACACAGGATGTTGTGGCTTGATTTTCCAAAATAAGTAACCACTTGCTGACAGTTTGTCACGTAACAAAATAAAGGCTGGTCAGACGAAGCATTCAAATTAAAAGTAGATCTCCCCGAACTGAGACCTCACGATGTTTCTATATTGGCCCCTATCACAACGAATCCTTAACCAGAAAAGTGACCATCCTTAATCATAATGTGGCTACATCTAGCCAAAAAGTGGCTATGCAGGCAGCATTCTTCGTAGACCAAGGAGGTCGTGTAATCGAAACTTTATGTAACGTAGGTAGGTACCTGTTTACTTGCTAATTAGAGAAAAAAATAGCGACAAAAAATGGCGCCAGTAGGATTGACAGACGTCAGACACTTTTGAATTCGCTTTTGTTGAACTGAAAAGAGATTTTGGATGAAGATGGATGGCATTTAACTACATGCATTGTCTGTCTAGTTCAACCCATCACTGAAACGATGGTGGGTATCCTAATGCATGTCCTAAAATGGTCCTTCTAAAACTGGGACATTGTCTATGGTGTCATCGTGATATAAATGATCATGTCCAACATCGTTGTCACCAAGATTAATGAATGTAACCGAATCTACACTTGCACGAAGTATTGAGTCAAGTTTTACATCAATAGGTTAGGTACCCACATAATCATCATCATCAGCCTATTTACGTCCACTACTGGACCGAGGTCTCCCTAATAAAATAAAATGGAAGGCATTGCCATAATCACCACGCTTGGCAGGGAGTAGTTTGGTGTTGAGTAGGTACTCAGGTGGATGCTGCTAGCCATCGCCTGGTGTAATCCCTTAGTCTGCTATTACGACATCCACGAGATGAGATGGAGGGGTCTATTCTTAGGCCGGACACACCACGGCCACCACGCGACGGTACTTAGTTACCTGAGTATTCATTTATGGATAGAGAAGATTTAATTTCAGATGCGTCTTGGATGTGGCAGTATTATCTTAACAATGTTATCAGATAATAACAGTTATCTGATAGTACTGGACTGAGGTATGTCATATTTCTTGCCCACACCATACCTAAGTACCTACTTATTTCACATCTGTGCCCACACGTCTACCTTTGCTACGATAACATCTCAGATCCTATCGTTGGCTTCTTTCCAATCTACTTGTTAGTAGGTGTTAGATTAGCCGTTGTACTTCCTGTTTTCGTATAGTTTTGGGCACGACTTCCGTATTGATCCACTGCGGTATAAAGCTAGGCCTCTTCCTCTCAATTAGGCCCGTTCCAACCCCCATGCAACTGCAATTTAATTTACACAATCAGGCTATTTGCCAAATTGCTGACATCTTGCATTCATTAATAAGTAATGGAGGTCCTTTCTGCAGTAGATTGTAGATTCCTTGACCATGTGGGATGAAGTGGTTATAGCTACCTACTATTGTTGGCGAATAGATTTTTGTGTGAATCTGGAGAAAAAAACTGCAGCCTTGGAGGTCACATCATGTTAGATCTTCCCATCATCAAGGAGTTTCTGCTTCTTCAAACTTTGTCGGTGTCCTGCGTCCTATATGGTTATAAGTCTTACAAAGTTAATGGGGGTATACTATAGATGGATGGATGGATGTTTGTTACTCTTGCACACAAAAAAATACTGAACGGATATTGATGAAACTTTACAGTATTATAGCTTATACATTAGAATAAATTAAGGCTATATTTTATATTAGAGATTCCACATGACTGGAGCCGCGAGCAAATGCTAGTATTGTATAAATTGTCTAAAGCCGAGACAAAGGTTTAGCACGTAATATCTGTGCCACTGTCAAACAATGTTAGAGAGTGACATCCTGACAAGTACAATGCTAAACATTAGCATGTGCTAAGTAACGTCCATTTTTCTCAGCCTGTGAGGACAGCGAATCGAGACCCGAAATTTAGCATTCGGACAGATAATTTTTAATTAAATTCTGACATCAACTCATAGTTCTTAGCTGAAGGTATCTATAGATTAGCTCGCAGCACTTTTGGGGTCTGGGAACTTGAGATAGGAATCTCACTAAAGTTTTTCTTCTTAGGCAAAGTCAAAATGATCTGCGATCTATTTCCAATTCTTTATTATTTCCATTTGAATCCAATTTGTCCCAATTCCTTATAAACTCCAATCATACCACCAAAACGTTAATTTCAATTGACTAACAGCATCAACATCAAGGCTACCGTAGGCGGATAGTGGGCGAGACTTCCTTACAAACACCTTTTCTTACACCCCTAATACTCACTGAATACAGGCTATGTTCCCGTGGCTAGGTACAGATAAAACTGAGGACATAAAAGTCGAGTTGTACCGTACACCTATCTATCTCAATTTACGTACTTGAGCTGATTCGTCTGGAGTTGAAGACATTAATGGTCTATTTGCTAATGGTAGGGAATGGACTTCAAACACGAATCAGTGAGGAATGTTTTTTAATGTCTACTCTTTCTTCGTTAATAGATCATTTCGCCTATTTCAGGCAGAGACCACGGATATTTCGATTCATTCCCACTAGTCCCTTTTGGCAGTCCCTTTCCATTTGCTACGATCCTGAATTCTGACAACACCTTTTTTGCTTCATTCTCAGTCATTACGTTCATCATACACACGCGTCGGTTTAGTGTACCTACTTTTGACCTGACCTTTCTCCAAAACGTCTCTGATTTGGTCAGAACAATTACGCCTAGGTCTTCTCCTGCCAACTGGCGCATTAACACTCGCCTTATGCACCTGTTTCGTCAATCATCTTTCATCCATTCTTTTAACCTACATGCCCAAACCATCTTAGCGTACATTCCTCAATCTTCATCACTATGTCTTCTTTCACATCACAACGCTCTCTTATCTCTTAACTCATAATCTGCCGGTAGAAGTCCACTGCTATACGAGGTCTCCTTAGAACGCAATGAGGATTTGCCATAATCACCACGCTTGGCCTATTGCCAATGCGCCTATTGGTGATCGCAGTTTCGAGTACTCATGTGGATACTGCTGCTCATTTCCTAGCGTAATCCCTTGGTCGCCTTCTACGACATCCACAGGAGTTGTTGGAGGAGTATTATTTTCAGGCTGAGGCTACTTCAGCTATGGTGCAGATTATGAAGTCAAAATTTAGATACCTATTAAATAAAATCAATACAATAAAACCGAAGACTTCCTGTAAGGGTTCTGTAAAGTTAGCTATGTTTTAAAAGATATTTTTTGAGCGGTGCGGGGTCTTATTTTTTTATGAAGATTTCTGTTTGCATTTGGATTGCAGGGGCGGGTGGCATACAAGCACCTTGATGTTGTCTACCAGGAAACCTATTATGGTGATTAGTTGTCGCTACTATAGCGTGTAATTTATCAGATATCATGCAGCAATATCAAAATCTACCGGATAAATTACATAAACCCGCAAGCCTCGCATCTGGCTTGCGTGCCCGGGTTCTGCTGGGTCGACGCACTGCGGATCGATACGGAGCCGGTGCTGCCGCGTGCGGTTACCGATGTTACGACTTGCAGATTTGTTGGTGGGTAATTTGGGTCAATAGTCGTTATTGTTTTGTACACGCACTGCGTGTCATAATTGAGAATTAGGAGGTTACCGGTGGGGCGCTTATAAGTAAGTACGCCTTTTTGTACGCGAACGAAGCTTGCTTCTATTTTGGCTATCATTTCATCAAACTCCATAGGGCCTTATTCATAACTAGTTGCGCCCCGCGGTTTTACCCGCGTGAATAATGATGAAAATTGATGATGATGATGACAAGTAGCCTATATGTTAATCCAGGGCGTAAAGTATCTCCATTCCAAATTTCACTTAAATCCATTCAGTAGTTTTTACGTGAAAGAGTAACAAACATCCATACTCACAAACTTTCGCGTTAATAATATTAGTAGGAGTAGGATAGGATAGAATAAGTTTTAACCATATTTTAGTTAAAATTATATCTAGTCTAGACACGTGGTGCGTTAGTTTTAAAAAATAGTTTTTTATTCAAAAGTTACCGTTTGACAGCCCTGGTTTGCACAATTTACGCCTGTTGCAAACCTGTCGCGGGATAGAGAATACGGGGGCGGGACATGTTCAACGACAGTAGAATGGTAGAGTTTTTTTTATGCTACTAGGCAAGCAAACAAGCATACAGCCCACCTGATGGAAAGCAGTTACCGTAGTCTATGGACGCCTGCAACACCAAAGGCATCACACGCGCGCTGCCGACCCTGAGACATAAAGATAAAAAGTCTCATATGCCTGTAATTTCACCGGCACCCGTACCCTTCAAACCAAAACACAGCAAAGCAAACACTACTGCTTGGCGGCAGAAATAGGTACGGTGGTAGTACTTTCCCGGACGAACTCTTTCACAAGAAGTTCTACTACTAACAAAAGTTTGAGTTTGTACTCTTTTGTTTTTGTGAGACGCAGGGTCCGAAGATGAAAGCGGGAGGGGCTCAACCTTGACTCAACGGATCTTTTCTATAGGAAGGCGTAGAAGGGTTTTTAGCGGTATACGTAATTGGGGGTTTTTAACGCGGACGAAGACAGAGGTTTCAGATAGTTATGAATAACTATCTAAAATTTGGAATGCCAGGAGGCTTTGTAACAAAAATAAAGGGAAAATCTTGAATTGTGGAATTATGATTTTTTACCCCTTAAATGATGAAGTTTGTAGAAAAATGTGGCTGAAACTCGAAAAAGGCTTTGATGACTTTTAAATAATTTCTTGGATCGGACCCCTCAGGCCGTAAGTCTCCCTTGCACTTGTCCTTTTTGTAAAAATAATCTAGCAACGTATTATGATGGCAGTTTTGCAGAAAAATTGCCCTTGCCAAAAAACCATTGCCGTGTTGTGTTGAGCCTAAGGATAAGTCCAACCGTCTCCTCCCGTTAATGTCCATATACGTAGTCATGATCCCACACTAGGATTCAATGTATCGTGGGTATCAGGAACTACGATGTACCATGGTACCATAACACCCAGATACGGAATAAATATTTGCAGATCATAGTAGGTAGTTACAAACATTTTGTGCCGCAGCGGGAATCGAACCTGCATCCTCTCTCATCTCAGCCGCGCCATAAAGGTTGTATAAAAACACCGAAAAGCGCCCCTGGCGATAGCGGTCATTTTGTGACCAAAAATCTTGGTAATGTACGTGTACCACACGCCCGTGTAGGAGCTTGTTACATTTCTAGACTAGGCCCTCACGCCCTCATAGGCCCAATTTACTAACTAAAAAATAGTTAAAATAGAGTTCGGATCATGTTTCGATCTTGTGTCGATGTCTTAAATGTCAGAAATGGTATTCTCCTGACATAAAATACAACACTGTAATGTGATTATATCGAAATGTGACCGTAACTCACCACGTAATCGTTCACGATTCAAAGTTTTTTTCGTTAATTTTAGCATAAGTAGATGGAGTCTCTCTTTACTCTTTCCAATTCTAGATATAACTATCCTACTCTAATGGTGATCACCATGAATTTAAAGTAGACTAAATTGTTATATAAGAGGGACTATAAATTAAACTTTCAGTCAATTTACAATTCAGTCTCGATTCGGTCAACTTTCAGTGTAGTTTTAAAATAACTCAGAGAATTGGGCCTCAGGCGTTGGGCAGCAGCATCCAACGTACTCAACACCAATACGGCTATCACCAATCCACTTGCCAAGCGCGATGATTATGGTATATCCCCTGCATTCTGGGCAAGGCCTCGTCCTACAGAGGACGTGTAACGGCTAACGATGACGAAAGTTACACTAGGTAGGTCTTGCCTAATCCGTGTTTTATCTTCGGTTAAACATATGGTGTAGGCAGTCCTACAGCAACCCAGCATTCTAGGCATCCTACGATCAATATTCCAGTCTAGGCCACCTGTGTTAGACAGAGACAGCCTGCAGTCGACTCGGTCGCACTTGCGCGTTGTCGTCATGGCGACGATGGAACAAAAGGTACATAAAAGTACTTCGTTAGGTACTAAAGTATCTCGTATGACAATAATTCATCTGACTAGTTGAATTGGAAAAAGAAAGCTTCTTTGTTTGTTTTAACAATCTGTATCCTAAATACATACATAAACACACGCCTTTTCCCCCGAAGAGTAGGCAGAACCTCAAAGGGCCTCTTTTCACAATAAGTACCTACTTACAAACAGCCTTTTTCTACGAAACTTTAGGCAGAGCCTCCATGGGTTTTATTTCACCATAGGTCACACAATCGTAGGACATAGACGTGACCAGTGGTGAGCTCATCGCCGACATTGCTTTTTGCACGAACAACTTGGCAAAGCGGCTATAACGCTTTCTTACAGCAAAAAAATTGCCCAACATAGTTTTTACCAGTGTTTAAAACTTTATACCTAATTACATAGGTACTAATGTACCTATGGAAACAGCAATATCTAAACTAGAATACTACATAGTTTAGTTAGACATTGCTGTTTCCATAGGTACGTAAAAAATAATAAATCCAACAATATCGCACCAATGGGGAAGAAAACTGGCAACTTTTGCCACCGAGGGCGCTGCAGTCGCTTGACCCAAGGAATGCGTCAGTATCTGTCAAATACCATACAAAACTTTGTTTACAAAAAACTTTAACTGGTATTTAAGAAATAATGCCATGTTGTGTAGCGATTGGTTGCAATAACAATGGAAATCATGCATTTCCCAAAGATTTAAAAATGAAAAAACTATGCGAAAAGGCCACCAAGATTTGTAACTTTAAAGCTATCGGAAATTCGAGGTTATGTTATAAGCATTTTATAGAAACTACTATATTATATCATGATAACTCTCTGGAGATGGTAAATCCATCTTTGTATCGTCAGTTTCATGATGTTGGGGTATCCCAAAGTTGAAATTCTGATCAAATAAGTTGAGTCTGAAAGAGAAATGCTAGGTTATGATCCTTATGATTGTAGGTCATACCTTTGATTATATACACACTAGATAGAGCTTCATGACACAAAAGCGTCGAAAAAAATATCAGCTAACTGTTAGCTGATAAGTCGCTTCCCGCCCCTCATTGTCAATTGTGTTGTCAAGGCGAACGGTCGCAAAGTGAATTGAAATTTGAGCTAGCAATGACGATTTGCGCCATAAAAGTGTGCCGAAATTACAAAGGACGTTTAAAACCAACTAGTAAAGTCACCTACCATCGGTAAGTATCCAGAATTCATAGTATTTTCAAAAGTATTCAATAAAAACATCAGGTACGGTGTAATATTTTGGGGAAATTCTACTGACATCGAAAAAGTGTTCAAATACCAAAAAAGATGTATCAGAGCTATGTTTCACCTTAAAGTGACAGATACTTGTAGGCCTTTCTTTGATAAATACAACATACTGACTCTTCCCTCACTGTATATTTTAGAAACTGCTATGTTCGTCAGACACAATCCGGATCTTTTTTGTCGGTTGTCTGATGTCGTTGATCGTAATAGGCGTGATCAATATAAAGTTTGTGTCCGGAACTCTAAGACTACTTTAATGCGCAAGAGCTTCTTCGGTATGGCTCCATTCATCTATAATAAAATACCTATATCTTTGCGAGAATTGCCAACGTCGATGTTGCAGAGAAAGCTGAGAACCATATTGTTTGATAAATGTTATTATAAAATTAGCGAATTCATGACTGATAAATCTTTTATTATGTAATTAAATTTTAATCATTATTTTTATCATTGACTAGACATTTTTTTTTTTTTAATTTAATTCATGTGACATTTATATTATAATATTTGTTATGTTTGACATCTATTATTTATATTCAACTATTGATATTATTAATCTAAGATTGTAAATTAAATAAATAATTGCACGCCCTTTAAGGATAGATTACATTGGATCCATTATATAATAACTATGACATCTTTATACATGTAATTCAGCAATAAATATACTTTGACTTTGACTTTGACTTTGAAAAATAATCAACTTATTAGCCCCGATTATTCAACTCAAGCTTGGCACTTTTGTCTGTGTTGCCAGTTTTTGAATGCTAAATTCCTTATGGTGACTGAATAAATGATTCCTTATAAAGTGAGAACGTCGATTGGGTTCACCTGCTTTTACTTTCCTTCACTTTTACCTATGAAAAGTATAGTAGGTATGTACAATATATCGGCCTCTGTGGCGCGGCGGGCGAAGGCATACATACGTTATCTTATCCACTCTAACAAATGCCTATAGCGATGATTAATCAAAAGATGACTGAGATGAGATTATATTGTGAGTTGAAAATTTAAAATATACAGGGTGTTTTTTTTTAAATGGAGCAGTATGGGGATATCCATAAGAGATACGGGAAAACTGTCTTTGGAACCATTTGCTCATTTTCAAAAACGATTTTGGCACAGTTATTTTTTTGGTCAAGCGTGAGTTCTGCATAAAAATGAGTAGTTTTGATCAAAAAAAAATTTTATGCGTATCGACTCAGATACGCACAAAATGTTTTTTTGATCAGTTTTATGCTAGGATTGTTTCATTGTATCGGAAGAAAAAAATCTGAGCAGCAGAAATTAGTCATATTTAATAAAATGTTTTCTCATACAATTTGTAAGTAATCTGATACATACCTACGTTAATAAAACTATCGCAAAAAAAAATGGCCTCCCTCTTTCTTTTTCCAGGTACGGGTACGTTTCAGAATACCTCTAGTGGCCTTAGACAAAGATGTTCTTATTAAAGTTTGACTAACTCCTACAGCTCTGATTTTTCTCATTTCACGAGACCATCAGAGTAGTAGAACAACATTCACCACACATCTTTGTCTAATGCCACTAGAGGTGTTCTGAAACGTTTTTTTTTCAGTTTTTTCAGAATACCTAATGATCCTATAGTTCACAGTCACTGGGTGAATATTACAAAAAAAAACAAAGTTTGTTTTTTATTGACTTTTTTCCCACACGCTCGACATAATCACAATATCGCTAGTCTATCTATCTCCATTCTGTAAAAATCAACAGATTCCACTGTTTGTTTTCTAGTAACCGGCAAAACTTACTTACCCGATCATAGTCAGTTTTTCCCAATAAATTGGGAAATATGTCAGTAGCTGTTATCTTTACGCACGCAAACAGACACAAAAGCAATGACGTGACGCGAGTGTAAGACAAAGCTGCGCGCATGTTTGTGTGTGTAGACACGCACACGCGCTAGCAAAGGCTGGCCTGTTTCTTTTGTAGTGTTTGCAGGACGAAACTCTATCTAGTGTGTATATAATCAAAGGGTCATACATAAAGCATTGACAATTTACTAAAACTACTATGCAGAGTTAAAAAATATTTTCAACCCAGAAAATAACATGAAACATAAGAAATTATAACAAAATTAGATAGAAAATAGACTGTAAATACCTGATGACCAGATCAGCTTTTCGGCCTTTTAGTGAAGCTCCTCGGCTCTTTAATTCAGCTTTTAACTGAGAAACCGTCCACGTAGCATACATTTATCACCACAATAGCAAAATGGAAGACAATTCTAGGTTTTTTGCTGTAAAATCGAAGATCACAAAAAATCTAAAATGTTAAGATGCTTTGTTATGAGTCAAGCGTTAGCAGCGCCATCTGTAAATAGTTTGGCGTTTTCTTCCCCATTACCAGTCTCATTTATCTTATGAATAAACGTGGACTTATAGGTAATGGTTTGTTTTGAGTTCTCAAAGTAGGGTTCATTCAAAAAACCGATTTCTTTTGACATTTCAAAACAACTTTATTTTAGACATTGTAAGTTTTGAAATATTAGCAAAAATATAACAAAATAGCCTCAAAGGTACTTCCAGTAATCCCACAATGCTGATAGGTATTTGCTATGATATCGACCAGTGTTGTGAATTTGTTTTTTTTCATTCATGTGAAAAAGAACACGTTTACCGCACTGGTGTTAGGTACTTACCCCCCCCCGAAACTAAAACCCGTGACCCCAAGTGCCTACATAGCGTGTATATTCGCGAGGTCTCAGTTCGGGACGAACCACTATGTTAAAGTAAGTCGACAAAAAGTATCTTGACGTAATTTTAAGTCCTGATTGTTCGTTCACGGTCCCGAAATTTTGCCAAGGTCACAGAAATGGAGGTAAGTATTTCAATCGATTGTCTATGGGTAACAGAGTGTGGTGCCGGCCGGAGACGAGACATTTTTATTTTTAATTTCATTACATCATTTCCGTAATGATTGTAGGCGTAACATAAGCGCTCTTTATTGAATGATAAAAGAGTTCCGTACAAGGAACGGCAGATTCAGGAGGTCAAGGAATCATGTATTTGCCCCAAAAACGGTCAATCGACTTTTATAAAAACCCAAAGAATCCTAAGATTCTTTACATTCTGGGTATTGAGAGAGAAGCGAGGTGCATGTTCTGCATGTCTGCTACACATAGGTACTACTAACCAACTACTAACCTTAGTGACTCGTTTTGGCATTATAACTGAGACCATGTGGTTTTACCAAGCAATGGAAAGCAATAGCGGCCATAAAGCGCCCCTAGCGGACACTTTGGGAACAATAATTTGTGTTACACTCATGGACTTATACCTTAGAGAATTTACTATAAATTCTCTAAGACTTATACTTAGGTGTAGACCTAGGTAGTGTAACCATGGACTTAATATAAGTAACTTCATGAGTGACACACAAATTATTGCACCCAGTGTCCGCTAGGGGCGCTTTATGGCCGCTATTGCTTTCCCACCGAACAACACCGCCTGACGCCAATCCTAAATCAGCCAGGACAAATCTTCATCTTCCTGTAGAAGTCCACTGCTGGACATAGGCCTCCCCACTAGAATGCCACGACGAATGGTCTTGGGCTGCCTCCATGCACCGAGACGAGGGCTTTCCTCTACCGCGTCGTTCGGTTTGTGGTCGCTACTCGAGAACCACACAGCCACAGCACACCAGCTGTGTACGCGTAGACATAGATGTACCATGACGTTGTAATTGTAATGTATGGAACTGTATGAGACATGGCACACCGCTTGCGTGACGTGCACGCAAGCGTATACATACGTAGAGACGCGCGTCTACGTTACGTACTGAATACGCAGCTGGTGTGCTGTGGCCTTTATTCCCCAACGGTAGGCAGGTAAAAAAATCTTATACCAACGAAAATGGCCCAACAAGTCTGGGTTTTTTATTATAGGATCAGCTAATTCTAGATAAGGGAACGTACCCATTTTTTAACCCCCTCCTCTCCTCGGTGACCACCCGTGGTATTACCTAAAGCGCCCCCCCCCCCTCGTGTTATCACGTAGTAATTCAGAAATATGGTTTTAAATAATTTTTTGCAAACAGATTAAGTAATTAAATTAATTAAACAGAATTAAAAAAACATATTTTGGCTCACGTTTGTTTTTATCAATACGGCGCTTGCCGCGTGACGCCCATAGATATAAAAAAAAAGTAGTAGTATATAATATATTATAGTTATAAAATAATTAAAAAAGTTAAAAAAAGCATACCACCATAGTTTAAAAAGCGCCCAAATTTGAATACAGGGTGTTTTTTTTTAAATGGGACAGTATGGGGATATCCGAATCCATAAGAGATACGGGAAAACTGTCTTTGGAACCATTTGCTCATTTTGTATGAAAATGATTTTGGCATAGTTATATTTTGGGTGAAGCGTGAGTTCTCCATGAAAATGAGTAGTTTTGATAAAAAAAATTTTTTATGCGTATCGACTCAATTTCATGTAAGGATTGTTTCATTGTATCGGAAGAAAAAAATCTGAGCAGCAGAAGTTAGTCAAATTTAATAAAATGTTTTCTCATACAAATTGTAAGTAATCTGGTACCTACGTTAAGAGGACGTTTACGGTTTTATGTGGATTTTAAGCGCCTAATTTACCATGATAGGAAAGGGTTTAACACAGTTAAATAAGTGCTAAATATAGAACAATCTATTGTGTTGATTGATAATGTAGAACATTTACAAACACTAGTTTTTTTTTTTTGTAGTAACCAATCTCCCGCACCTAGTTTTACTGAAAGTTAGAAGAAGAGTCAACTTCAGCCTCCTAATTCTCTAACAAATATGCATCAAATTGACTGAAAAAAAATACTATATATCAGGAAAATAATCCTTGTTGACACATAATGTACCACAATATCAATTACTAAAACGCATTAAAAGAAATTAAAAAAAAACTTCCGCCAATTTACACGAATTATACCGGCACTTTACCACGATTTATTGTGTGGAATAAAGCGTAATTCTAAACAAAATATTATATCAAAATAAAGTTAGTTCATTGATAAATCAGATTCTGATTTTTTATTGATAATCCCTTTGTTTGATTATTGACAAAAAAATACTTAGCATTGCTCTAAATTTACAATAAATTGCATTGTACAAGCGCGACAGGTTCAGTACGGCGCGAGCGCCCATCGAGGTAGGACCTGTGTCGACGCGTTCGCGAGCTTCTATCTCTTTCGCTCGTCATATGGCATCCCACTCGCTCTCGCCAGACGCTGCTAACCGCTTGTGTGTGACGAATTTCATAGCACGACCGCACGTATTTGATACTTTCATATAGGTACCTACCTATATGAAAGTATCCTAGTACCTACTTACTTTATTTTATTTTTTAGTTGTTATGTTACTACCTACTTCTACGTATTTTTGGGTAAGGCGACGATCTCGTGTACATGCCGTTGCCAGTATCCTGAGTTGTTGCCAGGTCAAACAAATTTTCCCCGGTATTTTCACAACTTTTTTGTTACTCGACCGATTGCTTTCAAAATCGATATCTGAGGATCCCTGTGATCACTGAACAAGAATCAGCTGTCAGAAATTAAAAAAGTGGCCGCCATTTTGAACTTTTTTGTTACTGGACCGATTGCTTTCAAAATCGATATCTGAGGATCCCTGTGATCGCTGAACAAGAATCAGCTGTCAGAAATAAAAAAAGTGGCCGTCATTTTAAAATTTTTTGTTACTCGACCGATTGCTTTCAAAGTCGATATCTGAGGATCCCTGTGCTCACTGAACGAATCAGCTGTCAGAAATTAAAAAGCGGCCTCCATTTTGAACATTTTTCTTACCGAATCGATTGCTTTCAAAATCGATATCTGAGGATCCCTGTGATCACTGAACAAGAATCAGCTGTCAGAAATTAAAAAAAGTGGCTGCCATTTTGTTTTTTTTTGTTTCTGGACCGATTGCTTTCAAAATCGATATTTGAGGATCCCAGTGATCACTGAACAAGAATCAGCTGTCAGAAATTAAAAAAAGTGGCCGCCATTTTAAACTTTTTTGTTACTCGACCGATTGCTTTCAAAATCGATATCTGAGGATCCCAGTGATCACTGAACAAGAATCAGCTGGCAGAAATAAAAAAAAGTGGCCGCCATTTTGAACTTTTTTGTCACCGGACCGATTGCTTTCAAAATCAATATCTGAGGTTCCTTGTGATCACAGAACAAGAATTTGCTGTCAGAAAAAAAAAGTTCACCAAAGTTGGTATATCACAATTCTGTTTACACAGAACCGTTGCCAGTATGCTGAGGTGATGCCTGGTGGTAATTTTGGTTATAGTTTTACTCGTTGGGAACCCTCCGTCCTGTCTGGTATCGTGATCAGACGTGATCGGTTTCTTGTGATGAGAAAGGGCATAAGTACACGAATTTCTTACATGTGACAAACTTCTCAAATCACCTAACTTGTGATATTTTTTTCAGGATACCTTTATAGCTAACCAATATATCAAAATAAATAGGCTGTGCTATATCTATATGTCAGGCAGTCAGTCAGGACGCAGAAAACGGCGCGCTGCCTTTAGATACTTTTGTCTTGGTCATAAAAAGCAGTCCTCCTCCCCCCGTTGCTCCCAGCATACATAATTTATTCCAATCTTTCCTACCAACAGTTCGATAGTCTAACTGTTTGGACAAAATTTTCCAAACTGTTAGCCTGACTACAGACAAACAGATTAGAATTTGGATTTTCGCTCAGTTTTGTTCCATATAGTACTACCGCAAGTGAAGTAGGTACAGTGAAATCAAAAATAAGATAAATGATTATCAATTTTTATGAGGTAGGTACTTATTAACTGATACCTATTTACATTCTCTGGTCAAAATGATTTTCCCCATTTTTTTGAGTAATAAAAAACAAAATTCAAAAATGTTGGAAAATCAAAATTTTGATGCTAAAAAACTGTTTTGAGTACCCCGAGGTGTTGCTTGGTCATTATAAATTTCCCCAATTTTAGGGTAATTTCAAAAAGGTTGGAAAATCAAAATTTTGATTTCACGGAACAGTTTCCAGTACCCAGTGGTGTCGTATGGAGAAAATAATTTTCCCCATTTTTAGGGTAATTTCCAAAAAGTTGGAAAGTCAATATTTGTATGATGCAGAACCATTTCGAGTACGCCAAGATGTTGCCTGATGGAAATAATTTTCCTCATTTTTAGGGTAGTTTCCGAAAAGTTGGAAAATCAAAATTCAGCCTATACAGAACCGTTTCGAGTACCCCGAGATGCTGCCTGGTACAAAATACCCCATTTTAGGGTAATTTCACCAAAGTCGGCATATCAAAATTCTGTTTATACAGAACTGTTACCAGTATCCTGAGGTGTTGCCTAATCAAATAAAATTTCCCCATTTTTAGGGTAATGATTTTCGTAAAGTTTTCAAGTACATTATATGTATATATTTCCCCATTTTTAGGGGAATGATTTTAGTAAAAATTTCAAGTACATTAGAAACCATTAATAAACACAAAAACCTCGTATGATTAGCGCAGTTGGGTAGTTGACAGCTAGAGTTAAGTCAACGTCATCTATTGAACCAATTCAAACTACTATTTTAATATAGAATATGAAAAGCACTCATTAGAGGTGTTGGCTAGTCAAAAAAAAACCTTATTTTTGGGGTACCTCAGAATACTGGCAACGATTCTGTATAAACAGAATTTTTATATGCCAACTTTGGTGAAATTACCCTAAAAAGGGGGAAAATTATTTACATCAGGCAAAATTTTAGGGTAGGTACTCGAAATGGTTTTGCATCATCAGAATTTTGATTTACCAACTTTTCGGAAATTACCCTAAAAATGGGGAAAATTATTTCCATCAGGCAACGTTTTGGGGTACTCGAAATGGTTCTGCATCATCAGAGTTTTGATTTTCTAACTTTTTGGAAATTACCCTAAAAATGAGGCAACATTTTGGGGTACTCGAAATGGTTCTGCATCATCAGAGTTTTAATTTTCCAACTTTTTGCAAATTACCCTAAAAAATGGCGAAAACTATTTCCATCAGGCAACATTTTGGGGTAGGTACTCGAAATGGTTCTGCATCATCAGAAAGCACTCGTCGTTAAGAAACTCTGCAATACAATACAAAAAAAAAATATCGTCTCGAAACTCTATATTTTTTTTTGTATGGGTATTACAGAGTTTGTCAACAATACCGCAAGGAGCGCTCGTCATTCTTACTGTACAAAATCTACTTTCGACTAGTAAAAGTTAGAATTTTCGTTGGACTGGATGGAATAAAAGAATAAATTGATAATAATTTATCTAAGTTTTTTATTTTTGATTTCAATGTATTTCACTTGCGGTAGTACTATATGGAATAAAACTGAGTGAAAATCCAAATTCTAATCTGTCCGACTAGTCAGCTAACAGTTTGGAATAATTTTGTTCAAACAGTTAGATTATCGAACTGTTGGTAGGAAAGATTGGAATAAACGGCATACATCAACACACCAAATATTATCAAAAACACCTCAAAGGTATCGGAGTTGAGTGAAACTCAACATAACGCGAGCGTAGGCGCGGGCGAATGCTAATAAAACATAGCCTATGTCCGTATCTTTCTATTAGTGAAATAATTGCCGTTTGCTCAGAATAAATCAATCTTAGGAAAAAGTATCAAAGTAATTAGTCCGAAACTGACGCGCCGTAATACATCGCGTATCAATGTTCCAAGTAACTATTGCCACAGAATAAGATGTAGGTACCGCCGATCGGCGAATCTTGCCGAGCGCGATTTTGTATACCGGCTCTTAATAAAACTATCGCAATAAATTTTCAAAATGGCCTCCCTCTTGCTGTTTCCAGGTACGGGTACGTTTCAGAATACCTCTTGTGGGTTATGATACTTTCTGAATGCATTTGCATTCAGAAAGTATCATAACCCTTTCACCACTATGGTTCTTTCATCATTTTTTTTCATCCAGATATTTAGTTGAATACTATGACGGAAGTAGGTTTTTTAAATGAAAAGTTATATAGCATAAATTATGTAACAATCGAAATTGCATTTGCTCTTGTTCTTCTAATAAACAAAATAAAATAACAGTTATATTTTAATGTTTATTGACAGTTGTGCTACGCGTCAGCGATGGTAACTTCAACCTCTACGCCCGGCTCAATGTTGATGGACGTTATCTGCTTCACAATCTCGGAAGGCGAGTGCAGGTCGATAACGCGCTTGTGGATCCGCATCTGGAAGCGGTCCCAGGTCTTGGAACCCTCACCGCAAGGAGTCTTACGCGTCGTGATGCGCAGAATCTTAGTTGGCATACGCACTGGGCCCTGTAACAATACAAGCATAATTTAGCATGTTAATGTTAAAGAACTCCCTTTTCCGCATTCAAACTCTATTTGATGGTCCATTATGCGTAAGAGTTAACTGGCTAGATAGTTAGACAGCCTAACTCCGTACAGAAGCACAGAAGCTTCCTGGGATCCTCGCAGGCTTCGCGGAGTGACCTCGGGATGTTGAGGATTTGTTCACGTTGAGCAGCTACTCTTATGCATTCCAGGACAACCTCTGTGGCGCGGCGGGCGTGTAGCCTGCTGAAATGCCAGAGGTTGCGGGTACGATTCCCGCTGCGGGAAAAATGTTTGTATGATCTGCAAATATTTGTTCCGGGTCCATGTGTTATGTTATGTATGTCTCATCATGAACTGACGATGCTCAAGCCCATTTGTCGTGGCATTGTATGGGGAAGATATGTTAGGTGCCGATGAAATTACAGGCACTTGAGACTTCTCATCTTTGTGTATTAGGGTCGGCAGCGCACATGTGTGCGGGACAAATGTTTGCATGATCTGCGTGCGAACATTTCTGGGTCTGGGTGTTGTGGTACCATGGTACTCTTAGATTCTAGATACCCACGACACAGGGAATCCTAGTGTGGGATCAGGACTCTTTATGTGACTGTTGGGTTATGTTATGATGCCTCTGGTGTTGCAGGTGTCCATAGGCTACTGTAAATACTTTCCAACAGGTGGGCCGTATGCCCACCTCTAACCTATCTGTTGATTCTAAATTCAGGTACATTTGTGCCTCCCCTATGAGCAGAGTGAGGTATGTGACCGCACACTGCACTTTGAGGAGTCTTTCTCTTGCGCCGGCGAGGTGAACACCCTGTCATTGAGACATGGTGTTTTCATCGAGGCGCTATACCTACCTACTCAGTTCCCTATCATAGACTGGGTTTAGGGTAGTTAAGGCTGGGCTTTATTGATTTTGCAAAGCCTCTCAATAACTGTGTTAGTATTGCAGGAATTTGGAGTGGTGGAGATGAGACTCCAAGCTATGGCTCCGACAACATACAGATCAAATAGGTGGCAGAGCATGGTTTGTGTGGTGAGTAAACAGATGTGTATCCAACACAATTCAAAGAATTGTTTTGCCATATTTTTACCTTTACACGCAGCTTCTGCTTCTTGGCTCCATTGATGAGGTCAGCGCAGACCTTCTCGAGTGAGCGCACATTGCGAGATGTCAGCGTGATGCGGATGCGATGGATGGGAGAGATCTCAGCTTGGGGCTTCTCAATATCCTTGCCTGACACGACTGCGGCTGCCTGGAATCACATTGATACATTTTGACAATCCACTACACAGAAAACTGTTTAGGTATAGTCATGTAATTTTCCTAGAATGACCCTAAGAGAAGGGAAACTTTTAGGCGCCAATATGCATCTTGGGCTATACTACTTGCACTTCACAATTTCTATTTGTATCAAGAATGCTGAATACTGTCTGTGGAAGGTTCTAGGTGAGAGGTGCTCGTGTGGTGACGAACCGGAAGGACGACGCATTGTAGGAGAAACCCACGGCCGTACTTATGGACCGATGACGTTCTAACCATCGCAGGAATTTAGTGGATGGAGGCGGCGACCGTTCGTTTTGGCATTTTAAGGGGGAGGCTGTCCAGCAGTGGATGTCGACACGTGTAAAGATAACCTCAAGCGGCAGTAGTATTTTCACAAAATTGATTCTAACTGGGCGTAATTGTATTTTCTGCTGCTAGATATGATTACTTACCATGTTGTTGCTTTATTCCGGTCGAGATAAACAATTTTTTAACCAAAATTGCACAGCGCTGAACCAGAGTACAGCTTCACCTTCAGTTCATGAAAGAAAGAGAAATAAAATTTGAACTTGTCTGTCATTTTTGACGTTCCGCTGGATGGCAGAATAAGGAATAAGGGCAGAATCCTTCGAGGCTTGCCCATGGATGAAATTCTCGTTGGCTCTACTGATTCTTTCTAGGCAACTCCGAAGTATATACTTGTCTGTGGTTATTTATGCGTATAATAGGTACTACCATAGTTTGAAAAATATTACCCTGCATTGGTATGGTTCAAAATGAATTTAGTGTGTTGTCATTTTATTTGTTGAAGCTGTTTAGAGAAAAATAGAGACCGCTTCAAAAATAAACCTTTAGTCCAGTTGACTGACGGCACATCGATAATGCCCTTTGTTTTACAGATGTCAACAGATAGGCGACGGTAATAACTTTATACCATAAGGCGAGCTAATCATAATCATTAAAAAATACATAGGAAGCTAGGTGTCAATCCCAAACACAAAAAAAAATAGCTGTATCCCTAACAAAAACAATTTCCAACACTGCGGCCGGCCAGGCGGCGGCGCGCGGCGTGCTGCTTTCTTTGTAAGAGCTGATTAGTATTCACAGTAAGGTACCTACATTCAATTGTGAATACTAACTTTAAAAAAAATACGTCATATTAAATAAAATTACATTTAAATCTATTGCAGCCCTAATAAAACATTATTGTATCTGCGCCTCATTTTTATAGCAGTATAGTACTTTTATTATTGTACTATTTCCACAGGACAAAATTAGGACTAAACTTAAAATTTGAAAATAGGTACAATAACATGCAATGCATTAACTACACTAAATTAGGTAATAATAATAATACAAATTAATAATTAATTAATTATACATCAAATAATAAAAGAAACTGTGATAGTTGTTATGTTCAAACGTTGTTCATCATGATGTTCTTAACTTGCTTGTCGAATTTCCTGGAAAATAGATAAGTAGTTATAGGTTAAATTCTCCGCATGCTTCATCATCATCAGCAAGTGGATGTCCACTGCTGGACATTGGCCTCCTAGAAAATCACGACGAATGGAGGTGAATAAATTATGCAACTTCCATCTAATCTCTAAATTTCCGAAAACAACTCGCTTAGTTCGCAATTTGGCTCAACTTTCCTTTAGATACTGCTAGCTAGGAAGTTCACATTTTTATCACATGTAGGTTCACATAACACAAGCCTAAATATGAAATGGCAATAACAGAAAACAAACAGTTTTGGAGATATTAATTTTTAAAATTTTGCTAAAATCCACTTTTCAAGCTCCATATTTTGGTGATATTTTACTATTTGTCAGTGTTCGGTTACGATTTTCGGTTTTCTGAAATTTGTATGTAGGTAAATAATAACAAATCTATAAAACTTACAATGATGTTATCTGGGCTCCAGGTAGATGGAATGGATTGCAAATGGCATCAGCGTACAACGCGTGAAGTCTGCGGAGAGCTGTCCTCACTTCAGCATCCCTGATATTACTTCCACTGGGCGACGTGGAGTTAGTCACGAGAACAAGCTTGATCCGAGTATTTGTGACATAGCCGTATCTAGAAGAAACAGAGAAAAAAGAAACGGTAAAACACTGCACTTTCTTACTTGGATTGATTAAAATACACGCACACGAACGAAATTTCGCAAGCCTGCTCTAGATTCTCGCTAACAACACACGAAAAGATGAGAGACCACGAGTGTGGATAGTTTTTGTACCAGTTCATGGATGTTTTAGTTTTAGCTCACCTACCTACAGCGAGAAGGTTTTGTGTTCGAAGGGAGAAGCGTGAATGCTATCCACACTCTAGCCGTGTTCAGTCGTGGTATATGTCCGGTGGGATACGATAAATTTTACGAAAAACTAGCTTTTGATCAATTTGGACTGTCGAGGACTTCGAATATGAACTATTCGAATCTTTTAAAGATAAATTTCCACTATGCGACGCAAAACATCCACTTTCTTCGGACAAGAGTCAGAAAATTTATGAGACAGACCTAACTGACAGATCAAAGGGACTTCTTATTAACTTACATTTTATGCGTGTCAGTCGAATACAGCAATCCCAAGTACAAATCACGCAAATCAGTTCTTGCTGCATTTGAGTTAGATCCAGTGTTGTTGGTGTTGGCAGAAGCAAGTCTCTCCTCCAGCGCATCTAAAGCGGTGTGCACGAGCCATTGGCGAGACAACTCATTGTCAGTACTCGTATCGTTACCAACACCTCCGATGTATAACGGGGAGTTCTGAAAAAAAATGCTGTTTTGTTTATATTATAAGTTCCCTTAACAATAAAAGCTCCTGAAATATGGGGTAATCTTCTTCAAGCTGTCGTAACCAAATTATGTCTATGAATTACTCATCTTCGTGGTAAAACTAACTAGTCTGTGGGTAAAACTAATGTTCATTCTTACTTTTTTTTTGAGTGAAGAAACTTTAACAACAACAAATCAAAAGAAATGACGTCACGTCGTAGTTTTCAGATCAATACAGTGAATTTGGTGTGTTACAGGAAGATGTACATAATAAATCAACGGTAAAATGCAGTGAAAAGACAATTCATTTTGTGGAAAAGTGTAGTGGTAATAAAATTGCGACAAATACTCACGTCTTTGCCAATAACAGCGACACAAACAGCCATATTGCTTGACAACTCGGCGGAACAGAAGTTGTTTTGTTCATTCATTAGTCAGTACTGTCAAAAAGTACTGGGAAGGAACATGTTTTTCGCGGGACTTTTTTGAACCATTTAGATTTTAGTTTTAGGAAATATTGTGAAACAAGAAGTGACCCACATCCTCATTGTAATCTGCTGTCCGCTGATAAATAAATACATTATTCCCGAGTTTATCGGTGAGTACGTTGCACTATGTCATGAAATCTGTAGATTCAATTTAGCTCGCGGTCTGTTTTTCTAATCTACTGCATGTTCTAATTTCAGGAATTTCGGTCTCAAAGATGGCTATTAACGACGACATGGCCTTCGAAGTGAACGAAAATGGTGAGCGTGTCTTGGTGAGATCCATAGAATCGATATCCCGCGCTTATTTGCGCTTCACAAATCGCACGACCCGACCGGTTGACGTCTCCTGGCGAGACTTCAACGGGTCCAGACGTCAGTACATGTGCTTAGAGCCCGGCACGTCGTATGACATCAACACTTACCTGACTCACCCATGGGAGTTCGCTGACAGAGCAACCAGAGAGTGCTATATGATAAACAATAATCCTATATTCCGGGCTCCGGCTAATCTCGGAGGTATGATGTATAGAACCAATTGGAATATCACTATTGGGGTGCGTACACTGCGACAGACTGCATTGCTTTGTGTAGCGTTAATTGTCCCGAACGTGGAAAATGTCCGCGAGTTAGGACTGCCCCGTCCGTTGGAAGAGGAACTAACAATGTTGATAATGGAGTTGAACACTTTGCCACCGCTGACCGATTGATAATTGGTGTGGTTCAGCTGTGCAGGGTTGATTAGTTTAGTATGTGGACTGCATGCGTTTTGGCATGTGTTGATTTACTCGCTAATTCAGATGATTGGCTGATTGAAAAATGTTTTTAGGTAGGTACCAAATTCTAAATAGGCAAATGATGTATGCGCTGATGTCCTACATTGGGCTTTGCACTGTCTAAGTTACCTGTAACAGTAAAACTATTAAGTGGTGTGACATTCATCATCATCATTATCAGCAGCCTTTAGATGTCTACTGCTGGATGAGGCATTGTAGATTTGAAACTTTCGTGGTTGGGAATCATTTTAAATTGAAAAAACGGCTAATTACCACTGTTTTCCGTCACTTTTGCTGACGTTTCGAGACTGAATTCAGAAGCCTCTTCATCATGAGCACCGCCCGCGACCGCGTTCGACGGTAGACTAGACCGGCGAATACTGCGTGCGGCCGCACGCTCCGCTCGCCGCGATAGGAGCGGCGGCAGCGGTGGTAGGTTCGTTGCGCGCACGTCGAGCGGAGCGTGCGGCCGCACGCAGTATTCGCCGGTCTACCGTCGAACGCGGTCGCGGGCGGTGCTCATGATGAAGAGTCTTCTGAATTCAGTCTCGAAACGTCAGCAAAAGTGACAGAAAACAGTGGTAATTAGCCGTTTTTTCAATTTAGGATGAGGCATTGCCCATAAAATACAATGTGGTAATTTAATGGTGATTGGTAATTGCAGTATCTGTGTTGAGTTCTCAGGTGGATGCTGTTGCCTATCCCCTGGTGTAATCTCTTAGTTGACTTTTACATCCACGGGAGGAGATGAATGGGTCTATTCTTAGGCAGGACACACCACAGCTACATGGAGCACAGTGTGACATATTATATGTCACATATATCAATATGTCACATATATCAATATGATTACTAACCCTGTAATGTAACACAATGTCCAAACCGGATGACACGGTAGAGGAAGGCCCTTCACTCGATGGACTAAAGTCATTATAAACGTCTCAGGGAGTCTGGATGGAGGCTCAAGACCGTTCATCGTGGCATTCAAAAGGGGGAGGCCTATGTCCAGGTTCTACAGGCTGATGATAATGATTTCACAATGTTTCGCTAGACTTTAGGCTGGCCTATTCATGAGTTGAGACGGGAAAAAGATATTTGTTCCGGTTCAGGGATTGGCAAACACAAATTGAGTTATTAACAATTTTAATCTTGTTTTTATTGTAGTATCCTAAATTATATAAAAATGTAATTATGTAAAGCCTAACTTTACTTGAATGACAATGTATTTTGGACCGATATTCTGCGTTTATTATGTAATAATAAATGTATTATTGTATTGAAGATGTTTTATCTAATTTTAAAATAAAGTTACTATTGTACTGTATTTTTTAGTTTAAGTAAGACTAATGTAAAATAATATTTGTATGTATTTTTGTACCTACATGTAATCTTGTACTCAAATCTAGAAAATAACTAGTTTTTAATGTATTTTGTGTCATAGTTTTAGATCACTGACTCTTTCTTGGTCCTTGGGTCAGAGACCAACTATATTGTAGATATGAATTTCTTCGATCAGATGTTACTTAAAGGCAATTACCATTAAAAGGGTTCTTAGGAAATTTATCGAAAAATTGAAGGAACCATTAAGTTAATTGACGAGTATAAGTGCAGCCGTAAGCTTACATTTAATCTAAGATGTGTGATTTTTTATAATATGTGCACAATATTATATAGGTACAGAAGGCAAGCTCTGTACAACAAGCGGTAACAGGCGCATACATAGACACGTACCCCGACGATCTCGGTAGAACTCGGTCGAACGCCAATCGAGAGTCGACCTCGTTCTACGTGGGTACGCGTACCTATCTGTGCATGCGCTTGTTGGACTGAGCTTGCCTTCTGTTTATTTCTGTTATATTCTATATATTTTGTGATATTGGCATGCATGACAAGCAATGGGAAGTTTTCTGACAGCTGAAAGAAAATAGTTCTAAATCCATGCATAGATGGCGCAGTCCAGATATGGTTGTATAAATTTTGTTGGTCAGCCACCAACTGTCAGTGTCACTGACTTCACGAGCTCATGCTGTTCGTTGGTGAAGTAAAGTAATTAGCTACCTACGTAAAGTTTTTATTGAAATTCTGATATATTTGTTAGTGTTACGTTATTGTTGTAATTTTTTGTTGTTATTGTTGAAGCCCGACCAAGATGAGCAGGGATTATGGTGTGGATGGTCTATAGTAGACTTGAAAAACGAGCTTCGGAATCGCAACGCAAAACTTGGAGGGAAAAAAGAGAAAACAAAGAGAATTTGTTCTCTGTGGTGCCTTTGCAAAATCTTCAGAATACACAACCATGTCGAGTCACTGCCATCTACTGGAATTTTAAGAACTATTTTTTCTTTTTAATAGCCTCTCTGAAAACTTCGCATTGGGTGATAATTGAAAAAAAAGTGGGAATGTAACAGCTTTTTTTCTGTGGCGTGACGGGCAAAATGTGCGGGTTCGATTCCCGCTGCGGGACAAATGTTTGTATAATCTGTAGATATTTGTTCCGGGTCTGGGTGTTATGGTACCATGGTACTTGTAGTTCCTGATACCCACGACACAGGGAATCCTAGTGTGGGATCAGGCTATGTGTGTGACCCGGTCACACACATAGCCCATAGCATATAAGATGTTAGATTATTTGTTATTTTTGTAAATTTTATTGATTTGTTAATATTTTATGTGCCATAAAAGTAACTTTATTTGTTTGTTTCTAGAGATATAAATGATTAACTAAATAGCATTAAAATGTATAGAATATAATTCAATTTTAATGTATAAGTTATAAAGTTATCATATTTGATATAAATATACTTTGGGATATTAATGTAGTTATTGATTTTATTGGTGTAACTTTGAGAACAAATACATACATGGACACATGCCTTTTTCCCGAAGGGGTAGGCAGATCCCTAATAAGCCTCGTCACTTTGCGTGTGATCTCATGAACCAATCCTATGGATAATTTGTCTCCCTATTATGTATCCCGGTCATTTCCCGGTTTTTTTAATTTTTTTTCCTTCTTTCTTATTCATAGGCCAACGAATTTTAATAAATTATGATTTACTTATCATAATTTATTCTAATTAATTATTTATTAGATTATCAGCGAATTTCGAATTTCAATTGTTAGTATAACTCATGCTACGAAAAGGCTACTATATACTATATCTTCCTCAGGTGAAACCCAACAGGTGTTCTTAAGCGGTCTTATTGCTGAGTAGCGATCTCTCCCAGAAAACCTTCCGATGACTGACTTTAGTTTCTAGGGGGTAATTATACCTAAAGTTAAATTTAACAGGTAAACACTTGGGCGGTCTTATCGATGTGTATCTCTACCAGACAACCTTCAATGTAATGGATTTAAGTTTATAGGGGGTAATAATAGACAGTAAACAGGTATAAAAAATAATTTATTGTAAAATCAAAGTTGAATATCGCGATCACAAAACTAAAGTGTGTCACACACGTAGCAGATGCGGTAAGATATATGTATCTGAGCGCGCATCTGTCCATATCGCTCTCTACACTAAACTCAAGGAGCAACACACACGTAGCAGATCACTTATATTTTACCGTCAAGCATGTGTAGGCACCGACATATATCAAAAGATGGACAGATGATATGTGTGTATACAAATTGAAATACAATACAGTTTGAAGGTTTCCGCGCGAATGTATCATTTTCGTATATTACCGCATCTGCTACGTGTGTGATAACTTCAGATGCGATAAGTTTTTATACGCATATACAATATTACCGTATCTGCTACGTGTGTGATGCACTTAATGGTTATTTACATTCACTCCTTATCCGTGTGTATGTGTGCGACTAAAGCTAGTGCTCCGCCGGGGATGAATCTAACAAAGTTATCTGCGGTCAGCGGTCCCAGTGCATACATGCCTTTAGGCGCGTTTAATAGCTCGTGTGTGCTTTTATCAATAGCGATGGGGTTCCTACTGTCTACCGGCTTAGTGCCATCTGTTCCAAAACCTATGCCATTTGAAAGGGGACCTACGGATTGACACTGACAGTTCATTTTATCCTCTATCACCTCTGAATAAGGTATAACATCACACGTACAGTTTTCCTCGCAAGAGCACTTATCAGTAAAGAAATAT
Source organism: Epirrita christyi (assembly GCA_951392215.1). Classification (NCBI taxonomy): domain Eukaryota; kingdom Metazoa; phylum Arthropoda; class Insecta; order Lepidoptera; family Geometridae; genus Epirrita; species Epirrita christyi. The sequence goes on along the minus strand of OX595858.1, from coordinate 1,122,521 downwards.
CGACTTTTACAATTCTGTATACTCTGTAGTACAGTTTTGAAATATAACCAGTGGTTTTTGAAGAATTGTTTCTGCTCAATTTTCTTTGTTTGCATACAGTTACAGGACTTTATGTCTATGCAATTAAGGTCGAAATTAGTTTGTAAGAAAAACAGATCTGGTTTCGATCCGATAAAAACTCCAATAGTGGAAACTAATATTTCTGTTGTTTCATTTGTATGTAAGTTTAATAGCTTCACTTTCTTCAGTTGTATGGTGTCGATGTCGTGCAGTTTGTGGGGGGTAGGGGATGTGTGAGGGTGGGGGGAGACGTCGACGATCACGTGGTGCGGGTAGGGGGTGTAGTTCTCGTGGTTTCCGGAGGGGCCGTCGCACATCATCTTGTATACCTGTTGAGAAAATTAAAATTTTAAATGTTTGTTTGTAGATTAATTGTGAAACTTATGGTCACTTTCACCAACCGCTTAACGCTTACGAGACACTTAAGGGGACTTTTAACCGTAAAGTTTGACCAGAGGCCTTACCATGAGCTCTTATAGCGATTCAGTTCAAAAACTATTAGTACAAAATATCGGTTCTGTGATATCCGCAGCTATATTTAAAGGCACAGTAGCAGAAGGTATATAGACTTCTGCGATTAAAGTTATTCAATGATGACGGATGTCAACGACGAACCGATATTTTGTACTGAATAGTTTTTTAACTGAATCGCTATAATAGCTCATGATAAGGCCACAGTGGGAACCATTTACACGAGTTTTTTTGAATGCGACACATGACGTCATCACATACACGAGATTTTGACGACCTCTGTGGCGCGACGGGCGAAGGTTCGCTCTGCGACTAGGAGGACGCCAGGAGGGTGCGGGTTCGATTCCCGCCACGGAACAAATATTTGTACGATCTGCAGATATTTGGTCTGGGTGTTCTGGGTATTTTCTATGCATAATAAAAAATATCTATCTATGTAATGTATTGTATTAAGTATATCAGTTATCTAGTACCCATAACACAAGCTCTACTTAGCTCGGGGCTAGGATAATGCCGTGTGAAATTTCCAGCATTTTTTTTTTATTTTTTCAGAAAATCACGCCCCTAGACAATTTATGTGACTATTGTTTTATCATCATCATTAGCAAGTAGAAGTCTACTGGTGTCCATAAAACTCCCGTATAGAAACGACGTCGAACGTATGTACGTTCGACGACCCATAGGAGCTGGCTTATGGAAGCCACCTCCATCCACCGTACCTGGCAGTAGTCCGGGTAGGACGCCGGCTCGAGCCTTGCGAGCGCGTCTGCCGGCGTCCTGTGCAGATGGAGAACGGGCAGCCCGCGGCGCCGCGCCAGCCACACGCCATCAGCCGCGCTGACGCCAGACCCCACCACCAGCACAGGGGGGAGGGGGGCGGTGGACACTGAAAAAGAAACAAATAAAAAGATTTTATAAAAAAATACAGTGGGTAATATACCCTTTTCCCAGAATGTATCTTTCTCAAAATGTATTTTCCCCAGAATGTCTGTTTCCCATGTTTCTTTCCTAGAATGTCCTTTTCCCAGAATGTCTCTTTCCCAAAACATGCCTTTCCCAGAATGTCTGTTTCCTAGAATATCACTTTCCCTAAACGTCCCTTTCCCAGAATGTCTCATTCCCAGCATTATTTTCGCATGCATATAACATTATACGGTATGATACGCACCATTGGTGCAGAGCTCTTGCACGGCGCGCTCGAGGCCGACCAGCGAGTGGTGCGCGTGCGCAGCGTGCGGGGTAGGCAGCGTGTTGGGCCTGTCCCCGCCGCCGCACGCCACTACCACGCGGTCACACAGGTAACGGAACCCACGACCCGAGCTCTTGTCATACCTGGAACACAACCAATATGTTACAAATGAGTTTTTTTTAAATGCTGGACATTTTACACAACATTATCTAGCCCATGCATGTCAAACTCAAAGTAATTGTTGGGCCAAATGGCTAAAGACCGTAGAATCAGAGGGCCGCAAAATCCAACCACAAAGAAAACAAACTCATTGCATAGATAATATACCTATTAGTACCTACTGCCCGCCTAGGCAGTACTAATAACCGAAAGTCACTCGGTGACTAAAGTTTGACAAGTAAAATTACTAACAATTGTCAATTTTTCATGACAATTTTGATCAATTTTATGGTCATATTTTTACTTGTCAGAGGTTAGTGAGTGAGTGACTTTCAGTTAGGGAATAGGGGATAGGAAGCTAATCTGTTATTTAATCATTACTTATATAATATTTAGTAAAATTACAGAAAAATATACTTTGTTTTAAAATTGAATCGGGCCGCAGTCAAAGTTGTAAAGGGCCGCATGTTTGACATGCTTGATCTAGCCCCAAGCTAAGCAGAGCTTGTGTTATGGGTACTAGATAACTGATATACTTAATACAACACATTACATAGAGATATTGTTTATTATACATAGAAAATACCCAGAATAACCTGAACAAATATCTGCAGATTGTACAAATATTTGTTCCGAGGCGGGAATCTAACACGCAGCCTCCTGCGTCGCAGGCAAACCTTCGCCCGCCACAGAGGTCGTCAAAACGTCAAAAGGTCGTAAATTTACTGTATTATATCAATCAATTTCAATATGGTGTACCTACATACCCAGAAACAACATATTTGGCCGACAGAGGGCAGCGAGGCGCCAGACAGCGCTCGCCGGGAGGGGGCGCCAGCGTCACGCTGTTCACCAGCACGTTGCAACGGAAATACCTCTGAAACACAATAATTAACGTGATATAATCTGAGATAACCGTAAAAAAAGTAAATATTTCTAATTCTGAAGACCAAGTGAGGGTAGTTTCTGCAGCTGCCATCACTTCTCGACGGTAGCTCCATGTACTCTCAGTCAGCCCGCGACCACGATTGCTGTAACGTATTCGAAACGTCGGGAATAATAAATAATAAGGTAACACGCGATAAATACCCGTGCCAATATAACAAATATGTGTTCTGATTAGAACACATATTTATTATATTTATTTTAACTCTTGCGATTGCGAGAGTTTAAAAAATACTAAAAAATAATAAGTTTTTTTGTTGAAAATATGTTTTTAAGAACAAGTTTTTATGAAATAATAACAATAAAAATAAGCATTTATTTAATAAACCTCTCGAACCACGTATAATGTAGGGTTTCGGAGTTTACTCAAATCGAGACTAGATGTCGCCACTATTACATTAGAACGCGCTATCGGTGTTGTTCCTTGGTTGGAGAAGCACGGGACCCATGGGATTTAGGTTTTTGCATTTTATAATTTGCCCAAAAAATACACAATAATCTAAATTATGTAAGGAGTAAAAATTTTATATAATAAGATTATGTTAACAGACAAACATACCTGCAATTTACAAGCGTGGACATATCGCCTACAGTATTGCGCAACTGCCCTCGCTGACAGCCTCGCGTCGCCCACTGACGCGCTAGTATGTGGCGGCAGAGCGAGCCAAGCCGCGGGCGAAAGCGTCCTCACGGTGCGTGGAAATGTATGCCAGGAGCCACCGGGCGGACCGCGACCTAGCACTATGTGGTCTATCTGGAACGAAAACACAAAAACACGTTAAAACCACCGACTTATGACAAAAATATCTAGATCTATATACTTTGACTTTGATCTTACTAAAGCTTTGGACTGTATCGTCAATGTTTATTTACCAAATAAATATTATAAATGTTATAGGAAAATATATTTCGAGATAATTTTACAATATTAGAAACTAAAATGTTGATAAATTATTACAAAATGTAGGGAAAATTATGTGCTATTCGTTTATTTTCAACGGAGTCCAACAAGGTACCATTTTCGGTCCTATATCAAACCTTCGATCTATGCATATAAAGTCTAAACTAGATCAACACATACCTGTTTCTCTACGTCGTATTTCCATTCAATGAGTGGATCTGCATGTATTCCAATATCTGCACACGGTCTTAGTAGATTGTCCATCTATGAACAAAATAATTCATAAAAAAATCGTTTCACAAAAATACAATGACAGAAGTTAGTGTTGCACCGTCTCCTCTTCTGCGTTAGTTTATCTTCGCACAAAATAGTCTAGTAGCAAATTCCCAAAGGACAGTATTATTTATATTCAGGTATAGTATAAGTCATAGATAACGAATTCATCAAAAATAACGTAGTTATAAATATAGAAAGAGCTAATTATATGCTAAGAGAACCGTAAAAAAAATACTTCAAACTAATTAAAATTAATACTTTCGAAATAAAACAACTGTGAATAGGTGCTAATGATATTTCAAGGTTTTGACTATATTGTTCTTTGGAAAATTGTGTTATTTATTGAACCCTTTTAGCAGCTCTTTTACATCGTTGTAGTCGTATAAATTATTAGCAAGGTAAAATACGAAACTTCATTCCATTTTAACATAAGGTGCACTGAAGTCATTCACTGCACTAGTCCTACGAACATTTATATTCAAATACTCTTTTACGAGCCACATACATCAGACTATGACCATAACAAAAACAGTAATACAATTGAAGAAAAGAATAATGATACGCGGACTTAAAGCATAATTGAAAAAGATAATAGCATTAATAAGAGAGTTAACGTATTCGCAGAAGAAGCTTTGTTAAGTAACAATGAACAAGCAATGTAGCGTCAAGATGCCGGCTTCGAGGCAAAATAAATCAATTAAACAGATAAATTACTATGTAATTTGCAAAGGTTATCTATCGTCTAGCGTGATATGTAAGGGGCATTGATTTCGCAGAGGTCTATATAACAAAGGGCTGGTTCAGGCATGATACGAATTGATGAATGATTTATTTGTACCTATTTAATTAGAAGAAGTACTTGTCTTTGCCCTTGTCGTATTTAATATTAATATCGATATAAATAATACCACTATCGGGAAACTACGCAACATATTCTCGTCACAGATATCGCAGAGCTTCAAGACGATAGTCTATAATCAGTGTGTTTCAGTAATGACTTACGGCACTGAGACATGGTCGCTTACTATAGGTCTTATAAACAAGCTCATAGTCGCGCACCGGGCTATGAAGAGAGATATGCTCGGAGTTTCACTATGTGATAGTCAACGAGATCCGTAGAAGAACCAAGATCACCGACATAGCTCTTAGAATGAATAAGTTGTAGTGGCAATGAGCAGGCCAGGCCATATTGTTGCCATTTGTTTCAAATGTGGCCACATTTTAAAGGTCGCAGTAATACGGTGGATGGAGGCTGCTCAAGACCGGTCGTCGTGACATTCTATGAGGGAGTACTGTGTCCAGCTGTGAAATTCTACAGACTTCTGATAATGCTAGTAACACGAGCCCTGTTTTTTTTTATCTCTGATAGGTTAATGAACTTCAATGAAAAATATTATATTCATTAAAGTTCAATCGATTCCTACGTCATTCTTCCTGGTTGAGAAAAGTGGTAACAGTTTATTTACCTTAAAAGATATGAGCTTCAAATCCATTATTTTTTTTATTGTTACTAAGTGACGATATAACGGTCTAACAAAGATAATTAATGTTTTATCTAGTAAAAAAACATCAATTAAAATTAATTACTAAATACTGTAAATTTTACTTAATGTCAAGTACTTGGGTGACCGAGCTTTGCTCGGAAAACTCGGAAAATCACGTTTTCCCAGTGATGAAATCTAGCTAGAACGATTTTTTGCCCCCAAAAAACCCCGTTAGGGCCGTTTTCGAGATTTCAAAACATACCTATATTATATGTATTACATAATATACACAACATACCATGATAACAAAACACCCAACAGTCACATGGATGACAATAAATACGAGTACCATGGTACCATAACACTCAGACCCGGAAGAAATATTTGCAGATCATACAAACATTTGTCCCGCAGCGAGAATCGAACCCGCAACCTCTTGCATCTCAGCCGTCTACTCACCCACCGCGCCACAGAGGCCGTCACAAAATTCACATTGCGGTCGACATATTATATTATATAATGCTATAGGTTCCAACAGCATTAAAACCTATAGCAACAGAGTTTACGTAATCGCGCCCAGAGACAAGTCCAAATATTGTATATGTCGTATCTATACTTTACATTTTAGGGCGCTGCCACACGGGCGTTGTGCCTGCGCTGCGTCGTCGCAACGCAATGATTTCAACGCAGTGAATGCCACACGAGCGCTGCGTCAACGCAGCTATGCTATGCTTCGTTAAGCTATTAAATACTGCGCTGCCGCTCCGTCGTTTCAACGCAGCTCCCTTCCCCACCTCGTCTGCTGCTGCTGTCGGGCTGGGGAGCCCCTTCTCCGATGAGCGCGCGTCGCGACGACGCAACGCACCGGCAACGCCCGTGTGGCATGTTGTTCAGAGAGCTGATTCTAAGTTTTGACACGCAATTGACACGGACGTAAGGTGTAGTGTAACACGGATTTTTGTATGGAAAATGAGGTTCACAGAGTGTACGCTAGAGGTGCTCATCAGTGTCTCCATACAAAATCCTTGTTACACTACACCATACATCCGTGTCAATTGTGTGCTAAAAACTCAGAATCAGAGGCCCAATTCTCTAATTTAAAAACATTCAATTCACAGTATAATCTCGTCTCAGTCGCACTGTCATGTATAGTAACTATTACTTAATCTTCGCGTTTCTTGCAAAGAATATGTAATCGTTACTATACGAGACAGTGTGACTGACACGAGATTTGTGAGATATTGTGACTGGATTGTTTTTAAATAAGAGAATTGGGCCTCAGCTCTCAGATTTGTATGTAGAACTACGGAGCGTCACCGCTCCGTCGTCGCAGCGCCGACGCAACGCAGCGACAACGCTCGTGTGGCATCGCCCTAACACCGACACAATTTTTTATCTCTCATTTTGGTAAGATAAATCTCCTTGGACATGATTAAACGGCCTTTCGTGAAGATAATAAAAAATTGAAATATTTATAAATCCATTGACCTCAACCGCCACAGACAAGTTTAAGTCAAGGTGATAAAAGCAAAAACTATACGCAAATCGAAGTGTTTTAGGGTTCTCTACTTCAACAGGTAAAAACGGTACCCTTATGGATCACTTTGTTATCCGTCTGTCTGTCTGTCCGTCAAGACCCTTTTTCGCAGAAACGGCAAAAGGTATTAATAAGTATTAATAAGTATACGAAATATAAAGGTAAGGTATGGTTGACGACCGCTGTGGCGCAGTGGGCGAAGAGCCGGCTGGTACGCAAGAGGTTGCGGGTTCGATTCCCGCTGCGAGGAAAATGTTCGCTAAAGTTTGTGTAATCTAAAGGAATTCTTATTGAAAAGGTGCTACTACTCTATTGACGAATTTTGTAATGATATATCCTGATGACATTGACTAGTTTAATTAATATATGTACATCTTTTTCAATATTTCAATGCTTAATTTATTTTATTTTATTTGACATTTGCTGTTTTGTGCTGCGTATTATTAACACTGTTTTTTTATTAGATGTACCTACCGATAAGTATTGTAATTTTTTTTAATTTCTATCTGCTATTAATTTTAACTCTATGAAAGTAATTTTTTATGTAATTTTAATGAAGATTATGTTAGGTATAAGTGTTATGTTCCGACACAAATGACATTGTTTGCGAAATAAATAAATGAAAATGGCATGATCTGAAAATATTTGTTCCGGGTCTGGGTGTTGTGGTACCATGGTACTCGTAGTTCCTGATACCCACGACACAGAGAATCCTAGTGTGGGCTCAGGACTATGTAAGTATGTGACTGTTGGTGTTATTTATTTATGTGAGCTTGTAGTGCTGTACAAAAAAGCTTCAACTCAATGCAATAAAGACATGGTAATGAATGTAAAATTTTTGTATGGAAATCGCGAAAATTAATAAACTCTAAAGTACTGGCAGAAACCTCACAATGGGAAGTTTTCTGACAGTTAAAAGAAAATAGTTCTAAATCCATGCATAGATGGCGCCTGTCCAGATTTGGTTCTCTAAATTTTGTCGGTCAGCCCCAACTGTCAGTGTCAACTGACTTCACTCGCTCATGCTCGTACACGTTCGTTGGTGAAATAACTGCGTAAAAAGTTTTTGTTGCAATTCTGATATTTGTTAGTACGACTACGTATGGTTCTTCGTTCTCTACAAAAAGAATTTGTTCTCTGTGGTGCTTTTGCAAAATCTTTAGAAGACAGAACCATGTCGAGTCACCGCCATCTACCGGATTTTTAAGAACTATTTTTTTAATTGCCTCCCTGAAAACTTCCCATTCTGAAGTTTGGAATGCTAGGAGGCTTTGTGACATAAATAAAGTCAAAAAAAATTAAATGAGGATTTCCTACTTTTTTACCCCTATAAGGGAAAATGTGATGGTAAAGTTAGAAATTTGTGAGTAAAGTCAAAAGTCATAGAAATAGTGTTTTTATTGCTTGATATACATGTTAGATACATGCCAAACATTATTATTAGAATCAATGTTTTCTACCATGTATGCAATATTTTTTTAACAATTAATTACAATAATAATTAACCTCTACAAGTACATAAGTAATTATTAAGATGTCAAATACAAATGAATAGGTCATGTAATAATATTAATAATAGTAAAAGTAAGTGAAACAAGAAAACAGCTGTGACGATTATATAATTTACGGATTGGATGGAACCCTCAGGGCACAAGTCGCACTCGCACTTGCCCGTTATTTTTATGAATAACGGTAACTTGAGCTCAGGAACAATCTATAGAAGAACAGTGAACGTGGAAAGGGAAATCTTTCGACGATCTTCTTGGAGTAGAGCGGGGTAGCCGGCTGAGATTCGAGGTGCAGGTTCGATTCCCACTGCGTCGTCAGCGAAGATACTTTTTCCCAACTTTCAAGCGAAAATAAATATTTAAAGGTTATTATACATAAGTATGAACACATTTTAATCACATTATATCTTACTAACTAATTGATGACTTGAGTCGATGGACTAAAGACATTATAAACGTAGCAGGAAGTCGGTGGATGGAGGCGGCTCAGGACCGTTCGTCGTGGCATTCTAATGGGGAGGCCTATGTCCAGCAGTGGACTTCTACAGGCTGATGATGATGATGATGATAATATCTAACAACCATGATGATAGATAGATAAGACAACTACATAACCTTAGATAACTTATAGACTAGTTCACGGTGGTACAATGGGCGGTCTTATCGCTGAGAGTGATCTATTCCAGACAACCTTTGGATAGACTGGATTGTAAAGAACATGAGGTGGCAGACGGATTGGTGAATGCAGAATTAGTGCAAAGTACTCAGGTGGATGCTGCTGCCCAACCCCTGGTGTAATCCCTTAATCGGCATGTACGACATCCATGGGAGGAGACAGAGGGGTCTATTCTTAGGCTGGACTCGCCAACGCAAAGACTTTTTTTATTTTTTTTATTCTACTAGGTAAGCAAACAAGCATACTGCCCACCTGATGGAAAGTAGTTACCGTAGCCTATGGACGCCTGCAACACCAGAGGCATCACATCGCGCACTGCCGACCCTGAGACATAAAGATGAAAAGTCTCATGTGCCTGTAATTTCACCGGCACCCATACCCAAAGCAAAACACAGCAATGCGAGCACTACTGCTTGGCGGCAGAAATAAGTATGGTGGTAGTACTTCCCCGGACGAACTCTTTCACAAGAAGTTCTACTACTAACTAAACTATTACGTCTTTACGGTTTTAGATATATTACTAATTAGCTTCATGGGCCGTATCTAGGGCGAGGCAGGAGGAGGTCAGGCAGGCCAGAATAACAATGCCGTTTCGGTTCCGTGAGTCGACAAGTCTGTGAATAACTTTTGACATGATCATGGCTATGAACATCATTCTCACTATGAAGTGAACAGGAAATGCAAAAAAAACCCTGTCTTTTCTTGGCCATTTCATGTTTATTTTAACGCAAGATTTTCTTAAATTTTTCAATAATTAACATACCGTCAAAAAAAAAGCGCATAAGAAAATTTTTGATCCAATTCAGTACAGCAGGGCCTACTCTTGACGCTCTACTAGATCCTAATTCAGGATTTAGTGTCATTTGTCGTCAGAGAGTACTAGATTCCTTGGTCATTTGGTACTCTTGAATTCAATACTAGCGCACAATTAGGAGTGGAATTTTATGGAACTAAGTGAAATCGACTTTCTGTCTCTGTTGTTCTTCACGCAAAGTCAATCGCGTGCTTTATCTCGATTTCAAACTCGATTTGGTTCAAGAGTGCCAAACAAGCGTTGAAACTGGATTGAGATTGGAACTGGATTCCGATTGGAACCATTTTTAAGAGTAGCACCACAGCCACAGATAGCACACGGTAGAGTAAATCTTAAAACTTCTGCCTTCATAAGTCGAGTATTATTGAACGAGCGAAGCGAGTTCTCTGAATCAAGTTGGAAGAATCGGCGTTTGTATGTATGTATGTTTGTCCGATGAAAACTTCCAAACCGTTAATCCGATCTTCATGAAATTTGGTATGGGGGTAGATAGTATTGGTACAATTTGTAGGTAAGGTTATGAGCTATATCGTTCAGGGGGTTGCTGAGATATTGAGGTCCAAGAGGGGGTAAAAAAAAAAATAGTGAGACAGTCAGATCAAGTGGGGTGTCTAATGAAAGCGCTTCGGTTGGACATTTCAAAACTGTTTTTAATAAGTATTTAGCCTTAGTAGTTTTTGAGATATTAGGGAAAATAAAAAACGTAAAAATCGAAAATTCTAGGGTACTTCCAGCAATCCCACAATGCTGAAATTTGGTATGCTGGTGGCTTTTGTGTCACAACTACAGGGAAAAGTCTGAAACTGAAGAATTTAGAAACTTGTACTCCATAAAGCAGAAACCAATATAACATCCATTGTTGACCTCCCATTTCTAGGAATTTGAATGACGCTGGAGTTCTATGGTTTTCGTGAAAAGAACGTTATCAATTAATTCGTCAGGTACTTGATATAGGTACCTACTAACAGGTATGTAGTATTACGCCCCGTTGCTTAGCCCTAATCAAAGGTTATTTCGATGATGTGTAGGAAATTAGAGTTGTTACTGATAGATCCTGTACAGCTGTACTGGTAGACCTAGAGGTGAAAATTTTCAAAAATAATAATAGGAAAATGGAAATTACTTGGATAAGTAGTCGGGCTGATAAAGGTGTTATCGCGAGGTCTGTTGGTTCGGGCAAACCACTAGTTATAGGTGAGCGGAGCAAGCCACGAATTTATTTTTAAAAGCGAGGGCATCCTAAAAGAATATATATTTAAGGACCCTGAAAGCGGAGCGAGCCGCGGAAATTTAGTAGAATTACCACTGGGACAGTGTTTGAAGCAAACGGTCATCACCAGCCAGTTTATGTCCACCGCTGGACGAGGCCTCCCCCATTAAAAACAATGGGGGGAATTGCCATAATCACCACGCTTGGCAGGCGGATTGGTGATCGCAGTATCGAGCAGTGGACGTCTAAAGGCTGCTGATGATGATGATGATACAGGCAGACAAATATAAGTGATGGTACCGGCAGATCCGTAATCTGCAGCTGGGGTCCCACGGCCTGATTTCTCACAGGTACAGACGCAAAATTACAGGCGACACGCCGTGGGAACATCTCGCCTGCAGACGCCTGTCGTGCGTGAGCAGTGCCAGGTCCCACGAACCGCCGGCCTGTACCGGCGGGGAGGGAGCGTCCGGACTCATGCTGATTGGACGACGCAGGCAGGCGTCTGCAGGCGAGGTGTTCCCACGGCGCGGTGTCGCCTGTAACTCTGTACCTGTGAGAAATCAGGCCGTGGAACCGCACCTTTACTCAGTAGCCGTAAAAACAGTAGTAGTAGGTACTTTAAAGATCAACCTATACGTTACCGTACATAGTAAATTGTATTTAATCTGTGGCTTAACTTATGTCATCTTTACTACGCAGTAAACTAGCTTGAAGATATTAATACGCTGGCAAGACGCAAATAGGCTTCACTTTAAACGTATTTTTATCAAAATTTACATAGTTTATGGGATTGAAATAAAATATAAATGTAAAATTTTGATCACTATTGCCAATACGACCTCTGTGGTGCGGCGGGCGAAGGTTCGCCTGAGACGCAGGAGGTTGCGGGTTCGATTCCCGCCTCGGAACAAATATTTGTACGATCTGCAGATATTTGTTCCGTTTTCTGGGTATTTTTCTATGTATAATAAAAAATATCTATCTAATGTAATGTATTGTATTAAGTAAGTATATCAGTTATCTAGTACCCACAACACAAGCTCTGCTTAGCTTGGGGCTAGATAATGTTGTGTGAAATGTGTCCAGCATTTATTTATTTATTTTAATATATTTTCATACTTAATATTATTGTATTACTAAAGTCCAAAACAAGACTTCGATATTTTTTTTAAATGTGCTTTTTTCGTAAATATCTATATTACTTGTCAACGTACGTTGATAAAATTAATATGTGTAACAAATTGTTTGACGACCTCTGAAAATGTTTGCATGATCCGCAAATATTTGTTCCGGGTCTGGGTGGGGTACCATGGTACTCGTAGTTTCTGATACCCACGACACAGGGAATCCTAGTGTGGGATCATGACTACGTATGTGTTATGTATGTTTAAATAATGTTTTTCGTGATTATATCTTTGTTTTCGTTTCTCACTAATCTGTCTCATTCTAACTCACCTGAATTTTGAGCTAGATAGCGACATTATTTGGCTGTTGTCAGAGCCTTAACTTATCAAACATTTTGCCAATACAAAAACTTATCAGATACACGCAGCACCTCGTGTGGTCCTCTCATGATAAGCTCATGAAAACCATAGTCATGCCTCTAATTAGATATCCACTCTTAAGATAACAAAGTACCAGTAATGCCATGGATGTTCGCACGAGGCAAGTAAACGGGCAAGTAAGCTTGCTATAGCTTTTAGCTGGATTCTAGTGCGTGTGGATGTTTTGGTACTAATGCAAAAATGAAAATTACAGCGATTAAACTATTTTCACACAAGTAGGGTTAGAGTTATTTCAAAATTAGTTCCAACAATCTAACTAGATGGCGCTCCTACGAAAATCACTATGTTTAAAGTTGCCACAAAAGACATTATTTGGATTTGCCTTAACAACCCCCTCATACCTAAATGCTGGCACCTTCGAGCAACACGGACTTCCTGCCGCGGGCCGGAAGGGAGTAGCCTTAGCGATATATTACCATTCAAATAGTTCTATCTTTTTTTGCGGGGGGAAATGTGCACACAAGCGCAATTCCGCATATACACATCCAAATACAACACTGTAATGACGACACTCACACTAACAAACCTTGCACAGAATAACAACCAGTTTTATTAAACGCATATGCCTACTTTGGCTTGTAGTTTGATAGAGGGGAACGCTGCGAATGGCTACTCCCTTCCGTGTTGCTCGAAGGCTGGCACAGATCTATGTGAAATATAATAGTGAGTGAATCCGCCGGCCATAGCGTGATTATGGCAAATCCCCCCCATTGTATTCAATGGGGGAGGCCTCGTCCAGCAGTGGACGTATACATTCTGGTGATGATGATGATGACTGATAACCCCCAGACGTACAACTACTTGGCACATGTGAATAAAACCATTACACTATCTTATCGAAAGAAAAGTAACGAGGAACCAAAAGTTTATCAAAAGGTCTCGCGACGAAGTCATGAATGTGGAAATTGTGTATAGAATGTAAGTACTTTATTTAAATAGTAAATCATTTACCAATTTGTATGTATCTAGTTTATTGTAGACTAGCAGAATATCCGCGATTTCACTTGCATGAATTAGCCTATAGCAATCGGGGATAATTTAGTTTGCTATTAGTGAAAGAATGATGAAATAGTAGATTATGCACTAAGGGAATAAAGCAGTGTCTTATGTCGCGGGCGGCATATTGAACCCTGAGCGTAACGAGAGACTCTAAAGTTAACTCCCGAGTGTAGCGAGGGAGTTATATAGAGTCCTGAGTGAAGCGAGGGGTTCAAGCTGCCCAAGACGAAGACAGGCTTTATTCCAGAGGAGCATACTCTACTTTTCACACTTTCTGCGAGACAATAAAAAGCCAGGGCTTGTTTTGATTTTTGCGGTAGTAGATTATCAATTATCTCTAAAGCGTCTGTTTTGATAAACTTTGGAGTAGAATCACTATCGTTTGTAATTTTTTATCAACATGAATATTGCAATAAAATTTACTGAAAATCACAGAACCAAACACGCTGTTCACATTCTTTGTAAACGCACCTTTTTCTTTTTTTTTTGAGTTCTGCTGATGGTGGCCAGTTCAAATTTCGAACAAACCTCTTTACAATGCCATATGGGCATTTTTTTACTCAGAGTTTTCCACGAGTCTCCACACGAATTTGACGTTCCAAATTCAAATCACTTTAATCCCTAGGGAGTTTCATACAACTTTATATCCCTAGAGAGACAATGCTTTACTTTACGTTGAGGTTACATGATTTGTAATTGGACATTGTCGAGCAGGTGGTGTGAAAACATATGTATTTCAATCACACCTGTTCGAAAAACGACAATTGCCTATAAAGGATAGCGGGAGCCAAATTCAATTTTGATCCCATAGGAGTTTGTCTTTCTCTCTTCTGATTGGTCCGCTCCGTGCTTCTGATAGATTTGCGTAGTTAGATTGGAGGCGAGGATTCAAAATAACGCCCTCGAAGAACAAAATATTACTATCCCCCTTGTTACACAAATAACCATTTTTAAGTTATCATATTGTCTTCTGAGTGAAATTTTGCTATTTATTAAGACAATAAAGTTCTATAAATCGAAAATATTTGTACAGACTTTTTGATCTTCACAAAGGTCTTCACTTTGGTTCTTTGGGAACAATTCTGTAATAAAAATTACAGAATTGTTCCCACTGTTGGGACTCGCTAAGGCGGAGTACTCACCAGCAGTGGAATGGGGTTCTGACTCCTCCCTTCCAATCCTTCAGCTAGCTCTATCAGATCTGTCTCGTAAAGGCTTTGCCCTTCCGGCAGGTTCGACAACCTGAAACATAAAGTACCTTTATATGATACCTAGTTTTTAGGGCACCTTAAAAGATACCAACGAAGCCATTATCTCATCTCACTAATACTATAAATGCGAAAGTTTGTGAATATGTTTGTTGCTTCTTCAAACTCTAAACGGATGAACGAAAAAAAATTTAAAAAAATCACTCAGGCCTCACTTAAGTTTACTGGAAAACTTGCATTTAAATCCTGTCTAAAGACATTAAGATCTCACGCGAAAATCTTTACGCGAGTCCATTGGACCAGTTTTAATAAAAGTATAAAAAGTTTATTTACTGTTACAAAAACGAATGTGAAACAAAACCTACAAATTAAAAGTAGCACTTACTTAACTTAACCATAATATTACCATAACAAAATAAAATCTATTACACTAATAATACTCTACAACAATTAAATGATTCAATTTAATTTGCAAGACCATAGGAATACCTGTGTTGTGGGTAGCTAGCCTAAAGTAAGTAAGCATGTTCATTTTTAGACTCAGCAGTTTCTTGAACTCAAAGGTCATTGAACTCAACATTGTTACTACTTACTACAACTTCAAGAATATGTCAAGAGTTGTCACGATATTGTTTATGTAAGTACATTTTTTTTATTAATTTTGGCCAAAAATTGGTAGGCCCAATGTTTTCATGACAATCACGAGAAAATTTGTTTAAGGGTATGTCACTGGTAGATAGCAAAAAGGCGCTTACACCCTTTTGAAGCAAACTTCGTTCGCGTTCGTTTTTTTGTGTTTCTTGATAACCGAAAAATATTTTTCTTATCAGTCCGTTTCCATAGAATTGTGTAAGTTTTTTTTGCATTTCTTAACCTATATTTTCTGGTCCATTGCCAATTCTTTTTATATTCTAGTTTCTTGTAACTTTGATCTTATTAGTTTAGATCTGTTGGCGCACATGCTAATATGATGAAGTAAACTATGAACTTCAGCAAATAATGATGTACACCAGACGTATTCACATATTCACACATAACTGTCTTATGTTAAACTTGCCATTGCAGAAGCGCCCCCTAGTCATCTACGGCGATGAAACCTATCTAAGAACCTTCATTAATGTCCTTAGTCCCTCCGTAGACCAAAACGCTCTTGATGACTCTGCTGATGACGTAATCACTGCCGCTAATGCGGTGGCGATGTCATCCAATCACAACAGAGCAAACACTACCGAAACACGGTAGGCCTAGTGTGAGCATCGCGTTTACGTGGCAACCGCGTAAACGCGCGTTGGTTGAGTAACCGGCAAAATTAAAGTATACGTAAAAACTGCGGAGTCCGAGCAGTTTTTACGTATACTTTAATTTTGCCGGTTACTCAACCAACGCGCGTTTACGCGGTTGCCACGTAAACGCGATGCTCACACTAGGTCTACAGACCCCGCCGACGGGGTCGACGAGTCTCTTCAGTACTGTAGGTACCAACCGCCTACAACCTTACAAGCATGTTCCGTAACGTTTTTCTCCTATCCCTCCCAATCTGGCGATCTGGCTGATGAGATTGCTTACCTGGCTTTGAGCATCTCATCTATAGGCAGGTCTTCCGGAACTGTCTTGAGGTACGGCACGTTGCCCGCGAGCATGAATGACGTCACCATTCCACTGGGTCCATTGCCTGTAGATGAAAATGAAACGTATTAATATATCGATGACGATAACGTCAGATATCAGGATATCGGGATATATCAGTAACTACTCTAATAATAGAGTAGTTACTGATATATCCTTTATACATTCGCGGCTCAGCCTGCCTATTTTGTTCTGATTTATAAGCTATAATACTGTAAAGTTTCATTAAAATCAGGGCACAAATTAGTTATGACATTTAAAAAAAATTACAACTATATAAGCTCGTCTTTGCCAGCCCTATATTGATAGGACTGCACCGTAGATGGTATATGTACATCGTAAATGACTACAATTAGATGATTGACATTTTAATTGACAACACGGGCAAGCGTGGTATCATCCAGCCAGACAGATCTGTTAACTTTTGACTTGGGAAATTACAGCAACATCAACTTCAGCAGTTTTTTAATTATCAGCAATGTGAAGACCAATCTCGTAATTATTTTAGGATTACACTGATAGTTTACTTAATTGAGACTAAATTGTGAATTTACTGAAAATTTGTATTCTACTACCACAAACTTTAAAATTTTGACGTTTAAATCTACGTATAATAGGTAGTTTTTGACAGTGGCATATTTGGCGCTAAATTCATGGCGACTAGCATAGAGTGGGATAGTATTTTTTAACATTAGAATTTTCCGCTTTTCCGAAAAGAGACATCGTCCATTTTTATAAGGGTTCCGTACCCAAAGGGTAAAACGGATCCTATTACTAAGGCTCCACTGTCCGTCCGTCCGTTTTCCGCCTGTCACCAAGCTATCTCATGAACCGTGATAGTTAGACAGCTTAAATTTTCACAGATTATGTATTTCTGTTGCCGCTATAACAAATACAAAACAAATACTAAAAAACAGAATAAAATAAATATTTAAGGGGGCTCCCATACAACAAACGTGATTTTTTTGCCGTTTTTATAGATAATGGTACGGAACCCTTCGTGTGTGAGTCCGACTCGCACTTGGCCGGTTTTTTTTTTATTTCAACTTCTAGTGTTTTTTGAGCGATGTCTTATTTTGGTGGTATTTTAACCGGTGCAGCTTATATAAAGAGCATGGTAGTGATTTTAAATATAAATGTATTGCGTGTCTTTTCATCATTTACCAATCCACCTGCCAAGCGTGGTGATTATAGCAAATCCCTCCATTAAATTCTATGGGGAAAGCCTGAAATAATAATAAAAGCTTCCATGAGTGTGAATATCAGAAACTAGACCATAGATTTACAACACTGACTCAGAGCAAATATAACTACAGATCAAATAGTAAACAATGACAAGACATTGCGCAATCTACTGAAACTTTAAACGTAATCGCACTGAGCAAAACGCAAACGAAACCAATCCGAAGTTGATAACGTCGCCGCACGGGGGTAATCACGAATAGCTAGAAACTAGTAGATAGCGAGTCACTAGCCCGTAGCACAACAGAAGGCAAGCTCAGTACAACAAGCAGTAATAGGCGCATGCACACATAGACGCGTACCCACGACGATCTCGGTAGAACTCGGTCGAACGCCAGTCGCGAGTCGACCGACTTCTACATGGGTACGCGTGGATATGTGTGCATGCGCCTGTTATCGCTTAATGTACTGAGCTGGCATTCTGTACCTATATATTTTGTGTCCGTAGACAGAGTAACTAATAGACAACTAGATTTTCATCGCAGTCATATAAGAAAGAGAACAACTCTTATGCATGCGTCATGTAAAGAAATAGGACAAAATGATATGATTTTTTTGTCGCATGTCGCGTGCTGATTTTTTGAAGGTAAACATCTAAGCAGGTAAACACTACTGTGCTAAACATTTCTGTATACTGTGTGTATACACGGTAAATTAGTTGTAAATTGTGAATAACAAATTCAGATTATGTCAGTTAAATTTATAAATAACGATACATAAAATTGGAAAAAAATGGGGAAAAATTTTTAACAAAAAAAATTTAGTTATAATGATAAAATTAGTATATTTATTAAAAATAATTATTTTTTAATTAAATTAATTAATGAAAAGGAATTCGGCAAAATTTATATTCACTTGTTTAACAAAAACGACATTACACAATTTTTTTATTCGGCTCGCCTTTTATAGCCTATTAGTCAAAATCCTCAGCCCAAAAGTGCCAAAACTATCTAAGTTAATATGACAGAATGGCTTTGTAAAATCTATTTAAACTGATACATACCGTAAATCCGGCCAAGGTAAAGATTTTCATTCGTATTAAGATTGATAGCATCAAGAGGCCTTACCATGAGCTCTAATAGCGATTCAGTTCAAAAACTATTCAGCACAAAATGTCGGTTCGTCGTTGACATCCGTCATCATTGAATAACTTTAATCGCAAATGTTTATAGATCTTCTGCTACTGTGTCTTTAAATATAGCTGCGGACATCACAGAACCGATATTTTGTACTGAATAGTTTTTGAACTGAATCGCTATAAGAGCTCATTGTAAGGCCCCAGAACTAATTACTTTATGGCCCTTATCCGTGACGGCTAAAAATAACGCGAAAATGTTTAAAATCACTCACCGATTACAACAACTTCTTTGTAGATTACATCTTCAGATAGTGTGTGCTGGCATGTCTTCATATTGTCTTTCATGTTTTCAGATTATATCTTCAAAACTTTAGATTCACTATTCACTATATTATCTAACTTCTAAATAACTTTAAAAGCTAGCTGCAAAGCGTTTACAAATAAATGCAGTTCAATAAATTATATCACAATCGAGTTACAGCTTTTGTTCTGTATATAAATTGATTTCCAATTGATTTTTAAGTAATATATATCGTGTATATATTAATTTTATCCAGATCCTGTTGTATTTCGTCGAGTTCCAATTATATATCGACAATTTTCAGTTTTATTTAAAATTTCAGATAATCTTCGTCAAGTTATTTTTATCAATTTATATACGTAATTAAAAATGCCAGTTAATTACTATTACTGTGCAGTTTAAAGTCTTACGGACTTGTTTGGTTCCGGTATTTTTTCTTTCGGCGTCTAATGTTCTTGTAGTAATTTATGTGAGCCGTTTTTGTGTTGAACGGAGCCACGTTTTAAGAAATGTGCGCGCTATAACAAGTCTTCTTTATATATCTGGAACAAAGAGAATTGCATATTAAATAACAATACAATTAGATACGTCATATAAGAAATTGGAATTCTAAGAAAACCATGGTGACGTCAGTCTTAACTAATGTATCCCTCCCTATTATGGCCCCTATTGTGATCCAAAAATCCAAACATCCAAAATATTTTTTTTATCCAATCGCCTTTGCTTAAAAGTTGAAAATCGCATGTCATACTTGACGATGAAACTGAATTGCACTTCAGACTGTATTCATTTTGAGTGTTTTTTAACCGACTTCCCAAAAAAGGAGGTTCTCAATTCGATTGTATTTTTTTTTTTAAATGTTTGTTACCGCATATCTCCGGCGTTTATGAACCGATTTGGAAAATTCTTTTTATATTTGAATAGATATACTTCCAGATTGATCCCATTTTTTTCAGAATCCAGTTCTGATGATGGAATCCATGAGGAATTGAGGGAACTCCTAAAATATTGTAGGCATACATATGGCGATTTTACTATTTTCAGCAACAAACCAAGCATTTGCATTCAAAAAGTATAATAATCCTTTCACCACTATGGTTCTTTCATCATTTTTTTTTCATCCAAATATTTTGTCGAATAAAATGGCGGAAGTCGGTTTTTTAAATGAAAAGTTATTTGAACTATGCTAAATATACAAATCAAAGATAAAAAATATGCGGTTAGAACTTTAAAATACAAGTCTACCTATTTAACTTGTAAAAAAAATGTGGTGTTGCCGTTCAAAATTAACTATAACTATAGCATTTGAATGCCATAGCTTTTTTAGGCTGGTCATTTATCAAAATTCTGTTCGGTTACAACTATTATTAGTATACCGACACTATTTTTTGCATCTCATTATTTAATCTCGTAAAATACTACTATTGAGATCAGTCCTCGCCTTAAATATAATACATACAGCACTACTACGAAAATAAGAGGCCTCGGATATTAACGTTCGCATCTGTCTGTCACTTTTTCACTCATTTGCAATCATATATCTGTTTCGAAGAGACGAAAATTGCAGAGGCCTCTTATTTTCGTAGTAGTACCATATCTCTAGGAATCTTTAAGTCCAAACTGTACCAATACTTTTTGTCATTGCATAATGTTAAACAAAATTGAGCGCTTATGTTATTTATTTTTAAGTATGTATATGTTTATGGTAGGTTATAATAATATATACCGGGCGTAAAAAGACTACTCCCGAAAATTGAAACAGTGCATTCAGACCATGATTCTGAAAATATTTAAGCTGAAAAAACATGAAAAAAAAATGCTCACTTTTGGTCCGCTTTTTTCGTGTTTTCTTTACTAATATCCATAACATATCGTTAAAGAAACACAAAAACCTATTTTCCATTTTTAAAAACACGTTAATAAATAAAAACGTCAAAAAAAGCAATGAAAAACACACGAGAAATATTGGCCGTACGGGTCGATCAGCTGACCGGGAGCGTTGAACTCGCGCGGCCGGAATAAATGCGTACATTGCTGGCTGACAAATACGATCCGAAACGAAAAAATAGGTTTTCTCCGGTATGAATCACTCCTTAGGGGAAAGCTATTTTATATAGCTATGATATAGGTAGCTTTACCGGTACCTTCAGTATTCGGGAGCTGTCTTTTTACACCCCGTATAATGTGTAAGGTATATATTATGTAGTTAATTTAAGTAAGTAGGTAATTAATTATGTTAACTTTATAATCTCGATATATATTATTTCCTTATAGCACTACCACCCACTCTACATTACACAAAGGTTAGCTGGAAGAAAATGCTGATTAGCATTAAGTTCGCCTATGTACTTGTTTTTTGTTTTGTCTTGTCCAATAAAGTATCTTCTATCTATATCTTTTTATACATAATTATGATAGAACAGTATGTGTTATGTTATGTTTTAAAAGTGAAATGAATAATGATGATGGTTGGATGACGTTTGTCGCGATTTCACAACAAAATGGCTGGGACAATTTTGATGAAATTCGGTACACAGATAGATTATAAGTTGGATTAAAACATTGGATACTTTTTATAACGAAATTCAGTTCCCTTAGGAGAAAAGAACGTGTGAAACCGCGGGCGACTGCTAGTATTGTATACATGATAGGTACAGTAAAATATTGTTTATGAAAGTACCTAGGAAAACAAATCTCGGAAAATTCGGAAAAACGCGATTTCCCAGAGATAAGACTTAGCTACATCGATTATCGATTTTTCGCCCCCAAAAACCCCCACAAATCAAACATTGAAATCTTTTGAGCCGTTTTCGAGATATCAAAAAATAATACTAATATTGCTCGTTTAATAGTATTGGATTGATATATTATAAATACATCGAGAGAGTGGGCTAAGTCACGGGAAAAACTAGACTAGACTATATAATATTTGCAAAAAATACAGCAAGTAAATTATCATGATCATTAATCAAAATCAAGGTTACCTTTGTAGTCGGAGTGTTTATCTTTTTGCAAACTAAATTATACATTTTATTGCGCTGTCAATTTATTCTACGTTTGTATCTATAGATAATTTAGACTTTTATCATAAGCTAGATGAACGCCCGCGACTTCCGCCCGTGTGGAGTTTTTTCCACATAAGCCCGCTGCAACTCTTGTGAATTTCGGAAATTGAATGTCAAAGGGGTTGTAACATTTTAGTATGGAGCTTGGCATAGTAGTGGTCGTAATTTTTACTTCGTTTTTTTGCGCGGCCTCCTGTCAAATCTAGTTTAATGGATAGCAGCCCACAAAACAAACAACAAATGATATGTAACAAAACCTCGTAAGGTGTCAGGTTTGCCAGTTAAGTAAGTACATGATGTTAAAATTTTTTTTTGCTCATATTCATCATTGACATAGGTTTGAAAAGAGGCCGCGCAAATAAAAAAAAAAATGCCCAAAATGTTACAACCCCTATCTCGATTCAGAGATTCCAGCCCGGGTTGAATTTAGTTCATGAATCCGCAACTGCATAATATTATTGAAATCACAAGGATCATTTTGAATCGTCTTATAAACTAAAATTATTCCTGTTCCTCCTGTACTCATGTATATTGAAATAAGTCGTAAAAAATAAATAAATAGATAATTCAATAATATCTTTATCTAGTCTATTCACACCTTTCCTACAACACTGCGTTATTTATCTTATCTTATCAATATATTGGTATTTGTTTTTGAAAATAAGATAATGTCATGACATCATTTTTGCGTCACCCGATACATTTTTTGTATAGGTAGTCATGTTACTTATACAATTTTATTGAGCATAGTAAGATCCCAGTATTATTTAAATTAATTAATCGATTCTGATTTTGGGGGAGCAAATCAGAAAATGATTATAAAACTTTTGTCAAGTGCATTTTGTGAGTGCTTCTTAACTGAACCCAATGAAGGTCAACCCATTTAGGTATTTATATCGACTCATAGTACAGGCAAATTAGCAAAAAGTGTGGACCTAAGTCGTGTAGTCGTGAATTCTTATGGACACGTTAGATGACACGAAAATAAGCTTATCCTAAGTTTGCACAGTTTCTGGCGCATACGGAACCCTTTTAAATATTAGGTACAAACTTAAAAAGGCCGTAAATTTTAAAATAGAAAGAAATTACTTGATGTAAGTTAAATTACGTATAGAGAGACTGTCTTAGTGCATTATGATTTTAATAAAAACCACGTGCATGTAGGGAACACAGTGTTGAACAAATGCATCTTCCGTAAATTAATACCAGTATAACTTCCGGCGGATGTAGTACTAATTAAATGAATAAGTTTAAGTCAATTTCCAGAACTACATTAATTTTCCCCGAAGTAGAGCGACAATAAAATATGGAAAAGTGCCTTCCGTGAGACGCACCAAGGTGCAAACCTGGTAATGTATTTCGAACATTTTACTGATAAGTCTATCAATTTGCACAGACTAAATTAATTTTCCCGGAGCCGCAATACCCACAAAAAGTTTTTTTTGTAAATGTTTTTTTTTTGTATGTTCCGTATGTCGGATTTAAAATATACTTGGTGCAAATGTAGATCATAACGGTTCAAAGTCTATGCCAAATTGCACCGACTACTTCTATTTCCCCCATTAAGTTACGGATATTTTTATGGTTTTCACCCTATTTCACCCTGTTCCGGAGGGTGAAATTACTGATGCTTATTATTAGAGGTGATTTTTAAGCCATACAAAACAATTAGAAAAGTTTTCATGACTACATCTAATTAGTTCCACACTTTAGCAAAAAATCACCTAATTTGACTGTACTATCAACCCATTTTTATTAAATTTATATTCTTAACTCAACCCAGTCCTAAAACATGTATCACAGTGAATATGCAATGGTATTAAAACTATAATAGTCTTCATCATCAGCTTGTAGATGTCCACTGTTACTAACCAAAAAAGAGAAAGAGATAAAAATTGAGAATAGAAAGGGCAATTTTAAAAAGCATAGTTTTAAGAGATTTTAAAGAAAATATACGAAAATTTAACACTCCCTTTATCTCAGAAACAATTAAGAATAACATTTTGAAAAAATACGGCTTATAGTAGGGAGAATATACGGACATTAGGACCTCTCACAGTTACAGAAAACACAACGAAAATTCAAGTCT
This sequence comes from Epirrita christyi, assembly GCA_951392215.1. Lineage (NCBI taxonomy): Eukaryota > Metazoa > Arthropoda > Insecta > Lepidoptera > Geometridae > Epirrita > Epirrita christyi. The sequence goes on along the minus strand of OX595858.1, from coordinate 1,098,115 downwards.
TTAAGGAAAATATTCGTATAGAGAAAATGCCTATGAAATGTTTGACTCGTACTTGGGTTTTTTGTCCTATGATAAATCTCTTATCGTAATCCAACTACGCACAAAAATTTAAAAACTACTCATACGGAAGTGTTTCCACGTGGAACGGTTAGGTTTATTCGCCCCAGTACTAACATAACATAACTCCCAACAGTCACATACGTAGTCTTGATCCCACACTAGGATTCCCTGTCGTGGGTATCAGGAACTACGAGTACCATGGTAACATAACAAATATTTGCAGATCATACAAACATCGAACCCGCAACCGTAAAAACCAAACTGCGATCCGCCCGCTGCTAGTGATTATAACAAATCCCCCCATTATAAAAAAATAAGGTAAAAAGTAAGAAAAACTATTTATAAGTATACAAAATGACTGGGTGTGTGTGTGTGGTTTTTGTTCAGTCATTTAAAACAACAAACAGTAGGAACTAAAATAATAAAGTCAATTTAAAAAACAAAAACAAATATCGCCTTCTTTCAAAAAAAGCTGAATCAATTTCGATAAAATTTATATGGGACTACCTCTAAAGTACTTTTTTTTTATCTACCGAGCAAAAAAAAAAGAATCACCAAAATCAATACGTCATTGGCGGAGTGACCACGTAACAAACACATAAGAAAAAAACATAGAGTCGAATTGAGAACCTCATCCTTTTTAACAGACTTCCCAAAAAAGGAGGAGGCTCTCAATTCGGTTGTATTTTTTTTTAATGTTTGTTACCGCTTATCTCCGGTGTTTATGAAGATAAAGATAAAGATAAAGATAATTTATTTGTTTTGAATATGGTAATTTTACATAGATGGTCATAATTCACACGTCCAACATACTCAGTCATACATATGACATACAAATAATTTAGTTCCCATAAGTAGGTACTTGGTAGATACATCCATTACCATGTCATTATAAATAGTACCTAATAATTAACAATTTAAAGAATTTTTGGGATGCGCATTGAAATCAAAATTAAGAAATATATGTCAAAGAGATAAAAATAAAAACAATTCAATTTTACAACACAATACACACAGAACAATATAATTTTACATGTCAAGAAATTCTTCAATTGAAAAGAAACAATTTCAATTTTTTTTTTTTTTTTATGAACCGATTTCGGAAATTCTTTTTTATTTGAATAGATATACTTCCAGATTGGACCCATTTTTTTCAGAATCCAGTTCTGATGATGAGATCCATGAGGAATTGAGGGAACTCCTCAAATATTGTAGGCATACATATGGCGATTTTGATATTTTCAGCAACAAACCAAGCATTTGCATCCAAAAAGTATAATAATCCTTTCACCACTATGGTTCTTTCATAATTTTTTTTTCATCCAAATATTTTGCCGAGTACAATGGCGGAAGTCGGTTTTTTAAATGAAAAGTTATTTAGTTAGATTTTACTACTTTTTGTTACATGTTCACTTGAAACTGGTAGCGTCGCCTAATTAACGTTATTGGTAACGATATAAAATACCGTTACAAGTAACTATTATACTTTTTAACGCTATTTAAAAATTAGCGGTAATACGTAGCTAATGTTACATTAACGAAATGTTTTGGTACTTTTAACGTTAAATTTTAAGTAACGGTATCTGGGGTGCAATTTCGAATGTCATCGAGTGTGACTAAACCTCGGTACAATTGCCGGTAATCCCCGATTTCCAAATTTCTATATATTGAAACTCATTGTTGACTAAAATTCTTATACCTATGATATCAATAAAAGTGTCTCCTCCAGTACATCTCCTGAAAAACGGTGATTTGCGGCCTTTTTGATGACATTTAGTCACCAAAATCGCACCCCTGTGGTCAAATGTCAAAACTTATTAATTTGTAAGGTACTAAAAACTGGATTTAGTAAATCTGTGTTTCCCTCTTTTAACTTAGTACCTATTTCACATAGATTTTCCTTGTACAAGAGGAAAACTCTAGTTAAAGTTAAGTTTTCCTCAAATAAATCTAAGAACGTAAGCTTTTATTGTTTTTTTATGAGTGATGAAGTGATGCTACGGAGTATTGTCTATACTTCAAACATAGAAGGAAAAGGCAAAACATTGTGCAGAAGCCGGCATATCCTAGGGTGCAATTTTTGATTGTCATTGAGTCACATTTCGATATAATCACATTACAGTGTTGTATTTTATGTCAGGAGAATACCATTTCTGACATATAAGACATCGACACAAGATCGAAACATGATCCGAACTCTATTTTAACAATTTTTTAGTTAGAGCATTGGGCCTCAGGACTATGTATGTGACTGTTGGGTGTTATGTGTGTATGTATGTATTTTCCATTAAAAGTAGTCCTAAATTCATTTAAGTACGTTACTATTAGTGTAATAGTTGCCCCTAATCACCTGTCTGCGAACGTCACCAACTGGCATCCTGCCAGGATCATTCTCCAGACTGGTTAGGTATTCGGAACACTGTTATCAAACGCGGTAACAAGGTCAGTTACTCAAAACAAAATTCATTATATCATGATTATTAAGGTTCCGTATATCCGATGAAAAACGGAACCCTTCTAGGATCACTCTCGTGTTTGTCTGTCTCTGCCACAGCCTATTTAGCTTCGAGTCTATAGGTGAACAAAAAAAATGTTGTCATATGCCGCACGTGACGTATCAAATGCAAGGGTTCCTTAGGAGATATATACATTTTGTTCTTCCAAACTGTTTTCGTTACAGTTACGTAGTACGTTTTCGTTACGGCTGCCTCCAAACCAATTGAAACATAAAATAAAAATATTTTTTGAGTGTAATCCGTTTTACCATATTGATGAGTACATGAGTTGTTCATTTTCTGAATTGTATGACGTGTAAGTGTATTTGACAGCTGGTGAACCCACCCATTTAAAATTTAAAATTTAGTTTTTATGTTATGCTGTCGTAATGGACAAAACAATACAAAACATAATCCACACTAATGTGTGGATTATGTTTTGTATTGTTTTGTGTTAGGCTATTAGAATTATAAGTAATTATTATGTACCAACTTGACATACCAATGTTATGCAATGTAACGGAATGGTGAAATAAATAAATATCTAAATATCTGTTACGTTACAGTTTCTTATAATTTTAAATTGCATAGTTTCACCAGCAGCCTTTAAGCTTCCACTGCTGGACTATCAATCACCACTCTTGGCAGGCGGATTGGTGATCGCAGTGTTTGCGTTGGGTACTCAGATGGATGCTGCTGCCCATCCCCCTGGTATAAAGCATGGTTTAAAAGACGTTCAAAAAACATTCAAAAAATCGAGCATAAAGCTTACGAGCTAAATACGAGCATTTATTCACATTTCAGCATAGTATTTGCTTGGATTTAGACAGATAGATAGCTAATAACTTTATTGTAGGTACACCATAAACAAAAAACAACAAAAAAATAAGGATACAAAGTTTCAAATCAGAGGTACAATGGGCGGTCTTATCGCTTAAGAGCGATCTCTTCCGGACAACCTTTGGATGGACAGAAACTACCAAATTTTGGGATTTGTGTTTCGTTTACTTGTTCACACACAAGCAAGGAATACTAAATAATAAATAAAACCTCCATAATCAAACTGGAATTTGTCTGTTTTTGACTTCACTACTATCATCGATCAATAATTGGTTTTCATCCAAAATTATCTCTGACATCCTGTGATAAATATTTTTCGAGTTCTAGAGGGACTGTAACTTGATTTCAAAACCCTACACTATGCGCAGTTTTAAAACAATTTAAAAATTTTGTCACTAAAAATCAGACCAAAATGCAGTATATATAGTGAGTAAATGCCCCGCCCAAAGTAAAGAATTGAGGCAGCTTCGAATAGCGCTCGAGTCATCAAAATTTTGATTCATCGAATATAATTGAACTAAATACATAATTATGCATAGAAGTAATGTTAAATTCTGATTTATGACGTCAGGGCTGCGTTTAGGCGACCTAACCAGGATCAAATTGTATCTGAAAAAAACACTATGTGTGGCGTAAAATAAAACGGACTAAGTTGCCGTTTAAGGACCTAAGTTTTCGCCAGTTATGATAAATTTTAGCGATCTTTTGAGGTTACTAAATTTTCGCCTGCTGTCAGTTTCATAGATCCATTAGCAATTTGTTGTAATATTATAATAATCTCAGTTACATACAATTAAAGAGGTATATGAAGAGATTATGCAAATATAAAAAAGTAATACAAATAGAAAAGTTTTGACATGAGCAGTGTACTCCATTAGGTTAAATTTTATCCTGGCTTAGTCGCCTAAACGCATGTGTGCATTAATTTTGGTAAATTAATAAAAGCTGTTAAAATAATGTAGGTTATGTTATGTTCGTTTAGTATTATATTATACTCATAATAATTCGCATTATTGATATAAATAAATTTATGAAAATTTAAGCTTTTTTAAACTAGTAAGTTAATGTGTACTTAATTTTTTTTCAAAATATTTAATGATAGAATTTTTTTAAAAAATTAATTAAATCATTCTGAAATTCGTTAAAAAACTTAATAAGTTATTTTTATAAATAAATTAAATTTAATCGTTGAAATCTATCTATAATCTATGGTCTCAGTGGACTTCTACAGGTTGATGATGATGACGATATACATTTATACTAAGAAAGAATTTTACGAAATTGCACCCTTATGGGGACAAAAAGGGGTGTTTAAAGTTTGTACCAAAAAAAGAAAAAAGGTGCAAATTTTATCTTACTACAACGCGTAACCAAGTTGAGGCCCAAATTCTATATGCTACATATAGAATTTGGGCCTCAACTTGTAGGTGGTAGGCCACAAAGACAACATCCCACATTTTACATTGAAATTCGATTTGAAAGCCGATGTCATTTTCATAAGTCTGGTGTCTGTCAAACGTTTCTAGTTGTTCGGATTCAGATAACAAAAAAAGATTAAAATCGAAATTGAAGCGTGAATAGTTTTTATTGTATTGTGGGACACGCGGAAACTATTTGCAGACGAAGTCGCGGGCTATAAGTAATTTATAAAATAATTAATTGTTTCCGCATGTGACCTTCCACCCGTTCAAGTTTTCCTTACATTTATTATTTTAATAGCTATATATCAACCAAATGAGCTAATTAAAAAAAAAATAGATAGTTACTGCATCAAAATATGCGAAAAATATTTAAATGTGATGCTGAATTTATATAATAAATTATTCAAACGTTTTTAAATTAATAGATAATTTAAACAGCCGCTTAACATTAACTAACGGAATATACCCACCAAGAAATATAGTTCAAGTTTGAATCCAAAAGATAAAAATAATAATTATAAAAATAAGATATATACCTGTCAAGTAAACCACTCCTCAAGAACAAACACCACGATCACAAAACTAACAAAATAAAAAAAAAACGCAATATAACTTCGGAAATTAAAACGCGAGAGGCAACGAAAACACGTACGTTCTCCACCACGTCCTCAGACCGACTGAAAATAATACAGGCGGCGCTGACATTGACTTCCGATTCTTAATTTAAATTACGTAGAGCTATGTGTGGATTGGATAGATACGGCACTGCACGACCGACATGTCTAAACACATCATGTTTATATTGTTGGTGTGGTATACGCTATTGTTATAGATAGTAGCTAAGCTGCTTGCTATTGACTATTGTGTTTTATTGTAAACAGGCAAACCAAACTACACATAGCCAGTCTTTTGTTATGATAAACGAGGTGAAAGATATCATGATCAGATTGACCAATTCAGAGTTTTAAGGATATTTTAGGTATCTAACTTTAAGGTTTTCGCTAGGGGCGTTGCAAATAAATGTATGGAAGGAAACGAAACTTCATATAGTTTCGAAAACTATCAAAACTGGGCTGCAAGTACGTAGGACTCGATTCGATAAATTTGTCATTAAAATTTAATAAAACGGGACTATGTAGAGGTCCCGTTTTGTCGAATTTTAATGTCAAATTTATCGAATCGAGCCTTACGTATACATGCACTGCTTGGTACTAAGCCCCCAATTTAGATTGGGTATATGCTAGATCGCACTATGGATGCGTTTTCAAAGGTTATCTCAATTGTGCCTCAAACTCAATAATCATCAAAGCACCAACCTTATCACAGTTGTTGCAAAAAAGTTGATCTCGCGAGATCTACTATTCGCAGAACTACTAGTATTTAAGGTGGAACGTTTCGCAAGTGGCGTGAAATTCATTTTATTCTGTTTTTTGCACATTATTGCTTATCAACACTTCTTGAGATAGCGATCACTGGTTTTGTGGGAATCAGGAGACCTAACACACATGTTTTACTAACCAAAATAACACCATATAAACCATTCATTGACAATCGTAGCTAAACTAATGATATTTATGAGACGCTATCAATTAAAACATGTGTGTTAGGTCTCCTGATTCCCGCAAAAGCGTTCGCTACCTCAAGAAGTGTTGATGAGCTGTAATCAGCAAAAAACACGACAAAATTTGAATTTCACGCCACTTGCGAAATGCATACACACTTCTCATCAAAAAAATCGAAACACTACCAAGATTTTCTTTCTGGCGACAAATAACCAAAACAAGACTATTATTTCTATAAGAAAATCCATCATTATATTTGCTGGCAGGTCGTAACCTTGAACTACCTACTCTGTTATTTGACAATTTATTTTTTTCCGTTTATTTCAATATTTTTCTAATAATCCATTGAACACATAAACTTTAGAAGTGTTTCGATTTTTTTGACGAGAAGTTTATTTGATTTCAATAAGGTACAAATCTGAGGCTCAATTCTCTAAATTATTTTATAACTACACTGAAAGTTAACCGAATCGAGATTGAATTGTGAATTGACAGAAAGTTGGTATTCTGCTCCCTCATAAATAACAATTTAGTCTACTTTCAATTTACGCTGACACCATTAGAGTAGGATGGTTCTATATATTATTGGAAAGAGTAAAGAGAGTCTCCATCTACTTAAGCTAAAATTATCGAAAAAACTTTGAATCGTTCAAGTTTCAGACACATTTCGATATAATCACATTACAGTGTTGTATTTATTATGCTAAGAGAATACCATTTCTGACATTTAAGACATCGACACAAGATCGAAACATGATCCGAACTCTATTTTAACTATTTTTTAGATAGAGAATTGAGCCTCTGATCGATAACTTGATACCATGATTCAGACCTACTCAGTTTTTGTGCTGCAAAAAGCAATTAACATTAATAGGTACGTACAATAAGTTGGTCGTTTCAATCGAACCTGACAAAGTCATGTACTACGCAGTGGAATGAATGTAATTATAAGTCAATCATACAATAGCCATTATGTATTTTGTCGGAACTATTGATTGCTTTCAGGAACAATTATAATGGATGGAACTTTGATTATATAAATAATCAAAGGCTATATGCTGTCTCACACAGAATATATCTCCCTCATCATCATCAGCTGTAGACAACCTCTGAGGCGCGGCTGAGATGCAAGATGTTGCGGGTTCGATTCCCGCTGCGGGACCAATGTTTGTATGATCTGCAAGTATTTGTTCCGAGTCTGGGTGTTATGGTACCATGGTACTTGTAGTTCCTATTACCCACGACACAGGGAATCCTAGTGTGGGATCATGTGACCGCCGCAACCCTGAGATCTCAGGACTAATCCAGAGATATGGAGTCACGTGAAGCAATTGACAAAAGCTGTTTTTTTTATTTTTTTATTTGCCAAAACTCAGAATTCGTTTATTTAAGCTACAAAAGTCCGTGATTATAAAGTTCCAGCAGTGCAAGTAAAAGTCCCGTTTTGTCGAATTTTAATGTCAAAAATATCGAATCGAGTCCTACGTACTTGCAGCGCAGGTCACCTAACTCAGTATATGATACGAAGTTTCAAGAGAGTGCTCCTATAATACGGATTTACGGAACCCTAAAAATGTATAATAATAGTAATACGTGTTATAATAATACAGCATTATCTCGAGATAAAACAGGTATTATATTACAAAGTTTACAAATCACTTCCTATGTTTTACGATAACATTGTTATTAACAAGCGCCGGCGGTGGTTTATTTAATAAATATTCATATTATGGACAGTAAAATAACATGTGAAAGTGAAAACAGGAATTATGACACAAGTCATGGCATAGGTCAGTCATCAGTCCTTTCTCAATGTTTGTAAGTCTACATAACATAACACCCAGCAGACATAGTCCAGGGGTGCGATTTTTTTATGTCACCTAGTGAGTAAAGTCCAAAGCACACCAGATGCGTATGCAGGACGTAACGTAGATACGCGCGTCTCCACTTTGTATGTGCCATGTCCATAGACATACACTAAGGACACGGCGGACGCTCGCTAGGTAACCGCCAAATAAACCGGTGTCAAAAATCAGTTGACTGACACCACGATAATCAGTCGGTGACGTACACCGCGCGTGATCGTTTCGGCCACAAAATGCCGTATTAAGTGGTGAAAGGCTGCAGAAACAACTTTGCAAAATGTAGCTTAAAAAAATATGGCATTTCTTATCATCGGTATGGCAAAATTTTGTATGTTGAACTTTCCCTAATTACAGAAAACAATTTTATTTCCTTGGTAAATCGCTCTCCAATTCAATAAAGAGACGCCACACAAGCAAAACGCTATAACTTTGTAAGGATGTTAATTGATACGCGTGCGAGTTTCTTGGTTGTAAATAACCGGACTCCCAATAAGCAAGAAGGTTATGGCGTTCGGGTTTTTGTGTTCATTTCAACGTAGTTATAATGTAATCCGAGAGATGGCGCTGATTTTGCTATAAGGAGACATTGCTTTATTGTTTTGTCTGTCAAGCGTATCTTTACTATAAATCTATGGCCATGTCTCATACAGTTCCATACATTACAACGTCATGGTACATCGACGTGCACATCTACGTGTACGCAGCCGGTGTGCTGTGGCCTTAAAAGCAAACTAGCACCCTTTGCTAGGTGACCTCTACTTAAACTAAGACTTCGGTCTCTGCCAACACTAGCCAAAAGATCATAAATACGCTCGCGCGTTTCCTATAAGTATCTTTAATTTATACAAATACATATGTAAATAAACACAACACACGCCAGGGGCAGAGGGCAGAAGACCTCGAAGTTCTTATTCTCTTGGGTCATCAGAAAACTTATCTATCAAAATGCCTATGTACATCAGCAGCTCTTTTAATGGTAAATCTTTCACAGTCTAAGCTGTGCGTCTGTGGAACACTTTGCCGGTGGAAATCAGGCAGGCATCTTCATTGCACACATTCAAGCTTAAACTGAAGAATCATTATCTGTCTGACCTACCCTCGTTTTGATAGGATTGTGGGAATATCCTGTGAATGTATAAGTAGAATATTTATTTTATTTTTTTTCTTTTATCAGGGCGTATTATAGTATTTACCGTTTAGTATTTAACTTATTACTATTTATTAGTTTATTTTATAAAAGTAGGTATATTATGTATTCGAATTTAATGTAAAAACTGTATTTTATCATTCTATCATTATTGTTATTATTTTTACTCTGTGCACCGCTGTTTTCGTTACTGCTCCGCTCGTTACTGTCCATCCAAAAATCGCTCTCAGCGATAAGGCCGCCCATTGTACTGCTAATTTTATTAAATCCTGTTATGTATTTCTGGTGTACAATAAAGTGTCAATCTATCTATTTACCTATCTATCAAAGGGCCTCTTTTCACAGTGGGTTGCACAGTCGCAGAAATATAGACGTGACAAGTGGTGAGCGCATCGCCGCCATCGCTTTCTACGACCAACTCGGCTAACGCTTTCTTCTAGTAATAACACACTCATAAATAAGCCAGCAGCCAGCGATTTAAATCTTTGGCAGCCAGGACAAATCAATTATGCCAACGAAAATTGCCTAACAAGTCCTTTAATTTTAAAAGCCTTTATTTAATTTGCAATGTATGTTTGTCCGGGTGGAATATTGCAAATGAATTTTAAATCAGTAACCTTTAACCGATTGAGCTGATTTTTTTTCATACCTGTCAAGTTCAGATGACAATACAATATTATGGTGACGGCGAGCTGATCTGATGATGGAGACGGAAGGTGGACAACGGAACTCCTCGATGATTAATAGTAGCCTGGCAGTATTTGGGCTCATGTTGATCAGCTCACGGTTCCGATAACTAATTTAATAAAAGCTTGTTATGAAAAATACATTTTTCAAAAAACTTATTTATAATTAAGATAGAATAGAATATTCTTTATTGCACAAAAAACAAATCATGTACATAGGCGAACTTAATGCTAGGAAGCATTCTCTACCAGCTAACCTTTGTGTAATGCGGATAAATTTATGTAGGTGGTGCATAATACGTTGAAAAGAATTAGATAGTACTTCAAGTACTTAGGTATAGTTTCACAAGATCAACGCAGTAGGTATTCTATTATAATTAATTTTTGGAAAAAACAAACCGACTTCAAGCCTGTGCCTATAATGTGGGTAATTCATATTTGAATAAACGCTATCAACGCCGTCTATCGACGTCTAGCAGTATCATCTAGCGCTGACAGAACCGAGAATGGCACAGTAATATATTAGGTTTTTTCTATGGGAACCACAAAAAACCAAATTTTTCAAAAAGTGCTGAATCAATTTTGATAAAATTTATATGGGACCACCTCTGAAGAATAACCTGCCAAACAAAAAAAAGAATCATCAAAATCAATGCAAAATTGACGGAGCAATCGCGTAACATAAATACACTAGTGGTTCGCCCCGAACTGAGACCTCGCGATAACACCTTTATCAGCCCGACTACTTAACTAAGTAATTTCCATATTTTCAAAATTTTCACCTCGAGGTCTACCAATACAGTACAGGATCTACCAGTAACTACTCTAATTTCCTACACATCATCGAAATAACCTTTGAATAGGGCTAAGCAACGGGGCATAATACTACATACCTGTTAGTACCTATATCAAGTACCTGACGAATTAATTGATAACGTCCTTTTGACGAAAACCATAGAACTACAACGTCATTCAAATTCCTAGAAATGGGAGGTCAACAATGGATGTTATATTGGTTTCTTTTTCATGGAGTAAAAGTTTCTAAATTCTTCAATTTCAGACTTTTCCCTGTAGTTGTGACACAAAAGCCACAAGCATACCAAATTTCAGCATTGTGGGATTGCTGGAAGTACCCTAGAATTTTGGATTTTTACGTTTTTTATTTTCCCTAATATCTCGAAAACTACTAAGGCTAAATACTTATTAAAAACAGTTTTGAAATGTCTCATCAAAGCGCTTTCATTAGACACCCCACTTGATCTGACTGTCTCACTTTTATTTTTTTTACCCCCTCTTGGACCCCAATATCTCAGCAAGCCCCTGACCGATATAGCTCATAACCTTACCTACAAATTGTACCAATACTATCTACTCCCATACCAAATTTCATGAAGATCGGATTAATGGTTTGGAAGTTTTCATCGTACAAACATACATACATACATACATACACACATACATACAAACGCCGATTCTTCCAACTTGACTCAGAGAACTCGCTTCGCTCGTTCAAAAAAAAAAAAAACTTACGGGTCGAATTGAGAACCTCCTCCTTTTTTTGAAGTCGGTTAAAAAGTAATTGTTATATATCAATGCGTTTTACCAGTTACGCCGCTAACACGTTTTGTTTAGTTAACCCCAGTGGGCTATCAGCTATCCACCAATTAACTATGGTATGCTACGTAAACATTGATATGGAATGATAATGGTGTTCAATTATTATGGTTTTTAATTGATAAGCGATTTTGAACTTTGTTTCTTTGTATTCAAAGATTTGAGGCACATTATTAAAAACGTGGTGTACACCTACGACTCGATATAAACCTCTCTGCTGTCTTATTAGATTGACAATTAAAATGTCCATGTAAGGAGACTTGCAAGGTGTACTGGATCCTTTCACCACAATGGTTCCCAGTGGTTATTTCCTTACATTAAAATTCACGACTGGAGTGAAGTTATGTAACCACGAGCCTGCAAGTTCAATCGTTAACTGAGCGGTATTTTAATAGCATTTTGAGCGGTAATAACTTTTCATTTAAAAAACCGACTTCCGCCATTGTATTCCACTAAATATTTGGATGAAAAAAAATGATGAAAGAACCATAGTGGTGAAAGGATTATGATACTTTTTGAATGCAAATGCTTGATTTGTTGCTGAAAATATCAAAATCGCCATATGTATGCCGACAATATTTGAGGAGTTCCCTCAATTCCTCATGGATCCCATCATCAGAACTGGATTTTGAAATTGGTCCATTTTGAAAAATGGGACCAATCTGGAAGTATATCTATTCAAATAAAAAAAGAATTTTCCAAATCGGTTCATAAACACCGGAGATATGCGGTAACAAACATAAGAAAAAAAACAATCGAATTGAGAACCTCCTCCTTTTTTGGGAAGTCGGTTAAAAATAGTGATACAGATAGTATAGTCAGATAGTCTGCAGCCCAAAATCCCCTTCTATAGATCCGCCCCTGCACCTGAGTACTTAACACCTAACTGCGATCACCAATCCACCTACCAAGCGTGGTGATTATGGCAAATCCCCCCCATTCCAGCAATGGAAGTCTACCGGTTGATGAAGAAGAAGAGCTATAACGCAGCAAAGAATGCTCTTTAGCTCAGTATACAGGGCGTCCCACGGATATGCCACATGGAGGGAAAGTACCTTGAATATTGTAGATGGAACATTTTACTGAAAGAAGACATTATTTAAATTTAAAAAACAATGTTTACTGCATTCATAGATATTAAAATACTTACATGGTTGAACCGGGACTTGAACCCGTTACACGAGAAAAATAATTACTCTGTAGCTTTATCATACCAATCGAAAGGTTTCATCATAAGGATTATTTTTTGCTACATAACATAGTGTCAGAAATAAAAGGAAGAACATGACTTTTTAACATTTTTTATACAAAATTAATAAATTTATCAAATGCTTAAAATGAGTCCCTTCCTGTTGAATACAAAGTCACACTCTTTTTATTTAGAATAATACGTCTAACTTCTGCTTGTTGCTCGTGGACACTTTCATACTGGTTCTTCTCAAGTGGGTACATTTATTAGTAATAGGTAGGTACTTATGATAATGTCAGTTGTACGTCCTTACGGCAATGTCAGCTTTTCATTTTTCTGAACTAAATTTCACATCAAATGTTAAAATTCTTGGTCTTCCTTTTATTTCTGACACTATGTTATTTAGCAAAAAATAATCCTTATGATAAAGCTTTTCGATCGGTATGATAAAGCTACAGGGTGATTATTTTTCTCGTGTAACGGGTTCGATTCCCGGTTCAACCATGTAATTATTTAAATATCTGACGAGTCGTGTGCGTTATGGCGATCACTAGGATGGTAGTCATCGTCTTTTAGGTACAGCGTGCAAGAAAACCGACAGGTTGGATCTGCCAGTCTGGTGCGGACGAAACTCCAGAAAAGAATTGACCGCCCTCTCAGCGCCACCACGTGTCCGCCACCAGTATGACTATTCAAACCTGTCCAGGAGTGCCAACCTAAATAAATCAATTCTTATTGGTCGGCCATCTTGTTATTCGGTTGGCACGCCCGCGTTTCCTCTACTGGCAAATTAAATCAAAACAATAACTTCCGGTACTACGAAATCAAATAACACTCCACTGTCGAACAATTATCAGACTACGACACGGCCAGAACTGACAAGTCACACGTCCTCGTGTGTACATATGGACACGAAAAACCACATTTGAAGTTCACAATTCACAGTTGGGAGACCGAACTGACCAAAGTATCAAATTAGTTAACAAACTATTTACAAGAGGAAACTTCTTAACTGTTATCGTGTCATACAACAAACAAAACAAAAAGTCACAATAGCCAAGTAACATTTCAATGAAGCACACAGTTTACTATTTACCATATTTACATACACACACACACAGACGTGGTCCAGCTGTCCTCGACAGCAATAGTAACCATCCAGTTACCCAGGTTCCAGTCACTTGCTAGTAACTAAACCAAACATAATAGAATCACAGCAGTGTATCCCAGGCTCCTACAAAGGCAGCCAACAATAGTCCCGCATGAGACCCAGGCCCCCGCCACATCACTTGCCGCCTGGCGGCGCAGTGCATGTGGTGCGACCAATAACCACCCTGTGTGTAGTTAACTTAAAAAATGTTAAATGTTTCGGACTCAGCGTCACACGCTGCACTATCATAGCTGCAAACATCTGTAGGAACTTGACATTGAGGCACTTTGCAAAGTCTGTCATGATAACAATAAAGTTGAGTAACTCGACAACAATAAGGGGACCTTTGAACTTAGGATCTAGTAAAGTCACCTTCGCAAAATTTTTGATTTTGGCTTTTGTTTGATCGAATCTCTATCAATGCTCTGAGGCCCAAGCACGAACATCTAACGTTAACGTTACGATAGTAAACGTCAAATATGAACCAATCAACTCAGAAAGTTTTTCAAGTTACCCTGATGGTCAATATTTGACATATACGACCGTGTCGCTAGCGTCTTGGTAACGTAAATTATTCGTGCTGACCCCACAGAACGTTCCATTACGTTGGCAATTCCTGTGCTACCATTTCAACGATCAGTCAGTTTCGCAAAGACTTCACCAAAGCGTAACAGCTTGACGTTTCCTTCAATCAGTCGAAATTGACAACCATAAACTACAACGTTTTACAACAGATGGCGCTTGCGCCCAAATAGTTACATGAAATCACCAGAGATGACGCAATACAACGAAATTAGGATTATAATATGGTCACTCTCTAACACTGCTATCTCACACGTCCCAGTGTGAGGCGCATGCGTGAAAAACTGACAGGCCTTTACAAATTTACAAGATATCGCTCGGCCTACCCTGACAGGGATATTTTAGACAAAAATGATAAGAATGCATGCCTCAAAATACGTGTGCCGACTTACTTTGTGTAATTCTACAGTGAACCAATTTTAACACACACACGGGTAAGTAACGACACAATCGATTATAGCTCTGCATAATGAGTTATGGCGATCACTAGGATGGTAGTCATCGTCTTTTAGGTACAGCGAGCAAGAAAACCGACAGGTTGGATCTGCCAGTCTGGTGCAGACGAAACTCCAGAAAAGAATGACCGCCCTCTGAGCGCCACCACGTGTCCGCCACCAGTATGACTATTCTAACCTGTACAGGAGTGCCAACCTAAATAAATCAATTCTTATTGGTCGGCCATCTTGTTATTCGGTTGGCACGCCTGCGTTTCCTCTACTGGCAAATTAAATCAATACAATAACTTCCGGTACTACAAAATCAAATAACACTACACTGTCGAACAATTATCAGACTACGACATATCTATGAATGCAGATTAAATTGTTTTTTAAATTCAAATAATGTCTTCTTTCAGTAAAATGTTCCATCTACAATATTCAAGGTACTTTCCCTCCGTGTGACATATCCGTGGGACGCCCTGTATATACTATGGATATTTTGAAGCCATGACTCATCTTAGTTTAATAATCATTAAACCACACACACGCCTAGCTTAACCAAAGCAGTCATGACATCATAGATGCTATGATATGCAATATCATCACGACCAATTCGTTTTCATATCTATCAAGCTTGTATTTCCCACCAAGCGTAGGTACATGTGCTTGTACATAGATGGTGCTATAACGGTAGGTATTATGGTACCACCTATGTATAAAATACATGTAGGTATTATAATATGCGTAACTAAGTATCTTTATAACTGTACTGCTCGCAACGTCGCGTCGTCGTCTGCGAGTAATTTTCGAAAGTTCCAGACAAAACTTTTCACAGTCAATTTTGTTTTTTTCCCCTTATCCGAGCTTATTAGTGCACTTGACCGGCAGTGCAAGTACGTAGGACTCGATTCGATAAATTTGACATAAAAATTTATCGAATCGAGTCCTACGTACTTGCAGCCCATGTTTCGATTCGCTGATCTAGATAGATCCACACAGTTATCTTCAGTGTATGACGACCTCTGTGGCGCGGCAGGTGAGTAGCCGGCTGAGATGCGAGAGGTTGCGGGTTCGATTACCGCTGCGGGACAAATGTTTGTAATGATCTGCAAATATTTATTCCGGGTCTGGGTGTTCTGGTACCATGGCACTCGTAGTTCCTGATACCCACGACACCGGGAATCCTAGTGTGGGGCCAAGACCACGTATAATGATCTGCAAATATTTGTTTCAGGTCTGGGTGGTTGGTACTATGGTACTTCGTAGTTCCTAGTGTAGGATCGGGACGACTTATGTAACTGTTGGGTGTCATAATGGATACTTAAAAACAGAAATAAAAGTTCTCCTACTGTTTAAATATTAAATTTCTGCGCGTTGTCACGAGTGGGGGACGTTGGTACTTTTTTCTCCCAACGTCCCCCAGTGGGGCCAGACAGAGGCCCAATTCTCTAACATAAAAATAGTTAAAATAGAGTTCGGATCATGTTTCGATCTTGTGTCGATGTCTTAAATGTCAGAAATGGTATTCTCTAAACATAAAATACAACACTGTAATGTGATTATATCGAAATGTGACCGAAACTTGAACGATTTAAAGTTTTTTCGATAATTTTAGCATTGTAGATGGAGTCTCTCTTTACTCTTTGCAATTATATGTATAACTATCCTACTCTAATGGAGTCCCCGTGAATTGAAAGTAGACTAAATTGTTATTGAGCAGAATACCAACTTTCTGACAATTCATAATTCAGTCTCGATTCGGTTAACTTTCAGTGTAGTTTTAAAATAATTTAGAGAATTGGGCCTCTGATGGGGGACGCTGGGAGTGTACGGTTGGGTGTTATGATAAGTTGTCGAATAAGTACAATGTCCGCATGACTTCCATTGTTGCAAGTCATTCCTCGCCATGGCGAGTGAGTGACAACAAAGATATTGATTTATCGATTGCTTGAGTAAGTACATGTTTGGACAAGTTTTATTAAGAGAATAAGTATGTAGGTTCAGTTTGGATTTGATATTGTGTTTGCGATAAAAAACGGCTATGCCTAATAAAGAGTAGGTACCTAGCTAGCTTTACGTGTTACCTACATAGTTCTTCAGAGAATTCCTATCAGTAAAACTAAAGATCACCGAAATAGCTCTGTCAGTATTACCACAGAATAAATAATAGTACAAGTCCCTCCCATTACAGTAGAGTCATTCTGTAAAAACTCGAACGCTAGCTCGAATTCACTCAAGTGACCGCACTCACTTCGAAGTTCGAACGCTCGTCTGTGAGGCGTTACAGGCGTTTTAGAGTCGTACGGAATACGAAATTTGAATCTCCCCGCGGATTCAGCTCTTCGAGGTTCGAGTGATGTTTACAGAATGACTCTACAGTAGCAAATGGCAATGGGAACGCAACAATGGAAGATCATTTTGGCAGCCTTAGGCTGCGTTTGCACCAGAGATGAGCGAGGAATGTGTTTTTTAAGAACCAATAGAATCACTTCATTTACCTGGCCTCGCACAGCGCAGCTCTGGTGGAAACGGCTTAGCGAGCGAGGTATTTATACGTACAAAAAACAAGTGAGGAGCGTGCGAGGAATGTGTTGCGAGCTTGCGAGTAATGTTTTGCGAGCGAGAAACTACTAAAAGTCAGTCTGAAAAAAGCCCGCTACACATCCTCGCATCGCTCATTTACGCACCGTTCCACAGCCTCGCTACACATCCTCGCACCGCTCATCTACCTCGCACATCTCTGGTGGAAACACTCACACCGTTCCACAGCCTACATAGCTCGCTACATATCCTCGCTACACATCCTCGCACCGCTCATCTTTGGTGGAAACTCAGCCTTAGCGTTATCTAAATCTTATGAAACTTGAATAGGGGAAACTTCTTGACCCCTTTCAAGTTTCATAAGATTCAGATAGCGCTATAATTGAATAATTACGTCAGTCATAACCTGCAGATCAAATTATGACGTCAGTTTCCAAAAATAAGATTTCTACTTTCTGTCTTAAGCCTATGATAAAACCATCAAGATTTTGAAGACTTACCTTATCGCGTCATGTCTTGTAATCCGACATTTGAAGCAGCGATACCTGATAGTGATACTGATAAGAATGAACCTATCAGAAACGTGATAACACTCATACAATTGTATAATCCCGGAATAATCTATTTTAAACTCTATTATAACAAAGCTAACAATTATTACTCGGATTTTAGAAAACCGTACAGATTGTCATAATGTTCACACAATGTTTTCTCCATCAAGTACACAGACAGTACGAGACAGAGGAACCTAGAAAAGGTAAAGCGAAAGTAAAAACAAAGGCAAAAAAAAAGTGAAAGTAAAAAAAAAATTAAAAGTAAGGTGAAAGGATGCAATTACCAAGCAGTGAGTGATGCCAAGCTGAGTTGATGATGATATTAATATGAAAAAGAACAATATGCGATCAGATGTTAATTTCCTAATCTAAGAAGCTGCTCTTTTTTGAGGTATCTCTAAACTATTCTAAAACATTACATTCTTATGCTGGATCAAAAATCTGTTTTCATTACCTTGCTTCTATTAACAAACGTATTTAGACTCCATAAACTCTTGTACACTATAAAAGTTCTGCCGTGTCCATTTTCAATGAGGGGTTTTCACGGGCGTATCAAATCAAGCTTTCAGCGTTGAAAAGAGATGGCGCTGCTATGTTACGTAGCTGGCAAGTGTCAAAATAAAGTTAAATGTCAACATCAACAACGTGGATATATTTACGTTTCGTGATATTTATTTTTGCTTACTTATAAAAACAACTCGAAATCACTAGCGCACTCTCAAGAAGCAGGCACAAACAGAATATCATGACTACTCACAGATTAGTTAGATAATAGCTTAGTACTACACCACAGATAACACATTTGACAATCTTGTCAGCTACAGTCGAGTCAGCGCCATCTATCGAACCAATTTGAACTACTTTTTTATTTTGTAATCGAAGTTGAAAAGCCCTCATTTTGGCACATGGCCTTTGGACTAAAATGAGCGCCAATTTTAGTACCGCACCTAGTACCTACCTACCAGTAACCTACATAACACTACATTTAGTAACTTTTGAAACTATCATGGTTATGAACATAACTAGTGGTTCGCCCCGAACTGAGACCTCGCGATGACACCTTTATCAGCCCGACTACTTAAGTAAGACATTTCCATAATTTCCAATTTTTTTTTTAATTTTCACCTTGAGGTAATTGAACTGATTGAATTTAACTTGTTTCTGATACTACATACCTGTTAGTATTTAAAGTACTTGACGAATTAATTGATAACGTCCTTTTGACGAAAACATAGAACTCCAATGTAATTCAAATTCCCAGGAATGGGGGTCAACAATGGATGTTATATTGGTTATAGTTTTTTTATGGTTCAGGTTTCTAATTTCTTCAATTTCAGACTTTTCCCTGTAGTTGTGACACAAAAGCCACAAGCATACCAAATTTCAGCATTGTGGGACTGCTGGAAGTACCCTAGAATTATTGATTTTTGCGTTTTTTATTTTCCCTAATATTTCGGAAACTACTAAGTTTAAATACTTATTAAAAACAGTTTTGAAATGTCCAACTAAAGCGCTTTCATTAGACACTCCACTTGATCGGACTGTCTCACTTTTATTTTTTTTACCCCCTCTTGGACCCCCATATCTCAGCAACCCCCTGACCGATATAGCTCATAACCTTACCTACAAATTGTACCAATACTATCTACCCCCATACCAAATTTCATGAAGATCGGATGAACGGTTTGGAAGTTTTCATCGGACAAACATACATACATACATACAAACGCCGATTCTTCCAACTTGACTCAGAGAACTCGCTTCGCTCGTTCAATTATCACTAGAAACGGGATATTTACCATGATTTTTGAGCTTTGTTAATTCCCGATATTTCGGCACAGTTGCATGCGCCATGATCACACTAACATTTAGTGTAGGTGCACTATCACTACGCGTGCCGCATCACCTAACCCACCCGCACCCGCACCAGGACCATCATCATTATCATGTGCCGATATGGACAGGAAGTTGGATGTGGACGAGAAACTCGACCTAGCAGCAGTTACACTCAGTTCCAAAATTCCAGACTTTTGGAGTGATCAACCAAGAGTTTGGTTTATCAGGACTGAGGCGATACTGGCACCACAAAAGATGGGTGATGAAGCAAAATTCAACATAGTGGTTTCGAAACTCGGCAAAGAAGCGATACAACAGGTAACAGACGTTTTGGTAGACCCACCCCACCAGCTAAAAATAAATATGACACGTTACGCACTAGACTTTTGGCTATTTATGAAGAATCGGAAAACAGACAAATACAAAAATTAATTAGTGAAATGGAGCTTGGTGAGCAGAAGCCTTCCCAGCTGTTGAGGCGCATGCGGGATTTGGCAAGAGGAAAGATCCCGGATGACACCCTACGCATTTTGTGGCAAAGTCATCTGCCACAGGCTGCCAGAGCTGTACTCGCTGTCACAGAAATAAAACAATTAGAAAATTTAGCCAACATTGCCGACAAGATCTTGGAGACGACTCGACCTGCGCACTTAGCTGAAGTGGCACAGGCCTCATCAACTAGCAGCTTGACAACCTAGATAGGTCAAGGTCGATCCAGCGCACCGCTAATAATTTCACCCGGAATCGTTCAGCATCGGCGTCGCGTGCGCGAAGTACATCTGAGCAGAGACGCACACCGAAAAGCCCTGACTGGCTATGTTTTTACCACTTCCGGTTCCAGGGTCGTGCCAAAAAGTGTAACCAGCCCTGTGCATGGAAACAGCAGGAAAACTAGAACGAGTGCAGTCAGCAGCGGATGTCTGCACCATTTTGCCCTCCCACCGCCTATGCGTGACCGACTGCAAAAGTGGTCTACGTTTTTTGGTCGACCCGGGAGCGAATGTGTCAGTGATTCCAGTAAAAAAAAGACTTTTCAGTGATAACAAATGTTCAGAATATTAGTTATATGCAGCGAACGGTACCGAGATAAGGACCTATGGTACTCGCACATTAGAGTTAGACTTTAAACTACGAAGGCCTTATCGATGGAGCTTTATTATCGCGGATGTGAAACAGCCTATTCTCGGCGCTGATTTTTTGTCACATAATAGACTTATAGTGGACTTAAGTGAACGGCGATTAAAAGACAAAGTGACCAGTTTAAGTGTTGTCGCGACGGTAGTGAATCACAATGAACCGCCTATACATACGGTGGATTGCGATCACCCATACTTTGAACTTTTAAAAAAGTATCCGGACATTACTAAACCAGCTTCATTTCGACCTTCACGTCATGGAGTGTTTCATCACATCGAGACCACGGGTCCTCCCGTGTTTGCGCGAAAGAGGCCGTTACCGCCCGCCCGTTTCAACAAGGTGAGAGACGAGTTCCGGGTAATGCAGGAAATGGGAATATGTCAGCCTTCGAAGTCCGCGTGGGCAAGTCCATTGCACATTGACCTGAAGAAAAATGGTGAACTTCGACCGTGTGGTGATTATAGAAGACTCAATGCAATCACCAAACCAGACCGCTATCCCATCCCGCGGTTACAGAATTTCACATACATATTGGCAGGTAAAAATTTTTTTTCTAAACTTGACATAAACAGAGCATACCATGCGATAGAGATTGCTCCCGAGGATGTAGAGAAAAATGCAGTAATCACGCCATTTGGTTTATGGGAATTTAGAAGGCTACCTTTTGGTTTGAGGAACGCAAGCCAATCTTTCCAGCGGTTCATGACCACCAAGGTATTACACGGATTGGATTTTCTATTCAACTATATCGACGATATATTGGTCGCTAGTGATGACGTCACCCAGCACAAAGAACATTTACGACAAGTATTTGAAAGATTCAACGAATTCGGTATTTCGTTGAATATTTCAAAGTTTGTTTTGGTAAATCTTGTATAGAATTTTTAGGTTACAATGTATCTACTGACGGGATACAGCCTTTGGAAGAAAAAGTCGAAATTATAAAAAAATATCCTAAACCGCAGACCATTGAAGAGTTACGTCGATTTTTAGGCATATTAAACTTCTATCGAAGTCACATTCCAAATGCTGCATCGTATCAGGCAGAGTTAAATAAGTATTTACATGGAGCTAAGAAAAAAGATAAAACTGTAATTCAATGGACAGAGGTGGCAAATACAGCGTTTGAACAATGCAAGGAGAGCTTACTAGGCGCAAGTACGTTAGTTCATCCGATATCTGATGCACCGTTGGCACTTATGACCGACGCTTCGAACACCTGCGTCGGTGCAGTGCTACAACAACATGTTAATCATTCTTGGAAGCCACTCGGTTATTTCTCAAAAGGTTTATCAGTAGGCCAACAGAAGTACTCAACCTATGATCGAGAACTTTTAGCGATCTTCATGGCAGTAAAACATTTTAGGAATTTGCACGAAGGAAGATCCCTAATTGTTTATACCGATCATAAGCCGTTGGTTTACGCGTTTTCGAAAATTGGTACTGAGAATGAACTTCCAAGGCGGATTAGGCAACTCATGTTCATTAGTGAATTCACAACCGACATACGTCACATAGGTGGTCCTGACAATGTGGTAGCGGACGCCTTATCACGTGTTGAGACTATACTTTGTCCCACGACGATTGATTATGCAACTTTAGCAGAATCGCAGTCACATCAAACTTATGGAACTCATTTCATAATTACTTTTTAGAGTTCAAAACATATAAATTACATGACCAAGATGAATAATGTACCCATTAAATACCTATCTGTGTTCATTGAGAGGGCGCGGGCGCCGTCAGTGTATAGTGTGTGTGAAAATTAGGATCATTAAAAGGATTGGATAAATCTCTAATTGCCCTATGACGTGAGAGTTTTGACTTGTTTGCAGCGCTCTATTTCGTTGATTTATAGCCGCTATTGCAATGATATTTATCTTATTATTTTATATATCTATTTGTTTACATAACCTAAAAAGCAAATGAAAATAGAAAGATTTTTGGTCAAGATAATATCAACAGGTATGTAACTAAATCAATTTTCTTTACTAAAACACAATATTTGTATGTTTTTTTACTTCACGGAAGGGTTTCCGACAGCGTAGAGCTGTCGGGAACTTTCCGTGAAAGTGTCGAATCCTAATGTCAAAATTTCCGTTATCGGATGTTTTAGACTCGCGTTCTGCGGAATCTTCGTCGGAAGTTCCCGATTCCGCTGTCGGGAAGCTTTTCGAACGTTTTAGAATCACCCTGCAGATACTTACAACACAGGGAATCCTAGTGTGGGATACTATGTACGTGACTCTTGGGTGTTATGTCAAGTCTCAATACCGACAAATTTATCATTATAGTAGTCAGAAGCTCCTGTTATCTAAATAACAAAAACAATGGAAAACCACTAGACCGCTATCACAGCCATAATCATTTACAGATATGAAACACATACGTAAAAACAACTGTGTGACCCACTTCATGTTTTACGTCATTAGATGCAACAGCTACAACTAAGGTTTTGTAACTTCGTATATAATGCATATCAGAGGGCGTATTACGAGTTTTTAACCGACTTCCCAAAAAAGGAGGAGATTCTCAATTCAGTTGTTTTTTTTTTTTTTTTTAATGTTTGTTTCCGCATATCTGATCTCCGGCGTTTATGAACCGATTTGGAAAAATCTTTTTTTATTTGAATAGATATAATTCCAGATTGGTCCCATTTTTTTTTCAGAATCCAGTTCTGATGATGGAATCCATGACGAATTGAGGGAACTCCTCAAATATTGTAGGCATACATATGGCGATTTTGACATTTTCAGCAACAAACCAAGCATTTGCATTCAATAACTTTTCATTTAGAAAACCGACTTCCGCCATTGTATTCGACTAAATAATTTTGGATGAAAAAAAAATTATGAAAGAACCATAGTGGTGAAAGGATTATGATACTTTCTGAATGCAAATGCTTGGTGTCTTGCTGAAAATATCAAAATCGCCATATGTATGCCTACAATATTTGAGGAGTTCCCTCAATTCCTCATGGATCCCATCATCAGAACTGGATTCTGAAAAAAATGGGACCAATCTGGAAGTATCTCTATTCAAATAAAAAAAGAATTTTCCAAATCGGTTCATAAATGCCGGAGGTATGCGGTAACAAACATAAAAAAAAAAAAAAAATGCAACCGAATTGAGAACCTCCTCCTTTTTGGGAAGTCGGTTAAAAAGTATCATAATCCTTTCACCACTATGGTTCTTTCAACATTTTTTTTCATCCAAATATTTTAGTCGAATACAATGGCGGAAGTCGGTTTTTTAAATGAAAAGTTATGCATTGCAAAAACCGGAATGCGAAACGTAAGCATTCAACGTGACTTACGTAGTAACTATTTACTAATCAGTACTGTTTCTACCGACTGCGCGGCACAGAATGATGAATAGTTACTACGTAAGTCACTTTGAATGCTCACGGTTCGCATTCCGGTTTTTGCAATGCAAAATTTGTAATAGGCCCACTGTTCGGACGACTTCCGTGGCTCAGCTTGCGAGTAGCTCTTATCCAAGATATTATAAGATCTTGTAAGTCGGTGTGATTTGGAAACCATATACCAAATATAAGTAACTGACAAACCACGGGCCTAGATACTAGTGTATATGTTTCGATAACTTCGTGGAGTTTGATAAGATAATATCCAAAATAGGAGCTTCCATCGCTAGTATTAGAGCTCAATTTCATTAGGAGTTCACTGCACCACGTAACGTCAAATTATATATAATAAGTTACCCAGCTGTACATATTCCTACAGTCTTTGAACTTTCGAGTAACAAATAATGACTTTGATTACCTTACCTAAAATTTCTAATAACAAAATAGCCTTCAATTATAACTAAGTTAGGTTACCTGACCTTTACCGACCTCCTACACAGTCATTATTTGGTAGTCAGAAATCGAGACATAAAAAATATGATTATGAACGAAAAACTTTTTTTTTTTTTTTTTAATGTACTTACCTACATAAGGAAAACACATTTAACTTACTTAACAATTTGGTTTACTTACTACTATTATTATTTTTCTATTTTGTATGTAATTCTGTGTGCTGCCTCAAAAACGTTTTGGCTTGATGCTGTTAGTTTTCCGAGTGTGTGAATAAATAAATAAATAAAATCATACAATTTATTAATGAAATCCAGACACGGTGATGACTTTTAAACGACTTCTATAACATACGCGACAGATAGCAATACTGAGAGCTGAGGGCGTTTACAAGTTTTGCATTGCAAAAACCGGAATGCGAAACGTGAGCATTCAACGTGACTTACGTAGTAACTATTTACTAATCTGTACTGTTTGTCGCGACTACGCTGCACAGAATGACGAATAGTTACTACGTAAGTCACGTTGAATGCTCGCGTTCCGCATTCCGGTTTTTGCAATGCAAAACTCGTAATAGGCCCTCTGATTCTAAGTTTTAGCACACTATTGACACGGACGTATGTGTAGTGTAACAAGGATTTTGTATGGCGACACCGATGAGCGCCCCTAGCGTACACTCTGTGAACCTCATTTTCGATACAAAAATCCGTTTTACACTACATCATACGTCCGTGTCATTTGCGTGTCAAAACTCAGAATCAGGCCCCTGACTGTAAGTAGAAAGAATTTTATTAATTGAAATCAAAAAGATAATTTAAAATAGTTTTAAAAACTAAATGTACCTGCTTCTGTTCTAACGCGAACAAGCCTAGAAGAATCAACAAACATGCCCCGCCCTTGATTTGATGACCCTTCTAACTGCTAGGCTACTAGGTGACCAGTGTGAAGAAAGGGTAATCTCTGCTGCAGGTCGTCTCCTAGCAATATTTTTTTTTTTGTTGAAAAAGGATTTTTTCAAAACAAGCTTTTATTAAATTAGTGATCGGAACCGTGAGCTGATCAAAACGAGTCCTAACACTGCCAGGCTACTATGAATCATCGAGGAGTTTTGTTGTTCATCATCAGATCAGCTCGCCGTCACCATAAATTATATTGTCATCTGAACTTGACAGGTATGAAAAATTTCAGCTTTATCGGTTGGGAGGAACTTGTTCAAAATTCAGTTTCAAGATTTGCCCCACACTTATAGCATACAAGCTAAGCCAAGCTAAGTCAAGTAATAAAAACTTGTAAAAGAGATGCCAAATGCGTGTCGGCCCACGCATAGTAAAGGGTTCCTTAGTCGGGATGAACATTCACTGTTAAAAGTGCAACCACTACGCCTAAATACGTACTGTTACCCGTCAACATGAGTCATTCAATTTGAAAAGTCTCGGTGTCTGTTGTTACCCGACTACGAAAACCAAAGGGGTGTTATTTTACGACTCTACCTAAAACATCGAACCCAGTCCAGATTCTATTATTGAGCCTAGACAGTTGGAAATGGCGCCAGCACCACACGCTCGACTATTGAACTTGGCACTCATCCAGATTAAGATACTTTAGTTATCAGTGGATCTAGTGCATGTATGCATTGCTGAAGCATCGATTTCGCGTGGCTATGATACTGTTGAAGTGCTCTCAAACAGTGAAAGATAACTTTTCATTTAAAAAACCGACTTCCGCCATTGTATTCGACTAAATAATTTTCGATGAAAAAAAAATTATGAAAGAACCATAGTGGTGAAGGGATTATGATACTTTCTGAATGCAAATGCTTGGTGTCTTGCTGAAAATATCAAAATCGCCATATGTATCCCTACAATATTTGAGGAGTTCCCTCAATTCCTCGTGGATCCCATCATCAGAACTGGATTTTTGGAAAAAAATGGGACCAATCTGGAAGTATATCTATTCAAATAAAAAAAGAATTTTCCAAATCGGTTCATAAACGCCGGAGATATGCGGTAACAAATATTAAAAAAAAAAAAAAAAAAAAAAAAAAGTACAACCGAATTGAGAACCTCCTCCTTTTTTGGGAAGTCTGTTAAAAACGTGAGGAAAGCGGCATGTCCTAGAACCAAAAAAATCTGTAAGTCCGAGTCGGACTTGCGTGGAGATACAGCGTACAATTAGGATACAATAAAATAACCACTAGATCAATGAAACTTATAAGTCTATCAACACATTCTACGCATTTTCTCTTCACGCGGGATTTTTTGTATACTATTTGGCAAGCAGACAAGCATACGGCCCTCCTGATGGAAAGTAGTTACCGTAGCCTATGAACGCCTGCAACACCAGAGGCATCATACGCGCGCTGCCGACTCTGAGATGTTTTTATTCCAATTTAGAATTCGTTTATACTCTAACCCCCCTGTGCATACCTTAACTCTGTATGTACCGAATTTCAACTTTTTTAGACCAGTAGATTCGAAGATAACTTTTCATTTAAAAAACCGACTTCCGCCATTGTATTCGACTAAATATTTGGAAGAAATAAAAATGATAAAAGAACCATAGTGGTGAAAGGATTATGATACATTTTGAATGCAAATGCTTGGTTTGTTGCTGAAAATATCAAAATCGCCATATGTATGCCCACAATATTTGAGGAGTTCCCTCAATTCCTCATGGATTCCATCATCAGAACTGGATTCTGAAAAAAATGGGACCAATCTGGAAGTATATCTATTCAAATAAAAAAAGAATTTTCCAAATCGGTTCATAAACACCGGAGATATGCGGTAAAAAACATAATTTTTTTTTTTTTAAATACAACCGAATTGAGAACCTCCTCCTTTTTTTGGGAAGTCGGTTAAAAATTGCCGTTAATCCCCGATTTCTAAATTTCTATACACACTGAAACTCATTAATGAGTAAAGTTCTTAATACGCATGATATGAATGATATCAATGCAAGTGCCTCCTCCAGTACATCTCCTGAAAAACGGTGATATGCAGCATTTTGATGACGCTTAGTCACACAGTGACATACAAAAATCGCACCCCTGACAGCTTCTTGGCTATTAATATATAAGGCGGCACATGTTTATTAGGCAATGTTGTGCAATACCAAGGCAATACCATATGGTAGATTACAATCTACAAAAGTTTTTTTGCTTTTGACCTTGACTGTCTTGAAACATGACTGGGCTGAAAAACTAACAAATAAAATTTAATGTATGGTATCTACATATCAATATAGCTAGGTAATGCCACAATATATATAGGTACAGAAGGCCAGCTCAGTACAACAAGCGATAACAGGCGCATGCACACATAGACACGCGTACCCACGTAGAACTCGGTCGACTCTCGACTCGCGTTCGACCGAGTTCTACCGAGATCGTAGTGGGTATGACCTCTTATAGCGATTCAATTCAATAGGTTGCGTGTTCGATTCCCGCCTCGGAACAAATATTTGTACGTTCTGCAGATATTTGTTCAGGGTGTTCTGGGTATTTTTCTATATATAATAAAAAATATCTATCTATGTAATGTATTGTATTAAATATATCAGTTATCTAGTACCCATAACACAAGCTCTGCTTAGCTTGGGGCTAGATAATGTTGTGTGAAGTGTACAGTATTTATTTATTAATTCAAAAATTATTCAGTGAAAAAATATCGGTTCGTCGTTGACATCCGTCATCATTGAATAATTTTATTCGCAGAAGTCTAATAGACCTTCTGCTACTGTGCCTTTAAATATAGCTGCGGACATCACGGAACCGATATTTTATACTGAATAGTTTTTGAACTGAATCGCTTTATGAGCTCATGGTAAGGCCTCTGTTGCCGCTTGTTGTATTAAGCTTGCCTTCTGTTAATGCCTAGTTACCTTATTGATTTTAACTCAACTGTGTTTGGGAATTTTTATTCGTGGCTTGTCAAGGATTATAACTCGATCCTCGATGTGTACATACAGACAGACAGATATGGCATTTTATAAAAGTTGAGGTAGTCGCAGGAGTCCTGGGGTGTGATTTTTTAATTTACAGTTTTTTTTATACTACCTCTTTGGCAGTACGTTGGCAAGTAAACAAGCATACGGCCCACCTGATGGAAAGCATGTTACAGTAGCCTATGGACGCCTGCAACACCAAAGGCATTACACGCGCGCTGCCGACCCTGGAGACATAAAGATGAAAAGTCTCATGTGCCTGTAATTTCACCGGCATCCGTACTCTTCAAACCGAAACACAGCAATGCGAACACAAATGCTTGGCGGCAGAAATAGGTACGGTGGTAGTACTTCCCCGGACGAACTCTTTCACAAGAAGTTCTACTACTAACAGTGACTAAATATCATTAAAAAGGCCGCAAATCACCGTTTTTCAGGAGATGTACTGGAGGAGGTACCTATTTGTATTGATATCATAGATAAGAATTTTAGTCATCAATGAGTTTCAATATACTTACAGAAATTGGCACAAGATCATAAGATTTAGATAGCGCTAAGGCTACCAAAATGATCCCCAATGTTGCGTACCCCATTGCCATTCGCTACCTTAATTGCGCTGGCTATCCTACTAATATTATAAACGCGAAAGTTTGTGAGTATGGATGTTTGTTACTCTTTCACGTAAAAACTACTGAATGGTTTTGAGTGAAATTTGGAATGGAGATACTTTACGCCCTGGATTAACACATAGGCTACTTTTCATCATCATCATCATCAATTTTCATCATTATTCACGCGGGTGAAACCGCGGGGCGCAACTAGTGAACAATAAAAATGTCATGATAGCGAACAACACAACAAACGAGACAACCCACAACCGTACGGTGTGGCGCAGAAGTTCTACGAGGGCTGACCCCAAACAATTTGGGATAACAGCCAGTAGAAAGAAGACCTCTATTTTGGTTATGCACGTTACTGATCCCACTAGTTCCTGGTCTTTTCGATATTTTTTTTACGTACAAACATATACTCCTTGCTCCGAGGCACCACACAGGCGCTTCTCACCTAGTGGTAAGACGGACCATTTATGTGAGCCAAGCCGAGTTTGTTGCCTGATTCTTCTAGGCTTGGTCGCGTTGGAACAGGAGTAATTTAATTTTATATAAGACGATTCAAAATGATCCTTGTGATTTCAATTAATAAAGTTCTTTTTGACTTTGACTTTGACACACCAACGCACACACACACACACACACACGCGCGTATAATATACTATTGTACTAATGTATATGATTCATTTAATTTTTCATCAATAATTTTGTTTGGATGTTGAACATTTCGGAGGAAGGCGTTAATATTCGCGACACAGTTTTTCAAACTTCTGCGAATGTTTTCGTTCTCTTACTGTTTCTGTATTATCATGTTTTTGTTCCAAAATAAATATATATTTGATTTTGATTTGATTTAGAGGGTACATTCCTTTTCCTGGCTAGGGGTGAACTAAGAAAGGAATTTCCGAAATTCACAGATTCTATGGAAAAAAAAACTATTCGTACAAAGTTTTGGTTTTCTACTAGTAGTTAAATGAAATTCAACTCAATGTTTTTATCTGTAATGACACAACGATTCTATTCAACTAATCATGCGACCTTGGACAGTGTCACACACAGGTCATACTTATTTGGGCGATAATAAGCAGGTACCTAGTTAAGAGGAGGTCACCGGTAGCTAGCAAAAAGGAGCTTAAGGTTAAACGTTTCGCTAGTGGCGCGAAATTCAAATTTTATTGTGTTTTTTGCACATTACAGCTAATCAACAGTTCTTGGGATAGCGAACTCTGATTTTGCGGGAATCAGTAGACCTAACACACATATTTTTATTGAATGTATCTCATAAATATCATTAGTTTAGCTACGAATAGTAGCTAAACTAATGATATGATTTCGTACATATTAATGTACAGTAGGGCGATTCTAAAACGACGGAAACGTTTCCGATCGGATTCGTTAGTATTTAATTTCGATGTGGTAAGTAACAAAAACAATTTTCTAACAATTGTCTTTAGTAAAACACAGTTATATACAATATTTATTGTATTTTACTAGAGAAAATTGTTTTTGTTACTTACCACATCGAAATTAAAAACTAACGAACCACTAATACACAGGTACACTAATATGAATACTTTTTTTACAATATCATTTTATGAGAAACTAACACACCACGGGTCTAGATTTTAGTGAACTGATCGTGTGTACAAAGTTTCATGGAGTTTGAAGAAAAAATAGCTAAATTAGCAGCAAACTTCGTTCGCTTACAAAAGGGCACAGAACCCTACCGGTAACCTCCTCTTAAGTGTACGAAAATAGAGCATCCTCCCCCTTATGTACGAAACAAATGATGTAAACATTTTGAAAAACATATATTTGGAACACAGTACCTCACTCATAATTTACAGGAAAACCTATATTAAATTCCCACAGGAAACGAAAAATATTCGTCAAGAGAAAATGCGTTTAAAACGTGTTTACTGACTAATTAATTTAATTGGTCTAGTGGTTATTATAAACATAACATACATAACATACATAATAACATAACACTCAACAGTTATTTACGTAGTCATGATCCCATACTAGGATTCCCTGTGCCGTGGGTAATAATAATAATAAATGCTGGACATTTTCACACATTATCTAGCCCCAAAATAAGCAGAGCTTGTGTTATGGGTACTAGACAACTGATATACTTAATACAATACATTACATATATATTTTTTATTATACATAGAAAATACCCAGAACACCGTACAAATATTTTTTCCGAGGCGGGAATCGAACCCGCAACCTCCTGCGTCGCAGGCAAACCGTCACCCGCCGCGCCACCGAGGTCGTCAAATCTCGTATCAGGATGGTGGGTATCAGGAACTACGAGTACCATGGTACCATAACATCCAGACCCGGAACAAATATTTGCAGATCATGCAAACCTTTGTCCCGTAGCGGGAATCGAACCCGCAACCTCTCGCATCTCAGCCTACTAGCGGCGGGCTGCTCGCCCGCCGCGCCAAAGAGGTCGTCATATGGGGTACTAAGGCAGCCTACTTGTACTGGACTCTCTCCACGCGAGCCTAACTCACACTTGACCGGTATTATTATTAAAAAAAGACCTTCAACTCGAATAACAGCCAAGTGCTAGATTCTACAAGTTCATAATATACAGCCATGTCTGTAATGTTATGACAACACAGCTGTAACAATTCTGTTATGTTATGTCTGTGATGCCTAAAGGGATGTATGTTTATGGATACATTCAAGTATTTAGTACTTGAATTTATTTGTATTTATGTATTGGTCACAATTACACATGTACAATATTGTTAGTAATACGTGTTATTTGGTAAATAGAAGATTTAAAGATAAAGATAAGATTTTATTTGTTTTGAATATGGTAATTTTACATTGGTGGTACGTATTTAATGAAAACACAATATACCTAGTTTATAAAAATTATCAGAACAAGGGGCGGGCTTATCGCTGAATGCGATTTCTTCCAGGCAACCTTACAGCAGGTCCATGAACCCCTTTATGTTACCATTTACTTTGCTATATTGGAAGATACTATAACTTCGTGCCATTGGTCTTTTCTTGGTCATACTGTGTTACATCCATAACTAGCTTGAGGTATTGTAAGATAGGTATTGTTGTTAGTAGTAGAACTTCTTGTGAAAGAGTTCGCCCGGGGAAGTACTACCGCCGTACCTATTTCTGCCGTCAAGCAGTAGTGTTCGCATTGCTGTTTCGGTTTGAAGGGTACGGGTGCCAGTGAAATTACAGGCACATGAGACTTTTCATCTTTATGTCTCAGGGTCGTCAGCGCGCGTGTGATGCCTCTGGTGTTACAGGCGTTCATAGGCTACGGTAACTGCTTTCCATCTGGTGGGCCGTAAGCTTGTCTACTTGCAAAGTAGCATAAAAAAAAAAAAAAAAAGATTGTCTGTGTGATTATGTTTTAAGATAAGATACATTGAGATATTTTGAACAATTGTTTTAGAGGTCACCCATCTCGCGGTCCTAAACTTTAAAATCACAGACATTTTTATACCTTACTTAAGTTACATCATATTTAGTTATACCTACATGTTGAATGAAAAAATTCCAGTCAAATGCGAGTTGGACTCGCGTGGTGAGGGTTCCGTACTAGTAGACTACCAATAGTAACCACTAGAC
Organism: Epirrita christyi; assembly: GCA_951392215.1. NCBI lineage: Eukaryota > Metazoa > Arthropoda > Insecta > Lepidoptera > Geometridae > Epirrita > Epirrita christyi. Next base: position 1,065,008 of record OX595858.1, on the reverse strand, counting down.
CAATTGAACTTAATAGTTAAGTCAAAACATTTTATAAACTTAATCTCTTCACAAACATGTTCCGTATCCCATGGGAATTTAAGGATTTGGGATTTTAATTTATTATTTATTATATTTATATATTATTATTCAAGTATGTACTTATATTATTTATTTATATTTTTTTATTATAAGTATTTATTTATTTATTTATAATTTAATTTATGTTTTATAAACTATGAGTTGTTATTGTTGTCCCTGTTTTTCTGAATTTTAAAGTTTAAATTATGTTTAATCTTATACTTAATTATTTAAGAGATGCATTGAATGGGTCACAACTTAGTTTTCTACAAGCAATGTACCTACTTACTACCTACCTACTTATTTACTCGAACAACCTACTGTTAAGTTATAAATACTTTAAGTTAAGCATATGTTTTTCTCATGTAAGTGACATACTCTTTTGTTCTTTATTATTATTATTACTTTCTTTTTTTGGGACAAATGAAGCACTTGACAATTTTTTTTTCAATTCCTTTTTTGCTTCCCTGAATAGGAATTTGTTTATTTACGTATTTTTTATGCTATACCTACGTCTATGGTCACATAACATATAGATACATAATATATATTAATTATGTATTTCTATGTACAAAATTTCAACACAAAACATGTGCTTTAGTTTTTAAGGATCCTAGCTAGGTACCTAGTCGGTAAAGAAGCAATTATAAGAATCGGTCACAATCGCCGGTTCTGCCTCAATACAAACGCAGTTTTATTGATTATTGTGAAAACAGTGTCGGTCACTATCTTGGTAGTCTCATAACCTATCGTATTACTTAAAACAAGTCCGTGGCGACGTCTCTCACACTCACCTGGCCTTATAGGCAGGTGGAAATCGATAAATATGGCCTTATGACAGACGTAAATAAGACTTTCGGACTATTGATTTTTAGCATTTTGCGGTTAATTGACTACTTTATAACGCTTCAAACACGTGTAATACAATGTTATTGTATCGGAAAGTACGATACAGATCGAATTATGTTTAAAACATAAACAGAAAATTAATAAACTTACCGAAGAAAACTGAGCCCTGGGGAACTGCACTGCCGGATCGAAATAGCACTGTTTTCCCTGTGTCAGGACAATCAGAACTAATTTTAATTAGACAAAAGGTATTTTAACTAGGATTTTATCATTAAATTGATTGATTATCTAACAAGAATAGCAATAAAACGTGAGATATTTGTAAGTAAATTGTATGTAACTTCTGGTAAGTAACCTTTTCCTTTCCAAAATTTTTGACAGATTTCGTTTCGTCTAACTTTGATCTTTCATTAGAAGTGTTGCCGGCAATCAAACGTGAAAAGTTCCGAAGCCGAACCAAGAAATATCAGAAATTAGTAAAACAAGTTTGTCCAGCGAAACCGATCACGTCCGGCCTGCTGGTACTTTGATTGATATAATCAAAGCTCCCATATTCCCTATCAGAAAGTCACTCGGTGACTAACGTTTGACAAGGAACCGTACTATCAATTGACAATTCTTTATGATAATTTTGAGAAATTTATGATCGTTTTACTTGTCAAACGTTAATCACCGTGTGACTTTCGGTTAGGGAATAGGGGGCCTGGCTTGCCCCCCTATTCCCAAAGTTATTCGGTGGCACCTTGGAGCAAGGAACATATAAAGGAGCACTCGGTAGCAAACGTTTGACAAGTAAAATTACCATTTGCTCTTTGAATACACTATAGAAGTAAAGTTTCTTGTGTAATATCGTTTATTATTGTTAGTATTTTAACCGGAGAAGCTTTGAATTAATAAAATAGAAGTGTATTGCGTGACTTTTAAAATGGGTGGAAATTGTCCACTAAAAACTAAGTAAAACTGGCACTGCTTTCTAAGGCTTTGCTTTACTTAATTTGTCGACTTGATCTAAACAAAACAATAAATATAAAAATGAAAAATATTCATTACACAAACACGAAAGATAAAGCCCTACTACGTAAGAGAAGGCGGCATGCGGCATGCCGGAACAAAGTGTGAAAAGAAAAGACTTCAGAGTAGGATTTTTTTCTTTTCAAAAGGTGGTATGGTTTAAGATTATAGCCTGCTAGAAGGGCAAAAAAAAAACTTATTAAAAACAAACAAAGCAAATCGGGTCCGGCGCGGTATAGAGTACATACAGTACAGTAATATTTATATTTGGGGCGGCGCGGCCTCGCAAAGAGGATGCAACAATATGCAATAACTATACGGCCTCGTGAGTAATCCGTTTTTCTATGGCTTTGATTATATATAATCAAAGGCCCTCAGAATAAAGACAGCACTCCGGCCCCCGTGTGTTCTTCCTTTTGGTGTCAAGAAATATGTCATCGGGTGCACGAACAGCACGCCTGGCGCGCGAACTAAAGAACTTCACTACGAAACCTCCGTGGGGCATTACCTGCCACCCTGAAAAGGAGGACGTCTACGATGTGCTCATGGTGACTTTGCTAGGCCCCAAGGGCTCCCCTTACGAGAATGGAACGTTCAAACTCACCGTGACTATCCCGGAGAAGTATCCTTTTGAGCCGCCGCTTGTAAAGTTTATAACGCCTGTGTATCATCCAAATATTGATAAGGGTATGTTGTGAGCATTTTTCACCTGTACGGTAATTTGTTTTACATTTTCAGCTGCTAGGGTGACTAAGAATAAACCAGTGACACGAGAGAAGAAAATTTCAGCCGCCTTTTTGTTTAAAACTTGACACTGAATATAGGTCATATAGTTCGAAGAACTGATAACCGTTGGGGAATAAAGGTTCTCGAGTGGAGACCACAAACCGGACGACGCGGTAGAGGAAGGCCCTCCACTCGATGGACTAAAGACATTATAAACGTTGCGGGGAGTTGGTGGATGGAAGCAGCTCAAGACCGTTCATCATGGCATTCTAAGGGGGAGGCCTATGTCCAGCAGTGGATGTCTACCGACTGATGAAGAAGAAGATGTAGTCTGTAGTCCTTTACTTCACCAAGCTTGATGATTACAGCTATTATAACATGAGATGGCTCAAGATCTTACTAAAGTAACTTCCGTGAATTATATCATTCATTTTGTAAAAGGGGAAATTTTCACATACCGATATATTGGTGGAAGCACCAACAGGTTTCAATCCTAATCGAGGGTCTTCATCAGGGTGGGTATAGGATCCGCGAGCACCGCAACCCGACCGGATTGACGTCAGCGAAGAACGTGTGATGACGCGGACACAAGCACTCCCCCCAGCCCCGCGCCGGACGAGCCGAGAGGAGCGGGCTCTGAGACACAGTGCGAGGAGGGATGCGGAGGGAGTGTAGCGCGGATCCTATACCCACCCTGATGAAGACCCTCGATTAGGGTCGAAACCTGTTGGTGCTTCCACCAACATATTGGTACGAAAATATTATCCGTTTTTACAAAATGAAAATTATTTTTACAAAACACAACCCAACAATACTTTACCCAATTCCTAATTTTATTTTCAGGAGGAAGGATATGCATGGACATGTTAAAAATGCCACCAAAAGGTGCCTGGCTGCCCACCATCACGCTTGAAACCTTACTAGTCTCATTGCAGACCCTGCTTGCTAACCCAAACCCTGATGATCCTCTAATGACCGAGATAGCAAATGAATTTAAATTTGATATTGAGAATTACTTGGTTAATGCTAAGAAGCACACTGAACAGTATGCTAGTTGAAAGCTGAAAAGCCAAAGTGGATAGAAGATGCACCCAGCAAATTACCAATGAATTTAAATCCATCATCATATGGATGAAGTCCACTGCTGGACATAGGCCACCCTCAATGAATGCTACAATAATTTCTCATGGCACCTCCATCCACAGACATCTGGCTACAGCCACAATGTGACTCAAATTGTCAATCTCTGTGGCGCGGCGGGCAAGTACCTGGCTGAGATGCAACAGGTTGCGGGTTTGATTCCCGCTGCGGGACAAATGTTTGTTTGATGTTTTGTTGTAGTTCCTGATACCCACAACACAGGGAACCCTAGTGTGGGATCAAGACTCTGTATGTGACTGTTGGGTGTTATGTGAAATGTGTGGTTTGTTTGGGGTGGACTTTACGTTAGGAGAATTGAATCTTAACTGTTACTAGTTTAAGTTCTTGTTGTTAGTTGTAAGTGTAATTTTGTTACAATGTGTAAAAGTTGTAGTCATATGTTCTTAAGGTGGATCGTCTCGTATGTGGCGCGAAATTCAAATGTATTCGTGTTTTTTGCTTATCACAGCTCATCCACAGGTCACAATCACAGGTTTTCGTGATAACGAAAAACGATTTTGCGAAAACTAAGAGACCATTGACACATGTTTTAGTTGTTAGTATCTCATAAAGATAATTAGTTTCTCTACGAATAGTGTTAAATAATTTTGAAAGTGTTTTTTTGGTTCATGGATATTCGTAGCCTACCTAATGATATTTATGAGTTATTATCAATTAAAACATGTGTGTTAGGATTCCTAGTTTTCGCAAAACCTGATTTCGCTATCGCAAGAAGTGTTGATGAGTTGTGAAGAGCAAAAAACAATAAAATCTGAATTTCGCGCCACATGCGAGAAGATCCACCGCGATATGTTAAAATTTGGAGTCGCTGCGTTACATGCTCACTCAGGAACGGTAACGGATAAAAACTTGATGTTAATATTGTGATTACTTGAGGATGTAATCTAAATGTATATAAAACAGAAACACAATTGGTGAAACTTTTCTCGATAGATTTATTTTTTTAAATCGGTTCTCGTAGAACCCCTTTTACGTTCATCCTTCTAATCCAGAAAATATTTGCAGTTTATTATTATTATTATTTTGATACTATTCGGTAGCTAATCCAAAGTATTTAAACAAATATAAAAAGATTTCTTTATTTGCTACTCTTTAAGCAAAACGAAGGTTTATTATCTTCCCGGCGTGAAGTGAGTAATCGCGCTATCACTTTCTTGCAGTGCTGCTACCTCCCCAAGAGATTTTAGACATTTTAACATATTTTATCACTTAGTATAGCGCCACACCTGCGGAACGTACCGCGCCGATCTTTCGGTTCAATACGCTCGCAGTGTTTTTCAAGTTCCCTATGACACATCAACCGAAATTACGTCACGTAAACTTTAGCCGCTGAACTTTCGGCGCGGTACGTTAAGGCGGGTCCAGACATGTATCATTTGCCCGATCCGATCACCGTATCCGTATCGTCGACGCGTATCATGATCGCATATGTGGACGGGTAATGATATACGTATCATGATACGGGATCTCGATACGCCGTTATGATACGGCCCGTCCCATGTCGTGTCGGTTTTTGTCCGATCATCAAAGGTGATACAGATACGGACATGACTATTGTGAAGATACGGATACGGAGCAAATCGGAGGCGTCCACAACTTGATACGGGGCTTGATACAATACGCAGATACGGATACGGTGATAGGATCGGTCAAATGGTCATGTCTGGACACGGCTTTACGCAGGTGTGGCGCGACGAAATTTTGGTTGAATAACTACCTATACTGATATTGATTTCTTGAGGTTTATTGGTTTGTATAAAAAGAAGTGATTTGCATGCTGTAATCAAGTTCCCGACTTCATTTTCACAGGACCACTTCGAGATTATTCCCAACGCAGACAAAACTAGGGTGTCAGGGCCTATTACGAGTTTTGCATTGCAACAATCACTTTGCGAGTCGTGTGTATTCAACGTTACTTGCATAATAACTATTCATCATTCTGTGCCGCACAGTCGATAGAAACAGAACAGATTCATGAATAGTTACTACTTAGGTGTTTATGACACCAATTATTTTGTCGAATAATAAATAATAAACTTTCTTGCGGTTCAAGTGTGTTTAATGAACGCCAGGCCGAGACTGGCTGGAAAGCATATATGACAATATAAACAAGGCATGACGTACCTACCTACCACAGGTTGATAAACGTAGCTTAATGTGATGTAGGTATGCTACATCTACACCCCCCTAATGAAAAAAAATATTTATATAATAATAATGGTAAAAAAAAAATTTGATAATAGTAAAAAAAAAAATTTTTTGTTAATTACGGTACACAATTTCAAAATTATTGATGTACAATTTTTCGTCAAATCTTATAATAAACAGTTATGGATTGATATTTGAAAAGAAATAAATGTTTTCATATTACAAAGTGTATATAAGTACCTAGAGTATTTTTTTATTATTAAGACTTTACATACCTCTTCACTACTTACTAACTAAATATGGGTTACAATATGGTTACAATAGTAAATAGTGGTACAATAGTACGATAAGTACGTAAAACTAATAACACAAACTATGGTTAAAAGTACGTGCATAATGTAATAAAAATAACATGGTAGGAGCACGGATTACATAATAGTAACTACACATGTAAGAGTCAATGTTTAACACAAAACCACTTTATACTATACGACACGATTATGATGCATAATTTTACGCGCACAAAATGTTTACTGATTTTTTTATAAATTCACTGCACTTTACACTATGTGTTTAAGTACGTGGGTTGGCATCTGAATGCTGCTGTTGGGTGGTGGCATCAGTGTTGGAACCATCGCTGTTTGTTGTTGATATGACAAGTCCACCGGTGGTCGTCTATGGGTTCGGGATCACATGTCAAATCTCACGGTTTTCTTTATCGTGCGACCTATCTTGTAATAACTGGCGGTATTATTCCCCGAAGCGTTCTGGGTGTTATGGTTTCATTCGACCTGGTTGGAACCGTTTGGTTATCTGCGGTGTCAGGTGTTTCATCCGGCGATAAGTTAATAGCGTAAGCAGGTTTAAGCCTATCGAGCGAAATAGCGACGTTCCGAGAACCTACTAGTAAAGTGAAGTGTTTATTATCCCTTTTTATTACTTTAAATGGGCCCTCGTATGGCGGAGTGAGAGATCTCTTTACTTCTCTTCTGATGAAAACGTAATCAGCGGTTTTAAGATCGTTGTGAATGAAAATTTTCCTATGATCCGTTTGTTGTCTTGAGGTAGATTGTAGTGTGGCTAGGGTCTCCATGAGTTTGCAGGTATACTCGGCGTCATTGATTTTTGATTCAGGTGTTACGAAAAAGTCTCCTGGTAGTCGGATAGACTTTCCGAACGTCATTTTTGCTGGGCTGAATCCTATGTCTTCTTTGATTGTAGACCTCAAACCTAACAGTACTAAAGGTAATTCTTTTACCCATTGATTGGAATTTGTACAACGTGCAATAATAGCGGCTTTTAAAGTGCGATGTGATGTGACGATGTACGTAAATTGTGACGCATAACTGTAATCTTCCGAAGGTACCATCGGTCCAATTATATCTATATGTGCGTGCGTAAAACGGGTCGAGTTTTCGAACTCCCCTAGAGGTGTTACTGTATGCCGTTGCACTTTACATTTCTGACATCTGATGCAATTTCTGACGAACTTTGTGACGACATTCATGCTGGGCCAAAAGTATCGTTGCGCGATAAGACGTCGCGATGCGGCTACTCCCGGGTGGCTAAGTCCGTGAGTAGTAGATAACGCTTGTTCTCGGAACTGTTTAGGTAGGTACAGACGAGCTTGCGATTTTGATGTTTCAAAGATAAGCTCTCGTTTCGAGTATGGCATGTTGAATGACTTGAATTGTAAATTAGATTTTTGTTTTAAACTTTGCAATTCTGTATCTTCGATTTGGCTTTTGTATAATTGCTCGTAGTCGAAAATATCAGGTACGTGGATTTCTTCTATCCTTGATAAAAAATCTGCAGCGTTGTTCATCTCCCCTTCAATAAACTCGATTTTGTTACAAAACTGTGCAATGAAGTCCAGTTGACGTATGCGTCTGGGAGAGTCAGATTTAGATTCCGTTTTTGATAAGGAGAATATTAGAGGTTTATGATCGGTCACTACCGTGAGGTCTCGTCCTTCGATCATGTAACGGAAGTGTCTTATTGCCATAAATATAGCTAAAAGCTCTCTGTCGTAGGTGCTGTATTTGGTTTGTGCATTACTTAATTTTTTTGAGTAGAATGCTAATGGTTGTAATTCCTTATCGATTAATTGATGTAGAGCGGCTCCTACGCAGCTGCCATAAGGCGTCTGTCATAAGGACAAGTTTTGCTAATGGATCTGGATGAGCGAGTAAAACGGCTTCGCTGATGATTTGTTTACATTTATTAAATGCGTTGATTGCCTCTTCAGTCCATACGATTAACGTTTTGTCTCTTTTTTTGGAGTTATGTAAATATTTTTCCAAAATGGATTGTGTTTCAGCGGCTTTAGGGATATTGCTTCTGTAAAAATTTATTAATCCGAGGAATCGCCTTAGTTCCTCTACGGTTTTAGGCTGTGAATATTCTGTGATGGCCTTCACCTTATCTTTGTCCGGCTTAATACCAACACAGCTGACATGGTATCCCAGGAATGTGAGCTCTTTTTTCCCGAATTCGCTTTTACCGGTATTTATTGTTATGCCGAATTGATCTAATCGTTTAAATACATCTTCGAGATCCTTTATATGGGTGTCTTCATCTTCAGAAGCGACCAAAATGTCACCTAAGTAACAAAATGTATTTTTAGTGGTTTTCATGTCGTCATTGATGAACCGCTGGAAGCTTTGGGCCGCGTTCCTGAGGCCGAAGCTCATTTTTTTAAATTCAAATAAGCCGAAAGGCGTAATAATGGTCGGTATATCTTCTGGTGCGATTGAAATATGATGGTATGCGCGTCGAATATCAATTTTCGACAGAATCGTCTTATTTTTCAAAATGTAGGTAAAGTCTGTCAACCTTGGTATGGGGTAACGGTCAGGTTCGGTGATCGCGTTCAATCGACGATAATCTCCACATGGTCTAAGTTCCCCGTTTTTTTTGTTTACGACGTGTAACGCGTTCGCCCAAAGGCTAGTAGACGGCCTACAAATGCCTAAATCTACCATGCGCTGAAATTCTTGTTTGGCTGCCTTGTATTTGCGGAATTCAATGGTCGTGCCTTTTCGTACACGGGTGGTCCATTGGTACAAATGTGGTGTAGCACGTTATGTTTTGGTATGGTCTTAAATGATTCCGGTTTCGTTATATCCGGGTAGCAGTTTAGTACTTGGTGATATGGATCGGTGCTGTTGACGGCTCGTATGGTGGGAAAATGTTCCCCTGAAATTATTTGAATTCGTCTGGTAATTGGTTAGTTTGTCTACTAATTTCTTGCCGTGTAGATCCACCATCAGTTGGTTTTTTGCTAGGAAGTCAGCACCAATTATACATTTTTGCACATTTGCCAGAATAAAAGTCCATCGCAGTGGGCGTCTTAGACCTAAATCGAGTGTTAGTGTTTTCTCACCGTAAGTCGTACAACTTATAATCGAATTCTTGCTTGTCGCGGCTTTTCCATGGCAGAACCGATACATCCGCGCCGGTATCAATCAAAAAACGTTTACTACTTTTGTTGTCGGTAACGCTAAGGCGATATGAGTGACCGACACCTACACTCGCCAATGTGGGTGTCGCTTCTAGTTTACCGACGTTTTCTTACAGCATTCTTCATTTCCGTATTTACTAGCGTTGTCTCCGGATATAAAAACATTTAACGGATGATAGAAACATTTGAAGTTGTTGTCTCCGGGTTGGGCTGTCTGGCGCCTATATTTTTCTTGATTTTTGCTGCCAAAACGCGATCTTGACCTTGATCTTGTATTATCAAAGCAAGTTGTCTGCCTTTTATAATCCCGTCGTGTATTTTCTAAATTCTCAATTTTTTTGTTCATCGTTGCGATTTCCAGAAAAAGTTTTTGAAATTGTTGTTCCAGTCCGTTTGAGCTGCTTGGATTATTTATGTGGAAAACTTCAGACGGACGTGCCGCGGTTGATTCTATAATTTTGTCGGCAATTAAGGCTGTACTCTCTAAGCTTATGTTATCATCGCATGCCGTAATTACTGCGCGTATAGTTTGCGGGAGGCGACCGATCCATAAGATTTTTAGAGTCTCCTCCAGAACTCTGTTCCTGCCCAATTCCTTCATTTTCCGTAAGAGTTGAGAAGGTTTCTGATCGCCTAATTCGATTTCCGTTAATAATTTTTGTAGTTGTTTTGTCTCAGACTCTTCGTAGGCGGAAATAAGTCGGGTCTTTAGGGTTTCGTATTTTTTGGTCTCGGGTGGGTTCTCTAAAATGTCGCTAATTTGCCCTAATTCGTCTCTACCTAGCTTAGCTATAACTAGTTGGTACTTGTGCAAGTCACCTGGTTTCTGTGGAGTTACGATGGCTTCGAATTGATGAAACCATAGACGTGGCTGTGCGGTCCAGAAGGCAGAAATTCTGGAGGTGATGGTGATGGCACTGGACATAAGCGGCAGGTAGTCCTCGACGACGTAGCTGGCACCGGCTTGTTGCGGCGGCGCGTAAGCTGCGCCAGCCTGCTGCGGCGCGTAAGCTGCCCCAGCTTGCAGTGGCGGCGGCGCATGATATCCGTCCGTGGCCGCGCCTGAGTCTACTACCAGTTTGAAGTCGTCACTCGGTTTTGACATCGCGAATTAGGTATATACGAGTAAGTCACATTGAATACTCACGACTCGCAAAGTGATTGTTGCAATGCAAAACTCGTAATAGGTCCACTGCTAATGCCCAAAAAAATCCATGACTATTCCATGACTATTTTTTAAAACTTCCCTGACTAACTAAATAAAAATAAATTAATAAAAAGCGTTTATCATCTCTCATAAAAGTCTTATAAGTAGGTTTGAGAACAAATCGGTAGGTTGGACAAAATAACTGTATTTATTTTAAAGAAAGCTTAAGTATAATATACATTTTTGAAACATGCTTTCAATTTTTCAGTATTTTTTAAACCAAATGTTACAAAATTTGTAAAAAAGTTACCAGATGAATTGGACCAACAAATAGGGCATAAACGTACACCTTATAGGAGGTAACTTAGTGACTAATTAATTGATATCCTTTCTTGTAATAAGTTAGCATCTGAAACTAATCAAGCAAGTGTATTATGATGGTAGTATTGCAGGTAAACATTAGGCATTATTGTGAAGCATAGGGTATCGAATAAATGATTGTCCAACCTAACTACAACGTTACTTAAATTCCGAGAAATGGGACCTCAACGATATTACGTTTTAGGGTTCCGTTCCGTAGATGAAAAAACAAAACTCGAATCACTCTCGTGTCTTTATGTCTGTGCGTCTGTCCTGGTGTTGTCTCCGAATCTACTGGACGAAAAACCCCTCACCATGCGAGTCCAACATGCACTTGATGGTTTTTAGCTTATATAAAAGAAAAACTAGTGTTTTAATATACATTTAAAATGTACAAATAAAGCCCTTTCATATGAACTTGACCGATTCGCCCAAGTTAACTCGGGAGAACTCACTTCTTTATTCAACGAGAACTGTTGAAACTTTAGCAAGGTTTAGCTTTAGAGAATACTGCACACAATTTACGCAAATACTAACTTAAAATTAGTATTAAAAATAGCAAGGCTATATACTTAGGCTTAGGATACAGTAACTGACTAGCAACAAATAATCACAATTTGTGTTTGCAAAAAGCTTAAGCTGGATCGTCTCGCATGTGGCACGAATCAAATTTTATTGTGTTTTTTGCTCGTCACAGCTCATCAACACTTCTTGAGATGGCAAAAACAGTTTTTGCGAAAACTAGAAGACACAACACATATGTTTTAATTGACTATCTCATATTATATCATTAGTTAGACTACGGATATCCCTGAACCAAAAAACACTGTAAAAATCATTGAACAATATTTGTAGCTAAACTCATTTTAGCGATACTTATTTTTGAGATACTTACTAAACCATGAGTCTATTGTCTCTTAGTTTTCGTCATCACAAAAAGTGTTGATGAGCTGTGAGTAGTAAAAAACACAAATTTTAATTTCGCGCCACGTGCGAGACAATCCCACCTTAAGTTAAAACTACCAGCTACAATAGGATTTGATGATAAAAGACCAGTAAAATTGACCCTGACTGCCTCAATTACCGTTCTAGCACAAATACTAAATCACTTTTGATGAATATCAGATGCAAAGCCAGTTTTTCATAACAACTATGCCAAAACTTAGCATTTTGTTTTTCAACCAGTGTCAGTACTGCTATCGTCACCAGAACTAGCACTTTCTGTCTCCGATGAGCTGCTGTTCCTCTTGACCTTCCCAACTTCAGGTACAGCACCTTGAAAAAAAAAAAGCTTTTTGTAAAGTTTAGTACAAAACAAGCTTTCATGTGAACTAAAGAGATCTATATCATCATCATCATCAGCCTGTAGAAGTCCACAGCTGGACGTAGGCCTCCCCCTTAGAATGCCACGGACGAACGGTCTTGAGCCGCCTCCATCCACAGACTGCCTGCGACGTTTAAAATGTCTTTAGTCCATCGAGTGGAGGGCCTTCCTCTACTGCATTGTCCAGTTTGTGGTCGCCACTCGAGAGCCTTTATTCCCCAGCAGTTATCAGTTAACGGTGTATAATATACTTCATGAAAAAAAAGCACATTGGAGTAATGTTAATGTTAAAGAACTCTCTTTTCCGCATTCGAACTCTATGGATGGTCCATTATGCGTGAGAGTAAACTAGCTAGATAGTTAGCCAGCCTAACTCCGTCCAGAAGCACAGAAGCTTCCTGGGGTCTTCGCAGGCTTCGCGGAGTGACCTCGGGTTGTTGAGGATTTGTTCACGTTGAGCTGCTACTCCCACGCATTCCAGGACTATGTGGGCAGCCGATTCTTCTTCGGTCAGACACCCCCTGCAGAGTGGGCTGTCTGTGGCTCCGTGTCTGTGGCTCCGATGTTGCAGTGGTGTTTGTTCAGGAGACAGTGGCCTGTGAGTGTCCCCACGATGGTACGAAGGTCTGGTCTTGAAAGGATGAGCAGACGACGCGTGAGCCGTGGTAGACAGCCGGAAGGACTGCTCTTGACCGTGCCCAACGCTCGTTGTGTTGGTTTAGGGTGCGAAGCCGCATCCAAGTGCGTAGCTGAGAAAAGGGTAGAGGTAGGAATGGAGATGGTCCGTCTGTGGTTGTTCCCGACCCTCTTCTAGCCAACTCATCTGTGGTGTCATTACCCAGCGATCTGCTATGTTCCTTTATCCATTGTAGAGTCACTTTGCTTCCTATGGCGATTCTCTCAAGGGCCAGGTGACATTCGTAAACGAGCTTGGAGTTGCAGCTATGGCTCTCCAGAGCTCCGAGTGTTGCTGAGCTGTCGGATAGGATCCTTACATTGTAGTCTGTGACGTCACGTCATGAAAAATTGGAGTATTCTCAAAACATACCTATCTTTGGGTCTACTTGCCATTCGAGAACAGGCCCGCTCCTGTATTTTCTATCTCGCATCAGGTTTGCAACAGGAGTCAATTGCATGATCATGGTTGTCAAATGTCGCTTTTCTGATAGAAATGTTACCGTTTGACAGCCCTGAGAGCCCTGCGGAGCCTCAGCTGTGGGGACACTTCGTGCTGATCATTATGGAATTCATAATTACCTTTAATCTCTTTCTTTTTAGACTTCTTCGTGTCACTTGTGGCCGGTTTCAGGGTTTCCGTGGACACTGTTGCTACCATTTTGGAGATAGGTTGGACTTCTGGTTTGAGCTCATCATCTTCTTCATCAACTGGTCGTCGGCTAGTAGATGAGGCTGCTACTGCTGCTTTGTAGGCCTCTGGGTACTGGGAGCTGGAATTGATTAAAAAAAGCCAGGATTAGTTTTAAACATTCAATATAAATACATACGAACTTGTCAGCTGAATTAAGTCTAATTTTTTTCTGGTTAATTGTTTCAAAAACAAGGAACTTGCAGGCATGGCATTCAAATCTAGCGGAAAGATTTGCAGAGAAAGATTGAGAGATGACTCACTGGACACATCCCCCTCCATACAACACAAATACCGGATCAAATCTGCCAGCAGATTGGATTATTGTTATTGGAATAGATCGCCAAGAAGCAGGATAAAAAAGAAAAAAAATATTGTACTTCTGTATTTAAAGGTTACTCCTTCCTGGTCGGTCCTTAGAAGCTGGAAAACTATCAGACTTGACCAATAGTCATATCTGATGCTGTATCTCGCATTACATGTGCAAACCATCAGCAATACATCATGGACACTGACCACTCTGCAGAGGGGATCAGACTGAAGAAGGATCAGTTACCCAAGTAGTCCTGAAATGTGCGGGAGCACCAGCATTCCAGGACTACTTGGGTAGCAGCTCAAAGTAAACTAATCCTCAACCAAACGAGGTCACCACAAACTCTGTGAAGACTTCAGGACACTTTTGTGTTTCTGACTATCTATCTAGCCAGACAATTGTTACACATAATGGGATACAAATTGTTTAAAAGCGGAAAAAGGAGATTGCTTACCTAACCTATGTGTAGGTTGTCGTTATCAGTGCGGACAGGACAGCAGAGGCCCTATTCTCTAATTTAAAAATATTCAATTCGCAGTATAATCTCGTATCAGTTGCACTGTTGCGTATAGTAACTATAAGAGACAGTGCGATTGACGAGATTATATTGTGACTGGAATGTTTTTAAATTAGAGAATTGGGCCTCAGGTGTTTGTGCACAGTGCCCAATAAAGACAACCCACAAATCAATCAGCCTAGTTTGGAACTACAACCAACTCCAAAATTCTTGCACTACAATACAATCCCGCCCTTTGTCAGTTCTACAAGATCACCTCAACTTAGTTTTGATAGCTCGGATCTTCTTGAAGATGTACTCAAGATCCTTCCTCATATCCAGGAGCAAGAGCGTGTGTTTCTTGAACTCGCCGGACGCAGCTTTGAGCCGACTCGCAGAAAGCTGATTGCAGTTTGTAAGCATCTCGGTTGTTTTCTCAAAACGCTGGAGCCTGGAATTATAAGATTGGATAATTAGGTACTTAACCTATTAGGAGATATCTCACTAATACTATAAATGCAATATTTTGGATGTTTGGTACTCAATCACATCATAATGACTCAATTAATCTCGATGGAATTTGGTAAACAGATAAATTATGACATGGAATGAGCTATATTACCTATACTTTGGGAGTGACTGAAGTTTTATGAAATTTGGTGGTAAGTATCTATACAGATATATCAAAACCTGCATTATAACAAGAGGCCTTAGGAGAATCAGGCAGGTGAAACGACGGGCGACTAGTTATTATTAAAATACTAAAGTTCGAACTTCACTGTGGCTTTGCAGTATATTTCATAGTGATGATGTATATTATATTTTAGAAAAATTACGACTATACACCACGTACTTTACTATTCTCCTGCTGACGTTTTCACGAATAGTAAAGTACGTGGTGTATAGTCGTAATTTTTCTAAAATGATACCAAGCCACGATAATTTCAATTCTGTATATTATATTACTTATAGTAATGTTTGTTAGCTTGCTCTGCCCAAGCCAAGCCCTAGTATAACAAACTTACATGTTTTTTTGAGCTCGAATAATGGTTTCGACATCAGTTTGGTCAACCATCCCAGCTAAGCCCTGCACAAAAACCTCGGGAGCGGAGTAGTTCTGGAAGCACTCTATCGAGAAGTCACTTTCGGGAGTATCATTTGCCATTTTAGTGTCGAATTTCAGTGTAGATGTATTAATTTCCATGAAATAAAAGTTCTGCCTGAGTCCTTCTTCCTTCTGTCTGCTGTTTTGCAATTTTTAGGGTTTCCATGTCACAAATGAATTTTATTCTCCTACCGACCGAGCAGGACATATTTTGTGAAAAATTATTTGTCTATGGAAATTGGAAAATAGACAACAGGAACCGTAGTAAGAGTAGTAGGTAGGTATACGTTGGGGAATAAAGGTTTTCGAGTGGACCACAAACCGGACGACACGGTAGAGGAAGCCCCTCCACTTGATGGACTAAAGACATTTTGAACGTCACAGGAAGACGGTGGATGGAGGTGGCTGAAGACCTTTCATCGTGGCATTCTAAGGGGGAGGCATTCGTACTTCGCATGCGAAGATTAAGTAATAGTTACTACGTGGCAGTGTGACTGACATGAGATTATATTGTGACTGGAATGTTTTTTAAAATTAGACAATTGGGCCTTTGAAGTTTTTCGATAACTTACATAAGTTTTAAGTTAAATTATTGTCAGAATTATGTCATAGGTACACAGCTATAGCTACAGAGTACATATAACAACTATTAGTAGGTAGTATTTCTAGTCTTGGTCGCTTGGTCGCATTGGATCAGGAGTAATTTTTAGTTTAGAAAACGATTCTAAATGATTCTTGTGATTTCAGTGAATAAAATACTTTTGACTTCGACTTTGTATCAAGTTTAGTCATAGTTGTAGTAGTTTTTTTTTCTATGAAAATTAAGAAAGATCCGTTTGTCACGATTATTTTCCCTAAAACTACGGACAAAACCCACAAGTTGGTAGCACACTGTTTTTCTTTAATTCACAGGCAATGGAGAGGCCTCCCAGAAAACTTCCCATAGTTCCTATCAACTCAGGAACTTGACGTTTTGGGGCAATATTTTAGTGTATGTTTTTGTTTGTGATATTATTAGGTATAACACCCGGACTTGTTGGGCAATTTTTGTTGGTAGGTAGGTACCTATACGATTTGTCCTGTGTGTTATTACTAGAAGAAAGCGTTAGCCGAGTTGGTCGTGGAATGCAATGGCGGCGATGAGCTCACCACTTGTCGCGTCTATATTCCTGCTGGGGAGTTTTCTGACAGCTGAAAGAAAATAGTTCTAAATCCAGCAGTGCAGTCCGATTTGGTTGTCTAAATTTTGTCGGTCAGCCACCAACTGTCAGTGTCACTGACTTCACTTGCTCATGCTGTCTGTTGGTGAAGTAAAGTACCTAAGTATCTACGTAAGGTTTTTGTTGAAATTCTGATATATTTGTTAGTGTTACGTTATTGTTATAATTTTTTGTTGTTATTTTTGAAGCCGGACCAAGTAGACCGGCCTATTGTAGACTTGAAAAACGAGCGTCGGAATCGCAACGCGAAACTTGGAGGAAAAAAAGATAAAACAAAGAGAATTTGTTCTCTGTGGTGCTTTTGCAAAATCTTCAGAAAACACAACCATTGCGAGTCACCGCCATCTACCGGAATTTTAAGAACTATTTTTTCTTTTTAATTGCCTCCTGGCCTTTTTTCGCCTTGGGTTGCACAATGGGGAGTTTTCAGTCCCCATTGTGCAACCCACGGCGAAAAAAGGCCCTTTGAGTCTCTGCCTACGCCTTCGGAGAAAAAGGCGTGTGTTTATGTAAGCAGTGATGCCAATTTAGCACTTTTGATGCTAAATTTGGCATATTTTATACCAGTTTAGCACATTTATTTCTCGTTTAGCATATAGCACATTTTTCGACTAAACCAGTAACGCTAATGTCAATATTCGAATGACTGATTAGTGGTTTTTAAAATCGAATAACGATTACTAATCACTAATCTGAATGAAGGCCAAAATAGACTTTTAATTCGAGCAGTTACAGTTTAATTTGGCTTGATATATGTATTAGTTCGCAAATCGCTTGATGCACGTAAATTGGGACTGCACATCTACAACTGTATTATTTTGGACTGAAGTCATGGAATACAAAGATGCAGCTGGAAACAAACCTTTTGAAGATTTAGCTAAGTTAGCAACATCTACTTTGTCGTTACCGCATTCAAACGCCGAAGTTGAACGCGTTTTCAGTCAGATGAGTTTGGTAAAAACTATGCTCCGCAATAGTTTGGCGGTAAAAACTTTAAATGCCATTTTATACGTCAGATTTGGCACAAAAATGTTGCTATTTTTATCTTATCTTACCTACCTTTTACTTTGTTCATTGGAATATAAATGAAATTTTAACTACATTTGGCATTTTTTATTCATGTTTAGTACAATTTTAGCACATTTTTAGCATATTCTTTACAGCAACTTAGCACTTTTTACGAGTACCCGGTTGGCAACACTGTATGTAAGTATGTATAATTCTAAGTGGGGGTGTTATGACCTGCACTGACGTCCCGTCCCGAAGTATGTATAATATAGGTAGCTGTAGGTAGGTACCTGTACCTACATTGAGAGTGCTGTGGTGTGTCTGGCCTCTCCTAGACCCCTCCTCCCGTGGGTGTCGTAAAAGCCGAATAAGGGATTACATCAGGGGATTGGAAAGCAGTATCCATCTGCACCAATACTGCGATCACCAATCCGCCTGCCAAGCGTGGTGATTACGGAAAATCCCTCCGTTGTATTCAATGGGAGAGGCTTCGCCAGCGATGGACCGGTGGACGCTTAGAATAAGGACTGAAGCAAGTCCTTATTCTAAGGGTGGACGTAATAAAAAGGCAGATAAAAAAAAACAGATAACAGATAAAAAAGAACAGAGACCTATTTGAAAAAAAGCCCGCTGGTATCTGCTGATCCACCCTCCATACTAAAATCTTCAAATCTTAAATCGATGGCATACTGTCTTAAGGCTGCATTTCCACCAGAGATGAGCGAGGATGCGTAGCGAGGGATGTTGTAACTCCCCCCCCTATACACCCACACCACTACTTCTCACGTCTACTTCTTTTGCTTAACCTAATGCTGACTGAATAGGTATATGAACCTATAAACTTTCTATTTAAGTTAACCTAATTTGTGGAAACCTACTTACTTAATTAATGTGGCCAAAATGATCGTCTAGTCTAGTGGTAGGAACGTACATTGTGTAGTGTAATAACTCAGATCCTTTAAAGTTTTAAAAAGTCCTGTGCTACCTAATGACATAATTAACTAACCTATTCTTATTTAGATCACTGATATAATTACCTGTTTATCTTATTGAATATTCTTCAAATCTAACAGAAGGTCTAATTATTAAAATATTACAAAGCTTAACTATGAACTGTAAGTACAATTAGGAATGTTAATGTAACCTCAATATCTCAAAATAATCTATAGTTATTTAAACTGACTAATTTCTATAAATTGATCTAGGTAATCTATTGCAAGTTAATAATCCTAACATGAGATAGTGATCTAGGATTTAATGTCTTTCTATCTATATAAAAAGGTAATTCACTTGTATATTAGTTCAAGATCGCTTCATCATACCTATCTATGAAAGAGTTAGTAAGTTGAGACTTAATTATGATTATCCTACCTCAAGAATAATGATACTACTCTACCTATCTTTCTATTGACAATATTGATTTGATTCCACGTTCTAGAATAAGATATATTAACAGAGGTTTTTTAACATAACATTATAGTAATCACTTTCTTTACATTCTGAAATTACTCTACTGTATGATTTAATCAAAGCAAGAGACATTTCATTAATGTCTGAATTATTCTCTAATAGTTTAGTCTCTGTATTTCTTAGCAAAACAATAGATTTCCTTTAAATGTTGATGTTGATGAGTCATCACTAGGGGGCATCAATTTAGCAGCTTTGATTTAAGGCTCCTCCTTCGCCTTAAATAATAATTTTCTTCCCGTAAAGTCATGGATAAATTCCTTCTGCTTTTATATAGATTTAACTATATATGGGGGGGGGGGGGGTATGATCCAAAATGATATTCTAAAAAGCAAACTCTTTCGGTACTTTACTGCAAATGACAAAGAGGAATTTTACTTGAGTATGTCGGAAGTAAGTCATTCTGTTTCATTCCAAATAAAGTTACATTTACTTCATGAACGCAAAATCAAATATTACCTCCCTAGTTAAAGTGGAACCTAACGGTTCCGTAAGGCAGTCCTGATCACACCGCTGGCCACTGGTCTAAACTATGTGTTCTTATTCTAAATAAACTTATTCAACATAGATTCGAACTATGATTCCGCATACAAAGAATGTATGGTTCCGCAGGCAATTATTAAATAGCCCTTTTAGCAATCTTACTTCTGATTCTAATAATATTGAAAAGAAATATAGTACCCATTTTATTCTGAACTAACTAATCTCTGAAACATATACTTATCTAAATCAAAATCTTCTAATTTCTGTTAAAATAATAGTCTAAAATAACTACTCTTTTTGGTAGATACCTATAAATAAATCTGATAAAGCAAGAGTCCTGCTAGGTACTCAAACTTATATCCAGATAACATGAAGTATACACAACTTGTGAATTTCTTCATACATTTTCATTATAAGAATTATTCTTATATTATTTGAAGTTACTATATGTTTATTTGTATAAAATCATCTCTAGAATGCTATTGATTCTATCAGATATTTCGAATAATCTATTAGATATAACCTGGAATCAAGCTGAACTAAAACATGAGGTACCTTTTTTTTTTTGGTTCCTGGTTTTAAATATTATAATTATTTTAATCTAAAATCCCAACTTTACAAAGAATAGATTTAATTTGAACTTGTAGAACTTCTAGGCTGAATTTAGACTCCACAATCTCCTTAAAAATAATACAAGAGATAAGTAGATATTCACCTTAGATATCTTGGATCATTGACTCAAGTTTAATCTTCTTTTCTAGTCAGATTTAACTTTAGCATTGCTCTTGCTTGGCTATAGAGTTTATACCACTGGTATCGAAATTGAACATCTTTATACCTCAACTTATTCATATAAAATTAATCTGAAACATCTTCCTTTTAAAATCAGCTCAGAAGTTCATATTACTTAAGTATCTCACGTAATAAGTTGGATTTAAGATTTAGTGAACTAAAATTCATAAAAAGTAATGACTAACTTTCGAATTTGTAGTTAATAATGACCAAGTAGATAAAGGTTACGTAGGTATTTAGATGGTACAAGTATTTTCATTCTTGTAAAGTAAATTTTGTAGAATTAATTGAAGTTAATCTCATAATTAAGAAGAGCACAGCTTAAAAATGTTACGCACACAAAATGTAGTAGAACACATGAAAATATCAGACTAGAGCATATAACAATTTCAAAGATGAAAGCTGAAAGGAAACGGATTAACTTAAATACAACAATATGACACACTTATGGTGTAGTGAAATTAAGTCTCGAAGATAATCTGAAAGAGAACGGGTTAGATACCTACGTCAATAAATTTAAGTTTCCTAAGTCCATAATGACACACAACAACAAACAGGTTAACGCCTCTTTATCATCATCAGTATCTCGCAGAAGTATTTCAAGTCGTAATGACTTCATAATGACTCCAGCAAACACAACATCTTCAGCCTGCAGAAGTCCACTGCTGTACTGAGCCTTCACTATTAAAATGCCACAACGAACGGTATTGAGCCGATATAATAAAATAAGTAAGTATCTACAGATAAGTGAAGTTAAATGTCGAAGACATAAGCTGAAAGAGAACGGGTTAAACTTACAAGTCGCAATGACACATTCATTAATAAAATAGATAGTCAGGTGAAATTCAGTCTCGAAGGCCGCTGAAGAAGTCTATAATCTAGGGAACCTAGAACCTAGAATTTTGAAAGTAAACTCTCATCCTTTCTCAGATAATCACTAGTAAATAGGTGTATGTAACCCTTTTGAAATTATCTATTGAAATCTGTAAATAAATCATCATCCATTAATCAGTATTCACTGAATTGAAGTCTTCCCATAGTAGATATAGATGTAGGTATCTACTATTATTTAAGTAGTTCCAACAATAAAATTCTAACTGAGATTTTACTAGATCTTAAAAATTCTGTCAAGTCCTAAACACAAGTTACACTAAATAAATCAAACACACTGGTAAAATAAAATACATAAACACTTACCAATGATGCACCAACTATATCCAAATCACTGAAATCCAAAATTAGGGCACTCACGTCACAGCACTTTTTATCGGAACTAGGGTTCTGTACCCATCCGCGACTCTAGCTTCACTTTGTTGCCCGTAACCGCCCGCGGTTCAATAAAAACTCAGTAGCCCGTAGCCGCCCGCGACTCAGTCATAACTTCGACTTCCGCTCCTGCCCGCGATTCCATAATAACTCCGTAGCCCGTAGCCGCCGCGACTCAGTCATAACTTCGACTTCCGCTCCTGCCCGCGATTCAATAATAACTAACGCTCCCCCAGAGCCCTGCTTTATTTATATCCATTTCCGAGATGCATTCCCACATCATCTGAACCTCCCCTCCCCCCAACTTTTACAGCAAACCTACATCACGAAATTTCTTCAGTGTAAATTTTTGTCACAGCTTGCCCATCTAACAACACAGCTCGCCACGACGTAAAACACGCAATGGCTTGGGTGTACAAACTCTTGGTACACTCTGTGTTATCACAGCCATGCCACCGGCAATGGCACGTGTGTACCGACTCTTGGTACTCGCTGTGATATCACAGTCGTGCCTACTCGCAATGGCTCGTGTGTACCGACTCTTGGCACTCACGTCACATCACACACAAGCCAAACTCAATTCCATTCACTAGAATACTTTCGGTTTTCAGTTCAAACTGTTTAACTCATTATTTTGAATGATTTTTTCCCCTTTTCTTTTTTTAAAATAAATTTATATACATATTTTTTTTAACATTTTTCTAAATTTTAAATATTATTATTTATTTATATATTTTTTTTTAATTATTATATATTTATTTTTTATGCCACGGAAAAAGTAACTAAAAATCAACCATGAATATTTGTTGAGATTTTACTGTTTATGCCCAATTATTGTGAAATCTTTATTTTGTGTACTTAATTTTTTTGCCATAAAAGTTAATAATTGTGCAAAATATACTGCTATCTCAAAGTAGTTTTTGTATGTTTACGTCGAAATAATTTATGATTTTTAGTGAAACTAAATTTGAAGTGACGCAACTTGAATGATTATTTTACCTACATTTTTTTTATTTTATTATTTGAGAAACTCAAACAATAAAACTGACAGACTGACTGATTGACTGACTGACTGCTTGCATCATCAACTTATATTTGATTTTTCTCAACTTTATGAAATAATTTGTAGAAGTACCAGAAACATTTTCTGCAAAACCTTTAGTCTTTGTCATGAACGAATATAATTTTCAAGCTTGAATCTGATTGCCAGGTAATTGAATCCCTTCCAGCATTGTGATTCGTTACAATGTGTTTTTAAGAACCAATAGAATCACTGCATTTACCTAGCCTCGCACACATAGATTTATAGTGTATGTCTATGCTCGCACAGCGCAGCTCTGGTGGAAACGGCATAGCGAGCAAGGTTTTTATACGTACAAACAAGTGAGGAGCGTGTGAGGAATGTGTTGCGAGTATAATGTGTTGCGAGGAATGTGTGAACAAAAAATTGCCCAACAAGTCCAGGTGTTATACCTAATAATATCACAAACAAAATTATACACTAAAATATTGCCCCAAAACGTCAAGTTCCTGAGTTGATAGGAACTATGGGAAGTTTTCTAGGAGGCCTCTCCATTGCCTGTGAAAATTTAAAAAGAAAAACAGTGTGCTACCAACTTGTGGGTTTTGTCCGTAGTTTTAGGGAAAATAATCTGGTGGGTACTCACTCATACGAACACACGGATCTTTCTTAATTTTCATAGAAAAAAAAACTACTACAACTATGACTAAACTTGTTACAAAGTCGAAGTCAAAAGTATTTTATTCATTGAAATCACAAGAATCATTTAGAATCGTTTTATAAACCAAAAATTACTCCTGATCCAATGCGACCAAGACTAGAAATACTACCTACTAATAGTTGTTATCTTAGAGAATTGTTGTTATATGTACTCTGTAGCTATAGCTGTGTACCTATGACATAATTCTGACAATAACTTATGTAAGTTAACGAAAAACTTCAAAGGCCCAATTCTCTAATTTTAAAAAATATTCCAGTCTCAATATAATCTCATGTCAGTCACACTGCCACGTAGTAACTATTACTTAATCTTCGCATGCGAAGTACGAATGCCTCCCCCTTAGAATGCCACGATGAAAGGTCTTCAGCCACCTCCATCCACCCCGTCTTCCTGTGACGTTCAAAATGTCTTTAGTCCATCAAGTGGAGGGGCTTCCTCTACCGTGTCGTCCGGTTTGTGGTCCACTCGAAAACCTTTATTCCCCAACGTATACCTACTACTATTATTATTATATTATTTCTGACAATATTCAGAAAATGAATAATATCGTAGAGATACTGAGTGATGATAGCACATATGTACAAGTATGTAATAGTAGCTCACAGACGGACCTTCCTTTATCAGAGCCTTCTGGATCAGCTTTAGGTGCTTTAATACACATAGCACCATGTGCATCGCAGAGACAAGCTACACCTACTGTTCAGGTTGAAGTAGTTTCCACACCTGGTACGCAGTCTCCGGTTAGACAGGTAAAATCCTGTCGGCAGACCCGGAAGACTGGTGTTTTCAGATAAGATAGGTGTTGGGATGGGTTTGGGATGGGGATGGAAACGGCATAGCGAGCAAGGTTTTTATACGTACAAACAAGTGAGGAGCGTGTGAGGAATGTGTTGCGAGTATAATGTGTTGCGAGGAATGTGTTGCGAGGAATGTGAGGCGAGTAATCTGTTGCGAGGAATGTGTTGCGAGGAATGTGTTGCGAGCGAGAAACTACTAGCAGTTAGTCTGAAAAGAGCCCGCTACACATCCTCGCAACGCTCATCTACGCACCGTTCCACAGCCTCGCGCTACACATCCTCGCACCGCTCATCTACCTCGCACATCTCTGGTGGAAACACTCACACCGTTCCACAGCCTCGCTACACATCCTCGCACCGCTCATCTTTGAAACGCAGTCTTATTCTGTGTCGATGGATAAAGTCCACCTTCTGTGCTAGGGTACGCTACTGTACGTGAAGCTATTGATAGTATCTGGTAGTAATACTGTACTGGTAGTAACACGGGCAATAAACAATATTGATGATTTAATTTTTGAACGTTATAAAAATTTGGGTATAATTTTTTGGTAAATTAAATGGATAGAATGGTTTTGGTCTTTACGGTACACGCTTGGACTAGGGTGGACCGCCGAGTAAACATTTTTTTACGAACTTTGTCAAAACTCAAATTTTATGATTAACTTTGTTGTTAACAACTAGCTCTAGGCCTGTTTGGTTGTTGAAAATAAATAGTTTATTAATTTTTTCATTTTCAGAAAGAAAGAAATGCGAATTGGGAGTTGAACTGAATTAAATTGAGGCGAAAGGATGTCTCGTAAAACATATATGTTACGAAATCCTTAACTTAAGATAATTGAGATGTAAGGTAAAAATTTAAAATACGACAATTTGGTTATTGTTGGTAGGTGTAACCTATCCACAACTTTACTGACCAAACATTATACAAAGGTTATGCGTTGACCTGGCCTAGACCTTGTACTTCAATCACAAATGGTACCGGCACCTTTTCTTTGTCACCATTAACCTGTTGCTTCTTCAGCCTTTCTTTCTGCTGTATCGTTAATGGCAAAATCGACCTCAGTTTAGAGGGGTTTTCAATAAAGTAAGGTATTTTATTTACAAGCGATTCAGGCACCGGAACCCTTTCTCTTTCTTCATGACCCTGTTGCATTAACTGCATTATTTTCTCGTTTAGCGTCAAAGGTAGACGTGGTCTATCACGAAATCGATTTTTAGCTAATTTGCTCTGTAGCCGGTCGAGGAAGTACCTTTTGTCTTTGTTTTTCAATTTATCTGTTACTTCCTCAGATTTCCTGTCATTATTGGAATCATCATCAAATGCATGTAAAACGTTATTTATTTCGTCAACATCCAGAATTACTGCATCTAATTCATTATTTAATTTGTACCTTTTTCCGTAAATATCAAGGACGGATTTGAAAACACCTTTAATATCACGACTTTCGTTATTTTTGCTGTCATCTCTTCTATCATCACTATCATCATCAGCTCTGCTTCTACCACTACAACCACAGCGTAAATTGTCATCTCTACCATCAGATCTGCTGCAGCCACAGCGTAAATTGTCATCTCTATCATCAGTTCTGCTGCAGCCACATCGTAAATTGTCATCTCTATCATCAGATCTGCTGCAGCCACAACGTAAATTGTTATCTCTTTTATCATCAGCTCTGCTGCAGCCACAGCGTAAACTGTCATCTCCGTTATCATCAGCTCTGCTGCAGCTACAACGTAAACTGTCATCTATTTTATCATCAGCTCTGCTGCAGCCACAACGTAAATTGCCATCTCTATCATCAGTTCTGCTGCAGCCACATCGTAAATTGTCATCTCTATCATCAGTTCTGCTGCAGCCACAGCGTAAGTTGTCATCTCTATCATCAGTTCTACTGCAGCCACAACGTAAACTGACATCTCTTTTATCACCAGCTCTGCTGCAGCTACAACGTAAATTGTCATCTCTTTTATCATAAGCTCTGCTGCAGCTGCAACGTAAATTATTTTTTCCGTCTTCATCATCATCATCGTCGTCTCGGTCATTGATACGTAATATATCGTTTTGTCCTCGCCCTTGGTCATTAACATGTAATTTCTGCTCAAGATCATTTAAAAGCGATTCTATGTCATTCTTAGCTTCCTCCTCAAGCTCCGCGTTATTACCATCTTTAGCTATTACGTCGTAACTTTCAACAGGTTGGTCACCTCTCAAATTGTTGTCCTTGAAAACCAGATTCAACGTTTGTATGTTCAAAAGTTTGTGGTCATCTTCGTGTCTTGGGTCACTATGTTGATTTTTATGATGTCTTTTGTGATGATGTCGATGACTACTTCCTACATTTCCATTGTTTTGCAGACTTTTTATTAGTCTCTGAATATCCGAAACTTCTACTTGGTCATAATCACTTTTAATACTTTTTGTAGCAGCAATTGCTATTAATCCAAATAAAATCAAAATGTTTTGAAACAGCATTTTCGAAAGTAATTTTTTTAAATTTGTACCTTTGTCATAGTTGATTTCCTGACTCAAATAGGCAATACCTTAGTAAGTACAAAGATAAGATTTTTGTAGCCATTAATTATTATTAACAACAATTTTAAATTAACGTGAAATTGGATTGACGGCAAATTATTTTTCTACATGAGACGTAGGTTTGATGTGAAAAATAAGTACCTATTAGGTAGGTACTAACAATACATAATTCTTATAATTCTTTATTGCACACACAAAATATTATACAAATAAGTAATAAAGAAAGACATGTACAAAGGCGAGCTTAACCCTTAAAAGGGTTTTCTTCCAGCAAACCTTTGAGGCTAGAGAGAAGGTGATAAAGTTGGTAGAAAGTGTGCAAAACAACGTACGTTAAGTGTGTAGTGTACCTAACAGTAAAATTGAAATTCAATTCATTT
This sequence comes from Epirrita christyi, assembly GCA_951392215.1. Lineage (NCBI taxonomy): Eukaryota > Metazoa > Arthropoda > Insecta > Lepidoptera > Geometridae > Epirrita > Epirrita christyi. Next base: position 1,037,791 of record OX595858.1, on the reverse strand, counting down.
ATTTATGCTTAAATATAGTACTTACACACAAAGAGCTTATTACGTCTAGTAACAGCTTTAGTTAGTAGGTATACTCTGATTTTTAATCTTCTTTAGACATTTTTTGTAAACAAAGAAATGTCAAGATATGCCTATATCATATGTGTATCTATATACACATGGAAAATGAGGTTCACAGAGTGTACGCTAGGGGCGCTCATCGGTGTCTCCATACAAAAATCCACACTACACTACACGAGACGTCCGTGCCAATTGCTTGTCAAAACGTAGAATCAGCTCTCAGGGTATATGGTAGAACTTCTTGTGAAAGAGTTCGTCCGGGGAAGTAGTACCACCGTACCTATTTCTGCCGCCAAGCAGTTGTGCTTGCATTGCTATGTTTCTGTTTTGATGGGTACGGGTGCCGGTGTAATTGCAGGCACATGAGACTTTTCATCTTTGTGTCTCAGGGTCCGTAGCGCGCGTGTGATGCCTCTGGTGTTGCACACGTCCATAGGCTGGCTACGGTAACTACTTTTAATGTGGGCCGAGTGCTTGTTTGCTTAAACTAGAAGTACAAAAAAACCAGCTATAAGTAGGTAGCGGTACATTTATAGACTTTATCAGGGCGCTGCAATTTTATACAGCTGATTTATATAATAATCTAAGGAATGACAAAACAATAATTGCAATGTCTAAAAATAATAAAAAAATAGTAATAAATAAATGCTGGACATTTCACACATTATCTAGTCCCAAGCTAAGCAGAGCTTGTGTTATGGGTACTAGATAACTGATATACTTAATACAATACATTACATAGATAGATATTTTTATTATACATAGAAAAATACCCAGAACACCCTGAACAATCGTCTGCAGATCGTACAAATAAAAGAAAAAGATTAAAAAAGATAAATAAAGATAATAGATCATAGATAGTTAGATTAATAAAGGAAAAGATAAGATTAGCTAAAGATTGTGTAGACGTTGCCTAGACTGGGCCTTTTTTGGCTAAAGGGATTCTTAGGATTCCTATGTCCAGCAGTGACAATAGCAATGTCTAAAGATTGTATAGATGTTCCCTAGACTGGGCATTTTTTACAGGAGTTCTAGGGGGGAGGACTTCTACAGACTGATGGTGATAATGATGATGATGAATTCAAATTAGAAACGTTGGTGTCCACATAGTTTTTTTAAACTCGAACTTGAGGATACAGCTACAGTAGGTATTACTTAGGTACCCTATACTGCCTCCCTATTCCCTAGCTGAAAGTCACTCTCGGTGACTAACGTTTGACAAGTAAAATGACCATCAATTGACAGTTCTTCAAGATAATTTTGAGCCTAGACCTAGAGTCTGATGTCTAGCCTAATGTCGTCGAAAATTTATATTTAGAGCATCTAATAATCTGTTCATAAGTAAGGCCTTTTCACACCACCTGCTCGACAATGTCCAATTACAAATCATGCTACCTCAGCGTAAAGTAAAGCATTGTCTCTCTAGGGATATAAAGTTGTATGAAACTCCCTAGGGATTAAAGTGATTTGAATTTGGAACGTCAAATTCGTGTGGAGACTCGTGGAAAACTCTAAGTAAAAAATGCCCATATGGCATTGTAAAGAGGTTTTTTCGAAATTCGAACTGGCCACCATAAGCAGAACTCAAAAAAAAAAGAAAAAGGTGCGTTTACAAAGAATGTGAACAGCGTGTTTGGTGCTGTGATTTTCAGTAAATTTTATTGCAATATTCATGTTGATAACAAATTACAAACGATAGTGATTCTACTCCAAAGTATATCAAAACAGACGCTTTAGAGATTTTTGATAATCTACTACCGCAAAAATCACAACAAGCCCTGGCTGTTTATCGTCTCGCAGAAAGTGTGAAAAGTAGAGTATGCTCCTCTGGAATAAAGCCTGTCTTTGTCTTGGGCACCTTGAACCCCTCGCTTCACTCAGGACTCTATATAACTCCCTCGCTACACTCGGGAGTTAACTTCAGAGTCCCTCGTTACGCTCAGGGTTCAATATGCCGACCGCGACATAAGACACTGCTTTATTCCCTTAGTGCATAATCTACTATTATAGGCGTGATAGCATCCGAAATGAGAAAATCCGTAAAAGAACCAAGGTTACCGACGTAGCTCTCAGAATTAGCAAGTTGAAGTGGCAATGGGCAGGTCATATAGCTCAACGAACTGATAACCGTTGGGGAATAAAGGTTCTCGAGTGGCGACCACAAACAGGACGACGCAGTAGAGGAAGGCCCTCCACTCGATGGACTAAAGACATTATAAACGTCGCGGGGAGTCGGTGGATGGAGGCAGCTCAGGACCGTTCGTCGTGGCATTCTAAGGGGGGAGGCCTATGTCCAGCAGTGGACTTCTACAGGCTGTTGATGATGATGATTAAGGCTTCTTACTTCGACTGTCCTGCTGGTAAGTGGTGTACGAAATAGAGTAACATTTTAAAAATTTGCATTACTATTGAGTCTATCAAATGGAGATAACCCACTAAAGGTTCTAAAAAAACAAAAAAATATACAAAACTACATGTCTTCATACAAACTATTAATTTTGTTACCAACGAACAAAACCCTCTGTGCGCGATTCCTGCTCGCACTGAGCCGAATTTTAAGGTATTCGATACGATTGTTATTGCATAATAATGTATGTTATTTGCTATGTACCTTAAATTACTTATATGTTATTGGCAGGTATGGCAATATATGCTATGGCTTCTATTATTATTATATTATTCTTCACTGGCTTCTAAAATACAAGTTTTACTTAGTTTAGGAGCCAGGGACCCATATAGTTTTTTGTGTGCTGTACAATCTCTTTATTTTTTAAAGTTTTATGTTATCTTTTACACCCTTAGATTTTTATTTGTACGTTTTTATCGTCAATAAACATTTTATTATTATTATTACTTTGTTTATATGTGTTAGATAGCTCAACTGTTTTATTTGTATATTTTTTCGTAGTTTTACTATTCTTTCTGTACATAAAAACATTTAAAAGTATGCATCATATTTTATTTCATCTCTTTTCTAAAGGCACTTGCAAATACCCCTCCAGCTTCATATTAACAGGAACCCCGTAGTGAAATAGAATTTCTGTCTCAGGGTCTGGTGGCAGGCTTCTTCTTCCAAATTTCTGACCTCCATGTAGTTTATTCACAATTTCTAGTAAACTCCTTCGTTTCCCACCGACATTACCGTAGGCTGCACTGCTCTCCTTAACGTGGTCGAAGTCTTTTACGTTTAAACTGGCCACTGTGTCTCTAATAGCGTTGAGAAGATCGTTTACATGTTCTCCTTCGTTTTCTCTTGCGTTATTCTCATTTTCTCTTTTATAGTTATCTCTATGTCTTCTATAGTCGTCTGCGTCACGAGCATCATCAAATACCCTGTTCTGGTCATCTATAATGGAGCCCACGTCGAACCTGTCGTTCTGTTCTCCGAAGGTTACATCTGGTCTCATGCCCATATCCATCATTAATTGGCAGAGACACGTTGTGAAGAACAGAGAAACGATGCCTGCTTGCAGCATCTGAAATTACAAAGATTAAAAGCAAGCAAGCTTACTCTTTAAACTTGTTATGAGATGATAATTAAGCAAGTAGGTAAGCGCTTGTCCGATTTACGCGCGAGTCGAATCGCGCGTAATTCGTCTCATCTGGAAATATCAGAAATGGTATTCTCTTAGCTTTAAATAAAACATGGTATTGTGATTTAGGTATATCGGAATGTGACCGAAACTTGAACGATTCAAAGTTTTTTCGATAATATTAGCTTAATCATATGAAGTCTCTCTTTACTCTTTCCAATGACATTTATATCTAATGGTAGTCACCGTGAAACGAAAGTAGACTAAATTGTTATTATGAGAGAGCAGAATACCAACTTTCTGTCAATTCACAATTCTGTCTCAATTCGGTAAACTTTCAGTGTAGTTTTAAAATAATTAAGAGAATTGGGCCTCTGGTCATCAATCATAAACTTACCATTTCGACATCAATAGTCAAGTGTGTGTGTGTGGCTATACGTAACTGTAATTTCACGGTTATTTCATAACTTTATTGCTACCCATAAGGTTCGCCTGCACCCGTTAGCAATCATACTTAGGTACACAGTTACTTATTAGTAGTAGTAGTAGTAAGTACTTATTATTTATACAAAAAGTCGTGAACAAGCCGGGTTCCGAAAAGGCTTTAATACCGTAGACCACATCCACATGCTCCGGCAGATTATGCAGAAGGTCGAAGAGTATAATCAGCCGCTATATCTATCGTTTGTGGACTACGAGTATGCCTTCGATGCAGTCGAAACCTGGGCAGTGTTAGTCTTTACAGCGGTGCCAGATCGACTACCAGCATATTTAAGTGTTGAAGTGTTTGGACAACAGGGCACTTATGGCTATCCATCTTCAGGACCAGTGGACGGATCTATCCAATTGCGGAAAGGGGTGAGACAGGGTAATGTTATGTCTCAGATACTGTTCACCTCTGCATTGGAAGATGTTTTCAAGCTTCTGCACCAGAACGGATATGGCATCAATACCAATGGCGAATACATCACTCTCCTTCGATATGCCGATGATATAGTCATCATAGCAGAATCGCTGGAAGACCTTAGCACTAAGCTCAGATACCTCAATGCCGTCTCCCAACAGGTGGGTCTTCAAATGAACATAGGCAAAACGAACATCATGTCAAACGCCCATGTCGCATCTATGCCGTACCTACACGATATTGTAGAAGTTGTTGCTCACCTGTCTGTTTGGGTCAGACGATTCAACTGGGAGGGTCTAACTTCGACAAAGAGGTTAACCGACGAATCCAATGGGTCCGGAATGAACTCGGATGGGCAGCGTTCGGGAAACTACGCCGATTATCTTCTTGTCACAGATACCTTAAGATTCTGAGCCTCAAGACAAAAGTATAATCAGTTCGTATTGCCAGTGATGACTTACGGCACTGAGACGTGGTCGCTAACTATTGGCCGTATTAGACAAGCTCAAAGTCCCGTAGAGGACTATGGAGAGAGCTACGCTAAACCTGAAAATAACTGATAAAATCCGAAATGAGGAAATCCCCAAAAGAACCAAGATCACCGACATTAGCTCTCAGAATTAGCAAGTTGAAGTGGCAATGGGCAGGTCATAAGTATAGCTCACAGAACTGACAGCCGTTGGAGAATAATAAGGTTCTTGAGTGGCGACCGCAAACCGGACGACGCGGTAGAGGAAAGCCCTCCACTCGATGGACTATAAAGGCATTATAGGTAAACGTCGCAGGAAGTCGGTTGATAGAGGTGGCTCAAGAGCGTTCGTCTTGGCATTCGAGGGTCCCCCCTCATAGGGCCTAATGTCCAGCAGTGGATTTCTACAGACTGATGATGATGATGACGAAAAACCACGTAAAATACATCTGTTCAAAAGTTATAACAATGAAAATAGGACACAATTGTAATGAAAAACCTATTACAGCATCTATTTCACGCATACAAAGATTAACACGCCCGCAAAACCGCGGGAAAAAATGCAAATGGCGGCGCATCGTGACGTCACGTCCACCCGCCATCTGCGCGCGTGTGCCGCGCTGATGTCGTTTTAATTACAAACTCGGTGTTTTATTGCACAGACATTCTTTTCTATTCAGCCTGGATGCTGAATTGCTAAGCGTGTTTCATAATAACTTGTAATAATAAATAAAAAAGGCCACTTTAGTGTCGAATATTTCATAAACAACATCTAGGACTTTCATTAGTGCCTCAATCTCTTGAGATTTGAGGCATGCAATTTTTTGACACTGATTCTTACTTTCACCGGCTAATGTGGATTACGAGCTAATGTCAAATTTGTCAGTACTTCATTGAAATCGTACTTGTCATTATTCCAAGTTGAAATCTGGCAATTTAACAGATGTTCGGTAAAATGAGAATTCCGATTTGTCGAATAATACTCAAATAAAAAAAGTTTTTAAATTCGGTTTACACTTACCCCCTTATTCATAATCATTTTTGAAACCTATTTTAGTTAAAATAGCTTTTGTCTTGTTTTGACGTATGACAGTTAACATAAGACAGAACGGAACAAAAGCTATTTTAACTAAAACAGGTTTCAAAAATTATTATAAATAAGGCCCTTAGGTTTTACATATACCATAGATAAATAAAGGGCTGTTTTTGAACGTCTTAGCTTTGTGTCAAGCAAGTGCCAACTAAAAGCGGGAGGGGAGTGCAGCTTTAGACCAGACACCCCCTACGTTAATATTACCCCCAATTTATTGTGTGTTAGGTATAGGTACCTATATACCTACAAAATATATTAACTACTGTTTCTACATACCTACATAGGTAAACAAATTATTATTTTCTTTACAATCACTGCTTCGCCATCAAATATTCACACGTTAACCACTGTTTACTGGCTGGGTCATCGAAGTTCTAAGTCGACGTGTGCTATTAAATTTAAATATTCAAAGCTGTCATATTTCGAGGATTGTAATTCACACCACGCATGTCAATTATTCATTTTAATTGGTGAGGGGTTGCTGATCGAGCTTTAATGCCAGACTTGTTCTTTCTTAAATACATGTTTCTAAGTGCTTACCTATGTAGGAACATTTATAAGAATACTTTAGCATAGTACCTACTGAGATCCCCCTCAGTTTCACCTGACGGGTGGTCAGGTGGAACTGAGGGGGATCCCTCCCCTCTGATTCCATTTCAAGCCCTTTACCGATGATAATAGAGAAAGAAAGATGAAATATCATAGAGATGAAAAGTCTCATGTGCCTGTTAGTTCACCGGCACCCGTACCTTTCAAACCGAAACACAGCAATGCGAGCACTACTGCTTGGCGGCAGAAATAGGTTGTAGTACTTACCCGGACGAACTCTTACACAAGAAGTTTAGGTGTTTCGAAGATACGTCTACTAAGTAGGTACATCAGAGTTACTCGCTCGTGTAATATTCTATATAATAAACGACAGACACTGCACAGTACACAAATACCACCTGTCAACACAGTAGAGTATTGACTCAAGTGGACAGCCATTACGCACGTGCCAGTGAATTCTTTTTTGGAACAATGACTGTTTACACATGTGCTGCACTGCAAGTACCTAGATTACTTAGATACAAAATTCCGTGTAGATTTAAATTTGACTACAGAAAGCAGTTGTACCTATAATCTATCTAAGTTACCACCAGTATTGTTTTTCCACATATCGCGAAAACCCGACGCAACGTCCGGCGTATTCGCGTTTTCTGAAGTAGGTACCTACCAACTAGTTTTTATAGAGGTTTGCGAACTGACCGACGTAAATTTTTTTGGGCTTAATATTGATGCAGGTTTGCAGTGGGCACCAGAAATGGAGGCACTTGCTGGTATACTTAGTTCCGCCGCATATACAGTTTTGTATGATAAGGCAGCTTACTGATGAAGCTACATCTAGGCTGGTTTATTTTAGCTACTGACATAGTATTTTGTCCAATGCTATGGTGTTGTGGGGGAAAGCAGCAGATATTCAAGCTATATTTGTCTTACAAAAACGGCCAATACCTACATACGATTTATAAAATGAACTCGCGTGACTCATTTGGGGGATTTTTTTAAAGAAATTAATATTTTCACAGTAATATCACAATATATATATGAAATCTCATTACAAGAAGCATAAGCCTTTTTAAAGTTTTTATTTCTCACGTAGAGAAAATACTTATTTATTATTGATTTCATTTTGATGTTAAAAAAACTATGTAGATAAGGAAGCAGTAGAACTAAAAAAATTACCTGCTTAGATACATTTCTTACGAAAACATTGCAACCCACGGTGAAAAGAGGCCCTTTGAGGTTCTACCTACCCCTTCAGGGAAAAAGAAAGAAAGAAAATACTAAGTGTGTTTGTATGTATGTATGTATTACTACATAATATATTATAATATTATGTATGTGTTATTTTAAGTAGGTAGTTTATTATGTTAACTTTATAACCTCGATCTGTATTATTTCCCTAAAGCACTAAGCTACTAAGAAAAAGCACTAAGAAAAGCATTAAGTTCGCCTGTGTACTTGTTTTTTGTCTTGTGCAATCAAGTATTTTCTATCTATCTATCTATCTATGTACTATTAAAAATACTTTTAATTAATCATTATAAGTAAGTACGTAGATATACGTGGGTGTTCATAAAACGAGCAAGTCTTCGATTTGTTTAGTACGAGTAACCTCGTGATCTGAATTATTGATCAATAGAAATTAATTGAAAACATCAAACGCAACGCTAATCCGCCAAAACAAGCGAAAATGCGATAGCCGCCCTAAAAAAACGCTTTCAGCGCTACGGGCGGGCGGGAGTTCCCGCCCTCTCCGGCTCTTCAGCCAGTGTGCCCCCAAACGCAGAACGAAACGCACACGCGTTTCCCGCGCTCGCTACACGTCAAACATCGCGTTCGAAATTCAAATTCTGTTCTCACTTTTATCGTTTTCTTTTTTATAAACTTTTTGATTTGCAGTTGCGTTTCGTTTCCTGTGATTTATTAGTTTTTTTTGTGTCGTGATATAGTAATTTGGGAAAGCTGCTGGCTATCAGCCGTCAAAAACGTTGAGGTAAGCACAGATTAAGATTTATTAGTCGTTATGAGTTATGTGTAAATTTTGACTTTAATTGCCTGCGGGCGTCTGGTGCCATTGTTTCAAGGCTTGGGTTTTAGATTTTTATACCAGAGTTCCTGTTATTTAATTTTTTTGATGTGAGGCGTCTTTTTTCTCAGAAACCCATATTTGTTAATTTTTTAAACGAATCTCCCCAATAATGTAGAGCAAAATAATCAAAAAGACCCCTGTAGTTTGCAATCTAGGGCCAGATTTTGGATGGCCTAGATTGGGTCATCCAAGATCTTTGGTACTTATGACATTTTTATGTATACCTAAGCACTTCCAGTTTAAAATTCAAACAATAGGTACCTTTTGTTAAAATAGAAACGTGCTACGAAATCTGCGAAGAAGAGTAATCATGAAAAAAAAATGGGCTCAGCTTGCTTAAAAAAAAACAAAAGATTTATATATTTTCCCTACTGGATAACATTAAACAGTGACACGAATCTTTAATTTAAATAGCCTAAAAGGAGGTAAAGGTTTTCGCCAAAGGTAAAACTCTCTTGTAGAAATAATAATACTTTTTAAAGCTTACAGACTTTCTTTATTCATAATCTGTTCCAAATATGAAATTGTTAGTTTCTAAAGGTTACCTAGGTAAGGCGCTTACCTCCTTTTGACGCAAACGAAGTTTGCTTTTGTTTTTTTTTATTTCTTCAAACTCCATGCAACTGCACACATGATCATTAAACTAATATCTAGACCCGTGGCGTAAGCGCCCTTATGCTAGCTACCGGTGACCTCCTAAGTACCATGCCGGTATCCAGTAAGTGGCACAGCATCACCAGTTTATTGTCAACTAAATACGGGCATCACCATGGGGGTACTTCAAAACTTGTTTATTTAATAGATATTATTGTAGATTGAGAGTATATTATTGTGTATTATTGAGTACAGTAACATTAATTTTGGGACAAATTAATAGGTAAAGCTGCTGTAAGGAAATTAATATGGGCCCATTCGAAGAAAATATTTACCGTATCATTTATAAAAATGGTTTGGCACCGGTATTACAGTTTAGCTTCCAGGTGGAATAACATATGGTATATCTAGTAGTCTTGACTCTCCAGTAGTTTTTGTATCACGAATTTATAACCTTGATTTTCTATGATTTGTCGTTATCATTCAAACTAATTCGAGATTAAACTGGTTAGGTCTGTATTGCTTTCACCCAACAATGTTGTTGCGAACAGTCTAACTGGTAATCGCTTTCATTTACGATTTTGAAGTACATTGCGCTGCGTGCTTTAGCTTATTTTCCAAGAGCAGAAATATTCGAAACATAAAGCGCAATGTACTTTAAAATCGGAATCGAAAGCGATTATCAGTTCGTTAGCCAATAAAGGGACTGTATTGTGTTTCTAAATTCAAATGTAGAATTCTTCATTCAAATGTAGAGTCAAAACTTTTCTTGTAGCTTTTGTTGCTGGTTGTTTTAATTAAACAATTGTCTCTTTTAACTTATTACCTCAGCTCTGCGTTTTTTTCAAAGATCTTAAATAGCCATGCAAAACGAAAATATTGCGAACTTGGCAGGTTCTGTTTTGCATACATACATAAACACACGCCATTTCTCCCGAAGGGACAGGCAGAGCCTTGAAAGTCCTCTTTTCACCGTGGGTTGCACATATCGCAGGAATATAGGAATATACGTGACAAGTGGTGCACTTATCGCCGCCATTGCTTTCCACGACCAACTCGGCCTTCCTAAATAAGCCAGCAGCCAGGACAAATCTTATACCAATGAAAATTGCCTAACAAGTCCGGGACACTTTGAAATTAATTACTTGTTGAATCGTTCTTAACCTGCCCGTGACCCACAATTAGGTAACGCCAATTATTTTGAACATTTTTGTTTTTTCTGACTCGCTTGTAACCTGCATATTAGCTAGTTTGTAAGGACTTTTGAAATGCACGCTTAACGGCAGAATATTGGTTATTATAATTTATATGTATAATTTATGTTTTATACTGTACCTACATTCTAAGCAAATAAATAATTCATTCATTCATTCAATCCCCGTTCGTCCGTCAAAGGGCGTGACTTCCCGTCTCTCGACCTTTGAGCGTGGTCGCGGTCGGTGCTCATGAGGAAGGACCTCAAAATGGTCAACGAAACGTCAGCAGGAGAATAGTAAAGTACGTAATATAGTCGTAATTTATCTAAAATGATACCATGCCATGATAATTTCAATTCATTCATTCATTCAGTCAAGCCGCACAAAATCGTCACACCATGCAACTCTCATACAACCCTAAAGATATCTTACTATTCGATATCAATCAATCAGACGCTTACGTACGTCACTAAATGCGGAGGTGTTCCCTTATTGGATACTACAATTTATACCAACACCTGCGACGCGCAGATGGTGTTGCGAAGAGGGGAGGAAAATCTCTGGATACGGCATTTTACTATTGCATAAAACTGTACGAAAAAAACTGTTTCAGGGGGTTTAGTAAGAGTTTTGATAGTTTTCGAAACTATGGTGAAGTTATCACTAGAAACGAGATATTTACCATGATTTTTGAGCTATATTAATTCCCGATATTTCGGCACAATTTTTAATAAAGCTCAAAAATCATGGTACATATCCCGTTTCTAATAGTTTCAAAAGTTATGTGAAGTTTCGTTTCCTTCCATACATTTACTGACAGCGTCCTTAGTTTTATTTTCGTTTACGCTAGGGGCGCTGCAAGTAAATGTATGGAAGGAATCGAAACTTCATTGTATAGTTTCGAAAACTATCAAATCTCGTACTAAGCCCCCTGCGGTCACTTTTTTTTATATTGTTATTGTTGCCAGTTAAAAAATGATTCCGTGTGAAATTACCAGTTTTTCTCAAAAGAGTTATGACTGCAGATACGTTCCGTTATTAGAAACTGTAATGTTAACACCTGCACTACTGATGGCGAGGGAAAACGAACCGGAACTTTAGAAGATTTTGTTTACTGTTCTGCTTAAGTTTTCCATTATGAGACTTGATGGTACTATCAAATATTTATCACTCCTTTCGAGGACGACGTAACACATGCTATCAAAGATTATTAAAATAAAATAAATAAATAAATGCTGGACATTTCACACAACATATTCTAGCCCCAAGCTAAGCAGAGCTGTTGTTATGGGTACTAGATAACTGATATACGTAATACAATAAATTACATAGATAGATATTTTTTATTATACATAGAAAATACCCAGAACACCCTGAACAAATATCTGTAGATCGTACAAATATTTGATCCAAGGCGGGATTCGAACCCGCAACCTCCTGCGTCGCAGGCGAACCTTCGCCCGCCGCGCCACAGAGGTCGTATTCTTCTTCAATCGACTGTATTACGACAGTGCACATAACATAACACCCAGACCCGGATCAAATATTTGCAGATCATACAAACATTTGTCCTGCAGCGAGAATCGAACCTGCAACCTCTTGAATCACAGCCTACTACTCTCCCGCCGCGCCACAGAGGTCACATACAGTGCACAGTTCACTGAACTATATTTTGTTCGTTTACCCTATTGATTGACGACCTCTGTGGCCTGGCTGCCGAATGAGATGCAATAGGTTGCGGGTTCGATTTCGACAAATGGGACAAATGTGTGTATGATCTGCAAATATTTGTTCTGGGTCTGGGTGTTATGGTACTATGGTACTCGTAGTTCCTGATACCCAGGACACAGGGAATCCTAGTGTGGGATCAAGACTATGTATATGTGACTGTTGGGTAATATGTTATGCTATGGATTGGTGTTTTTCAATATTTAAACTCAAATTCAAGCCTGTTTATATCTTCAAACAATTTCAGGTTTATAGTACATTGAATACCATGTATAGGCTATTACAGGCTATCAGAACATCGGAACGCACAGGTGTGCAAATTGTACCGAGAACTCCAATTACTGGGGTTTCGGTATGCCGCTGTCGGTACAGTAAGGAGACAGTGTTTTCCTGCTTTTGTAGGTATTTTCAGTTACTGTAATGTTGGAAATGTTTCGTTTGTCCGCGAAAGGCTTTGGTAACATAATGAAAAAATGCCAATAGCAATCTGATCCATTAATACCCTATTCGATGGATGGATTCATGGGAACTAGTAAAAAGCAGTAGTGTTACTGGTACACCGTTGTATGGATTTGAGTACCTAGAGGTGCCATGGGTCCAACCAAAGTCAAAGTCAAAGTATATTTATTGCTGAATTACATGTTTATAAGATGTCATAGTTATTATAATAGATACGTACCTTTATTTATTTAATTTACAATCTTTAGATTAATTATAATAAGAACCTAATAAAAGCAGTTGAATATAAATAATATATGACAAACAATACAAATATTATAATTTAAATGACACATATCTGAATTCAAGTTCCCATGGCACTCCCAACTGTCTTGGATCCGGAATGATTCATGGTTTGAACAAGAGAAAGGATCCTACTACCTTATCGTCAACATCATCGTAGAAGTCTACTGTGTCCTCCCCATATAATGCCATGGCACAACCTTTACACTTCGACCTTTGTTCTTTTCCTGCGACCTTTAAAATGTCTTCGGTCCATCGAGAGTGGACGTGAAGTTTGTTTCATGTCCGATGTGATGATTTACTACGATTAAGCACTAATACATTTAGACGTTATAGTCACCGAGTGACTTTCAGTTAGGGAATAGGAGGCAGAGGTTACCATGAGCTCTCATAGCGATTCAGTTCAAAAACTATTCTGTACAAAATATCGGTTCGTCGTTGACATCCGTCATCATTGAATAACTTTAATCGCAGAAGTCTATATACCTTCTGCTACTGTGCCTTTAAATATAGCTGCGGACATCACGTAACCGATATTTTTTACTGAATAGTTTTTTAACTGAATCGCTATAAGAGCTCATGGTAAGGCCACTGGTCTTTCTGCAGAACATCTCCAATCTCAATTCTTTCGCCAAGGTCTTTCTTTTCCAACTATCCTATTTACGCTCATAGTACAGTCAAATTAGGTGATTTTTTGCACAAGTGTGCAACTAATTAGATGTAGTCATGAAAACTTTTCTAATTGTTTTGTATGGCTTAAAAATCACCTCTAATAATAAGCATCAGTAATTTCACCCTCCGGAACAGGGTGAAATAGGGTGAAAACCATAAAAATATCCGTAACTTAATGGGGGAAATAGAAGTAGTCGGTGCAATTTGGCATAGACTTTTAACCGTTATGATCTACATTTGCACCAAGTATTTTTTAAATCCGACATACGGAACATACAAAAAAAAAACATTTACAAAAAAATCTTTTTGTGGTTAATACGGCTCCGGTAAAATTAAGGTAGTCGGTGCAAATTGATAGACATATCAGAAAAATGATCGAAATACATTACCAGGTTTGCACCATGGTGCGTCTCACGGAAGGCACTTTTCCATATTTTATTGTCGCTCTACTTCGGGGAAAATTAATGTAGTTCTGGAAATCGACTTAAACTTATTCATTTAATTAGTACTACATCCGCCGGAAGTTTTATACTGGTTTTTTTACGGAAGATGCATTTGTTCAACACTGTGTTCCCTACATGCACGTGGTTTTTATTAAAATCATAATGCACTAAGACAGTCTCTCTATACGTAATTTAACTTGCATCAAGTAATTTCTTTCTATTTAAAAATTTACGGCCTTTTTAAGTTTGCACCTAATATTTAAAAGGGTTCCGTAAGCGCTAGAAACGGTGCAAACTTAGGATAAGCTTCTTTTCGTGTCATCTAACGTTTCCATAAGAATCCACGACTACACGATTTAGTTCCACACTTTTTGCTAATTTGCCTGTACTATCAGTTTACTTACATGTTTCGTCCATTCCTTCTATCCTAAACCATCTCGGTATCTACGTCTTCTTTAATTCCATAGCTCACCATCACTCTCACTCTAGCCCTCAAAGTCATACCACACTTACTTCTCAACGCTTACATCTCCTATGCATTTATTCTGCTTTCCCCAAACCCAACTTTCAATACCATACATTAGTGTCGGTACTAATACCACTCTATGCACGGCCACTCGTGTCTTTTGTTTCTCGAATATCTAACATTCACTCTCTTTTTAACCGACTTCCCAAAAAGGAGGAGGTTCTAAATTCGGTTGTATTTTTTTTTTTTTTTTTTTTTTTTTAATGTTTGTTACCGCATATCTCCGGCGTTTACGAACCGATTTGGAAAATTCTTCTTTTATTTGAGTAGATATACTTCCAGATTGGTCCCATTTTTTTCAGAATCTAGTTCTGATCATGGGATCCATGAGGAATTGAGGGAACTCCTCAAATATTGTAAGCATACATATGGCGATTTTGATATTTTCAGCAAGACACCAAGCATTTGCATTCAGAAAGTATCATAATCCTTTCACCACTATGGTTCTTTCATTAAATTTTTTTCATCCAAAATTATTTTGTCGAATACTATGGCGGAAGTCGGTTTTTTAAATGAAAAGTTATTAATATCATCTTCATACTTCCGTCCGTTTTAATGAATACATGTTTGTTAACCGTAATGGCTTCTATTTTTCGAAAAAGAAAACTTTTGAGATGATTTTGACTCTGAACGTTTTAAATAAAAAAGAGTAGGTAAATAATATACCAGGAAACATACCTGAGGTAGGTACTGAACAATAGTAAGTAGATACACTAACCACAAAAGAGCGATTACAATCTGCGGGTGCAGGTGTGCGAATTCACAGCTTCCTTTGAGAGCCATAGAGTAGGTATACGCTACAAAGATATGACTCTACACTTCCCACAAGAACTATTTTTAATGCATCATGGCTATCTTATTATAAAAAGATATTTTAGATTTCATATAAATTTCAAATAAATTAAAATTTAGATATTATAGATTTCATTATTTAAAGATAATTTAGATATTCATTAGAATAATTGTATGGTGACCTAGGATTTTAATTCATTTTATTTTGATGATTTGTATTTAATGTTGACATTATTTTTGTTCCATTTTGTGATGAAGTCCTATATATATATAATATATAAGTATGTGAATCACTGGTTCTTTGACTGGTTTATGACATGGAATGGATGTATCTACCTAGTACCTACTTATGGGAACGAAATTATTTGAATGTCATAATGTATGACTGAGTATGTTAGACGTGTGAATTATGACCACCAATGTAAAATTACCATATTCAAAACAAATAAAATTATCTTTATCTTTATAGCATGTTTTAAAATTCATTATCATCATTCAGCCTATAAAATAGAATAGAATAGAATAGAAAATACTTAATAAATAGTTCTGATCCCACACTATAGGATTCCCTGTGTCGTGGTTATCAGGAACTACGAGTACCATTGGTACCATAACAAACATAACATAGCTACTGTAAATGGCCATAGATTATTAGGCACTAGTAGAGGAAGACCCTATACTCGATGGACAAAAGACATTAGAAACGTCGCAGGAAAGCGGTGGATACAGGCGGCTCAAGAGCGTTAAGTGGCATTCTAGGGGGGGAAGCCTTGTCTAGCAATTGACGTCTACAGGCTCATGATGATGATGATGATAATGACTACTTACTGTCCCCTTTATAATAATAATAAATAAATGCTGGATATTTCACACAACATTATCTAGCTCCAAACTAACCAGAGCGTGTGTTATGGGTACTTGATAGCTGATATACTTAATACAATACATTACATAGATAGATATTTTTATTATATATAGAAAATACCCAGAACGTACAAATATTTGTTCCAAGGCGGGAATCGAATCCGCAACCTCCTGCGTCGCAGGCGAACCTTCACCCGCCGCGTCACAGATGTCGTCATGTATTATGGTCGTTATGTAGGTACCTTCTGTGATGCGGATATTCTATGACGTGTTGTGATAACATCAGCAATGCACAGGTGGTGGTTCCCAACCCTCCACCCTCTACGAAAACACGGACGGTATCAAGCTTTTCGAATTAAACATTTAGTTAGTTGTATATAAGCTTCATATTTAATAAATTAAATAGACGGTGCAAGTCGTGTATCATGGCCGGATGAGACGCAAGAGGTACTGGTTCGATTCCCGCTGCAGGACAAATGTTTGTACGATCTGCAAATATTTGTTCCGGGTTTGGGTGTTGTGGTACCTTGGTACTCGTAGTTCCTGATACCCACGAAACAGGGAATCCTTAGTGTGGGACCAAACTACGTATTGAAAATATTTTGAAAAAACAATCAGGGGTGAACCTAGAAAGGATTTCAAAAACAGGAAACGTCTGTTTTTAGTATTCTTATCACCAATAAGTATACTGTAATAATGACTGCTACTGAGCCACCCTAAAGGGCACAACCTGAGCCCTTTCACCACACTGGTAACAAGCAACAAGCAAGTGTTTGTGTGAAAATTCACCTTAAAACTAAGAAAACTAAGAAACCACGTCAAAGCACGGGCCTCACAGATGCTTCATGTTTTTCCTCAAGGCACGCGCCATCCAGTTTACTCAGCTGCGCGTACGCAATGAAACTCAATACCGCCATAGAAGAAACAACAGTTACTAAGAGTAGCTGTAGTTGCTATGAGTTTTGGTGTCACAGTTGGTTATAATTGGAACTTAACATGTGCTTGTGTTGCGTAATGAAAAGCCAGTCTAAGGAAATAAGTGAGAAAATATTAATATTTTGAGACCAATTATGTACGGCCGCACGGGAGGGTACAAAACGACCGAATTGTATGCATTACTAGCTGGTGCCCGGGACTTCGTCTGCGCAGGATTAGTATTTCGAGTAGCTTATATTAGCGTGGCGTAGAAAAGAATATAACCTATATATATACTGTGGCGGGCTTTTTTGTAGGACTATTTAAGATAAACATTTCCACTATACATTACATATGTGTAACTCTATAGCGGTTTTGGCAGCGCACGCCAGAATAGCTCGCCTACTTACTTGACACTTATCGTCATATTATGGACAATTGACACAATATCTTTATAAATTGTAGCCTATGTGTTATTTTGATGTATAAGCTATATTATTGTAAAGTTTCATTAAAATCCATTCTGTAGTTTTTACGTGAAAGAGTAACAAACATCCATCCATCCATACTCACAAACTTAGTAGGATTTAATAAAAAAAAAATTACAAACTAAATTAAGCCTAACGTGACGATAGCCCGATGTTAGGCAAAGATTTAAATCTTTGATGTTAGGTACTAAAGTGAATATCAAAAAGTCCATTAATCATACTGGTCCTATAGTGGCGGGATACGCAACGTTGACATTTTTAACCGACTTCCCAAAAAAGGAGGAGGTTCTCAATTCGGTTGTTTTTTTTTTTTTTTTTTTTTTTTTTTAAATGTTTGTTACCGCATATCTCCGGCGTTTATGAACCGATTTGGAAAATTCTTTTTTTATTTGAATAGATATACTTCCAGATTGGTCCCATTTTTTTCAGAACCCAGTTCTGATGATGGGATCCATGAGGAATTGAGGGAACTCCTCAAATATTGTAGGCATACATATGGCGATTTTGATATTTTCAGCAAGACACCAAGCATTTGCATTCAGAAAGTATCATAATCCTTTCACCACTATGGTTCTTTCATAATTTTTTTTTCATCCAAAATTATTTAGTCGAATACAATGGCGGAAGTCGGTTTTTTAAATGAAAAGTTATCAATCTCTTTCTTGTTCTTGGTAAACCTCTGCAGCTGTGGTGCAGGTGATCGTTGCGATGCGACGAGAATCACGAGAAATATGCCCGGTTACATAACGGACCAGTGAATTGTCGATGATTGTAATATCATAAATAACATAACATAGCATCCAATAATCACATAATTCCTTGTTCACATACATAGTTCCCTGTGTCGTCGATATCAAGAACTACGAGTACCATAATGGTACCACAACACCCAGACCCGCAACAAATATTTACAGATCATGCAAACATTTGTCCCGTGGGAATCGAAACCGCACCTTTTGCGGTTCAGCCGGCAACTCACCCACCACGCCACCAGGTCTTCAAAAGAGAGAACTTAAAGGGTTAGAGTCTTCAAACTTAATATTAAAGTTAGTTTATGGCATTTTTAGACGATGTCCATCACCATCTATTCAAATTGAATCAGTTGACTGACATATTGTAATACTAGCCATTATTCTAACACAACACACAACACATAAAGGCGCAGACCCACCGCGGCGTATGCTGTGTACGAGCACGCGGCGTATTTTAGCTGCGTGGATTTATTTGTTCGACAACGTGGGTCTACGTTTCCACTGCAGTACACACTATACACGAATACTAACCCACGTCTATAATAATAATAATAATAATAAATACTGGTCACATTTCACACAACATTATCTATAACTAGTTGCACCCCGCGGTTGTACCCGCGTGAATAATGATGAAAATTGATGATGATGATGATGATGAAAAGTAGCCTATGTGTTAATCCAGGGCGTAAAGTATCTCCATTCCAAATTTCACTCAAATCCATTCAGTAGTTTTTACGTGAAAGAGTAACAAACATCCATACTCACAAACTTTCGCGTTTATAATATTAGTAGGATTATCACTAGAAACGGGATATTTACCATGATTTTTGAGCATTATTGATTCCCGATATTTCGGCACAGTTTCATGCGCCATGATCACGGGTAAACTCATGGTAAATATCCCGTTTCTAGAGATAATTATGTTAATAACCATGATAGTTTCAAAAGTTATAACATTATCTATGTACAGCGCTAGCGATGAAATACGCTTTGTGGAAGTAGGCTTGTACCGCATGCACCAGCGTGGCGTTTGACAGCGTTGAGCTATGTAAGCGCCTATTCGAGCAAGCCACGCATGTATCAATGACGTCAATTGATGCGTAGCGTGTCCGTGGGTTGCAGTGGACACGATCACATACATTTTCTTGCAAAGCGAAGCGTAGCCTCTCCGTGCGCCGCGGTGGGTCTGCGCCTCTAGACTTAGGAACGGGTGTGTGCACCTGGCGCTTTGTTTAGACCCGGCCTGTTTGGCTTTGGTAGGTTTAAGTGCTCTAAATATAGGTCACAATCTAGAAAATGCGACCGATAATGCCTTTCTCTATCCGATTCAGCTGAAACTTGGCATACCTGTCAAATTCTGATGACAAGACAATATTATTGTGATTGCAAGCTGATCTGATGGAGATGGAAGATACTCCTCAGCGATTTAATATCAGCTTATTAACTATGTTTGGGCTCATTTTGAATTGCTCCCAGTTCCAATTATTAAATATCATAAAAGCATGTTTTTTTTAACCGACTTCCCAAAAAAGGAGGAGGTTCTCAATTCGTTTGTTTTTTTTTTTTTTTTTATTATGTTTGTTACCTCATATCTCCGGCGTTTATAAACCGATTTGGAAAATTCTTTTTTTATTTGAATAGATATACTTCCAGATTGGTCCCATTTTTTTCAAAATCCAGTTCTGATGATGGGATCCATGAGGAATTGAGGGAACTCCTCAAATATTGTAGGCATACATATGGCGATTTTGATATTTTCAGCAACAAACCAAGCATTTGCATTCAAAAAGTATAATAATCCTTTCACCACAATGGTTCTTTCATCATTTTTTTTTCATCAAAATATTTAGTCGAATACTATGGCGGAAGTCGGTTTTTTAAATGAAAAGTTATTAAATGAAAAGTTATTATAAAAAAAGTCCCGTCGCCGAATTGTGACGAATGCGGTTTAGTTGAGGATGTTCAAATTTTGATGGAGTGTATTCGGAAGGAAACAGATATAATGTTTAGGTTAAAATATATTTATTTTATAAAGTCTATACTCTGATTTTTAATCTAAGACATTTTTTTGTTAACAAGGAAATGCCACTGTGTGCCACACACAGTGGCATATCTTGACATTTATTTTCTTTGTTTACAAAAAATGTCTAAGATTAAAAATCAGAGTATAGGTCAATGTTAAGTTACTAATTAGACTGTCTTACAGCTAGATTTTAGTTCTATTAGGGTACATAAATAAGTAAGTTAAGAAAAAAAAATGATTATTTGAACACATTGGCAAGATGCAAGAAATTTGTACATAAACTGAATTGGTTCATAAACGCCGGAGATATGAGGTAAAGTACATAAAAAAAATACAACCGAATTGAGAACCTCCTTCTTTTTGTGAAGTCGGTTAAAAAACCAAACTTAAAGCTTGTTTTAAAAAAATAATTTTTCAACATAAACACTTATTTTAGCTACGATTTAAAAATTCCGAATACATAAAGGCAGCCTCCATGCTCATAGCTGATAGCTACCCGCATGCTGATAGCTTTGATCCCGTCGATGTGGTAACTGTTACAAATCATTGTTGGAATCCCATTGCTGAATAGGGGCTCACGCTATTTAAGAGGCTAAATAAACTGAATTAGCAGACACCCTCATTGCAATTGCAGGTGTTGATAAACTTAAGAGAATGTACCGGTAGCTAGCAAAACGCTTCAAACGCGAACGAAATTTGCTTCTATTTGGCTATATTTTTAACCGACTTCACAAAAAAGGAGGTTCTCAATTCGGTTGTATTTTTTTTTCGTCGTTTATGAACCGATTTGAAAAATTCTTTTTTTATTTGATACTTTCAGATTGGTCATATTTTTTTCAGAATCCAGTTCTGATGGTGAGATCCATGAGGAATTGAGGAAACTCCTCAAATATTGTAGGCATACATAGCGATTTTGATATTTTCAGCAACAAACCAAGCATTCAGAAAGTATCATAATCATTTCACCACTGTGGTTCTTCATAATTTTTTTTTTCATCATTTAGTCGAATACTAAGGCGGAAGTCGGTTCTTTAAATGAAAAGTTATCTTTAAACTCCATGACACTTTGTGCACATGATCAGTATATTAATATCTAGACCCGTGTTGACGACCTCTGTGGCGCGGCAGGCAAAGGTTCGCCTGCGACGCAGGAGGTTGCGGGTTCGATTCCCGCCTCGGAACAAATATTTGTACGATCTGCAGATATTTATTCGGGGTGTTCTTCTGGGTATTTTCTATGTATAATAAAAAATATCTATTTATGAGTACCAACTGATAATGTTGTGTGAAATGTCCAGCATTTATTTATTTATTTAATTTGTTTTTTTAATAGTTATTCATAGTTTAAGAGATATCTTGTCTCTTCCAATTGATCGCTTTTCATTGCACGCCAGTGTATCTTAGTAAAGTAAAAATAAACAACCAGCCAAGTGCGAGTTGGACCCGCGTTAAGAGTGTTCCGTAGAAGTACCAATTAAACTTCGAAGTCAATCAGCACATGTTTTACGCATTGTGTCTTATTAAATATTTTCTGTTTCCCGTAAAAGACTTTAATTTTTTTGTCCTGTAAACTTTGAGTAAAGATAAAGACTTCATATTTAAAAATTAGTAGATTGTATCATAAGGGAGCAAAATAATATTTTTACGGCGAGGGCGCTTTTTTGAATCCAGAGCGAAGTGAGGGATTCTTAGCGAGGGATTCTTTAGTAGAATCCCGAACGTAGCGAGAGATTCAAAGTACGTCGCTCGAGCCAAAAATATATTTTGCGCCCGAGTGTTACACTCTACTTTTCATCACCCACTATGAGAAAATAAAAGGCGCCTCATATTTTATTTCAAAACAAAACCATGAATTTCTAATAATCCATGAATAACTTGTCATTTAAAAATTCACCATTGTATTCGACTAAATATTTGAATGAAAAAAAAATTATGAAAGAACCATAGTGGTGAAAAGATTATGATACTTTCTGAATGCAAATGCTTGGTTTGTTGCTGAAAATATCAAAATCGCAATGTGTATGCCTACAATATTTGAGGAGTTCCCTCAATTCTTCATGGATTCCATCATCAGAACTGGATTCTGAAAAAAATGGGACCAATCTGGAAGTATATCTGTTCAAATAAAAAAAGAATTTTCCAAATCGGTTCATAAACGCCGGAGAAATGCGGTAACAAATATAAAAAAAAAAAACAACCTAATTGAGAACCTCCTCCTTTTTTGGGAAGTCGGTTAAAAATAAATCTTTAATTATTTGCTATTGTAATTGGAATTGGTCGTAGAAGAACCAAGGTCACCGACATAGCTCTCAGAATTAGCAAGTTGATGTGGCAGTGGGCAGGTCATATAGCTCCTGATAACCGTTAGGGAATAAAGGTTCTCGAGTGGCGACCACAAACCGGACGACGCGGTAGAGGAAGGACCTCCACTCGACGGACTAAAGACATTATAAACATCGCAGGAAGTCGGTGGATGTAGGCGGCTTAAGACCGTTCGTCGTGGCAATGCAAGGGGAGACCTATGCCCAGTAGTGGACTTCTACAGGTTGATGATTGTAAGGGGGGGCGGGTTTTATAGTGGGTATTGAAGACTCTAGGTGCGGACGAGGCACCAGGGCAGTATAATCTAGCAGGAGTTGTGGATACATTATCTAGGCGCTGCGGGCGCGGTGGGTAAGCAATCGCTCCGAACGTGCCCGCATGCCACTCTCGCTCGAGATACCGATAGCAAACGAAACAAACAAAAACTAATATTTTTAGTAATTTTGTTTTCGTATTCAAGAACGACACTTGCCCATCATAAAAATGCATATACATAGAAAAGACATCAACGCGCTACTGAGCTAGCTGATTAGAACTTGTGGTAATGATTTTGAAATTACAGGCACATGAGACTTTTCATCTTTATGTCTCATGTGCCTGTAATGTGTGTGGGACAAATGTTTGTATGATCTGCAAATATTTGTTCCGGGTGTTATGGTACCATGATACTCGTAGTTTCTGACACCCTGGACACAGGGAATCCTAGTGTGGGATTAAGACTACGTATGTGACTGTTGGGTGTTATGCTATATTATTTTGTACATATAATGGTGCGCACGAAACGTTTTGAATAACGGTCGTAGTCATAGTAGATTATGCACTAAGGGAATAAAGCAGTGTCTTATGTCGCGGGCGGCATATTGAACCCTGAGCGTAACGAGGGACTCTAAATTAAACTCCCGAGTGTAGCGAGGGAGTTATATAGCGTCCTGAGTGAAGCGAGGGGTTCAAGCTGCCCAAGACGAAGACAGGCTTTATTCCAGAGGAGCATACTCTACTTTTCACACTTTCTGCGAGACAATAAAAAGCCAGGGCTTGTTTTGATTTTTGCGGTAGCAGTTTATCAATAATCTCTAAAGCGTCTGTTTTGATAAACTTTGGAGTAGAATCACTATCGTTTGTAATTTTTATGAACATGAATATTGCAATAAAATTTACTGAGAATCGTAATCTGGAATAAAGCCTGTCTTCGTCTTGGGCAGCTTGAACCCCTCGCTTCACTCAGGACTCTATGTAACTCCCTCGCTACACTTGGGAGTAAACTTTAGAGTCCCTCGTTACGCTCAGGGTTCAATATGCCGCCCGCGACATAAGACACTGCTTTATTCCCTTAGTGCATAATCTACTATTATTACCAACCTTTAGCACTTCTTTTATCAGTCAGCCGTGTAAGTTACTTGGTTTTTAGATTTCCGTATCTCAAAAGATACCAACGAAACCATTATAGGATAACTCAGATGTGTGTCTGCCACAGCCTATATTGTCTAAATCTACTAGACCAAGAAAGAGCTGAAATTTGGTACACAAAAAAGTAAAAAGTACGTTTAAGTATTTTTTTTAAAAACCTGTCACTCCCTCCCTATTGGAAAACCCTCCTGTCAAATGTGTCACGTGACATATTAAATGAAAGAACTCGTTATGAGAAAAAAAAAAAAATAATATATTTGAAAATGTTAAAGAAAATACACATTTTGTTTCTTTCACGCTGGTAGACAAGTAGAGAGTAAAGAGGCTTGCGTTTGGCTATCGCTATGCCACACATATTAGAAGGATAGTGTTCAGTGTTTCTTGCCCTTGCCCCAATTTATTTGGGGTCAGCGCAGTATGTCTTTTTATTCCACTCTCTCCCATCTTTTCTTAGGTCTTCCTCTTCCTTTCCGTCGCCTGTGGGGTGCGCCTAGTAATCTTTATTAGTTTCGAAGTATTTTCTTTGCAATCGGTACCGCTGCCCGCATAGGCGCGTCAGGCCGGGGGCATGGGGGGCACTTTTATCAACGATCACATTCCAGTATACAAATCATATTGGGATTTTAGTTAATCTAATTTATGTTTTGATCTGTTTGGTTATCAACTTTACAAACAAAAGGTAGAAAAGTATGTTTTTAGGATCCATCATCATTATCACCAGCCTATAGACGTCCACTACTGGACGAGGCCTCCCCCATAGAATGCAATGGGGGGATTTGCTATAGCCACTGCAGACGAATTGGTTATCGCAAAAGGCTAGTTAGTGTTTCTTATTAAGTACTATAAAAAACATACTTTTAAGTTTTTAAACGACTTCAAAAATAAGAGGTTCTCAATTCGACTGTAAGTTTTTTTTGTATGTTTGTTACGCGATTACTCCAATTATGAATTGATATTAATTCAACTTTTTTTGTTTGGTAGGTCATACTTCAGAGGTCCCATATAAGTTTTACCGAAATTGATTTAGCGCTTTTTGAAAGAAATCTGTTTATGTTTTTTTAAACAATTCTAAACATAATCCTACCAGAGACTAGTATATTATTTACTAGTCTCTGATCCTACTAATATTATAAACGCGGAAGTTTGTGAGTATGGATGTTTGTTACTCTTTCACGTAAAAACTAGGTACTGAATGGATTTGAGTGAAATTTGGTATGGAGATACTTTACGCCCTGGATTAACACATAGGCTACTTTTCATCATCATCATCATCAATTTTCATCATAATTCACGCGGGTGAAACCGCGGGGCGCAACTAGTTACTTATAAATTGGACTCAGCTGTCTAAATAAAATAAAAATGAATTTTTAACCGACTTCAAAAAAAGGAGGAGGTTCTCAATTCAGTTGTATTTTTTTTTTTTTTTTTTTTTATATGTTTGTTACCTCCTAACTCCGGCATTTATGAACCGATATGGAAAATTCTTTTTTTATTTGAATAAATATACTTCCAGATTGGTCCCATTTTTTTCAGAATCCAGTTCTGATGATGGGATCCATGAGGAATTTAGGGAACTCCTCAAATATTGTAGGCATACATATGGCGATTTTGATATTTTCAGCAACAAACCAAGCATTTGCATTCAGAAAGTATCATAATCCTTTCACCACTATGGTTCTTTCATCATTTTTTTTCATCCAAAATTATTTAGTCGAATACAATGGCGGAAGTCGGTTTTTTAAATGAAAAGTTATTATTATACCAAACTCTTCGCACCGAATATATAACGTGAACTATCACTGAGGCCCTACCATGAGCTCTTATAGCGATTCAGTTCAAAAACTATTCAGTACAAAATATCGGTTCGTCGTTGACATCCGTCATCATTGAATAACTTTAATCGCAGAAGTCTATAGACCTTCTGCTACTGTGCCTTTAAATATAGCTACGGACACCACGGAACCGATATTTTGTATTGAATAGTTTTTGAACTGAATCGCTATATAAGAGCTCAGGGTAAGGCCTCTGGAGGGGTGAGCCTCGTTCAGCAAGGATTAATCGCCGGCAAATACTATTAATCATCTCGCGCACCTGACGACAGTTTGCGAACGGAGATGGTACAACAATCCTCTATCTAGCTATATCGATCAAAATGATAATACTAAATTCTTCGGTTATTCTGTGGGATGGTTCGTACCACAGGTTCATAGTTCACACTTATGGTTGTTTGTATCTAGGTCTATCGTATTGCATTCTTTTTAGTTCTGAGGCCTTACCATGAGCTCTTATATATGTATAGCGATTCAGTTCATAAACATTTCAGTACAAAATATTGGTTCCGTGATGTCCGCAGCTATATTTAAATAAATAAATTAATGCTGGACATTTCACACAACTTTATCTAGCCCCAAGCTAAGCAGAGCTTGTGTTATGGGTACTAGATAACTGATATACTTAATACAATACATTTCATAGATAGATATTTTTTTATTATACATAAAAAAATACCCAGAACACCCTGAATAAATATCTGCAGATCGTACAAATATTTGTTCCGAGGCGGGAATCGAACCCGCAACCTCCTGCCTCGCAGGCGAACCTTCGCCCGCCGCACCACAGAGGTCGTCAACTTCGATTTAAATTCGATTTAAAGGCACAGTAGCAGAAGGTCTATATACTTCTGCGATTAAAGTTATCCAATGATGACGGATGTCAACGACGAACCGATATTTTATACTGAATAGTTTTTGAACTGAATCGCTATGAGAGCTCATGGTAAGGCCTCTGTAGTTTTTTTAATGCCAAGCATCTGGATCACTTAGCTACAACTTCTGATAAAGGAGATTAGATAACATAGGCAGTTTTGTACCAGCGCCCACACGAACTTAACATCCAGCGTCTTATTGTGTTTAATGTCAGATATTGCATTGATAGAATTTGCCAATGAATAAGTTTTTTGAAAAATATATTTTTCAAAACAAGGTTTTATTAAATTAGTGATCGGAACCGAGAGCTGATCTAAATGAGCCGAAACACTGCCAGGCTACTACTAATCATCGAGGTGTTCCGTTATCCACCTTCCCGTCTCATCAGATCAGATCGCCGTCACTATAATATTGTATTGACACAAAAATCAGCTTAATCGGTTAAAGATAACTGATTTAAAATTAATTTGCAAGATTCCACCCGAACAAACGTACATACATTGCAAGTTAAATAAAAGCTTTTAACTTTTAATAAAAAATGCCAACAACATTCAACATTACTTTTAAGCATTTTAATAACAGGCAAATGTAGAAAATTCACTATAAGCTACATTTTTTTTGTGTTCATCTTTGGAGAGAAGACATTTTCATTTATAACAGACTTTAAAAAAATTAGGTTCTCAATTCAACTATGTTTTTGTTTAATGTTAGTTACGCGATTACGCTGGCATTTTTTTAAAATGGCAACTTGTTCCTCTTTGAGTTTGTGGAACATTTGTGCCAACTTCACGTAAACATAGAGACAATAAATCGCAGACTGGCAATTTTATAAATTGATTTTGATAATTATTTTTTGTTTGCTAGGCCATACTTCAGAGCTAGAATAATTATGTTCCTTGCTTCAGAGGTAATCCCATATAAATTTTATAGAAGTTGATTCTGTGCTTTTTGAAAAAAAGCGGCTTTTGTTTTTTTTTTCAAAATTATGTCAATTATATCGTATCTCTTCCGTATGAACAACTTTGAAAACAGTTTTTTTTCAATAGTAAGTTTGTATAATACAAAGCAGCTTTAATTAAAT
The DNA here is from genome assembly GCA_951392215.1 of Epirrita christyi. Taxonomy (NCBI): domain Eukaryota; kingdom Metazoa; phylum Arthropoda; class Insecta; order Lepidoptera; family Geometridae; genus Epirrita; species Epirrita christyi. The sequence continues at coordinate 1,009,845 of OX595858.1, read as the reverse complement.
ATCCAAATTAATTTTGCATAGCACCACACCGCACCTGTCTAGCATGGCCAATCCCACCTGTGTGTTCCCACGCGTTACCTACCTTAAACCGAGTTAGTTGATTGGTTCGGTTTTAATCAAACTTTTGCGCGCGTGTTCCTGACAGCTCGATTACGCGGCAAAGCTGTTGCCAACACCATACATTTGGGATGGATCTAGCCATATTGGGAACAACTTAATGTTTTTAAACCAATTTTAGCCACTCAGAGCAATTGTTTTAATCTAAATATCTAATCTGTAGCTGTTCAAAGCCAACTCTAATTATCAGTGGCCCTGGCTATAGAAACAGATTTTACTCAAAAATATTTTTTTGATTAAAACTTTCGTAGTGGTATTCATGATTACATAGATTGTAACTGGGTTAACTTACGTAGATTATATTCGACACATTCATACATTCATATTCATCCATACATAATTTAATTAATTTATTCATTCATGATGAATTAGACCATCTAAATTGCTCGAAAGCTCGGGTCGTATACTCATATATAATCTACCTATGTAATCTCAAAAAACATCTTTGATACTGTGGTTGGTTTAATAACATAGGAGTCTGGTTAGTTCCTATAGGCTTCCTAGTAGATCTCATGTTTATTACTTCGTCTACCAAACAGTAGCCATCAGAATCTGGCCGATTTTTATACGAAACTAGCCATAAATGTTTCAGAATCTAGCCGCTTTTCATACGAATCTAGCCATAAATATTTCAGAATCTAGCCGCTTTTCATATTAATTTAGCCATAAATGCTTCAGAATCTAGTCGTTTTTCATACGAATCTAGCCATAAATGCTTCAATTGGCAACCCTCCACTCCGCTCGATTGAGCTTAACATACTCGATTATGAGTAAAAACTGTGTCGTGTCACCGCCAGCCGATTTCCAAATTGCTTTTTGTTTTTTTCGGATATCTTCCCTGTACTGTGATTGTCAGGTTTTTAACATGAAAGGGGTTTCACTGTTTCATTCTAAGTAGAAATTACGCTTTTTTGCGTTTACTGCCATATTTGGTATACGTATATTTGCTATAGAAATGGTAAATGTCACATGTTTTTTTTAATTAAACTCTAGGTTGTGCCAGTTTTCTCGGGATGTTTTTCTTTATATCTTTACTGACTTATTTATTTATTTATTTATAAGGAAAACCAACAGCTAAAAATTAATTTACTTAGGTAACTAACAATAGCATCAGAGAGCCAATTAAAGGTTTTGCACTGATAGACACATTATAGTTACACATAATATAAGTTAAATGTACGCATTAGATAGGTAATCTAAAAATCGGTAGGTTGAGCTGAGTAATAGGTACTTGTTATTTTCAAGATGTAAGAAGATTTTTATGTGTAGCAGACATCTCAAATGAAATAATATATTTGAATGATTTTGTAAAACGGGAAATTTTCACGTTTTATGAGATATATTTCACTTCTCTAGGAGTGCTTTTTTATACTTCTTAGCAAGTAAACAAGCTTACTGATGGAAAGTAGGTACCGTAGCCTATGGACGCCTTCAACACCAAAGGCATCACACGCGCGCTGCCGACCCTGAGACATAAAGATGAAAAGTCTCATGTGCCTGTAATTTCACCGAGCATCCGTCCGTACCCTTCAAACCGAAACACAGCAATGCGAGCACATACACTTGCGAGTACATATTTCTGCCAAGCAGTAGCTTGGCGGCAGAAATATGTACTTCCCCGGACGAACTCTTTCACAACAAGTTCTATACTACTAACAAAACACTGCGTTGGGTTCAATTGTCTATCATTGTGCTCAGCCTTTTTAAACTTAAGATAGAAGAGTTTCAAAATCTTCAGCTTTAGCCGACTAAGCTAAGAATCGAAACGTCTACGCGTCTTGAGAAGTTGTCACCTTTAAACTTTACTCCTCACAACAAAAGCCTCTTCAATTTACAATTTCATTTAGTTCCAAGCATTGCTGTAATCCTTTGACCAGTGCTGCCGATGACAGCCCATTACTGAACGAAAGCCGAGAGCTTACTCTCAAGCTGGGCTTGTCATGTTTGGCGGCAACTTGACTATTTGAAGTCGACAATATGACTTTTGATTATGAAATTGTGTATTTAAAAATTATGTTTTTCTAAAGTACAATATTACGACTGATCTGAGACCGAAGTCTGAGTTTTGACAAGCAATTGACCGTGTCAATTGCTTATCAAAACTACAACTAAACAAAACACGTATGGTGAAGTGTAACACGGATTTTTGTATAGAAAATGAGGTTCACAGAGTGTATACGCTAGGGTGTTTACCTATGTAAGAGGTTGTGCATGTATATAAGGTTATTAGCATAAGAATGTAACTCTTTCCATGTATCAACTGTTGGTAGATCTAAATAAATAAATAAGGGTAGCAGTGTTTAGTTTAGACCTAGCGTGTGGTGCCTAAATTGTGACATTGACAGCCGCAAAGTTATTTGGCTAGTATTTGTTAGTACTTAGTTAATACCTACTTAGACGTAGCAGCCATCATGGCAACAGCATGACCAAATGTATTTGAAAACGAAATGTTTTAATAACTGCCCGAAACTAATACAGTGGAACAGCTGTTGTTCGTTGCAATATGACACACTCAGTTTCTATCCACGTTTCTTACGTTTCGTAGCTAAATTGTAGATAAACAATATACTTACTTACCTATTTTAGTAGAATACTTATTTCAATTTCAATTTCAATAGCCTTTATTAAACATATCTTAATTCTAGTTTACAAAATCTTATCATTAGACATCAGTAATTTGATTGTTTTGCTTTTCAGCATAGGCCTCCCCCAGCCTTTTCCAAAGTTTGCGATCTTGAGCTTTCCTTCTCCAAAGAACTCCTGCAGCTACGCTGATGTCGTCTTCCCACCTTTGAAACGGTCGGCCTCTAGCTCTTTTCCCTTCTCTTGGGTACCATTCAATCACATCCTTGGCCCATTTATCTTTTTTACACCTCAATATATGGCCTGCCCACTTCCATTTCAGTTTCTTAATTGTGTGTGTTATGTCTGCTATTTTTGTTCTATTTCTTATAAGCGCAAGGCTTATCCTATCTTTTCTTCTTACATTTAACATGCTTCTTTCTATGCTGTGTTGGCAAGTTTCAAGTTTGCTGATATTTTCTTTAGTGAGGGGCCATGTTTGGCAACCATATGTCATTATAGGGAGAATGCAAGAGTTAAAGACTCGACTTTTTATTTTTAATGGTATTTCTGGATTTTTTGTTATTTCCTTAAGAGACCAGTACCTTTTCCATGTAGAATTTATCCTATTTTGAATTTCTTTGGAAGTTAGATGTGTAGGAGAAATTATTTGTCCAAGGTAGGTATATTCTTCAACATACTCAATAATGCTGTTGTTGACCATGATAGGAATTTTTGAGTGATTAGTCATTACTTTAGTTTTTAGTGCGTTCAATTGCAGTCCCACTTTAGCACTTTCCACTACTAGTTGTTCCAGCATTATCAGTAAATCGTTCGGGTTGTCAGAGAGTATTATCAGGTCATCAGCAAATCTGAGGTGGTTAAACAGGGCTCCATTTATTTTTATGCCATAATTTGTCCAGTCTAGTTGTCTAAATACACTTTCTAGAGTAGCGGAAAATAGTTTTGGCGATAGCGGATCTCCTTGCCTCACACCTTTTTTGATACTAAATTTGTCTCCTATCTTTTCTGTTCTAATTTTTGCTGTCATATTCTTGTATATATTTCTTATGATACGAATGTATTTAGTACTAACTCCTTGATTTAATAGAGACTTCCAAATCATATTGTGTTTCAAAGAGTCAAAGGCTTTATTGTAGTCCACGAAAGCTATGTAATATTGTAGTCTGTACTCTTGGTATTTTTCTATAATCTGCTTTATTGTGTGTATGTGATCTACAGTTGAAAAGTCTTTGCGAAACCCTGCCTGTTCCTTCGGTTGGTTATCGTCTAATACTTATAAGTAGTTCTAATTTTAATTAACTTAAGAAGGTATTGTTATTTGTAGGTAAATAAAAAATGCTTGAAGATTTTTAAAAATTGACCAAGCGAGCGAAGCGAGCTATGTCCTTGCAATAAATGGCAAAATTTGTTTTCATCTGCCCGGATATATGTATGTAAGTATGTATGTATGTAGGTACTCACGTAAAGGTCGCATTTTTCAATAAATTGTTTGCAGATAAACAAATATTTGTCCAGCGGGATCGAACCCGCACCTCTTGCGCCTCAGGCGGCTAGTCGCCCACCACGCTACGGAGGTCGTCAATCTAAAGAGACCCGTCGTGGGATTAAAGGCTAAACGCGCAGCTGTGCTTAATACCTTTTTTGTTTCACGAACAACACAATAACGGTTCTGTCACTAAAAAAAAACGTAAGAAAGTAATAAGTACTTACTACGTTACATATTGCTTCCATGCTCAACACCAAGCCCAGAATAATGACATGCTTCTGTCATTACTAATGGTTCCTACACACTATGCCGGTGGCACAGCTGGCGGCTTTTTGCCGTATGCCAATATGCTGGTACACAGAATACCCGCCGGGCATGCCACCGGGCTTGTTGGTGGCATGCCCGCCGGCTGTACCACCGGCATAGTGTGTAGGAGCCTTAAGACACCAAGCAGTACGATATTACAGATATGTTTAACGTTTTCCCTCGTTTTCCGGATGGCGGGGATGGGCTGCCATGTAAAATGGCAACGTTAGTTTACTTTTTGGGATCTCTTTCTGAACAGACTCTTACTTTTTTATGGCATCAGTCATCATTACATGCATTCTGCCAAAAAGAAACTTGTCCTTGCAATACAACACCCTATCCTTAAAATTTTTATCCTTAAAATCTATACAATATCACATGGAACAAAAGAAATTCGTAGGTACTTATAAGAATTTGACTAAGCACCTACCTACCTACGCCATTAACCCTTATTCATAATAATTTATAAACCTATTTTAGTTAAAATGGCTTTTGTTTTGTTCTCTCTGATGTAAAATGTCATACGCCAAAACAAGACAAAAACTATTTTAGCTAAAATAGGTTTAAAAAATGATTATGAATAAGGCGGTACTTATGTGTTTATCTGCTATTTGTTTCTTATAAAACAGCCCAAAAATCTTAACTCAAAGCACCAAGCAACTCGAAAATTAGCACCTTTTTTCATCGATAACCCACCCCCTCTTGGGGGGTGGAATGGAACATCTGCGCGCAATCCCTTACAGCCGGGCTGTCAACCACAGAGTCGCTGCGAACCGTTTATTTATTTGAAGCCCAAATTGATTCGTTTGATATGCCAGGCGCCAGGCGCTGGTTGTATGGAGCGACATATGCTTGCTGGAGTTTGCTTCTTAATTTTAGCGGGAGTTTTGACTTTGACACAAAAACAATTATTGTTATAGGTAAATGTATTTAATTTCGTTCTTCCATTAGGTAATGTTAACCTACTATTCCTAAAGAACATTCTAGCAAAACTGCCATCGCATTACTAGAACATGACTTGACCGAGAAATATATCGACTTGATAATAAACTTACTTGACATTTTACTAAAGTAACTTTCGTGAATTATATCATTCATTTTGTAAAAACGGGAAATTTTCACGTACCGATATGTTGGTGGACTTGACATTGCCAAAATTGAGAACAATTCCTCGGATGTCATAATAATAACTTTTCATTTAAAAAACCGACTTCCGCCATTGTATTCGACTAAATAATTTTGGATGAAAAAAAAATTATGAAAGAACCATTGTGGTGAAAGGATTATGATACTTTCTGAATGCAAATGCTTGGTGTCTTGCTGAATATATCAAAAACGCCATATGTATGCCTACAATATTTGAGGAGTTCCCTCAATTCCTCATAGATCCCATCATCAGAACTGGATTCTAAAAAAATGGGACCAATCTGGAAGTATATCTATTCAAATAAAAAAAGAATTTTCCAAATCGGTTCATAAATGCCGGAGATATGAGGTAACAAACATTAAAAAAAAAAAAAAAAAAATACAACCGAATTGAGAACCTCCTCCTTTTTGGGAAGTCGGTTAAAAAACAATCAATTTTTAATTGTAGCTAAAATAGCTTTTGTCTTATTTTGACGTATGTCATTTTACATCAGAAAGAATAAAACAAAAACAATTTTTAACCGACTTCACAAAAAGGAGGAGGTTCTCAATTCGGTTGTATTTTTTTTATGTTTGTTACCTCATATCTCCGGCGTTTATGAACCGATTTGGAAAATTCTTTTTTTATTTGAATACTTTCCGATTGGTTCCATTTTTTTTCAGAATCCAGTACTGATGAATTGCGGGAACTCTAAAATATTGTAGGCATACATATGGCGATTTTGATATTTTCAACAACAAACCAAGCATTTGCATTCAGAAAGTATCATAACCCTTTGACCACTATGGTTCTTTCATAATTTTTTTTTCATCCAAAATTATTTAGTCGTATACAATGGCGGAAGTCGGTTTTTTAAATGAAAAGTTATGGTAAAAATAAGTTAATAAATTAATATTAATAAGGGGGTTAATGTTTTAATAACGTACCTATGTCAAGAAAAACTTTCAGAATCACTGCCAATCTATTTTTATGTATTATCTTTTGTTCGCCCGCGGTGTAAAATCGGATCATCTCTACTTTTGATGGAAAAGCAATTTAAGATAATTATATCTATTTTTTTTCTGGACAAAGGTTTCTCCTCAGTCGCTTTTATTTTTGACAAGAGAAAGTTGTATTTTTAATAAGTTTTAAGATCCGCCCAAACTGCCAACGGCGGGATATTCGTTACCGCCATATTGAAAAATTAAGCATAAAAATGTACATTAGGTACAGGCTAACGCTGTAATATTATACGATTTCCTAAATGAAATCCATATAACACGCCAGTCGGTGGCACATGGTGGCATGCGCGGATGTAGAGAGAATAGAAGTAACAGCGAGCGGAGATTACTTCGTTGACTGAGCGTAGTTTCAATTTCTTTTTTTTTTGCGTTATTTATTATTAACATAACATAACAACCAACAGTCACATACGTAGTCGAACTACGAGTACTATGGTACGATAACACGCAGACACGGAACAAATATTTGCAGATCATACAATCATCAATTGTACATCATACAATTTGTCCCGCAGCTCGAATCGAACCCGCAACCACTCGCATCTCAGCCAGATACTCGCCCGCCGCGCCACATAGGTTGTGTTATTGCATGACTTTGAATCACCAGAGGCGTAAGTACATAACTATTTCGTATATTGATGGTTTTGGTCCTTCGAGCCGGATATGAATACTTATTCATATCCGGCTCGAAGGACCAAAACATATTTATACACAATATGTAGTCAGCTTACTACTTTCACTATAGTAAAAAAAAAAACTACACAGGGGTGATGTACCGACTGGAAGTATCGTAATGCGTCATTGCCTTTACCTTTACGGTATTTAACTGTTTTGAGAGAAACCGGTATCATCACATCTGAGTGAGAGAGCCTTATACCACTTCAGTGAAATACTTCATTTGAATTCAATAAAAATTTCATCACAGAACCAATAAGCCACATCCAGTGTTCCATTTCATTGCGACATTCATTAAAATTTGCCAAAGCCGGCGCGCCCGTCCGGCACACCTGACGCCCTGGCGCGCGACCAAGCCCTAACGACTGCGTTGTTTTGCGCCACATACATTACCCGCCCGCGACGCGCACGCTGTGCGGTCGGTGCCCTTGACGCGCGATGGTTGCGGCACAAATGTGAACCGAGTTTAGATTTATGTCGCTTGGTAGTGGATAGTTAGATTTTTAGTAGCGAGTGTGTTGCGTTTTGTCACGTACATTACTGGCTTAACTAGAGTTCTGTCATATCTCTGACATTGCGTGTCATATTATTACTAAAAACTAAAATTTGTAATAGAAAACTTTCTAATATGGTTTTGATAAGTTATATCACGTTTTGCGAATTATTTTCACCTGGTGCTCAATTTCTCAAAAGATTTTTCTTTTTTTTTAATTTTTCATGTAAAAGTCAACTTTGTGATTAATTAATATCATTGTAAGCAGTAGTCATCAATATAATAATAATTTCAGTAAATTTACATGCACTTCAGGAAATAGGCAACCTCCAAATAACCGTTTTGAGCTGCCACCATCCACGACATACGACATTATAAATGTCGTCAATTGGTCGAGTGGTGGCCATTTTACACTGTCAAAACAGTATACCTAGTAATGGACGTAAATCTCAAAGGGACCGGTCCATCTAAGCACTAATTACCATCATACACTGCCGCATTCACAACCAAGAGCCCCCAAACTTAATAACTCAGCGCGCAATGTACGTTCACAATGCGATCGCGTCGCGCTTCGTAGGTAACATCTGCTCCAGAATTTGCTTGTATTTATTGAAATTGTAATTTAGTTTTTTATGGCCTCTGTTTTGGAATTGTAGGAGCGGGTGTAGTTTATTCGTAAGTTCTGTATATTTTTTCCTAGTTTAGACGAAGTGGTTGCGAGGCTTGCTTTCAGTCACATCTATGATCCCAGGTCGCTTAAAACTAACCCATCATCATCATCATCATCATCATTACATCATCCTCATCACCAGCCTGTGTACGTCCACTGCTGAATGAGGCCAAACCCATTCAAAGCAAACCAAATAAAAAAAATAATCACTGAAATCACGAGGATCATTTAGAAACGTCTTATAAACTAAAATTACAAAGTCAAAGTCAAGGTGTTTTTATTGCTTGAGATACATGTTAGAAAATATGTCAAATATTATTATTAGTATCAATGTGTTCTACCTAGTAGGGCATGCAATATGTTTTTATAATATTTAATTCTGAAAAAAATTACAATAATAATTAACCTCTACAAATACATAATTAATTATTAAGATATCAGATACAAATGAATAATAATAATAGGTCATGTTATAATATTAATAAATTCGAGTGTTATAAATTAAGAAATTGTAATGTTATTGTCGCTCATAAATTGATCTATTAAAAAAAAAAAAAAAAAATTATTTACATATTATTTGCCAGAAAAGTTTTTGACTTTCTCCGAAACAATGAACAGGGTAGTTGTCTATACTGTTACTCCTGTTCCAACGCGACCAAGCCTAGAAGAATCAGGCAACAAACACGGCTTTGGCTTTCTTTCATAATCCGTTGATTTGAAGACCTCTATGGCGCGGCGGGTGAGTAGCAGGCTGAGATGCGAGAGGTTGCGGGTTCTATTCCCGCTGCGGGACAAATGATTTTTTTTTAGGTTAAAGAATTTTATTACTCATAAAGAACAGGGTTCACTTATAATGAGTTTAAGAACTAAGATTATAACTAACTATTAGTTACTTAAGTACTAATAACATTCCAGAGATCTGGTGGTTACTTAAAAAATCTTATCATTTACATGTTTTATTAGCTTTTTTTTTAAATAAAAATAGAGATTCACAAACTCTTATGTTAGATAGATAATATTTTATTTGTAACTCAAATACAATACATGATATAAAATTAAAGATAAAAAGAAATTTTTTTTTGCATAGAGTCACATAATGGTCTGTCTCAGCATAAGCCACTTGTAAATCACGTTACAACCAACGCTGGTCTTCCGACAGAACCACTTGGTGACGTCACGGAAGATAACACATAAGACACTAAATAATCAAAAAATATAACAAATAAGAAACATAATCTACGGCAACTGTCAACAAATACAATATAACAAAACGGGCATTACCATAATCTAGGTATTACGTTAACAAATTGTTTTTACACACATCACAAGAACACAGAATGAAACGCTGAATTATACTTTAGGTAAATTATACAAAAATAAATATTTTAATTAAAGTGCACAGCATCATTATATGATACTTGTATCGTTTCTATGACTCTCCTGTCCTTTCTGACCTTCAAAAATAAATTTGCGTAGTTTGAGTTTAAAACCATTAAAACTTTGCATTAACTTTTATTATTAGGTAAGTTGTTGAATAACTGTGCACCCTCGTACATAATAATGTTTGTATGATCGTCAAATATTTGTTCCAGGTCTGGGTGTTATACTATCATGGTACTCGTAGTTCCTAAACTCACGACACAGAGGGAATCCTAGTGTGGGATTATGACTACGTATGTGACTGTTGGGTGGTATGTTATGTTATTGAATACAATGGGGGGATTTCCCTTAATAATCACCACGCTTGGCAGGCGGATTGGTGATCGCAGCATTGGTCTTAAGTACTGAGATGAATGCTGCTGCCCATCCCCTGATGTTAATCCCTTAGATAATAATAGTTACCGTTATATTCAATATTAATATCTTTATTAAACATATTTTTATTCTAGTTTATAAAAATCTTATCTTTAGACATCGGTAATGTGATTCTTTTGCTTGTCAGCGTATACCGTTATATTAATAATTAAATAATTATAATAAATGCTGGACATTTCACACAACATTATCTAGCCGAGATATTGGCTCGCTCTGTGTTTTTTATCGACTCTATAATGGGGAGTGCTCTGAGGAACTATTTGAGCTTATACCCGCTTCCAGGTCTTATCATCGCACCTCTCGACATCGGTTGGGAGCTCATCCACACATCATCGATGTCTGAGTATCTCGTACAGCTCGCTTTACGAGATCTTTTCTCCCACATACGTGCAAATTGTGGAATGAGCGGGAGGTTTTTCCGCTTAACTACAATATGCACAGCTTCAAAAAAAATGTGAAAAGGGTCCTCCAAGGCAGGCAACGCATTGGCAATGCCTCGGGTGTTGCAGATGTCAATAGGCGACGGTAACCGCTTACCATCAGGTGGGCCGTATGCCAGTTTGTCAAGCCATAACATAAAAAAAAAAAAAAAAAAAATAGCCCTAAGCTAAGCAGAGATTGTGTTATGGGTACTAGATAACTGATATACTTAATACAATACATTACATAGATAGATATATTTTATTAAAAATAGAAAATACCCAGAACACCCTAAACAAATATCTGCAGATTGTACAAATATTTGTTCCGAGGCGGGAATCGAACCCGCAACCTCCTGCGTCGCAGTCGAACCTTCGCCCGCCGCGCCACAGAGGTCGTCAACGTCAGGTTATTACGGCCATAATAATATGGCGGCCGCTATTTTATATAAACCCTGGTATAAGTAGGTAGCCGCATGTGCCCGGACGGGGCCCTGGCGCGATATATCAGCGCGCGCTGGGAGCGGACACCTGTGGCAGAATTAATTTCTTTCACTCTGTATTATTGTATCTCTATCTATTTACGTGTAATTTGCAATTTGGGTGAAAAACACCTCTTTTGAATAGCAAATTGTTTACGGAATTAGAATAGGATCATCTTCATCATCATCATTAGCCAGTAGAAGACTCATAGACATATGCCTCACCCTATGCCACGAGGACGCCTTGAGCCGACATGATTCTTACAGGAATCGAAAAATATTCATTTCTAGTATTTGCTCGCGGCACCGCCCGCGTGGGACCTCTAAATTGACTCCACCCACGTGAAACCTCTATTATAAATTATAGCCTATATATGATTCTGATGTAAAAGCTATAATACTGTAAAGTTTCATCAAAATCCGTTCGGTAGTTTTTGCGTGAAAGAGTAACAAACATCCATACTCACAAACTTTCGCGTTTATAATATTAGTAGGATTGATGATGATGAAGATGATGAAAAGTAGCCTATGTGTTAATCCAGGGCGTAAAGTATCTCCATTCCAAATTTCACTCAAATCCATTCAGTAGTTTTTACGTGAAAGAGTAACAAACATCCATACTCACAAACTTTCGCGTTTATAATATTAGTAGGATTGATGATGATGAAGATGATGAAAAGTAGCCTATGTGTTAATCCAGGGCGTAAAGTATCTCCATTCCAAATTTCACTCAAATCCATTCAGTAGTTTTTACGTGAAAGAGTAACAAACATCCATACTCACAAACTTTCGCGTTTATAATATTAGTAGGATTGATGATGATGAAGATGATGAAAAGTAGCCTATGTGTTAATCCAGGGCGTAAAGTATCTCCATTCCAAATTTCACTCAAATCCATTCAGTAGTTTTTACGTGAAAGAGTAACAAACATCCATACTCACAAACTTTCGCGTTTATAATATTAGTAGGATTGATGATGATGAAGATGATGAAAAGTAGCCTATGTGTTAATCCAGGGCGTAAAGTATCTCCATTCCAAATTTCACTCAAATCCATTCAGTAGTTTTTACGTGAAAGAGTAACAAACATCCATACTCACAAACTTTCGCGTTTATAATATTAGTAGGATTGATGATGATGAAGATGATGAAAAGTAGCCTATGTGTTAATCCAGGGCGTAAAGTATCTCCATTCCAAATTTCACTCAAATCCATTCAGTAGTTTTTACGTGAAAGAGTAACAAACATCCATCCATTCTCACAAACTTTCGCGTTTATAATATTAGTAGGATAGTAGGATGAGAAAATGCATTTAAAAATGTGTCTAATTCTATAGTAGCCTACTTATACGGAATCCACTCCACGCGAGTTTGATTTGCATTTGACTGTTTTTTTTTAATTTCTAAGGGCCACTTCGTTTTATAAAAGCTTCAAAAGTTCCTACTCGGCCTAGCAAACGCTGAGCAAACCCTTTTGTGGTTTGCAACAGACACACACACATTTTGTCATTGTTATTTTGTTGTGGAATTGTTTTTTTGGTGAAATAAGGTGAAATAACTTTTCATTTAAAAAACCGACTTCCGCCATAGTATTCGACTAAATATCTGGATGAAAAAAAAAATGATGAAAGAACCACAGTGGTGAAAGGGTTATGATACTTTCTGTATGCAAATGCTTGGTTTGTTGCTGAAAATATCAAAATCGCCATATGTATGCCTACAATATTTGAGGAGTTCCCTCAATTCCTCATGGATTCCATCATCAGAACTGGATTCTGTAAAAAATGGGACCAATCTGGAAGTATTTCAGTAAAAAAAAGAATTTTCCAAATCGGTTCATAAATGCAGGTAATAAATATAAAAAAAAAATATATACATCCGAATTGAGAACCTCCTCCTTTTTGTGAAGTCGGTTAAAAATGGAGACAGTTGGAGGAGGCCTGTACCCGGAAGAGGGGCCTAACTTAAATAGTTTGTAGGATATAGAATGTTTATTGTTGTTAAAGTAAAAAGAAAAAAAAAATATAATGGCTAATTAATATCATTAATTATTATTAATATATTTGTTTTTTTTTTAGTTCTTTTATTCTGTTTGTTGTTTTTTGGGTGTGTGTCTTTCTTTCTTTCTTTCAACAATACACGCTTGCCCAAATTGTGTATAACTCAAAAATAAGTCTTATAATAAAGCCATGTTAATTATTTAATCGAAGGCTATCCAAAGCATTAAATAATATTCTAAGCATGATGTTTTAGCCCGCAGCTGATACGCCCAAACCCCCTTCGGTAAATCGGTTAAAAGGGTGCCAGTGGCAAGGCCTGGGCGGGCGGATGAAAAATGCCCCCCGGCTCAGCTGGGCGCGTCACACACGCACGCCAGGTATAGAGCAAGGATTTGTTTATAGGTCAGTGGGGTCTGACATTACAAATTGTTATTTCAAAGGTGGGAAGACGACATCAGCGTAGTGCAGGAGGGCTTTGGAAAAGGCTGAGGGAGGCCTATGCTGAAAAGCAAAACAATCAAATTACCGATGTCTAATGATAAGATTTTGTAAACTAGAATTAAGATTTGTTTAATAAAGGCTTTGAATTTGAAATTGATGTTTTTTTTTAAATTGATTAAGCTCAGAATGATTGAGCAAAGTACAAAATAGATTTTTTTTTATTCGCAAGCAAACAAGCATACAGCCCTCCTGATGGAAAGTAGTTACCATAACCTATGGACACCTGCAACACCAGAGGCATCACACGCGCGCTGCCGACCCTGAGACATAAATATGAAAAGCCTCATGTGCCTGTAATTTCACCGGCATCCGTACCCTACAAACCGAAACACAGCAACGCGAGCACTACTGCTTGGTGGCAGAAATAGGCTATCGTTTAACAAGAGTTGAAATGACAAAATAGCCTCTATAAGACACGTCTATATTCCTGCGACTGTAAATCTCACGGTGAAAAGAGGCCCTTTGAGGTTCACCTACACCTTCGAGGAAAATATATTATTAGCACGAATTATGCACAAAACTAGCTTGTTAGTCGGCTACATAGGAGTTATAACCAAAAATTTGTACTAGCTGATATCTTTCACAGTAGCAAGGATGTCTACACGACACATCCTTAAAATACTAGAAGACTCATGACTGTCTATCCAAGTATCCATATTGTATGGTGTATATAAATATATGTTAACGTGCGTTATAGTATTTAATATATATTATTCAAAAAGTATTTTTATTTATTTAAGTATTTATTTATATTTAATTTAAGTTTTATGTTTACACAGATTTATGTATCATACTTTCAAACAACACAACATACTGCACATACCTTTTTAATGGTTTTGTATAAGTTAAGTCATCTGGTGACAGTCGTATATATTGCTAAAAAATGTAAATCCGTTATTGGCTTTAGGTAAAGTTTGTTAGACAATTACAATTTAAGAGCTGTGGATTTTGTCAAATAAATAAAATAAAAAGGCGTGTGTTTATGCATGTGTGTAAGGATGCGCCCCTTAACACCATCACTGAATGCGCCCCTTTTACCCTATAACTGAATGCGACCTAGTCCACGTCTATTGAGGCTTTTATTGCATCGTTTTCGTTGTTTTTTGCAGTTTTCGGGCTTGGTGTTTGACAGGTCATATTTTTGGAACGATTGTACGTGACATGTACGTGACAGATAAAGAAAATGCATTTGACTTATCACTGTTTAATAATTTTAAAACTTTAATTTCTAAATAGATTAAATTTCATATCTTCTGTTGGCTTGGTGTCCGGCCTAAGAATATATCCCTACCACCAAGGTTATCTGGAAGAGAATGCTTTCTAGCATTAAGTTCGCCTTTGTACTTCTTTTATGTGCAATAAAGAATTTTCTATCTATCTATCTCTCCGTCCACATCTCGTGGATGTTGATTACATCAGGGGATGGGTAGCAGCATCCACCTGAGTGTTTAACACTAATACCGCGATAACCAATCCACCTGCAATTATTCTATGGGGGAGGCCTTGTCCAACAGTGGGCTTTTAATGATAGATGATGATGATGATAAACCTACATGTTTTCAAGACAAAGCTAATTTAGTTTTATTTTTTGGCTGTGCCTACTGTCATGTTAATTCGTTGCTGTACGTGTAATATTGCGCGTAATAACTTTTCATTTAAAAAACCGACTTCCGCCATAGTATTCGACTAAATATCAAAATGAAAAAAAAATTATGAAAGAACCATAGTGGTGAAAGGGTTATGATACTTTCTGAATGCAAATGCTTGGTTTGTTGCTGAAAATATCAAAATCGCCATATGTATGGTATGCCTACAATATTTGAGGAGTTCCCTCAATTCCTCATGGAATCCATGAGAACTGGAGATCATCAGAACTGGATTCTAAAAAAATGGGACCAATCTGGAAGTATAATATCTATTCAAATAAAAAAAGAATTTTCCAAATCGGTTCATAAACGCCGGAGAGATGAGGTAACAAACATAAAAAAAAAACAACCGAATTGAGAACCTCCTCCTTTTTGTGAAGTCGGTTAAAAATCACAAAAACTTAATGACTTTTTGACTCAACTCATCAAAGTGATTATCATGGTATCACTGATTTGTAGTTTAATTGTATATTTAATATCTAAGTTTGGTTTATGTTTACGCGTATTATACTACTATATTGTATTGTATTGTATTTATATTGTTATTGTGTACCTAGTATTGTTAAATTATATTTAACTATACCTAAGTGCATAAAGTACTACCTAATTCTTCTCCACGTAATTATGCACCCATAAAATCCTCACTACACAAAGGTTAGCTGGTAGAGAATGCATGCTAGTATTAAGTTCGCCTATGTACATTACTTGTTTTTGTGCAATAAAGAATATGCTATTCTATCTTATTCAAAAAAAAATACAAAAAGTTGTGCCATATCCAGCTAAATCTATGTCAACGTTGTTTAAAGGCTGCGTAGTCATTTCGTAGCAATTCGTAGCAAGCACACGCTACGCTTTATAGTGCGCTACGCCACAGCCTACAAAAGAGCCTGTTACAGGATACAATGCATCTTGGTATAACATACTGAGGGTTTGGGTTAGACCCCATACATGAGCATACACTGCGCGGTTGGCGTCTTCCCATGCACTTAAGAGTGTTTTAATGGGACGAGACGCAATTGCAAATGAGACTGCCTGGATGATGCTCGATAGATTATAAATACTTTATTGTACACTAGGATATCTATATATGACATAGGATAATACCGGAGTCACTAAGACAGCTAACATGGTCGATGTTTCGAAGAAAGTTAAAAACTTAACTGGCAAATAAAAAAATAAGAATATCAAAAAATAACTTCTTAAATTGATTATTATTATTTATTGTATTTCATTTACCTATTTGTGTATTGACATCTTAACTATGTTATTAAATTACATTATATGAATGTATTGTTAATAAAAATATTGCATACATTGATGCAAATAATAATAACTTTTCATTTAAAAAACCGACTTCCGCCATAGTATTTGAGAAAATATTTGGATGAAAAAAAAAATGATGAAAGAACCATAGTGGTGAAAGGATTATTATACTTTTTGAATGCAAATGCTTGGTTTGTTGCTGAAAATATCAAAATCGCCATATGTATGCCTACAATATTTGAGGAGTTCCCTCAATTCCTCATGGATCCCATCATCAGAACTGGATTTTGAAAAAATGGGACCAATCTGGAAGTATATCTATCCAAATAAAAAAAGAATTTTCCAAATCGGTTCATAAACGCCGGAAGTATGCGGTAACAAACATTAAAAAAAAAAAAAAAAAAAAAAAATACAACCGAATTGAGAACCTCCTCCTTTTTTGGGAAGTCGGTTAATAATATATCAAATATTTTCTAACAACATTTAATTCAAATTTGACAAAAAAAAACAAAAAAAACAAATTAGACATAATTAGCACAGTACAAAAAAAATGTTAGAAAACACTTGAAATATTTGTATTTGCATCAATGTATTCATACTACCTGAAGCATATGCAATATTTTTAAGTTCTTTTAGTATCAAAACTATTAACGACCCCCAGAGAAATGCAAAAATACAAACAGTTAAATATAGATTTTAAACCAGCCAGCACGCCCCATCTGGAAGGTACGTACAGCCGTCCAAACGCAAACACACTGGACAAACAGACATGTATGTCTGTATATAAATTTATGTTTGTATATCCAGATATACGTTTGTGATAATTTCGGATTTTACTGCTGCATTGGAGTTAATGTTGTTTGCAAAAGGATTGCCGCTTATCTAGAGATATAGGGGTTAAAGTTTGCGCGTTCGCAATGCAATTGCGAAATGTGTTTGAATTTTCATAGCTATGGTAATCTTGAGTTTAGCAAGCTGAACTGGCAATGGGCATGACCGAGCAAGCGAAGCATTTGTTAAACGTACAACTTCTTGTGAAAGTATGTTCCGCGGAAGTACTACCACCAAGCACTACCACTATTTCTGCCGCCAAGCAGTGGTGCCGGTGAAATTACAGGCACATGAGACTTTTCATCTTTACGTCTCAGGGTTGGCGATGCGCGTGTGATGCCTCTGGTGTTGCAGGCTTCCATAGGCTACGGTAACTACTTTCCATCAGTGGTACTTCTATGTTTGCTTGCAAAGAAGTATAAAAAAAACTGGCAATATTAGCTTTCGTCTGTCCAGATATATGTGTAACATGATTTTTCAATGAATCTTGACGGAACTTGATATAAAGGTTCTACAAAATCATAGAACTTTTGCAGTAGGCGATTTTTGATTGGAGGGGTATTTCTTCCAAAAAGGGAGGAAGTTTGCTGCGATGCCCTTTATATCAACTGGGGTGTCATAAGAAAGGGGTATGTCTATACATTCCAAAACTATTTTAATTTTTATTTTAGAATGTATAGTTTTTGAGATAAAATTAAAAAATAAAATTTGTATAGCCAATATAATGTAAGCTCTCATTTGTTAGTTTCAACGACTACGCTACGATACGCACTGCTAGACGAGGCCTCCCCCATTGAATTCAATGGAGGGATTTGCCATAATCACCACGAATGGCAGGTGGATTGGTGATCGCAGTTTGGTGGTAACTATTCAGGCGGATGCTGCTGCCCGTACCCTGGTGTAAGTACACCTATAGTAAGGCTTACTACATCCACGGGAGGACAAGGAGGCTGAACAGATTTTCTGAATGCGTTCATTCAGTGTCACTGGTTTTTTTCTGGTCAATCCGCGTCTTTGAAGCTTATTGAAAAAACTGCGTTATGAACTAAATTCTATATAGCCACTTCCATAAAATAATACAAGGTTCGCAAATTGGAAGCGAGTCTATGGCGACATCTGGCGTTCAGGATCTTTTCTATATTAATGCCAGTGACAGCTGGGGTCACCAGGCACACGAGGAAAAATTTAACAGAATGAAAGCTTCAGAGCTGTTTCGCACTACGTCCGATCTGAATTCGTTCCGAACCCGTGAAAATACAGTCCGGAGTAGTCGTAGAACTATTTCTATGGTAGTTTACGCACTAGACCCGGCTTCCGTCATCCAATTTCTTCATATATCCGTATTTTCACGGATATGTATTGGACTCGGATCGGACGTAGTGTGAAACTGCTCTCAGTCTTCATAAGCGTTTCAAAACGGTGTAGAGCATGCATGTCAAACTCAAAGTCATTGGTGGGCCAAATGCGTAAAGACATAGAATAAGTGGGCCGCAAAACCCAACCATAAAGAAAACAAACTGTAGGGGGTTTAGGGGGGCAGTACTAACTACAGTACTAAGTAGTAGGTATATCTATTTATACCTAGTAGGTAGTACTGCCCCTCTATTCCCTAACTGAAAGCCACTCGGCCACTTGTCAAAACATCAGTCACCGAGTGACTTTCAGTTAGGAAATAGGGGGGCAGGACGCTAATCGTTTATTTAATCATTACCATTAGGTAATGTAAAACTACAGAAAAATATACTACAATATGTTCTTAAAATTGAAGCGGCCCTTTACAGCATGTTTGACATGCTTGGTGTAGAGGGACTAATACGCATTATGGCTAAATGTCATTTTCTTTAGCTTTATTACATACATAGTGCGACAATGTGTGAGTGCATAGTACTTACGCTGTGCACTAATCCAACTGAGATCTTATTAATTTTTTAATTACACAATGACACAAGTTGATTGTACAAATGGAGGACTTAATGCTATGCAGCATTTTCTGCCAGCCAGAGGATAAAAAATTCAGTACTTTGCGTGCTCTGAACTAAAATACTATTAGATAGCTTACAAACTAATTATTATACTCATACAAAACCTACATAAATCGAAATCTAGGTTTATGAGTATAAAGCCTACAAATAAAAATATAATATTTACATAAAACTGTATAATATATAGATATTAAACAATTAAAATAAATTATTTCTTATGTAAGTAATTATCTAACTAGTTGTTTAATTTCTCTCAATTCTCTGAGGTTTGCTGGAAGAAAACTCTTTTAGGTTTAAGTTTGCCTTTGTGTAAGCTTTGTTTTTTGTCTGTATTTTTTGTACAATAAAGAATAAATAAGGGTTTATTACGTGGATGGTACTGACTTATTGACAATAAAAATGGATATATGTACATATTATTAAGACTAGCATTTTAGGCCAGCATTTTCTTTGAAGCGGAGACCGTGATAATATGACGGCCGTAATAAACTGGAGACGGAAAACAAACATTAATGACATTCAGGGAGTTTTCTCTCTGCTCGCCATCTACTCGTGTGCCCGGGGGTGGGGTTTTGCAGCGATTTGAAAGATCGTATGAAATAGAGGCTGTAAATTATAGTTCGGGAAGGGGTTAGGTTCGGGAAGACAAAATACTTGTTTCGACTGAGTTCTTATCTAATCGTTACTCATCATACAATTTAGGACAAATTGCTCCCAAATAGGGTAAAAAGCTTTTTAGACCCCTAGGGGTCATGTAGGTAAATTTGTATTGTATTATAAAGAAATTGAAATTTAAACTGAATTTTGAGGAAGTAGAGGATTACAGTCAGGACAGGACAGTACAGGATTTTAGTCGGTGGATGGAGGCGGCTCAAGACCTTCGTGGCATTCTAAGGGGGAGGCCTATGACCAGCAGTGGACTTCTACAGGCTGATGATGACGATGATGGCTATTTACCACAGCGAGAGAAGAGCTGTGTAAAACCGAACAAATATAATCGTCGTGGTATATCTGGTCTAATATTAGACGCCTCCGTCTCCTCCCATGGATGACGTAAAACTCCGAAAAAATCTCATTACACCAGAAGATGGGTAGCAACATCCACCTGAGTCCTCATCACCAATACTGCGATCACTGAACTCCTGCCAAGCGCGATGATTATGACAAAATCCTCCCATTGAATTCCAAGGAAGAAGCCACGTCTAGCAATGGAGTTTATCGGCAGCCCAACAGTCACGTACATAGTCCTGATCCCACACTAGGATTCCCTGTGTCGTGGGTATAAGGAACTTCGAGTACCATGGTACCATAACACCCGGAACAAATATTTGCAGATCATGCAAACATTTGTACCGCAACGGGAATCGAACCCGCACCTCTTGCGTCTCAGCCGGCTACTCGCCCGCTGCGCCACGTAGGTCGTCATAACTAAGGAGTATCTTGAAGATAAAAGCTTGCATTCTGGCAAAAATTAACAAATCTAAAAAATCTAAATCTTCACTGCACACATTCAAGCAGAAACTTAAAAATCATTATCTGTCTGACCTACCCTCTTTTTGATTGGAATATGAAAATATCCTGTGAGTGTTTATGTAGATTAGTCATATTTTCTTTTCTTTTCTTTTATCAGGGCATATTATAGTCTTATTACTATTTATTAGTGTATTATATAAAAGTAGGTATATTATGTATTCGAGTTTAAAGTAAAAGTTGTATTTTAATATTCTTTCATTGTTATTATTTTTACTCTGTGCACCGCCGTTTCGTTACTGCTTCACTCGTTACTGTCCATCCAAAGGTTGCCTGGAAGAAATAGCTCTCAGCGATAAGGCCGCCCATTGTACTGCTAATTTTAATAAATCCTGTTATGTTTTCCTGGTGTACAATAAAGTGTAATCTATCTATCTATCTAAATATATTTTTCAGCGATTTAATTTACTAAACGTTCCTAATTCCTAGTTCATAGCTATGATACAATCTGTAAACACAGTCTGTTCGGCGTGCGGTGGCCCACGCTTCCGGAGCCATCTGGCCAGCCCACCAGAGCCGAGGATACATGACGTGGATGCGCTCTGGTAAAAGAATTTTATAGTTTTTTATACTGTTGACCAACAATTAACTCGAGAGAAATGGTGGTCAAAAAACCACCATTGTTTGTGGTGATGGGTTCAATTCACAATCGTATATTGCCTTTGCAAGTTGAAGTGGAGGAATAAAGGCTCTCAAGTGGCGACCACAAACCGGACGCAGTAGAGGAAGCCCTACTCTCGATGGACTAAATACATTATAAAGGTCTCAGGAAGTTGGTGGATGGAGGCGGCTCAAGACCGTTCGTTGTGGCATTCTTGGGGGGAGGCCTATGCCCAGTAATTCTATAGGCTGATGATGATGATGATACTGCCTTTGGGTATGTCTTTTGTTTGTGTTTATGTCTGTGAATATCAATGGTTGAGTACAAAGAACAAAATCTCCTTAGTCCTGTTTGTGAAACTCGGTTGCGATGGCGGAAAAACTATTGTTGGCTGGCAACTGGCAGCACATTAAAAAAAACATTATTCTATCGCAACCGGCTGCCGTGAAAGAAAACAAACTACTCTTTCATAACTGGTTGCGAAACTAAGTTGTCAACGCGGCCGAAGGTGATTAGAGAAAAATATAGAAGATTATTCATACTGAATCCACCATTTGTCATGTTGGTCTCTGATCTGAGGCCGTAGACAAAGTAACATTCTAATAGCGATGACGCCAGTAGAAAAGTCCAAAATGTATGGGATTGACGTTAGCTATCGATATGTCACGTGCTCTTTTGTATTGAATTACGACTGTAGAAATGGAATCGCTTCGAAGCGAATGCCGCTTGGCTAGGCCCTCTGATCCCTGCGTTAGATTAGATACCAAGGAAGAACGAGTAACACGAAAAAGTAGTGTCATTAACAATCGTACCATATTTTTCCAAAAATAGGATAAAAGAGCCTTATGTCGTCACAGACAAGCACTAGATTACGACTCAGCGCCACTCAAGAAAGTAAGTGTGTGACGATGAACCTGGTTTCAATTCTGTTCTTTGCTGTTCTTGGTAGAACAGAATATAATCGGCAGGTCTGTGGCTGCACTTATTGTGAAAGAGTTCATCCGGGGAAGTACTACCATCAGATCTATTTCTGCCACCAAGCAGTAGTGCTAGCATTTCTGTGTTACAGTTTGAAGTGTACGGGTCACGGTGAAACTATAGACACATGAGACTTTTCATCTTTATGTCTCAAATGGAAATTGTATGTTTTTAACTCTGTACTTAAACTACATAAAACTCTTGCATATGACCACACTAAATTAAATAAAAGAAGAACAGATATACTTAAAAATATAACTGGCGTAAAATCTAATTATGCAACGCGACAATATTTTAGACAATCAGCTCGGCTATACACAAAAATAAATAAACATTTAAACATATACCCCATGAACAATCATGAATGTAAAACAAACTTAATTAAATGGTTATTGTCTTTAAGCTATGATGATGTTGAAAAACTTTTGGATGTTATCACATAAAAGTACACACACGAACTAAAAATCTAAAATAGCAACACACACTTACTCAAACACACACACACACACATATACACTCACACACACACACACACACACACACACATATACACAGAGACACACGTGCTCACATGGCTTGGGTTCCATCTGTTGCCCAGACTCTTACGAGACTGGTGTTCTCAGTGGTACTCAGACTCACTAAACATACACTCTACACTCAGTCACTCTAAGCTCACCCTAATTTCTACCTATTTTGTTTTTAAATGTTAATAATTCTATTACCTTAAATACCGTTAAATAGACCTAAGCAAGAGCGAAATCTCCTATGACAAGTAATTTCTTACTTAAAAGGAGGTTTCATCATTGGTTTTTATATTGTATCTTTTGGAAACGCAATAAAAACATTTGTATTTGTATTTGTATTTGTCTCAGAATGGCGTAGGACAATGGGAGGCATCCGATGTGGACGTGGTCTGTGTGGTATTGCATCGAGGTAGAAGTTAGCGCTTAACATCAGGTGAGCTAACTGTTAGCTCCAGCACATAATCAAATAAAAAAAACATACAAACCCTGGCTTAAAAGTAGTTTACAGAGAAAATTAAAATTGGCATTTCTGAGTACCACAGCTGGGGAACTCGGTGTGACGTTCGAAGCACGTGCGGCCCATATGGCGCCCAGCATTTATGTGGGCTATAAAATATTTAATTTGGTAACTCCTAACTCTTTCATAACATCAGGCTCCTAATAGAGCCTAATATAGGTCATTATAAGGCTTATAATAGAACCTAGAGGGATCAGGAGGCCAGTTTAAGTTTTTTGCAAACAATTGTATTTTAACACAGTGTTAAAATATTATAACTTTGTGTTTATCCGTTAGGACCGGTAATTGGCTTCTCTGTTTCTTATTTTAGTTTACTTTATTCTGTTTCTTATTTAAGCTGTTGGTCCTTAAATAAATAAATACTGATACTTATAAAATAAATAAATATACGTAATAATACTTTTCACTGTTTGATTACCCAAATAAATAAAATAAATAAATAAACATGTAATTAAATAGTTAAATAAATAAATAAATAAATTGTCACAGACTTATGATGTAGCGTAATGGGAAACGTCCACTTGTCGGTATCGTACGCAACGGATGCATCGCACGCAACGGATCGTAGCATTCTTTGTATAGAGACTCATATAAGTGCGTCCACCTGTCCGCATCGTACGCATCGCACATCGGCAATGCCGACACCGTTGCTCCGAGAGGCAACTTTTGCGATCCGTGTCGATGACGTCATACGGAATGCCGATCAGTGGACGCACCCCGCGCGTAAATATGGTTTCAGGATATCAACAAGATAATTGAATTTAGCTTGCGACATACGAAAATATTGGAAGAACTTGGTGTCATCGTTTGACAAATCAGGAAACAGGGTGTGAAATTCTCCATGTTCCGATCTCTTCTTGAATATGTCGTGTATCCAGATACTATGTTTCCTTTTTACTTCCTTCTTACTTTTTTTTTCCAATTCTTCCTCTTCTGCTAACAAACAAGCTACAACGACAATTTGTTCTTCATCGCTTTCCTCCATCCTCACAGAGTCCGCACGTACGCTCACTACGAAAATCCGAATGAACTGGCATCGTCAATCCGTATTCTGGTACTCACCGTCGGTAATCCGTACGCTGCCGATACAGTGGACGCACTGTGAAAACTTGTATCTGTTTGATGCGACGCGTCCGTTGCGTACGATACCGACAAGTGGACGCTTAGCTTAATACGGATTTTGTATGGCGACATCATAGAATAAAGACTAAAGGCGACATATTTGTGAATTATATTTTCCATACAAAAATCTCTGTAACGTTACATCTTACATCGGCGCACCAACAACACCATGGAAATTCCACCATTGTGTAAGTTTCTGTTTATTAGTAACACGGGCAATAACCGATTTTGAACACCAAATCTATTCGATGGATTAAAGACATTATAAACGCCGCAGGAAGCCGGTGGATGGAGGCAGCCAAGACCGTTCGTCATGGCATTCTAAGGGGGAGGCCGATGTCCAGGAGTGGACTTCTACAGGCTGATGATGATGATGATGATTTTGAACAGCTTACCTATTGCGTTTTCAATTTCCCATGTAACAATTCGTGCACAGCTGGGCAATCTGTGACGCGAGCACGTGCCGGCCATATGGTGCCAGCTTTATGCGGGGACACAGATACTAAAGCTCTGGTTTCCTTTGAACCGGTGACCTTCATACACCTTCATATTATGATGGCCGTAATGAAAGCGACGAAAACAACCTTTCTACAACTTGGAAAAAATTGGAGGATATATGGTGCCTCGGAGCAAGGAGTTGCTGATACATAGTAAATGAGAACTTAAAATCCTTATGAAGGTAGTCAAAAGTAAGTAAACATCAGCAAAAGTATGTAAGGCAGCACACGCTACGCTTGTTATACCTACTGGTTTATCAAAGTCAAAAGAATTTTATTCATTGAAATCACAAGGATTATTTTGAATCGTCTTATAAACTAAAATTACTCCTGTTCCAACGCGACCAAGCCTAGAAGAATCAGGCAACAAACTCGGCTTGGCTTACATAAATGGTCCGTCTTACCACTAGGTGAGAAGCGCCTGTGTGGTGCCTCGGAGCAAGGAGTTGCTGATACATAGTAAATGAGAACTTAAAAACCTTTGGAAGGTAGTCAAAAGTAAATAAACATCAGCAAAAATATGCAAGACAGCACACGCTGCGCTTGTTATACTTATAAATAATAATCTAATAGAAATATGTCGGTAAATAGGTAAGTATACAGGTATTGCAAATTTCCATTTTAGCAGTCGAGGGGCAGAGCGACATCAGGACACGTGGCTTTATCATTAATATAGCCATCAAGAGTGTAATACGCTTTCTTAATTAGATTAATCTTTACACCGTCATGTGACGTTCGACGCGTCTTAGGAAACTCTAAACAGTTACTAAGAGGGTAGTTTACTATACATATATACCTACTGTAAACGGTTGGTTATTCTGCTAACGGGTGTGACTGATGTGTGGAAATGTAGAAACGTGGTTTGTCAATCTAATTTTTCAAAAATGATTAAGTATTTCTTTGGTTGTGTTCCATATCGTAGCTAAACTCTATGCAGCTTTTATAAGGGTCAAGCTACACTACATCGTATGCTTCAGCTGCGTCTTATACAAGTACCGTGTGTTTTTGATAAAGAAGAGAGGTGACTTTTGACGTAGGTCTAAGAAAAATAATCAGGTCCCCTTCATGGAAGCAATTAGTATTGTTCTAAATAACATTTTTTGCCCGATTTTTCCATAGATCTTGTATATTTTTAGAAGTAGGGAATCAAAAGGTACATCTAATTCAATTTATAGCAAAAACTTTATATATTACTGTATAAAGAAAAGTAACCTATATAAACAACTTGTTTTACTTTCAACCATATGATAGCTATATTAAACTTAAAAGGGTAGTTTTGTTCAATTTTACCTAAAAAAAAACAATTATCAACTTGAATAGGAACTTTGATGGTAGATGTTTCATGTCAGTCGATATGTCATACGTATTTCGTATTCCAACCGAAGTTTGCGTAGTTTTTTAAATAAATAACTTCTATCAATTATTGTGTCCCAACTTCTACACACATCATTCAATTTGCTTTTTCATTTTCTGAATGTAACGTGAAATTTACAAAAAAAGGTTGGTCACAAAATGTAATGAACCTCGCCATCCTTCTTTGATCCGCATCGCTAAGTTCTAAGTCATAGCTACCATTGGTACTGTCATTAAAATCACAATCACGCAATATATATATAATACATAATAATAATATATAAAATCATATTCTACAACAACTGTCAACTATAAGTATTTAGAAAACGAACCATACTTCCTACGCCGTCGAATAACACCATTTTATGTCAAAAGCCAACTGGAAAACTAATTACAGCCAAGTTTCATTTCTCCAATTATGTGTGAAAGTAAAAATTGCGACACCTGCAGCCCGCACCTGCGCTAACGACCCACCCCACCCGTTTTAGGGGTTGAACTCCCGGGAGAGGTTGAACGGTTTAGGAATTTCTGTGATTGAGTTTTGTTCTCAAGCAATATGCTTTGTAAAATGTTTTATTCGTTTGTACAATTCAACATTTTGAGGGTAAGCTCGTTATCGATTTTCTTGATGGCGTGTAGTACAGTCAGCTCAGAGTGTAGTGGGTGTTTATTATTTGTTAAGGGGCCAGCGGAGGTTAAATCAAATCAAAATCAAACAATTTTATTTCAGATTACAATGATCCATTTGGTTAGTAAAACTTAAATATAACACAGAAATAAATACTTTTAAAAGGATACTTGAATTGAACAAAGGGCTATGAAGGGGGCCAGAAATAATTTAATTTCATTCCATTTCATTTATTCATGTCGTTTGACATATTACATGTGCTTACACAAGTCAAATTAACAAAATACCTACAATTTGATTACACGTTTGTAGGTATACAATAAATAGAAAACATCTAATACTTAATAACTAAATTAAAAAATACAATACAAGCGGTAAATTATCTGCAAGAGCATCGTAAATTTTGTATAAGAAATAACATAAACCATTAAAACATTTCAGTTAGTCACATTTTCATAAACAATGTTTTATCAGCAAAAGCTTCGTCCAACTTATAATAACTTTTGTTAATTAAATGTCCTTTTATAAATAATTTAAATGAGTAATCTGAGTATATAAATAAATAATAAATGAATAATAATAAATGGAACATACATTTAAATTCAATTCAAAGGCCACCCTGTTAACAAAATGTTGCCAAATAATTGAGAGATGTACCTCTCCCGTACATCTCTCCGCCACTGTTTTCAGGATACTGTTGTGACTACCTCGTATTCTGCTCATCAGAGATGCATGATAAAATGCTCATCCAAACGCAATACCAAAATCATTTGTAATTCAATGGATATTTCTTTGTTTCAAAATACTTAACTAAAACGAAACGTAAGCGAATTCCATTTTGTATATTTTTACGACTTTTACGACATGTTTTCATCTTTTTTTTTTGTATTAAAAACAACTTATTTTTTTTCGCCTGCCTCTTAATCACGCGGACATCAATATGGAATAAAAATTCTTGAATGTGCCCCCGCCATTGTCTTTTATAATTCTTCAACAACCTTTAGACGGTCACTGCTGGACGAAGCCTCCCCCATAGAATGCAATGGGGGAGATTTTCCATAATCACGCACGCTTGGCAGACGGATGTACTCAGGTGGATGCTGCTACTTATCCCCTGGTTTAATTAGCGTTGACTGTGACACCACATCCAACATTTATGTTTAATGTTATGTTATTATGCTGATCTGAGGCCTTACCATGGCTCTTAAAGCGATTCAGTTCAAAAACTATTCAGTACAAAATATCGGTTCCGTGATGTCCGCAGCTATATTTAAAGGCACAGTAGCAGAAGGTCTATAGACTTCTGCGATTAAAGTTATTCAATGATGACGGATGTCAACGACGAACCGATATTTTGAACTGAATCGCTATAAGAGCTAATGGTAAGGTCTCAGAACGCTATTTTGGCACGATTTATTTAAACTTAGTTTTGGTTTCCAGTTTGTTTTCATTTTATGAAAATTACGTTTGTTTGTTGTCTGTTATCAGCATTATGTGTGGTTTTTGTCAAATAAACATCTTTTCTTTCTTTAATCCACCTGCTGTAAGGCTTTTACTACAATCACGGGAGAAGGTCTATTCGGCTTCAATGATTATTAAAATAAAATAAAAATTGTAGATTGCCTACCTGTAGGTACGCAGTAGTTTCATGTCTATCAGTGGCGTTGGTAGTGGTCTTCGTGACGCAAGCCACTTGGCCACCTGCAAACACACATGTAGCGGGTGTTATAAAATATACCTGGGTCTTAATATTCAAACATAAAGCTACTAATACACTTGCCTGTAAAATGGGTGAGTAACTTGTTAGCCTTTGATCGTTTTGACCACTTAATTTTGCTCGTCATAGTCATTGTCATTTATTTCTGCATTTAGATATGTCAAATAAAATATTAAAATATAAATTTAATTAAGTTAACAATCACAATACATCATATAAATAATACTGAGAATCGGTACATTTCGATAGAATTCAAATAAAATATAATTTGAGTTTCCGCTAAAAGTTTCGTCATATTGTAAAAACAAAATAAGTATTTAAATCAATCAATTTAAAAAAAAAGAAAAAGAAAAGCTAAGCTCGCTAAGCTTGAAAACAGGTATTTACGGAGATTAAAAAACTGGGTACAAACGTAGTAAAGTTAAGTAAAAATTTAGTTCCTCATTGAATTAAAAGACTAATCTTGATACGCAGCGTTTTAAATTTTTTAATGAATGCCCCAGGCACATCTGAGAGAGAAGTGAAATTCAGCCAAAAAGTTTGACGTACGTGGGTACCTTAAGTTACAAAATACTATTTGCAAAAGCAACGCAATTCAGCAACACCCTGTACCCGGAGCGCGTCTGGTCATCTGGTGGTCTGTTCATTTTCCCCAGCTAACATCTGGCATTCTCTGTTCCACGCTAATATAGCTTTTACTGTCTTAACATAACGCTTATACTGGTTTGAAAGGGGTAAAGCGTAGGTTTCGAGCTAGGCGAAAATAAGTTACTAGTTAAGTTCGTTGCATAGAATCATGAAACTTTTCAATGACCATTTCACGAGCACTGAATTCTTTGCAACCTCACCCAGCTCGTTTAGAAATAATATAATTAAGATTGTGTCTGAGTTTTCAGACCTACCATATTAATGATGTAGGTACATATTCATAACTCTGTTAATTGTTATTATTATAATTTTTTTTTTGCAAAACAAACGTGACGGTAACAAAGTTGCGCCCTCATATCTTTTTTTATCAAATTCGTGGACGACGGGGCTGATTGCACTTTTAGTACCTATCTTTAAAGAATTATTTGTATTCTTGTTTTTTAGTGTAATTGTTTGTTGTTCCTAATATAAATAAAAAAAAAAATAAAAAAAAAAAAAAAAAAAAAATAAGTTTCTTAAATGTTTAGAGGAAATCCGCATGCCTAGTAAAATACTAGTAGCTTACACGACTTTGGTCATTTTTACATTGGACCATTTACTAAAGACATCTACTTGTCAGCCCGCGACCACGATAACATACGAAACGTCTATAAATAATATGGTAACTCGCGATAAATACCCGTGATAATATAAATAAATATGACATCTACTTACATATTTACACACCATTTGTGCCATAGGAGTAAATAAGCCTCAATTGACCTCTTTTCTACGTGGAACGTACAATCGTTGGAATCTAGCCACAACTAGGGGAGCTCATATACCGTCATTGCTTTCACGACTGACTCTGATAGTAACGCTTTCTTTGAGTAATAATTATTAATAACTCAACACATTCCAATAATACTTAACATATTCCTAAATTAGCCAGCAGCTAGGACACATCTTCATCATAATTATCATCATCACCAATCTGTTTACGTTCACTGCTGTATGAGGCCTGATTATGGCAAATCCTCCGATTGGATACAATTGGGGGATTTTCCATAATCACTATATGCTTGGCAGCCGGATTGGTAATCGCAGTAGTGGATGCTGCTGCCCGTCCCCTGGTGTAATCCCTTAGCAAGGCTTTTACTAAATATACGGGAGGCGATGGTCTATTCTCAGGTTGGAAACACCCTGACATAGGAAATTTACAAACTGGGACAAACCTCAAGCCAACGAAAATTGGTTTTTAGAAAATTTGGATGAAAAAAATGTCTCAAGGAGTGAAGAAAAATTATCAACCTTCGTTCCATGACTTATGGAGATTGAATCTCTATTTGTAATTCGGCTAACGTGTATCCAATTTCTGTAAGTCAACGCTGGAAGGTGATGAACCTGTACGGCTAATAGCACAGGCCGACTACGTTACCAAGACGCTAGCAAGAAGACCGCAAATGTTAATATTGGCCAATGACATCGGGAAGCTTGAAATCTTTGTAATTTGATTGGCTAATATGTTCCATTATTTCTCGCTAGCTATCGTTACTAACGTTAAGTGCATCACAAACGCAGCAGACGCGGTAATATTTTATATGCGTATAAAAAATTATTGCATCTGAAGGTATCACACACGTAGCATATACGATAATATACGAAAATGATATACATTCACGCGGAAACCTTCAAACTGTATTGTATTTCAATTTGTATAGACAGATATAATCTGTCCATCTTTTGATATATGTCGGTGCCTACAGATGCTTGACGGTAAAATATAAGTGATCTGCAACGTGTGTGTTGCTTCTTGAGTTTTGTATAGAGAGCGATATGGACATATACGCGCTCAGATACAGATATCTTACCGCGTCTGCTACGTGTGTGACACACTTTAGTCAGCTGAACTTGAATGTCTTGGTTAACCCCCCCTCCACAACCTAGAATGACCTCTTAACATTTCGTTTTAAATTGTTCTCAGATGGAGGCCAAGGTGAAGGAAGAGGTCCCAGACAAAGAATACCAGCCAACTAGCACAGAGAGGCGGAAATGTAAGTAATTATTGACATATGTTATTACTATAACTTAACACCCAACAGTCACATACGTGTCATGATCCCACACTAGGATTCCCTGTGTCGTGGGTATCAGGAACTATGAGTACTATGGTACCATAACACCAAGACCCGGAACAAATATTTGCAGATCATACAATCATTTGTCCCGCAGCGAAAATCGAACTCTTAACATCTCGCTTCTCAGCCGGCAGCTCGCCCACCGCGCCACAGAGGTCGTCTAGGTCAAATTACTATAATAAACACAATACATAAGTAATTATTATGAGTATACTTGATAATAAAAATTTCGATTAACAAGGATCGTGGGTTAAAATCCTACTAATATTATAAACGCGAAAGTTTGTGAGTATGGATGTTTGTTACTCTTTCACGTAAAAACTACTGAACGGATTTGAGTGAAATTTGGAATAAAGATAGTTTACGCCCTGGATTAACACATAGGCTACTTTTCATCATCATCATCATCATCAATTTTCATCATTATTCACGCGGGTGAAACCGCGGGGCGCAACTAGTACAATATAATTTTCCCTCCGGACCATCAACTAAAATCCAACTACGCTGAAAATAAGTATCAAAATGTTGTAGACGAAGGCCAAACTAACGATTTTATAGTCTTTAAGGCTTTTACTATAAAATCGTTAGTTTGGCTTTCCTCTACAACATTTTGATACTTATTTTCAGCGTAGTCGGATTTTAGTTAACGAACTTAATTAATAGGATTAAGCCGGAGGCCTTTCTTACTCTTTCCTTTCTAATTCAATTTTACATATACAATCTATGATTGCTGTGGTGTGTGTGACCTGCCTAAAAATATACCATGCGTCTCCTCCCGTGGGTGTCGTAAAAATTTACAAAATAATTACATGAGGAGATGGGCAGCAGTTTCCACCAGAGTACTTGACATCAATACTGCTATCACCAATCCGCCTGCCAAGCGTGGCGATTACGGCATTTCCTCCTATTGTTTTTCATGGGGGAGGCTTCGTCGAGCTGTGGAGGTCTAAAGGCTGATGATGGTGATGCTTTTGTGAATAAAAAATGTAACAGCATTACATGAAACGTTTTTAAGCTTACTGGGCCGGTTTCCACCGGGACGGAGAAGAGAGGAGACGACAGGAGATGTGTTTGAATAAACCAATCCGATTTCGTTTTTACCTGACAATCCTGCCTGCCAATAACCTGCCAGCGTTGCTCTCGTCTCCTCTCCTCTCCGCCCCGGTGGAAACCGGCCTTTACCAGCCAGACCGTAACAACAAAAGCGTTCGTGTTGAAAGCGTTCAGTAAAACCTATCGGGGTTTTAACACGAACTAGGATTGAAAGCTTCGTACTCCGTTAGCAAATACAGCTGGCGGAGGGCTTATAGAAATGGTTCGGCTGCGGATATAGAGCCAATAGATGCGGCAGTTCTTTCGTCGTATCACTGGTTTTGTTTTGGTCAACGTGCCTACAACCAGCAGGGCGAAAACACTCTTGTGGATACAGTTCTAATCGCAATCCAGTTTCAATCCTGATAACGCTTGTTCGGCACTCTTGAACCACATCGAGTTTGAAATTAAAATAGAGCACGCGTGTTGACTCGTGAAGAACAACAGAGACAGAAAGTCAATTTCACTTAGTTCCATAAAATTCCACCAATCTCCATTCCAAATTGTGCGCTAGTATTGAATTCAAGAGTACCAAATGACCAAGGAATCTAGTACTCTCTGACGACGAATGACACTAAATCCTGAATTAGGATTGGAGTATATAGATAGAGCGGCAAGAGTAGCCACACTGGATGAGTTATTGGAGCCCCGGACATACGGCCCACCTGATGGAAAGTAGTTACCGTAGCCTATGAACACCTGCACACCAGAGGCACGCTGCCGACCCTAAGACATAAAGATGAAAATATATCTGCATAACAAAAAATACACAACAATAATAGTGTCCAAAAACACACAAGCTTACCTACACCTACATACCCTCACCTACACATTCACACGAGGGTTAATCTTGTGATACCCAGACTCTTCATAGACTGGTGGTAACAGGAGAGCCCTCCCTCACTTAAACACAACCACTCACACACCCACACACTCACTCACATAATTACACATTCATTCACGCATACCTAAGCTGCTGTAAAGTACCTATTTTGATCGAATCTACCTTAGGAAGATCTAATATTGAGCTTTTTATAGCATATAAGTTATATGTAACAAAATAAATTCTCTAAGGTTCTTCCAGTGGTTGTAAGCCTTTGTCCGGGAGAGCTGGTCCGTGCCTCTCGGCGCCGCGACTAGATTATGATCGACAGTTGTTTCCACTCCCACAACATGCCTACCTATTCGAACCTTCATTTGAATGGGTAAACAGAACATACCAAAATATAATGTAGAACCAATGAAGACAATGTTCTTTTAAACAATGGTATTTCATTAAAAATATTAAAGACATGCTTGCAACAACTTGATGAGTGGCTGAGTCACTCGATCATTGTTTTGAGTGTATCATGTCAAACTTGTATATATTTTTAACCGACTTCACAAAAAAGGAGGCGGTTCTCAAATCAGTTGTTTTTTTTTTTTTTTTTTTTGTATGTTTTTTACCTCTTGTTTCCGTCGTTTATGAACCGATTTGGAAAATTATTTTTTTATTTGAATAGATATACTTCCAGATTGGTCCCATTTTTTTCAGAATCCAGTTCTTATGATGGATTCCATGAGGAGTTGAGGGAACTCCTCAAATATTGTAGGGATACGTATACATATAGCGATTTTGATATTTTCAGCAACAAATCAAGCATTTGTATTTAGAAAGTATTATGACCCTTGGACCACTATGGTTTTTTCATCATTTTTTTTGAATGGCGGAAGTCGGTTTTTTAAATGTAAAGTTATTATTTGTATAACTTCATAAGTCACATATATTTATGTTGCTTCCAAGATCAGAACAATAATTTTAGTACCTCTATTTTATTTTTATTTGTGCTTGTAATGTGTTTTGTGCGTGTAAATATTATTGTAAACAAAGAAATGTCAAGATATGCCACTGTGTGTTTAAGTGTCATGTATGTGTATCATATGTGTATAACCACATATGATACACCACACTTATACACACAGCGACATTTCTTTGTTTACAAAAATTGTCTAAGATTAAAAATCAGAGTATAGTGTATTGTTTATCAAAGGTGTAAATAAGTAAAATAAATTATTAACCACGTTGAAGAACCAAGATCACTGACAGCTCTCAGAATCATGGGCAAGTCATATAGCTCGCAGAACCGACAGTTGTTGGGGAATGAAGGTTCAAGTGTGGCGACTACGATTGATTGCATGTAAGAATGCCCCTTTCTTGATATACCGAAGACATTTTGAAGGTCAAGACCGTTCATCGTGATATTCTATGGAGAGACCTATGTCCAGCAGTAGATGATGATAAAATAAGACTAGCCTAGTTTCTAGTGCCTAATATAATAATAATAATAAATATGATATAATATTAATAATAAAAATATAATAAATTTCCCTGTAAGATTAAGAACTTGCCAACAAGGTTATTTATGAGAAAGCTAAAATGATGGCTGGTTGACCGAATCTTTTACATTGTCACACATTGTAACGAATTTCTAAATAGCGACTAATACCATAACCATGGACGACCTCTGTGGCACGGCGGGCGAAGGTTCACCTGCGACGCAGAAGGTTCGATTCCCACCTCTGAAAAAATATTTGTACGATTTGCAGATAATTTGTTCAGGGTGTTCTGGGTATTTTTCTATGTGTAATTAAAAATATCTATTTATGTAATGTATTGTATTAAGTATATCAGTTATCTAGTACCCATAACACAAGCTCTGCTTAGCTTGGGGCTAGATAATGTTGTGTGTAATGTCCAGCATTTATTTATTATTTATTTATAAAGTACGTAAAGGCGGCGTGCTTTCTATTTTGTGCTTATACTATCTGTACTGTGATTGTGTTATTCTGTTGTTATTATTATTCAATTAAATTTACTACAATTATAGGTAATTAAATTAAAATGTATGCTACTCAATTGATGATAATTTACAACTTTAAAAATTATGTAAATTTGAAATTTGTAAGCCAATGTTTTTGGTGAAACTTGTGAAATATTAACTTGTAAGAACTTTAAACTATGTTTCTATAGTAACACCCAACAGACACATACGTGTTCATGATCCCACACTAGGTATCCCTGTGTCGTGGGTATCAGGAACTACGAGTACCATGATAGCATAGCACCCAGACCCGGAACAAAAATTTGCAGATCATACTAACATTTGTCCCTCAGCGGAACTCGAACCCGCTACCTCTCGCATCTCAGCCAGCTACTCGCCCACCGCACCACAGAGGTCTTCAAAAATGATGATTTATTACGTAGCAATCAAAATAAATCGTAATCGAAATCGTAGTGATCAAAAACGTATCTACGAAGATACAATACGCGCTGGGAAACTTTGCTGCTTATACTGCATGCTTTTTCGCGGGTCCCACATTCGCCCCTAACTAAGAAAGCGCGATTTTTCAACATTAATTGAGATAGAGACCTCAACGAATCGTTTACCGATGAAGCTCACATAATATGAACTTGCCAATTGTATTGGTATCACCAACCATACTATTCAAGATTCAAGATTCAATCGTTTATTTGTAAGAATACACATAATTTTACACGGTTAGGTCTTAAATCTATGTTATACAATACATTCAGCTTGCATGCAGGCGTACAAATATATAAATGTCAAATTAATTAAGAATTTAGGTTTCAAAAATTCTCTTAGACTATAAAAACAGTTATACAATGATATTACATTTCATAAAGAAAGAAAATAAACTTATTTGACATGAAAATAAAACAATAATAAGCAAACAGAACAGAAGTGTAATAGGTAGGACATACAATTAACCTTTAATATAATTACTAACTAAATGAAATAGTGAAATGTCCCACGCACTCGGTCTCACTCACACCGTCCAAAAAATCGCGTCAAAATGGCATTCAATTCAAATTCAACACATAGATTACACAAAATATAATACAATAGTCCATAGTTTGGAAGAATATAAAAATAATTACACTTATGTAGTAAGAGTTGTTAGTATTAAGTTAGCTTAATACTAACACATCCAACTTCACAGCCATATACATACGAAACCAACCCTCTAACACTCCGAATCCGCTTCGCTCGTTTAACAATTGTTTAGGGTTGAAATTTTTTGGTGGTCTTATAAACAAAATATACGTATGTGAAAATTTCCCATATTACAAAATGAATGAACTTTAATGGTTTATGTGTGTAAAAAGTAGTCCAGTGTCAGGTGCGTAGATTTTCGGCATGTCATTATAGTATAGCAATTTGCAATTAAACCAATAATTTCTCCAATAGACTTCCCAATCATTCCTGCTATAGTTGAATATTGGGTATGATCGCTTTATCGTTGAGACATTACTTTGTAAGTATACATAGGAACTGATGTCGCGACTTCTACTAATTTGAGACCAAGATAGACTATCATTAAATCCAATAACTTAATCTGCTAATACTTGCTGTCCTTTTGTAACTAGAGCATTTCGAAATACTCTTAAGTTTTGTAAGGATATTTTGGCGATTGGTTGGTCGCGTCATGAGTGTGTAGCTTATAATTTGTGCCAGTTGCACGCTCCCACGGCGTTTATTCATGTTGTTTGCACTAGGGCGGCTACCCATCGGTTAGCATTAATACTTGTACCAGCATTATAGATATAGCATGTTTGTAGAAATACCCGTATCATCTTGTAATGTGTTTTCACATGATCAGAATTTTATCGTTGACAGTTCTTGGAAAAAAACGTTGTTCGATTTTTACGAACTAGGTTATACTTACTATGGGTTCGGTTAAAAATATTCATGAATATTTCATGAAATACGTTAGCTCAAACTTATCAAGATGTTGTTTTTAGGGTTCCGTTATTCAACAGGAAAAATGGGACCCTTTAGAATAGAATAGAATAGAATCATTTATTGGCACAATAGAAACACATTAACAAGTTTATTATTAAATAATAGGTACTAAATTAAGTGCTACGTACTA
Organism: Epirrita christyi; assembly: GCA_951392215.1. Taxonomy (NCBI): domain Eukaryota; kingdom Metazoa; phylum Arthropoda; class Insecta; order Lepidoptera; family Geometridae; genus Epirrita; species Epirrita christyi. The sequence continues at coordinate 972,168 of OX595858.1, read as the reverse complement.
TAGATACATAAATTGATTTCGTTAAGTATAGATAAAAGTATCACATAAAATTTATAATAAGTCACCACAGCAAAATTAAAAATTAAAAATTAAAATAAGTATCCCCCGGCCACTATAAATATACCATTTCATTTCCGCTGTATGGGGTCGTCGTTATTTTGTTAAATTGACATGTTATTTTGTATAATGCTAGTTGCCCGCGCGCGACTTAGTTCGCGTGGTCCCGGTGTTCCCGGTGGTCCCGGTACATTTAAACCTTTCCGTGACAATAATGAACACAACAAAACCAAAATCAAATAAATCCGCCCGGCCGTTCTAGAGTTTTAGCGAGACAAACGAACAGCAATTGATATATATATATATAATCATAGAATTGAAATTATCGTGGCTTGGTATCATTTTAGAAAAAATACGACTATACACCACGTACTTTACTGTTCTCCTGCTGACGTTTCGTTGACCATTTTGAGGTCCTTCCTCATGAGCACCGACCGCGACCACGCTCAAAGGTCAATAATCAAGTAAGGGTATAATCAGTATATTTTTACCTAAGCCATTGCTAATTTGTATGTTTCGTTTCTACTAAACGAACAACAAATTTTACCATCATTTTGAATCCACCTGTGAATTTAAACCCCACATAAAGAATTCAACTATCCCTCCTTCGTCCGTTCTCCACCCAAAGGCTGTTATTATCGCGTCAGTCATTGTGATTTGTGCCTACATTATTGAGGGCACATTAATAGCCTATATTTGTATTAATGCTGGTTGAACAGTGAACTTGAATGTGAAAGAATAATAAGTCAGGACCGAAGGTGTACAATTAAACCACTTAAACTGTTCTTGTGTTTAATACTTTTCAGAACACTTGGTATATCAATCGCAAATGCTTAGTACAAATTCTAAGACTTGCCATCGCTTCATATCCCACATTTTAATACCCACAGTTTTTTCTCCATAATCACCATGTTTTTTATACGAGATAACCGCCAATAGACATTACTATTTAATTAAACTTAATTATTGAACGTTTTCATAATCTTAAAAATTAACATTGTTTCTATAATAAGTTATAATATTACAATATTCTTTGAATTAAACAAAATTAAAAACTAGATTTAATATGAATTAATATTTCAGTTTCCCGACACATAAAATACTTCTAAATTTAAAACTAAAAAACATGTAGAATTAATTTCGAAAGCTTATAAATTTAATCATATTCATTTTCAGTTTCGCTAGACTCTTTCAAACCTCGCCACCAACATCGGACCAAATTTTTACGTATTTTTGGTTCCGTACTTCAAGGGTATCAACGGAACCATTATAGGAACACTTAGGTTTCTGTCTATCGGTCCGTCACAACCTATTTTCTCCGAATCTACTGGATCAAAGAAGCTGAAATTTGGTACATAAATAGAATTAGGTGACCCAATCACGGAAATATAGTGTACATCAACGAATTCTGATTTCGGAGGTTAAATTTGGGGAAAACTAGAATATTTTAAAAATAGTTGTGGTAAATGCGTCATGTGACATATCAAATCCAAGAACTTGTTTGTTTTTTTTTTATAATTTTTAAATGTAGTTCAAAAGATTTAAAAAAATAATATCATTACCCCTCATCCCTATCTGTGAAACTACTAAACCAGAAATGTTGAATTTTGGTTCTCATTCATACTTTACAGGAAAACCTAAATAAAAATTCTAAATCTTCAAATTCCTATGGGAAACGGAAAATACAAGTAATGAGAAAATGTTTATAAAACTATGTTAATTGACTATAATAACTTAATTGGTCTAGCGGTTACTATGTTAGCCTACGTGTACAGAACCCACTCCACGTGAGTCTGAGTCGCACTTGGCTGGTTTTTTTTTCTGAAATGAGAGTTGGTCCAAATACGGCGATAGTACCCTTACTTTGCGAGTTCTGTGCTACGCTCGTAGAGGCACTGCTACGAGCGTAGAAGTGCTGCTACGCGTAGCTTTGCCTGACATGCTTTAAAAAATGGATAGTAACATAACATACAATACAATACAAATGTTTTTATTGCGTTTCCAAAAGATAAATTATTAAAAACAATGATGAAACCTCCTTTTAAGTAAGAAATTACTTGTCATAGGTTACATAATTTAACATAACATAACACCCAACAGTCACATACGTAGTCTTGATCCCACACTAGGATTACGTGTGTGGTGGGTATCAGGAACTACGAGTACCATGGTACCATAACACCCAGACCCTTAACAAATATTATCAGATCATACAAACATTTGTCCCGCAGCGGGAATCAAACCCACAACCTCTTGCATCTCAGGCAGCTACTCGCCCGCCGCGACACAGAGGTCGTTGAGCATAAAGTAAGTATTCACGTCTTCATTAGTTGCATTGCAATAATTTGGCTGTTGTAATTTGGTTATTGTCGTAGAGGCTCTGCTACGCTCGTAGAGGACCTGCTCCAAACAGCGTAGAAGACCTACTACGCTCGTAGAGGACCTGCTACGAACAGCTTAGAAGACTGCTACGCTCGTAGAGGACCTGCTACGCTCGTAAAGGACCTGCTACGCTCGTAGAGGACATGCTACGAACAGCTTAGAAGACTGCTATGCTCATAGAGGATCTACTACGAACAACGTAGAAGACCTGCTACACTCGTAGAGGACCTGCTACGAACAGCGTAGAGGTCCTGCTACGAACAGCGTAGAACCAAAGACTAAAAATGAAACTGCTATCTTTGGGTAAGCTCTTGAAGCCCCAAGGGTTCAAGATCACCTTCACTGCAATGTCATGTTCTGCACTCTTATCGTATCGTGTTTTTGGAAACCCGCATAGTGTTGAGACACGGAAGACAATCGACTATCGATGAAACTGCTGATAATGATTACTGATTACAATGTTATGGAGATGCCCTCAATCTATTAACCAATGGAAATGGAATTGCCTCAAAAACATTCAGGCATTGACATTACATCCACCGTTTTAGACTATCGTTGTGAATGACGACTCGTTCACTCTCGCATTTTAAGGGAATGCAAGTCTCTGTGAGCCACTAAGAGATTTTATCCAGCTGATTGATGGTTGACCAACTCAAATGAGAGTGAAAACAATGTGTTAACAAGAGTGTACCGTAATGCTAGTTCTGTTTTTCACCAAGCCTAATTACTTTCCACACAGAACTCTAAAAATGTATCGATACTTTGTATGAAATAGGGCAGCACTATCGCTGCAGGCGAGTGCGGGAGTGCGTCTGACGTTTCATTCAGAGGAACGGCGCAATGCGCGTGACTGGAGGATATTTTTGAAAAATTACAAGCTTTTTTTAGAAACAGTTTTATCGAATATAAATCATTTATACATCATCATCATCACTGATACTCCGATCACCAATCTGCCTGCCAAGCGTGTTGAACATGGGGAAGGCCTCTTCCAACAATGGACTTCAAACGGCTCACGATTGTGATGATGATGATTAAAGACTTCAAGCTGAATTACCTCCAGAAATATGGCGAGTGCAGATAAACACCCCCACACCAAAGCTTACACTGGATGCTAAATCTACAAAATAGGGAAATACTGATTTGAATCCTATGTTTTCATGATAAATAAATCAATTATTCCCTATCATGTAGTACTATTGAATCTGTGCCTATGATATACGTCACTGCCGTGTGGAGAGCTCTCGTGTCTAGTGGCGACCTATCATACTGCACAGCCCACTGACAGACATACAGATTAATGATGGTAGGTTCAACCCAAAGATTTGCTTTTAAAGAGTCTTGATATTATTTGATTTATACCTACAATTTCATTGCCAGATTTTTTTTTATACCACTGGGCATGCAATAGTAGATTATGCACTAAGGGAATAAAGCAGTGTCTTATGTCGCGGGCGGCATATTGAACCCTGAGCGTAACGAGGGACTCTAAAGTTAAGTAAAGTTATATAGAGTCCTGAGTGAAGCGAGGGGTTCAAGCTGCCCAAGACGAAGACAGGCTTTATTCCAGAGGAGCATACTCTACTTTTCACACCTTCTGCGAGACAATAAAAGGTCAAGTCCATTAAATAAGTATCGTCTGTTTTGATAAACTCTGGAGTAGAATCATTATCGCTCGACATTTTTTGTTAACACTAATATTGTCACTGACATAATATTATATTACAAAAATATTGCAATAAAATTCACTGAAAATCACAGCACCAAACATCTCTTTTGGTTCACATTCTTTAAAATAGCGCCTATTTCTTTTTTTTCGAGTTTTGCTATAGTGGCCAGTTTGATTTTCGAACAAACCTCTTTACAATGCCATATGGGCATTTTTTTACTCAGAGTTTTCCACGAGTTTCCAACACGAATTTGACGTTCTAAATTCAAATCACTTTAATCCCTAGGGAGTTTCATACAACTTTATATCCCTAGAGAGACAATGCTGTACTTTACGTTGAGGTTGTATGATTTGTAATTGGACATTGTCGAGCAGGTGGTGTGAAAACAATCTTACGGCCCCACCTGATGGAAAGTAGTTACCGTAGCCTATGGACGCCTGCAAGACCCAGAGGCATCAAACGCGCGCTGCCGACCCTGAGACATAAAGATGAAATTACATGTTGATTGACACATGGAAGTAATAAGTACTCTCGTACACGTAGTACTTAGTGCTTCCATGGATTGACATCAACAGATACAATCACATAGCAATATTTTTTTTTCTTATTTTTTTGTTAGTGGTATCTGAGTATTTTCTAATTTTTGCCAACGTCAAGTAGCATAGATAATTATCAAATAATGTCCTGTCGTCAAGTCCTCTGTCAAGTCATGTTCTAGTAAATCGATGGCAGTTTACTAGAATGTTCCTGGACAATTTCCACCCCTTCGAAAAGACACACAATACACTTACTTTATTTAAATTCACTATCATGTGCTCTTTATAAGCTACACCGGTTAAAATGCCACCAAAATTACACGATATAACTCAAAAAAACACTAGAAATTGAAATATAACTTTTCATTTAAAAACCCGACTTCCGCCATTGTATTCGACTAAATAATTTTGGATGAAAAAAAATTATGAAAGAACCATAGTGGTGAAAGGATTATGATACTTTTTGAATGCAAATGCTTGGTTTGTTGCTGAAAATATCAAAATCGCCATATGTATGCCTACAATATTTGAGGAGTTCCCTCAATTCCTCATGGATCCCATCATCAGAACTGGATTCTGGAAAAAAAAATCGGACCAATCTGGAAGTATCTCTATTCAAATAAAAAAAGAATTTTCCAAATCGGTTCATAAATGCCGGAGATATGAGGTAACAAACATAAAAAAAAAAAAAAAAAATACAACTGAATTGAGAAACTCCTCCTTTTTGGGAAATCGGTTAAAAATAAAAAAGGACGACGTCTCCCTTCGAAAGAGCAGAAAAAGTCCACATAGCTATATTCTCATACAAAACACATGGATGTTTGTTTGTTGTAATGCATTGCATGATTTTATTAGTTGACTACTTCAAGAAAAACAAATATTATATAACTAACATCCGCGGTTTTGCTTGCAAGGAACCGAGTTAAAAGGTACCTTAGCTAAAGTGCAATCCAAAATCTATCAATAGGAAAGCTTTTTTTAAACAACCTTGCCCTTCATTCCATACTAGGATTCCCTGTATATGTATATGATGGGGTATCAGGAACTACGAGGACCATAACACCCAGACGCAGAACAAATATTTTCAGATCATACAAATCATTTGTTCCACAGCGGGAATCGAACCCGCAACCTCTTGATTCTCAGTAAGCTACTAGCCCGCCACGCCACGGAGATTGCTATGAGTCCCTTAACCTTTCCACACCCTGTATAACTCCTGTTCCAAAACCCAATGAAAAGTTTTAAATCAAAATTCAGAGAGGTTAAACCACGCAGTTTTCATAGCCGTCTGTTATCGGGGGCCGCAGTTGACAGTTCCCCAGCCACGGGGCAACAGACACGGCATGGCACAGGGTAGATAGCCATGTCCCATGTTGACTGTCCATCCATGTCCACTGACACAGCTATGTTTCCGACAGGGAAATTTTGTTACTATAATTATGGAGAGTCACGGTTGGAAATGGGGAAAATGGAAGATCTTCTACCAGACTATCCATATGTCTGGGGTCTTACAACCAACAGATGTTGTTTCTTGTGCGATTCAGAACTTTCTGTAATTTATTACAGCGACATCTTTTGGAAAAGCGCAGCTTCACTTCTTGATAACATCTGAGGCCCAATTCTCTAATTTAAAAACATTCCAATCACAATAGAATCTAGTGTCAGTCGCACTGTCACGTATAGTAACATGAGAATATTAAGTAATAGTTACTATACGTGACAGTGCAACTGACACGAGATTATATTGTGCCTGGAATGTTTATAAATTAGAGAATTGAGCCTCTGCTTGCATTAAGTAGTTTTTTAATATGGTAAGAAAAATCCCTGTCCGTGATCCAGAACTAAATCATCATCATTATCATCAGCTTGTCGAAGTCCACTGTTGGACGTAGGTACTAGAATGACACGACGGACGGTCTTGAGCTGCTTCCATCCATCGACTTTCTGCAACGTTTATAATGTCTTTAGTCCATAGAGATGAGGGCTTTTCTCTAAAGCCGCGTGGCCTGATGTCGCTCTGCCCCTCGACTGCTAAAATGGAAATTTGCAATATCTGTACTTACCTATTTACATGTTTGTATTAGATTATTATTTATAAGTATAACAAGCGTAGCGTGTGCTGTCTTGCATATTTTTGCTGATGTTTATTTACTTTTGACTACCTTCCTAAGGTTTTTAAGTTCTCATTTACTATGTATCAGCAACTCTTTGCTCCGAGGCACCACACAGGCGCTTCTTACCTAGTGGTAAGACGGACCATTTATGTAAGCCAAGCCGAGTTTGTTGCCTGATTCTTCTAGGCTTGGTCGCGTTGGAACAGGAGTAATTTAATTTTATATAAGACGATTCAAAATGATCCTTGTGATTTCAATGAATAAAGATCTTTTTGACTTTGACTTTGACTTCTCTAATGCATCGTCCGGTTTGTGGTCGCTACTAACGTTATATTACGCTTTATTCTTTAAGTTAGAATATTCAAGTTAAAAAGCCGCCTATTCTTAGTAAAATTTCTGGCTTTTTCGGGAACTAAGAGCAATGCGGTTTGTAGCTGTAAAGAATAAATAACACGAGAATGCTTGCTTGCTTTATAAAATAGGATTACAAGCAACAGAGGATATTTTCACGCGTAATTGTAGAGGCGGATAGAATCGGGCTGCGGGCCGCAGGCGAGAGGTGTCGCCGCCACGCGCGCACTCGATAACGAATAGAGTTGGGCAATTAAATGTCGATAGTTCTTAAATGATATTAACGGTATCTGCCGTACCTATTTAAGCTGCCAAGCAGTAGTAACCGCATTGTTGTGTTTCGGTTTAAAGGGTATGGGTACCGGTGAAATTACAGGCACATGAGACTTTTCATCTTTATGTCTCAGGGTTGGCAGCGCGCGTGTGATGTGATGCCTCTGGTGTTGCAGGCGTCTATAGGCTACGGTAACTACTTACTTGGGATGTATGCTTGTTTGCTTGCCAAGTAGTATAAAAAAACAGTTACTTTTTAAGTGAAAAACCTTCTTCCACCATTTTATATTTATCTGTTTTGATGAGATGAGAGAGCATTTACTCAGCATTATTTTTTTTAGGATTCAAATTACTATGTGATTTACACAATATTTGAAAAAATTGCGAAAATTGGCGCAAACGCCTATTTGAATAATAAAAACGGAGGAGAACCTCTTTTCCAATAACGCTAACTCTGAATATTCTCCGCTATAGCATTTGAACTTTTTAATGATTTTCCGCTGTACATGAACTCGGTGAATACTTTTCGTTATTTCAGTCGAACTGCGTGAATATTCTCCGCTATAGTAGTTGCATTTTGTGTCTATTTTCCGCTGTAATACATTAACTCCGTGAATTGTTCCGCTGTAGTAATTTAACTTCATGGAAATTTTCTGCTTTGCATACACACACATACACACACACACACATACCCTTTCTGGGGAAAGCTACAATAGTCTAAATTGGTTAGGAATGCGCGATTATGCACACCGAACGAAAAGAGGTTCTCCTCCGTTTTTCTTATTCTATGTCAACTCAACAAGTTGTCGTTGACTGACAACGAGACGAAATTCTACCAGATTTTACCACAGAGTTGCCAACTTAAGAAAAACATCTTTACTTGTTAGTATCTCTTTAGTTGTTTGTTTTTTTTTTTGTGTCAAATGATGAATAAAATGAAAACTAGATCGGCAAGCATGGGAGAACTTGAGCAAAAATTAAAAATAGCTGCAACAGAACTAAAAACACTACAAAAATTAAACAATAAGTTGATAGAAGAAAGAGAAGAAAGTGAATTAGAAATACAAAATGTAATAAGTAAGAATGCACGACTGAAGTCAGAGATGATTAGTCTTGATTTACAAATGCAAGAGTTACGGGCGGAAAGAGATCAATTAACAGAAATAGCAGATTGTCATAAGCAATGTGATACATTTTTGGAAGGTGCTGAATCCAAAATCACAACACTACAAAAGCAATTTGATCAATCACTTATTGCAATTGACTGTTTGAAGAAAAAGAAAAATAGTCACAAGAAACACGATGAGGGAACAAATGTTAATGACAATCCTAATTACCACAATTTTGATGATAAAAAGATGACAGGCCAAAATAGGATTAAGAAATATATTAAAATAAAGAGATTCATACAGAAAACAAAGAGGTACATAAATATATATAAGAAAAGAAACAACTGTGCAGCCCAACGAATTGAAAAAAACAAGCTGAAAGATGACCTTATATGCTGTACACAAAAATTAGAAGAGTATGAGTTGGAAAATAAATACAATCTAGATAGAATAAGAAGACTTGAAACTGATCTAAAGAACTTAAGTTATAAATACAGCCTTTCGCAAAAGGAAATAAGAGAACATATTTCGGTGACAAATGAACTCCTTGGTTTAGGCCCCTGCAAAGAAACTAATAGATCTATGTCCAACAGTTTTACGCAAGGAAAATATGGTGAAATATCACCCAAAGAAAACACGAGCCGCACGACACTCCAAAACCTGGATTATATTAGTGAGCTGGACACGACTTCTCATCTGCATAGTTGCCAAGCAGTGTGTAAATTTCGCAGTGTTACACAAGTTTTCTGCGATAGTATAGGTCAGGGCCTAGGTGGAATCTTTCACAATTATATGGATTGTGCAGTGGTTAATAATTGCATGCCAAACGTTCAATTAAACCAACTTATTAGGAAAGTTGTCACAAGTACTTACGAACCGGGTACGAATATTGTAATAATGATGGGTAATAGTAGTGGCGTAACAAAATCAAGCCTAATAAGTAGCATCGACTCCCTGATAGAACTCTATAACTCAGGAAAGATTAACAAAATATTGATAAGTTCTTTTCCATACTCTGACACCCTGAGCAAGAGACAAAATGACAAAATATTTTCACTAAATATGGTATTATATAATTTGATATCTACCGATTACAGTAATGGTTTTCTGTTTTTTGACCTTAATACATTCATTTCCAGCTATAAATTAAGCTCAAGGAAACAGTTTATTTCGAAGTCATGTAAGATCAGCCTAGTTAATTTATTGACTGATGTGATCAATACTAACACAGTAGGAAATGCAAGGTCCTACAGCATGAAGGTATTAACACCTTCTTCTGACTGTAAACACTCTTTAAACTAAGAACTTTGACAAAAGGGGGCCCTGGTAAGCATGGTCTCCCTTGCAAACTAGATAGTAAACCGACCAAAATCTGCAACAACAAATTAATTGGTTGTCAAAATGTTATTAAATTATTGCACCAGAATATAAATAGACTGTTAGGTAAATTACTAGAAATTGAGTTGTTCCTAGAATCAAGTCACTATGACATTTTGTGTTTCTCAGAAACATTTCTAAAAAAAGAAAAAATGTCCTTTTCCCTAAAAAATTTCACACTTGTTAGTGCGTATATCCGAAAGTCTGCTGTAGGAGGTGGAGTCGCTATTTTCATGAGGAGTAATATCAAAGGTAGGGAACGCAAGGACATTGTTAGACTTTCTGTAGATCGAATCTGTGAACTTTCGTGCGTGGAGACGGACAACCATATAATATTATGTGTGTACAGTCCCCCATCAGCACCTTTCTATCCATTCTTAGATGTTCTAGAAGAAGCACTCAGGCGGATCTCAAGTAGTAATAAATCTATCATTATGTGTGGTGATTTCAACGTTGACATACTGGTTGAATCGTCAAATTCATCTAATTTTTTAGTTCTATGTAAATCCTTTAATTTACAGCATCTCTTTGACGAACCCACAAGGGTGACAGAAAGCACTGCGACTTGTCTTGATAATATTTTTCTAGATTGTGACTATCGGCACAAGGAATTAATAGATTATTTGCGATCTGATCATAGAGGTCAAAGTGTTACTATTTTTGGTAAGAAGCTTGAAATTAATAATATAGTTACTTGTAGACCTATTACAGGTTATCGCATTGAGCTTTTCAATAATGCTATAGATGAAATTGTTTCTTACTTATGTACTGATAACATTTTTGATCCAAACAGTAGCTATGATTTTTTTTTTTAAAAACATTTGCTCTCAACATGACTCCATATTTAAGCTTAAGAAAACTAATTTTGACAAGAAGCCAACATTTGCAGACTGGGCTACACCAGGTATTTTTAAGAGTAGGAATAAATTGTATTCTTTATACGAGGATAAAACACATAATAATGAGAACCATGCGTTTCTAAACCACATCAGACAATATTCCAAGGTTTTTAAAAATGTATGTGAAGCGGCTAAATCTATTTATATAAGAAATAAGTTAATTAACTCGCAGGACAAAATTAAAACAGTCTGGAATATAATCAATTCAGAAACAGGTAAATGCAAATCGGTTATTAAACCTAAGATGCTAAAAATCGAAGATAAAGTGATTGTTAATACTTTGGAATTGGCAAATACTTTTGAGCGCGTTTTCAGTAACACTCCATTAGAAACTACAAAATTTTTAAACGCAGTGCCTGATATTGCCGTTTCACTTCTAGAAGACAATTTAGACAACAAACCACCTCCTTTTGCTTTTCACCACATCTCTGCCTCTACAATTCTAAAAACTTTTAAATCACTCAAGTTGAAAAAAACCGAAGATATATGGGGAATTTCGCTCAATGTAGTGAAACACATTATCACTAAATTAGCTGTGTATTTAGCTGCATTGTTTAACTCGTGTGTTGACAGGGGCATTTTCCCTGATCAAATGAAATCAAGTAAAGTGGTGCCTTTGTACAAAACAGGAAGCAAAGGAGATCCATCTAACTATAGACCGATCTCAGTACTACCATGTCTGAGTAAAATTTTTGAGAAAGAGTTATTGAGTCAACTCTCTGTACATTTTAATATTAATAATCTATTACATAGCCACCAATTTGGATACACAAAGGGAAAATCAACAATTGACGCAGGTTCCAAACTAATTAAATTTATTATAGAAGCTTGGGAAGAGAGACATGATGTCATAGGCGTCTTCTGTGACCTGTCAAAAGCCTTCGACTGCGTATGCCATAAGACACTTGCTGGAAAACTAAAGCATTATGGGTTATCAGATGAAGCTTTAGGACTTATGTCATCATACCTTGCAAACAGGCAGATGAGAGTGGAAGTAGACGGAGTCAAATCAGAAGGCACAATCATTAAGTCGGGAGTCCCCCAAGGTTCTATCTTGGGCCCTTTTTTATTTTTAATTTATGCGAACGACCTACCTTATATGATTAAAAAGCAAACTGGGACTGAAATTGTCATGTTTGCTGACGATACGTCTATATTGTTTAAAGTACAAAGAAAACAACAAGACTTTCAAACTGTCAATAATATTTTAGACTCGCTCAACAAATGGTTTGAAACGAACAATTTAGTATTACATCCCAACAAAACTAAATATTTAAGATTCTCACCGCCTAACGTCACAAATTCTTGTCCCAGTATAAAGATTGGAGGCAAAATTGTAGAATCGATACAATCCACTGTATTTTTGGGTATAACTGTGGACTCAAGAATACAGTGGGACCCTCACATAAATGCATTAAGTGGTAGACTTGGCTCTGCAACCTACGCGGTAAGACAAATAAGGAAGTTATCAGATGTATCTAACGCAAGGTTAGTATACTATGGTTACTTCCATAGCCTCATGTCTTACGGAATACTGCTGTGGGGTACAGCTGCAAGGTTTAAAACTATTTTTGTGCTTCAAAAAAGAGCAGTGAGGGCAATCTACAATTTAAGCTCGAGAACATCTCTTAGAGATATTTTTAGGGACGTTAATATAATAACCTTGCCCTCTTTATACATATATGAGTGTATTATGTATATACGTAAAAACATAAATACGTTTAATAAAAAATGCGACTCACACTCATTTAACACAAGAAATAAATGTAAGCTGTTTTTCCCCAAATGTAGACTTCAAAAGTGTAATAATTCATTTCTTAGAAATGGTATACGATTCTACAATAAAATCCCAAAGCAAATATTGGACTTAAGCGAGAGACAATTCAAAAAACATATTAAAATTGCTTTAACTAGGGCTGCATACTATAAGTGTAGTGAGTATAATAGCGATAAAGATGTTTGGACAATGTCCGTCTCTGCCCTGGCAAAATACAAAAATAAATAGTATCTCAACATGTAACTACCTATTTTAACTATTTTGACATAATATAATATTGTACACGTTTTATAATTATTCTTAATTTAATCAATATTGTACTTTTTTATTAATTAAGCGGTTTGACAAGGCTCCTTTACAGCCGCAAAATAAAATTAACTTTTGACACATTTGAATAATTATGTGTTATAATTTTCTTGATTTAATTTAATTTTTATTGTTTGTATTTTCACTATTTGACAAGGCCCCTTTACAGCCGAAAAAATAAATAAAATAATAATTAAGTACAAAAATGTTTCGGTAGAAATTTTTATTATTCTACGGCAACACATAACTTTGTTATAATTTGTTTTTTGTTTAGTTTGTTTGTGTTGTTTTCATAAAAAATATTGTTTTGATTTGATTGAAGGTTTTGTGTATGTAATGTGTATGACATAATGATTTTATATAGGTATATTTTAGAATTAATTCATTATTATCTGACAAGGCTTATGTGCGGCCGCTAAAATGTATGTACACCATTACAAAACCAAGTGCTCCCAGTGTTCCTACGGTGAATAAATGATATGAATATGAATATGAATAAAATGGCGTTTGCGCCAATTTTCGTTATGATATTCGTGATGAGAAGGTCAAAATACGTTAGTATACCAAATTTCTGATCGATCGACGATATGAGCTTTTCGGAAGTTTATCCTTTTATCGATATCGGTATTCTTCCGTGCGTGTCCCCTCACTAGCGTCTTGCAGAGGACGCGTGTCCGTGGCAGGGGCCGCACTTGGCACACCACTAGATTTTCGACGAAACTTTTATTTATTCTGTCACCACCACGCGCGCTTTTTTTTATTCCATACAAAATAATAGCTTAGTAATTTAAAGAAATACCTACTGGTAAAAAAAAAACATAAATAACGTGGCTTAGTTTTAGCTTATTTCAGATATAATTACGTGATAACTAGACTTAGTCCGTTATATCGAAAATCATTCTTTATTTTGTACCTGACCGTTATTTGGTGAATTTTGAACTGAATTTCAAACCAGTGGACCGTGGTAGTCTTGGCATAAGAAAAGGACGAAAAAGAAGAACAGAGGAACGCCCGTGACTTCAACCACGTTTTTCCCCCTAAAGGGGGTGAATTTCGGAAATTCCTTTCTAATTACACCCCTATAACAAAAAATTAATGTACTCTCACTTCGGTCTCTAGAACTTACGTTTTTAACCGACTTCCCAAAAAAGGAGGAGGTTCTCAATTCGGTTGTATTTTTTATTTTTTTTTATGTTTGTTACCTCATATCTCCGGCGTTTATGAACCGATTTGGAAAATTATCTTTATATTTGAATAGATATACTTCCAGATTGGTCCCATTTTTTTCAGAATCCAGTTCTGATGATGGAATCCATGAGGAATTGAGGGAACTCCTCAAATATTGTAGGCATACATATGGCGATTTTACTATTTTCAGCAACAAACCAAGCATTTGCATTCAAGAAGTATAATAATCCTTTCACCACTATGGTTCTTTCATCATTTTGTTTTCATCCAAATATTTTGTCGATTAAAATGGCGGAAGTCGGTTTTTTAAATGAAAAGTTATAGGTTGTGCGTTGATAGTCAGTGAGTGAGTGAGTTATACCACAAAATAGCGCGGCACCTTTAGGTACCTACTTTGTGGTTATAGAGTCACGTAACGATTTTATATACCAAAAGTCCAAAGGAAGATGTTCAAAAGTTTTTTTTTTAGTTTGCTCTACCAAGACACCCCATGTATGTTCCGTCATATTTTGTAGTTTTGCGAGTTATGGATTTATTTAAGCGTTTTTTTAAATTTTCCACACGACAATTTTTTTTTTCTCTTTTCTAGTTTTTTTTGTAACATAATTCTTATGAATTGTTTACTTGGTAATTGGTACTTTTAACAAATAAATAGGTTTTCAAATACGTCATACTTATTTTGTAGTTTACAATGTAGAGTGGATATCTATTGGTTCTAAATTCGTAAATTCCAAAGTGTTAAAGGTCCCTAATGGTGTTTGGCTACGATTTCATGTGTCCATAAAACGGAAGTTCGATCGAGAGGTAACGAAATGAGCGATCAATATTCCTGTCTCAGTATTTGATCTCCGTATATTGTGGTTAGTAGTAGAACTTCTTGTGAAAAAGTTCGTTCGGGGAAGTACTACCACCGTACCTATTTCTGCCGCCAAGCAGTAGTGCTTGCATTGCTGTGTTTCGGTTTGAAGGGTACGGGTGCCGGTGAAATTACAGGCATATGAGACTTTTTATCTTTATATCTCAGGGTCGGCAGCGCGCGTGATACCTCTGTTGTTGCAGGCGTTCATAAGCTTCGGTAACTATTTTCCATCAAGTGGGCCGTATGCTTGTTTGCTTGGAAAGTATTATAAAAAAATCGCTGCAATTACGAAACTCTAAAATTGAATAAATCTTCTAAACAGACTAAGAGAAACCCACATAGTCACACTCTCTACTCTATAGACAGACACATACAAAATACCTAACATCCCATGCATTTTGTCTCATATTTCGTGGCCCCACCGGTCCATAGACTATTGGAGGGCTGTGTAAACTTTCTGATGAGTTACGTGCGGATGCATAGACACACCTGTTTATGGCCGCTCACGGAAATTGCGTTTAGACACATACCTAAGTACACTACGCGCCATATTATACTGCGGCTGTGAAGTAGTTTCAGAACTTACAACAAATATTAAATATGAGAAGAGTTGGCAAATAATATACATTCTGGCCTCTATTCTAGTCTGTAACATCATAGGTCACAAAGTATTTTTTTAGGGCTACGATACCACAAGAGGGTAACAAAGAAAGACGCAGTTATTCAAAAGGGTGATACCTAAGAACAAAAGTCATCGACTTAGCTCTGGGTTAGCAAGTTAAAGTGGCAATGGGCATGCCATCCATCTCGCTAAACCGACAATCTTTGAGAAACAGGTTCTCGAGTTAGTACGAAGAACTGAAGACGCAGTCTAGGATGGTCCCCACTAAATAGACCAATGTCATTGAAACTGTCACAAGAAGTCCGTGGATGGAGGTGGCTCTAGACCGTTCATCGTGGCATTCGTGGGGGACAATGGCGCGGCGGGCGAAGGTTTGCCTGCGGCGCAGGAGGTTGTGGGTTCGATTCCCGCCTCGGAACAAATATTTGTACGATCTGCAGATATTTGATCAGGGTGTTCTGGGTATTATTATAAAAAATATCTATCTATCTAATGTATTGTATTAAGTATATAAGTTATCTAGTATCCATAACACAAGCTCTGCTTAGCTTGGGGCTAGATAATGTTGTGTGAAATGTCCAGCACTATTTATTTATTAAAAAAAAAATGTCCAGCCTTGGACAGCTACTGCCTGCTGATGATCATGATGTATCCTGGGGGTCTGCTATCGAACCACATAGTAACCATTATGATAGTATTAATAACACAATGAGTGAATTAACTTGGGATTATTTATTGCAGCTACAACAGCCGGCAAAGAGCGTCGGTCTCCAGAGCAGGAGGAAACCAGGTCGTCTCCCACTCCTGGCCCACCCAGTCCATCACACAACGGCACAGCTGGTATGTTAAACACTACTTGAATACTTAACTTAACTCAGCCGACAAGGTAAATAATAATCATACGAAAATGCTGGCACGTAGGTTTTTTTTAAAGAGGCCGCATAAGTTTTTTTTCGGCAATATTGGCCAGTCCTTTTCGACCTTTTTACGAATGAAACCTTTTTAGTAAAAAAGGCATTGGCTGCATTGTAGAAAAATTAACACCATTTTTAGAAGAATTCTAATTATTCGAATGCAGAAGCTATTCTAAAGTGTAAAACTGCTAATCTATATTAGTTGAATAGATTTAGAGGCCTCGTCTAGTAGCTTGGATGTCTACCTGATGAAAGAAGCGTATTACACTCTTGATGACTATATTAATGATAAAGCCGCGTAGCCTGATGTCGCTCTGCCCCTGGACTGCTAAAATGTGAATTTGCAATATCTATACCTATTTACATGTTTCTATTAGATTGTTATTTATAAGTATAACAAGCGTAGCGTGTGCTGTCTTACATACTTTAGCTGATGTTTATTTACTTTTGACTACCTTCCTAAGGTTTTTAAGTTCTCATTTACTATGTATCAGCAACTCCTTGCTCCGAGGCACCACACAGGCGCTTCTCGCCTAGTGGTAAGACGGACCATTTAGTTAAGCCGAGCCGTGTTTGTTGCCTGATTCTTCTAGGCTTGGTCGCGTTGGAACAGGAGTAATTTTAGTTTATAAGACGATTCAAAATGATCTTTGTGATTTCAATTAATAAAATTCTTTTTGACTTTGACTTTGAGTTTGGTAAATAAACATACGAAAATCCTGGTACGTGAGTTTTTGTTTTTTTTAAAAGAGGCCGCATAAGTTTTTTTTTCGGCATATCAGCCAGGTTTTTTTGACCTTTTTGCCCGCGGCAGGAAGTCCGTGTTGCTCGAATTACAATATACTTTTACAATCAGTTTATATGATATTTGCTCCTCAGCCTCGTCAACGGAGTCTCTATCACCACCTCCGGAAGGCTCTCGATCAGCACCAGCTCTGCAGCGTCTGCGTCGGTTCCTCTCAGCACTGCAGCAGTTCGCGACGGATGCTGGAGTGGACACGGGAGAAAGGGTGCGCCAGCTTATTTATAATCTTGTGGTAAGTATTAAGGCCACAGCACACCGGCTGCTTACGCGTAAACGTAGACATACGATGACGTTGTAATGTATGGAACTGTATGAGACATGGCACACCGCTAGCGTGACGTGCACGGAAGCGTGTACATACGTAGAGAAGCGCGTGTCTCCGTTACGTGCTGTGTCACTGAAGGTGACAAAGTAAGAGAGAAAAGATAAAGATAAGCTAAGAGATAAGTTAAAGACAATTTAAAATAGGTACATAAGAAATTTATTTAATAACAAAGAAGCTAGGTCGTAAGGTCAGGCGAAAGTCATTTTCCACACTGTTCCCGTCCGGAAATACCGCACTCTCCTGGCAGTCTCGTCTACAGCCCTCAGCCGTGCTGCCTGGTTGTTGCTCCCGTCCGATATTAGTCAAGCAGGTAAGTAGCCAAGTAGATATTATGGCGTCCAGGTGAACCGTCACGGTCATCAGTTGTGCCCGGACTCGGTTCAACTACTCAGGTATAAACCCGGAGGGTGTTCCCAGTATTTGAACACGACCACAGATCTTAGATTAAGTATATAGGTAGGTACGAATTAAAGCAACAGTTAAAACGTAGTGATTACTTGCTCAGTAAAAGTTAAAGACGTCACAGATTTTAAAATGTCAGTGTATGCGGCGCAAACGAGCGTAGTCTCACGTTGAGATGGTGCAGTGGACTGGGCGCTTGTCCAACATTAAATGGTAGCTCCCATCTAACTGAGCGGTGACGTCAGTACAGGTAACTTTAACCACTCCAAAAGCAACGTTCCGTTACAGCTGCGTACGCATCGGTGTGCTTTGGCCTTTAATGAAGCTTTTGTAACAAAGAAAGAGAGGAACATAATTTACTTACGAACGTAAATTTTTGTTTCTTGTCCTTTTCTTATATTTAGTATCTGGGTGATCGAGATTTGCTTGGAAAACTCGAAAAAACACGTTTTCCCAGAGATGAGACCCAGTTAGATCGTTTGTTGCGGGTTCGATTCCCGCTGCGGGACAAATGTTTGTATGATCTGATCAAATATTTGTTCCGGGTCTGGGTGTTATGGTACCATGGTACTCGTAGTTCCTCATACCCACGACACAGGGAATCCTAGTGTGGTATCAAGACTACGTGTGTGACTGTTGGGTGTTATGTTATTTTATGTTATAAAATAACATGCTCGTTTAATAGTATAGGATTGTAACTTGGTGTTTTGGTCTCGAGAATCTTAAGTTAAGCTTGGCCCACATCTATGTGCCTTTAACCACATTTTATTATAACCCTATCCCTTTCCGTTGCTTAGAAACATCGTTTGCTAAAGCCAGAATACTGCTAGGGCAACTCGCACTCTTCAGAATCATTCAAAAAATACAAAATATTTCATGTTCATTTGATATCATCATCCATCATCTCCATGCACAAATGCCACTTCAATAGATCCAGTGCTAGACTATTTGTATTTATTTGTTTTTATTTATTGCTCACAGCTATAACAGCTACATAGGCCAGGCCGCTTCTTAAACTACGATTTGCGCCGACATTTAAGTTCACGTAGCTACGTAGCACTCCGTAGGCATTCGTAGAGGGTCACTCGAATTTTTTGTAGTTTAAACTTTTACCCTACTTTCAGTCTGGTACTATGACTATCGAGGAGTTCCAAACTGGTGTGCAGGAGTGCACCAACTATCCTCTCCGGGCGTCAGTACCAGGGTTCCTGAGAGCATTGTTACCACTAGCACAGAGAGATCTACAAGCCAGGGCTAGACGAGCTAAGCAGGTATGAACTAATTCATATAGAGAATACGTACCACTGATCATTGGACTACACTACCATGTTAGAGCCGTGGTACTCTCGGTTTAAGAATAGGGCTACTCCAACTCCTACGTGGCTGTCGTTAAAGGCGACTAAGGGATTACGCCAGGGGATGGGCAGCAGCATCCACCTGAGTACCTAACACCAAACTGCGATCACCAATCTATCTGCCAAGCGTGAAAAAAAAACAAGGATGAAGACATTTATTCATACAAACTGTATACAATAACATACAAACTGTATACAATAACATAATAACACATACGCATATACAAAAAAAATCACGAAAACAAGTGTATGAGAAAACTTAACAAATCGATATAGTTTTATGCTGGTTTAAGATTATTCTTTCAATGGTTTATCTAACATGTAATTTTCCTCCAGACCCCGCAACAATTCATCCGATCTCATGAGCACCTCATCTTGGAGTCAGGGGGTGATGGAGCCGACATCTTCCAGCAGCAGCCTCCAGCTGAAACCGCTGTTAAGAGACGAGCCAGTGACCCGTAAGTTATCATATTAAATTATCAAGAAATCGTAGTTATCGTAGTTATCAAGAATATTGACGACCTCTGTGGCGCGGCGGGCGAAAGTTCGTCTGCGATGCAGGAGGTTGAGGGTTCAATTTCCGCCTCGGAACATATATTTGTACGATCTGCAGATAATTGTTCAGGGTGTTCTGGGTATTTTCTATGTGTGATAAAAAATATCTATCTATTTAATGTATTGTATTAAGTATATCAGTTATCTAGTACCCATAACACAAGCTTTGCTTAGCTTGGCGCTAGATAATGTTGTGTGAAATATCCAGTATTATTATTATTATTTATTTTCAAACACAGGCTTAACCTGGACCTTTATGAGGGACCATTACTGGGGCCGTATTAGCCAACAGTAAGAGGCCCTTTTACAATTAGGATATAAAAAACATTATTGTTATGGTGGATGGAAGACAGATGATTAAACTATTGTGGAAATGGATGAAAGTTGGTGCTACTGTAAGGAGAACATGCTAATTGAATGTTTATTGGGCTATTATGATATGAGAAACGGCACACCTGCCAATTATAAATTATTGAAAACGATTTAGGCAGGTGGTGACTTGCCGTTCACTAAACGGGCCCCTTAAATGTGCCGCCAATGAAGGCAGCGTAAGGGCCAACGTTGGCGTGGACGGCTAAAGGGTGTTGAGAGGTGTGCTGCAGTTTCACTAAGCGCTACTCCCGGCTTTATGCCTTTAACACTTCCACCCTTGGAGCATAGGTTTCGCTCTCCATTTTCGGCCAGCCAGCTAAGGCGATCCGAGGGTCAGGGGTCTCTGTTGGCCCCAGGGAGTAATGGGGCTCCGCGGTGTCGCCACTCACCGAACGCTCGCCACAAGCGTACCCTGTGGTATTATTATTTATTATTATTATTGTTTCCGATTTCAAATAAAATGTATGTACCTAAGCTATATACACAAATATTTTAAAACGCCGAAGCAATTCCAAAAATCATCGATAATTGCAGGCAAACAATAATTATATCAATAATCGCGGTCACCACCTGAGTGCTCAGGACAGGTCATTTGTAGACGGCATCACCCCGTATACCGCCCCCACCCTCTCGCGAGTAGGGATGTGAGGCGGTTTTCGTTGGATAGAATACAGAAGCAGTAAGCACCTTCTACTTTTTGTGACGTCACTTAAAAAGTAAATACTTTCTTATTCATAATCATTTGTTAAACCTATTTTAGTTAAAACAGCTTTTGTTTTGTTCTTTCTAATGTAAAATGACATACGGCAAAACAAGGCAAAAGCTTTTTTTAACCGACTTCCCAAAAAAGGAGGAGGTTCTCAATTCGGTTGTATTTTTTTTTTTTTTTTTTTTAATGTTTGTTACCTCATATCTCCGGCGTTTATGAACCGATTTGGAAAATTCTTTTTTTATTTGTATAGATATACTTCCAGATTGGTCCCATTTTTTTCAAAATCCAGTTCTGATGATGGGATCCATGAGGAATTGAGGGAACTCCTCAAATATTGTAGGCATACATATGGCGATTTTGATATTTTCAGCAACAAACCAAGCATTTGCATTCAAAAAGTATAATAATCCTTTCACCACTATCGTTCTTTCATCATTTTTTTTTCATTCAAATATTTAGTCGTAAACAATGGCGGAAGTCGATTTTTTTAATGAAAAGTTATAGTATCAAAGGTTTAGAAATTAATTATAGAAAAAGGCACTAGTAGCAGGAACATTTTTCGGAGCTACGAATTGGATTATTATGGGTAATAAATGGGGATGTGTACGCCTGGAAATTATATTCAATAGTATTTTTCACTATCTTTGTTTCTGTGTTCGTATAATTTGGTGTGCGTACTTTTTGGTCCTAATGACTGGACCATATACACTAGGTAAAGTCTCTGTATTCATCTAATGAGTTTACATTAAAAACCACCTATTGCCTTTGAGGAAACCCAAACTGTGCATGCAATGGTTAAAAACTACTTGTCTTAAAATGTGCTGGACGAAGACTTCCTCATTGAATACAATGGATGGATTTGCCATAATCACCACGCTTGGCAGGCGGACTGGTGATGATCGCAGATTGGTGTTAAGCACTCAGGTGGATGCTGCTGCCCATCCCCTGGTTATCTTAAAGCTTTTACTAAATCCAAAGGAGAAGGAGGGGTCTATTCTTTGGCAGGACACATCACAGAGTATTATTTAGTAATGTAAGGAATTGGTCCTGAGTATCATGTTATCACATAAAAATCTAAAATTCAGTAGGTAAAATTTAGTATTATGTACGCAATAAATGAATAAGGAAGAATTTAATAAATTAAATAGGTAAAAATTACCTAAGGTTCTGTAATACCAAACGCTTGGTTAGGCGGGTTAGGTTATTAACCTAGTCGATTTTAAATCACTTTTCATTTAAAAAACCGACTTCCGCCATAGTATTTGACAAAATATTTGAATTAAAAAAAAATGATGAAAGAACCATAGTGGTGAAAGGATTATTATACTTTTTGAATGCAAATGCTTGGTTTGTTGCTGAAAATATCAAAATCGCCATATGTATGCCATACAATATTTGAGGAGTTCCCTCAATTCCTCATGGATCCCATCATCAGAACTGGGTTTTGATAATAATGGGACCAATCTGGAAGTGTATCTATTCAATTAAAAAAAGAATTTTCCAAATCGGTTCATAAACGCCGGAGATATGCGGTAACAAACATTAAAAAAAAAAAAAAACACAACCGAATTTAGAACCTCCTCCTTTTTTGGGAAGTCGGTTAAAAATTTGTAATTATTTACCTAATATAGGTTAAAGTTACCTAATTTTTGCATTAACCGTTACGTGTAGTTTAACATTAACCTACTATTTTTCTCAGTGTAACAGTTGTTTATTTTTTTTATTTTTTTTTGTTTCGTGCTACAGTTGAATATACATCCATAATCAACGTTTAACGCATGCAGTCAAAGTTCGTAAAATAGATGGTACCTATAATAACCTATTTTTTGACGACCTCTGTGGCGCAGCGGGCGAAGGTTTGCCTGCGACGCAGGAGGTTGCGGGTTCGTTTCCCACCTCGGAACAAATATTTGTACGATCTGCAGATAATTGTTCCGGGTGTTCTGGGTATTTTCTATGTATAATAAAAAACATCTATCTATGTAATTTATTGTATTTAGTATATCAGTTATCTAGTACCCATAACACAAGCTCTGCTTAGCTTGGGGCTAGATAATGTTGTGTGAAATGTCTAGCATTTATTTATTTAATACTGATTTAATTCGCCATCCCTATTCCTAGGGGTGTTTCTGTCCACCCCACGCCCCCCCTAGCTGTCATTCGCAAGCAGCTGCGGGATTTGACGAACTTTTTTGTGGTCAGCCTTTGATGGTTCTCGAAGGTTCGATTGTTCTGCGTAATTGCTAATTTGGATGCGGTCTTTGCTATTGAGTGCGACTGCTTGATGTGGTTTTGGGGTAAATTTTGATATAAACGGGTTCAAAATTAAAATGCAAGTCAAGTAAAGTTTTTTCAGTTAGTATTATTATTGTATTACTGTACGAGACCGTACGCGCGGCTTAGACGTGGGGTTTGATTGATAGATATTTTAGGATAAATCGCGTTTATTCCTAGAGCTGATAATGAGTGTGGCTCGATAGCTAGCCGAATATGTACTGACAAGGTAGACACCTCGCACGACCAAAATTGCTAACTTGAGGGCTTTTCATCTTCGATTAAATAGAAAAAAAGTAGTTCAAATTGGTTTGATAGATGGCGCTGACTCAACTGTATCAATCAAGATTGTCTGTGGTGCACGCGTACAAAACTATTATTCTATGTAGTCTGTGGCTATTAGTTATGATATTCTGTTTGTGATTGCTTCTTGAGTGTTTTTAGAAGTAGGCAAAAATAAATACCACGAAACGAAAATTATTTCTACGTTGTCGATGTTGACATTTCACTTTATTTTGACACTTGACTGCTACGTTACAAAACAGCGCCATCTATTTTCAATGCTGACAGCATGATTTGAAACGGCCGTGAAAACCCCTCATTACTACGACTATTTGCCGGGTTTTTTTGAATGCAAAGTTACTTAAATCTACTTTTTGAAGTTTGCGTAGGATTGATAAAAATTAAGTATAATTATGTTATATAAGGTATCGTAAGGTAAGGTACCGTGGTGTGTCCGGCCAAATGTTTCATTTCGAACGAGCATATCTCCCACGCGCAGCAAAATGTGCAAAACCACAGCGTTGTTTAGCACTAAATTATTATCATTGCACCATTTGGCAGACTCGCAGCCTTTAGATAAACCCGATAAACTCTATAAACCCCGATCAGGGTTGTAGACAATCGTACAGCCAAGCGAAAGCATCAGCCGCTAAAGCGAAAATAGGGACTTGGAGGGGAAGACAAGAGACGGCACGCGGATTTTTTTTATTTTTGTTTATTTATTTAATAACAAAATCATACAGCTCCTAAGTACTACGGCTTAAATTAAACTAATACACTTGTGTTACAGCCAATAACGTAGTAAATTTTTTCGCGTTTACCTATCATTATAAAGTAAAAACGGCAGTCACCAGTTGCAGTGAAGTTACGTAACAGTTTTAGAAACAAATCTAATCTAAACTTTTCCAAAGAGACTACGTATAGGTTTGGGTGTGTAACACCCCATATGCGGGTGTGAGGGTGCATATATGATTAAATATGTACGTACGTGTTGTGTTTTATATAAATATAAATATTATAAATGGGTGGAAATGAGGAAATCCGTAGAAGAACCAAGGTCACTGACATAGCTCTCAGAATTAGCAGGTGGAAGTGGCAATGGGCAAGTCATATAGATTGAAGAAGTGATAACCAAAAAAAAAATAAAGAAAAAAATGGAATAAAAGTTCTCGAGTGGCGACCACAAACCGGACAACGCGACGTGGTAGAGGAAGACATTATAAACATCGCAGGATGTCGGTGGATGATTGGTGGAAATGTGGGTGTGTGTGTACATTGTGTATGTCAACGAACACTTTAATTCATTTTGTCAACGCTTATTAATCTTCATTTAGCAATTTTGCGTTACGCTAACTTTCGCATGGTGACTTTGTCGAACCGTCCGGACCTATTCGTTAATACGCACCGCGCTCACCACCCGTGCCAGGCATTAGTGGTTTTCGCATATTTTGCAACATGTGTGACTTTTTGAATGTTTATCTATCGGAAGGCTCTCTCGTTATGCCTGTTCACAACAGCCATTTTAAACTAGTACTTTTATATAAGGCTATACATATCTTCCTCAGCAGCCTTTGCACGTCCATTGCTGGATGAGGCCTCCCTAATAGAATAAAGTGCATCATACACGTAGCAGATGCGGTAATATTTTATATGCGTATAAAACTTATCGCATCTGAAGGTATCACACACACAATAT
Source organism: Epirrita christyi (assembly GCA_951392215.1). Classification (NCBI taxonomy): domain Eukaryota; kingdom Metazoa; phylum Arthropoda; class Insecta; order Lepidoptera; family Geometridae; genus Epirrita; species Epirrita christyi. The sequence goes on along the minus strand of OX595858.1, from coordinate 946,956 downwards.
TCACAATATAGTATTTCAATTTGTATACACAGATATAATCTGTCCATCTTTTGATATATGTCGGTGCCTACAGATGCTTGACGGTAAAATATAAGTGATCTGCTACGTTTGTGTTGCTCCTTGAGTTTTGTATAGTGAGCGATATGGACAGATACGCGCTCAGATACAGATATCTTACCGCATCTGCTACGTGTGTGACACTTAAAGTGTGTCACACACGTAGCAGATCTTTTGCCATAATCACCACGCTTTGCGCAGGCGTATTGGTGATCGCAGTATTGGTGTAGAGTATTGGTAAATTCTACCACGGGAACGACATCCACGGGAGGTGAAAGAGGGGTATATTCAGGCCAGACATACCACAGCGGTTATAATATTAGTAGGATTCTAATTAATCACAGCGTGATTGAGTGACAATCAAAAATTATTCGAACTTTAGAATTTATGGAATTAATAATTTAGTGAATGGCAAGTCACCTGCCTAAATCGTTTTCAATAATTTAGAATTGGCAGGTGCCGTTTCTCATATTATAATAGCCCAATAAACATTCAATTAGCATGTTCTCCTTACAATAGCACCAACTTTCATCAATTTCCACAATAGTTTAATCATATTCTGTCTTCCATCCACCATAACAATAATGTTTTTTTATCCTTATTGTAAAAGGGCCTCTTACTGTTGGTTAATACGGTCCCAGTAATGCCTCATAAAGGTCCAGGTTAAGCCTGTGTTTGAAAACAAATGACGTGAAGTAATAAATAATAATAAATTTATTTCAGGCTCAAATGGGAAATGTACAATAAATTATACCTAAACATAAAGCCCATAGAAATATATACCTTAAGACTAACATACATATTTTATATCTAAAAAACTTATTTACTGATTACACGTGAACACGGTGACGTGTAGCGCACCTGAGCAATTATAATAATTATAATTGTTAATGTATTGTAGTAATTTCTTGAAACTAACAAAAATAGTGTAACCTACTAGTGTAATAATTGTAGAAAATCAAAAAACTTCTCTGCGAATATCAGCAAAGTACCTTTCTGTTCACTCAAAAGGACTTCTGCACAAAGCTTCAACTCTAAACCCTCGTTATAAACTTGTAAGTTGTCTTGTTCTCTTTTGTTGGATTCTTACAAACCAAAGATCCTTATTCCTTTTGTAAAGTTCCAGTTAGAGTTTTGTAAAGGACGCAGGAGGCGTATCAGCCGATAAACAACGACCAGTAGTAAATGAAGACAATGCAAAACTTCCGAATCGAACCAACACGCTGCTAATAAATCTGGAAAGTTTGGTGAAAGTTCTAAAAGATAAGCGGGTCAAAATAAGCATTAATATAATCTATGGCCAAATATGGCCGTTGGGGAACAAAGGTTCTCGAGTGGCGACCACAAACCGAACGACGTGGTACTGGCCCTCCACTCGATGGACTAAAGACATTATAAACATCGCAGGAAGTCGGTGGATGGAGGCGGCTCAAGATCGTTCGTCGTGGCATTCTAAGGGGAGGCCTATGTACAACAGTGGGCTTCTACAGGCTGATGATAATGAAGATGATGATGGCCAAATAGTTCTAAGAGAAGGAAGCGTCAGACATTCGTGAACCCACCAAACGGTCATTTTATTTTAAGAGAATACATACGGTCTTTTAAACGCTCTGTGAATCTTTCCATTTCAGTCACGTAAGTTGTATCTAAGAAATCATTTATGTATGGGTTTTATAAAAACAATTCAGACATCACGAATTCTCCTATTTAATTCAATTGAACAAGACACTTTTGTGTCCAGTCATTTCATCATCATCATCTGCCTGTAGAAGTCCACTGCTGGTCATAGGTCTCCCCCTTAGAATGCCACGACAAATGGTTTTGAGCCGCCTCCATCCACCGACTTCCTGCGATGTTTATAATGTCTTTAGTCCATCTAGTGGAGGGCCTTCCTCTAACGCGTCGTCCGGTTTGTGGTCGCCACTCGAGAACCTTTGTTCCCCAACGGTTATCAGTTCGGTTGGTTCCAGTCATTTAAGTAAAGTTAATGGTTTGATTCTTCTTCTTTGATTTTGACGTGAATAAGTAACTAGAAAACTGATGATAAATAAATAGGGGGATACAGTTTGGTGTTGCAGCTACATACATATCTATCGTCTAAATCCAAAATTTCATGACACCACTCGATAGCTAAAGATTCAAAGAATTCGTTACGTAAGAGTGAGGGCTGTGATGAATCGCGCGCGGCAGAAACGCTGCTATTTTGAGTTCACGTTAATTTCGTATTCACGTAAAACACAGACACAGTCACACTCCGATATTTTTAAATATTTAGATCTTTATTCTTTTCGTTGCTTTTCTAAGGCTGAAATGCTGAAACCGCTTTCACTTCCAACTTGTCCCTCGCCATCGAAAACTAGACCACTGGTGCCATAAATAATGATTGGAACAACAGCTCACCAGCAGCAGTTCTGTTTGCTAACTAGCTTAGCTCTTTGACTAGATTATACTAGAAATTAGTAGTACCTAGGTACCTACTAAAACACCTAATTATGTACTTACATATAAAAGCTTAAGAATTAGAAGGATATTTTATGAATTTTCTAAAATAGGGCAGTTTTCTCAAGATTCTTCTTTTTATTTATTTATTTAATAACAAAATCACACAGCTCTTTATACTACAGCTTAAACTAATACACTTATCTTAAAGCCAATAACGGATTTACATTTTTCAAGTATATTTCATTTTATAGTCACTAGTTACGTACCTAACAAACAGTTTTAGAATAAAATCTAAATTAATTTAGGTGTGATGTACATATATGATATATATATATATATATAAAACTTGACTTTGAAACTTGTAGGTTCGTGAAATATTCCCGTTTGTACAAAATTAATTAATTGCCGTTCAGGGTAGCCAGCGTTAATGGGACGCTTCACAATAAATGCAATTTTAAAAGGTATTAAAGAAAGAACACAAAAATCGAGTATTCCCATTGAATACAATATTGACATCAGGATGGGGGGATTAGCCATATTCACCAAGCTTGGGAGGCGGATTAGTGATCGCAGGGTGTTAAGTACTATAGGATGCTGCTGCCCATCCCCTGATGTAATCCCTTAGTAAAGCATTTACTACATCCTTGCTAGGAAAAGGAGGGGGGGAGGGGCGAGGGGGGGTTCTTAGGCCGGACACACCATCACAGCTCATAAGAAAAATAAGCGTTAACAAGATCATAAAGATAAATATGGTACTTTAGAATAGTAATAGTTGTTTAGCGGTACTATTCTGAACAAGTCGTTACTTAGGCACTTAGTCAAGTTTTGATAAAAGCATCGGTTGGAACACCTGCGTTGAATGTGTTACTATGCCGGTCGATCACCCGCCATCTGTTACAGAAACTTCTGTTGCGGTAATTGCTATGGCTAATCTGTCAGCGTTATAAACATTATAAACCGGCCAAGTGCGAGTCGGACTCACGCACAAAGGGTTCCGTAGCATTATCCTATAAAAACGGGAAAAAAATTACGTTTGTTGTATGGGAGCCCCTTAAATATTTATTTAATTTTGATTTTTAGTTATAATAATTATTATAATATTTTAATTTGTTGTTATAGCGGCAACAAAAATACATCATCTGTGAAAATTTTAAGTATCTAACCATCACAGTTCATGAGATATAGCCTGGTAAAAGACGAATCTATAAAAACGGCACAAAAATTAAGTTTTTTTGTATGGGAGCCCCTAAATATTCATTTTATTCTATTTTTTAGTATTCGTTGTTATAACGGCAACAGAAATACATCATCTGTGAAAAATTCAACTGTCTAACTATCACGGTTCATGAGATACAGCCTGGTGACAGACGGACGGACGGACGGACAGCGGAGCCTTAGTAATAGGTCCCTTTGGGTATGGATTTGGAACCGTAAAAAACAACCCATATTTCCGTGTGGTGATCTATAAGGAGTTTGCTATCTATCTATGTATGTATATTTGTGTGGGTTATCGTACATTCTAAATAATCTTCTCCATCCCCAGATTTTACGAGACCCCACAAACAAACGGCTCCCACGAAGATTACGCGCCGCACGCCAAACGACCACCACCTGCTTCCCTGTTCCTGAACCCTTCGTTCTTATACCCTGGTGGAAATGCAGGACTCTTTGACTATGGACACTCGTACCATGGATACCATGGACAGAGTGAACCAGCTTTTGAGAGGAGAGATGGTAAGATTAACCGCTTATGGGGTTTTATTCATTTATTCATCATGACATGGCATATCGGGAATTAAATCTAGACTATTTACACAAGTTATGCATGGCTCATTGTCAAATGATAGGTGTGCCACGAACGCCATCTCTTGAAAGTAATTCGAATTGGCAATTCTAATTCATCATCGTCATCTTCATCAGCCTACAGCAGTCCACTGCTGGATATAGGTCTCCCACTTAGACCTATGAGTTCTTTTTGCTTCTTTTTTTTCTTTGCTTTTGACTTTTGTCGACCTTTGTGGCGCGGCGGGCGAAGGTTCGTCCGCGACGCAGGAGGTTGCGGGTTCGATTCCCGCCTCGGAACAAATATTTGTACGATGTGCAGATATTCGTTTTTTTTTTTAATTTTTTCTGAACAATTGTTTTAAAAATTGTATTTGAATGTTGTAGGTACCTAATGTATTGTATTAAGTATATCAGTTATCTATTTGCCATAACACAAGCTCTGCTTATTATAGCGTGGGGCTACATAATGATGTGTGAAATGTCCAGCATTTATTTATTTTATTTTAGAATGCCACGTCGAACCTGACTTCCTTCCTTCCTTTCCTGACCTATTGCTGCAATTTTAATTAAATAATAATAATTTCTTCGTAGGCGGTATCTCAGTTCGGGATGTCTCATCGATGAATGCTCCATTCTCCGAGCCCCGGCTGGCGGGACCAGGCGCGCTGCTGAAGACGGACGACGAATGGAGGAACATCAACACCATGCTGAACTGCATCCTATCCATGGTCGAGAAGACGAAGCGAGCGCTGGCCATATTACAACAACGAGGTGAGACGAAGACCCTAACATAGGATACTGTCATCTATCATCCAGCAGCCATCCAGCATATCATAGCAGCAGTTAGTCTCTCACACCCTCACATCCATACCCACTCAACTCATTATAATTTTTCGTCTGTAATTCCTCTTACTTTATTTTTAGCGTTATAGTTATGCTGTATTTACATAGTGTTAAATAAGTAGGTACTTACTTACTTTTAATCAAGTTAAGGTTTTGATGTAGTTACTTGTCGTAAAAACCTATTAATACTCCAAATTACACTACTCTCTTTAATGTATAGCTATACCTACCTCAAGTTTTCTTCCTAGATTATGTCTCATTGCATTGTACAATCCGCGGAGTGGGGGCACTGGTGACCGGTAATAACAGGTTTTTTAACCTATCTCAGGCACCAGTCTCAATCACAAAACAGGTTTTGCAATCTTTTTGATAAATAGTGGAACTGTATATCTACTTAAGAAACTTTTGTGATTTGAGAAAATAAACGTTATTATTATTAGTTTGTAGTAGAACTTCTTGTGAAAGAGTTCGTCCGGCGAAGTACTACCAGCGTACCTATTTCTGCCGCCAAGCACAGTAGTGCTCGCATTGCTGTGTTTCGGTTTGAAGGGTACGGGTGCCGGTGAAATTACAGGCACATAAGACTTTTCATCTTTATGTCTCAGGGTCGGCAGCGCGCGTGTGATACCTCTGGTGTTGCATGCGTCCATAGGCTACAGTAACTACTTTCCATCAGATGGGTCGTATATCCTTGTTTGCTTGCCAAGTAGCATGAAAAAAACCCTTATACCTGACGCTTTGGAATTGAATAACTTTTCATTTAAAAAACCGACTTCCGCCATTGTATTCGACTAAATATTTGGATGAAAAAAAAATGATGAAAGAACCATAGTGGTGAAAGGATTATGATACTTTTAAATGCAAATGCTTGGTTTGTTGCTGAAAATATCAAAATCGCCATATGTATGCCTACAATATTTGAGAAGTTCCCTCAATTCCTCATGGATTCCATCATCAGAACTAGATTCTGAAAAAAATGGGACCAATCTGTAAGTATATCTATTCAAATAAAAAAATAATTTTCCAAATCGGTTCATAAACGCCGGAGATATGCGGTAAAAAACTTAAAATAAAAAAATAAAAATACAACCGAATTGAGAACCTCCTCCTTTTTTGGGAAGTCGGTTAAAAAACAGAATACATCAGATTCGCCCCCCTAATTACAGTAGGAAATGGCAATGGGGAACGCATATTGGGAATAATTTTGGCAGCCTTAGCGCTGTCCAATTCTTTTTTAGCTTGAAATAATATTTAGGTCAAGAAGTTTCCCCTATTCAATTAAGTTTCATAAGATTTAGATAGCGCTGTAATTGGGGGGCAGGACTATGTATGTTGATTGTTGGGTTGTTTATGTTATATTCCAGGTAGTCCAAACTGCACTGGGGTGGAACCGCCAGAGAGCTCCGACATCAAGCGAGCAGCAAGTGAGATTATGGCGTCTGCCGTGAGACAGACTGAAGAGAGAGTCGCTGAGGTTAGGCGAAGAGCAGAAGACGCCGTTAATCAGGTAAGAGTGCTGCGTGCTGGAATCTCACTTAGTAGGAAAGCACCGTCATAAGATTAGTTTTTTTATGACATCCTACTAATATTATAAACGCGAAAGTTTGTGAGTATGGATGTTTGTTACTCTTTCACGTAAAAACTACTGAATGGATTTGAGTGAAATTTGGAATGGAGATACTTTACGCCCTGGATTAACACATAGGCTACTTTTCATCATCATCATCAATTTTCATCATTTTTCACGCGAGTGAAACCGCGGGGCGCAACTAGTTTTGAATAATATTTCAGCAGTGAACTTCTACAGGCTGATGATGGTTAATTATTATTGTTATTTTTTTTATGTTGTGTTTTATTAAAATAAAAAAGGGCCATTTATTCACTTACAATAATCTTAGTTACAAAGGTACAATTATAATATAATTGAATAATTAGTGTACGAGAAAAGGACGAGGGCTCAGCCACGCTGTTTTTCAGCCTCACCTTAGAATGCCTAGAATTAATTAGAATTACTATGTACCTAAAGTTCAAATACAATTGTAAATTGTTCCATGAATAAATAAATTAAATGAAATGAAATGATAGATTATAAGCTTTATTGTTCACCATAAACAAACAACAAAAAAAAAGATACAAAGTTTTAAATCAGAGGAAGATAAGATAAGATATGATTAATCATTTATAACTAGAAAATACAGTACAGTACAGAAATATACGTAAAACAAATAAAGGAAAATAACATAATTAATTTATTCTATTCTAACCAAATACTCTTAACTCTAACTCTGTTCTAAATACTTTTCTGGTTTTTCTGATCTATTCTATTCAATTTTAATTTCTAAAAATAACAGAAACTATGGCCCGCACTAGGCTCTAGGCCCGTGTCGTGGGTACCCAAAGCGATTAACAAAAAAATAAAAGAATTACAATACAATTGAGTACAAAGAGCGGTCTTATATCCTCAGTTGAAACAAAGTTGATCGAAACGTCTTTTTAACCGACTTCACAAAAAGGAGGAGGTTCTCAAACCGGTCGCATTTAAAAAAAAATGTTTGTTACCTCATATCTTCTTCGTTTATAACCGATTTGGAAAATTCTTTTTTTATTTGAATAGATACTGCCAGATTAGTCCCATTTTTTTCTAAACCCAGTTCTGATGATGGAATCCATGAGAAATTGAGGGAACTCCTCAATGTTATACAGCAATTTTGGTATTTTCAGCAACAAGTTATTGTTTTGTATGCTAATAAAAACATGCAGATAGCCGAATTCAATGGCGGAAGTCGGTTTTTTAATGAAAAGTTATTATTGAATGTCTTTTTGCAGGTGAAAAGACAAGCTCTACTTGAGCTTCAACGCGCAGTGGGTGCAGCTGAAACAAAAGCACTAGAAATTGCAGCTGAGCGAGGAAAGCGACATACGCCACCACCTCCCCGAGACCTGAGTCCTGGTGGTTCTTCACAGCAAAATGTAAGTCACTAACTACAACTGTATCTTAGACAAGCTAAGGCTACCCTCAATTTGACGACCTCTGTGGCGTAGCGGGCGAGTAGCTGGCTGAGATGCGAGAGGTTGCAGGTTCGATTCCCGCTGCGGGACAAATGTTTGTATGATCTGCAAATATTTGTTCCGGGTCTGGGTGTTATGGTACCATGGTACTCGTAGTTCCCAATACCCACGACACAGGGAATCCAAGTGTGGGATCATGACTACGTATGTGACTGTTGGTAAGTAAACTTTGGTATTTCCTGAACAGTTTGAGTTTTGAGGCCCTGACAAAAGCCATTGTGATTGACCATGAAAGAACGAGTACGGTGAAAGGAATTAGTGAGCGCAGTGGCTCTTCATTATTTTTGGTTCTTGGACATGCCAGTTTGGTGTTTTTCGTCACCGTTTGAGAGCTACTAAATAACACACCATACTATATCATCATTGAGACCATTGCCTAAATAACAAAATACATCCAACAGTCACATACGTAGACTTGATCCCACACTTGGATTCCCTGTGTCGTGGGTATCAAGAACTACGAGTACCATAGTACCATAACACCCAGACCCAGAACAAATATTTGCAGATCATACAAACATTTGTCCCGTAGCGGGAACCGAACCCGCAACCTCTCGCATCTCAGCGTCTACTCGCCCCCCGCGCCACAGAGGTCGTTCAATGTGAATGTTTTTATTACCCTTGCTAAGAAATCATCGACATAAGCTCTGTCACCGAAAATAATTTAAAAGTGCTGATAGAAACAACTTAAAAAACCGACTTCCGCCATTGTATTCGACTAAATATTTGGATGAAAAAAAATGATGAAAGAACCATAGTGGTGAAAGCATTATGATACTTTCTGAAAGCAAATGCTTGGTTTGTTGCTGAAAATATCAAAATCGCCATATGTATGCCTAGAATATTTGAGGAGTTCCCTCAATTCCTCATGAATTCCATCATCAGAACTCGATTCTGAAAAAATGGGACCAATCTAGAAGTATATTTATTCAAATAAAAAAAGAATTTTCCAAATCGGTTCATAAACGGTACCAAACATAAAAAAAAATACTACCGAATTGAGAACCTCCTCCTTTTTGTGAAGTCGGTTAAAAAAGTTGATGAGACTCTTGTATCATCTTTCAGTGTTGCTGGAACTGCGGCCGCAAGGCTCAGGAGACTTGCTCAGGGTGCAACGCGGCAAGGTACTGCGGTGCCTTCTGCCAACACAAGGACTGGGAGAACCATCACCAGGTAATAACAACCTGTTTGATAAATTAACTGTTTAATGATGAAGATCATGCGCAGTGGGTCTCAAAAATACAAGATTAGGATAGAAGATAGATAGAAGAGGGGAGGAGTACAAAGATGTTACTCAAAGTAACTCAAGAAATGGATCCTAGAGACGCTCAATGTGCCACAGGCTCTTCGCTTTTTTTTTTATATACAACTTGGTAAGCAAACAGGAATATGGCACACCTGATGGAAAGTAGTTTCCGTAGCCTACGGACGCCTGCAACACCAGAGGCATCAAACGCGCGCTGCCAACCCTGAGACATAAAGATGAAAAGTCTCATGTGCCTGTAATTTCACCGGCACCCGGACCCTTCTAACAGAAACACAGCAATGCGAGCACTACTGTTTGGCGGCAGAAATATAGGAACATAAAAGAACTTGGATATTCTCTTTATTGAAATTAACCACAAAAAGTTATTAAGTAAGGCCTTTATGATGCCTAACACAACATAACACCTCCAAGAGTTACATTCATAGTCCTGATCCCACACTAGGGTTCCCTGTGTCATAGGTATCAGGAACTACAAGTGCCATGGTACTACAACAACCAGACCAGGAACAAATGTTTGCGTATCATGCAAACATATGTCCTGCACCGGTAATCGAAACCGCACCTCCTCTCAGCCGGCTACTCACCCACCGCACCACACAGGTCATCTAAGTGGGAGTTAAGATGATAGATCATGCAAAAAGCAAAAGCCACTTATCCGCAGAATAAAAAAATAACGTAATTTTTTTATTTTCTTCCAGGTCTGTAGCGGCCGTGACCTCAAGCCAACCACCCTCCTCAGAACCTCCCCTACATCAGCCCTCAAAACCCTCCCACGCGCTGCCACCCCCATCACAGCAACCACCACGCAAACCAACACCACACCATCAGACAGGCTCTTACCTCTCACCACCTCTCTGGCAGAGAGAAGTCTAGCTTCAGAAAGGTTAATGAATCCTTCAGAGAGGCTGATTAATCCTGAAAGGTTGATCAGCCAGGAGCGGACTTTAGCCTCGGAGCGGATCCTGAACCCTGAGAGGACGTTAGGAGCGGAAAGGTTGACCCTAGCGAGCCTGTCGACAGCGCAAGGGTTGATAGGAATAGGAAAGAAATGACGGCTCAACAACAACCTCAAGTTTCCGAGAAAATTGAGGCGATAAATGAGAAAATATAATTGGAAGGAATCTGTCTTTTAAACTCAAATCCCTGATATAATAATTTTATGGCAAAATACAGCAATATTCTTGATTTTTGGACTTTAGCGAAGCTTTCGATTAACTTGCTCAACGCTTAGGTCTGAGCAAAACAATTATAGTACAGTATTTATACGTTCGCTTATAGTTTATTAGGTTTTTTAAGATTGTATAATATCCCAAAATTTACCAACCAGGCGAGTATCGAACCTGCGACCATCTTCTTGATACGGAGATGCGTTAACCACTGTGCCACTGGTCGAATCCATGACTGGTGTAAATAGTGAGATAGTATCACCGGCTCAAAGCGCCGTAGCAAGGAGATCTTCTTGGGCCTTTGTTTTATTTTGAAAGACAGGATTCTTGTCCAATTTAACCGTACCAAAGATAGTTAAGTGTGATTAAAATATAATAATTATTAATATGAATTGTTTTGTAAATATTTTTGTGCCATTGTCTTTGTTTAGTTTTAGATCAATTTGTAAATACCGTATCTCTTTTAGTACCATACGCTGTTATTCATAGACATGGTAAAATTCTCAAGCATTTTCACATTGGTGTATATCGTATACGTTAGTTCATAATTTGTAAATTAAAGAAAATGTTTTACTCAAGTAAATACATAAATACTATAGGTACTTACATATTCATAAGAAGGTAACATTTAAAACAGAATTGATTAATCCATTATACCTAATTAGTAACATCATATAAATCTATAAATATTTGGATGAATGCACATTGTTTGGGGTTTGAATTAGACACACAATTATGTTTTTTTTTAAGTTAATGATTTCCGATGCAACGATGATACTTCTCTAATAAATAAAATGTGTTAAACTATTAGTAAATAAATAACTTAAGTAATAAAATATGTAATATATTATTTAGTATAATTCATTTTTTGACTTGGATGGATGAATTATAATTTGGATGTAAATACTATTTGTAATTTTTGAGCTAGTTGAAAACTTATTTGTAAATTTTGTAATGTAATTAAACAAAAACATGTAGTTAGTCATCGATCGATTTTCGTCATAAAAGTGCAATATTATAATAGTTGATGTATATTTCGAATTTATAAAATAAGTTTTAATATATTATTGTAGTTACGAGTGAATGAATTAGTTATACTTAATTGGTCTTCGGATTCTGTCACATTCTTAAATAAAATGTGTTAATAAAATATTTTGTATTTTCATTAGTAGAACCCCCTGTGTCTACATATTTGACGATGAAACTGGGCCCCAATGGGGAGTTTTCTGACAGTTGAAAGAAAATAGTTCTAAATCCATTCATAGATGGCGCAGTCCAGATTTGGTTGTCTAAATTTTGTCACCAACTGTCAATGTCACTGACTTTGACTTGACTTCGCTCCAATTCACTCGCTCATGCTGTTCGTTGATAAAATATCTACCTATTTTGTTTTGATATATTTGTTAGTGTTACGTTATTGTTATAATTTTTTGTTGTTATTGTTGAGTCATTGTTATTGTTGAAGCCGAACCAAGATGAGCAGGGATTATGGTTCATGGTCTATATTAGACTTGAAAAATGAGCTTCGAAATCACAACGCGAAACATTGAGGAAAAAAAGCAGTGCTAGTTTTTTTTACAAAGAGAATATGTTCTCTGTGGTGCTTTTGAAAAATCTTTAGAAGACAACCATGGCGATTCACCGCCATCTACCGGAGTTTTAAGAACTATTTTTTCTTTTTAATTGCCTCCCTGAAAACTTTCCATTCTACTAAACAAATTGTGTTTGAATTGTTAATGATCTATCTCAAAAATGACACTTTTGACACTTGTTATTCTAAAAAAACAAAAAAAACCAACCATTGAAAAACCATAAAAGTTAGCTTCAATGGTTTTTCAATTGGATTATTATTACGACCATTCAGAAACAATCGTTTCAATTCAGTACAACAATTCATTAGAATCACAAATTTAGCAGACTACCATTTCTAATGACAAACGTAATTGAATGTAAATTGTATGATCTAAGAATGGTTTTTCCATTAAAAATAGTAGAATCGGCCCCCTGGTTTGCACTTCAGACTATTAATTTTGAGGGTTTTTAAATTAATCGAAATATGTATATCATAGATAAAAAATATGCGGTTAGAACTTCAACATACAAGCCTAGATATTTCATTCGTAAAAATTTTTTTTTTTAACAATTCATTCATAAAAAAAGTTAGTCTGAATTTTGTCACAGGGGTATTATCTCGGGAGCCAAAAGAGGAATAGGACTATATAGGAGGTAGCCAGTTTACATTTTCTCAGATTAATTGTGTTGTTTGGTCATGAACCTACCTGCAAAAAAGAGAAAAAAAAAACCTATCCTAATGGGGGTTCCTGTACGAGTTCTCCAACCAAGGAATAAAACCGATAGCGCGTTTTAATCTACTAGTGGTGACATCTAGTCTTGAGTTACTCAATAGAAGGTTACCGGTAGGGTGCTTATGTCCTTTTGTACGTGAACAAAGCTTGCTTCTATTTTGGCGATTATGTATTCAAACTCCATGAAATTTTGTACACATGATTAGTACACTAATATCGAGAAACGTGGTGCGTCATATTTTTTAAAAAATTAGTTTTTTGAATTGGTGTTTTGGTAAACCATATAGTTTTATAAGAAACTAATTTTTATAAAACTTACGCACCACGGTTTTAGATATTAGTGTATTGATCATGTGTAAAAAATTTCATGAAGTTTAAAGAAAATAATAGCCAAATTACAAGCAAACTTACCGGTGACCTCCTCTTAAGTCTAGTAGTAGCCACACGGGCCACTACAGGAGGCTGAATCCAAGTTTTTTGCGAACAATATAATTGACACGGGCGTATGGTGTAGACTCTACACCATACTTCCGTGCAAATATGCAAAATTTTGCATGGTGACACCGATTGGGGGACGTAAAAAGGCTGGTGATGATGTGTGCTACAGACGCGTATCAGCCGCGTCTTCGATGAGTTCCTATATTATAATATGAGCTACATGAAGGTATAGCTACATGGACATAAGGCCATAGATCTACAATTAAACTCTAACCTCCTTATGGTTAATCATTTTTGATTACTATTTTAGTTAAAATAACTTTTGTTTTACTCTCTCTGATGTAAAATGACCTACGCTAAAAAAAAAGCTATTTTAACTATCAAAGTTAAATGTATTATGGATATGAGGGTTATATAGGACAAAGCCCGCACGCGCGAATGGAAAGTATTTATTATCTAAATAATTAACACTAGCGAACCTAAAATCGTAAATAACACTAAAGGAACATCAAAAAGGGAAGTTAGAGCCTGTTTAGAGCTGTCAAAATCATTAACATTTCAAAGGCTAAAACGTAGAACAGAGCACATAAAATGTCAAGCATCAAAGTCAAGTAAAAGATACCCTCAAAGAAACAGTTTCCCCTTCATCTGCTCCAAAACCTGACATCAAACAAATCTGTAACATTACAAAGGTGTCTCAAAACATGACGTGTCTTTGTGAAAATAGCTACTACATAGACGTCCGCTCTTTGCGGCGGTTGACAGCGTTGTGGCGAAACCGTTCTCTATTCGAAAAACTGACAGCGCGCCCGCGGCCAATCAAGAGTTTGAGAACGGGATGGACAGCCCGCGGCCAATCAGTGTTTGCGAAAGGGGTGGATAGTGTCACGTGAATTGTTCGTTTTACTATTGCCGCGCCGCCTATTTTGTGGTTTAGTTGGCTGGCAACTACTAATAATAATAACAATAATTCATTCATTCCACACTAGTTTAACCTGTCTTCCATCCACCATAACAATAATGTTTTATTTATTCTAATTGTAAAAGGGCCTCTTACTGTTGGCTTACGGCCCCAGTAATGCCTCATAAAACCCCAGGTTAAGCCTGTGTTTGAAAATAAATGACGTGAAATAATAATAATGTTGAATTTACCACTGAAGTTCTTAAATTCCAAATTGTTATTATGAAATCATGCTTATACTCGTATATAATATAATCATATAATCAAATATAATTATCTTACACCTGCCAAGCGTCGGTAGTGGTTGGCCTCGTCCTGCGTTGGACGCAGAAAGACTATTTTTTTAAAATGACAATAAAAAAATAAAAATAAACTCGGTACTCAAAGCACTTAGGCGGTTGCTGCTGCCCATCTCCTGGCATAATCCCTTAGACGCCTTTTACGACATCCATAAGAGGAGTTGGAGGAGTCCTTAGGCCGTGACTACCACGGCTTATGTTACATATTATGTTCCTATGTGTACATAAATGCTACGAACGTGATAATATTGATGCTAGTGACAGGGCAATTGCTCGGACACGAGGGCCTATGCAATTGCCCAGCGACATGCAATTAAAACGTCAAAACGATAGAGAGCCTCAAGTGAAGAGCCCTTCATGTTCGCTTGCGATCTAGGCCGCTCTCGGTTTGGATAGCTTCGTCAGTCGCTGTGCTATTTTAAACCGACTCAAATTTCCCGTGTGCCGTGGAATAGACCACTCCTCCCGTGGATGTAGTGAAAGCCTTACAAAAGAATAAAACCAACGGATGGGCAGCAGCATCTTCCTGAGTACTTAACTGAGGTGTTCAGTACTCAGGTGGATGCTGCTGCCCATCCCCTGGTGTAATCCTAAAGCTTTTACTACATCCATGGGAGGGAAACGGAGGGTTCTATTCTTAGGTCAGACACACCACGATACTTAGCCACTCAACTATAATAAACCTACTTTGTTGGTATTTATATTTTTAATTTTATGTATGTAGGGTACTTACCTAATTATATATATATATAAGTATATTTAAGATATGTATTTGATAATTATCACTAGAAACGGGATATTTACCATGATTTTTCGCGATATATACCGATATTTCGGGAATCAACAAAACTCAAAAATCATGGTAAATATCCCGTTTCTAGTTATAATTATGTTAATAAATAATAACCATGATAGTTTCAAAAGTTATATGTATTTGATATTTAATATATGTATTGAAATAAACATGTTTATGACTATTTTAATTTATATATTTTTTACTTTGTTCTGTTTTGTGTCTCACTTTTCTTTTTATGTATTTACACGAATCTACCTCTATAAACACCACTCTCTAGCCTCAGAAGTTTGCTGGAAGAAAACTCTTTTTAGGGTAAGGCTCGCTTTTGTACATGTCGTTTCATTCTGTATTGTGTTTATATTATGTATACAATAAAGAATAAAGAATATGCATCCTAAAGAAAGCTCGACACCACTAAGCCATGGCATTAAGGTGTCACATCCCTCGACCAGTGCATCCTGTCTATCACAGAGTCAGTAAGGGTCACGTAATTAAAACGTCAGAGATAGAGGGCGCTTCAGACGGACCGTGTGGTCCGCCTGAACGGAGCGGTCATGGCGAAATGGAATTTTAATTTTTCGCGTTGAGTTTCTTTGCTATATTTTGTTGTGTTTGAACATGCAATATATGTTTTTGATAACTAAATCAAAATAAAGAAAAAAATAAAAGTTGAAAAACTAAAACATAATCGGGCAAAACTGAAATCAAGCAAAGAGGTTTGAAAATTAAGTTTTATTTCTGCCGTTTTAAATGCGACGTTAAATAGTTAGTATAAGCCACGGAAGAATGAATGTCATTCTTCTTCCATGGCGTAGACAGAGAACTCTGTCTACGTTCTATGGTATAAGCAACGCGGAATGTCAAGACGTTTCATATGATACCTCATTTGTCAAAATCCGTCGAGTGATTTCGGAGCTACGAGGGAAAAGATGAACAAACTGACATTCATTACATACATAGACGGCTAAAATCATATCCCTCCTTTCGATTTGCTGTAGTCGGGTAAAAAACGGTGGTAGCACTTTTTTTTGATGGCTAAATGAACCCAGGTAAAAGGTTTGTCTAGTTAGGTATTTTATAGTTTTCTTTGCAGGTCCGGTCTTTAGTCAGCTCTACGATAGTGTACTACGAAAGTCGTAGCACTCCGTAGCACCCAGACTAGTTTAAGTTTTTGAAATAATTGAGATATCTACTATGATGTTTTTGTTAAATAGTTATGTAAGAAATTAATGCTATCGCGATAATTAAGTAAAGAAATTCTTTGTTGTTAAAACTTTGTACTTAAAGGTGGTCACTTATATTTTATAAGTTGCAACAGTTTTCCCGTTTCGGACGTACAATAACTTACTTATTACTTATAAGGTCTACTCAATAATCCTAGGTAGGTACTATGTATGACTATGCTCTATTACATAGTTCTATAAATAAAATAAAAATAAATAAATAAATGCTGGACATTTCACACAACATTATCTAGCCCCGAGCTAAGCAGAGCTTGTGTTATGGTCACTAGATACTGATATACTTAATACAATACATTACATAGATAGATATTTTTTATTATGCATAGAAAATATCCAGAACACCCTGAACAAATATCTGCACATCGTACAAATATTTGTTCCGAGGCGGGCATCGAACCTGCAACCTCCTGCGTCGCAGGCGAACCTTCGCCCGCCGCGCCAGAGGTCGTCATCTAGTAGTAACTTAATATTGCAATTATTACCAACATACATTTCACACATATCATATGCACCATTTATTTATTAAAATAAAAACCGTAATAATGCGTTCGCTAATGAGCGAGTGAAGCTAAAATCTGTAATTTTACAAAATCGATTATCCGTATGTTCACAATTAATTTACACATAATTATTTTAGTAATTATGTAGGCAAGTATGAAATGTTTCACGAGAATTAATTACAGTTTTCAAGGTGAACATAATACAGGAGCTAGCAGCTTATTTCTTACTTTGATATCTTGCATAAAAGCTTGCATTATTTCCTGGTAGTTTTTTCTGAGATATTTTGAGCAGCTTTTAATAAAATATCACATGCTCTATTTTAAGTACAACATTTATCGTTAGCTGTATATAAATGTATTTTATAAGAAAATATAGATTAAGGGGGTCTGAATAATTTACTATACTACCGAGCTGCTATTTTGGTTTAGGTATTTCAGAAAATGCGTCTCACTATTATTATACGTATCAATAGGGGACGTAAAAACAAATAAAAATATGCTATATATATAGATAGGTAGATTAACACTTTATTGTTACCAAGAATACATAATAGGATTTATTAAAATTATTGATACAATGGGCGGCCTTATCGCTGAAAGGTTTTTCTTCCAGGCAAGCTTTTGATGGTCATGGTAATGAGCGAAGCAGTAACGGACGGCGGTGCGCGGAGTAATAAATAATAATAATTATATTTACAATAAAAAATCACTGAAATGACGAGGTGAAATGAATCTCTAAATTTCTCAAAAGCGTATATAGAATTCTTCATCATCATTGCCGACATCTGTGGCGCGCCGGGCAAGTATCCGGCTTAGATGCAAGAGGTTGCGGGTTCGATTCCCGCTGCGGGACAAATGTTTGTATTATCTGCAAATATTTGTTCCGGGTTTGGGTGTTATGGTACCACGGTACTCGTAGTTCCTGATACCCACGACACAGGGAATCCTAGTGTGGGATCAAGACTACGTAAGTGACTGTTGGGTGCTATGTTATGTATGTATGTATGTATCATGATCGTCACCATTTCAATGTGTGACGAGACTAAGTTAATTGTCAGATCGCTCGGTCGAAAAATAAAATAAAAATAAAAAAGCCATTTAACCTGCATCCTCGGACGAATCAGCTATGACCAATGGTTTTGTACCGGTACCACCTTCATAAATTATTGTGTACTTGTAAAGGCCACTGGCTCTTGGACTACGATCGCACTATAAGAGTAGCTCCCGGTTCGGTAGTCACTAGAGTATTTCTCTTGCTGGTGACAACATGAGAGGCTTGGTGAGTAGTTTTGTTTATTCAAATAAATTCTTTTTTGATTATTCAATTTCAAATAAACTAACAACTACTTATTCTAAATTGTAATTGTACTTACTTGATTGAACGAAATTAAAATAAGTTTACTGTTGCAAATTTTATTTTAAACATCTTTATGATATCTTATGACTGATTCTACCGATTGATGTTGATAATGAAATTAAGAAAAAACGAGCATAGACAACAACCAGTCTATTATTTTCCATCTCGCATGAAAACCATAATTACGTATGAGCGTCATGCGAGATGTGACGTCACGTACACGTGATTAATCTGAGAATACTGGCCCTGCAGGGCTACTCTTGAAAACAAAAAAATCCATAAAATTCCACCAATCTCCATTCAAAATTGTGCGCTAGTATTGAATTCAAGAGTACCAAACGACCAAGGAATCTAGTAGGTACTCTCTGACGACGAATGACACTAAATCCTGAATTAGGATTGGAGTATAGAGAGCGGCAAGAGTAGCCACACTGACTGAAGTGCCACGCTTGTGTTTTCAAAAGCCAAGGAGTTTAATAATAATAATAATAATAATAATGTTTTATTTCAGGCTACATGGGAAATGTATAATAAAATTATACCTAAACAATAAGCCCATAGAATATATACCTTATAAACTAACATATATATTTTACACTTAAAACTAACACTTTACATCTTTTGGGGGATTTTGTTTCGATACCGCTTCCCTATAGCGTCGGTAAACAATACCAGCTGGCCAGAAATCAGGTTTGAGGAGCTCATTCTTGTACCTCGCCGTAACCTGGAGAGCGTAGGACTTGAAATCAGTGGCCCTATTGGTCTCCAGCCTCTGGAGGGACAATCGAATCGTCCCCTCAATCCGGCCCCGGCACCTCTCCTTGACAAATCGCAGGACATCATCTCCTGATGTCTTCTCGCTTATTCCGCGTTTAGCTTTATTCTTAACAATAGGTATTTCAATCAATAGAAACATCACTTCAGGTAGAATAAAAAGATGTGAGCTTTTTTAAATTTCATTCTAGATTTTGTGCAATGTAAATCGAAATAATACCTATCCCTTTTCACGAAATTTACCAAAATAGAGGTATAAACATGTGAAAATATGCGGTAATATACGGTATTACAGCTATTCCTGAGATATAAAACACTTAGATACCAATGTTTATAAACAGTTTCTAAAGTATGTAGCAAAAAAAAAGGTATAATAAAGGTATATAGGTACGTTTGATCTTTTTTTTACAAAAATGTATAAACACGTAACACATGTACCAACCTCTAAAAAATACAATAAGTTTGGTATTCAATGAAAGGGAGTTCATATGAGCAAAATAACTTTTCATTTGAAAAACCGACTTCCGCCATTGTATTCGACTAAATATTTGGATGAAAAAAAAATGATGAAAGAACCATAGTGATGAAAGGATTATGATACTTTTTGAATGCAAATGCTTGGTTTGTTGCTGAAAATATCAAAATCGCCATATTGTATGCCTACAATATTTGAGGAGTTCCTCAATTCCTCATGGATTCCATCATCAGAACTGGATTCTGAAAAAAATGGGACCAATCTGGAAGTATATCTATTCAAATAATTAAAGAATTTTCCAAATCGGTTCATAAACGCCGGAGATAAGGGGTAACAAACATTAAAAAAAATTACGTAAATGTCAAAATAAAGTTAAATGTCAACATCAACAACGTAGACTTATTTTCATTTCGTGGTATTATTTTTGTTTACTTCTAAAAACATCACGAAATTACTAGCGCACACTCAAGAAGCAGACACAAACAGAATATCATGACTAATAGCCGCAGACTAGTTAGATAATAGCTTAGTACACGTACACCACAGATAATACATTTGACAATCTTGGCATTTACAGCTGAGTCAGCGCCATCTATCGACACAATTTGAACTACTTTTTTTTATCGATGTTGAAAAGCCCTCATTAAAGTAAAATTGTAACAGCAAAGGAAGTCAAATCAAATAACTTTATATAAATTAAAAATATGCCAGCAAAGGCTTACAAAATCATTAAAAATAATTATTAAATTGGAAATCATGACATGCGGATCTTAGCTTTGAAACTTTATTTATATACCAGGTCGTATTATAGAACTGCCGTGGTGTGTCTGGCCTAAGAACCCCTCCTCCTCGCGTGGATGTCGTAAAAGCCGACTAAGGGATTACACCAGGGGATGGGCAGCATCATCCACCTCAGTACTCAACACCAAAACTGCGATTACCAATCCGCCTGCCAGGCGTGGTGATTATGGCAGTTCCCCCCTTGTTTTTTATGGGGGAGGCCTCGTCCAGCAGTGAACGTCTACAGGCTGGTGATAATGATAATTTTAGACCTACACAACATTTTTTTATTATTGTTTTCGTACAATATTTGTATATCTAATTTCAGGTAGCTTTCGTCACAATTTTTCTGGTAATCTACCAGGTCAGGTCAACGCCAGCCGACCCTGAACACCACAGCAAAGTAAAAAGATCAGCTCATAATGGAGACTTCGAAAGAAGCTTAGAAGATAATGTTGCATGTCCTGGAGGGAATTGTCATCTTAATCATGTACCAGTTTCTGGGTACCAAAGCCCTTGCTACGGAGAAAACTGTAGGCATTCCGCGCTAGCTTCTTGTCCCGGGGGGAACTGTGTCGGAGATCCCAGAAGTTTGTTTAATCACTATCATAAAAGGATTGGATGTCCTGGAGGAAACTGTGGGGTTTCCGCCCAAGCTCCTTGTGTTGGGGGAAATTGTATTGGAGACCTTAGAAGATTTTTTGATATACATATTAACAAAAGGATTGGATGTCCCGGTGGAAACTGTTTCGTTGGCAAAACACTTGGATGTTCTGGAGGGGACTGTCGAGTGAAAAAATCTGCTGATCCATGGGATTTCAATAGCCCCTGCTATAACAAAAATTGCCGTCGTTCTTTCGGCGTAGCTTCTTGTAACGGGGGGAACTGTGTAGGAGGTTTAAGGGGAATTGTGGATGATGACAGAAGATTTTTGGATGTTACCGCTAATGTTGGATGTCCTGGAGGACATTGTAGGACGAAGAGATCAGCCGATCCTGAATGCTCGGGGGGTAATTGCAGAAGAAATTATAACGTGCTAGTATCTGATCAACAAACCCCCTGCTACGGAGAAAACTGCAGGCGTTTCGCCTCACCTTCATGTGCTGGTGGAAACTGCAGACGTTCCACCTTAGGTGGTTGTAACGGGGGGAACTGTGAAGGAGGTTCTAGGAGATTTGTGGATGATAACAGAAGATTTTTGGATGTTACCGCTAATGTTGGATGTCCTGGAGGACATTGTATGACGAAGAGATCAGCCGATCCTGAATGCACGGGGGGTAATTGTAGAAGAAATTATAACGCGCTAGTATCTGATCAACAAAGCCCCTGCTACGGAGAAAACTGCAGGCGTTTCGCCTCACCTTCATGTGCTGGTGGAAACTGCAGACGTTCCACCTTAGGTGGTTGTAATGGGGGGAACTGTATAGGTTTAAGGGGAATTGTGGAAGATGACAGAAGATTTTTGGATGTTACTGCTAATGTTGGATGTCCTGGAGGACATTGTAGAACGAAGAGATCAGCCGATCCTCAATGCTCGGGGGGTAATTGCAGAAGAAATTATAACGTGCTAGTATCTGATCAACAAACCCCCTGCTACGGTGGAAACTGCAGACATTCCACCTTAGGTGGTTGTAACGGTGGAAACTGCGTTGGAGATGCTAAAAGATTTGTAAAAATTCATTTTAACAAAAGAATATTTGATAATGTTGGATGTCATGGAGAAAATTGTTTTGTTGGCAAAAGATTAGGCTGTTCTGGAGGAGATTGTCGTATGAAAAGATCAGCTGATCCATGGGACTTTAATAGCCCGTGCAAAGATTGCCATCGTTCTTTCGACCCAACTCCTTGTATAGGGGGGAACTGTGGTGGAGATTCCAGAAGATTTTTAGATTATTATGAAAATAGGTTTGGGTGTCCTGGTGGAAACTGTGGGCTTTTCGCCCCAACTCCTTGTGTCGGTGGAAACTGTGTGGAAAATCCCAGAAGATTTTTTGATATTAATATTCACAGAAGACTTTTGGATAATAATGCGGTATGTCCTGGAGGAAACTGTGGGCTTTCCGTCCCAACTCCTTGTGTAGGGGAGAACTGTGTGGGAAATTCCAGAAGATTTATGGATATTGATATTCATAGAAGATTTATGGATAATAATGAGGCATGTCCTGGAGGAAACTGTTTAGGGGCAAGGTTCGGTTGTGCTGGAGGCGATTGCCGGCCGAGCAGATCAATCAATCCTCAAGACGGTAAGATTTAAATAATTTGATCTTAGCTAACCTCGCTGGTCTATGGTCTATGGTCTCGCGACAAGTTTGTAACAGGCGTAAATTGTGCAATCATTGATGTGAAACGGTAATTTTTGTATTAGAAATGTGACGTTTGATAGCAATGATCGCGCAATTTACGCCTGTTGCAAATATAAATAAATAAATGCTGGACATTTCACACAACATTATCTAGCCCCAAGCTAAGCAGAGCTTGTGTTATGGGTACTAGATAACTGATATACTTAATACAATACATTACATAGATAAATATTTTTTTTTATACATAGAAAATACCCAGAACACCCGGAACAATTATCTGCAGATCGTACAAATATTTGTTCCGAGGCGGGAATCGAACCCGCAACCTACTGCGTCGCAGGCGAACCTTCGCCCGCCGCGCCACAGAGGTCGTCAAGACAGAGGTCGCGTCAAATATGTCGCGGAATAGAGAATAGGGCTGCCGGTTTGGAGAGAGTTACGACTCTACTTAGACCTGACACCTGGCTGAAGGTTTTGTTTGGAATCAAGATAGCTGCCTAAAATGTGGAACTCTCTGATGAGCTTTCTGATCGTGTTCCGGCAATGACATTTTATCATAGCTCTTAGAAATTCGTGGATTGAGCTACCACTTAAGGTTTTCCCCAGTTACGACATGGGCTGCTGCAAGAAAAATGTTAAAAAAATCTTCAGGGTAGGCATCGCATCGACAATGCCCCTGGTGTTGCTGACCACTTTACATCAAGTGGACCGCAAAATCTCACTTCTCAAGGTCTCACTAATATTATACATGCGAAAATTTATTTTGATGGATGGATGTTTGTTACTCTTTTTTTTTATGCTACTTGGCAAGCAGACAAGCTTACGACCCACCAGATGGAAAGCAGTTACCGTAGCCTATGAACGCCTGTAACACCAGAGGCATCACACGCGCGCTGCCGACCCTGAGACATAAAGATGAAAAGTCTCATGTGCCTGTAATTTAACCGGCACCCGTACCCTTCAAACCGAAACACAGCAATGCGAACACTACTGCCTGGCGGCAGAAATAGGTACGGTGGTAGTACTTCCCCGGATGATCTCTTTAACAAGAAGTTCTACTACTAACAAACTCTTTCACGGAAAAACTACTGAACGGATTTTAATGAAACTCAACAATATATCAGCTAGCTTATACATCAGACTAGGCTATAACTTATTTACTACTTATTGACTGGACCACCGGGATTACGGATGAATTCGCGAGCGGGCTAGTTATTTATAATTTAGAATAGATTGGGTTTGTTATAGTCAAAACACGCGTCGCGGGTTTCGACTTTGTTTTTCAGAAAATGTGTACGTGTCGTGTGCTTCTCGCCACTCAATTCCCAAGAGTAGACAAACAGAGCATAGACAGAGTTCAGATAGCAACTGGTAATATTTGTTTCATTTCAGATATGGATAACTTAGGCTAAAGGCGTCGTTAGCGGTCGTCCATTGGGCAACCCTTGCTTGTCATTAAAGGCTCCGGGTCTACAAACTGTCCTGTCAAACAATAAAATGTGTTCTGCTTAAAATATTTGTTTTATTTCCTAGATTCTCTTCGCCGATTGGTATAGGTCAGCGAGTGACTAAACGTCATTAAAATAAATAAATAAAATAATAATAATTTACATTTATTTCGAGCAAATTAGAAACTCATATTTACACATAACAAAAACAACTAAAAACTAATAGGATTGCTGGGCAGGTGTCTCTCACAGCAATGCCTTGTATACGGGCAGTCCACCCTAGCGGCAATCGTTTCCAGCACGGTGTTGGAGCTAGCCCGCAACCTGCGCACCAGGGACGTAGCGCGCTTGCGCATAGTGGTATGAAAACAATCAACCCGCGCCACAGCAAACATCCCCGATGCGCTGCAGTAGCCGTAAAATGGCCGTTAATACTCGATTTCCAAATTTCTATAATATTCAAACTCATTGATGACTAAAATTCTTATACCTATGTTATCAATACAAATGCCTCCTCCAGTATATTTCTTGAAAAACGGTGATTTGCCGCCTTTTTGATGATATAATTATCACTAGAAACGGGATTTAATACGCACGCACACTGGTATTAGGTCTGCGTCTCGACACTTCACTAAGAAGTCCAAAGACTCACGTAAGCACTCGCACTTTTTCCGCAAACGTTCTAGGTCTTTCGCTACTCTGACGATCTCCGGCCCGTACCGTTTTTGATGATATTTAGTCACTTAGCGACATGTGGTGCGAAAAATCGCACCCCAGGCATCTTCGCATACTTTGTTTTATTTTACAGAGCTTAGGAGAATCAGAAGAGGACACGATAACAATATAATAACTTTACTTTGACGACTTCCGTGGCGCGACGGTTCAGTCGGGTTCGATTTCCGCAGCGGGACAAATGTTTGCATAATCTGCAAATTTTTGTTCCGGGTCTGTATGTTATGGTACCATGGTACTCGTAGATCCTGATACCCACGACACAGGGAATCCTAGTGTAGGCAGGACTGTCCTATGTTTGCGACTGTTGAGTGGAGTGTGATAAAAAAAATGTTGCCTAAATAAAAAAAATTAAAGTGACGCGGTCGCTCAGGCGGCTCTACGCATACGCATGCTCCATGGTTTAATTCATTTTCAGCGTCACCCAGACAAATAATATTAGTAAGATTGTGACTCGTTAGGAACTTTTTTCAAGAAATATTCCCAACGAGTAACACCAACCGAACAGTATTACTCGATGGGAAAAACAATCCCAACGAGAAACACCCAAACGTAACGTTACCATTACATGCACGGGTGGAGGGGTACGAGGGACGGAGCTAGTGTTGGAGTAGTGTCTAGTGTTGCGCTGTACTCTTATTATTGATTGATATAGATTGAAGACTCCTTGTTCGCTTTATACGCCTCCTTGATGATCAAAGACACGCAAAATAAAAAATACATCATTTGATTTGTCAAGATTTATTTCGAAAAATATCTATTAATCAAAAGCAAATATTTGTTATTTAAGGTCTGTCCCATTTTGAATCTTTTTCCAACTCTCCTCCCATTTCTTCTGGGACACCTTAAAAGCCGCCACATCCAGTTTGTTCGCTATCAATTTGCCATACTGCGTGCCGTTGAGTAGATTGCTCTTATCAGCGAGTTCCGACATGATCTTGATCTTCTGTTCGGGGGATGCTGCGTTGAATATCTTTTCGAAGGCGCGCGAGCCGTACTGAGACAGCGCCATCTTTTGGAAGTAACCCTGAAACAAATAAAAATAAATTCAAAGTCAATAGAATTTTATTCATTGAAATCACAAGGATCATTTTGAATCGTCTTATAAACTAAAATTACTCCTGTTCCAACGCGACCAAGCCTAGAAGAATCAGGCAACAAACTCGGCTTGGCTTACATAAATGGTCCGTCTTACCACTAGGTGAGAAGCGCCTGTGTGGTGCCTCGGATCAAGGAGTTGCTGATACATAGTAAATGAGAACTTAAAAACCTTAGGAAGGTAGTCAAAAGTAAATAAACATCAGCAAAAATATGCAAGAGAGCACACGCTACGCTTGTTATACTTATAAATAGTAATCTAATAGAAACATGTAAATAGGTAAGTACAGATATTGCAAATTTCCATTTTAGCAGTCGAGGGGCAGAGCGACATCATGCCACGCGGCTCTATCATTAATATAGTCATCAAGAGTGTAGTCGCTTTCTTAATTAGATTAATCTTTATGTAAGATTTAAATCTTCGAATAGGAAGTTTAGAATAGAATAGAATATTCTTTATTGCACAAAAAACAAATCATGTACATAGGCAAACTTAATGCTAGGAAGCATTCTCTACCAGCTAACCTTTATGTAATGCGGATAAATTTATGTAGGTGGTGCATAATACGTTGAAAAGAACTAGATAGTACTTCAAGTAGGTACTTAGGTATAGTTTATTATAGAACCGTACAGAATTCCCCATAAAAGACCCACTTACTTTCTTTAATTGAATATCAGCATGATTTAATAGTTGTACACAGTGCTATGATGTGGCCTAAGAATAGATTCCTCTGACATCTCCCATGGATGTCGTAACAGTCGACTAAGGCCTTACACCAGGGGATGGGCAGCAGCATCCACCTGAGTACTCAACACGAATACTGCGATCACCAACCCGTCTGTCAAGCGTGGTGATTATGGCATTCCCCTCATTGTTCTTTAAGGGGGAGGCTTCGCCCAGCAGTGGATGTCTAAAGGCTGTTGAGGAGTGACCCCTAATTTGGCATACGCAACCCTTAAACTAAGTGTCGGGTGGTGAAGATAGGGGGCAGTTTTGTCTAGGGAATATACTAACCTACATCCTCCATGTAAGTGTATCCGTAAAATGTGAATAATAAAGTAGTGAAAAGTCATATTAGTGCAAATGTGACCTTTGCCCTAAATGGTTGTTTACCTCACTTATCTAAGCGACATATTTCTATATTAATGGACATTTCTCCACGTGCGTGACCTTAAATAGTTCCCGGTATCAATTAATCTCCTAAATTTTAGGATATCTGATGTGACCTTTGACCTAATGTGATCTTTGACCTCATGGTCATTCGACCTCACTTATCATCACCAGCCCGTTTGCATCCACTGCTGGTCGAGACCCCCCCCCCCCCCCCTCAAATATATAACTAGTTTTATAATGTCTAGTTTTTTTTTTTTAATGTCTAAACATTTTTTGTAAACAAAGGGGATAGCACAGCAAAAAATATACGTTCAGGTAGACAAAAAATAGGTACAGATTTTTTGCTAGCCAAACCCCAAAAGAATATAAAATAATTTTGACGTATATATTTTTCAGTAGTACATATTCTAAGATACTGGTAGCACATATATACACATATGATACACATACATGACACATATACACACAGTGGCATATCTTGACATATCTTTATTCCCAAAAAATGTCTAAAATTAAAAATCAGATTATAGATAAATGAGTGGACTAACCTTCATCCTCCATATAAGTTTGTCCCTCGCTTTGACCCCGACATGCTGGCCGACACACAGCGCGTCAGCGACGTGGCTTCCCTTCGCGTCGCACAGTATCACCAGTAGCTGGTCTCCTTCCAGCTCTAGAAGACTGTTCACTGCCTTTGCTGGTCGCTAGAAACATTCATAACATAACATAACTCCCAACCCTTTATTGCCCGTGGTCCACCTGCCTGGTTCACCTAGGTGGACTACGGGAATTTGTTTTTTCCCGCCGTCCACCAGAAAGTCCATATGTTTATATCGTAGTATTACGAAAGAAAATAAATGATTTGTTTTTGTTTAATTTTTGTTTCTGGAGTAAATAATAAAATAAAATAAAATAAATTATGTATTTTTATTTTAAAAAGTATGAAACAAAATAAAACTTTGCATTTTTGGTAAACTTAAATAGGTAACACCATAAGTACACTTAAAATAATCTATAACTGTATGCTTTTTCCTTTATAATATTATAATAAGAACAGTAAGGTCATTATATAAATGGGCATATTTTTTCGAGACAATGTCCCGTCGTATGGAATGGTTTTCCAATTGAGAAACAGCTCTATTAATCCGAATATTAACTTGGATGTCATTCAGAGTTTTTCTTTTAGAATGAATTTTTTTTTGTTGAACTTGGACATAGAGACACCGTAAAATGTGGCGTCGTCATGTAATACCGATAATAGGTGTGGAAGTTGTCGCGAACACCTCCCCTAATACAGTCCTAATCCGCGATTACTACTATGTGTTATTTGACATATTGACTGTCATGAGGTATTGCGAATGTGTCTTGGTGAAACAAAAGGAAACTACATTCGGTACCTTAAATCAGCCCGTGACATATGAAAGCAACGGCTCCCTTTGCGACCTTGGAAGACAGCACCGGTGTGGCTCAGCACGTTGTCTCGTTCTCTCTCTCTCTCTAACAGGTAGCAGGATGATGTCGCGTTTCGCATTCACTTGTTACGTCATTCTTGTCCTGTCTGTATTTATAAAAGAAGATGACTTACACGTAAGCTCTAAGTGATCCGGACCTTAGTAGTCTCGTTATTAGACATAAAACCAATCGATCTGAGTCGCATTTAATTTGCATTTATTATCGTCTAGCAATTATCGCCTACAGTTATCGGTTAGTAATCATCGTCTAGCAATTATCGCCTAGCAATTATCGCCTAACAGTTATCGGTTATTAATCATCGTCTAGCAATTATCGCCTAACAGTTATCGGTTATTAATCATCGTCTAGCAATTATCGCCTAGCAATTATCGCCTAACAGTTATCGGTTATTAATCATCGTCTAGCAATTATCGCCTATCAATTATCGTTTACCAATCGTGTAACTTCCTTACATACACGTAGAAGGTTCCTTGAACTCGAAGTTCATTTCTACGGGACGTACACGACATACGCTACAGTCAAGCGAGCGGAATATGGATTGTATCGCTAAAGCTCTGACTGATTGGAAGATATTAGTACAACGCTACTCTTACCGATCATGTGGTCTTCACGTACGATATTGAGAGTGAGTTCTAATTTCTTTTACGAGTTACAAACTCTATTTCGACTTGAACGCTAGTTGTCTATTTGGGACTATAGGTCAAATTAGATGAATCCACTTAGCTTCAGATCACACTAGACGACATGCCGTGAACGAGGATTTGTCCTCTTCCTTCAACATTTACACAACTTGTGCCAAACACTATGATAGATTACACCAGACCTAGGGCACCAAACTAGGGCTCCTTGTCCCCTTATACCAAATATATTTAATGATCTTTGTAACATCTTTCTCGTATAATAATCTTATTCTGTCTGACACTGGGAAAAAATTAGACTGACAATTTCGAACGCAAATTCTCATTTATTCAAATTTAAAGTTTACAAGTTTTAAATCAAAAGAGTTTTCACTCTATATAACAAGTAGTTTCGTGAACATTTCACGACACTCCCCACAAAAAACTAGAAAGGGAGAACGACTAAGTTGTGTATCCTTTTTTGATTTCAGCTAGAGTCCGAATGACAGCCTGCCTCAGAAATCTGCTATTCTGAATTCTTTCTTCAATTGTGACTTCGTCACCTTTTCTGTTCATATTCTCAACCGGTTCTATCACTCCGCTGGTTTGACATTCCATATGTTTTCCTAAAATCGAGGATGACTTTTCTTGACTGTGCTGTATAGTACTGATTCTCTCGGAGAAGAGCGTCTTGAGGGTTAACAGGTGTACTTTCTGATATCTTAACAGTCCTTGGTGGACTTATTGTTCCCATTTCCAATGGGTATAAGTGAGCAATTGAACGAGTAAAAACTGAATCTCCAACTTGTGATATCGATTTGTGAACATGACATTAAATTCGTTGTTGCAATCTTTAAAAAATTTTGAGGCAATCTCTCGAAAGCGAGAATCTCTTGAAGGAGACCCTCTCGAAAAAGAAGAAAACTTATTATTTCCTCTCTTCACTCTTTTAATCTTAATTTTCTTTAATTTACCTTCTTTTGTAATTTTGGACAGTAATGTTTGATATGTCCAGGTCTGAGACAGTAAAAACAAAGTTTCTTTTCTTTTATGATAATTGTCCTTTCTTTATAATCTTTAGGACATTTAAAACTCTCATGTTCACCTTCACAAATTATACATTTCTCAAACTTTCTCCTTTTAATTTCTTCGTCTCTCCTTTCATACGTGTTGCTGTCATTATATCGTCTCTTTTGGAAATTATTATTTTTATTTTGATTATTTCTATTGTTTTCACGACTGTCTCTGACATGTAGACATTCTACTGTATATCCATTCATTATTTCTTTTCTCGTTTCAATTTTAATCGCTTCTTCTCTCGCTCCAATTATAATTTCTAACTGATTCCTCATCTCGTCAATGTTTCCTTCTTTATTTCTTAGTTTCATTTCATATATAATTTCTGACGGAAATTTATCGATTATTATGAATCTAAGATGATCGTGATTCACGTCTTGTCCTAGTGACTTCAATATGCGAAGATGTCTTTGAATTTCATCAAATGTTCGTCTACAGTCAGTAAATAATTTTGCTGGTTTGATATTATATAAAGCGTTGTAATGTGCATCTATGATTAACGATTCCTTTCCATATCTTTCTTTTAGTGTTAAAATTGCAATATCATAATTTTTATTTGTTGTATTTAAACCTTCGATAGCATTTCTAGCTTCTCCTTTTAATGAAGCTTTTAAGTACATCAATTTATCAACATCACATAAATCGTTGTTTCCAATATTTGATTGAAATTGATCAAAAAAAGAGTGCCATTCTAGAATATTTCCAGAAAATTCTGGTAATTGAAGTTTAGGTAACTTGCTTGTAATGTTGCTTGTCGATACTGATTTAACTGAAATGTTAGCATTCACTTCGTTTCTATGGTTAATTCTTTCGGTCACCTCTGCCAATGTCTCCTCAGCAGACAACTGTATTGTTGTAAAATTTGATATATCATCAGCGTGTTGAAATGACGATACTGAGAAATAATTTTGTAATTCTGTATTGAATCTTGTTATAATTTTATCCAATTTAGCAGCATGTATTTTAATATCTTCAAAATTTTCATTTGAAAAATTTTCTATCATCTTCACACAATTTGTTGTATTTAATAGCATCTGATCGGCAATCATGCTCAATCGTTTTATTAACACTTCGTCCATCTCTTTATTTCGGCAAACGAACAGCTCACTTTTATTTCAATTGACGAAAATAAAATATTTTATTCTTTCCACGACAATTGCCAAACAACAACTGACATCAAACTCATCACAAAATTTTGAAACGACGGATTTCAAATTCTAATTTCAAATTTGAAATCTCATTTTGAAAATTTTATTTTGAATTTTTAGGGTTCTGTATTTTAAATTTATTTATTTTGAAATATATTTTTTTTTAAGTATTTATTTTCAAATTAAATAAAATTGATTGGTTTTGTTTATTTGTTTTATTGTAGTTTATAATTTTGAATTTTATTTTGAATAACCTCGATGATGTAGATAATTTGTTTTAGTTGTTTTATTCACAATGTCAGACCAATTTTACCATAACACGAAATAACTTGCTCATAATATTTCAATAAATCGTCATAATTGCAGAATAGATCGTCGTAAATAATTATTCAATAAAAAATTCAATGTTCAAATTCAATTTCAAATTCAAAGATCAAATTTCAATTTCAAATTAAATGTTCAAATTCAATATTCAAAGTTCAAACAATTCTTACTGCTACTTCCTGATTCGCAAAGGATGTCGCTACCTCCCGGGTGTAAAGGACGAATACAGCTTCCAATATATTTCACCAAAACCTGCTGAAAGTTGGATTACTAAATTTCTATCATACTGTATCTAAATAAAAACAATTTTCCGTGGCCACAAGAAAATCATTTTTATATCCCTGCATCTCCACCATGTCGCGAACACCTCCCCTAATACAGTCCTAATCCGCGATTACTACTATGTGTTATTTGACATATTGACTGTCATGAGGTATTGCGAATGTGTCTTGGTGAAACAAAAGGAAACTACATTCGGTACCTTAAATCAGCCCGTGACATATGAAAGCAACGGCTCCCTTTGCGACCTTGGAAGACAGCACCGGTGTGGCTCAGCACGTTGTCTCGTTCTCTCTCTCTCTCTAACAGGTAGCAGGATGATGTCGCGTTTCGCATTCACTTGTTACGTCATTCTTGTCCTGTCTGTATTTATAAAAGAAGATGACTTACACGTAAGCTCTAAGTGATCCGGACCTTAGTAGTCTCGTTATTAGACATAAAACCAATCGATCTGAGTCGCATTTAATTTGCATTTATTATCGTCTAGCAATTATCGCCTACAGTTATCGGTTAGTAATCATCGTCTAGCAATTATCGCCTAGCAATTATCGCCTAACAGTTATCGGTTATTAATCATCGTCTAGCAATTATCGCCTAACAGTTATCGGTTATTAATCATCGTCTAGCAATTATCGCCTAGCAATTATCGCCTAACAGTTATCGGTTATTAATCATCGTCTAGCAATTATCGCCTATCAATTATCGTTTACCAATCGTGTAACTTCCTTACATACACGTAGAAGGTTCCTTGAACTCGAAGTTCATTTCTACGGGACGTACACGACATACGCTACAGTCAAGCGAGCGGAATATGGATTGTATCGCTAAAGCTCTGACTGATTGGAAGATATTAGTACAACGCTACTCTTACCGATCATGTGGTCTTCACGTACGATATTGAGAGTGAGTTCTAATTTCTTTTACGAGTTACAAACTCTATTTCGACTTGAACGCTAGTTGTCTATTTGGGACTATAGGTCAAATTAGATGAATCCACTTAGCTTCAGATCACACTAGACGACATGCCGTGAACGAGGATTTGTCCTCTTCCTTCAACATTTACACAACTTGTGCCAAACACTATGATAGATTACACCAGACCTAGGGCACCAAACTAGGGCTCCTTGTCCCCTTATACCAAATATATTTAATGATCTTTGTAACATCTTTCTCGTATAATAATCTTATTCTGTCTGACACTGGGAAAAAATTAGACTGACAATTTCGAACGCAAATTCTCATTTATTCAAATTTAAAGTTTACAAGTTTTAAATCAAAAGAGTTTTCACTCTATATAACAAGTAGTTTCGTGAACATTTCACGACAGAAGTGTTGGATATGTACGACCAACAAATCTTTTCATTCTGGAATTCCACCCTTCTGCGTAGTTGGTAGTACGGTGCTGTTCTTGATGACAACACCATATCTTGCGATATTCTTTGTTCTTGATCCAGGTTCTGTACATGTATTTATTAAATTCAGTAACCTTAGTGTTACTCGGACTTTCACTTTGAATATATGTCCAACCTTCCTCTATGTTTTCGATAGGCAAAATTGCTAGCCCTGCACAAAGACAAACATGTCGGTTATTGACTTTCGATGTTTTTGTTTTTCGATGTGCGAAGAATATTTTTTCCTTGTACATTGCTGGTAATGTAACTTGGTTATGTACGAGTAACAAGGGAATTTATTTGTATCTCAATATACATCTTTGTGACATCAAACATAGAAATAACATAATGAATGGTTTTATTTATTTATTAATTAGATAGTGTTCTAAGGGAAAAAATAATTACCCGTGATCCACCCAGGTGAGCTATAGGCAAAAATGATTTTCTATGGTACACCCAGGTGGACGGCGGGAAAAAACAAATTCCCGTAGTCCACCTAGGTGAACCAGGCAGGTGGACCACGGGCAATAGAGGCTCCCAACAGTCACATATATAGTCATGATGCCACACTAGGATTCCCTGTGTCGTGGGTATCAGGAACTACGAGTACCATGCTAGATACCAGGTACAATAACACCCAGACCCAGAACAAATATTTGCAGATTATACAAACATTTGTCCCGCAGCGGGAATCGAACCCGCAACCTTTCAGATCTCAGCCGGCTACTCGCCCGCCGCGCCACAGAGGTCAAAGTGATCACCTTCACCAGGCTACAAGTGCCCAAAATGTTATCCTACTCCTTAGAAGGGTCTGTATTGGAAAGAGTTAGTGAAATCCGAGATCTAGGGCTTATCGAGGATACGCGTCTCAATTTTCGTGAGCACATTACCTCAATGTGTAAAAAGGCAAACAGGACATTAGGATTTATAATGAGAACGGCTTCCCAATTTCTGGACATAAGAGTTGCGATCATGCTTTATAATGCTTTTGTACGTACAAACTGGAATTCAGTGCCATAGGC
Organism: Epirrita christyi; assembly: GCA_951392215.1. Classification (NCBI taxonomy): domain Eukaryota; kingdom Metazoa; phylum Arthropoda; class Insecta; order Lepidoptera; family Geometridae; genus Epirrita; species Epirrita christyi. The sequence continues at coordinate 912,371 of OX595858.1, read as the reverse complement.
TGGGATCAGCGGGAAACCAAATATGCGATGATGGTAGAACGTATCCAGCGAAAATTTGCTAGGTACATCTACAAGCGAATGTACGGTTATTACCCGTACCTTTTCCCTTCCTTATTTGTATCGGGTATGATCGGCATAGATACATTGGAAATGAGACGGAAACTGCAGCTAGCTATGCACTACTGTCTCATACTACGCAATAAGGTTAACAATCCGGTCATATTAAATAGTATGAAACTGTATGTGCCTGATAATTATGTGGTCTGCGGGCGTCGTCGTCACCGCTTGTTCGCTCCTGTTACGCCGCGAACTAAACACGCGAGCAACGCGCCAACACCGAGGGCGCTAGCTCTGTTAAACGCATTCGTACACGATGTCCAACATATCGATATTTTTAATGATAGCCTGTGTTGTATTTTTAAGTCACTAAGAGTATATATAAGTTATAGTTAAGATGGTTAGCATTTTGGTGTAAACTGTTAGCTTTCTGTCTGAAATAAAAAATTCTAATTCTAATTCTAATTCTAATCTTACATAAATACAAGCCTTTTTCCTCGAAGGGGTAGGCAGAGCCTCAAAGGACAGACCCAGACTTGTTGGGCAATTTTCGTTGATACAAGATTTGTCTTGGCTGCTGGCTTATTTAGGAGTGTGACTGGCAGAAAGCGAGTTGGTCGTGGAAAGCAATGGCGGCGATGAGCTCACCACTTGTCACGTCTATATTTTTGCGAATATGCAACCTACGGTAGAGGCCCTTTGAGGCCCATGCCTACCTCTCCAGGGAAAAATGCCTATGTTTATGTATATCTGAAATGAATGATAGCATTGGCTGGATGTTTGTCGTGCTGTCACGCAAAAACGGCTGAACCAATTTTGATAAAATTTGGTACACAAATAGATAAAAACCTGGATACTATTAATCCCGAAATTCCGTTCCCGCGGGAAATAAACGCGAGCGAGACCACAGGCATCTGCTAGTAATACATACTGCTGCCTTTATTCTTTGGGAATTGCTTACCTGGAAATCCAATATACACTGCAGTATCACGGACCCATGCACGTGAATAAAGTACTCCGTGGCGAGTGTGGATATGTCCAGTTGGTCCAGCGGGGTGAGTCGGAGACACGCAATAGAGAAGTACTTCTGCTTGTCTGGCTCCGTGCATTTGAATGCTGCTTCAAGTGCCTGAAGATAAAAACATCTATTGAATATGCTGATGGTAAGGTTATATGCGTTGAAGCGATCAGAAGACTTACCATGAGCTCTTATAGCGATTCAGTTCAAAAACTATTCAGTACAAAATATCGGGTTCCGTGATGTCCGCAGCTATATTTAAAGGCATCAGTAAAAATCAGTAGCAGAAGGTCTATAAACTTCTGCGATTAAAGTTATTCAATGATGACGGATGTCAACGACGAACCGATATTTTTAACCGACTTCGCAAAAAAGAAGGAGGTTCTCAATTCAGTTGTATTTTTTATTTTTATTTTTTGTTTGTTACTTCATATCTCGGTCGTTTATAAACCGATTTGGAAAATATTTTTATTTGAATTGATATACATCCAGATTGGTCCCATTTTTTTCAGAATCCAGTTCTGATGATGGAATCCATGAGGAATTGAGGGAACTCCTCAAATATTGTAGGCACGCATATAGCGATTTTGATATTTTCAGCAACAAATCAAGCATTTGCATTCAGAAAGTATCATACCACCACAATGGTTTTTTCATAATTTTTTTTCATCCAGATGTTTAGTCGAATACAATGGCGGAATTCGGTTTTTTAAATGAAAAGTTATGTACTGAATACTTTTTGAACTGAATCGCTATAAGAGCTAATGGTAAGGCCTCTAGTTCGCTCCGCACGGGATTCCTCTGTGAGTGACATCTGTTCCACAGAAGATAAATCCTGTTGGAGACACATTGTGCAGTCAAACGTCCTCATAAAGCCCATGACCCTCAGCAGTGAGGATATAAACACAAGGAAGAATAGCTAAAATTTAAAAAGTGGTTCTTTCTTGGTACCACATAACATAACACCCAACAGTCACATACATAGTCATGATCTCACACTAGGATTCCCTGTGTCGTGGGTATCAGGAACTACGAGTAACATGGTACCATATAGACTAACTATGACTTGTACATAATTATGTACATAATTACACACCATAATACCTACCTAATTAGTGTAACTGTCATTTGATTCCGTTCTAATTAGTTAAATAATAAATAAATAAATAGACCCGGAACAAATATTTGCAGATTATACAAACATTTGCCCCGCAGCGGGAATCGAACCCGCAACCTCTTGCATCTAAGCCGGCTACTCGCCCGCCGTGTCACAGAGGTCTTAATTTTTTTTATTTTTTTTTTCTTGGTGTGCGTAAACTAGAAACAATTTAGCAACTACGTTACGCAGATAGATAAACTTTATTGGATGCTACATTAAAATAATCAAAATGAAAGCATGGTGCAGTGCAATGGGCGGTCTTATCGCTGAGAGCGATCCAGACAACCTATTGTACCTAATTAGTTGGTTGTTGGTTTTTTTTTATACTTCTTGGCAAGCAAACAAACATACGGCCCACCTGATGGAAAGTAGTTACCGTAGCCTATGGACGCCTGCAACACCAGAGGCATCACACGCGCTGCCGACCATGAGACATAAAGATGAAAAGTCTCATGTGCCTGTAATTTCACCGGACACCCGTACCCTTCAAAGCGAAACACAGCAATGCGAGCAGAAATAGGTACGGTGGTAGTACTTCCCCGGACGAACTCATTCAGGCAGAAGAGCTTGCGAAAATAGAGGGATTTGGGGCCTTGAAAAGGGCCTAGTGACCAACACCACCCACCACCTAGTAGTTACCACCTACGTTAGTATATAGATCAAAATATAAGTATGCAAGTACAATGGCCGGTCTTATCGCTCAGAGCGATCTCTTCCAGACAACCTCTTGTAATTAGTTGATTGTTGGTACAATGCTTCGAGCAACACGGAAGGGAGTAGCCATTCGCAGCGTTCCCCTCTGTCAAACTACAAGCCAAAGTAGGCATATGCGTTTAATACAACTAGTTGTTATTCTGTGCAAGGTTTGTTAGTGTGAGTGTCGTCATTACAGTGTTGTATTTGGATGTGTATATGCGGAATTGCGCTTGTGTGCACATTTCCCCACGCAAAAAGGACAGAACTATTTGAATGGTAATATATCGCAAAGGCTACTCCCTTCCGGCCCGCGGCAGGAAGTCCGTGTTGCTCGAAGGTACAATGTAACTAACCGTTAGTAAGTGCGCTTGCTTGGCGTTGAGCCTGAGACTCGCCTTGGCCACGGCGACTAGCACGCCGGAGTTGCCGGTCTTCAACACGGCTGGCAACTTACCAGATAGCTCCTCGAACATGGGCTCAAACTGAAAAAAAAGTTTAAAAAACTCAATTCATAATTGGCGGAGGAATCGCGTAACAAACATACAAAAAAAACGTACAGTCGAATGGGAAGTTTTCTGACAGCTGAAAGAAAATAGTTCTAAATCCATGCATAGATGGCGCAGTCCAGATATGGTTGTCTAAATTTTGTCGGTCAGCCACCAACTGTCAGTGTCACTGACTTCACTCGAGTAAAGTAAATATCTACGTAAAGTTTTTGTTGAGATTCTGATATATTTGTTAGTGTTACGTTATTGTTATAATTTTTTGTTGTTACTGTTGAAGCCGGATCAAGATGAGCATGGATTATTTGTATATATATTATGGTGCATGGTCTATAGTAGACTTGAAAAACGAGCTTTGGAATTGCAACGCGAAACTTGGAGGAAAAAAAGAAAATTTGTTCTCTGTTGTGCTTTTGCAAAATCTTCAGAAGACACAACCATGTCGAGTCACCGCCATCTACCGGAATTTTAAGAACTATTTTTTCTTTTTAAATGCCTCCCTGAAAACTTCCTATTGAGAACCTCGCTTTTTGACAGCTTCCATACAGAACAATGCCCTCTGACATTGCTCAATCCTTTAATTATTATTTTATTGATATAACTACACCACGTTCTAACCTCAATTAAATTATATGACATCTAGTATGTCTCAATCATTGTTTATGACCCCAACAACTCCATTTGACATTAATGGCATTATTATTTCACTAAGGAACTGTAGTCGCACTGGATATGATGAAGTGTGTACCAAAATAATAAAAGAAACAGCGGAATACCTTTCACCAATTTTGAGTCATATCGTCAACATTTCTATTGTCTCTGGAATATTCCCTGATAAATTGAAATTTACTATCATTAAACCATTATTTAAAAAAAGTGACAGATTTGATATGAATTGTTATAGGCCTGTTGCTCTCATACCAATATTTTCGAAGATATTTGAAAGGGTATTAAACAACAGTCTTTACAACTTTTTTGAGTGTAATCATTTATTTGCTGAAGAACAGGTAGGGTTCCGTAAACAAAGATCTATCAATTTGGCCATCTATAAGTTTCTTCAATCTATTATGAGCAACCTTGACAGAAAGAAACTAGTTTGTGCTCTATACATGGACCTTACTAAGGCCTTTGATTATGTTGACCATGACATTCTACTGTCTAAGCTTGAATCTTATGGTGTTAGAGGTAATGTTTTAAACCTTATATAATCCTATTTGAGCAATAGAAAACAAGCCACTCAAATAACACGTATCTGTTCAAAATCAAAAAAGGAAATAATTTATAATTCGGAATACCGTTTAACTACGTGTGGAGTTCCCCAAGGAAGTGTTTTAGGGCCACTTCTATTTATTATATATATAAATGATTTCCCTAAAGTAATTCCTGATCAAATGGTGCTATTTGCAGATGATAGTACAGTTATGTTTTCAGACACATGTAAATTTCAATTGGAAGCTACGATCAACATTGCTTTAGAAAAAGTAATTAGATGGTTAAAGCAAAATAATTTAATTATAAATCTTGACAAAACTCATCTCATGACATTCTCCAATAATAATTTAAAAAATGATTCTTACATTAATATTAATTATTTAGGACATAAGATCAATCATACCTTACTAAATTCCTTGGATTAAACCTTGATTATAATTTGAATTGGAAAGCGCACGCGGATACTCTATGTAAGAAAGTTAATCAGTTTTCATATGCGATGTACATGCTTCGTAAAACTGTTAGTGTGTCTGCCGTGATCACTGCCTACCATGGATATGCAGAGTCAGTTTTGAGGTATGGAATTATATTTTGGGGCAATTCTACATTAAAAGAGCGAATATTTCTTAGCCAAAAAAAATGTATCAGAGCCCTATGTAAACTAAAGAAAACTGATAGCTGTAGGCCATACTTCATTGAACTTAAAATACTCACACTACCCTGTCTTTACATCTATGAAATTTCGACATTCGTAAAAAATAATATGGACCTTTTTATCAAGCGTAAAAGCAATCGGCACAACAACAAAATATGTTTTCCTCGAAGCAAAACAGCTCTATACAGCAGGAGTGTAATTTGTATGGCTGTGCGTGTATACAATCATCTTCCTAAATCTATACTAGATGCTCCCAGTCTAAATGTCTTCAAGGGTAGATTGAAAAAACTGCTTACAGGTAAAGCTTATTATAGTACACAAGAATTTCTAGGTGATAAGAATATTGATGACTAATTCTGACATTATTATTATTTCTGACTAATCTGAAAATTATTGGGACCAAGTATCTAATTGCATGCGTTAAACGTTGATTATGGAGTACATTCAACTGTAGCACTAAACAACTGTTACTAACCCATATTACGCAATAAATGAATTTGAATTTGAATGCTCTTTGATAGTGCAGTTGTCAAACCAACTCTTCTTTGAGATTGCAGTTGACAACCCAATTCTTCTTTGAGAGTGCAGTAATCAAACTCACCTCCTCTTTGACAGTGCAGTTGTCAAACAGCCGCTGTACAGTGAAGTTCAGCATGGGCACCGTGGCGAGCCGCGCGAGGCGGTTGATGAAGCACCGCGCATATATCTGTGTATACGACTTCTTTTTGGCGACGAATAGCGCCGCTTCTAGGAGCCTAGAATTTACAATTACCATGACATTCTGGGCTAAGACGCATCAAAATGGCCCATAACACTCTGGGCTATGACGCACCAAAATGGCTCTGAGCTATGACGCACCAAATGGTCCATGGCACTCAGGGCTATGACGCATCAAAATGGCCCATAACATTCTGGGCTATGATGCACCAAAATGGCTCTGAGCTATGATGCTCCAAATGGACCATGGCACTCAGGGCTATGACGCATTTAAATGGCCCATAACACTCTGGGCTATGAAGCGACAAAATGTCGTTGGTTCGTAGAGAGGGGCGGGCCTTTCTACTCTTCGTCATCCGGTTCGTTGTCACCACTCAAGAACATTATACCTCAACAGTTCTCGGTTCTGCTATGTGAAACTCTGAGCATAGCTTTTTCTATAGTCCAATAAATAAAGATAAAGATAAGTTTATTTCATTCATCTTAGATTCACAACATACACAAAACAGATGTACACTATAAAAATATTAACAGGGATATTTGCATCCATAATTTATAAAAATGGTGAATGGTGATTGAGAACTTTACCTTCCGTGCTAGTTTAATAACTGTGTTACGGCAAGGTAACGATTCACCTCTTCAAATCTTACCTCACAGCCGATTGCGAGCCAAACACGGGCGGCAGACTCCCTTCAGAAATGTCTTCCACATTGTCTTTGTTGTCTTCCTCCATGGCGTCCAAATCGACCTTGTCCTTCTTCTCGTCGGCTCCGGTCGACATCCAGCCTTCAGGGGCGAAGGATTCATCCAGCAGCTTTTTGACTAAATCCTGATCAAAGTATGTTACTTAAGAAAGAATGCCGTAAACGTTATTTTCTAAGTATCTACACTCCAACTAGCCCCAGCACTAGGCTATGAAACACAAAAATTGTGTATGATACTCTGGGCTATGACGAACCAAAATGGCTTATAACGTTCTGGACTGTGACCTACCAAAATGGTCCATGAGACTCAGATCTATGAAACACCAAAATAGCCCATGACTGTCCGAAGCTATGACGTACCCAAAACCGTGAATCGAACCCGCAACCTCTCGCATCTCAGCCGGCTACTCGCCTGCCGCTCCACAGAGGTCGTCAAGCAAAAAGTAAGTATTTACGTCTCCATTAATTTGGCTGTTGCACTTGTCGTAGAGGCTCTGCTACGCTTGTATAGGACCTGCTACGAACAGCGTAGAAGACCTACTATGATCGTTGAGGACCTCTCTCAGCCGGCTACTCTACCACCTTGTTTCTTCAGTGAACCTACCTTAGTAACATTCTTGTCCACATTCTTGACAGCATACAAAAGAACCTGCAGCAGCGCCGACGTTATATTCTTGTACGGAAGATCCTTGAACTGTGGCCAGGCGGAGATGCGCCCTGCAAACTCCTTGACTAACTCCTTGAATTCCTCTGGGACAATCTTGTAGTCCATTTTGGTGGTGTGAGGTGGGATACCTGAAAATGAGTTGTCTTTGTAGTTTAACAAGAGTATCTAGCATTTATGGAAGCATAAATGTTATTGAGTAGAATATTCTATAAGCACAATACTGTCACTAACATTCAATAGTTTCTCATCATCATTTTCCCGACTTGAATTTTAAATTCGACTAGTCAAGGTCTGGTCACCCTTGCGGGTGCAGAATAAAAATTAATAAATAAAAATAAAATTCATTTATTTCAGGCGCAATATGATGCTTAAGACAATTGCAAGTTCCCCGTGGTTAATTACCAACAATGAAGTACACAAACACCTACAAATGAGCACAGTAAGGTCAACTGCTGCAAAATACAAGGAGCGCTTAGCACACCACCCCAACTGGCTTGCAGCCCAACTAATTCAACCCAGTTACCAAAAGCGGTTAAAAAGAGCTGATATCCTAATGCTAGAGCAAAGGCACTAGATGGACACATAAGGAAATGTGCGCCAAGAGTGGAGCACAAGCCACAAGACACATACATCCCAGAACATATTTGCTTATAGTCGCAAGACTGATCGCAGATAAACCCAGAAACAAAAAAAAATAAAAAATTCGTGCGCAAAACCCCATATCACACAAGAAAAATACAATTTATAATAGTAAATGTCATAAGAAGTGTACATAATGTACCTACTGTGACTTGTCATTTCTTATTTCCATCCATTTGGACGGAAATCCAATATTTATATATGGGATTAGCCAAGTCATCAGAGACGCCTTCAGAATGCTATTATTGAATCGATGCATCCAACCCCAAAAGAACGCTATATGACCTTATTATTGCAAGGTAGTCGGGAACCCCTGCCTCAGAAAACATGCTCGATGCGCTGCAGCATCTCGTCAACCTCATAAGCGCCCAGTATGCACTATTATACTGGACCCTAAAAAAATTCAGATGCAGGTGTTGAAGTATGTATCAAGGTCAAACATAAAACCTACCTTTATTCATCATTATCACCATCATCAGCCAGTAATATCCACTAATGGACATGGGCCTAAAAAACGCCACAATTAAGTTGGCCGTCAGACTTCCTGTAACTCTCTTACAATCCTACCTTTATTATCATCAACATTCTTGATGGCCATGCTATTCATCTTGGGTTTCTCTCCCGGCAGCAACACGATGCCGCTCAAGCATTTCAATGCGCTCCGTAAAATATGGTTGGCGTATGAATCCCACACAAAGTCCTCCAGATTATTGAGCACATATTTACACATCTTAATTGTATAATCGTAGCATTTTTTTATATGCTCTTCGGAATACTTTTTACTCTCTAACTTAATTTTCTTTTTAGGCACTTCTTCCTCTGTGCTTTCTTGCAAATGTTCTGTAGCTCGGTTACAAGACACTCTTAATAATGTCTCGATGACATGACTTGTGAAATTGTCTGAAGCCATTTTACGTAAGTGAGGGTCGATGGCATCTGTGAATCTCTCCAAGTCTTCAGCAGATGCGTATGGCAGCAGTAACTCGATCACTCGGCTTCCGAGCTGGTTACTGACGATGTTGATTTCATCACCTTTGGTGCGGTCTAAGACATTGGTTACAAGGGTCTCTGAAAAAAAATGAATAGCCCTTCAAAAATCTTGCCCAATAACAACCTCAAGATCATCAGCAACCTTTAAACGTCCACTGCTTGACAAGGCCTCCCCCATAAATTACAATGGGGGGATTTGCCATAATCACCATGCTTGGCAGACAGATTTCTGATCACACTTTGATTCTTAAATAACAAACAATAATAAATTAGATAAGTCCTCACGCATAATGGACCATCCATAGAGATCGATCGAATGGAAAAGGGAGTTCTTTAACATTAGATGAAGTCCTTCCCACCTAGGGTTACCATCCGTCCGGATTAGTCCGGACATGTCCGGACTTTTAAGACTCTAGTCCGGACTTTGACAACAACAACGGAACGTCGTTCTCATCACAACAACGGGAACAAACAATCCCCGACCGCACCCCGCATCATACTCCCCTCGCAATGCGAGCGTCGCTATTATGCCTACCATACCACTGTAACTAAGTGAGTAATGTTTCCATTTTGTGACTAAAAAGTCCGGACTTTTATCGAAATGTCAGGCTTTTTGTCAAGATTTTTGAAATTCCTAAATGGTAACCCTATTCCCACCAGAACATGGCTTAAATGAATTGCAATATTTTCAAACAGAGGCATTTATTGGTGTCTCATGTGACTGTCGATTCCCCAGCTCTTTCTTCGCGTATATGAAACCAAACTTACGTCTTTCTTCTTCATCCTCAATGCCTTTTTTGATAGCATCCAGGATTCCTACGAAGTACTGATACAATTCATCAGACATCTTCGTTCCGCGGCCCATTTGCCCTTTTTTAGCGTATTTCTTCGCATTGGAGAGGAAGTTCTTGCGTTTCTTTCTCCATTTCCTCTTCGGATCTGAGCCATCGTGGTTGTTTTCAGCGTAATCTCCATTCATTTTCGCAATAAAATAAAAGCCCAATGAAAACAATGTTTTGTGTAGATACTGTGATACTTTGAGGTTATTCAAACGTCAGGCTCACGTTGCAGCAGCAAAACATGACATTTGACATTTTGTGACCGTCAAATGTCATAACAATGTCAATCACTCAAAGGCTCTCAAAGGGCGTTCAATGGGTACACTCAGTTTTTTCCTGGTGAAAGAAAGTTCTTTCTTCGTCTAGGCGGGGCACAAGTATCAAGAGTACTGAAAGTCTACCAAAAAAGTACCTATACGCGGGATGTGCGCGCGAGCGATGTGTTGTGCACGGCACGTGCTCGGCAATTTTGTTTTTTTTACCTACCTATAGGTAAGTATTTATATTTGTTTTAGGTTATATTATGACTATGTAGCCGTGTCACTATGTGCTGTGGTTTGTCCGGCCAAAGAATAGACCCCCCTCCTCCTCACGTGGATGTAGTAAAAGTCTTACTAACGGATTCACACCAGGGGATGGGCAGCAGAGGTAGCATCCACCTGAGAATTAGAATTAGAATTATTTATTTCAGACAGATAGAAAGCGAACAGTATACACCAAAATGCTAACCATCTTAATTATAACTTAAATATACTCTTAATGAATTAAAAATACAACATAGGCTATCATTAAAAATATCGATATGTTGGACCTCGTGTACGAATGCGTTTAACAGAGCTAGCGCCCTCGGTGTTGGCGCGTTGCTCGCGTGTTTAGTTCACTGATGCCAGATGGGGGGGATTCCCTGCAAATTCGGGGGTTTTTTAAGCCTCCGGGGGGAATTTTGGGGGATAAATCCTTTGGGGGGATTTCCGGGGGAAATAATTCGAATATGGGTTTTTTAGGAGTTTTTTTAAACCTACTAATTCATTGCGAAATAATGATACGAGTCGATCGATTGAATCAATCGAACGTTAGCTAAGCACAACGCTAACTAGCTTACCTCATCCTCGAAATTCTGGATTGTTGTTGAAAAAATGTATATTAAAACTAATATTAATATGAATGTAACTGAAGTTGAAGGTGAGAATGATGATGTAATATTAGAAGCTCTGGCTGAATTAACCTGAGTACAAAACAATTATAATTAAAAAGCAACAGAAAACATGTATTTTTATTCCCTTCAAATTAATACAAAAAACTGAAACTGGATTAGAAAAAAAAATTTAATAGGTTGGGGGTTATTTTTTCAAAAAAACAGTTTTTCGGGGGTTTTTTGGTGAGGTTTGGGGGGAAATACACAAAGCCATCGGCAACACTGGTTTAGTTCGCGGCGTGACAGGAGCGAACAAGCGGTGACGACGCCGGCCGCAGGCCACATAATTATCAGAGTACTCAATACCAAACCACCTGATGCCAAGCGTGGTGATTATGGCAAATCCCCCCATTGTGTTCATTGGGTGAGGCGGGAGGCCTGCTCAGCTACATTGGGGGGCAGCTCAGTGGCGCGCCATGGGGGAGACCTATGTTCCGCAGTGGACTGTAATTATAGGTTGGTGATGAACAGGATAGTTCAGAGTACGTCTAATCTAAAATGAACGCCCCACTATTCCATAACGCCTGCTGAATAAAATATTCCCTAATAAGTTATCACAAGGAACGTTATCAAACGTGTTAGCTTGATTAAAAGCGGTGGACTCTTGGACGGGACTACTATCTACTTTAGTTGTACTAATATTTATTCTGTGCTTTAGAGCTTGTTTGGCGTTTTACGCGCGATTCGACTCGCGCGATTGCGAAATAGGTACTAGAGGTTCATACATTCCGTCCACATGCAGTCGCGCGTTTTGTTTTGTTTAGAGCGCAAAAAGCGCACCAATCGCGCGTAAATCTCCTCATCTGGACAAGTTATAAATAGTGCTTGCTTAGAGAATTTAATTCTCTAAGAGTGCTTGCCTAATAATTGTTGACGTAAATTGTATATACCTACTTGTTTACCCTACCCACCTTAAAAGGTTCTATCGAGTTAATAATTTAGAAAGCTGTTAACTACAGGCAAGGTAGGAAATACTAATTTTTAGCATTAAGCCCACCTTTTTGTTAGGTACATTTTTTTAGATGTGCAGATGTGAAGTATAAGTAAAATAAATAAAAAAAGGCATGTTTTTTTTCTAATTATGCTTAATAAACCTTAACAATCGGCCTTCCTCAGAGAAACCAATTGGGTTTTATTAATTTTATTAAGTAAAACATAAATTTGCTTTCGCAGTTTAGGCACCTAGGTAGATACTAGGTATATGGTATATGGTTTTATTTAGCGTGGAAGGTGCCCTGCATTTCCCACAAGACAAGTAAGTACCTAAGTTAACATAACAACACCCAACAGTCATGTACAGATCCCACACTAGGATTCCCTGTGTCGTGGGTATCTGGAACTACGAGTATCATAATCATTGGTACCACAACACCCAGACCCGGAACAAATATTTGCAGATCATGCAAGCATTTGCCCCGCAGCGGAAATCGAACCCGCAACCTCCTTCAGTTACCTGATGGAAGCCTGTATCAAAACCATAACACTTCTTTTCGCTTCCTGGAAGTTGAGCATAGGTTAATGTCTTACACACACTTATTATACCTACGTTTAGTCTTGTTTACGAAGTCAAGGGTTTCTCATGGTGAACCGGTTTAATTATGTATCTACTTATTACGCAAAATTAGCAGAAGATTTATTCACAGCTCATAGAAATACCAACAGCTTACACAAACATCCACACAACACCAGCCACCAATCGGTGTCAATAGTCACAGAGTAGTACCTAGTTATATGAATGATACTAGTACCGTAAGTTGGTTTTTACAAACGAGTAGACGAATGTATACTGTAGGTAGTTTTACTTTGTCTCGGGCTTACCATAGTCACGAGTTGGTAAATACCAATTTCCGCACTAGTGTCATACCTACAACGTTTTTTAAGTAAGATACTTAGAATAAGGACTTCAGTCCTTATTCTAAGGTAAGATAAAACAGTACAACAGGCAATGAAACAAACTTTGATTATAAATATCAGTCACTCAATTCTGGAAAGTTGCAACAATCTTTGGCGTTTCTAATATAAAAATGGCGCGAATTTGCAAATAGCGCCATTGCGCGTGGTGAAATCAGAACGAAATCTTTCGTCTCATTTTCTCTTTAGTATTCAAGTGAAACAATCGTATTGAGCAAAAGCGCTTCCAAAGAGGTTCGATCATTCAGCATAATATATTTATCCTCATAATCTGAAACTCCTTGTTGGAACATTGTTATGGAAATTGAAAAAAAAACCGTGAAGGAGACGCACGGCGCTATACAACGGAGAATGCGGCAAAGAAGGTACTTGAAGGTAGGTGAGAGTGAGTAGGTACCTATTTTACCATACGTTCCGTTGTATGGTGCGTAATTTTTAACTTTCAAACAATGTACATGTTACAGGCTTCGTAAAGGCATTTTTTGAGCAAATGTGTTAAAAAAAAAATATTTTCGGATGTGATCATACCACGCCTTAAGGTACTATTTATAGGATGTAGTGTAGTGTGGCTATAGGACTTACAAGTTTTCCCTAATTCCGAACTTCGAAATTCGTAATTTGTTTTTTAGTTTTCAACAAATCAGCCAGAGGTCACTCAGTGTCAGCATACAAAAACCAAATTTCGATTCGCAAATTAATTTGGAATTCAGGATACCGAGTTCATGGACGACCTCCGTGGCGCGGCGGGGGAGTAACCAGCTGAGATGCGAGAGGTTGCGGGTTCGATTCCCACTGCGGGACAAATTGCATGACCTGCAAATATGTGGTCCGGGTCAAAGTGTTGTGGTACCATGATAGATAGATAGATAAATTATAGATAGATTATAACTTTATTGTACCTACACCATAAACAAAAAAACAACAAAAATAATAAGGGTACAAAGTTTCAAAGCAGAGGTTCAATGGGCGGTCTTATCGCTTAAGAGACAACCAGAGGCTTCCAGACAACCTTTGGATGGACAGACACTATTTAAGAAATAAGGACGGTGGCGTACATCTTAGTATAATCACAAAATGTACCTACAGTAAAACAAATTGATTTTAAAAAAACATGGTACTCGTAGTTCTTGATACGCACGACACAGGAAATCCTAGTGTGGGATTAGGACTATGTACGTGACTGTTGGGTGTTATGTTATGTTATGATCGGAAGTTGGGGTGACAGCCATAACTAGCTTGCTCTACCATCGCTGACATACAGTGCACCAACCGCGGTATTTCTTCCACTGTGTCCGTATAATGTTTGATAAATAACTTGATCAAACCAGTTCTGCTGTTTTTACTCGTCAATTACCACTGGTATGAACCTTACCAACTTACGAATAACTAATACGAGAGTATTGTTATTTCTTTACTCTTAGAAAGTACGTCTAGCAAGTGCATTCGTGGAGTTCATTGACTTTTTCCTCTTTTCAGCATTTTATTTTCCCGCGTTATGATTGCATCATCATCACCCACAATGAACATCTTAGCATCGTCATCAACTGGGACTTCACACTCTGCGTGATGTGGGTATTAGCACAGTAGGCATAAAGATTATGGTAGGTACCTACCTACGCTGGTTGTTTAATTAAAAAAAAACAACTTACCGAGGGCCTGTCTATACTATGGCCCCTGTGTAAGAATTTTTCTTGCGGTCTCATGATTTTTTAAGTACAAAAATTATTTCCTAGATCTGAAACTTCGTGAGATTGCTCAAGATAATAAGTACTGTGCATAAAAAAAATTTAAGAGTCTACTACATGTCCCGTATATAAAAGACGAGCCGTCATGTACATAATTTATAGCATAGGTCTAAGAGCAGCTTATGAAAGTACATGTACCTACCCTGTAGGGCGCTGCAATTTTAATACTATAAGTAATAGAGTCAAATTATTATTACTAGTGGTTCGCCCCGAACTGAGACCTCGCGATAACACCTTTATAAGCCCGACTACTTAACTAAGTAATTTCCATATTTTCTATTATTACTTTTGAAAATTTTTCCCTCGAGGTCTACCAGTACCGTACAGGATCTACCAGTAACTATACTCTAATTTCCTACACATCATCGAAATAACCTTTGAATAGGGCTAAGCAACGGGGCGTAGTTATACTACATACCTGTTAGTACCTATATCAAGTACCTTGATAACGTCCTTTTGATAAAAACCATAGAACTCCAACGTCATTCAAATTCTTAGAAATGGGAGGTCAACAATGGATGTTATATTGGTTTTCTGTTTTATGGAGTACATGTTTCTAAATTCTTCAATTTCAGACTTTTCCCTGTAGTTGTGACACAAAAGCCACAAGCATACCAAATTTCAGCATTGTGGGATTGCTGGAAGTACCCTAGAATTTTGGGTTTTTACGTTTTTTATTTTCCCTAATATCTCGAAAAATACTAAGGCTAAACTAGTGGTTCGCTCCGAACTGAGACCTCGCGACATCTTTATCAGCCCGACTACTTAACTAAGTAATTTCCATATTTCCTATCATTATTTTTGAAAATTTTCACCTCGAGGTCTACCAGTACAGTACAGGATCTATCAGTAACTACTCTAATTTCCTACACATCATCGAAATAGCCTTTGAATAGGACTAAGCAACAGGGTGTAAATACTACATACCTGTTAGTATTTAAAGTACTTGACGAATTAATTGATGACGTCCTTTTGACGAAAACATAGAACTCCAACGTCATTCATATTCTTAGAAATGGGAGGTCAACAATGGATGTTATATTGGTTATTGTTTTTTATGGTTCAGGTTTCTAATTTCTTCAATTTCAGACTTTTCCCTGTAGTTGTGACACAAAAGCCACAAGCATACCAAATTTCAGCATTGTGGGACTGCTGGAAGTACCCTAGAATTTTTGATTTTTGCGTTTTTTATTTTCCCTAATATCTCGGAAACTACTAAGTTTAAATACTTATTAAAAACAGTTTTGAAATGTCCAACTAAAGCGCTTTCATTAGACACCCCACTTGATCTGACTGTCTCACTTTTATTTTTTTTACCCCCTCTTGGACCCCAATATCTCAGCAACCCCCTGACCGATATAGCTCATAACCTTACCTACAAATTGTACCAATACTATCTACCCCCATACCAAATTTCATGAAGATCGGATTAACGGTTTGGAAGTTTTCATCGGACAAACATACATACATACATACACACATACATACAAACGCCGATTCTTCCAACTTGACTCAGAGAACTCGCTTCGCTCGTTCAATTATTTTTTTAATGGCATCTGAGGATTTTCTCAATTTTGCCAATGTCAAGTTATTGATATAATCAAACAATGTCCAGTCGTCAAAGTTTTCAGTCAAGTCATGTTCTAGTAAGTTGATGGCAGTTTACTAGAATGTTCCTGGACAATTTCCACCCCTTCGAAAAGATACGCAATACACGTATTTTATTGAAATTCACTACCATATGCTCTATATGAGCTACGACCGGTTAAAATGCCACCAAAATTACACGATATAACTCAAAAAACACTAGAAATTGAAATAAAATAAAAAAGGACGACGTCTCCGTTCGAAAAAGCAGAAAAAGTCAGAGTCAAATTATATTTATAAAAAAAATATAAAAATCGCGCAAACCTAAAAAAGTTGAGCAATCAAGTCAATAAATCAGAAAAATCAATGTCAAACTAGGTCCTAAATTACTTAAAATTACACAGATTATCATGTTAAGGCCTGTCATTCACAGATTTATAAGTATACATATAATACCTATCTATACCCTGATTTTTAATTTCAGACAATTTTTGTAAACAAACAAATGTCAAAATATGCCACTGTGAGTATAAGTGTCATGATTGTGTAGCATACGTGTAAATTCACATATGACACACATACATGACACTTATACACACAGTGGCATATCTTGACATTTGTTTGTTTACAAAAATTGTCTGAAATTAAAAATCAGGGTATAGTATGTTATTACAATACTTGTGTTACTTCTTACCTCTCTTAGTTTGATCCACCCACCATGATTCTGATTTCTGAATCTCAAATTTTTAAATAGGATCTTAGGCGAAGAAAAACGATTCAGATAAAGTAGATTTAAGTATCTACGCTAGTACGTGAGTTGGTTAAGTACCTATTCAGGTAGATATAAGTATAGCTACTTTTTTTTTATACAACTTGGTAACCAAACAAGCATACGGCCCACCTGATGGAAAGTAGTTACTGTAGCCTATGGACGCCTGCAACACCAGAGGCATCACACGTGCGCTGCCGACCTTGAGATGAAAAGTCTCATGTGCCTGTAATTTCACCGGCACCCATACCCTTCAAAGCGAAACACAGCAATGCGAGCACTACTGCTTGGTGGCAGAAATAGGTACGGTGGTAGTACTTCCCCGGACGAATGCTTTCACAAGAAGTTCTACTACTAAATATACTATGGAACTATGGTCAGTTCAGTACCTATAAGCGTGCATAACTAGTGGTTCGCCCCTAACTGATCAATTGCGAATATTCGCGAAGTAGGTTACGTTTAAAGATCTAACTACTGTCTTTACCCTTCTACCCGACTTTGAAAGAAATTTACATATCATTTATTAATAATAAATAATCACATTTCACGCAACATTTTCTAGCCCCAAGCTAAGCAGAGCTTGTGTTATGGGTACTAGATAACTGATATACTTAATACAATACATTACATAGATAGATATTTTTTTATTATACATAGAAAAATACCCAGAACACCCTGAACATATATCTGCAGATCGTACATATACTTGTTCCGAGGCGGGAATCGAACCCGCGACCTGCTGCGTCGCAGAACAAAGTAGGAATAAGTAAGGATAAGTATAACATTTTCCCTGTACTTACACACAGCGACGAAACAACTATTCTAGCACCAGGAACGTACCAGGAACTACGAGTACCATGGTACCACAACACCTGGAACAAATATTTGCAGATTATACAAACATTTGTCCCGCACCGGGAATCGAACCCGCAACCTCTCGCATATCAGCCGGCTGCTCGACCACCGCGCCACAGAGGTCGTCAACTTACGCAACTGGGAACTACTCTTTAACTAAAAAGTCCAAGTTCAAAAGTACCTATTTTATTTATTTTGGTTAATGACTTCAACACGGGTTATTCCTGAAATCCCTTTTAAGGGGGCAACACGGTGACACTGTCGTTGATTCGTCACGGGGGAATCTCTATTTACCATTCATCATACTCAGGGAATGCAATTCCGCAAACACGGGAATCTTGCGGGGGGATCCCGCAAGATTTTTGCGGGATCGTAATTATGCGGGATTACCTATCCGGGATTAACGGGATTTGCGGGACTGTTTTTTTTTTAAATAATTTCATAATAACTTTTCATTTCAAAAACCGACTTCCGCCATTGTATTTGACTAAATATCTGGATGAAAAAAAAAATTATGAAAAAACCATAGTGGTGAAAGGGTTATGATACTTTCTGAATGCAAATGCTTGGTTTGTTGCTGAAAATATCAAAATCGCTAAAATATTTGAGGAGTTCCCTCAATTCCTCATGGATTCCATCATCAGAACTGCATTCTGGACGAATCTGGAAGTATATCCATTCAAATAAAAAAACGAATTTTCCAAATCGGTTCATAAACGCCGGAGATATGAGGTAACAAACAAAAAAAAATACAACCGAATTGAGAACCTCCTCCTTTTTGTGAAGTCGGTTAAAAATGCGCGTAATATCACCCGATCTACGACCCAGTAACGTCCGCAATCTCAAGTTCACACATAGACATCAAAAACACCTATAAAAAAAAATTAAACATACCATAGAGAGAGAGAGCATAGAGAGTTTGTAGAGCATTTTTCTCCCTTTGCGCAAAGTAAAGTTATTGTGTGCCCAAAATTGGTCTTGGCACATTTACGGTTTCAAATAATGTGACACGACCACCAAAAATTGTTAAAAAAAATTATAGCTATATTCTTCAGTCCCAGCTCGGACAGAAAATGACTTTGGCATTATGCCCTCCTTTGTACATTTACTTTTAGTTTTTGTGTGTAATAAAGTATAATGTATGTATTGTAAGTACTTACCTAATGTATGTACCTATATATTTATTTATTGTTAGTGTGTACCTGGAGGGCAATTACATAATTCTGTTGCTATTAATTTCAATCCATTTCAATGTTGTTTTTATTTGAAAATACGTTTACCTATGCAATTACCAAATTTACATAGTCTTGTTGCAAAAAAAATTAACCTTTTTTAGCGAAGTGCGTATATTGGGTAATCGAAAGAGCGTCATTTCGAATAGAAACAGCATTGAAATCGATTGAAACCAGTAGTAACTGAAATACGTAATCGCGCCACTGGTATAATATTGTTGATGTATGTTTACTTAATTTTTGTGAAACTATACCTAAGTACATAATGTACTACCTAATTCTTTTTAACGGTATTATGCACCACCTACATAAATTTATCCGCACTACACAAAGGTTAGCTGGTAGAGAATGCTTCTTAGCATTAAGTAAACATAATATGTACATGATTTGTTTTTTGTGCAATAAAGAATATTCTATTCTAGTTGTTAGTAGTAGAACTTCTTGTGAAAGAGTTCGTCCGGGGAAGTACTACCACCGTACCTATTTCTGCCGCCAAGCAGTAGTGTTCGCATTGTTGTGTTTCGGTGTGAAGGGGGCGGGTGCCGGTGAAATTACAGGCATATGAGACTTTTCATCTTTATGTCTCAGGGTCGGCAGCGCGCGTGTGATGCCTCTGGTGTTACAGGCGTCCATAAGCTACGGTAACTGCTTTCCATCAGGTGGGCCGTATGCTTGTTTGCTTGCCAAGTAGCATAAAAAAACTATAAGTATACAAACAAACAAACAAAAGAGGCCCATTGTGGCTCTGGTATACCGTGAGCGGGTAAACAGGTTAATTAATAATTACCGTATTCAGCGTGGTAAGCCTAAAGCTCTTATACTTCGCGCTCTATAGCTGACTGATTACTACTCTAGTTACTTCAAGCAATTTTATAAGGCGACAAATAACTCCATTGGTCAGTAGCTTATGTGACCGTGGAAAGGTCAGACGCGATTTTTTTATCACCTCTATGTATGTAAATAAAAGTTAATTAGATAATACTTTATCTAAATAAAATAAAGGTTCCCGCTGAGACATTCAACATGAAGGTACATATGGTAAGACTTTTTTTTTAATTTTTTAACGACCTCCTTTACGCGACTTAGACGCAAAAGGTGCAGGTTTGATTCCCACTGCCAAATCTAAGGTTGTGTTGTTCTGGGTCTAGAGTTATGGCACCTGACGACCTCTGTGGCGCGGCGGGCGAAAGTTCGCCTGCGACGCAGGAGGTTGCGGGTTCGATTCCCGCCTCGGAACAAATATTTGTATGATCTGCAGATATTTGTTCAGAGTGTTCTGTGTATTTTTCTATGTGTAATAAAAAATATCTATCTATATAATGTATTGTATTAAGTATATCAGTTATCTAGTACCCTATAACACAAGCTCTGCTTAGATTGGGGCTAGATAATGTTGTGTGAAATGTCCAGCATTTATTTATATATTTATGTAGGTACTTGCCTAGTTCCTGATACCATGACACGGGAAATCCCAGTGTGGATCAGAACTATATTTACGTGACTTTTGAGTGTGTATAATCTGTAAAATATTTTTTACAAACTCGATTGAGGTTCCTATTAGCTAAAGAAATGCGTGAAAATAATCCGCATTTTTGAAGCTGTTTTTGTGAATCTACTAGATATTACCCATTAAGCCATTAAGCCATTAAAATTGTTCATAGCCAGATTGCATCTCATGACAATTCCAACACGGCTCCCCACAAACACGGCTAGGATACATTATTTACTATTAGGTCTGCGAACAGTACCTAGACCTCGCGAGCACAAACTTTCTTGTAAACTTTGAAAATCGCATCCATAGCGCGATCTAGCATATACCCAATCTTACCTGAACCTCAAAGTCGTGGAAACTGTATCGGTTTTTATTTGTTAATTTTTCTCAAGAACTATTACATCGTAGAATAAAAATTTGAATAGTTTTGGAATATAAGTATAGACATATACCTTTCTTATGACACCCCACTTAATGGTAAATAGCGCCGCAGCAAACTTCCCCATTTTTGGGGAAAATACCCATCCAATCAAAAATCGCCGACGATGAAAAATTGTAATGGTTTTGTAGAACATGTATATCAAGTTTCGTCAAGATTCATTGAAAAATGCGAACTGTATGCGAGTACATTATATGCATATTTACATACTTACATAACTTACATACATCCCCGGACAGACGAAAGCAAAGGTGTTGTTCCAAGATGTATGGAGCCTAGCCCTTGTCGGTGTACACTTGTGTAAACGTGCTAAATATTATGTAAAACCTTTTCCCATTGTCATTTTTTGATTATTTCGCTCCATTTTGGCAGTTATTGCAAGTAATTAGTTCGCTTCTCTCGTTTTTTTTTGTTTGATATCTTATCGCCACTCGTGAAATATTTATCATTAAGGAGGTCAACATTTGTGATCATTTTCATCAGTGATAATCTTCACCAAATCATACTTTCTGAACGCAAACGCTTAACCTGTTGCTGAAAATACCAAAATCACCATATAATATTTAATATAATATTAAATTAATAATATTTTAAGCACCTTCCAGTTCCCTCAATTCCTCATGGATTCCTCCATCAGAACTGGATTTTGATAAAAATGGAACCAATCTGGAAGTATATCCATTCAAATATAAAATGAATTCGGGTTTATAAACCGATTTTATTTTTTTCTCGTCATTTATAATGAGGAATCATGCAAAAAAAAACATACAACCGAATTGAGAACGTCTTCCTGCTTTAGTCAGTTAAAAATAGATAATTTTTAGAAAAAAAAAAAACAAAAACTGACTTCTTTCGATAAGCGTAAATCAATTGATAAAAATTAAATGGGACGACCTCTGAAGTATGACCTACCAAACAAAAAATTAAATATCAAAATCAATTCGTCAATTTTATACTAATAAGGAAGTAGTATGTAAGTTTTTTTTGTATGAATTTGATGCTTATCTAAGTAAAAAGCATTTCAAAGTTTTATGATTGACAACTTAACATTTCCTTAAGTTCTTACTGCAGATAAATTATTAAATGTTTAGGTTTACCAGTTACTCGTACTTCTACGTATAAGTAATTGGACAATGGACATCTTTTTTTTTTTTTTTGAATGTCTTTATTTCTTATAAACCACAAATTATTAAAACTAAACACAGTTTAGTAAAAATACAGCTTACAATTAAAAGTAGCATGGCAGGCTAAGGCGCCTATAAAAGTTTTTGGACAAAATTACAATTTTTTATAAATATTGGGCACTTTATTTATCTAAGTTTAGCGATTTATATACCATTAATATAAGATAAGATAATGGACAGTTAAGTACGTAGTATGAGCACTTTGAATAGCGTGCATTTTTAAAGTTTTCAAGTGTATAGTTATACTCGGTACCTAAATATTAATTAGGTTAACTATATAGTAGAAAAAAAAAACTTTGTCAAACAGTAGAAAACATGCAGTACTTACTTAAAAATAAAATAAAACAGAGGGTACAAAAAGATCGTTGCGAACGGCGCATACTCACTCTCACTTCTACGTATAATTGGACAATGGACAACGTGATTGCACAAAATAGATACAGAAGGCAAGCTCTGTGCAACAAGCGGTAACAGGCGCATGCACAGTGTGCATTGCACACATAGACGGGTACCCACGACGATCTCGGTAGAACTCGGTCGAACGCCAGTCGCGAGTCGACCGAGTTCTTTGTGGGTACGCGGGTGTCTATGTGTGCGTGCGCCTGCAATCGCTTGTTGTACTGAGCTGGCCTTCTGTGGTGATTGCTTAGTCACATGGAGATTAACTTTTCGTGGCTCTGGAAATCTTGAAGAGATGGAAGTGGACATTGATGATCATTTACAAACGCTTACAAGACACATTACGCGTCTCAAACTATCGATTATTCATAGAAAATGACAACTTAATATTGGTGGGTGAAAATGGTCATAAGTGTCCTCATCATCATCATCATCAGCTGGTAAACGTCCATAGTATGTAATGAGGGGATTTGCCATAATCACCATCTTGGAAGGCGAATTGGTAATCGCAGTAATGGTGTTGAGTACCCCATCCCCTGGTGTAATCCCTTAGTCGGCTTTTACGATATCCACGGGAGGAGATGGAGGTGTCTGTTCTCAGGCCGGACACACCACGGTCGTGCTAGGGACGTACTACCACCGTACCTATTTCTGCCGCCAAGCAGTAGTACTCGCATTGCTGTTTCGGTTTGAAGGGTACGGGTGCCGGTGAAATTACAGACACATGAGACTTTTAATATTTATGTCTCAGGGTCGGGAGCGCGCGTTTGATGCATCTGGTGTCCATAGGCTACAGTAACTACTTTCCATCAGGTGCTAAGTAGTTTAAAAAAACGGCCTTTAAAGTTAGCATTGGTTATAAGAGCCTCAAGTTTCCAATGCCATGGACTATGGCCTATCATGGAGTATGAACGAACCTTATAAACAAGAGGCCAATGCATACTGATGGAAGTCACAGCCCACGAATTATTATTCGTTCATATTATAATATGTTAACAATTTCCTTATCATTTTACTGCATAACGAATGATGCTGTTTTTGACGATATGAAGCTATTTACGTATTTTAAGCATACCTAATTCAGATACGTCAATCCTTTTAATTGGTATATTTTTATAACTGCTATCATGACACAGTATTTATCATTATAAATTCTTCGTTAAAAGCCAATGCAACTTTGGCCATACTTTTGCTGGCATGTTTTTTTTTCTTTTCGCCAGTATTGAAACCTAGGTCATTAGAGGCATACAATGAGAAGTCAATAACATAAAGAACCAGGCCTCCTATTCCCTAACTGAAAGTCACTCGGTGACTAACGATTGACAAGTAAAATTACCATCAATTGCTCAAAATTACCTTAAGAATTGTCAAAATGATAGTAACTTTACTTGTCAAACGTTAGTCACCGAGTGACTTTCAGTTAGGGAATAGGGGGGGGCAGGTTTATCAACCGTAACCGTTGATATGATGATAATAAGAAAAAAAAGGCAATATCAATCTACGACCCTCTTAACCCTGGTTCGGTTACGGTTGATAGACCTGGTTTTTTTACTATTGATTTCTCATAGAGTCCTCTAACATAATTTACCTAGGTATCACTTCTGGCGAAAGGGGGTTTTTTTTTAACTTTATTTTATGTAAATAAGTAACTAAATAAATATGTCACTATTGTTTCCATGGAATTACACAATGGGACAGAACCAGGATACAGGTTTTTTTGTGAGTGTTTTGTGGTTTATTTTTCTGTGCAAAAAATAAAGATAGACGCCTTTAGAGACGTGATATGAATAAAACATAATGACAACCGTGATCGGACTATTTATAAAATGATGTGAATCAATTATAATGTTCTAACACAGGAGTCACCAATTAGTTTCGCTCGGGGTCCGTTTTAAGAATTGAAATGACCATGGCGGTCCGCACAACATGTTATAGAGAAAAATATTTATTAAACAAATGTATAATTACGGAAATAATAAAGGTATTTTTTTACATAGGTATCAATGAGAAAACTGTTTTTTTTTGTTGTGGACTATCCGTTGTGTCTGAAGTTTGCAGTAAAATTGGCGCAAGCTATTAAATCCTGGAGATTTCAGTAAGTCGAGATCGAAATTTATTCGTAATGAAGTTCATTTTCGAAAATGCTGCTTCAAATATATGTTGACCCATGCCTTGAAGTTTAAGGTTCAGGTCATTGGTCCGCACAAAATGTGTCGGTGGTCCGGATGCGGACCGCGGTCCGCTATTTGGTGACCCCTGTTCTAACAGATGAGCTGGCAGATGAACCATCTGATATAACTAAGGAATTAACGTAACTACATATCTAGGTAGGTACTTAGATATCATCGGTACACTATACTAGTTGCGCCCGCGGTTTCTACATCGCGTTGTTATTAGGGAAAATTTCTACATCTAAATATTTCTCCTTTCAAGTTTCAAAAGATTTGGACCGCGCTAGGGCTGCCAAAATGATCACCATTGTTGCGTTTCCCATTGCAATTTGCTACTGTAATTGGGAGTCTGAATCAGATATGTTGACCATTTATGTAAGCCAATAAGCCGTGTTTGTTGCCTGATTCTTCTAGGCTTGGCCGCGTTGGAACAGGAGTAATATTAGTTTATAAGACGATTCAAAATGATCCTTGTGATTTCAATGAATAAAGTTCTTTTAACTTTGACTTTGACTTATATCAGGAAGATCACCACTTACAAAAAGTACCAGGACGTTTACAAGCTTCTTACACCCCAGGGTCCATCGAACCTGCCGCAGATCCTAGCGATATTCACCATGGTGCAGCAGTATGGCTTCGCGCAGAACGTGAAAGACATCTTCGGCAAGGCGGGGAAGGCCATTACCCAGGAGATTGCAGACGCCAAGAACCCTATTGTAGGGGGGATTTCGGACATCGGGAGCAGCCAATGTAAGTAAATCTAAAGTGCCAGGTGAGCGCAGCGAGCCCTTCCATTGTGTGCAAGCAATTAACAGAACATTCTTCTTCTTTAGAAACAGTTTTTTTTATGTTAGACTAGCTGACCCGTGCGTGACTTCGTCCGCGTGAAAGAAGATAATGCGGCCGCAGAAAAACAAACCCCTAAAAACCCCTAAAAAGTCCTTTGGGGGTCACATTTTAACCTTGAGGTCCTGAAATTATTGAAATCTCAACAACCACACCGTGAAACAACCTTTGAAACGACACCACACCTGAGTTGTTCAATTTAGGGGACCCATTTTAAACTTGAGGTCCTGAAAATATTTAAATCTCAACAACTACACCGTGAAGCTAACTTTTACTGCATCGAAATAAACGAAAATCAGGCCAAAACGTAATGTGTAATTTTTTTCACAAATAAAACGTTTCCATGTCTGTTCACGTTCAGGAAATTTTCAGGAATCGCTGAGACATGTGTTTGTTAATTTCACATATAAAGAATCTACATGTGAAATTTCAAGCATCTACTACCAACCGTTTTACATTAAAAACCCTTTTTGGACCCTTTAGAGGGCGAACTTTCCAAATTCCTTTCTTAGTACAACCCCTACACTCTAAAAGGAATACACCCTCCTTAATTCTCTGCGACCAGCTGTTTAGGCTGTGCGTTGTCACTTGGTCAGTCAGTCAGTCAGGACCTTGCCTTTTATATAATAGATGGACAATGCATTACACAAGTCACGCCCACATAGGACGCGGTCTACGTGGCACTGCGCTGTGCCTGCCACCCTGAGACATAAAGATGCTAAGTCTCATCGGCCTGTAATTTCACCTGCACCCATACCCTTCAAACCAGAACGCAGCAATGCCCACATTACTGGGTGGTTATTCGCTATGACCTAGAGAGATTCCTTGTCAATAACGTGTGACGTCATACGATTCAGCGATAATTCCACGCAGATATCGTAACGAACCCGCGTTATGTTACGTTTGGTAACAATAAAGAATATGGCGAATAAGGACCCTGTTTGGTCAGTCACAAACGAGAATTTCTGAGGCACATAAATTTCGTGTCCTAAACGTATCTGCTTAGTTGGGTGTTTTAGGAGCAAACAGCTACAGAAGTCATTATTATTAAATCTTATTTATAAACTTTAACGTGACCAAGCTTGTCTTTTCCAATAGCTTTGATAAATATGGTTGTTTATTTTAATTTTATTGTGCATATTGGCATATTCACGTGTAGATACGATCTACTAAGTTTCTACTGTACAGTGAATGAGTATGAGCAAAGCTAGCCACTCTTTCCAGCGTTTTAGAGAGAAACTTAAAGCAAAATTTGTTGCGAGGTAAAGAGCGAAGTGACTTTTCTGTTTCCTATTCTGGGGAAGTAATTTGTTCACGATTCCCCTTGCAGGTTCCAATGTGAAGAAGCTGTTAGGTGTGGACTACGAGCAAGTGGAAGGCGTAAGCGAGCCTGATCTTAACAATTTGACCCTCAACTTCATATGCCCGTAAGTTTATGAATAGGTAATTCTTTTCTCGTCTGATTGGTTTTGGTTCTTGTACCCTTGGGTTGGGTCTGTGGTTATCCTGGCTGGTGGATTAGCCTATAGAAGTAAACTGTTTGAAATAGGCCTCCCCAATATAACATCAAATCAATAAAGGCGCGTGTGATGCCTCTGGATTTGCAGGTGTCCATAGGCTACGCTGATTACTTTCTATCAGGTGAGCCGTATGCTAGTTTTGCCAAGTAGAATAAAAAAAACCCACAACATAACCGTGTTTAAATGAATAGAATATTAGTTAATATGAAGAGCACAGTAACCGAACGGTTTTTAAGCATATCAACTTTCTCACTCTGACAGGATTATTCATTTTAGAAATTTGTCTGTTGTAATAAATAATGTTTCCTACTTTTACGAAGAATCTAGTCGAGCTGACAATTTACGTAGTAAGTACAGATATAATATTTGCTTTCCACAAGTTAATAAAATAATAATTTCAAAAAATTACATATTATACGGCCATCAAAATAAAAAAAGGATGTTAATAGTAGATTATGCACTAAGGGAATAAAGCAGTGTCTTATGTCGCGGGCGGCATATTGAACCCTGAGCGTAACGAGGGACTCTAAAGTTAACTCCCGAGTGTAGCGAGGGAGTTATATAGAGTCCTGAGTAAAGCGAGGGGTTCAAGCTGCCCAAGACGAAGACAGGCTTTATTCCAGAGGAGCATACTCTACTTTTCACACCTACTGCGAGGCAATAAAAGGCCAAGGCTCCATTAAATAAGTATCGTCTGTTTTGATAAACTCTGGAGTAGAATCATTATCGTTCGACATTTTTTGTTAACACTAATATTGACACTGACATAATATTATATTACAAAAATATTGCAATAAAATTCACTGAAAATCACAGCACCAAACATCTCTTTTGTTTCACATTCTTTAAAATCGCGCCTATTTCTTTTTTTTTCGAGTTTTGCTATAGTGGCCAGTTTGATTTTCGAACAAACCTCTTTACAATGCCATATGGTCATTTTTTTACTCAGGGTTTTCCACGAGTTTCCAACACGAATTTGACGTTCTAAATTCAAATCACTTTAATCCCTAGGGAGTTTCATACAACTTTATATCCCTAGAGAGACAATGCTTTACTTTACGTTGAGGTTGCATGATTTGTAATTGGACATTGTCGAGCAGGTGGTGTGAAAAAAAATTTACATCCTGTAAACCTTTTACAGGATGTAAAAGGACGGCTCCCGAATACTGAAGGTACCGGTAAAGCTACTATGCCATAGGCCATAGCTATATAAAATAGCGGCGAGTTCACAGAGCTCACCGGCCGCGTGAGTTCAACGCTCCCGGTCAGCTGATCGACACGCAGCGCCAATATTTCTTATATGGTTATCATTCCTTTTTTTTTTTAAGTTTTTATTTATAACGTGTTTTTAATGATGGAAATTAGGTTTTTGTGCTCCTTCTATGATGTTTTATGGATATTTATAAAGAAAACATAAAAAAGCGGCCCCAGAGTGAGCATTTTTTTTCGTGTTTTTTCAGCTTATTATATTTTCAGAATCATGGTCTGAATGCACTGTTTCAGTTTTCGAGAGTAGTCTTTTTACAACCGTTATAATCACTCACAAATTTCGTAACTCTGGTTAACTTGGGGCCTACTTGCTTTCTCCGAAACGAAGGGTTGTAGAACTTTTGTACATTACTTTTTACAGAGAACTCCGCATCACATTCAATCTGAGCTCAGTAGCACGGCTAATACCTACCACACTTGGCTACGACCCGAAATCTCCGCTGGTTCTGTTTATGCATGGCTTCACCGACAACCCCGAGAACACCAACTTCCAAACCGTGAACGACGCCTTTCAGAGCATAGGTAAGTTCTGCAGGTAATTCCTCTTGATCGGTACAATCGAAGTCCTTAGAAAGCACCAAATTCTCCATACATAATGACGATAGTTTTGTTAGTAGTAGAATTTCATGTGAAAGAGTTCGTCCGGGGAAGTACTACCACCGTACCTATTACTGCCGCCAAGCAGTAGTGCTCGCAATGCTGTGTTTCAGTTTGAAGGGTACGGGTGCCTATGAAATTACAGGCACATGAGACTTTTCATCTTTATGTCTCGGGGTCGGCAGCGCGCGTGTGATGCCT
This sequence comes from Epirrita christyi, assembly GCA_951392215.1. Classification (NCBI taxonomy): domain Eukaryota; kingdom Metazoa; phylum Arthropoda; class Insecta; order Lepidoptera; family Geometridae; genus Epirrita; species Epirrita christyi. The sequence goes on along the minus strand of OX595858.1, from coordinate 883,103 downwards.
CTGATGTTGCAGGCGTCCATAGGCTACGGTAACTGCTTTCCATCAGGTGGCCCGTACACTTGTTTGTTTGCCAAGTAATATAAAAAAAAACGATAACAGCGCGCCGTACCAATGTATTGATTTTACAAGAACTTACGATAAAAGAAAGATTATCGTCGACTGTTCAAATACGAATTTTAAAGTTCTTTGGTCACGTAACACGCAATGAAGACTCAATGGAGCATCTTGTAGTGCAAGGCAGGATGGAGAGTAAGAGACCACGGGGTCGCTGTCCCACACGGTCCGGTCAGACCTTTTGAAGTCCATCTCACAAACTTCCATGTCCGTATGTTCTCGCAATGCTGCTGAGAGATGAGTATAGAGACGCATCGCAAGAGCCGTCACTCAAGCAAGACCTGCATAGCCATGACCACTCTGTCAAGAGTGTACGACTAAGAAGAAAAATGGCGATCAAGGTAGAATAGATGGTCTCGTATGTGGCGCGAAATTCAAATTATATTGTGTATTTTGCTCGTCACAGCTTATCAACACTTTTTGAGATAGAAAAACAGGTTTTGCGAAAACTAGGAGACCCAACACACATGTTTTAATTGATAGTATCTCATAAATATCATTAGTTAAGCTACGGATATCCTTAAATAAAAAAAAAACACTTTATTAATCATTGAACAGTATTCGTAGCTAAACTTATTATCTTTCAGGGATATTATCAACTAAAACATGTGTGTTAGGTTTCTTAGTTTTCGCAGAAAACACAATAAAATTTGAATTTTGCGCCACATGCGTGACGATCCATCATGCTATGCTATGATGGTCAAATTAATTACCTATCAAACATACGTCAAATAAAAATCCATAGTGACGTCATTTTACACTATGTAACATAGTGTAGAACGACGTCACTATGGTAACATAGTCTATGTTACGTTTGCTAGATAATAGGATTTCACTGACGATTCTCTTACTTCCAGGACACTACAACATCCTGGCTCTGGACGCCAGTGCACTCATTCGTTGGCTGTATCTTCGCTCCAGCACTTATGTCCCCTTCATAGGAGATAAACTTGGAGAGACGCTGGCCGCTATGGTCAAGAGTAAGTTCAACTGTTCATTTTCCTTTCCCACAGCTGGGCAGTTCGACCTTTTCTTTGCTGGTTATTGGTAGGATATAAACCCCTTTGAACTTTGTACCAGTATACCTTTCAGATGGTTTCAGTTTTCAAACGTTTATTGAATGCTCTGTACCTTTGTACCGTGCAAGCACACCAAAAAGAACGTAATGTACACGTAGCATGCTGCATTATATATTTTTTAGTTTACCCACAGATATTTTTTTTATGTACTGTCTCATAAAACTAACAAAAAGACAGATATATACATTCAGAGAATATTGTTTTTATTCAATAGATAGCAAACAATATTGAATTGTCTGAACATTTTACTAATGAGTTTGAACCTACTGGCGAAGAACACTCATAATTCAGGTTTTTTTATTCGTAGTTTTGTACGACGGGAAATTTTCATGTATGTACCGATATGCGTGTCAATACTTACTTACTGTAAAACCATATAATTTTAAAAGAAACTAACACACTTGGGGTCTAGATATCAGTGTACTGTGTGTATTATATCATGTGTACAAAGTTTCATGGAGTTTGATGTAATAATAACCAAAATACTAATAAAAAAAATTGAGACCCAAGATACAGGCTTTTATGCCTATTTTGGGCCTTACAGCTAACCTCTTATAGAAATAAGGAAATGCTTGTGTTTTGTCGTAACTTAAAATATAATGTAAAACTTTTTTGCAATAAACATTATCTTATCTTATCTTATCTTAAATAGAAGCAAACTTCGTTCGCTAGCTACCGGTGACATCGTCTTAGTGCAAAAATGCCAGTTTTATTTTAGCATCATCGGTGCCTGTGGTAATTACTCACATGTTACTAGTAACTTACCTTACTATCATTTCTAAGCAAATCACGTGCAACTAAATCTTATTTATAAGACGGCATAATTACCATGTTTGGAATACCGCCACGGGCAAATGTGTCATTCTTGCGGTCAACTGGGTAATACGGATATAAAACAAACGCCATGATTAGGGCTGTCAGTTTTGTAAGAAACGAATCAAGGTCAAGAAGCATACAGAACCGAAAAATTTGTTATCATAGCGATAGCGTCGGTCGTTCATACCTGTGGTTCATACTTTGGTAGACACGTTCAAACTTAAATCTTGATATTAGGTTTCAATGATAACAATGTTTAATTTTTTTTTTTTTTTTCAGTGCCCGGTTTATGGGTAATTTAGTTTATAAGTTTGCAACACTGTAACTTTGTCGTGTTTACATAGTTGATTACGAATCTAGATCTGAACTATTCTCAATGTTTATGTGTACGCTTATTTGATTGTAATCTGTTTTGTGAACCTATTAAATAAATAAATAAATAAATAAACTTGTTATGGGATGGCAGCAAACTAACTTGACAGCCCTGCTATAACTCCGACGGTCACGCGAACCAGTTTCATCTATAATTGTCTCAATTATAGAAATAGTCACACCATTATGTTATGAAATAGTTTGCTAATAATATCACCATAGTTATAGTAGACGCTTTGTAAAAAACGCGTTTAAAAATACAACCGAATTATACATTTTTACCTCCTTTTTTGGAAGTCTGTTAAAAATGTAGCGCTGCCTCTACGTAATATGCTACGATAGTGCCTACAGCGTAGCTAAAGCTATAATGAATACTAATATAAAGTTTCTTTTCAAATTAAAATGTTTCGTGGTGTGTCTGTGTTAAGAATAGACCCCTCCGTCTCCTCACATGGATGTCGTAAAAGCCAACAAAGGGATTACGCCAGGGGATAGGCAGCAGCATCCTTCTGAGTACTCAACACCAATCCACCTGGAAAGCGTGGTGATTATGGCAAATCCCCCCATTGCATTCTATGGGGGAGGCCTCCAATAGTGGACTTGAGTGGCTGATGATGAAAAAAATTCAACTGAATACATGAGTATATTTTTAGCTTAGGCTTCGTATTGCTCTCGGCTGTTGCTATGGCACATTCTAGATGTATTCCGAAAACTTCCGATTCATATTTTTTTTGTCCTTACACTTTACATGTTATGTGCATGACATGAAGGCAAAAACCTAACTCTCTTTTCCACTGCTGGACATAGGCCTTTCCCATTGTGCCTTGATGTTCAGCCCTCGGAGCATAGCTGGGCTTTTATCTTTCTCTTATTCGTGTCATTGGTTAATTCTTTGTACTTCGGCTGAGTATGGGCTCCTATATAGGAAAGGTAACAAATCTAACTAAAACTTTAACTATCAAAAAAACATACCCCCTGAAATACAAGGCCACACATGAACACACTAAAACAATTTATTTAAATGAATTTTATGGTGTACGTAGATTTAAAAACATGTTTTATTTATAATGCCTATGTTAGAACTAAAACTATGATACGAAAGAGTGAGACCGCGATATTTAAGGTATTTTTATACTTAAAGTAGTTACATGAAGTTGTAGGTTTGTAATTAATTTTTATTAAGTTCCTGTATTCTGTTTGCTGTTTTGTGGTTGTGTGTTTTTGTTTTGTCACAAATAAAAATAAACTATTCTACAGTTTTAATTGCTGTGTTCCGGTTTCAAGGGTATGTCCCACGCGAAAAAATAATATTTCAAAAAAACAACATGAACTATTTTTAACCGACTTCACAAAAAGGCGGAAGTTCTTAATTCATTTGTTTTTTTTTTATGTTTGTTACCATATCCATATCTCCGTAAGTATACATATCTCCGGCGTTTATGAACCGATTTGGAAAATTCTTTTTTTATTTGAATAGATAATTTTTTTTTTTTATACTTCCAGATTGGTCCCTTCCAGAATTCAGTTCTGATGATGGAATCCATGAGGAATTGAGGGAACTCCTCAAATATTGTAGGCATACATATGGCGATTTTGATATTTTCAGCAACAAACCAAGCATTTGCATTCAAAAAGTATTAGAATCCTTTCACCACTATGGTTCTTTCATCATTTTTTTTTCATCCAAATATTTAGTCGAATACAATGGCGGAAGTCGGTTTTTAAATGAAAAGTTATTTAAATGAAAAGTTGTGAGTAGTATAGTTGAGTGCTATATCGTTTCTTATAAAATTGTATGGTTACCCAATCATAAATTAAAAAAAAAAAAATTAAGATTTTTACTGACATATGTCTGGTTATAGTGTACTGATCATGTGTACAAAAACTGGAGTTTGAATAAATAATAGCCAAATAAGAAGCAAACACGCCCTTTTGTTAGCTCCCGGTTTGTGTATTTACGTCCTAGGTAGACAGGTAGTAATCTACGAGGAATAACATAGGAAGAACCAAACATAGGATGTATTTAATTCCTAATGTGTTGATCATGTTTCCAGATGGACTGGATCCCAAGAACATCCACCTAGTGGGCCACAGCCTAGGTGCTCACATCTCCGCTTTCGCCTGTAAACGGTTTACTGAACTGACTGGTTTCAAGGTAACGCTTATGGATACATATCTTTGTACCCTAGATACTGACGACCTCCGTGGTGTGGTGGGTGAGTAGCCTGCTGAAATGCGAGAGGTTTCGGGTTCGATTCCCGCTGCGGGGCAAATGTTTGTATGATCTGCAAATATTTGTTCCGTGTCGACACAGAGAATCCCAGTGTTGGATCATGAATATGTATGTTACTGTTGGGTGTTATGTTATGTTATTTATCCTGTGCTGGTTATCATCAGATCCTGGAGTCAGTGGGCGAAAGATGACCTTTTATTTTGGTATTTGAGCTCAAACTGAAGCTATAATATAGATCACACCAGGGAATGGACAGCAACATCCACCTGAGTACCCATTACCAATACTGCGATTACCAATCTGCCTGCCAAGCGTGGTGATTATGGCAACCCCCCTCCCCCCGCATTACCTTTACGCATTCGCTCAGAGAACAATAGAATACTCAGGATCCCGATGGAGTGTGTGCACGGTGTGCGTCAGACGCGCTTTGACAAAATTGGTGATTGGTTTGTATAACAAGCGTAGCGTGTGCTGTCTTGCATATTTTTGCTGATGTTTATTTAATTTTGACTACCTTCCTAAGGTTTTTAAGTTCTCATTTACTTTGCATCAGCAACTCCTTGCTCCGAGGCACCACACAGACGCTTCTCACGTAGTGGTAAGACGGACCATTTATGTAAGCCAAGCCGTGTTTGTTGCCTGATTCTTCTAGGCTTGGTCGCGTTGGAACAGGAGTAATTTTAGTTTATAAGACGATTCAAAACGATCCTTGTGATTTCAATGAATAAAATTATTTTTGACTTAGATCGGTGTTGAGTACTTGCTACCTATCCCCTGGTGTAATCCCTTGGTCAGCTTTTACGACATCCACGGGAGGAGTCGGAGGTGTCTATTCTTAGGCCGGACACACCACAGCACTTTGCTTATCTGGCATATTTAATTCAATTTTCATTTCAAGGTCGGAAGGTTGACTGGTCTCGACCCAGCCGGACCCTGCTTCAGCCATGTCGATGAAAACCTGAGGCTGAAGGGGACTGACGCAGTCTTCGTGGACGCTATCCACACTGATGGCGGGGTTTATGGCATGACTGATCCATTAGGTAAGGAAGGAAAGGAATTTAGTCTAGTTACCAGATTCGGTGTGGACATCTGCGATGAAGAACATAATGCGAACATTGCAATGCCTCTGAACAGTCCAAGAAGCGTGCACTGATTTGTAGGATCTTGTTTAGATGACGTTAAAAGCGCAGAAAGGGTGCTAAAGTGTACGGCAAATAAGTTAGCTGGAGATTTATTACTCTACAGCTGACCCAGCCCCGTAAATAGTGCGATCATTGCTGTCAAATGTCGCTTTTCACATATAAAAGTTACCGTTTGACAGCTCTGATTGCACAATTTACGCCTGTTGCAACCTATCGCAAGATAGAGAATAGCCCTGCCGTTTGTGACTTCGTCTGATCGTATAGCCTAAAACCTTGCCATGAAATACAGGATGTTTTTTTAAAATATTCCCATACTGCCAGTATGCGTATATCTGAATCCATAAGAGATACGGGAAAACTGTCTTTGGAACTATTTACTCATTTTGTATGAAAATGATTTTGGTATAGTTATTTTTTTGGTCAAGCGTGAGTTCTCCATAAAAATAAGTTGTTTTGATCAAGAATTTTTAATGTGTATCGACTCAGTTTCATTTAAGGATTGTTTCATTGTATTGGAAGAAAAAAATCTGAGCAGCAGAAGTTAATCAAATTTAATCAAATGTTTTCTCATACAATTTGTAAGCAATCTGGTACCTACGTTAATAAAACTATCGCAATAAATTCTCAGTCTTAAATCTATCAGTCATTATTATCATCACCAGCCTTTAGACGTCCACTGTTGGCCGAGGCTTTGCTTTCCATTGAATATAATGTGGAGAGCTTGCCAATCGCCACGCTTGGCAGGCGAATTGGTGATCGCAGTTGGTGATAAGTACTCAGATGGATGTTGCTGCCCATCCCTTGGTGTAATCCCTTAGTCGGCTTTTACAACATCCACGGGAGGAGAAATAGGGGTATATATTCTTAAGCTGGACGCACCACAGCAGATGGTTTAAGTAGGTAAGCGAAAAGCAACGTTTATGTAGCAGTGATGATAAATACAGAGTAGATTGGTGACGATGCTGATGACAACGGCTTTTTTCATCAGCTCAAGCAGACTACTTCCCCAACGGTGGTTCCCAGCAGCCCAACTGCTTCTGGGAATCGTGCAGTCACAGCCGAGCGGTGGCTCTCTTCGCGGAGTCGGTGACCAAACCGGATGCCTTCCCGGCACTGAGGTGCGCGGACTACGAGGAGTTCAAGAAAGGGAAATGCTCTAGTGACGTCAGGTAATTACCAGTACCTCATCAACATCATCAATAGCCTTTGGACTTCCAATGGTGAACGAGGCCTTCTCCATAAAATAAAATGGGGGGAAATGCCATAATCACCACGCTTGGCAGGCGGATTGGTGATTGCAGTATTCGTGTTGGGTTCTTGGGCGGATACTGCTGCCCATCCCCTGATGTAATCCCTCTTTTATGGCATCCAAAGGAGGAGATGGCGGGGTCTATACATAGGTTGGACCTAACACCAGTACCTGCATAAAGTGAAATATCCGTTTAAGGGTGTGTTAGTTTGTTTATTAAACTTTTACGCCAAAAAGGCTGACCCAATTTTGATAATATCCTGTGACTATTCTAACTCAGTTCCCTTGTGAGCATAACGTGACCGCTTGCTGATGTTCGTCGGGTAACGACCTCTGTGGCGCGGTTGGCGAGTAGTCGGCTGAGTTGCGAGAGGTTGCGGGCTCGATTCCCGCTGCGGGACAAATGTTTGTATGATCTGCAAATATTTGCTCCGGGTCTGGGTGTTATGGTACCATGGCACTCGTAGTTCCTGATAACCACGACACAGTGAATCCTAGTGTGGCATCAAGGACTACGTATGTGACTGTCGGATGTTATGTTACGAATGTGTCTGGTTAAGAGACACTTCATCATCATCATCATCATCAGCCTAAAAAAGTCCACTGCTGGACATAGGCCTGCCCATAGAATGCCACGACGAATGGTCTTGAGCCGCCTACATCCACTGACTTCCTGCAACTTTTAAAATGTTGTCGGTCCATCGAATGAGGAGGAGAGGAGAAGGTCGAGTACGTGGTTGCAACTCGAGAACCATTCTCCAACGGCTGTCGTTTCTACGAGCTAATATGTGGCCTGCGCATTGCCATTTCAACTTGCTAATTCTGAGAGCTAACACATAACATAACAAAATACCGAACAGACACACGTAGTTTTGATCCCACACTGAGAAAAATGTCATTTTGGCTTCATTATAAAATATCAATACGTCTTTCAAAAATACGATGAATTGTTCTAAAATAAGGTAGTATCATGTATATATAATAAAATAATCTAGTTTAAATAGGAAGTAATACAATATTATGATGACCATTCTCCGTAATAAACGGTGACAGAATATAAGAAGATTAAATCGATACTTTACGATGCTTTCCTCTTAAAATAACACTACGTAATATGAAATGGTCTGCTGGATGTCTGGTTGGCAGAAATTCGATGATACCTAAGATATAACAGTTTTCGTCACTTTATTTTTGTAGTTAGCATCAATTTTCTTGAAGCTTCTATGCATAAAATCCTTATAATATACGACTACGGACTATATCTTCCACCGTTTCGTTACTGCTTCGCTTGTTACTGTCCATCCAAAGGTTGTCTGGAAGAAATCGCTCTCAGCGATAAGGCCGCCCATTGTACTGCTAATTTTAATAAATCCTTTTATGTATTCCTGGTGTACAATAAAGTGTTAATCTATCTATCTATCTATGTAACTACGGGCATACAAAAATTAATTAACAAATGAACAAACATCAAATAATGATTACGGAATCATAATATTTGACACCGCACACCAAAATACCATGACTAGCACACAAAAATACAATTACGTAACAAATTACCATCGAATATGATTACGGAACCATAATATTTGACGCGGCACTCCAAAATACCGCGATCATCACACAAAAATACGTTTATCGTTTTACTAAAGTATGATTACAGATTCATAATATTGGATGACCGGCATATTAAAATACTGTGAAATCACCAGTCTACTGCGAACGGCACGCGGGTAGGTCCTAGCCCGGTCATTTTATTCTATTTAGTTAGCAGGGAAGCACATGCGCTCCGCCTTTTGTTTGTAATTTTATTTTAAATATTACGGATTGTCTATAGTTAGTGTTACAAAATGTGAAGTGATTTGAAGCAACAAAGTGCAACAAAGATCAGCTGGGTTTCATAATACCTAACATTTGTTCGTGTACAAAAATAAGTGTTTTAAGATTAGTGCACCAGTTTATGCAAGCTGTTGATGTAAAAGCTTGTGACAGTACATAACCCAGTTTTGCCGACTGATGCCCAGCTGATGTCCATTTAAAATGATGTGGTTGTACATAAAATAATCTCCACCTTTCTACTACGCATCTGCCTGCTGACGCCTACCAAACCATGGCTGGTTGGTGAACGCCTGGAGGGCTCAACGTGCCTATCTTATTACGTTGGGTATCCTGGCAAAGCCCGAGTCTCGATCCCGTTCTCTGTCCAGCACGCCTGAAGTCGCGTCGTGTTCTAGGATCAATCACCAGGGATTTGAATAAGGTATTGATTTTAGTCTCGTATTAAGTAAAATATCTAATGTGAAAGCCCATGTTAATTAGAGATACTCTTTATGGTACCATAAAGTAAACATGTCACAAAATACTGTATTTAGGTAAATTTAGCTAATTTCCTTTCGAGTTTTTTCGGCAGAATTTACTACCCCAAATTTAAAGCTACTTTCGACCCCCATATATAAAAATCTATTTGACCTAACCACTTGCAATTTTGTACAGGTGACGCGGATAAGGTGCAGTCAGCTTTGGAACAGTGGTCTCGACCCTCAGCTGGTCCGTGACAGGAGGTCGTGCGCCCTCTGGCAAGAGACGGTGCGAGCCCGCCTCCGTTACCCCAAAACTACTACTCCGTTACTATAAATTATATATTTTGCGTTATTTAATAATATTTTGTAATTTTTAATTAAAATGTTAATCCGTCATATGTTTTTCCATTATAGCAAATAATTCACCAAATCAGGAGTATTTCCTGTTATTTCATCCTACTATTTATCCATGCTTTCCTACTATTATTGATGTGCTTTCCTATTGTTTATTCTTACTAATTTTCTACGCCTCCTGTTGTAGCATGGCTCGGGTATTTTTCCTTCTTCTTAAATATGTGTGGGCCAATTTATAAAGATAATTGACACTTAGTAATCTACTCTGACCCATAACCGTGCAAAAGTACGGTTACGGGAGTGATGACGATGAACGACTATACATCATCATCATTCTCTTAACCGTACTCTTGCTTATTCTATGTGTCAATTATCTTTATTAATTGGCCCATACATATTTAAGAAAAAGGAACAATACCCGAGCCATACTACAACAGGAGGCATAGAAAAATAGTAAGAAAAATCAATAGGAAAGCACATCAATAATAGTAGGAAAGCATGGATAAATGGTATAGGATGAAATAACAGGAATTACTCGGAAATAAGAGGAAAGCACATTCAAAATTGTAGTAAAGCATACAATAATAGTAGGAAAGCATGGATAAATAGTAGGATTAAATAACAGGAGTTACTCGGAAATGAGAGGAAAGCACATTAAAAATAGTAGGAAAGCATACAATAATAGTAGGAAGCATGGATAAATAGTATGATAAAATAATAGGGATTACTTGGAAATTAGAGGAGAGCACATAAAAATAGTAGGAAAGCATACAAAAATATGATGACAGTCATATGTAATGTTATGCTCTCTCTCAAAAAGTAATGGTCCATTACGATTACCGTCACCGTAAGTCCGGACATACGGTGATACGAACTACTAATGCATAGTGACAGCTCATCATAATATATGGTTAGCAGCAGCAACAGTAGTTTCATCGTACTTTATGGTTATTTCCGTATGCTCCCTACTTTACGTGAAATCACCATATTTTTTGATGAACTGTTTTCTCAGTGCACACACTAGGATTACCTGAGTCTGTGTCAGGAACTACAAGTACCATGGTACCATAACACCCAGACCCGGAACAAATATTTGCAGATCACACAAACATTTGTCCCGCAGTGGGATTCGAACCCGCAATCTCTTGCATCTCAGCCGGCTACTCGCCCGCTGCGCCACAGAGGTCGTTAAAGCTATCTTAGTGATCTTGGTTCCTTTACGGATTTATTCGTTTCAGATTGTATCACTCGGAGCATAGCCCTCTCCATAACATGCTATGCATGCGCGAGTTTTAGCTATGCCTACATTATTTTTAATCAATTTAATCTTAAATATTTTTCAGTCTGATGGGTTTAGGCGCCGTGAATGGAACTAAGGGTCTGTTCTACCTCCAGACAAATAAGATGGAGCCCTACGGAGCGTACAAAGCGGGCATGAAGTATGTCAACAGAGACGGCGTTGTGAAGAACATCGGAGGGTTATTTGGGTAGACGCTGAAGTTACAAGTTGAGAAAGTTACCAATATTTACTATCCAAGTACCTATAGTCACTATACAACACACACATACTGCATGTATTAGGTATACAAAGAGAGACGAAGGCTATATATTCATACAATATTTACTATTATACTTATACATATTTGTCCTTCCTTTTATTATTTGGCTAATGAAAAGCATACATACGTTATAAACGAAAACTATCTCAAAGTCAAAGTCAAAAAGAACTTTATTCATTGAAATCACAAGGATCATTTTGAATCGTCTTATATAAAATTAAATTACTCCTGTCCCAACGCGACCAAGCCTAGAAGAATCAGGCAACAAACTCGGCTTGGCTTACATAAATGGTCCGTCTTACCACTAGGTGAGAAGCGCCTGTGTGGTGCCTCTAATGTGGAAATCTATCTAGACATGCTATATTTGAGATTCCGACGCGGATTGCTGTAATCTCATATTACAGGCTCTACGAGCTATGCCAAGTTATATCTGTTTTAGTATGAATTACTGTTTAAGATATATAATAATTTATGTAATACCTATAAGTTACAAATGTTTAAGTTAATATAAAAGTTTATTAATGCAATATCTATACATAATGACTAAGCACACAAAATCTATTAAAAGTTAGACTAAGTTAGGTTGACTGTATATTTATATTCGAAACCATATCTTAAAAAAAATATTTTTGGTCAAATCAAACAATTTTATTACAATGATCCATTTGGTTAGTAAAACTTAAGAGTAATTGTTAATACTTAAATATAACACAGAAATAAATACTTTTAAAAGGACACTTTGCTATGAAGGGGGCCAGAAATAATAAATGGAACACACATTTAAATTCTATTCAATTCTTATGATGACGCCTCGGTGCCGAATTTATATATATGCTGATGCTAATAAAAATGAATAAAAATACGTAGTTTTGTTTTCTAACTTAAGTTCATCATTATCATGAGCCACCTCCATCCACCGACATCCTGCGATGTTTAGGGCTTTCCTCTACCGCGTCGTCCAGTTTGTGGTCACCAGTCGAGAACCCCTTCCTATTGCAATTTCCTCATCAGATTCTAGCACCTAGAGGGTTTACACTAATAAATTGATTGCGTTGCGGTGAAAGCCAGTTGCTTCCATTCCTCTCTTTCTCTTGCTAATCATTGCCAAAGTTTTTCGGTTACATTTCAAATATCGTCACTCTATCTTTTGTCCTTGTCTACGCGTTATCTTGAGAGATCCAGTTAGTGATTGTTTGGGACTATCTATTCGATTTCACAATCTGTATATCTCCTGTCCACCTCCATTTCAACCCCAGTATTCAGATCAATGCTGATTCATCATCCTTTGCTGGATGAGGCCTCCCCCATAGCAAGCATAGCGTATAACCCATTACACATTACCACACTTGGCAGGTGAATTGGTTTTCGCAGTTTAGTGTAAATTACTCAGGTGGTAGTGTAATCCTTTAGTCGTCTTTTATGACATCCGTAGGAGGAGTTGGAGGAGCCCTATTATTGGGCCGAGACTATGATGCTGATTAAAGTAATCGTTATTTCATTCTTAAATTAAATATAATATATATAGTTGTGAAGCAGACATCTGTGTTTTCACTTGTATGGTTTCAGCGGAAGATCAGCGTTCTGTTGCCACAACACAACGAATGCTGAGCTGGACGCCAATTTGTGCCAGTGTTATATGACTGTTATGTACTGAGAGTCACACAATTTTTATTAATTATTATTATTATGTCATTTATTTTTCAATCAACAAGGATCACTGGGTTAGTAAAATACACCAAGCCTGCCTATTCTATGGTTAGTGAGAATATTTACAATAATTTAAATATGTCATCATCAACACCAGCCTGTGGAAGTCCACTGCTAGACATACCCAACCATTTGATCAAAATAAAAATCAACATAGGTACTTAATTAAATTAAAAATGTCAATACACGGCATGTCATTATTAAAATTACTTATAAATGTCATATTTGAAGAGATTGTCATTGGTGAGGGCATGCATCATAGTGCAGTGGTACATGTGTACACAGTCAGACCTATTTGCAAATATGCTCAGAATACCGTTGGAGCTGGCCCGAACCCTGCGCACCAGAGATGTTCCCCGTTTGCGCATGATGCTGTAGAAACAGTCCACGCGCTCCTCAGCGAACATCCCCGACGCGCTACAGAACCGAGCCAGCCCCATCAGCATTCTGAACGCATTATTATACTGCACACGCAGGGTGCTGTACTGTTTTTGCGTATGATTTACCCACAGGCTGCAAGTGTAAAAACTCGAACAGTAAGCCTTAAAAAGCGTTGTTTTCACTTCTTTGGAGCAGCGTGCAAACCGGCGGGCTATGTTCGCTCTTACAGACAGCGCCCTCCGTTCCCTTTCAATGTCAACATCATCCTTCAAGTCAGAGGTCAGGAAATGTCCCAGGTATTTAAATTCGTTAACTCTCTTAACAGGTGCTCCATATAACTTTATGAGTGGTATAGAGGACACTGGACAACTTCCTCTGGCCTGAAAGACCATGCACTCACTTTTATTAACATTGTATTTTAGGCCATGTTCATTAGCATACCTCTCGCAAATGTTAAGCAATTTGGCTAAGCCACACGTAGATGCACTCAACAGCACCATGTCATCTGCATAGCTAAGGTTATTGACGCAGACACCGTCAATGTAACAACCGACACGCGTGCTGCTGAGCTCACCAATCAGCGCATTCACATACAGGTTGAAGAGCTTCGGAGAAGTCAGCCCCCCCTGTCTCACCCCGCACTCCAACCTGTATGACTCCGAGTATGCTCCTGACCATCGCACAACATTGACCTGGTTACGATACCAGAACTTAAATATGTCATTAAGTTCTGGTGGCAATTTCAGTTCTGTTAACTTCTGCCACAGCACGTCATAACTAACCAGGTCAAATGCCTTCGAAAGGTCTAGGAAACACGCATAGATGGGAGTTTTACGATCAGTATAGTACTTGACAGTCTGCTTCAAACTCAAAATAGCCGTATCTGTTGACAATGTTGTCTGTTGTTAATGTAATGCTTGTCTTCTGTGTTCAGTTTTAATAATCTTTGTTAATTTCAGTTTGTATGGTGTGTCTTTTTCCCGTGTCATTCTTGTAATTTTGGCACAAATAAATGCTTTTTCTTTCTTTCTTTCTTTCTAAAGTTTGTAAAATAAATATGTGGGTCTACTTTGTCTGAATGAGATACGCGAAGAGTTGCCTTGGTTGGTTTGGTTATTGATATAATATCTGGCGAGGGAAGCGAGCCTTACTAAATCAGTATGTCAGAGGAGAGATCTTCATTTGGTACACACAAATTGTAAAGCTTTTTTTTGAAATTTTCCTCTTTTCGTACAGCGCCTACTAGAACAGTCTAAGCAAAAACTCATATAAAATGATTAATAGATCTGTATCAAGTTCTGTTCTAATCATCATTAATTTTTTGTGCCGTGGTAGGTATGTCTGGAATAAGAATAGACCCCTCCTTCTCCTCCCGTGGATGTAGTGAAAGCCTTACTAAAGGGATCACACCATCCATTATAAGTATAACAAGCGTAGCGTGTGCTGTCTTGCATATTTTTGCTGATGTTTATTTACTTTTGACTACCTTCCTAAGGTTTTTAAGTTCTCATTTACTATGTATCAGCAACTCCTTGCTCCGAGGCACCACACAGGTGCTTCTCACCTAGTGGTAAAACGGACCATTTATGTAAGCCAAGCCGAGTTTGTTGCCTGATTCTTCTAGGCTTGGTCGCGTTGGAACAGGAGTAATTTAATTTTATATAAGACGATTCAAAATGATCCTTGTGATTTCAATGAATAAAGTTCTTTTTGACTTTTTGACTTTTTTTGACACCAGGGGATGGGCAGCAGCATCTACCTGATTAGGTACTTAACACCAAACCGGATCGCAAAATCTGCCTGCCAAGTGTAATGATTATCATGAAAAATCTCCCTATTGAATTCAATATATTCAAATAAATAAATAACTCGACTAGTTAGTAGAGCTACCTAGTTCCACAGTCCATCAAACCGCTCATTTTTTTCCAAAATAAAATCTTAAATGAAAAACGTATAAATCACGAAAAAATAAATCATAATTATATCAATATAATTATAATATATTTTACTAAGTTTCAAAATAAATCTTTAAACTAACGGTGTTATTGAAAAACCAATTATGTTACAAATAAGGTGGGTACAATAAAGAAATAAATAAATAAATAAAACGTTTATTTGGCACAAAAACCACAAATGCATGATGGCAAGTATTTTCGCAATGATCACAATAATAATAATATACTTGATTTATTAAGACAACATGAGTCCAATTTGTTAGTAAAACGCAACCTAAAAACTAGGTTAGTACATAATAATTAACAATGATTTAGTCCTCTGGACGAGCTTCCAAACCAGAGGACAATCGAAACGATCCGAGAACGCGCTTAGGATGCTGTTGCTGCTCGTGCGAAGCCTGCTCAGCAGTGAGGCGGTCTTTTTGCGCCAGATAGCGTCAAACGAGTCGGTACGCGCTTCGGCAAACATACCGGAAGCGCTGCAGAAGCGCGGAAGCCGCAACAGAGCCCTAAACGCATTGTTGTATTGGACCCGCAGAGCATTGTAAGCTTTTTGAGTATGGTTGAACCACAGACTCGCTGAGTACAGAGATGTACAGTACGCCTTGAATAAAGTAACTTTCACTGGGTCTGTACATCGAGCGAATCTGCGAGTCAGCATATTCGCCCGGACTGACAATGCTCTGCGTTCCCTTTCCATATCAGCATCGTCCTTAAGGTCTTCAGTTACCAAGTGTCCCAGGTATTTAAATTGGTACACTCCTCTCAGAGGAATACCTTTCTGTGTCACAGGTGGAATAAAAGTAGGACACTTGGTACTCTGTTTTTTTCACATTATATATGAGGCCATGCGAAGCCACATACGACTGGCACACAGCGAGAAGCTTTCCCAGTGCACTGATCGAGGGAGCCAGCAGCACCATGTCATCAGCGTAGCTGGAGGTTGTTTACGCACACCCCATTATCATAACAGCCCACTGGCATACTGCTGAGTCGCTCGACAATGATGATGACTATCCTATTTTATTAATTATGCCAGTGATACCATTACTGAAACTCGTTTTAACCGACTGGCGTAAACTCTGGAATACCAGCCCTGCGAGTCCGAGACCATGGGGCTTCACGTCTTTGGTACGCAGGTAATACAGGCCTCTGGTAGTGGGTTTGCTTCCGTAACCCATTAGACTAAAATATAAAATCAATATATTAGGTAAGTATACAGGATGTAAAAGGACGGCTCCCGAATACTGAAGGTACCGGTAAAGCTACCTATGCCATAGCTATATAAAATAGCGGCGAGTTCACATAGCTCACCGGGCGCCGCGCGAGTTCAACGCTGCTCGACGCTGGTCAGCTGATCGACGCGCACATTGTTTTTTTGAAGTTATTTATTAACGTGTGTTTAATGATGGAAATTAGGTGTTTATGGTCCTTCTATGATGTTTTATGGATACTTATAAAGAAAACACAAAAAAAAGCGGCCCAAGAGTGAGCAGAGTAAGAGTTTTTCGTGTTTTTTCAGTTTAAATATTTTCAGAATCATGGTCTAGTCTTTTTACACCTGTTATATCTACTTTGATGCCTTTTAATACGATGATGATTTAGGTCTTATAATCATTGTCATCATCCACATTCCGACTTCATCCACTGATCTGAGATCATAAGCTAGATTTTGAGCTAATATTAATTTGCAAGGAACCGAAAAATTTTCGGTTTGAAGGGTACAGGTGTCGGTAAAATTACAGGCACATGAGACTTTTCATCTTTATGTCTCAGGGTCGGCAACGCGCGTGTGATGCCTATTGTGTTGCAGGCGTGCATAAGCTACGGTAACTACTTTCCATCAGGTGGGCCGTATGCTTGTTTGCTTGCCAAGTAGTATAAAAAAAAATCGTTTTACATTCGAGGGTAACAAAGTTCTGCTCCACTATTCCCTAACTGAAAGACAGTCACATACATAGTCCTGATCCCACACTAGGATTCCCTGTGTCATGGGTATCAGGAACTACGAGTACTATGTTACCACAACACCCAATCATGGAACATATATTTGCAGATCATGCAAACATTTGTCCCGCAGTGGGAATAAAACCCGCACCTCTTGCGTCTCAGCCGGCTACTTGCCCATCGCACCATAGAGGTCGTCTAAGTAACATGTCTGTGTAGCCTGAAGGTATCTAGGTACTAACCTGACGTCATCCGTGCACTGATTGTTCTGGAACCCCTCCCAGTCCCTACAAGCCACGGCGGGGAACACCTCAGGGTTCCTCACAGAGTCCGCGAAGAGGGTCACCGCGTGGTTGTGGGAACAGAACTCTGTGAGGCAGTTGGGCTGCAGTTCACCACCATTGGGGAAGAAGTCTGCGTGACCTTTAAGAAATAAAAAAATGAAATATTATAAATGCGAAATTTTGTGAGCATGTTCGTTACTTCTTCACGCTCAAACGGCTGAACGGATTTGAGTGAAATTTGGATTGGAGATACCTTCTACCCTGGATTGACACATATGCTACTTTTCATCATCATCAATTTCAAAGATGAAAGCGAAGTGCAGCTAGTGTTTATACACTAGCTGCACTTCGCGGTTTAATTTGATCTCATTAATATTATTATTAATGAGATCAAATAAATTGTTGTTAAGTTATAAGTATAACAAGCGTAGCGTGTGCTGTCTTGCATATTTTTGCTGATGTTTATTTACTTTTGACTACCTTCTTAAGGTTTTTAAGTTCTCATTTACTATGTATCAGGAACTCCTTGCTCCGAGGCACCACACAGGCGCTTCTCACCTAGTGGTAAGACGACCATTTATGTAAGCCAAGCCGTGTTTGTTGCCTGATTCTTCTAGGCTTGGTCGCGTTGGAACAGGAGTAATTTTAGTTTATAAGACGATTCAAAATGATCCTTGTGATTTCAATGAATAAAGTTCTTTTTGACTTTGACTTTGACTTTCCATTAGGAACTAGCAATTATATTTTGATCTATACCTAGGCCCTTGATTTGTGACCGTACACTTCCATGTCGGTCACTAACCGCGAATCTAAAAATAATGAATTGAAACTTTTGTTCGTTCGATTTAGTTTAGGTGTAAGCTTTATGTAGGTATGTTTATTTGGTAGGGATTTTTATATATTGTAGTGACTTAATATACATTTTATTTGATATTTTTATACTTAATTATAACAATGTATGTACCTATTTTCTTTAATTGACAAGTCGTAGTACCTACGTAGCACTTAATTAACAAATATATATTTGTACAATCTGCAGATTGCGGTACATAGAAAATACCCAGAACACCCTGAACAATTGTTCAGGGTGTTCTGGGTATTTTCTATGTATAATAAAAAATATCTATTCATGTTATGTATTGTATTATGTATATCAGTATCTAGTACCCATAACACAAGCTCTGCTTAGCTTGGGGCTAGATAAATGTTGTGTGAAATTTCCAGAATTTATTTATTTATTATTTATTTAGTACTTTATAATTTATTAATAATCTTGTTACTTTATTACTTCTGTGCCAATAAATAAATAAATAAATAAATATGAAAAGCTATCCAGCATCTGACAGATACCCAGAGCAATATCAATTTGTTCCCTTACCGACTGGCTCCTTTAGTCCAAAAACACCTCCATTGGTATGAATCACGTCCACGTACTCAGCGTCCGTCGCTTTAATCCGTAAGTCCTTGTCCACGTCGGTGAAGCAAGGTCCGGCTGGGTCCAAGCTGGTTATCCGGCCTACCCGGTTCCCGGTGAGGTTGTAGTAGGTCTTTCCAGCGAATCCCGCGATGTGTGATCCCAGACTGTGGCCCACTATGTGGATATCTTTAGGATCCAGGCCAGCTGGAAGATTTTGAGATTATACGAGTAACTATAAGTTTTATAAAAATTAAGTAAGGTCATGTTCATGAAGCAATTAACATGACATGATCCTAAATTATCCTGTAAAATCTTTCAGTTTACAAAACAGTTTTGATCTGAAGATTCCAGCTTCATAAAAACTACTCTTAACAGAGAGCTGATTCTAAGTTTTTAGCACACAATTGACACGGACGTATGGTGTAGTGTAACAAGGATTTTCACACTCTGTGAATCTCATTTTCCATAAATCCGTGTTACACTACACCATACCCGAAATCCTCTTAAAGGGTATTTCTAAAGGGGATTGCAGGAATAAACCATCCGTGTCAATTGATTGTCAAAACTTAGAATCAGCTCCCAGAGAGTAATTCTAAACATTTTTAGCTTAAGCAGGTATAAAATTGTAGCAAATAATTGTTACCACCTGGATTAATTAATTAATTAATTAATTATTTAATCATTAATTAATTAATTGATTAATTCATGTTCCATATTGCAGTTCCCAACCCGGGCTCATGTTTGAAGCTGTAACTTATTCATAAGATCTTCATTTGTACAACATGAACGCAATAAAACATTTTAATTTGATTTGAGTAAGGATTACCTATTGAAATTAAATTGAACACCCTACATTCGTCCTCTACATATTCTAATTCCCATAAATTTTCGAACAATTCATCATCATCATGATCATCATCATCATCATCATCATCATCAGCCTGTCACCATCATCGTTAGAAGTCCACTGCTGGACATAGGCCTCTCCCTAGAATGCCACGACGAACCACCGACTTCCTGCTACTTTAGTCCATCGATTGGAGGGCCCTCCTTTACTGCGTCGTTTGGTTTGTGATCGCTACTCGAGAACCTTTATTTGTCAACGGTTGTCAGTTCTGCGAGCATAGCTCTCTTCATAGCCCGCTGCGCAACTTTAAGCTTGTCTATACGGCCAATAGTTATCGACCACGTTCAGTGCCGTAAATCATCACTGGCAACACACTGATATAGACTTTCATCTCTGCGGTATCTGTGACGAGAAGATATGGCGTAGTTTCCCGAACGCTGCCCATCAGAGTTTGATTCGTCGGTTGACCTCTTTGTCAAAGTTGGACCTTCCTAATTGAATCGTCTGACCCAAAAATACATAGTGCAATAAACTGGACCTTAACCCTTCCAAATGTTCCGTAACTACTTTTACTAGAAAAACCAAAATTATAGCTTTCTCATACACTCTTAAAAATCAAACCCTCCGGCAGTGCCACACCATACGTGACCTGGGTGTTATCCACGATTCCAAACTATTATTTGACGAACACATCGCTGCCGTAGTGAAAAAAGCCTTTAATGCTTTAGGTTTTATAATGAGAAGTACGTCTGACTTTAAAAAAGCTAAATCGTTTAAAATTCTCTATTGCACTTTTGTTCGTAGCATTCTTGAGTATGCTTCTCAATTGTGGAATCCGATGTATGATACCTACGTCAATCGGGTTGAACGAATTCAAAAGAAATTTATGAAATTCTTATGCTTCAGATTGCATATTCCTTATAACTCAATTAATTACCTTAAACTTTGTAAACGTTTCCATCTCTTGCCACTAAAAGAAAGACGAGACATTTCCGACATAACTTTCCTATTAAAAATAGCATCAAATCAAGTGGATTGCCCTGAATTACTTAGCAAAATCAATTTAAATGTTCCCTCCGTGCGCATTAGATATAATCCTCTCCTTCATATCCCAATTGTCAATTCAAATTATAAACAGAATTCATTCATGTACAGAGCGAGTAGTAAATTCAATAGCATCTGCAAAGATAAGAAAACAATGGATTTGTTTGGTACGAGCGTGAGCTCGGCACGGCGGCTGCTGACTAGTGATTTCTTTAAGTAGCTTGTAGGTAGGTAAGTACATAAATGTAACAATTTTGCGTGTTTTTATGCAAGTAAGTGCTTTTGTTTGAGCGTACTATGATGACATTAATTTGTTATCTTCTAGACTTTTCTTATTGTTATTTTTTTTTGGCCTGCTAGTATTCCTGTGTGAATGCGTTTGCATTTTATAACTCTGTGTTTATCCGTGAGGACCGGTAATTGGCTTCTCTGTTTCTTATTTTAATTTACCTTGTTCTGTGTCTAATTTAAGCTGTTGGTCCTCCTAATAAATAAATAAATAAATAAATAAATAAATAAATAGTGGTCAACAACTTAGATATTATCATTCCCAACGTGTACCATCATAGGACGATATGGGATTTGACATAATTAACAATTACAAATGTTTACTACTTACCTTCGCCCATGGCAGCCAAAATAAAACCTAGTTTCTCTCCTATGAAGCGTACGTAAGTACTAGAGCGAAGGTACAGGAAGCGGATAAGAGGACTTGCGTTCAGAGCCAAGATATTGAATTTACCTAGAAACAAGGAAATTAGTGTACAGCACACCTACTCCTCCAACGCAAATATTAATAACATAACATATCACCCAACAGTCACATACGTACGGATTCCCTGTGTCGTGGAACTACGAGTACCATGGTACCAAAACACCCAGACCCGGAACAAAAATTTACAGATCATACAAACATTTGTCCCGCAGCGGGAATCGAACCCACAACCTCTTGCATCTCAGCCAGCTACTCGCCCGCCGCGCCACAGAGGTTGCAAAATAGTAGTATCGCCTATTGCTTTGTTTTATGGTAATATTATATTATTATACTTAAGATATGTGTGTAGGTTTGTATGTAAAACTGGTGTAAAAAGACTACTCCTGTAAACTGAAACAGTGCAGACCATGATTCTGAAAATATTTAAGCTGAAAAAACACGAAAAAAATGCTCACTTTTGGGCCGCTGTTTTCGTGGTTTTTTATAAATACCTATAAAATATCGTTTAAGGTGATTCCTCTCGCATGTGGCGCGAAATTAAAATTTTATTGTGTTTTTTGTAAATCACAGCTAATCAACACTTCTTGAGATAGATAAAACAGATTTTGCGAAAACTAGGAGACCTAGTACACATG
Source organism: Epirrita christyi (assembly GCA_951392215.1). NCBI lineage: Eukaryota > Metazoa > Arthropoda > Insecta > Lepidoptera > Geometridae > Epirrita > Epirrita christyi. The sequence goes on along the minus strand of OX595858.1, from coordinate 860,956 downwards.
TTTTAATTGATAGTATCTCATAAATGTCATTAGTTAAGCTATGCATATCTTTAAACCAAAAAAACACTGTAAAAATCATTGAAGAGTATTCGTAGCTGAAGTAATGATCTATATGTGAAACTATAAACTAAAACATGTGTGTTAGGTCTCCTAGTTTTCGCAAAATCAGTTTTTACTATCTCAAGAAGTGTTGATGAGCTGTAATAAGCAAAAACGCAATAAAATTTGAATTTCGCGCCACATGCGGGAGGACCTTAAAGGAACACAAAAACCTAATTTCCATAATTAAAAACACGTTAATAAATAAAAACGTAAAAAAAAAGCAATGACCACATAAGAAATTATTTAGAATAAATGCGTACATTGCTGGCTGACCAATACGATATGAAACGAAAAAAAAGCTTTTCTCCGGTATGAATCACCTCTCAGGCGAAAGCTATTTTATATAGCTATGATATAGGTAGCTTTACCTAGGAGGAGACGGAGGGCTCTATTTACACCATGGACGTACATCAGGGGACTTAGTACGAGTAACTATATAAGGTTTCATTTCCTTCCATATACATTTACTGACAGCGTCCTTAGTTATCTTCTCGTTTTCGCTAGGGGCGCTGCAAGTAAATGTATGGAAGGAAAATAAACTTTATATAGTTTCCAAAACTATCAAAACTTGCACTAAGCCCCCAGTAGTAACTTAAGGCTGATTTACACGTATTAAGTTGTCAAGTAGGTAACTAAATTTTAACTTAAATTTAAGTGATTAATTGCATGTAAACACAGAATTTAGTAACAATAGAATTGAAGTTATCGTGGCTTGGTATCATTTTAGAAAAATTACGACTATACACCACGTACTTTACTATTCTCCTGCTGACGTTTTGTTGACCATTTTGAGATCCTTCCTCATGAGCACCGACCGCGACCACGCTCAAAGGTCGTGAGACGGGAACACATTCATCAGTTCCCGTCTCACGACCTTTGAGCCTTTCTAAAACTTAGTAACAAGTTGCAAGTTAAAATTTAGTTAACAACTAAACAAATTAATTAGAATTATGTCTATTTTTCGGTTAAGTTGGTGGGCGGGGCTTGTCACTTGACACGTTTGGACAGGCACAATATTAGTTAAAGGCATACGTGTAGTAACGAGCTCGGTTTCAATTGTTCATCGTTTAGGTATTTCTTATTGTAAAATGTCGAAGTGAACGGAAGATACGAAAATGAAGTTTGTCGAAGAATATTTAAAGAAAGAGTGCTTGTGGAATATAAGATGCACGAATTTTAGAAATAAACTAGCCAAACAACTCGACGAACGATTCTCGATATAGTATCAGCTATGGCAAAATCTATCCAAAACCTCATTTATAACAAATTTAAGCACAGGATTCACGACTGCATTACGTTGTTGAGCGTCCGTGATATTGAGTGAACTAAAGAGCTTAACTACTTAAATACGTATGGACATGTACTTAAATATAAGTCACTTAAATTTAAGTTAAAATTTAGTTACCTACTTCACAACTTAATACGTGTAAACCAGCCTTTAGCAGATCCTTGGGGCATAAATTATCCTTACCTTGGCTTTGAAAAGCCTCATTTACATCATCGAAGTTGAAAAACGAGGGACCATCTACGAAGCCATGCACAAATATGACGAGGGGCTGCTGGTGGTTGTATCCAGGGTATTTAGGGAGAGCTGCAGCCACTGAACCCAGCTTAAAGTACGCTTGTAGCTCACTGTAAAAGAAACAAAGACGAGTGACGTTAGGGAAAATATTCTACAACTATCTTAGTAGCGTATTGAAAGTGATCAATCCAAGTTAAAACATTACGGCATTCAAAATCTGGCAATTAACCTGGAATCTATAATAATTTCTTCAGTAAGATCGACTAAAGAGCAATTTCTTTATTTATTAATTTTCTTTCTTTACCTTTATTCTTTATTGTACACACATATCCATAATATGAACACAAGGCAGAATTAAAGGACATGTACAAAGGCGAGCTTAACCCTAAAAAGAGTTTTCTTCCAGCAAACCTCTGAGGCTAAAGAGTGGTGATAATAGAGCTAGGTTCATGTACACATATAAAAAGAAAAGTGAGCAACAAAACAAATAAAAAATTATATATTAAGTAATTAAAATAAACATACTTAAACATAGATAAATATATATATATATGTATGTATATGTCAAAAGGTTGGGTAATTTTTTTATTTATGCTTCCATTTCTATCAGTAATTATTATAAATGGTACTTATTTATAATAATAAATACACAGGACGTAAAAGACTACTCCCGAAAACTAAAACAGTGCATTCAGACCATGATTCTAAAAATATTTAAGCTGAAAAAACACGAAAAAGAAATGCTCATTTTAGGGCCGCTTTTTCGTGTTTTCTTTATAAATATCAATAAAATATCGTTAAAGGAACACAAACACCTAATTTCCATCATTAAAAACACGTTAATGTATAAAACCATCAAAAAAAAGCAATGAAAACCACATAAGAAATATTGGCGCTATGGGTCGATCAGCTGACCGGGAGCGTTGAACTCGCGCGGCCGGAATAAATGCGTACATTGCTGGCTGACAAATACGATACGAAACGAAACAAAAGGTTTTCTCCGGTATGAATCACCTCTCAGGCGAAAGCTATTTTATATAGCTATGATATAGGTAGCTTTACCGGTACCTTCAGTATTCGGGAGCCGTCCTTTTATACATATCTACTAAGTAAGTACATAAAGGCTCAGTAATTAGGAATAACAACGCCAGGATATTAAGAGTGTTTTTTAAAACCAGCCCCCCCTATTGCCTATCAAACTGATAATCGCTTTTGATTTTAATTTTGCAGTACATTGCGCCGCATGTGCTAGCTTCTTTTCCAAGAACAGAAATATTCGTAACATAAAGCGCAATGTACCGTAAAATCGTATTTAAAAGCTGTTACCTATTTGATAGGCAAGTTATAGCTTTTACAGGATGCACATAGTTAGCTGTCACTAAATAAATAATAAATAAATGCTGGACATTTCACACAACATTATCTAGCCCCAAGCTACGCAGAGCTTGTGTTATGGCAACTAGATAACTGATAGACTTAATACAATACATTACATAGATAGATATTTTTTTATTATACATAGAAAAATACCCAGACCACCCTGAACAAATATCTGCACATCGTACAAATATTTGTTCCGAGGCGGGAATCGAACCTTCGCCCGCCGCGCCACAGAGTTCGTCAAAACTGCGACATTATTCGCTGATGCTGAATAGGAACTTACTCGGATATAAAATTAAGTTCCAACTGGTCGAGGTCCGGTTCTGACACTCCACGCATTTGTTCATAGTTTAATCTTAGCAAAGTTTTCACTTTGCTACCTGTAGCAAAAGATCACAGTTAAATTCTAGAACCTAGATCCATGATTCTGCAGTTCTTGTACGTACGTAGATCATAGATATAACATAACATTATTATTTTTTTTTTTTTACACATCATTATCCCCAAGCTAAGCAGAGCTTGTGTTATAGGTACTAGATAACTGATATACTTAATACAATACATTAAATAGATAGATATATTTATTATACATAGAAAATACCCAGAACACCCTGAACAAATATCTGCAGATTCTACAAATATTTGTTCAGAGGCGGGAATCGAACCCGCAACCTCCTGCGTCGCAGGCGAACCTTCGCCCGCCGCGCCACAGAGGTCGTCATTATACCCAACAGTCACATATGTAGTCTTGGTCCCACACTAGGATACCCTGTGTCCTGGGTATCAGGAACTACGAGTACCATGGTACAATAACACAAAGACCCGGAACAAATATTTGTAGATCATACAAACATTTGTCCCGCAGCGGGAATCGAACCCACAACCTCTCGCATCTCAGCCAGCTACTCAACCGCTGCGCCAAAGAGGTCGTCACTTAGATCCTCTTAAAAAATGAGTAATGAGAAATAAAAATAAAAAAACCGGCCAAGTGCGAGTCGGACTCGCACACGAAGGGTTCCGTACCATTATCCATAAAAACGGCAAAAAAATCACGTTTGTAGTATGAAAGCCCCCTTAAATATTTATTTTATACTGTTTTCTGGTATTTATTTTTTGTTATAGCCGCGACAGAAATACATCATCTGTAAAAATTCCAACTGTCTAACTATCACGGTTCATGAGATACAGTCCGTTTCACCCTTTGGGTACGCAACCCTAAAAATGGAGGATCCTAGATGTTATAAAATTAACACTGGACTTTTTCTGCTCTTTCGGAGGGAAACGACTTTACGTCTTCTTTTTTTATATTATTTCAATTTCTAGTGTTTTTTTTAGTTATTTTATCGTGTAATTCTGGTGGCATTTTGACCGGTGTAGCTTATAAAGAGCACATGGTAGTGAATTTAAATAAAATAAGTGAATTGCGTGTCTTTTCGAAGGGGTGGAAATTGTCCAGGAACATTCTAGTAAACTGCCATCGATTTACTAGAACATGACTTGACAGAAGACTTGACGACTGGACATTGTTTGATAACTATCTATGCTACTTGAAATGTCAAGCAATAACTTTTCATTTAAAAAACCGACTTCCGCCATAGTATTCGACTAAATATTTGGATGAAAAAAAAATGATGAAAGAACCATAGTGGTGAAAGGATTATGATACGTTTTGAATGCAAATGCTTGGTTTGTTGCTGAAAATATCAAAATCGCCATATGTATGCCTACAATATTTGAGGAGTTCGCTCAATTCCTCATGGATCCCATCATCAGAACTGGGACCAATCTGGAAGTATATCTATTCAAATAAAAAAAGAATTTTCCAAATCGGTTCATAAACGCCGGAAATATGCGGTAACAAACATAAAAAAACAAAAAAAAATTACAACCGAATTGAGAACCTCCTACTTTTTTGGGAAGTCGGTTAAAAATGAGTAAATACTCAGATGCCATTAAAAAAATGGATGTATCAGTTACTGTTAAACTTAGTTTTACACTGTTTTACAGTTAGATGATAAATCTAGATCAATGATAAATTACTTTGGGCTAGATTGGTGTGTTACTAGGGTTTCTTATTGTGTGTAAGCAGTCTGAATCTAAATTTAGGATTTAGCATGATAAAAACACTCAAAAAAAATTTGGTAAGTACCTACCGTTGCGGGCCCGCGCTTTGTGTGAGTAACGCTTAGTCGTATATATGCCTAATGTTGATATTTAAGCCTAGATACGCCTGGACTAAATTCAGATTTAGACCATGTTCTGTAACAAGGCCGTTAGAGTTTATAATAATAATAATAATAATAATAATAGTCATTTATTTTAGGCTACATGGGAATTGTACATTAAATTATACCTAAACAATAAGCCCATAGAAATATATACTTTAAAATAATAATAGGTTATAATAATATTTACTAAAACACATAGGTAACACAAGAGGTATACTTACATAATCTGTTACCAACAGAAATGATTCTCTGATCGATATTGTTTTTTGCTTTTGCAATGGCAGTCTTGATGGTGTTCCCAACAGTGTTGACCACTCTACGGGCTGGGTCCAACAATTTGAAGTCTGGTAATATACTTTTCAGAGTGCTGTTGCTGTTTAGCGGAAAGTCTGACGAGAAAGCCACCACCAGCATTAGAATTGCTAGTTTCATAGCGAGTGACATCTGGCAATGAGATCAAAACGTGAGATTTAAGGTGCTTTGGGGTAAGATCGTATAACTCATATAACCGCCAAAATTAGCGATAGTTTGAACGCGGGGCAACATGGCCTCACGCGTCATTTTGTTGTGCCCTAGCCATCAGCCTGCGTCTGCCGCTACGCCCAGCCAGTCGTGTGTTATGGACAGGATAGTGTGAAATAGGAAAAAAAATGTTTTTACTTGGGCAAGATCGGATCTTTTCTTGCTATAGACCTTACACTAAGTGTGTCAGCACAGAGGTGATTTTAGAAGGTAAATAGATCGGTCTTACCCCATCAAGGTCCGATCTTTCCCTTGACATTTAAAAAAATCATGCTCACTTTGATCAAATATAAAACAATAAACATTGTGTTTATCAAAACAACACAAGTAAGAAACGGAACCCCTGTCTTTTCACATACATTTGGACATTATTGAGTAGTATAACTTTTCATTTAACAAACCGACTTCCGCCGACTAAATATTTCGATGAAAAAAAATTATGAAAGAACCATAGTGGTGAAAGGATTATGATAATTTTTGAATGCAAATGCTTGGTTTGTTGCTGAAAATATCAAAATCACCATTATGTATGCCTACAATATTTGAGGAGTTCCCTCAATTCCATCATCAGAACTGGATTTTGAAAAAATGGGACCAATCTGGAATTATATCTATTCAAATAAAAAAAGAATTTTCCTAATCGGTTCATAAACGCCGGAGATATGAGGTAACAAAAATAAAAAAAATAAAAAAAAATACAACCGAATTGAGAACCTCCTCCTTTTTTGGGAAGTCGGTTAAAAATAGTAAATAGAGGCGAGCCAAAAAAAACTATTCCGCAAGACCGTTTTAGTTTTCAGAAGAAAACTAAAACGAACCGTTCTTACCCCAAAGCACAAAAATCATCATCATCATCATCATCAGTCTGTCGAAGTCCACTGCTGGACTAGAATATCACGATGAACGGTCTTGAGTCGTCTCCATCCACTAACTTCCTGCGACCCTTTATAATGTCTTTAGTCCATCAAGACTAGGAGACTTACCCCCTATTCATAATCATTTTTTAAACCTATTTTAGTTATAATAGCTTTTGTTTTGTTCTCTCTGATGATTATGAATTTGGCCGTTAATATCGGGGGCCTTACTCTACTGCGTCGCGTCGTCCGGTTTGTGGTTGCCACTCGAGAACCTTTATTCCCCAACGGTTGTCAGTTCTACGAGCTATGTGATCTACCCAACCTTTGCTGTTTCTACTAACTAATTCTAAAAGCTATGTCAGTGATCTTGGTTCTTTTACGGATTTCCTCATTTCGGATTATATCTCGTAGAAACTCCTAGCATATCCCTCTCCATAGCCCGCTGCGTGACTTTTATCGACCACGTCTCAATGCCCTAAGTCATCACTGGCAACACGCACTGATTATTGTCTTTAGGATGTGGTATCACTGACGAGAAGATATGGCGCAGTTTTGCGGATCTGATTATTATTTTCTGGACCTCGTTAAAATTTTCCCATTATCCGGACCCCACCTAAAACTACGATTCCCGTAACACGCTACACGCTACACACACGATACACGACACACGATATTTTTCCGAAAAAGAGCGTGTTCGATTCCTGAGGCGTGTATAAGTAGATTTTTCTAAAATCTTTGAATGCAGTTTTTTTTATCAAAACCGGTGAAATAGAATTGTTTCAGTATTTTTTTTATATCTCTTAACATTAACAGTTTCCCCTCACTAACTCATTTCAAAGAAAATGCATATGTTAGGTGGGTATATGCTACTATTTCAAATGTTTTTAAAGTAAGTATTCCAAATTAGTTATTTAGCCAGTAGGAGGACGAAGGGGCACAAAACTTAAATAAATAATAAATAAATAAATGCTGGACATTTCACACAACATTATCTAGCCCCAAGCTAAGCAGAGCTTGTGTTATGTGTACTAGATAACTGATATACTTAATACAATACATAACATAGATAGATATTTTTTATTATAAGTAAGTACATAGAAAAATACCCATGTCAGAACACTCTGAACAATTATCTGCAGATCGTACAAATATTTGTTCAGAGGCGGGAATCGAACCCGCAAGCTACTTGTTTCTATCTGTTACACATTAGGGTTATTTTTTTCATCTAATACAATCACCTTAACACTTTCACTGCTGACCGTTTTCCACAATTTGAGGATTAAATAAATAATGATTAACCCTGAAGATTTTGTAAAATTAACTATATTTTACGAGATATTCAAATTAAATGCTTTTCATGACCGGTACAATATTTTTTTTGTATAAAGATTTCTTGTTTACAAAAACTTTTTTTTTTCCATTTTATTTAAAAATGGCCATTTCTTTCAGGATTCCAACAATAACCAACTAAGTACTTATCAACTACTTACTTACTTAGTAACTTAGAAACTTTTAATTAAGTACCAAATTAGACCCAGCCCTCCAATTATAGTAGCCAATGGCAATGGGGAACGCAACAATGGAGATCAGCCCTACCTCAGTCCAAATCTTTTTGAAACTTGAAAGGAGGAATATTTGAACGAGCGAAGCGAGTTCTCTGAGTCAAGTTGGAAGAATCGGCGTTTGTATGTATGTGTGTATGTATGTATGTTTGTCCGATGAAAACTTCCAAACCGTTAATCCGATCTTCATGAAATTCGGTATGGGGGTAGATAGTATTGGTACAATTTGTAGGTAAGGTTATGAGCTATATCGGTCAGGGGGTTGCTGAGATATTGGGGTCCAAGAGGGGGTAAAAAAAATAAAAGTGAGACAGTCAGATCAAGTGGGGTGTCTAATGAAAGCGCTTTAGTTGGACATTTCAAAACTGTTTTTAATAAGTATTTAAACTTAGTAGTTTCCGAGATATTAGGGAAGATAAAAAACGCAAAAATCAAAAATTCTAGGGTAGTTCCAGCAGTCCCACAATGCTGAAATTTGGTATGCTTGTGGCTTTTGTGTCACAACTACAGGGAAAAGTCTGAAATTGAAGAAATTAGAAACCTGAACCATAAAAAACAATAACCAATATAACATCCATTGTTGACCTCCCATTTCTAAGAATATGAATGACGTTGGAGTTCTATGTTTTCTTCAAAAGGACGTCATCAATTAATTCGTCGAGTACTTTAAATACTAACAGGTATGTAGTATTTACGCCCTGTTGCTTAGTCCTATTCAAAGGCTATTTCGATGATGTGTATAATAATTACCTATAGAGGTTACATTTTTTTCTCAGTAAATGTTTTTAGAAATCGGTTAGAAGGGTGAAGAAAGTAAAATATGCAAAAAAATATCTCGAAGATACTTCAAGTTCTCTGGTAATGCTGAAATTTATTATTTAAGTATATTTGTTCCACGGGGAGAAGTCGAAAATTGAGGATTTTTTCTTTGTAATATGCATTTTTAGAGTAGAGAACTTAAATCTTTAAAAATTAGGTAGCAAAACTACAGCTAGATGGCACTGCTTAATTAAAAAAAACTTTTATTTTGCTTCACATTTCTTTCATGTTAGAGAAATTGACTCGATAGTTTTAAATTTCTGATGGATCATCCAAAAGTCAAAGTCAAAGTCAAAAAGAACTTTATTCATTGAAATCACAAGGATCATTTTGAATCAACGATCTCTAATTATAAGATCGTTGTTTTGAATCGTCTTATATAAAATTAAATTACTCCTGTTCCAACGCGACCAAGCCTAGAAGAATCAGGCAACAAACTCGGCTTGGCTTACATAAATGGTCCGTCTTACCACTAGGTGAGAAGCGCCTGTGTGGTGCCTCGGAGCAAGGAGTTGCTGATACATAGTAAATGAGAACTTAAAAACCTTAGGAAGGTAGTCAAAAGTAAATAAACATCAGCAAAAATATGCAAGACAGCACACGCTACGCTTGTTATACTTATAAATAATAATCTAATACAAACATGTAAATAGGTAAGTACAGATATTGCAAATTTCCATTTTAGCAGTCGAGGGGCAGAGCGACATCAGGCCACGCGGCTTTATCATTAATATAAGAGTGTAATACGCTTTCTTAATTAGATTCATCTTTATGTAGGATTTAAATCTTCGAATAGGAAGTTTAAATGCACCTTCTGGAAGTTTATTATAGAACCGTACAGAATTCCCCATATAAGACCCACTTACTTTCTTTAATCGAAATTTTGGTATATTTAGTTTGTGTTTATTTCTCGTGTTAATACCATGCACGTCACTTTTTATCATAAAACTATCCAAGTCCATACAATACAACTATACAAACATACTTACATAGCCGTTAAATACAAAACCCTTTCTTCCCCTCTTAAATTAGTCGGGCTGATAAAGGTGTCATCGCGAGGTCTCAGTTCGGGGCGAACCACTAGTTATTTAGTCAAGAAGTTTCCCCTATTCAAGTTTCATAAGATTTAGATAGCGCTAAGGCTGCCAATATTGCTACTGTAATTGAAGGGCAGGTAGCTCTCGTCTAGTTTTTTAACCGACTTCACAAAAGGAGGAGGTTCTCAATTCGGTTGTATTTTTTTTATGTTTGTTACCTCATATATCCGTCTTTAATAAACCGATTTGAAAAAATATTTTTTTATTTTAATACTTCCAAATTGGTCCCACTTTTTCAGAATCCAGTTCTGATGATGGAATCTATAAGGAATTGAGGGAACTCCTCAAATAATGTAGGCATACAATTTTGATATTTTCAGCAACAAATCAAGCATTTGCATTCAGGAAGTATCATAACCCATTAAACCTAAGTATTATTATAGTCGAAGTATTATTCACCATTATGGTTTTTCCATCAATTTTTTAATCCAGATATTTAGTCGAATACAATGGCGGAAGTCGGTTTTTTAAATGTAAAGTTATTAAATTGTCAATACTTACTCTGTTTGCACAAGATTGCCGGTCAATTAACCACAAAACTATGAAAATCGAGGACAAACGAGGTTTTAATTTCCCGACCCCTGAACACAGGGGGGGTAGATCTTCAGCTAACACTGACCACTGTCCATCGCTACTACTCAGTATTTATACTCCTCTTATTAGGTACAATGTTTTTGCAATGATAACATTGGGAAAATTCATTAAATAACCAATTTTATTTAATAAAGATAACTCGAACGGGGAAATATTTATTAATAAGTATTAAAGGTATCCAAAACCACAGGTTCTATCATTAACTACTCGTTTATAAGGCCCGGTTTCCACCGGGGCAGAGAGGAGAGGAGACGAGAGGAGATGTGTTTAAAATAAAAAATAAATGCTGGACATTTCACACAACATTATCTAGCCCCAAGCTAAGCAGAGCTTGTGTTATGGGTGCTAGATAACTGATATACCTTAATACAATCATCATAGATAGATATTTTTTATTATACATAGAAAATACCCAGAAATACCCACTCTGAACAAATATCTGCAGATTGTACAAATATTTGTTCTGAGGTGGGAATCGAACCCGCAATCTCCTGCGTCGCAGGTGAACCTTCGCCTGCCGCGCCACAGAGGCGGTCGTTTGAATAAACCAATCCGATTTCTTTGTTTTCTTTTCGTTTTTACCTGTCAATCCTGCGTGCCAATTACCTGCCAGATTTGCTCTCGTCTCCTCTCTTCTCCGCCCCGGTGGAAACCGGCCCTTATAGGCTATTTGAGTTAATAATATGTCGTTATATTTTTAAATTGAATATGAGGTACTTACCGACTCTATCATTTTTAACTAAAATTAAACTATGTACCTACAGAAAGCAAAGCTAATTGGCTACCCCCACGTCACAGATTTCATAATAGAATTCTCGCACCCAAATTGCATTGGGAGATTTTTTTTTTTCTTTTACACAATAGCTTTTAAACAATATAGCTTAGTGCTAAATAAAAAACCTGTGATAAAAAAACAAATCAAGTGCGAGTTGGACTCGCGTTCAGAGGGTTCCATATGAATAGACCGTTTTGTTTCCAAAAAGTCAGATTTTCAAATGGCCAGATTTTTAGATAGTCAGATTTTCAAATGGCCAGATTTTCAGATAGTCAGATTTTCAAATGGCCGGACTGCCAAATGGTCACTGTTTGTACAGTCGAATAAAAAAGCGATACCGTTACACATTTTACAACTTCGCGTCCTTTGTAGAGAGTAGTGTAGAGTACATGTTTCATCATCAGCCTACAGAAGTCCACTGGTGGACATAGGGGAGGCCATTGAATGCCACTACGAACGGTCTTAAGCAGCCTTCATCGACCGCCTTCCTGAGATTATAAAGTTGAATTTTATTTACAACATTATTTGAGGTACCGCCAAACTTTTTGTTTAATTGATAAAAAAATATTCAAATGTTATCATGATTTCCATCTTTTATTTCTGATTGTACAGTGACCATTTGGCAGTCTGACCATTTGAAAATCTGACTATCTTAAAATCTGGCCATTTGAAAATCTGACCTTTTGGAAACAAAAGGAATAGACTACCATAGTAACCAACCACTAGACCAATTAAACTTATAATCAACCAACACATTTTTTCTGTTTCCTGTGTGACTTAGGATTTTCAGTTTGAACTTGTTTTTCAGGCGATGTTTTCAGCAGTACCATACTGTGCAAAGCTACAGTTCTCAAAGTGTCCGCTAGGGGCGCTTATCGAGTTTCCATTCAAAAATCCGTGTTACACTATACCATACGTCTAATTTCAATTGTTTGCTAAATACTCAGCATAGAGGCTCAAGTCTTTAATCACGGGTTTTTGTAAGGAAAAAGTTGTCAAGGTGTCCGCTACGGGCATTTTTCGGGTAAATAAAAAGCAGCATCCACCACTGGTAGCTCACGGTCACGGCGCGGCAGGGGGTGCTAGGAATCTCCGGCAGAGACCACCCCCTGCCCGCACCCTGGAGGACTGACGAGAAATTGATGGAGCTGGAAGTGGTACTCTGTAAGTTGCGCTGGGATGTGATAGGATTATCGGAAGTCCGAAGAGAGGACACGATAATTCTAAATTCCGGCAACTTATTCTACTACTGGGAGGGCGATCAGCTATCCCAGCACGGTATCGGGTTTCTCGTCCACAAGTCCATCGTCAACAACATTGTGAAGATCGAAAGTGTTTCGGGTAGAGTGTCGTACCTTATACTCAGCATCACCAAACGGTATTCGCTGAAGGTCATACACGTATTTGCTCCGCACTCGAAACGCCCAGACGATGAAGTGGAGGCTATGTATGACGACATTTGAAATGCCATGAATATGTCTCGAAAACACACTTCACAGAGTTGTGATGGGGAATTTCAACGCGCGTCTGGTATGAACTCCTTTTTCAAGAAGCAGTTATCCAGGAAACAATGCTGCAACGCGTTTTGGCGTTCGGTTAAATTGGGCTCTATCTATTTCCATACAAACATTAAACACCCCCTCCCCACCCCTTTTATCCTCATTTGGGTTGAATTTTGTAAAATCCTTACTTAGTGAGCACATAGAAGCCGAAAGGAATATTCATGCTAAGTTTCAAAATTGTAGGCATTTTTGTTCATGAATAAATGAAAAATGAAAATAAATATTAAAAATATATTTATTTGCTGTATAACACTGGGTTCCAATTATTGCGCTATTGTTGAGATGGAAGCCACATTTGTGACAATCAAAATTGACTACTAGAATTAGCTTAGAATTTGTTGTGTTGTGGCAACACAAAACTGATCTTCCGCTAGAACCATAAAAACACTAAACTTAAGGCAGTACCCCGACCAAACACGGCGTCAAGCTGTTTTTTTCAAGCCTCTCTCCTCGTTAAATAAAGCAAGTAGAAACCAAATTAAAAGTCACCACATATATTTGACATTTTGTCATCAAGTTCCACGATTGGTTTAATGATTTAACGTCGTAAGTACTCGAGAATAAACCCATGAAAAAATTGAAATAAATCATGATTTTGTACATCTTCTGTTAAAGTTCACGTTACTGAATTTTTTGGTTTACACAATTGGATAGTTAATTAAATAGTAGAATTATTACACGATTAATTTTTTTAAAAATGGGTTCTCTTTATTTTTTATGAATTATATTTCATGAATCCGTGCGAATCTGGCTGTGCGCAAGGAGCGCACCAGTCAGCCGCCGGCTCTTGGACGGACGGCTAGATCGCAGTACTATTAGAACGGACTACATAGGTGTCACTAAAATAAATAATTTGCGATGTATTGTAGAGGCGAACACCTCAAGGTCATTCGGTCAGGGTAGCGCCTTAATAATGTTAATAGAATTGAAGTTCTCGTGGCTTAATTGGTATCATTTTTAAAAAATTACGACTATACACCACGTACTTTACTATTCTCTTGTTGACGTTTCGTTGACCATTTTCAGTTCCCGTCTCACGATCTTTGAGCGTGGTCGCGGTCGGTGCTCATGAGGAAGGACCTCAAAATGGTCAACGAAACGTCAGCAGGAGAATAGTAAAGTACGTGGTGTATAGTCGTAATTTTTCTGCCTATTGTTATCATAACATAACACACTAGAATGCTTAGGTTACTCTGACTCTCTTCTTGTCTCTTTTTCTTCTTTCTCTGGTTCGCCTGCGACGCAGGAGGTTGTGGGTTCGATTCCCGCCTCGGAACAAATATTTGTACGATCTGCAGAAATTTGTCTGTGTGTGTTTTTGGTGTTCTGGGTATTTTTCTATGTATACTAAAAAAAAATATCTATCTATGTAAGTAATGTATTGTATTAAGTATATCAGTTATCTAGTACCAACACAAGCTCTGCTTAGCTTGGTGCTAGATAATGTTGTGTGAAATGTCCAGCATTATTTATGTTATTTATTTATTTTTACTAAATTTAAACTATTACAAAAATTGTGAGTGAATACAGAAGTTTTAGTAGTGCAATTAATTATATTTCTAGTGATCTACACACTAGGCAAGCCTGTGTCGTGGAGATCTGTAGGGCTATTCTAAAACGTTAGAAAAGGTTTCCGTTCGGATTCGTTAGTTTTTCACGGAAACGATTTCTATTCCGACGGAGCTTCTAAATGCGATTGTAAAACCATTTCGGATTGAGCATCGGGAGCTCCCGACAGATTGAAGATTGATTGAATGCGAATATGAATTTGTTTACTTTCTTATAAACACTATCTGTTTGTATTTTCCAACTGCCTATAAGTTTAATATTGTTTACAATTTCGATGTCATCGTTATTATACTTTATGTAAATTTTATCATTTAAGGTGCTTTGGGGTAAGATCGTAGATGGGTTAAGATCGGTTAATTCATATTCCCGCCAAAATTGGCGATATTTTGAACGCTGGGCAACATAGCCTCACGCGCCATTTTGTTGTGCCCGTGCCACCAGTCTGGTCTGCCGCTACGCCCAGCCAGTCGTGCGTTATGGACAGTATAGTGTGAAATGGGAAAAAAGTGCTTTTTGAGAAGATTCGATCTTACCCCCGACGACTATTTGTAGACAATTTGTTAAGTAATTTTTATGTTTTCGCTGGTTTTGTCAGTGTATGGTAATTTAAGTGTTATGATAGTTTGATTAATCTAATTAAATCATGCTAAAGACGTTTGTAGGCTGAGATCCGATCTTGCCCCTCGAAGGTGAAGATCGGACTAAAGCCCTTCGGCCTTTGAATTTCTGTATTAGGGGTAAGACCGGACGACCAGAGTGAAAAAAATACATAAACATCGCTAAAACTCAATTTCGAAGGAATTTTTAGACGATTATTTAATCTGTTTTTACTTGGGCAAGATCGGATCTTTTCTTGCTATAGAGCTTACTCTAAGTGTCACAAAGGTGATTTTAGAAGGTAGATCGGTCTTACCCCATCAAGGTCCGATCTTTCCCGTGACATTTTGAAAAATCATGCTCTCTTTGATCAATTATAAAACAATAACCATTGTGTTTATCAAAAAAACACAAGTAAAAAATGAAACCCCTGTCTTTGCACACACAGTTGGATATTATTGAGTAGTAAAATAGTAAAAAGAGGCGAGCCAAAAAAATAAATCCCAAGACCAGTTTGGTTTTCAGAAAAATAGTCCGTTCTTACCCCAAAGCACCTTATATGTATTTTGATACTATACATTATTGCATAGTTATGGTATATGTCAATTATTGTATTGAATGTTACGATAAGTAGATAGGGCGCGTCTCTAAGTTGTGCGTCCACACTGAATGCGCGGGGACGGGGGCCTGTGGGCGCGACGGGCGTCGGCGGGCGGTGGCGTGCCCGTGCGTGTAGCCACAGTGACGCTATTAGACGCGAATAAGGCCAAACTGGTTTGATATCCCCGCCACCCGCGCATTGAGACGCTTGCCTACTAGGCCCGTAGTGTGTCCATAACGTTTGAAAACTACGCGCGCTAATCGCTCATGACCGTCACGCTAGGTGCCCGCCTAAAGGTGCGGTTCCACGGCCTGATTTCTCACAGGTACAGGCGTAAAATTACAGGCAACACGCCGCGCCGTGGGAACACCTCGCAGACGCAGACGCCTGCCTGCATCTTCAGGGCGGGGAGGGAGCGTGCGGACTCATGCTGATTGGTCTACGTCTTGAGGCAACGACAGGCGTCTGCAGGCGAGGTGTTCCCACGGCGTGTCGCCTCTAATTTAACGTCTGTACCTGTGAGAAATCAGGCCGTGGGACCCAGCTTTAAGCTGCGGTTCCACGGCCACCCGATCGCGATAGATTCCGCGCGTCGGCACAGGCATGCACAGGCGTGCCCGGTCCCACGATCCATCGGCCTTCCTTGCTCCAAGGTCGGCCTGTGCCGACGGGTGCAAGAGGGCGGGGAGGGAGCGTGAGAACTCATGCTGATTGGACGATGTCTTGAGGCAACGGCAGGCGTCTGCAGGCGAGGTGTTCCCACGGCGTGTCACCTGTAATTTTCCCCTGTACCTGTGAGAAATCAGGCAGTGGGATCCCAGCTTTAGCCACTACACTATGGACGCAAACGGCGCGGCGGCGCCGGCGGTTGCATATGTTTGATATTTCGCGCCCTTCGTCGCAACCGCGCTAGGCCCGCACTGTGGCCCTGGCCTAAGGGTGCGTCTAAAACGCCCTCCACGGTTTTTACTTGGCACTTGACTGCTTGAAATTCCAATACGGTCCTTATGGTTACGGATTAGGGATTATTTTATTTTTTAGTACTTAATGGAATAGTACGGCGTTCAGGAAGGCGATTACGTAATTCTGTTAATATTGATTTCAATTGATTTCAATGTTGTGTCTATTTAAAATTAAGTTAATGCGTTTACTTACCTAATTTACGCAGTCTTGTTGCATTTAACCTTTGTAAGCAAAATCCGTAAATTGGGTAGTCGCGAAATCGACATTTCGAACAGAAACAGCATTGAAATTGATTTAAGCCAATAGCAACAGACTTACGTAATCGGGCCACAGTTTTAGGTAAGACGCTCTCTACCTAAACGGACAAAGGTATATATATGAGTCAATAGAATATCACTATATACTTACTTAATTTATTATATATTATTGTGGTCACCATGGAAAAATAGTATGTTTTCCTGCTTGAGGAGGGGAATTACCACCTAAATTACCCGTAAATTACCCCATACGACAGAAGAATACAACATATAATAGAATATAGCCTACAGGTTCCTATCCTACCTACTTGTAGTAAGTAGTTTTGCTAGTAGTCAAAGTCAAAGTCAAAGTCAAAGTCAAAGTCAAAAAAAGAACTTTATTCATTGAAATCACAAGGATCATTTTGAATCGTCTTATATAAAATTAAATTACTCCTGTTCCAACGCGACCAAGCCTAGAAGAATCAGGCAACAAACTCGGCTTGGCTTACATAAATGGTCCGTCTTACCACTAGGTGAGAAGCGCCTGTGTGGTGCCTCGGAGCAAGGAGTTGCTGATACATAGTAAATGAGAACTTAAAAACCTTAGGAAGGTAGTCAAAAGTAAATAAACATCAGCAAAAATATGCAAGACAGCACACGCTACGCTTGTTATACTTATAAATAATAATCTAATACAAACATGTAAATAGGTAAGTACAGATATTGCAAATTTCCATTTTAGCAGTCGAGGGGCAGAGCGACATCAGGCCACGCGGCTTTATCATTAATATAGTCATCAAAAGTGTAATACGCTTTCTTAATTAGATTCATCTTTATGTAGGATTTAAATCTTCGAATAGGAAGTTTAAATGCACCTTCTGGAAGTTTATTATAGAACCGTACAGAATTCCCCATAAAAGACCCACTTACTTTCTTTAATCGAAATTTTGGTATATTTAGTTTGAGTTTATTTCTCGTGTTAATACCATGCACGTCACTTTTTATCATAAAACTATCCAAGTGTTTATGTGTATGTAATAATATTTCATAGATATATTGCGATATTACTGTAAGAATATTGATTTCTTTGAAACGCTCCCTCAAGGAGTCACGCGACTTCAGTTTATAAATGGCACGTATTGCCCGTTTTTGTAAGACAAAAATAGCTTGGATATCTGCTGCTTTACCCCACAGTATGATACCATATGACATAACACTATGGAAGTAGCTAAAATAAACAAGCCTAGCTGTAGCTTCATCAGTAAGCTGCCTTATTATACGAACTGCATATGCAGCGGAACTAAGTCTACCAGCAAGAGCCACAATTTGTGGTGCCCACTGCAACCCTGCATCAATATTAAGCCCTAAGAAAATGGTAGACTTGACAAGATCAAGTGTCTCCCCATTTATTTGAATATTAGTTGGATAATGTTTTACATTAGGCAATGTGAATTTGATGCATTTCGTTTTTTTAGCATTAAGCAAAGGATTATTAACTGTGAACCACTCAAGAACATGCGATAGTGAATCATTTACATCATCGTAATTAGATTTAGATCTATCAACTTTGAAAATCAAAGAAGTATCGTCAGCAAATAGAACTATGTCACATATGTCTTTCACAAAAAAAGGGAGATCGTTAATGTAAACTAGGAACCCCTAGTCCCTATAGAACTTCTTGTGAAAGAGTTCGTCCGGGGAAGTACCTACCACCTTACCTAGTTCTGCCGCCAAGCATATAGTGCTCGAATTGCTGTGTTTTGGGTTTGAAGGGTATACGGGTGCCGATGAAATTACAGGCACATAAGACTTTTCATATTTATATGTCTTAGCGTCGGCAGCGCGCGTGTGATACCTCTGGTGTTGCAGGCGTCCGTAGGCTACGGTAACTACTTTCCATCAGGTGGGCCGTACGCTTGTATGCTTGCACAGTAGAATAAAAAAAAATTGTAAAAAGGAAAACCGCAGAAGCACGCTTTCCGCCTTTTCAAAAAGAAACTACATCTATTCTACTTTTATTTAATTTTATTACCATTAGTTTTTTTATGTGTCCGACATAAAATAAATAAAAATAAAATAAATAAATAAATAAATGCTTGACATTTCACACAACATTATCTAGCCCCAAGCTAAGCAGAGCTTTGTGTTATGGAAACTAGATAACTGATATACTTATATAATAATATTACATAGATAGATATTTTTATTATGCATAGAAAAATGCCCAGAACACCCTGAACAAATATCTATATATGTTCCGAGGCGGTAATCGAACCCGCAACCTCCTGCGTCGCAGAATAGATCTCTCCTTCTCCTCCCGTGGATGTCATAAAAGCCAACTATGGAATTACCAGGGTATGGGCAGCAGCATCTACCTGAGTACTTTACACTATTACTGCGATCACCATCCGCCTGCCAAGCGCGGTGATTATGGCAAATCCCTTTATTCTATGAGGCCTCATGATACCACAACACGTTTATTAATTCTTATTTAGGAAAACCCTAACTTATCTATAATTAAAATTTTGGAAAACACATTTTCTTCTCGCGGTAATTTTGATATATTTATTAATACGCTTTTATTATTTATATGCGGAGCTCACTTTCTGGACTCTTGTAAGCCTCTTTTCAAGAAATATAATATTCTTCCTCTCCCATGTCTCTACATTAAACAAGCGGCAGAGTTTGTGAAGCAGCATCCCGAATTATTCAGGAAAAATAAGGAGTTTCTACTAATAAAATTAAGGGATAGATCTAACAACAGACTCTACAACCCAAAATATAATCTAAAAATGACGCAAAATCAGGCCTATTATAAATGTCGATAAAAATTTTCAATAATCTACCAGAGGATCTTAAAAATCTAACTGGAAATTTATTTAATATTAAATTAAAAAAATGGCTGATGGGTAGATGCTATTATTCTTTAAATAAATTTTTACAATATAGGGATTTTCAATTATAATTTTTATTGATTAACCAAATTATTGACATTTTTATTTTACTTAGTTCATTGTTTAAATCTCAATTATTATTCTAATTTTATTGATTTTATATTAATCATATTACCCATGTGAAAATTTGCATGCCTAGTTATAAGGTAGAACATATTGGACTTTTTCTAGTTTAAGACCTTATTGTATTTACAATGTTCTGGCAAATAAACTTATCTTATCTTATCTTAGCTTCAGACGCATGTTAGTACGTTAATATGTTAGTATGTAACGGAATCTTTGAACATGATTTTGACCCCCCTTCAAAACGTCGGATTAACTCGAAATTCGGCATACTTATTAAGGACCGATGACAATTCAATATTTTAAACATTTTGACCCGTTATCCTTACTAGGATAATCAGGATCAGCGATTTTTGTTTTCCTGAGACCCGGAAGGTCTGCGTCAATGTCAAGTAGCATAGATAATTACAAACAATGTCCAGTCGTCAAGTAATCTGTCATGTCATGTTCTAGTAAATCGATGGCAGATTACTAGAATGTATTTTTAATTTTTAAATCAATAATAAGCTATTGATTAATAGTTAATGAATAAATGAAATAATGAATGGTGAACCCATTTTCGCAAACGAAAACGAAGTTGTTGAACAAGAAGTTCAACAACTTCGACACGTCCGTTGTTAATAGCATCATGAAGCGGTGTCTCATCACCCTTATTCATTCGCAGCGCTTCAACATCTGCACCTTCCTTTAACAAGATTTCCACTTTAAATAATCACTAAAAAATTAAAAATAAATTATAGTTTAAAAAAACTAAAAAAATACGCTTTTTATAGAAAATCCAACTAAAAAATAGAAAATAATTTTTTAAAAATTTGAATTAAGAGTAGTGTAAATAAGAAAAAAATATTTTTTATTGTAAAAAATGCGTGGGGTGCTTTTTAAGATATTATCAAAATGATAATCCTTCTACACATATCTGTCAATAAAATATTTATAACTATTGACACCATGCACCCCACGCTTTTTTTACAATAAAAATATTTTTTTCTTTACACTATTCTTAATTCAAATTTTTAAAAATTTATTTTCTATTTTTTAGTTGGATTTTCTATAAAAAGCGTACTTTTTTAGTTTTTTTAAACTATTATTTATACTATAAAAAACGTGATTACCTATTACACTTTTAACAATCCATAATTTGAAAAAGAACCCAAGATCGCTGATATAGTAGATATCAGAATTAGCGTGTTGAAGTGGCAATGGGCAGGCCACATTGCTTGCAGAACCGACAACCACTGGATAAAGGTTTATAATTGTGAGATTTCTGTTTTAATGTTTTTTCTGTAATGGAGTATGGTGCCCGTTCTTCGGATCGTGGGAATAAGATTTGTGATATGTTTGCGGAATACTTCCACTCAATTTTCCTTAGTCGCTCACCAACCTGCCTGGTTCAACCTGAAGCTTCGCTAAAACTCACATCGTGCGCTGATATAGGTATGGTTGAAGTTATTGAGGAGGAGGTATTTCGCCTTTTTAAGTCCCTTGATTGGAACAAATCGGCGGGGCCGGACAATATCACTGCTATTTTTATAGTTAATTGTGTGAATAGCCTAGTTTTCCCCCTTACTTTGTTGTACGGCCGCTCGCTAACCGAAGGTTTTGTTCCGGATAAGTCGGCTTATGTCACTCCCATTCATAAAAAAGGTCTTAAGAACGTTGTAGACAATTATAGACCGATTTCTAAACTACATGTTTGTTTATTTGCTAAGGTCCTCGAAAAAATTGTTTACGCTCAAGTCTACTCTGCGCTGCGGAACGACCTCATGCTGGAGCAGCATGGTTTTCTTAGGGGTCGCTCCACAACATTTAATCTTCTTATCTGTTCTGAGTACCTAACAAAGTTCATGGCTGAGCCTTCGCAGGTGGATACTATATACACGGATTATTCAAAGTGTTTTGACCGCATTGACCACCTTGTCTTGTTAAGAAAGCTACAACAAGTAGGTATTAGAGGCAACCGTTTCAGATGGTTCACATCTTATGTCCATAATAGATGCCAGACTGTTGTTCTTAGCGGATACTCATCCTCACCCCTGTTAATTCGTTCGGGAGTGCCGCAGGGGTCCTTGTTGGGTCCTCTGTCCTGGGTTCAATACTAGGCCCTTTTTTATTCCTAGTTTACATTAACGATCTCCCTTTTTTTGTGAAAGACATATGTGACATAGTTCTATTTGCTGACGATACTTCTTTGATTTTCAAAGTTGATAGATCTAAATCTAATTACGATGATGTAAATGATTCACTATCGCGTGTTCTTGAGTGGTTCACAGTTAATAATCTTTTGCTTAATGCTAAAAAAACGAAATGCATCAAATTCACATTGCCTAATGTAAAACATTATCCAACTAATATTAAAATAAATGGGGAGACACTTGATCTTGTCAAGTCTACCATTTTCTTAGGGCTTAATATTGATGCAGGGTTGCAGTGGGCACCACAAATTGTGGCTCTTGCTGGTAGACTTAGTTCCGCTGCATATGCAGTTCGTATAATAAGGCAGCTTACTGATGAAGCTACAGCTAGGCTTGTTTATTTTAGCTACTTCCATAGTGTTATGTCATATGGTATCATACTGTGGGGTAAAGCAACAGATATCCAAGCTATTTTTGTCTTACAAAAACGGGCAATACGTGCCATTTATAAAATGAAGTCGCGTGACTCCTTGAGGGAGCGTTTCAAAGAAATCAATATTCTTACAGTAATATCGCAATATATCTATGAAATATTATTACATACACATAAACACTTGGATAGTTTTATGATAAAAAGTGACGTGCATGGTATTAACACGAGAAATAAACACAAACTAAATATACCAAAATTTCGATTAAAGAAAGTAAGTGGGTCTTTTATGGGGAATTCTGTACGGTTCTATAATAAACTTCCAGAAGGTGCATTTAAACTTCCTATTCGAAGATTTAAATCCTACATAAAGATGAATCTAATTAAGAAAGCGTATTACACTTTTGATGACTATATTAATGATAAAGCCGCGTGGCCTGATGTCGCTCTGCCCCTCGACTGCTAAAATGGAAATTTGCAATATCTGTACTTACCTATTTACATGTTTGTATTAGATTATTATTTATAAGTATAACAAGCGTAGCGTGTGCTGTCTTGCATATTTTTGCTGATGTTTATTTACTTTTGACTACCTTCCTAAGGTTTTTAAGTTCTCATTTACTATGTACCAGCAACTCCTTGCTCCGAGGCACCACACAGGCGCTTCTCACCTAGTGGTAAGACGGACCATTTATGTAAGCCAAGCCGAGTTTGTTGCCTGATTCTTCTAGGCTTGGTCGCGTTGGAACAGGAGTAATTTAATTTTATATAAGACGATTCAAAATGATCCTTGTGATTTCAATGAATAAAGTTCTTTTTGACTTGACTTTGACTTCTGCTTTTTGCAATTTTCGTTAACGACATTTCGTCCTGCTTTATGCACTCTAAAATTCTACTTTATGCTGAAGACATGAAAATCCTCAGTAAGATACAGTCTGTCGGAGATGCAGGGCGTGTGCAGGAAGACCTTAGGAGTTTTGGAAACTATTGTATCCTTAATAAACTGGATTTAAATATCTCCAAGTGCTTTGTTTGCTCTTTTACTCGTAAACAAACTACTATAAGGGAGGTGTTACAACTATAGCTAAGCTATATTTTTTTTTCTTTTTAGTAGTTACAGTTGTAAATAAAAAATAAGAATTCAAGAGTTGGAAAATCAAACTTTTGATGCTAAAGAACTGTTTTGAGTACCCCGAGGTGTTGCTTTGTCATTATAAATTTCCCCATTTTTAGGGTAATTTCCATACGACACCTCTGGGTACTGGAAACGCTTCTGTGTAGTCAAAATTTTTATTTTGCAACTTTTTGGAAATTACCCTAAAAATGGGGAAAAATATTTTGTCCATACGACATCTCTGGGTACTGGAAACGATTCAGTGTAATCAAAATTTTGATTTTCCATCATTTTGGAAATTACCCTAAAAATGGGGAAAATTATTTTGTCCATGCGACACCTCTGGGTACTGGAAACGGTTCTGTGTGATAAAAATTTTGATATTATACCAACTTTGGTGAAATTACCCTAAAAATGGGAAAACTTATTTAGCCAGGTGTGTATAATATATGATCCTTTTGTATTTTATGACGTAACATAAAAATACAATAAACAATTTGTAATTAAATATAATTGATAGTTGAATAATAGCCAGACATAATTTTTTTATTTATTAATGAAATACATAGTTATATTGCAGAAAAAAACCACATAAATTATTTAACTTTTTTCCTTAAACTTGTAATTTTTTCCTAAAAACTATCTATGATCTCGTCTTTAATATAATATAATCTATGTTCTTAAATTATTAGATTTTACTCTTAAATGGCACTTAGGTTAAGCTAATTAACTACCTCATTACTCGTACACTACTCGCCATGTAACTTTGCTGTGACTTCCTCCGACGCTCCGAAATGCTGAACTTTGTCAAAGTGACATTCCTTACGCTCCTGATTTGTATAACGCGTTCTATCACTTATTGGCAAAGTGACATCCCCGACGCTCCTAAATCTTTCAAACGCTTTATATCAATCATCAGCTAAGTGGCATCCCTGACGGTTCTAATATTGTCATACGCGTTCTATCACTCATGGGCAAAGTGACATCCCCGACGCTTCTAATATTGTCATACGCGTTCTATCACTCAACAGCAAAGTGGCATCCCGACGTTCCTAAAATTGTCACACGCGTTCTATCACTCATAGGCAAAGTGACATCTCCAACGCTCCTAAAACTTTCAAACTCTTTCTATCACTGATCAGCAAAGTGGCATCCGCCACGCTTCTAATATTATCATACGCGTTCTATCACTCATCGGCAAAGTGACATTACTTATGCTCCTGATTTGTATCACGCGTTCTATCAATGATAGGCAAAGTGGCATCCCCGACGCTTCTAATATTGTCATACGCGTTCTATCACTCATCGGCAAAGTGGCATTCCTTATGCTCCTGATTTGTATCACGCGTTCTATGAATGGTAGTCAAAGTGGCATCCCCGACGCTTCTAATATTGTCATACGCGTTCAATATCATTGCCAAAGTTACGTGGTGAGTACTGAACTCGTCCATACATTAAATGCAACATGTCGTCGATATAACACGACGACTGCTCCACTGGTCAGTCCAGTGGCGTGGTGGCGTGTCAGGCAGCCTGCACGTTCGTGGGTTCGGAACGCAGCTGGCGTAATGTGCGGCGGCAGGAGAGGCGACGCGAGCCGAGCCGCGGGAAACCTACTACGCGGTCCACTTTAACAGGGGACTCCCGTCTGAAAACAAAGAAAAATGTGTGTATGAACGAAATAGAATAAACGTTAATTCGTTTATTGACCGAGCAAAGATATCTCAGTGTTAAGTTTCGGCTTTCCTATGTATCCGTGTTTGATGGGAATTCGTTCGATGATAATTTTTGTTTTTTTTTTTGTTTTTTATATATATGGTATTGTCTTAAGTATTTTTATTTTTTATTGAATTTATGATAGTATTCATTAGTTAAAAAGCTTAAGAATACCATATATTTTTCTTCTTGGAAACTACCATAAGAGCTCTTATCAAAAACTTATAATATCTTCATAGAATGAATGAACTAGCTAGATCAATACAGATATAAATTTTGTAAAATTACCTAAAAGTCAATTTGTAGTTGAGTTGAGTACAAGTTAAGTATCAGTCGGGTATCAGTCGAATATTAGTCGAGAATTAGCTTTGTGGCCGTCGTGTGTCCGGCCTAAGAACAGACTTCTCCGTCTCCCGGGGTATCATAAAAGCTGACTAAGGGATTATCAACACTTATACTGCGATCACCAATCCTCCCGCCAAACTTGGTGATTATGGCAAATCCTCCCATTGGGGAGGCCTCGTCTAACAGTGGTCGATATCAGTCGAGTATCAGTCGAGTATCAGTCGAGTATCAGTCGAGCATCAGTTGACGAGTATCAATCGAGTATCAGTACAGTATCAGTCGAGTGTCAGTCAAGTATCAGTTCAGTATGAGTTGAGTATCAGTTGAGTAATATTAGTACCTGAAAAACATGTGGTGTTCCACAGTGCACCGCCACAGCTTCTTGCAGGCGGTGGTTGAGGGTAAATTGAAGCTCAGATGAGTTTCAAACTCGTCAAACTCACTTGCGCGTAGTTTGAGTGTGAAAGAACGTTTGTTGTAGCAAATCTTGATGATCTTTGCCCAGGGGAACCGGTTCATTAGCAATCTGGAACAAGAGAATCATGGGTTGAATATGTCAGAGTTTATGCGGAAAGAGAATAAGCGAGGAGATGAGGCATTATACCGATTTTGTGTAGTCACACGATTTGTCATAAGATTTTTATAATAATTCTATAAATTTTTGTAATGAAAAAGTAAATTTAAAAAAACTTTTGGGTTTATCATGCATGACATTACTAAGTTTGACCTCTTGCTAATTTAGGTTGTTTGACCTCTTGCTAATTTAGGTTGTTTGACCTCTTGCTAATTTAGGTTGTTTGACCTCTTGCTAATTTAGGTTGTTTGACCTCTTGCTAATTGAGGTTGTTTGACCTCTTGCTAATTTAGGTTGTTTGACCTCTTGCTAATTTAGGTTGTTTGACCTCTTGCTAATTTAGGTTGTTTGACCTCTTGCTAATTTAAGTTGTTTAACCTCTTGCTAATTTAGGTTGTTTGACCTCTTGCTAATTTAGGTTGTTTGACCTCTTGCTAATTTAGGTTGTTTGACCTCTTGCTAATTTAGGTTGTTTGACCTCTTGCTAATTTAGGTTGTTTGGCCTCTTGCTAATTTAGGTTGTTTGACCTCTTGCTAATTTAGGTTGTTTGACCTCTTGCTAATTTAGGTTGTTTGACCTCTTGCTAATTTAAGTTGTTTGACCTCTTGCTAATTTAGGTTGTTTGACCTCTTGCTAATTTAGGTTGTTTGACCTCTTGCTAATTTAGGTTGTTTGACCTCTTGCTAATTTAGTATGTTTGACCTACTTGCTAATGTGGTTTGTTTGATTTACTTGCTTATTTGTTAGTGTGTTCTCTCGCTCTTACCCGTCCCGGTAGACGGAGACAGCACTAGCGCAGATGGCCAGTGCAATGTGAACGTGGTCGCTGTCTTGCGCGCTGTGCAACTCGGCTCCGTAGAGCGCCAATCTTTTCGCGTTTTCAAGGTAGTTCAGTTCGGCTTCTGCTGGGGTTTGACCACTGAAATACGAGTAAACAGTATTCAATTATCTGCTAAAAGAAATGGCAATGGTTACGTTGAAGTGGCAAAGGGCATGTTGAAGTGGCAATGGGCAGGACACATTTTCGATAAGTACAACATAACAACAGATTAATTTAAATAACATAGTGTGGGATCAAGACTACCTACGTAGTCTTGATCCCACACTAGGATACCCTGTGTCGTGGGTATCAGGAACTACGAGTACCATGGTACCATAACACATTTACCATATATTTGCAGATCATACAAGCATTTGTCCGGGATCATACAAGCGGGAATCGAACCCGCAACCTCTTGCATCTCAGCCGGCTACTCGCCCGCCGCACCACATAGGGCGTCTATCTGACTCACATTAGACCATTTTTATAAGACTTACCTATGTTTTCTGTAAAGTTCCTCTATCTTAGCTTCCAAGTCAGGAGTCAAGGCGCTAAGAGGGACGGCTCGGTGCTTCGAGAGTAAGGAGGGGCTCATGTGGCTCACACAAAAGTCTCCCAACTCGGCCTGGAGAATGTAAGACGCGAGAAGTGCGTATGTGATCCCGGAACATGTTAAACGACCTGGAATGACACCGAACTTAACATTAAGTTAAAGTTAATAGTGATAGCAATTCTGTGCAGTATTATATTATCTTAATTTCATCATCATCATTATCATCAGCCTGTAGAAGTCCACTGCTGGACATAGGCCTCCCCCTTAGAATGCCACGACCAACGAATATTTGTTCCGTTTCTGGGTGTTATGGTACCATGGTAGCTATATCCTGATACACACGACACAGGGAATCCTAGAGTGGGATCAGAGGCCCAATTCTGTAACTAAAAAATAGTTAAAATAGAATTCGGAACATGTTTCGACCTTGTGTCGATGTCTTAAATGTCAGAAATGGTATTCTCCTAACTTAAAATACAACACTGTAATGTTATTATATCGAAATGTGACCGAAACTTGAACGATTCAAAGTTTTTTCGATAATTTTAGCTTAAGTAGATGGAGTCTCTTACTCTTTCCAATTATATAACTATCCTACTCTAATGTTAGTCACCGTGAATTGAAAGTAGACTAAATTGTTATTTATGAGGGAGCGTTTTAACAACTTTATGTCAATTCACACATCAGTCTCGATTCGGTTAACTTTCAGTGTTGTTTTAAAATAATTTAGACAATTGGGCCTTAGGACTATGTATGTGACTGTTGGGTGTTATGTTATGTTATTATGTCCAGTAATTAATGCAATAGGTTGATAATGATGCCCTTTTGATCTGAGGCTCAATTCTCTCAATTATTTTATAACTACACTGAAAGTTAACCGAATCGAGACTGAATTGTGAATTGACAGAAAGTAAAGAAGAATTCTGCTCCCTCATAAATATCAATTTAGTCTACTTTCAATTCACAGTGACTACCATTAGAATAGGATGGTTATATAACGAGAGTGAAAGAGAGAGTAAAAAGAGACTCCATCTACTTAAGCTAAAATTATCGGAAAAACTTTGAATCGTTCAAGTTTCGGTCACATTTCGATATAATAACATTACAGTGTTGTATTTTAAGTTAGGAGAATACCATTTCTGACATTTAAGACATCGACACAAGGTCGAAACATGATACGAACCCTATTTTAACTATTTTTTTGTTAGAAAATTTGGCCTCAGAAGTCAGGGAACCTCCCACTGTTGGCTCACGACGTTGCAATGGCAGTGAGTATTGTTTGCCCTTTAGGTAATTACCTTCAATGAGATCTCTCCGAACAGCCAGCCCGATTTGGTACCGCGAGCTGTCATCCGACAACTCGGAAGGCTCTGGCGGGTAGAACTTCGCAGCAAACTTCACGTCCCACGGCTCGTCTGTTAACAACAATATTTCGTAGATACTTTGATGCAATTATCGGCATGGCTTAATTTGATGATCCGTCTTACCACTAAGTGTGGCGCCTCGGAGCAGGAAGCTGGTACTTAGTAGATGAGAACTTAAAAACCTTTATAAGGTAGTCAAAAGTAAAAAAAAGGCCCAAGTGCGAGTCGGACTCGCACAAGAAGGGTTCCATACCATTATCTATAAAAACGGCAAAAAAAACACGTTTGTTGTATGAGAGCCCCCTTAAATATTTATTATATTCTGTTTTTTAGAATTTGTTGTTTGCGACAACAGAAATACATCATCTGTGAAAATTTACTGTCTAACTATCACCGTTCATGAGATACAGCCTGGTGACAGAGGGAAAACGAAAACGGCAAAAAAAATACGTTTGTTGTATGGGAGCCCCCTTAAATATTTATTTTATTCTGTTTTTTAGTATTTGTTACAGCGGCAATCGAAATACCTACATCATCTGTGAATATTTCAACAGTCTAACTATCACGGTTCATGTGATATAGCCACGCGGAGCCTTAGTAATAGGGTCCGTTTTACCCTTTGGGTACGGAACCCTAAAAACATCAGCAAACGTTTATAAGACAGCACACGCTACGCTTGATATACTTATAAATAACAACCTAATAAAACCATGTAAATAGGTAAGTACAGATATTGCAAATTTCCATTTTAGGAGTCGAGGGGCTGAGCGACATCATGCCACGCGCTTTATCATTAATATAGTCATCAAGAGTGTATCACGCTTTCCTAATTAGATTATTCTTTATGTAGAATTTAAATCTTTGAATAGGAAGTTTAGATGCACCTTCTGGACGTTTATAAACCGTACAGAATCACTTACTTCTGAAGGTCTTAGATAGCCGCTTGTTCAGGTCCACCCACACCCTCGGGTCCCCTCGCTGCGCGTGCAGCAGTCCAAAGTAGTCGCGCTCCATCACGTCCAGGGTCTCGCAGACTTTATCCAATAGATCCTCTCCTCGGGATTTACGCTGAAATTTCAAAAACACTTTATTAGTCCGTGCCTAGTTCCGGCTGAGATGCAAGAAAGAAAGAATGAAAATACGTTTACTTGCTCCCAAAAGGTGACATGATATTTTTAAACAAAATAATAATAATAATAATAAAATAATAACAACAAAATAAAAACACCAAATGGCGTCATGCGTGTTGTGTGGGGACAAATAGGTCCCCTGTCTCAGCATACAGCCACACCTGAGGCCACACCGGCATGGCGACAGGGCGATTCTAAAACGTCGGAAACGTTTCCGATCGGATTCGTTAGTTTTTCATTTCGATGTGAATAAAGCAATTTTCTCTAGTAAAACACAGTAAAAAAACAATAGATATTGTATATTACAGTGTTTTACTTGAAAAAATTGTTAGAAAATTGTTTTAGTTAGGTACTTACCACATCGAAATTAAAAACTAACGAATCCGATCGGAAACGTTTCCGACGTTTTAGAATCGCCCTGCGAACCTACAAGTAGATACGGCGCGGTGTTTACTGTTCACTTAACAAGGCATTTAGATCACAAGGTAGGTCATCATCATCATCACCAGCATTTTTACGTCCACTGCTCGACGAGGCCTCCCCAGAATACAATGGGGGGATTTGCCATATCACCACGCTTGGCAGGCGGATTGGTGATCGCAGTTTGGTGTTAAGTACTCAGGTGGATGCTGCTGCCCATCCCCTGGTGTAATCCCTTAGTAAGGCTTTTACTACATGGGAGGAGAAAGAGGCGTCTATTCTTAGGCCGAATACACCAAAGAACATGTATAATTTCTTAAAATCAGCATTATGCAATCCAGACTATTTCGGATACGCATTAGTTAGAGCACCTTCATAATATCTCCAAATAGCCAAACGCCCGTGAGCTCTTGCCGTAAACAACACAATTTACGAACGACGTCCAATTACGAAAGGCGTGTAAAGTTCAGAATTTGGCAAACATAACCCATTAGCCATTAGTTTCTCGAGTGGCGACCACAAACCGGACGACGCAGTAGAGGAAAGGCCCTCCACTCGATGGTATAAAGACATTATAAACGTCGCAGGGAATCGGTGGATGGAGGCGGCTCAAGACCGTTCGTCGTGGCATTCTAAGGGGGAGGCCTATGTCCAGCAGTGGACTTCTACAGGCTGATGATGATGATGATGAACCCATCAGCTAAATAAACAAGGCATATTCACGTAGCCTTGTTGTGTCCGGCCTCAGAATAGACCCCTCCATCTCCTCCCGTGGATATCGTAAAAGCCGACTTATAAGGGATTACACCAGGGGATGGGCATCCATCTGAGTATTCAGCACGAATACTGCGATCACCAATCTGCTTGCCAAGCGTGGTGATTATGGCAATTAATTCCCCCCATTGTTTTTTCAAGCCACCCCCAAGGATCGACGTCTAAAGGCTGTTGTTGATGATGTGATGATTCACGTTCATTAATGAAATAGCGCCAAGGTCAAAATTAAAAAAAAACTTTATAAAATTAAGTAGATTATCATTACTATTAATCATCGAGGAGTTCTGTTGTCCACCTTCCATCTCCATCATCAGATCAGCTCGCTGTCACCATAACATTATATTGTCATTGGAACTTGATAAGTATACCTGATACTAGCATGTCCTAGCATGTCCTTGTCTACTCTACTTGGCTTTCACATGCAAAAGGGGCTAACGCCGTTTTGCACGCGAAAAAAGTTTGCTTCTTTTTTGTCTATTATTTCATCAAACTCCATGAAACTTTGTAAACATGATCAGTACACTAATTTCTAGTCCTGTGGTGCGTTAGTTTCTTATAAATTTGTTATGTAGTCTACTTGGTGCGTGCACTGCACGACCTCAGATACTAACAACACCACGTTGTTTTGGTCTCCGTTCTGCAGTTCCACGCGCACTCATCTGCTGCTGCCGACTTTCCTGGTGCTGTGATAGCCTCAGACCACCGCTAGACTCCCAGCTTTTGGATTGTAGGAACATGGTGCTAATGACGTCCCCTATGGCGCGGCAGCGAATATTCGACTGAGAAGCAAGAGATTGCGGGTTCGATTCCCGCGCCGGGACAAATTTTTGTATGATCTGCAAATATTTGATCCGGGTCTGGGTGTTATGGTACCAATGGTACGCGTATTCCCTGATAATCACGATATAGGGAATCCTAGTGTGGGATCTAGACTACGTATGTGACTGTTGGGTGTGATGTTATGATGATACTCACATCTAGATCCACAGTGATGTGGTCTCCATCTAGTAGTTCCACGCGCACGCGTCTGCTGTTGCCAACGTTCCGATCCATGACTTCTTCAGACGCTAGCCTTCGCAAACTCTCGCGCATTTTAATAAACTGGAAATTCAAACAAAATATTTATAAATATGTAAGCGAGTTTATGGCCGTGGTGTGCCCGGCCTAAGAATAGACTCCTCCTTTTTCTCCCGTGGATGAATTAAAAGACAACTAAGGATGGAATGGTCACCGGGGCATGGGCAGCAGCATCGAAGGATGCTGGAGGAACCCACCTCTTTATCCAGAGGGTGAAGAGAAGACTGTATTAACAACAATCAACATTGCTAAGTAATAACTACTTTATTAATTTAAACAGTACCAACCAAATCAATCTACAAATGCAAAAGCATACGAAAAAAACTAACTGTAATAGTATCTTTCTAACTCCGGTAGATGATGAGGAAATTAAAAATATAGTCAGAAAATTAAAAAATACCAAAAGCTCAGGCCATGACAATATTCCTATCCAAATTATAAAAAGTAGCATAGAATTATTAGTAAAACCATTAGTACATATTATAAATTTGACATTTGAGCACGGCTGCTTTCCTTCTGATTTAAAGAAAGCACTCATTAAACCATTACACAAAAAGGGACCAAAAACTGACATGGGTAATTTTAGACCCATAGCTATTCTTCCTAGTATATCCAAAATTTTTGAAAAGGCCATTTATAATAGAATCACTTCTTTTCTAGACTCTAATAATATCATAAATCCAAATCAATTTGGCTTTCAAAAAGGAAAAAATACAACTTTAGCTGTGTTTAAGACTTTGAGACAAGTATGGGAGGAAATAAACATTAATAAGCCCGGTATTGCCCTGTTTCTAGATTTATCCAAAGCATTCGACTGTGTAGTCCACAGCATTCTACTGGATAGACTCGAAGAAATAGGCATAAGAGGTGCAGCTTTATCATTAATGCAATCATATTTAGATGGAAGAAGTCAATCAACTATGATAGATATGTACAATAGGAGCACAAAAACTATAGAACGATTAGAGTCTGGCTTTGAGAATATATTGCTTGGGGTGCCACAGGGTAGTGTGCTAGGGCCATTATTATTTCTTATTTACATTAACAATTTACCACAAATAACAAGACATTTATGCGTCATGTTTGCAGATGATGCCACGATTTTTGTACAACAGGAAAATTATAACATAAGTGAGTTTGAGACTGAAATAAATAGTACGCTTAGTAACATAATAGATTGGTTAGACTCAATCAACCTTAGAGTTAATATTGATAAAACGAAACTTTTAAGATTCAAACACTATAATACACCTTCAATTAAATTAAATATTTCACACAATGGTTGCAATGTTGATGAAGTGGGTGTAATTAACTTCCTTGGCATACAAATTGACACCAATTTAAACTGGAAATCACACATCAGTAAAGTTAACCATAAAATCGCCAAATATTACTATGCAATTTCAACACTAAGTCATGTTTCTTCAAAATCAATAGCAAAAAACACATATTATGGTCACGTTTTTCCTCAGTTATGCTACGGCGTTATTTTTTGGGGAAATTCAGTAAATGTAGAATCCGTATTTATAATGCAAAAAAAATGTATCCGTGCCATATATAATATGAAGAGCACAGAATCCCTCAGAACGGTTTTTAAGCAGAACAACTTTCTCACTCTGACAGGAATATTCATTTTAGAAATTTGTCTGTTTGTAAAAAATAATGTTACCTACTTTAACAAAAAATCTAGTCGATCCGACAATTTACGTAGTAAGTATAGATATAATATTTGCATTCCGCAAGTTAATAATACAATGTTCTATAAAAGTACATATTATACGGCTATCAAAATATATAATCACTTACCAATAGATATAAAACAGCTAAACGGAAATATGTTCAAAAATAAATTAAGGAATTGGCTCGTTAGCAAAGTTCATTACAGTTTGCATGAATATTTCGATAGATAAAGGGTTTATTTATATCATATAATTAATAGTATATAAGTATGTACTAGTACATAATTATTGTCATTAGTGTAATACTACTAAACATTGTACGCCCGAAATGGGCAGACTGTTGATACCACATTACCTGTACCTACGATCTTTTTACACAGTTAACAATAAATGCTTCTTATTCTTATTCTTATTCTACAATTTACCAAGTTGGTGCACTTTCCGAGAAACTCGTGTGAACTTGTGTGACGAATGATGAAGAAGTTTCTAAAAGATATTCCACGCTTCGATATAGTTCTTATTCGATTTCAATTGCATTTTGTCTAACTTAATGTGAAGACAGAC
This sequence comes from Epirrita christyi, assembly GCA_951392215.1. Lineage (NCBI taxonomy): Eukaryota > Metazoa > Arthropoda > Insecta > Lepidoptera > Geometridae > Epirrita > Epirrita christyi. Next base: position 826,257 of record OX595858.1, on the reverse strand, counting down.
TTGTATTGAAGTTCTAGTAGTTTTCACGTGGTTATACGAGGGAAGATTTCGAATTCGAATTGGTCTCAGAGTATACGAAAAGTTTATTGTGTCATGGTTTTGGGCAATGATTCTTACTGCAGAAGTCGAGATTAGCGTTTATTAGCTCTATCATGCGTGATATGTACCTACAACAGACTTGGGAGGACTTTAAAAATCATGCCACAAATTGCTCTATCTTTGCCTTTTAGGTGTTAAGTTACCTACTTATTATTTATAGGGATTAGAAAGACCTCTTGATTGGGTACTTATCTATGATAATTCTACCAACCAACTGTCACTAATTTGTTCCCTAATCTTAATTATATAATTTACTAGGTGGTTTTCACATATTTTATCATTCTGTTTCCAAGATACTCGTAGTTTCTTCTATGTATGAAAATTTGTTTTTTCTAAGCCGTGGCTGGCGTGTTCCTTGTAGGTATACCTTATGTGTTATTAGCTTACTTACCTTAGACGCATTTCAACTGGAAGCCTGTTATTGGCTGTACTTTCTATAACATGTCTTATGCCCGTTTCACACGAGGGCAGAACAGTCGGCCAGGACAATAGGCAGCACAGTACTGCTACAATTTGAACGCACACGCCGAGACAGAAAAGTACTGTCTTGACAGTATCCTAGGCAGAACAGTTAATAGCTCGCCGGTCTATTTTTTCGGGGCAGTTTGCTTCTCCCACCACCTTTCTCGCTCGTCTGTCTTGTGGTTGGACTTGTGTCAACGCGAGGGCAGTGCAGTGCAAAGGGCAAGACAGCGAGCGCGCGCACGTCCCGACTTGTTTTGCAAGTGGTGTGGTTTGCTTAAAAATGTATTTATTTAAAATGGCACCTCCTAAATTATCAATGGACGATACCATAAAACTGATAAGATTATATAAAGAAAGAGAGTGTTTATGGTGATGGCGTAGTGACTGTGTTCAATATCGGAATAAAGCCGCCCGAGATTCTGCTTATTTTTATTTTATTACATTTTTAGTAAGTGGCGTAAATGTTGCCGTTTTCGCCGTCGACTTTCCATCGCGATTTCACTCGGACTGTCCTATTCTTTCGCTCAAAATTTGAACGCCACTGTCCTTCCAAACTGTTCTGTCCTACTGTTCTGCCCGACTGTTCTGCCCTCGTGTGAAACGGGCATTAACATTAAGATTTGTAATGTATCACTGTTGGTTTTCGAATAAATAAATAAATATCCATGAAGTTACGGGTAATTACTAATTTCAATTCTAAGATCTCAGAACAGGAAGTTTGATTGGCTGTCGTTCTGATCCAGTGGTCTTGGAGAAAGGTTCAACTCGCTCGGGTCGATGAAGTGAAACGATGGACGGTAATGGATTGGACCGTGAACCACAGATCTTCCATTCCAATCTAAATTCAAAAGTTACATAAGTTATTTTTAATTATTGCTAATAATTATAAATATCTATGTGGATAGGAATGTATCATTCTTTTAGGTTTTTAATAAAAATAAAACTAAACTGGTGGTCTTGGCCTAAGAATAGGCCTGTGGATGTCGTAAGAGGCGCCTAAGGAATTACGCCAGGAGATGGACAGCAGCATCCACCTGAGTACTTCACACCAAACTGCGATCACCAATCTGCTTGCCAAGCGTGCGCTGGTGATTATGGCAAATCCCCCCCCATAGCATGCTATGCATGCTATGTTTTTTGTATGGAAAATGAGGTTCACAGAGTGTATGCTAGGGACGCTCATCGGAGTCTCCATACAAAAATTCACACCACACTACACCAGACGTCCGTATCAATTGCAAGTCAAAACTCTCAGATCAGCTCTCAGCAGTAATAACTACCGGCTGAATGAAGAGAGTTTTTTAATTGAGCTGTAACAAATTAACGGTTTGTTTACGAATCAATCAACACGCTTCGTGTAGTAATTCAACTGTGTCCAAATATCGGTTTACGATCAAGTTCAGTCATTTGGCAGAAGTTTGGCAGAGTGCCCGAATCGTTTTTTTTTAAATGAAATTGACACAAAGTGTGTCTGAGACGTCTGTAGGAGATTGTCCTACGTTTCTGTGACTTTATTCACTAATGCTGGGGTGAAAGTACATGAATTTACGCCCTATTTCTCCATAGGAATTTTCAAGTCCAAACTGTACCAACACTTTTTCTCATTGCAAAATGTTGAACAAAATTGAGCGCCTATGATATTTTCTTATTTGTTTTCTTTATAAGTATGTTTGTTTATGGTAGGTTATAATAATTATATAAGTATAGTATTAACATATATATTTTTTAATATGTATCTAGTTATTTTAAGTAGGTAGTAATTAATTATGTTATCTTTATAATCTCGTTATGTATTATTTCCCAATAGCACTACCACCCACTCTATATTACACAAAGGTTAGCTGGAAGAAAATGCTAATTAGCATTAAGTTCGCCTATCTATCTATTTCTTGAAAATTCGTTGTCATGCACAAACGCAGATTACAGCTTTATAAGTACCTACCTATCTAACTACCTGCATAATTTCATAGGCGATGTTGCAGCAAGCTTGATCCTAGATCAAGATTCGCGATCGGGATCAAAGAATAACAAAGAGAATATTGAAATCCAAAATCATTATCCAGTGCGTTCTATCTGTACAAAATAGGTTGTGTTTAATTATCGAGCTAGATTGAAGCTGTTAAGAGTTGCGAAATGACCCACATACGGCAGGATTAGATTAGTTCATGCGACCGCAGGAGAAGTATACCTACCTACCTACGTTTCTGGATGAATTGCTTTATTAATGAGGTGTGGTCGACCGCACATTGCCACAGAGTAAGGGCCGGCCGGCATCGACCTAAGCGAAACGGAGCCGACACACATAACATAACACCCAACAGTCACGTTACGTAGTCTTGCACTAGGATTCCCTGTGCCATGGGTATCAGGAACTAAGAGTAGCATGGTACCAGCACGTGGCAGGAGAGTGTAAATGAACTATTGATAGAACTCGCATTTGTACGTTTAGTACGGGTTTTGATAGTTTTCGAAAACTTCGTTTCCTTCCATACATAATAATATAGGTACTGACAGCGTCCAAAATCCACTAGAATGGAATAGAATGAAGATATGTTCCGATGAATTTTAGAAAACTAATTCTAAAATTCATCGGAACATATCTTCATTCTTTGGTTTTTTAATGCCAGTTAATGTAGCAGTTAAATTCAAACTTTTTGATAACTAATCGAGACTACATGATAATTTTTTTTTAGTTTCTTGTTTGTTTTAATAATATGAAACTTACGTTTGTGTTTTAGTACCTATCGGCATTTTGTGTGGTTTTTGTGCCAAATAAACGTTTTCTTTCTTTCTTTCTTTATTTCTAAACTTAATGTAAGCAAAAATGTAGAGTCAAAACAAAATGCCAGAGCTAGGTGTAAACAAATCCAATCTGAGTAAGAGCTCTTCGAGCGAAGCGATAAAAGCGGCTATAACCGTATCTTTTGATGGGTAGTGGATTTGATAGAAATAACTCAATCAAGGTTAGCTGCTATCATAACTCATTGTTTGTTAATCTACTACTCAAACTATCGACCTTTAAGGGTGCGCTCCGAAAATATAATGCTGATTTGCCTAGTTATTGTGAGTAAACCAGATATCACATCAATAAAATAACTGAAATACGTGATTTTTCAAACACTTTTTTCTATCGTTGGGAAGGGCAGAAACACAATTGGCAGACATTTACTCGATAAGTACTTTATTTTTTGAATGTTATTTTTTGAAATTTCTTAACAAACAAGTTAAGTCACATATCCAAAATAAATACTCGCCGAAGGAAAATATAGTTTACTATAGGTGACAAAATTAATATTTACCTAGACTAAAGTATTCTCATAATAAATTATATAAGATTTGAGACTTTACTTCTGTGCAAGATAATATGGTTGTGCGATATTCAATCTTATATACCATTAGTATATGCGTCTAAAAGGCGATCATATGCATATATATACATATTATATTTTCGGAGCGCACTCTTAAGAGAATGTCGCCAGTATAGCTAGTAAAACGGCGTTGGACTTTTCCTGCTCTTTCGAAGGGAGACGTCGTCCTTTTTTATTTTATTTCAATTTCTAGTGTTTTTTTTTTAGTTATATCGTGTAATTTTGTCATTTTAACCGGTGTAGCTTATAATGAGCACATGGTAGTGAATTTATATAAAATAAGTGTATTGCGTGTCTTTTCGAAGCGGTGGAAATTGTCCAGGAACATTCTAGTAAACTGCCATCAATTTACTAGAACATGACTTGACAGAACACTTTGACGACTGGACATTGTTTGATTATATCAATAACTTGACATTGGCAAAATTGAGTAAATCCTCAGAGGCCATATATAAAAAAAATATATAAAAAAATGGCGTTGGCACCGGTTACGCACCACGGTACTGATCATGTGTACAAAATTTAATGGAGTTTGATGAAGTAACAGCCAAAATAGATGGGCGTACCTACAAAAGGGCGTAAGCACTCTACTGGCAACCTTCCCTTAAATTAGAATAATCTGACGTCCCAATAGCATTGCCACGTCCCTTCCGTCTCCACGTATGCATGTAAAAGTTAACACAAAATCTTTTTAGTAAGTAATTAAGAATGAGGTAAGTAAATCTTTAGGAAAGTTGTCTCATGCCGATGTTAGTAAAAGGTTGATGAACTTGCTTGACCATGGCCCATGAAATTAATGACCATTTGCATACATTGTAAGTTTACTAATAGGAGTGCCACAAGGTATTTTTCTACAGCCGACAGTCTTAAATGTGTTTTAAAGGGTACGATGCGAATGCAACACTAATAAGTAGGTATCGCATTTGGTTCAATAGAACCTAACATAAAATAAGTCTTAAATTCCCACGGGAAATGTAAAATATTCGAGAAGAGAAAATGCGCATAACATAACATACCCAACAGTCACATACGTAGTCTTGATCCCACACTAGGATTTCCTAGTGTCGTGGGTATCAGGAACTACGAGTACCATGGTACCAAAACACTCAGACCCGGAACAAATATTTGCAGATGATACAAACATTTGTCCCGCAGCGGGAATCGAACCAGCAACCTCTTGCATCTCTGCCGGCTCAACCATCGCACCACAGAGGTCGTAAAAAATGTTTTAACTGACTAAATAAGTTCAATTAGTCTAGTGGTTACTTTGTTAGCTTTTTTATACGGGACTCTCTCCACGCGAGTCTGACTCGCACTTAACCGGTTTTTACCCTTGAAATTCCTTTCGAATAATAATGTGCATTTTTTGCTTCTGACTGGTCTGCAGGTAGATGCGGTGTCATTAAGGTAGGTATCAAAAAGAGCTTGGTAGAGTAGATACTTATCGCATTTTTAAATAACAGGTATTTTTGAGCATAATAATGTTATGCCAAATGTTTTGTGTAACACAGATCTATATACATATTAAAAGGCCTTCTTTGATCGATACAATAATAACTCCAACATCCAGATCGGTCAAGATCCATCCGTAGAACAGGGTGCGATGTTTGAATGTCACTGAGTGAGTAAATATCATCAAAAAGGCCGCAAATCACCGTTTTAAGGTGATTCCTCTCGCATGTGGCGCGAAATTCAAATTTTATTGCGTTTTTGCTCATTACAGCTCATCAACACTTCTTGATCTAGAGAAAACAGATTTTGCGAAAACTAGGAGACCTAACACACATGTTTTAGTTTATAGTTTCACATATAGATCATTACTTCAGCTACGAATACTCTTCAATGATTTTTACAGTGTTTTTTTGGTTTAAAGATATGCGTAGCTTAACTAATGACATTTATGAGATACTATCAATTAAAAAATGTGTGCTAGGTCTCCCAGTTTTCGCAAAATCTGTTTTCTCTATCTCAAGAAGTGTTGATTAGCTGTGATTTACAAAAAACACAATAAAATTTGAATTTCGCGCCACATGCGAGAGGAATCACCTTAACGTAGAAATGTACTGGGGGAGGTATTTGTATTGGGTATTAGAATTTTAGTCATCAATGAGTTTCACTAGATAGAAATTTGGAAATCGGGGATTAACGGCAATTTTACTGACTTTTAGTCACTAGATGACATTCAAAAATGGCAACCCAGTAACTAAATTTAAAACATTTGTCATTGGATAAGAAAGGATGTAAGAAACTTGTAAGAATAGAGCCACTGCTTTGGCGTGTGTAGGCAATGTGTGAATGTATCGTGAATAGAATTTTAATGAATTCATTGTCCGGCACGATAGCTTCAAAGAATTATAGTCTTTAATGATAATTTAAATTCATGCGCCTTTTTCTAAATGAGTGTACCTAACCTACCTTTGCTATCCTACTTAATATTATAAACGCGAAAGTTTGTGAGTATGGATGGATGTTTGTTACTCTTTCACGTAAAAACTACTGAATGGATTTGAGTGAAATTTGGAATGGAGATACTTTACGCCCTGGATTAACACATAGGCTACTTTTCATCATCATCATCATCATCAATTTTCATCATTATTCACGCGGGTGAAACCGCGTGGCGCAACTAGTCTTTCATACTGTAACAAAAGTTCACGTCAACATCAAAAACTTAATTATATTCTTGGTTTTAATAAATTTTAATAAAGTAAGTACTCTATTTTTATTATTTTAGCCCTCCAATCGATGGACTAAAGACGTCGCAGTCGCAGGAAGTTGGTGGATGGAGGCGGCTCAAGACCGTTCGTTGTGGCATTAGGAGGCTTATGTCCAGCTGTGGACTTCTACAGGCTGATCATGATGATGATTGTTATTTTTATAAACACTTAAATTTTCTAGTCTAGGCGATCGATCAAGTTACAAACAAACAAGTAGGTATAAGTTCATTATCTACTCTACAGGTGTTCAAATAATATTGAACTTTATCCGTCTATTAATAACGTTGTTTATCTAAATATCTTTCTTACATTTCTTCCTCAAAATAATTGTGATAGACAAAGCAACAACCGACACGGTCTTTTCTCTAAGAACTCTGTAGGTATAACAATTATAATAATAATTATTATTATTATTTATTTAAGTACATAATTGTGGTACGTACAAGACAATAAATAAGAGTGTATAGGCTTTAACTATACCGCGGCTAAACCAACTTTATAAATAAGATAGGTTTCGTATGAAGGCTAAACTGCGACCACATACTCTGGAGATGAATTACAATAAGAAACTAGGAAACAATAATTATAGACAAGTAAACTTATCCATGGAGACAAAAAAATCTTACCTTGAAAGCATCCACTTCCTTTTCTAGGAAATATATAAACTCCTTGTTGAACTTTTAAAAATAAATCACTGATTCGATATTTGAAAACACGCTTCGAGTCAATCACTTTTATGCACGATTTTATTTCGGTGCCGCACCTTTGTTGGTTTTTAAAGCAATATTCGTAGTTTTGTATCAAAACAGGTTGGAATGAGCAGAGCGCAGGCGAGTATCGACCCACTCCCGTCTGACTGGCGGGTGCCAGAGAACTAGTTTGGTTAGTTCCTCGGTTCCATTGAACTCTCGCAATCTCGTACGCTGGTTGCGCGGGACGCTTTCTTACCACTTACTAACTGTTAAGTCTTGTTTGTCTGTGGACTAAGTTAAGAGCGGGAATTTGTGTACCTACCTAACTATAGAGTAGATATTCTGTTAGCTAACTATACAGGGTCGAATTTTGAAATGCCACCTGAAGGGAAAGTTCTCTTAATACTGTAGATATAAAATTTTACTCAAAGAAAACATTTCTTTATTTTTGAAAAGAAAGAACACTGCATTCAAAGATTTTCGAAAATTCGCTTGCCACACCCGGGAATGGAACCAACTAAAATCTGTAAATATTACAAATTAATTAACTTGCTACTCTTATTTACTACTTAAATTAATTACTCTATAGGACAAAAATATTCCAACTAGTAAAAGGGCTAAAAAATTTTGTAAATAATTAAGAATTCATGGTTTTCCTTTCATTTCATTTATCAAGTTTGTTAAAGAGATTTTATCCTTATTATTGACCCTAACGATTGATGCAATAAAAGTACAGGATGTACCTAATTTTTACAGATTTTAGTCGGTTCTATTCCAGAGTGTGGCAAGCGAATTTTCGAAAATCTGTGAATGCAGTTTTCTTTCTTTTCAAAAACAGGAATGTGTTCTTTGAGTAAAATTTTCTATCTACAGTATTAAGAGTACTTGCCCTTCAGGTGGTATTTTAAAATTCCACCCTGTATACCTGGAAGTCTGAACCCTGAATCAGGATGAAAATAGGAAAATTTTGAACTCAACTTGAATAAACTTTGCAAATCGAATAGAAAATTCGGATCATCGATAATTTGACACTGGTAGGTAGCTAGGTACCTACACTGATGTCTAAACCCGTGGTACGTTAGTTTCTTATAAAATTATATGGATAGAAGGGGGTAGCGGTTTTAGTTTCATTAATATTCATGTGAACAAAACTGCCACCCTCTGCTAGCGAACGGAATATGTTTAATGTTGAAATTTTTTTATTTTAGTAGCAAGCGCAGCCGAAAAATTATGGAATCTGTGGAAGCGACAAGCGGAGCGAGCCGCGTAAAATTTTGTATATTTAAGAAGCGTGAACAGCCAAACGTTTTGATAACATTTTAAATATTTCGGGGGGGTTTGAACCCCCTAAACCCTAAACCCTAATGGGCTACGCCCATGAGATACCAAAAGTACCGTTGGGATTGTCGAGGTTCTAAGGTAGGCTAACCGAATCCCATAAATCTAATATTAGATTTTATTACAGTGGTTTTGTGTTGAATGAGTATTTGGATGATGTTATGAATAATGGTTATGTAAGGCATGTTATGCATAATCTTTGTTCAACAATAATTAGTTTAACAATACTACGACGGCTGTGTCACGCTTATATAAGTTTTGATGGTTTTTTTAGTGATCTCGCTCGGAAGTCGGAACTTTTAACAAAAAGTTCAAAATGGCGGCTACTTTTCCGAACCGAACGAACCGACTTCAAAAAAAGGAGGAGGTTCTCATTTCGACCCGTATGTTTTTATTTGTATGTATGTTACGATGCATTGATTTTGATGATTCTTTTTTTGTTTGGTAGTTCATAATTCAGATGTGGTCCCGTATAAATTTTATCGAAATTGATTTTTGAACGTTTTGGTTTTTTGTGGTTACCATAGAAAAAACCTATTATACTGTTGCCATTCTTGGTTCTGTCAGCGCTAGATGATACTGCTAGATATCGATAGATGGCGTTATAGTAATACTTAAATACCTACCCGCTGCTAGCCACCGATAGCTATAGCGTTTATTCAAATATGAATTACCTACATATTATAGGCACAGGCTTGAAGTCGGTTTATGTTTTATCCAAAAATTTACTTTATCAAAGTCAAAGTCAAAGTCAACCCCTCCAGTGGGGTTTTGCTGGTGGGGTTTTTAGGATGATACCGGGAAACTGCGCCACATATTCTCGTCACGGATACCACAGAGCTTCAAGACGAAAGTGCACTATTCTATCAACTCCGTAGGTGGCTCGTAGTTTTTTTTTATGACATTTAAGAATTCTATAATCATTAAATTACTTAGTTATATAAGTTAAATATTGTACGCCCATAATTAATGGATAAACTGTAGTTTCCATTCCACCTAGCTTTTAAGATTTTATTAGTACACAGTTTCTACAATAAATTTCATTTCATTTAAATTTGAGACTTTTTGATCCTTCTTACAAAAGTGTAAGGCGAAGGCGTTACACTAACCTAGCCTAGTTATAAGGTAGAACATATTGGACATTTTCTAGTTTAAGACCTTATTGTATTTACAATGTTCTGGCAAATAAACATATCTTATCTTATCTTATCACTTTTGTAATCGATACTTAGTCAATTTGTCTAATATTTCGAGTTTCACTCCGGAATCAGCCTAGAAGTATAAAGAAAGGGCTCATTAAAATAAAATGTATGTTTAAAACAAAGCATCTTTATTGAAACTTATTTGATAACCTCTCGTTAAATATCAAATAATACGGATTTAGAAAAATAAAATCTACAATAAATACCACTTTTTCTTGCAAAAATAATGAATAAATTATTTGCAAGAATAAGTTTACAAACAAAGAGACGGGACGAAAGGTACAGACGCGGAGAAAAGATGACAGCTGCTTTTAAATGTCAATTCCTTTTTGTCTATAACGTTATCACTTTTCTACACGACTGTTTAAAATAACTAACTTGTTTTGATTATACCGCACTTTGTATGTAGAAGATTTTAAAGATAAGAGATGTTCTAGAATCTAGGTTGAATAATTAAAGTTGTTGCGATATATTCAAAAACCACATTATAATGTCAAATGTATAATATAAAATGTCAATTGATAAAAAAAATATAAAAATAATAGGTAAAGAAAATATTACACTTAAAATCTGATTTACAATCAGTGACAACTCGATCTAATATAATAAAAACTTATATTTATATAAGAAAACATTGTAACCTAGCGTGTAAGAAATATATTAATATGTAATCATATAAATTGTACAATATCAGTATCATATTTCAACTTGTTAAAATTATGTGTTTTACTTTGCAAACGTTACGTGATACTTAAAGACATGACCATTTTCACCAACCAAAATGTATTTCTTTATTTAAGAATAAAAGGTTACCGAATTATTTTTTGTTAATTTTTAAATTCAATAAAGGTGCAATTTAGTGATGGGAAAACAGTTGTTTTTATAAACAACGCTTGCAAAGTAAACGACAAAAAGAACACGCACAAAAACAAGTAACCTTATGTAAAAAAAAAGAAAAATAAAACACTTTGTGTCATGCTCTAGCGTTTTATCTAGACTTCTAATTTGTGAATCTGGAATGTCCTGTTTATTTAAAAATATTTGCGAACAACGAAACGACGAGAGTTCAAACGTACGTTATTTGAAACGGTTGTTAATTTATAAACGTTATTTTTTTAACAATCGAAATAAAATAACGAAATGCTCAGCTGGCCCTTAAATAAGGTGATTATCTAAACATTGACCAAGTAAGCTCTCTAATTTTTATCATTCTTGAACAATCACTGTGGGATACAAATACAATCAAAAGACGCATTATTTTGAAAAACATTAATGTTTTTGCTTCATACGCAAGAATTACAAGATATCTTGACAGGACATCAATACGTCACACGCAATATATATACTCTTTTTGTATGTAAACAAATAAATGTTTATGTGTCATGTATGTGTATCATATGTGTATACATATGTGCTACCAGTATCTTAAAATATGTACTACTGAAAAATATTTATTTTTCATAACTTTGTCAAAAACTCAATTTACGCATTAAATTTAGACGTTAAAATTATTCTGATTAAATATTCTATTGGGTTTTACAAAAAATGTCTTAGATAAAAAATTAGAGTATAATAAACTGGCGTCTATTGAAAGTTTCACTGTTTGCATCCCACTAGGTTGATAAACAGCCAAAGCTACCAATTTACGTATAAAATAACTTGCACAACACACAATTGCCATTATAAATGTTAAATACTAATTACCTAAATAGTAGCACCTAAATGGTGATCCTTAGATATACCGACCATAGCAACGTCATTCATTATACATCTTTTAATTGATAAGATAAACATTTTGCAGAACTCGAATATTGCCATCGTTTTTGCCATTCGAAACTAGTTGGTTTCAAACGTTATTCAAATAACTGGTTTTCAAAAATAACGTTATTAGTTTTCATGTTGCTAAATGACAAAAGGCGACAACACTATCGAGTAAAAACAATTTTAGTCCCGCGCTACATTGTAATGATTTTTTAAACATTCATAGACGAAAAAATAAACTTTTTAAATCTAAAAACGGTGGTCTCATTCGTGTGACATTTTAAAGCTATTTCACGATGTTTTTTATGCGTAAAAATAATCTGTTTCGAGCAGATTTCTTAAACACAAAACGAAAAGGTAAAATTTAGATTATACTTTTTTTTACTATGGCAACATTTACTCAAACTACGAAGCCCAGTTCCAGATGTTTGCTTGCCTTAGCCTAAGCTTAAATAGAAAAAAAAATGCGTCTTAAGTTATTTATACAAAATTGCATTTGTCAAGTCGACGTGAGTCGTAGATGCGCGACGCCACAACATCTAAATATTCAATATAATTAACGTTCATTAATTAATTAATATTTTAAATAACTTATGATAACCGAATACCGACAGTTTCAAAACAGGCGTTCTAATCCTTGCGGCTGCGCCATTTCATTCGAAACATTCGGCGTATTATCGACCTTTTGTCGACGGCTTAGAGTAGATATTCGCAGTGATGTAGCTTACATGCTAATACGCTCGTTGTGCTAGCGTTACGTTACGTTACCGGTTACGGCTGCGTGCTTTGCTGTTGGATCTCAATTTTCTCGACGGTCATGTCTGGGTTCATCGCTGTGGCCTCCTGTTCAAACAAAAATATGTGTAAATTCGTTTCTTAGCTATAGTTTGTAAAGACTTAATTGAAAAGAACATAATATTACGACTTCCGTTGGTAGCTGGTGAGTAACCAACTGCGAAGCAAGAGGTTGCTGGTTCGATTCCCGCTACGGCACAAATGTTTGCCTTGAGTCTGGATTTTGAAATCTCAAATTCGACTAATCTTCAGATCTTTAAAACTTAATAAAAGCCTACAAACTTGAAATTTGCATACGTGCCTTTCGGCTTCTATGTGCCCTCAGACACATAGGTACGCTTTGCTTTGCATTGATTTGCTTGCCAAGTAGTGTTAAAAAAAGTCAGTCGATACTGGTAGATAGTCAAGTTATGTCATAGATTATACCTGTATGGCCTCGGCGAGCGCGCGGTCGTGGTCGATGGGGTCGCCGTCGGACTGGATGGTGATCTTCTGCTCAACGCGGGTCTCTACCACTCCGTTACGCTCCGTCTTGTACTGAAACAAACCACATTTCTCATGCATTAGGTAATCGCAAAAACGTAGTTTCAAATAGAAACAACATTGAAATCAATAGCAACAGAATTACCTAATCGCCACTCTGTTCAAAAACACAACAAGAATGCCTTAAGTACTAAAAAAAGTCTTGAGGATCTGTGGAACTTCGTTTATTCAAAACCGTGACAGAGTAACCAATAGACAACTAGATAACTTCTATCGCAGTCATACATGAAGGAGAACAACTTATGCATATGTCATGTAAAGAAATGGGACAGAATGATATGATTTTTGTCGCATGTAGCTTGCTGGTTTTTTGAAGGTCAGCACACCACTGTGCTAAACAGTTCTGTACGCTTTGTGTGACAAATATATTTGAAAATAAATTATGAGCACGGAAATACACACTGAATTAGTTGTAAATTGTGAATAACAAATTCGTATAACGAATTTGCTTCAAAAATTGTTTCAGTTTAGTGGATACTCACGGTGATAGTCTCGACGGTGCGAGTCTTCGAACTGATTGTCTGAGAGGAGACCACCTCTCCACCTTCCTCGTGCGTCTCCGTTGTTTCCGTGCTGACCTCGGGGCCAGTGCTTGTCTGTTAACAGTATTCGAATATACATATCATATGTCACATAATATATCATACACAGGTCACATGAATAACTCACAGAAGAGAGAGATGGAGATAAGCCGATATTAAGACCAGTACATCTACACTCGAGAGCAATGAATCCGGGTCACTTAAAGAATGTTAAAAATCTCGGAAACTAAAAATGATAGATTAATGCAATAAATTGTATTTAATAGACAATGTAATACTCCTTAAATGAAGGTAAAAAAAATATGAGTCACCATACATTTTATTAACACAAAATTACATAAAGAAAAAAACTGCTGATCTCTCCTTAAAACAAAAATAGGAAACATGAAATTTTTGAACTTTATTACGATTTTCTTGAATTTTAATACTTCGTATTGCCTCCTCGTGCTTCCATTACTGCGTTTACGCAGAAAAAAAACAACAAAAAAACAGAAATCAAACAATGATAAATGACAGATTACAAACAAAAGCAAAACCAAATGCTGTAATTTCGTAGTTCCATCTTCGAAAGTGGCCCTTTTTCAAATTTGATTTTTTTATGATATAACTTTACAATAACTAAGAAGTTTTAATACCTTCATTTAAGGAGTATTACATTGTCTATTAAATACAATTTATTGCATTAACCTAGCATTTTTAGTTTCCGAGATTTTTAGGATTCTTTAAGTGACCCGGATTCATTGCTCTCGAGTGTAGTACGGGTTTTGATAGTTTCCGAAAACTATATGAAGTTTCGTTTCCTTTCATACATTTACTGACAGCGTCCTTGGTTTTCTTCTCATTTTCGCTAGGGGCGCTGCAAGTAAATGTATGGAAGGAAACGAAACTTCAAATATTTTCGTAAACTATCAAAACCCCCTGATACCCAATTCTCTTAATTATTTTAAAACTACACTGAAAGTTGACCGAATTGAGACTGAATTGTGAATTAACAGAAACTTGGTATTCTGCCTCTCCCCTCATAATAACAATTTAGTTTACTTTAGATTCACGGTGACTACCATCAGAGTAGGATAGTTATAAATATAAAAAAATATGAAAAGAGATGAAGATGTATGAAAAGAGTAAAGAGACTCCATCTATATAAGCTAAAATTATCGAAAAAATTATTTGAATCTTTCAAGTTTCGGTCACATTTCGATATTATTACATTACACCATTTCTGACACTGGATCGGAACGTGATCCGAACATACCATTTTTTATCTTCGAATGAAGTGACACATATAATAGCGATCGAACTTCACTTTAGAAGTTCGTATGATCATCTATTTTATTTGACTTTACCAAAACTTTCTATCAGCTAGCTATACCCGACTAAGCACAATCACAACAATATAACTTACCCTAGTAGTCTGTCCGGTCACCATGCTGCCGAAAGGCGCGTTGCCCATCACCGTGGACGTGGTGGTCGTGTTGTACGTGCCCGGCTCCTGGGGTCACACAAGGGAGTACTATTAGACCGTTGCTCTTTACTTTACATTTCGGAAGCTAATATTTCTGCAACTTTTCAAGAAGGTTTTAGTCGCGTTTGTTGAGATTTATGTAAGCTCTATGATTTAGGGCTGATAAGATGATCTTTAAAAATCACCAGTAATCTCGGCAAAAAATATAATTGCTATTAAGTTTTTTTTCAAAGATGAATAACTTGACAATTTACATTGGACAAGATTTAAGTTCTGTTCAAGTACTTACGTTCTTATTCTGCTCCATAATAATAATAAAAAATACTAGGAAAAAGGCGTGTCTATGTATGTCAAATACAAACTTTAGGATCTACTTGCAGATGCCTATTTCAACGGGATGCATCATGCAATCATGAAATGTACAAAACTCATGCTACATTACATACAAAGAACTTCAAACTGTCTCACAAATAATTTTTATAAAATTTAGGTTTCTAAACAAATTAAGGTTCAAATCTATTTCAGAACCCATTATCTACCTACATTCATCGAGATCTATACACATACATTATAAGCAAGCTAAAGAGCGATTGCATAGTGAAGAATGTAAGCCGATTTAAATTTCCCTGACTTCTCTGTTTAGATTTACGATGTTTCATCTTTCGTATATTTAACTTTTCGTAGACGATGATACTTTTATTTGAATATTTCGTCTTAAGACACATTGCGTTTAAGTTATCAGTTAATTCAATACTATCTTAGGTACGCTCTATAGCTTGCTTAACTCTTACTATTGTTCATACTAAATGAAGAATAGTTTTCCTTACCGTGACATAGTAATGTCCTTCACCAGCACCCTCCTCGAAGTCGATCGGCGTGCCAGAGTCTCCGCTGCTCAGTGAACTTTCTGAGCCGCGTCTGGTCAGCTGTGGTCATGATCCATGTGATACGTGGCGTACGATACGTGTGATACGCAAGGAAACATGTGTAACGCATGCCGGGTGGGTTATGATCGTGGAGGATGGAAGTGGTGTGAAGGATATTGAGATAGAAGAGATTGTTGATGGAAATATCATAGAAGTTGGACAATAATGTTTAGAGAAGGTGCATAAAAAAACAGGCGAGTAAATGAGTTAAAATTGTTTAAAAAACATATAGAAAGACAGAGTCAGATAGATAAGATTCGGTTATTGAACCGTAGAGTAAACGAGAAGACGAATTGTTAAGAAGGATACAAAAAAATTAGAGTAATAGAAGTCATAAAGGTAGATAATGAGTAAGGAATGTACGGAAACGTTGATTTGTTACCAAATCGATGTCACAATTCACCAGTTGTTTAAATTGGTGTTTGTTATCACAATATGATGATTGGACAGGATATTATCACAGGGTGTCACACATATGGTATCACAGACGTCATTCCATGCGTTAGAAGAGTCGATCCGATCGATGCGTTTGTGGGAGAGGAGAGAAAAAAAAAGGAAAAATTAACAAAACATGCAATGACAGCTTTTTGGAATGAGCGTACTTGCTCATGCATTTGCCAAGACATCATTCTTCGAGCCACGCAATCTTTTTATCTTCAGTGTTTACAATCAATTAACACGTTGTTTCATGCTCGACAGCCGAGAAGTCGAATCTCGTTCTAAAGAAAAGTTATAATTATTCAATGGACTTCTGAATCTTCAGAAGGACTCCTGTATTTTATGTCTATAAATTCTTTAGTTTAGGAGCGTCTGAACTTTCTTTAGTTTTTTTTTCTTTGCTAATATAACCGATATCAAAAGCTGCCAATTTTAAACAAAAATAAACAAACCAAAATGAATTTGATACGAAAAGAAATATGGAATTAAAACGAAAGAAAATTAAATCAATGAACAAAAATCATGCTCTAAATGGGATTTGAAAAGGAGTATGTATGAAAAGGGTAGCGTACCTGATCGCCCGTGGTCACCATGGTCTTAACTTCCTGCGTCAAGACTCGCTGCTCCTGTCTTGTGGCCGATGACGTCACGGTCTGGGCCACGGTTCGCTCCTCCATCTGCTGTGTCTTGGCCTTGGTGTCGAGGTCGTGATGGGTCGTCGCTGTGCGTGTGGTTACCGCTCTCGCTGTCACGTACGGACTCTTGCCTCCGACCTCCATTGGCTCAAGGCTTTCCGCCTATCAGGGTTAGACTAGCATGCATTACTATATACAGGAAAACATTGATACTACAAGCATGTAAATAGGCCACAAAAAAACAATTGAAACAAAATTAAGGACATCAACAAAATTAACAAAATGTAAAAAAACTTAAAGTGGCGTCTCGTTTGCCGGTTAAGGAGGTTATGGGGGTAATCATAAAGCAACGCACCTTGTTTGTATGGGTCGAGAACGTCACTTCACCGGTGCCCAGGTTTTCGACTTCCTGTTCGACATTGTGGGTCACGCCTTCGTCGTTTTTCGTTAGAAGCTGTTTCGTGGTAGTCTTGACAACCACGGGAGGCGTGGGCGTCTTTTTCGATCGCTGCGAAATGGGGATCTTTGAGGAAAGAGGGGTGTTGGAAGAGACGTATCCTTGATGCCGAATGTGCTCGCTTGTTGTATATTCTGTGAATGTTTTCGGCTCATCTCCCCTTTGCGGACTTTCATCTTTGCCGAATGTGGAGAACTTATGAGTGTTGACGGTCTGTATGTCTATGTTCGCTGGTAGGTCTTCGGTTTCCTTTTCTATCGTGTAGTTGCCGCTCTTGTCTTCGAAGTGCGATGGGTCAATTTGAGAATAGTGTAGTATAAGTTGGCCCGTGACGGGATCTCTGACGGCAGTGCTCGGGTCTATATCGCCAGTGTCGGGGTCAATGTCGCCGTATTCGGTCTTTATTCTACCTGTAACTGGATCTATCTTGCCGGACAGTGTCATGGTCTGGGTAACGGTGGTCCTAGCGCCCTTCAGTCTTGGATCATCCGGATCTACATCTATGGTTTCACCTGTTATTGGGTCTATGATCTGGTAGAGATACACAGTCTTGGTGGTAATGATTCTGCCGGTTGTTTCATCGATAGTGCATTCTTTGGGGTCAACTTCCTTGACGCGACCCTTGTCGTCTTTCTGTGTGATGACAAAGATCTTAATGATAATCAGCCTGCCTGTCCGTGCGTCGATCTTGCCAAGTTTAGTGTAGATTTCACCCGTGCCAGGGTCAACTTGAGACGCAGAGAAAAGAGGTTCATTGTGCTCGTCGACATCTCCGGTCGCTGTGTAAATTTGTCCGTTGACAGGATCGACTTTGATGAGAGACTTGTCGACTTCGTGTGTTCTGACGATAACGCCAGTCTTAGAGTCCAGCCGGCCGTAGATGGTGATAATGTAGCCAGTGATAGGGTCAATCTGACCGGCAGTGTATAATACCTCTCCGGTTTGGGGGTCTTTCGGACCCGCGATCCAAATTTGGTTCGTCTTCGGATCGACTTTGACGTTCTTTGGATCATTTGATATGATCTGTTTTCCGGAGATCGGATCCACCTTATTCTTGATGATTCGCAGGCAGATCAACCTGCCGATATCTTTGTCTGGTTTGCCGGATTTTGGGTTGACTTGTCCTGTTCTCAGTAAGAACTGTCCAGTGACAGGGTCGACCTTTAGGTCTCTGCTTTCAAACTTGCCGGTCTTGGGGTCGTTGTACGTCACGGTGCCCTTAACTAGATCGATTTGCCCGTATTTTGTATCGATCTTATTATTTTCGGGGTTGAATTGGCCGGTTGTGCTTTCGATGAGAGAGTGCTTAGGTTCAATTAATCCCTTCTTGGAATCCACCTTGCCAACGAAGGTAGTAACTTCCACTACCGGGTCGATATGGGTACCGACAACGATGATTTGACCAAGGTTTGCATCGTGTTTTCCAGTCTTAGGGTCGACGACGCCTCTTATAGTAATCTGTCCGTTGTTCTCATCGATTTCAACGGGCTTGGTGTCCGAGGTATCCGAGACAAATATAACTCCATTGGATGGGTCGATGACGCCATATTTAGTAGAGATATGTCCCGTATCAGCGTCGACTTTACCTTTTGTAAGTTCAACTGTGCCCTCTTCGATGTTAACTTTGCCAGTTTTTCCGTCCATTGGTCCGGTTATAGTTGTTATTTCAACAACAGGGTCATCTTGTTTCGCAACACTCATAATCATGCCCAAGTGAGGGTCTATTTTGCCCGTCTTAGGATCAATGACACCCGAGTTGATAAAGATCTGTCCAGTTTCAGACAACAGGTATCCTTCCTTGGTCTGCCTTTGTCCAGCTTGGTCAGTGATCACGATATGACCAGTTCGCGAGTTGATAACGCCATATTTAGTTTCAATTTGACCGTTGGGATCAAGGATACCAGTAAGGTGTTCAACTTCAGCAGTGTGGAGGTCTGGTTTCCTTGACTTAGGGTCAAGTTTGGTAAAGATGACCATGATTTTAACGATCTTTCGTTTCGGTGTCGGTGGTTCCGGAGGTGCCATGGTCGGCTTGACGGGTGCACTTTTGTGAACCGGTGACGGCACTGGAGATGACTTAGCAAAGCTGCTGATAATAGGCGATGAGGTACGTACAGGCGATTGCAATGGCGTTTGTGTCGGCGTGGGTGTTGGAGTTTTGACTGGCGATGGGACTTGCTTGGTCGGGGACACGCTTACCCTTTGAGATATAGGCGGTGGTACAGGCTTGAGCACATTCTGCTTATCGACAATAGTTAGTTGTTGAGCAAAGGATTGGTCTACCTTTCCTGTAGCCGGATCTACAACAGCAGTGGTCACAATAAGGTTTCTGGTCTTAGGATCGATTTCGGCTTGTTTCAACTCTTGTTTTCCGGTCAATGGATCCTTGTAAAGAATCTGACCAGATCGAGGATCGATGATGCCAAAGTCTGTGTGTATTTTTCCATCTTCAGCGCTAACGTAGCCTTTGGCAGCGTCTACGGTTCCTGCATTGGCATCAACCGTCTTGGTGTAAGGATCGTACTTACTTGTGACGATAACGAGACGCACTTCACCCTTAGAAGCGGGTTTGGGATGGGCAACTACAGGCTTGTTGACAATGCTGAGCTGTTGTACTAAAGTAGGGTCAACTTTTCCAGTCTTGGGGTCGACAACCTGACTCGAAATGACCATGTGACCTGTTGCCGGGTTAAGTTCAGCTTTCTTGATTTCTGATTTGCCCGTCATGGGATCTGTGACGAGGATTTCACCAGTGGCTGGGTCAATGATGCCGACCGCAGTACGGATCTTGCCATCAGCGCCGAGAGTTCCAGTGACAGTGTCAACATGAGCTTGACTAGGGTCAATTTTCTTTGTCCTAGGATCGTACTTTGTAGTAATAATAACGAGGTGTATTTCTCTTTCTACTGGTTTGGTCTCTTTCTCGACAATAGTTAGTTGTTGCGCCAGCGAGGAGTCTACTTTGCCGGTTTTAGGGTCAACTACTCCTGAAGTCAGGATAAGAGTGCCAGGTTTGAAGCCTAGACCAGGATCCGCTGTGGCATGCTTAACTTCAGTCTTTCCTGTCTTGGGATCGACATGCTCGATCTTTCCTGATTGAGGATCAATAATTCCATAATTCGTGTGCACCCTGCCGTCAGTAGCGATAATACCTCTTGAGGTCTCAACATGACCATTGGGGTTATCCAACTTCTTGTTCTTAGCGTCGTATTTGCACGTAATAATTACGAGTTGAACTTCCTTTCCGGGTACAGGCTTGAATGTGTCTTTAGGTTTATCAACGACGCTCATCTGCTGTGCCAGCGTTGGGTCTACTTGACCAGTGACTGGGTCTACTACTCCTGAAGTAAGAACGAGGTTGCCAGTCTTGGGATCTACAGATGCTTTTTTCGTTTCCCGTTTTCCTGTGATCGGGTCTGTGATAGTGATATCTCCGGTAACTGGGTCTACTACACCAAATTCTGTGTGGACATTGCCGTCAGCTCCTACCTTTCCGGGTATAGTATCTACATGAGCATTGGTCAAGTCTAACTTCTTGTTCTTCAGGTCATATTTGGATGTGACGATGACCAAGTTGACATAACGCTCTTTAGGTGCATCCTTGTCAATGATCGCGAATTGCTGAGCGAGTGATGGATCTGTTTTACCAGTCTTCGGGTCAATTACACCTGATGTAATTAATAAATGTCCCGTTTTAGGATCTATGGTAGCTTGTTTAGTCTCTGACTTGCCGGTCCTAGGGTCCATTTGATCTATCTTTCCGGTCTTGGTGTCTACAATGCCAAAGTTGGTGTGGATACGACCATCAGGAGCAATTATGCCTCGTGAAACTTCAACGTAGCCATTGGGGTTATCTAACCTCTTATTCTTGGGGTCGTATTTGCTAGTAATGACCACAAGCTGGACCTCTTTTCCGGGCACAGTTGCAAACTTATCTTTAGGTGTGTCTACAACGCTGATCTGTTGTCCTAATGTGGGGTCGACTTGGCCAGATAGTGGGTCGACCACAGATGACGTAAGTAGTAGATTTCCGGTCTTTTGATCTAATGATGCCTTCTTCACTTCTTGTTTGCCGGTCACAGGGTCTGTCACGATAATGTCTCCAGTGTTAGGGTCTACAACTCCAAACGCAGTATGTACTTTACCATCAGCTCCAAACTTTCCGGGGATGGTATCAACATGCGCGTTGGCGAGGTCGATTTTCTTGTTCTTGATGTCATATTTAGATGTCACAATGACAAGGTTGACGAACTTTTCAGGAGTACCTTTGCTGTCTCTGTCAACGATTGTCAGTTGTTGGGCGAGAGACGAATCTGTTTTTCCTGTCTTAGGGTCTGCTACTCCAGATGAGATTATCAGGTGACCAGTCTTAGGATCAGCGACAGCTTGTTTGATGTCTTGTTTTCCAGTCTTAGGGTCAATATACTCAACCTTTCCTGTCTTAGGATCGATTACACCGAAGTTGGTGTGTACTTTACCATCACTGGAGACGATACCTCTAGAGGTTTCTACGTGTCCGTTGTGGTTGTCTAACCTCTTGTATTTAGGATCATATTTGCTTGTAATAATGACCAGTTGGACCTCTTTGCCGGGCACAGCTGCGAATCTATCTTTAGGTTTCTCAATGACTGTGATCTGTTGACCTAAGCTTGCATCATGCTGTCCAGTTCTTGGGTCAATCACGCCCGAAGTTAGGAGTAGGTTTCCTGTCTTAGGGTCGATAGATGATTTTTTTACTTCCTGCTTGCCAGTGATAGGGTCTGTTACGATGATTTCACCAGTACTTGGATCCACGATACCAAATGCAGAGTGTACTTTATCATTGTCATCATATTTCCCTGGTACGGAGTCAACATGGGCGTTAGTGACGTCTAGTTTCTTGCTCTTCGGGTCATACTTAGCTGTCACAATAACTAAGTTGGCGTATCGCTCTGGAATACCCTTAGGAGCATCTTTGTCGACGACAGTTAGTTGTTGAGCCAGTGACGAATCTGTTTTGCCCGTTTTGGGGTCAATTACACCCGAGGTCAGTAAGAAACTACCTGTTTTAGGATCAATGTTGGCTTGCTTTGAGTCACGTTTGCCAGTCTTCTGGTCAGTATAGTGAATCTTTCCTGTATTAGGATCGAGGACACCGAAGTTAGTGTGAACCTTACTGTCCTTATCACTGACGATTCCTTGTGAGGTTTCAACGAATCCATTCGGATTGTCTAGTTTCTTGTTCTTTGAGTCATACTTTCCAGTGATAGCAACCACTTGAACTTCTTTTCCTGGCAGTGCCCCGAAGGTGTCTGTAGGTTTATCAACAATGCTGTATTGTTGTCCTAGAGTAGTATCTAACTGGTTGGTTCTCGGATCGATAACACCGGATAGCAGGAGAATATTTCCAGTCTTGGGATCAACGGTAGCGTGTTTGATTTCTTGCTTGCCAGTGGCAGCATCAGTCATTTGGATTTCACCACTTCGTGGATCGATGATACCGTATTCGGTATAGATTTTACCGTCAGTACCGCTAAGAACACCTTTCACTGAATCCACGTGCGCGAAGGTGGGGTCAAGTTTCCTGTTCTTCAAATCATATTTGCTTGTGACGATTACTAGTCTGACTTCTCGGTTCGCTTTAGTGGCATCTTTCTCGACTATGCTAAACTGTTGTCCAAGAGAAGAATCGACCTTGCCAGATTTAGGGTCTGTGACCCCCGTTGTGACTAGGATATTGCCAGTTTTCTGGTCAACGTACGCTTGCTTAGGCTCTTGCTTGCCTGTCTTAGGATCTATGTAGTCGATTTTGCCAGATCTTGGATCTATTACACCGTAATTAGACGAAACAGCGCCATCTGGACCGACAACGGCCCTTGAGACATCGACGTGCCCATGAGAAGCGTCAAGCCTCTTATGTTTTCCGTCGTATTTGCCTGTAATAACAACGAGGTCCACTTCCCTTCCTGGCTTAGCTCCAACTTTGTCTTTGGCTTTCTCAACAAAGCAATACTGTTGGGCCAACGTTGGGTCGATTTTGCCAGTCTTCGGATCAATGACTCCGGATGTGAATAGAATATGACCAGATTTAGAGTCAAGGTGACCGTTTTTGGTTTCTTGTTTGCCTGTGGAAGGATCTGTGAATGTCACTTGTCCTGATTTCGTGTTGATTTGTTCTTTGTCGGTCTGTATCTTTCCATTGGCTCTGTTTATCGTTCCCTTAGTAACGAGGACTGTTCCATTGGCGTCGTCAAGTTTCTTGGATTTGGTATTGTAACGGCCAGTGATGATGACCACTTCGATTTCATTTTCTGCTGACTTAGCCGCAGCTAATGGGATGGCTACGGCGGCCGCTACTGGTGCTTCGTGGTGTGCTCTTTCAGAGTCGAGAAGAGCTAAGGTCGGGTCAATGAGATTTTTAGCTTGTTCCTTCAATAATGCTGATTGAACGTAGTCGATACCAGGCGTTTTAAGCTTGCTAGGATCTTCAGGAGTTTTGCGCTTCTCTGCGCTTTCAGCAACTTTCTTGTCTTCGCCCGGAGCGTAGTTGAAGGCAAGACCAGCTTTTCTTGTTGTCGGACTTTGAGCCTCGTCGGCTGCTCTTTGCTTGTCATCAGAAACAGGTTCCTTTTCATAGCTGAATGCACCTTGAATGAATGGTTTGTTACGAGTTGGACTTCTCTCTGTGTCTGTATATTCGTATGGTTTAGTAAAGCTAGGTTTTTCGTCTTTAGTAGGACTCTTCGCTGGACTTTTTTCACGAGAATTATCAGGATTTGAACTGACGTTTGACGTATCGAGCACTGCGACTTTAGTTTTCGACTCTTTGGCCTTTTTATCTTTCGATTTAGGCGATTTGTCTGCTTTCGGAGATTTATCTTTAGATTTAGGTGACTTTTCCTCTTTTTCTTTGGGCGACTTGTCTTTTTTGCCACCGAATAGTCCAAAACCTCCGGTCTGAGGGAAGGAGTGAAGTTTGGGGAGGGGGAGAAAAAACAAATTAAATAAAATCATAAAATGCATGTGCTTTTGTTTTCGTGTGTGATATTGCAAGAACTTATACCAAAATGCGAACTTAGTTCAAAATGCATGCTCTATGCATATTCTAACATTGATTTATGTACAAAGTTTGTATAGACACATCTACTCGGAGACATTACATTGCGTTTGATCTCGAAAAGGCTTATCTACCATTCTTGCTTATAAACTTGAAATTTGCTTATTTCTGTCAATGTTTGCACACTTACTTTAGACTTCTTCGGAGTGCCTTCCGTGTTGTTCGTGATGCCGGGGTCACTGGAAGTATCCGTGCCTGGAACACCACAACTTACTTTTTTAATTTGCCCTGACTTATCACATCTTCTAGATGCTAATGCTAAATTCATCTAATGATATTCCATCTAGGAAGGCTACAGGAGATCTTATCCTCATACTTGAGTCATGAATGATATACATACCGTTTTCAGCAGGTATCTTCTTCTCAGCCAATTTCTCCTCTTTCTTCTTTTCTGGAGCTGTGGGCATCACTTTGACAGCGCCGGGTGGTGGTTTCTGGAAATTCAAATAACAAATATATATTAGACAATCATTTAAGTTCTATTTTATTTGTATCATTATTTAACAGTGAGATATTGATGATTTTATATTATAAAAGTTTATATTATGTGTCAAAATTTACTGTAACGGTTTCAAGAGTACTGAATGTTCTACAGTGCAATTAATTATTATTTTAAATGATCTGCGATTACTGATTATGAAATAATGATTGTTTATTAAATTTATAGGGGAAGTACCTGTGTTTGATGACTTACAAAAAGCTAGATCTAGAAGAAAACAGTGTGTAGAGTGTAAACAGGTAGATAATATTCTATGATAACGTATCCAGCCCGCCAGTTTGCTGCTCTAATGTCAGTTGTATTGCAAGATGTCTAAATACAACTATAAGATAAGTTTAATATCGTTAAATTGATTTTATGAAATTAGTCATGGGAACCGTGAGTTGAGAGACCAACCACTGCCAAGCTACTGATAATCATTGAGGAGTTCTGTTTTGCACCTTCCGTCTGCATCACCAGATTAGCTCGTGGCACCATAATATTGTATTGTCATCGGAACTTAACAGGTAGGTATGCAAAATTCCAAATTAATCGGTTGGGTGAAATTGGTTTAAAAGTCAGATACAAGATTTGACCTTATTATACGTTTAGCGTTAATTTTTCGTTTCTTTTTTAATTACAAGTGAAGTTAAATAAATGCTTATAAACATTAGTTTCTAACAGTAGTGGAAAGGTGGGCCATGTTATCGTAGAATCCTATCAAAAGCGGCATA
The DNA here is from genome assembly GCA_951392215.1 of Epirrita christyi. Lineage (NCBI taxonomy): Eukaryota > Metazoa > Arthropoda > Insecta > Lepidoptera > Geometridae > Epirrita > Epirrita christyi. The sequence goes on along the minus strand of OX595858.1, from coordinate 800,506 downwards.
GGAAGGCTGAAGTGATAGACAGAAGAGAAGTAAACATATCATCATTTGGAAGAAAACATGAATGGGATTGAGTTAGCTAGAGTTGGTTTCGCAAGTTTAAAGAAGAAGATTGGGACAGGAATAGAGGAAGGTGGTTGATGTAAGAAGGAAACAAACAGCATGGTTTAGTATGGCACCTTTTCAGCTCTGTCAGCGAGGTATTCTCCCTCTAGCGAGCTAGCAGACGAGGCGCTGGTCCCGCCCGACACGCGCCGGTACTGTCCAGCGGCGTGCATAATGCTACTCGGTTAGTTATAGTGGTTACAGTCACCAGGTAAAAGACTAGTCTCTTAATACTATCAATACTAAGGCCCGTATTCCAGAACGATACTCAAGTGTGAATTGAGACTCAAGCATAGACTTGGTCACAGTTTTTCAACGAAAACTGACAAATATCTATGCTTGAGTTTTGATTTAGTTTGAGACTAGTTCTAGAATACGGGCTTAGGTCTAGTATACATGGCGCGGCTATACCCGAGATGTGAATATACTATCTCGATCTTTTTGATTCTAAGCACATAAATTGTAATATTTAGATAGACCCCGCACAACTTTAATCCTGTCTGAGGTTATCCCCAGATTTCCTTCAGATCCGTGAGGAGATCTTGCACTTTGATCATAATGTTTATTGGCAGCAGAAAATTAAGTCTAGATGAAATAAATTTAGAGATTATAGTTGGGGCCGATTTGTTGCCTTTTAACTTAGTTAGAAATTATAAGTTTGAAGAACCATTTCAAATGGATCAGTTTTGTTTTAACATTATATTTCCCTAGGTTTGAGACCGTCTGTTATCTAGGACACCATAGTTTTACGTCCCAAAATTACATTATTATAAACTGCAATTCTTTTTCCAAATACTGGTTCGTAATTTGGAAACGCAAAATAAACAAATAAATGACATTTGAAAATGAAAAGTTATATTACATACAGTGAAATAAAAGCCGAAATTCACATGCCAACTAACATGTGACCATGTTTTCAATATAACTTGCATTTGATTGAAGTATTTATCAACACAGTATGTCAAGTACTAATGCAGCACTCCCATTGTTCATGCAAATATGATCATCATTTCGCCAAACGTCACAATAGACCCTGTACTGGATTGGTCATACACAGAATTGTTATTTGATTGGCCTTAACTGAATTAGAAGGTTTTTTTCAGTTTCGCGTGAGCAATAGGTGTTCTGCGTGTTTGGATATACCTATCATGCATTATATAGTCAAACATACACCGAGCATTCTTTTATTCTAAGGATTACAGAATCGTCCTCAAACATTTTTGAAAGGTTTAAGGGTATTATGATGACGATTCATTCTCAATGAACCTTCATTTTGTAATCACGCCGATTTCTTGTAAAGGATTATAGGTAGTATATTTGCGGATTTGATAACTCTGTTGCAATCAGTTTCAATTATGTTTCTATCTGAAATAACGCTCTTGCGATTACACAAAAGTGCAAGAGTAATAGCAAAAACGTCATTTCAAATAGAATCAGCATTGAAACCGATAGCAATGCCACACAACTACGTCATCGCGCCCCAGGGGCTTATCTCTTGAAATTTACAAGCTAGAAAATACGCGTGCATTCCCATGGTAACGTTATTTAGTTATTTTGAGATGAGAACCCGCGTGACCCATGGCTACAAGCTCGTGATTGTATCTTTCGAGGCGTAAGATATTAAGGTGTCAATGTTCTCATTTTCAAAACAACCTATATAAAGCCGGGTCCGCTACGCCAAATTTTCTAACAAAACATGTTAGTAAAACAGATAGTCCGCTGCGACTTTTGAGTTGACAGTGTTTTGTTAGAAAATCTCTTTTCAAATTATGAGTTCTGACGTCTTGCTCTAGAGTGCACAAACACGAAATGAATGACTTCATCCCCCCCGCAGGCAAACGCGGGGGAAGTTTTTCGTTCGTCGCGGCAAACATGTTTGTGTTTTTGCTAACATAAAATAATTAGACCACTTTCTGTTAGAAAACAATGTTATATTATGTTTGTAAAATACCAAAACATAGCGCAGGGGACCCGCCCCGGTATTGTCTGACGAACTGGTAATCGTTTTCAATCACGATTTCGCAGTACATTGCGCCGCATGCTTCAGCTTATTGTCAAGCAGAAATATTCAGAACATAAAGCGCAATGTACTGTAAAATCGGAATCGAAAGCGATTCGTTAGCCAATAAAGGGCCCGGTTTTAGTTTGCGAATAAAATGTTAATTCCCGCACCATTTACACCAGGATATAATTAACTAAAGATGTATACCTTGTCCTTGATGGTGGGTCTTGGTGCGGGTTGCGGCGGCATGGTGTGTCGCTTCGACGCCTCGGGTATGGGCTCTTCCTTCTCCCCGGCAGCCAACGCTGGAATGGACAAAATACAAGCATTACAGCGAGTAATTTTAAAAAATTACTATTTTATTTCATATTATAATATATATATATATATATAAAAAAAAAAGAGAAACAAGCGTGATTTTAAAATGGTGAAGGAAAACAGTGTCTCATTCAACAAGACCTTTTAGGCTCTTTTCATTCTGCAGCGTGTCGCCGGTTGCGTGCGGCGCTACCGGTCGAGTTGGCATTTCACAGTTTTGCGTGTGCACTCGACCGGTCTGGACGTGTACAGTCATAAAACAGTACATAAAACGCGCACGCACACGTCCGACAGTGAAAGCTGACATTGCAGCACTGGCCCGCGCGCCGACCGGCACACGCGGGGCGCGCGGGCGCCGGTCGGAATTTCGGCCGGTCGGGCGTGTTCAAAAACGCAACCGGCCAGCACGCGGCACAGTGAAAGCAACTATAGAGCTTCATACCAATTGCGCCGGTCGCGTGCGCGCGCGACCGGCGACACGCTGCAGAGTGAAATGAGCCTTAAACGACGTTTAATAAAAAAATAGTAATTAAAATTTAGATTTTATCCTAAGTATATCCTTACACTATCATATCAATTTTCATAAATTATGGTTCATAACATACATTAGGAAGTACCTACCATCATCTCCTATCAGTCTGTCCATCCCTTTCTGTCACAGCGTCATAACTTTTATAGTTCATCATCATCACTAGCCTGTTTACGTCCACTGTTGGAAGAGGCCTCCCTCATAGAATGCAATGGAGTGATTTGCCATTCAATTCAATGGGGAGTTTTCTGACAGCTGAAAGAAATTAGTTCTAAATCCATTCATAGATGGCGCAGTATGATTTGGTTGTCTAAATTTTGTCGGTCAGCCACCAACTGTCAATGTCACTGACTTTGACTTGACTTCACTCCACTTCACTTCACTCAATGCTTCACTCGCTCATGCTGCTCGTTGATGAAGTATCTACCTATGTAAAGTTTTGTTTTGTTTGATGAAATTCTGATATATTTGTTAGTGTTATGTTATTGTTATAATTTTTTGTTGTTATTGTTGAGCCATTGTTATTGTTGAAGCTGAACCAAGATGAGCAGGGATTATGGTTCATGGTCTATGTTAGACTTGAAAAATAAGCTTCGAAATCACAACGCGAAACTTTGAGGAAAAAAAGCAGTGCTAGTTTTTTTTTACAAAGAGAATTTGTTCTCTGTGGTGCTTTTGCAAAAATCTTCAGAAGACAACCATGGCGATTCACCGCCATCTACCGGAGTTTTAAGAACTATTTTTTCTTTTTAATTGCCTCCCTGAAAACTTCCCATTCAATTCATTTATTTATCTTTTGGCCAATTTTAGGCACTTAGACATGTCAGACAGAAAATACATATTAATTTATTAAATAGTTTACACTAATACCTACCTATCGATCCATATTATCCAAAATTTTATACATTAGCACAAAACATTAAAATCAAAATATATTATCACCACGTTTGGCAGGCGGATTGTTGAGCAGTATTGGAGTTGAGTGCTCAGGTGGATGCTGCTACCCATCCCCAGGTGTAATCTCTTAGTCGGCTTATACGACATCCACGGGAGTAGACGGAAAGGTCTATTCTTAGACCGGACACACCACAGCATAATATTATTTGTTATTCTTATTAATTTGATCAACGTATTTTGATATGTATAACTTTTCATTCAAAAACCGACTTCCGAAATTGAATTCGGTTATCTGCATGTTTTTATTTTCTAAAGGTATACAAAACAATAACTTGTTGCTGAAAATACCAAAATTGCTATATGTATGCCCATAATATTAAAGGAGTTCCCACAATTCCTCATGGATTCCATCATCAGAACTTTTTTTTTTTGGTTTTTTTACAAACAAATAGAAGTATATCAAATAAAAAAAGAATTTTCCAAATCGGTTTATAAATGACGAAGTTATGAGGTAACAAACATAAAAAAAAAATACAACCGAATTTAAACCTTCTCCTTTTTTCGAAGTCGGTTAAAAAGAGATATATACGGTAGAACGTTAGTTAACGATTTGTTTTGGAATTGGATTTCCTTGGAAATTATTATATATTTTTTCGCTGCCAAAATCTGTGTTTTGCTTAAAATACATTTATGTGAAGTCTATTTGACTCTTGTCAAATGTATTCAGGATGACGCAAACCAATCATTAGCAACCCTCTATAAATAAGCTTGCAATGTTTACAAACAAATTCATAAAAAAATTAAAAATACATACATCCAGTACAGCTAGGATTCCAACAATCATTGAACACCATTTTGCACTTATTCAACCTAACAGTTCACTTCGTGTTCTCACTAAAATCCCACAAAATATCTCCACCCAACAGTTTTCACCAAAGCATTTATGATTTTAAAACAATTGTAAAAAAACACTAAAACTCGTAAGTACACTTGTGTACCAGCCAGTACACGCCTATCAACTGAACGCAGTTGAGAGTCTTAAGAGTATGTATGAACGTCTATGAGTACATAGTGTATTAATAACGGCTACTTCACTAGACGGGCCGTACCTACTGTAGCTAGACGGTGGTAGTAAAGACCGTAGATACTATTGCGATGTCTGTGACTTGACTGGTCATAGAAAGTATTACACCATCTGTGAGATTTCCATAGAAACTCCTCTGTCAGCTATGTCCGGTGTTCTATAGAAACAGTTAAGTTAGCTGCGGCCGGGTGCAATGTATGGAGATGAGTGTACGCGAGAGGTTGCCAATAAAAATAAACAATTGTTTACTTTGAATGAGTTTTATTTTTGTTATGTAATTTATGTGAATTCCTTAGGTATTTATAGAGAAGGGTTTATGATAGAGACTAGATGGAATTTGCGTCTGACCTCATGAGTCTCATCTCACTTTTGAGGTACAGAATATTGAGAGTACACAACTTTGTATACCAAAAAATTCCTACCTTGTTTGAGTTTAGTTTAAAACTAAATATTGATTTACTTTCCAAAGAAGCCGGAGTTACTTAAAAAATCGGGTGTGACATGATGTTGGAGCGCTAATAGAAACTCTTTTCTAGTTTAGGCCTCCAACGAAAAACGTACTTTGTTAAAAAAATTACCTATATACAGACTAGTAATAGTTTTTCTCATTAATATGAAATAAGGCTCAAAAACTGAATAATTCTCCTTAATCGATACTAATGATGATCACTTCGGACTCTTCGGAGTAAAATCTGAATGAATCTTTTATTTGACTTTGTGACTCATGGATAACATCATCCAGTGCATGGCAAGGTGACAATTAGGATGAGTCAAACAACCAACATATTCATTTCGTCAAGGTCAGTCAGTTTGATTGTTGACATCATCAACATTAAAATTGAGAGCTTTTTATTTTGGTAGCATTATAATTATTTTCTAGGAAACTTTTACTGATGGAGTGCCAAATTGGCGAAATGGGACATGACCTGATAATGAATTAGATTAGACGAATTAGGAATTAAATAAATCAACACACCACGTACTTTACTATTCTCCTGCTGATGTTTCGTTGACCATTTTGAGATCCTTCCTCGAAATTTCCTTCGGGTGTTCCGACCCGACCTTCGAGCGTGGTCGCGGTCGATGCTCACGAGGAAGTACCTCAAAATGGCCAACGAAACGTCAGCAGGAGAATAGTAAAGTACGTGGTGTATAGTCGCAATTTTTCTAAAATCATACCAAGCCACGATAACTTCAACTCTATAAATAAATCAAATTAATATTATCAGCAGCCTTTTAGGTATCTAATACAGCACGAAGTCTACCCCATAAAATACAATGGAGGGATTGGTGATCGTAGCATTGGTGTCGAGTACTCGGGTGGATACTGCTGCCTATCCCCTGGTGTAATTCCTAAGTTGGCTTTTACGACATGTGGATGTCGTGAAACCACCTCCGTCTCCTCCCCCACGGGAGGAGACGGAGGTGGCCTATTCTAAGGTCAGACACCACGGCACGGGAAATTTATATAAATCGAATATATACTGCTATACAGATTGAATCAGGGCGGTACAGTAACATATGACCTATCCATATCACCCAGCAGTCACTTACGTAGTTATGATCCCACTTTAGGATTCCCTATGTCGTGGGTATCAGGAACTACGAGTACCATAATGGTACCATAACACAACAAACAAAACATACATACAACAAATATTTGCAGATCATACAAACATTTGTCCCGCAGCGTGAATCAAACCCGCAACCTCTCGCATCTCAGCCGACTACTCGTCCGCCCCGCGCCGCAGAGGTCGTCTCACAAATACTTCTTTGCGAGAGTAAATAATGTATGCAACGACTCATTGAGGTAAGGTTACAAATCATATATTCTGATCAGACACTTGATGTCATGAATGGTAGGTACTTAAAACCTTTTTTGACTTTCTCGTCTGCTCGAAAGAAGCTCCAACTACAGTAGCATGCGGAAAGCAACAATGGGCAATTTTGGCAGCCTTGGCGCTATCTAAATCTTATGGAACTTGAATAAGGGAAACTTCTTGACCTAAATGTATTCCCCCTTTCAAGTTTCAAAAGATTTGGCCAGCGCTAAGGCCGGCAAAATTATCCCCATTGTTGTGTTCCCCATTGCCATTTGCAACTGTACTACGGGGGTGGTTCATGAAAAAAAAAATGCTGATCTTTTCACACAACAAAATCAAAAGTCAAAAGTCAAAGTCAAAAAGAACTTTATTCATTGAAATCACAAGGATCATTTTGAATCGTCTTATATATAACTTTTCATTTACTCTTCTTCCGCCATTGCATTCGACTAAATATTTGGATGAAAAAAAAAATGATGAAAGAACCATAGTGGTGAAAAGATTATGATACTTTTTGAATGCAAATGCTTGGTTTGTTGCTGAAAATATCAAAATCGCCATATGTATGCCTACAAAATTTGAGGAGTTCCCTCAATTCCTCATGGATCCCATCATCAGAACTGGATTTTGAAAAATGGGACCAATCTGGAAGCATATCTATTCAAATAAAAAAAGAATTTTCCAAATCGGTTCATAAACGCCGGAGCAGTAACATTAAAAAAAAAAAAAAATACAACCGAATTGAGAACCTCCTCCTTTTTTGGGAAGTCGGTTAAAAATTGAATTACTCCTGTTCCATTATCTAGCTCCAAGCTAAGCAGAGCTTGTGTTATGGGTACTAGATAACTGATATACTTAATACAATACATTACATAGATAGATAATTTTCATTATACATAGAAAATGCCAAGAACACCCTGAACAAATATCTGCATATTGTACAAATATTAGTTTCGAGGCGGGAATCGAACCAAAAAAAAAGAAGAAGAATAGCTGGATTTTGGGCTATTATGGTGAAAATAATTCCCAGAACTGAATTTGGTACCTACTCGTCTAATACTAAGCAGACATGTAAACATTTCCTTCCTAAATGGTCTCATCATAGTAACCGCGCGAATCACGTATGATTCATCTCTTATATACGTGATAATTGAGATCGCAGATTCGATTCCAATTTGCACATTCCATAGTAAATTGGTTGGAATGTGTTCAGGAGTCTACATCATCATCAGCCTGTAGAAGTCACTGCTTGACTTTCCTAGAATGCCACAACGAATGGGCTTGAGCCGCCTCCATCTACCGACTTCCTGCGACGTCTGTAATCTACCACAACGGTATGATATCATGGCAGCCGACATATTATTATCATGACGTAATTTTTTTGTTGTAAAAACATGCTTTTTTAAAACTAGTGATCGGAATCTTGAGCTGATCAAAATGACCCCAAACACTTGAGTGGTTGATTCTTCTAGGCTTGGTCGCGTTTGAACTTGAGTAATTTTATTTATTTATATATTGTCACAGAACAGCAATCGTGTACAGCAAGCATGTCAAACATGCGGCCCTTTACAACTCAGACTGCGGCCCAATTCAACTTTAAGCACAAAGTATACTTTTTTTGTAATTTTACTAAGTATTAAGTAATGATTAAACGATAAGCGTCCTGCCCCCATTCCCTAACTGAAAGTCACTCACTAACGGCTGACAAGTAAAAATATGACCATCAATTGATCAAAAAAAAAACATTTATCATGAAAAATTTAGCGTCCTGCCCCCATTCCCTAACTGAAAGTCACTCACTAACGGCTGACAAGTAAAAATATGACCATCAATTGATCAAAAAAAAATCATTTATCATGAAAAATTTAGCGTCCTGCCCCCATTCCCTAACTGAAAGTCACTCACTAACGGCTGACAAGTAAAAATATGACCATCAATTGATCAAAATCATTTATCATGAAAAATTTAGCGTCCTGCCCCCATTCCCTAACTGAAAGTCACTCACTAACGGCTGACAAGTAAAAATATGACCATCAATTGATCAAAAAAAAATCATTTATCATGAAAAATTTAGCGTCCTGCCCCCATTCCCTAACTGAAAGTCACTCACTAACGGCTGACAAGTAAAAATATGACCATCAATTGATCAAAAAAAAATCATTTATCATGAAAAATTTAGCGTCCTGCCCCCATTCCCTAACTGAAAGTCACTCACTAACGGCTGACAAGTAAAAATATGACCATCAATTGATCAAAAAAAAATCATTTATCATGAAAAATTTAGCGTCCTGCCCCCATTCCCTAACTGAAAGTCACTCACTAACGGCTGACAAGTAAAAATATGACCATCAATTGATCAAAAAAAAAACATTTATCATGAAAAATTTAGCGTCCTGCCCCCATTCCCTAACTGAAAGTCACTCACTAACGGCTGACAAGTAAAAATATGACCATCAATTGATCAAAAAAAAATCATTTATCATGAAAAATTTAGCGTCCTGCCCCCATTCCCTAACTGAAAGTCACTCACTAACGGCTGACAAGTAAAAATATGACCATCAATTGATCAAAAAAAAAACATTTATCATGAAAAATTTAGCGTCCTGCCCCCATTCCCTAACTGAAAGTCACTCACTAACGGCTGACAAGTAAAAATATGACCATCAATTGATCAAAAAAAAATCATTTATCATGAAAAATTTAGCGTCCTGCCCCCATTCCCTAACTGAAAGTCACTCACTAACGGCTGACAAGTAAAAATATGACCATCAATTGATCAAAAAAAAAACATTTATCATGAAAAATTTAGCGTCCTGCCCCCATTCCCTAACTGAAAGTCACTCACTAACGGCTGACAAGTAAAAATATGACCATCAATTGATCAAAAAAAAATCATTTATCATGAAAAATTTAGCGTCCTGCCCCCATTCCCTAACTGAAAGTCACTCACTAACGGCTGACAAGTAAAAATATGACCATCAATTGATCAAAAAAAAAACATTTATCATGAAAAATTTAGCGTCCTGCCCCCATTCCCTAACTGAAAGTCACTCACTAACGGCTGACAAGTAAAAATATGACCATCAATTGATCAAAAAAAAATCATTTATCATGAAAAATTTAGCGTCCTGCCCCCATTCCCTAACTGAAAGTCACTCACTAACGGCTGACAAGTAAAAATATGACCATCAATTGATCAAAAAAAAATCATTTATCATGAAAAATTTAGCGTCCTGCCCCCATTCCCTAACTGAAAGTCACTCACTAACGGCTGACAAGTAAAAATATGACCATCAATTGATCAAAAAAAAATCATTTATCATGAAAAATTTAGCGTCCTGCCCCCATTCCCTAACTGAAAGTCACTCACTAACGGCTGACAAGTAAAAATATGACCATCAATTGATCAAAAAAAAATCATTTATCATGAAAAATTTAGCGTCCTGCCCCCATTCCCTAACTGAAAGTCACTCACTAACGGCTGACAAGTAAAAATATGACCATCAATTGATCAAAAAAAAAACATTTATCATGAAAAATTTAGCGTCCTGCCCCCATTCCCTAACTGAAAGTCACTCACTAACGGCTGACAAGTAAAAATATGACCATCAATTGATCAAAAAAAAATCATTTATCATGAAAAATTTAGCGTCCTGCCCCCATTCCCTAACTGAAAGTCACTCACTAACGGCTGACAAGTAAAAATATGACCATCAATTGATCAAAAAAAAAACATTTATCATGAAAAATTTAGCGTCCTGCCCCCATTCCCTAACTGAAAGTCACTCACTAACGGCTGACAAGTAAAAATATGACCATCAATTGATCAAAAAAAAATCATTTATCATGAAAAATTTAGCGTCCTGCCCCCATTCCCTAACTGAAAGTCACTCACTAACGGCTGACAAGTAAAAATATGACCATCAATTGATCAAAAAAAAAACATTTATCATGAAAAATTTAGCGTCCTGCCCCCATTCCCTAACTGAAAGTCACTCACTAACGGCTGACAAGTAAAAATATGACCATCAATTGATCAAAAAAAAATCATTTATCATGAAAAATTTAGCGTCCTGCCCCCATTCCCTAACTGAAAGTCACTCACTAACGGCTGACAAGTAAAAATATGACCATCAATTGATCAAAAAAAAAACATTTATCATGAAAAATTTAGCGTCCTGCCCCCATTCCTTAACTGAAAGTCACTCACTAACGGCTGACAAGTAAAAATATGACCATCAATTGATCAAAAAAAAATCATTTATCATGAAAAATTTAGCGTCCTGCCCCCATTCCCTAACTGAAAGTCACTCACTAACGGCTGACAAGTAAAAATATGACCATCAATTGATCAAAAAAAAAACATTTATCATGAAAAATTTAGCGTCCTGCCCCCATTCCCTAACTGAAAGTCACTCACTAACGGCTGACAAGTAAAAATATGACCATCAATTGATCAAAAAAAAATCATTTATCATGAAAAATTTAGCGTCCTGCCCCCATTCCCTAACTGAAAGTCACTCACTAACGGCTGACAAGTAAAAATATGACCATCAATTGATCAAAAAAAAAACATTTATCATGAAAAATTTAGCGTCCTGCCCCCATTCCCTAACTGAAAGTCACTCACTAACGGCTGACAAGTAAAAATATGACCATCAATTGATCAAAAAAAAATCATTTATCATGAAAAATTTAGCGTCCTGCCCCCATTCCCTAACTGAAAGTCACTCACTAACGGCTGACAAGTAAAAATATGACCATCAATTGATCAAAAAAAAAACATTTATCATGAAAAATTTAGCGTCCTGCCCCCATTCCCTAACTGAAAGTCACTCACTAACGGCTGACAAGTAAAAATATGACCATCAATTGATCAAAAAAAAATCATTTATCATGAAAAATTTAGCGTCCTGCCCCCATTCCCTAACTGAAAGTCACTCACTAACGGCTGACAAGTAAAAATATGACCATCAATTGATCAAAAAAAAATCATTTATCATGAAAAATTTAGCGTCCTGCCCCCATTCCCTAACTGAAAGTCACTCACTAACGGCTGACAAGTAAAAATATGACCATCAATTGATCAAAAAAAAATCATTTATCATGAAAAATTTAGCGTCCTGCCCCCATTCCCTAACTGAAAGTCACTCACTAACGGCTGACAAGTAAAAATATGACCATCAATTGATCAAAAAAAAATCATTTATCATGAAAAATTTAGCGTCCTGCCCCCATTCCCTAACTGAAAGTCACTCACTAACGGCTGACAAGTAAAAATATGACCATCAATTGATCAAAAAAAAATCATTTATCATGAAAAATTTAGCGTCCTGCCCCCATTCCCTAACTGAAAGTCACTCACTAACGGCTGACAAGTAAAAATATGACCATCAATTGATCAAAAAAAAAACATTTATCATGAAAAATTTAGCGTCCTGCCCCCATTCCCTAACTGAAAGTCACTCACTAACGGCTGACAAGTAAAAATATGACCATCAATTGATCAAAAAAAAATCATTTATCATGAAAAATTTAGCGTCCTGCCCCCATTCCCTAACTGAAAGTCACTCACTAACGGCTGACAAGTAAAAATATGACCATCAATTGATCAAAAAAAAAACATTTATCATGAAAAATTTAGCGTCCTGCCCCCATTCCCAACTGAAAGTCACTCACTAACGGCTGACAAGTAAAAATATGACCATCAATTGATCAAAAAAAAATCATTTATCATGAAAAATTTAGCGTCCTGCCCCCATTCCCTAACTGAAAGTCACTCACTAACGGCTGACAAGTAAAAATATGACCATCAATTGATCAAAAAAAAAACATTTATCATGAAAAATTTAGCGTCCTGCCCCCATTCCCTAACTGAAAGTCACTCACTAACGGCTGACAAGTAAAAATATGACCATCAATTGATCAAAAAAAAATCATTTATCATGAAAAATTTAGCGTCCTGCCCCCATTCCCTAACTGAAAGTCACTCACTAACGGCTGACAAGTAAAAATATGACCATCAATTGATCAAAAAAAAAACATTTATCATGAAAAATTTAGCGTCCTGCCCCCATTCCCTAACTGAAAGTCACTCACTAACGGCTGACAAGTAAAAATATGACCATCAATTGATCAAAAAAAAATCATTTATCATGAAAAATTTAGCGTCCTGCCCCCATTCCCTAACTGAAAGTCACTCACTAACGGCTGACAAGTAAAAATATGACCATCAATTGATCAAAAAAAAAACATTTATCATGAAAAATTTAGCGTCCTGCCCCCATTCCCTAACTGAAAGTCACTCACTAACGGCTGACAAGTAAAAATATGACCATCAATTGATCAAAAAAAAATCATTTATCATGAAAAATTTAGCGTCCTGCCCCCATTCCCTAACTGAAAGTCACTCACTAACGGCTGACAAGTAAAAATATGACCATCAATTGATCAAAAAAAAAACATTTATCATGAAAAATTTAGCGTCCTGCCCCCATTCCCTAACTGAAAGTCACTCACTAACGGCTGACAAGTAAAAATATGACCATCAATTGATCAAAAAAAAATCATTTATCATGAAAAATTTAGCGTCCTGCCCCCATTCCCTAACTGAAAGTCACTCACTAACGGCTGACAAGTAAAAATATGACCATCAATTGATCAAAAAAAAAACATTTATCATGAAAAATTTAGCGTCCTGCCCCCATTCCCTAACTGAAAGTCACTCACTAACGGCTGACAAGTAAAAATATGACCATCAATTGATCAAAAAAAAAACATTTATCATGAAAAATTTAGCGTCCTGCCCCCATTCCCTAACTGAAAGTCACTCACTAACGGCTGACAAGTAAAAATATGACCATCAATTGATCAAAAAAAAAACATTTATCATGAAAAATTTAGCGTCCTCCCCCATTCCCTAACTGAAAGTCACTCACTAACGGCTGACAAGTAAAAATATGACCATCAATTGATCAAAAAAAAAACATTTATCATGAAAAATTTAGCGTCCTGCCCCCATTCCCTAACTGAAAGTCACTCACTAACGGCTGACAAGTAAAAATATGACCATCAATTGATCAAAAAAAAATCATTTATCATGAAAAATTTAGCGTCCTGCCCCCATTCCCTAACTGAAAGTCACTCACTAACGGCTGACAAGTAAAAATATGACCATCAATTGATCAAAAAAAAAACATTTATCATGAAAAATTTAGCGTCCTGCCCCCATTCCCTAACTGAAAGTCACTCACTAACGGCTGACAAGTAAAAATATGACCATCAATTGATCAAAAAAAAATCATTTATCATGAAAAATTTAGCGTCCTGCCCCCATTCCCTAACTGAAAGTCACTCACTAACGGCTGACAAGTAAAAATATGACCATCAATTGATCAAAAAAAAAAACATTTATCATGAAAAATTTAGCGTCCTGCCCCCATTCCCTAACTGAAAGTCACTCACTAACGGCTGACAAGTAAAAATATGACCATCAATTGATCAAAAAAAAAACATTTATCATGAAAAATTTAGCGTCCTGCCCCCATTCCCTAACTGAAAGTCACTCACTAACGGCTGACAAGTAAAAATATGACCATCAATTGATAAAAAAAAAAACATTTATCATGAAAAATTTAGCGTCCTGCCCCCATTCCCTAACTGAAAGTCACTCACTAACGGCTGACAAGTAAAAATATGACCATCAATTGATCAAAAAAAAATCATTTATCATGAAAAATTTACAAATGTTAGTCATTTTACTTGTCAAACGTTAGTCGGCGAGTGACTTTCAGTTAGGGAAGTAGTACTGCCCCCCTAGGCAGTACTACTAGGTATAGGTATATTATCTATGCAATGAGTTTGTTTTCTTTGTGGTTGGGTTTTGCAGCCCTCTGATTCTACGGTTTTTAAGCATTTGGCCCACCAATGACTTTTGAGTTTGATATGCATGGTGTACAGCAATTGTGTACAGCAATCGAAACGTCGGGAATAATAAATAATAAGGTAACACGCGATATATACCCGTAACAATATTAATAAATATGTGTTCTGATCGCGAAAGTTTAAAAAATACAAGAGTATTTCTAGTTTATAAGACAAAAAAAAAAGAAATAAAAATGCGATTTTAATTGTTTCTTTTTTATTTATTTTTTAAATTTCAATAAATAAAATACTTTGGATTTAATTTGATTCTGACAATCTCACATTCATTGTGATTCACTCATAGTGATTGTTTACTCAATTCAAGACTAGATGTCGCTACTGGTAGATTAGAACTGTGAAAATTATGTATGACGAAAGTATAACGCTGTGACAGACTGGGCCGGCCTGAACGATTTTATAAGGATTCTTTGTCAGCCCACGGAACCCTGAAAATTATACCTGCAGTATAGGTAGATAGACGTATATTCTGTTGGCGCGAACGACTGATACAGTAAACGTAAATATAAACACAGTGTCAGAGTGTGAAACGATGCGTTCTCAGAAGACAGCGGGTAAGTTTTATTTTGAGATCTGATGAAGCATTGATTTGACGACCTCTGCGGCGCGGCGGGCGAAGGTTCGCCTGCGACGCAGGAGGTTGCGGGTTCGATTCCCGCCTTGGAACAAATATTTGTACGAACTGCAGATATTTGTTCAGGGTGTTCCGGGTATTTTCTATGTATTATAAAAAATATCTATCTATATATTATATTATGTATTAAGTATATCAGTTATCTAGTACCCATAACACAAGCTCTGCTTAGCTTGGGGCTAGATAATGTTGTGTGAAATGTCCAGCATTTATTTATTTATTTTGTACTTTTCTTGGTACTTCTGCATCTGTATTGGTTATGCATAAATAATTACGTTGATTTGCCGTTGTGTGTCCAGCCTAATAGACCCCTCCATCTCCTCCCGTGGATGTTATAAAAGGCAACTAAGGAATTACACCAGGGGATGGGCAGAAGCATCCACCTGAGTACGCAACAATCCGCCTGCCAAGCGTGGTGATTATAACAATTCTCCTCATTGTATTTATGGGGGAGGCCTCACCCAGCAGTGGAAGTCTACAGGCTGGTGATGATGATGCATAAACAGCTGGTGTCTCAATCATCATTGTTTTTATGTAATTCGTAATACCACAACTAGTAATTCACATATAAATATAACTTTTCATTTAAAAAACCGACTTCCGCCATTGTATTCGACTAAATATTTGGATGAAAAAAAAATTATGAAAGAACCATAGTGGTGAAAGGATTATGGTACTTTTTGAATGCAAATGCTTGGTTTGTTGCTGAAAATATCCAAATCGCCATATGTATGTCTACAATATTTGAGGGGTTCCCTCAATTCCTCATGGATTCCATCACCAGAACTGGATTCTGAAAAAAATGGGACCAATCTGGAAGTATATCCATTCAAATAAAAAAGAATTTTCCAAAAAGAATATGAGGTAACAAACATAATATATATATATATATATATAAAATACAACCGAATAATAGACATTGCGTCTCCTCTCAAACCACGCACAGTATAGGGTTCCGTTTACACATCTCAAAACTAGATGTCGCTACTAGTAGGTTAGAACGCGCAACGGTTTCATTTATTGGTTGGAAAAATCTTGCACGGGGTTCCCTTGGGATTTGTTTTTTAGCATTTTTATTATGTGCATAGAGTTCATGAAAGGAGTGAATGATGAGGTAACGGCTGACAGGAGAGTGGAAGAGAAAGACGTACTGCGCCGACCCCAAATAAATTGGGATAAGGGCAAGACAATGATGCATAGAGTTCTTGCCCAAGCAATAAATGATCTGTGAAAATTTCAACTGGCTACCTCTTACGGCTGCCAATTAATAATTAACACAATTAGATGTGTGTGTGTGTGTGTGGTGACTTTTTAACCTATACATATTTATATGTGTGGATGGGTGTGTGAGTGTGTGTTGGGTAGTATATGGCGACTCACCATCCATGCTGCGAGAGGACAGCTTCCTGTTGGAGAGTGTTCTCGTGAAGTGCGGCGCGGGGCGCTGTGGTGCTGCGTTGCGCGACTCGTACTGCGTGCGGCCGCTGTACCGGAAACGCGAGCCAAGCCGCGGGAACAGGGTACTGCGTGTTGGCTGCTCGGGAGTCGTCAGCCTGTACATACAAACCAACGTTACCAAAAAAATACAAAGCAAAGATCTTACGTATAATTTAAGCTTCTCTTCATTCACGGTTGTCTGGAAGAGATCTCTTTTAAGACGTCACTGCTGGACGAGGCCACTCTTATACAATACAATGGAGGAATTACCATAGTCACCACGCTTGGCTTATCGAACTAATTCAGCCTGTGCTAGCCGTACTGATCAATAAAAAGTCACTAATGTAACGTAACGTTTTGATAATATCAAACTTTTATAAAATTATAATAATGTATCTTCTTACGAACAGACAAACTCGCGCAATATGCTTTTTGAGTAGTTAAAGTTACCTGGTACCAGTTTGTGACGTCACCGCTCAGTAAGATGGGAGCTGCCATTGAATATTTGACGAGCGCGCAGTCCACTACTCCATCCCAAGGTGTGACTACGCTCATTTGCGCCGCAAACGGTGACATTTTCAAACTGTGACGTCTTTGGCTGTTGCCACCGAGCCTATTATTATATTAAATTCGTGCTAACCTAGGCTGTTACCTACCTATACTCAATAACTAAAATCCTGTGTTCGTGTTCCCATACTGGGAACACCCTCTGGGTTCATACTTAGTTGAACCGAGTCCGCGTACAGCTAATGACCACCGGATGACAACTGGTTCACCTGGAACTATTGAAACCTACCTACTGGACTTAATACCGGACGGGAGCAATAACCAGGCAGCACGGCGCAGGGCTGCGGACGAGATTGCCAGGAGAGTGCGGTATTTCTCGACCGGAACGGAGTGAAAAATTACCTTGGCCTGACCTTACGACTTTGTGTTCTCTATTAAACTTGTATTACCTATTTTTAAATTCTCTTTAATTTCTCTCCTCAATTAGCTATCTTTTCTCTTACGTGACACTACGTGCGGTAGAGGAAGGCCCTCCACTCGATGGGACCAAAGACATTATAAACGTCGCAGGAAGTCGGGGGATGGAGGCGGCTCAAGACCGTTCGTCATGGCCTTCTAGGGGGAGGTCTATATCCAGCAGTGGACTTCTACTCATTATCATCAACCAATACATATTTTACGCGACCCATAGCGTATTTCCCCTCTGGCCACGTGGTCCTACTGTCTTTTTCCTACCGATCGGACCACATGAACTTTTTTTCCTGAGTTCGATTAATCGGACTATAAGGATTTGTAATTCCGCTTCGTCCTACCGATCGGACCACATGAACTTTTTTTTCCTATTAGTTCGATTAATCGGATTACAAGGAATTGTAATTCCGCTTCGTCCTACGGATCGGACCACATGAACTCATTTTTAATGGTGCTCAATTTCTCACCTCTCAAAAGTTAATAATTTTCTAATATACATTAAAATGTATCCTATATTATTTACAATATTATTTTTTTTATTTAACGGAATCTCATTAATATACCTTTGAACCTAAGTAGTACCTCTTTTATTAGTATGAGACGTTACACACGACGATATAGATCAGGTAAAATATTTATTGGAAATTAATTAAGGGTCACAACTCCACAAAATAATTCAAACTTAAATTAAAAATAATTACATTCTAATTATGTAGTTACTAGAGATGTGTGCTCCAACGTTACATTTTAAAAAGCGAGCCTTTCCACGCTAATCTTTCCAAATAGAATCCGACTTCCATATCAAATCCTAATACGCAGTATGCAGGTCGCATTAGTCGCATTACTCATGTCTAGAATGCGTGATCCGATTAGCGGTACTACATGGTCTAAGAAAACGTCAGCTTCTATAGTCCGATTAGTTAATCGAACCAACAGGAAATCAAAAGTTCTCGTGATCCGATTAGTGGGACTACATGGTCTAAGAAAACGTCAGTTTCTACAGTCCGATTAGTTAATCGAACCAACCGGAAAAAAAGTTTATGTGGTCCGATCTGTAGGACAAAGGCAGTAGGACGACGTGGCCAGAGGGCGTATTTCAAATTGACAGGTGTCTATGATAAACTTTAAAATTTGACATTTTGTGTCTCGTAAGTGACCCGCAGGTCTATTCTGTATGACGCGATAGGTTTGCAACAGGCGTAAACAACAAATGATCCAAACAAATGATTTGACGACCTCCGTGGTGCGGCGGGCGAAGGTTGGCCTGCGACGCAGGAGGTTGCGGGTACGATTCCCGCCTCGGAACAAATATTTGTACGACCTGCAGATATTTGTTCAGGGTGTTCTGGGTAATTTTCTATGTATAATAAAAAAATATCTATCTATGTAATGTATTGTATTAAGTATATCAGTTATCTAGTACCCATAACACAAGCTCTGCCCTTTGAGATTGCTTGTTGTTGTGTGAAATATCCAGCATTTATTGATTTTATTTAATGATCGCACAATTTACGCCAGTTGCATACCTGCGATGTAGAGAATACGGATGCCGTATGTGAGCTTTACATTCTTACCGGAAGAAGGTATGATGTTCGACGCAGGTCTTCCACAGTTTCTTCGCGGCGCGATGGTTGCCCAGCTTGAAGCCGACGGTGGACTCGAACTGCTCGAACTCACCGGGACGGAGCTTCACGTAGAAGTTGTGTCGCTTGTAGCTGATCTTCAGGATTTTGGGCCAAGCGAAACGGTTGATGCGAAGTCTGCAATTAACATACGTTATTTTTAACCTCTGTGGCGCAGCGGGCGAGTAGCCGGCTGAGATGCGAAAGCTTGCTGGTTCGATTACCGCTGCGGAACAAATGTTTGCATGATCTGCAAATAATTGTTTCGGGTCTGGGCGTTGTGGTACCATGGTACTCGTTCCTGATACCCACAACACAGGGAATCCTTGTGAGATCAGGACTACGTATGTGGTTGATGGGTGTTATGATATGTATGAAAACAAACTTATCAAAATGTAATTAATTAATAGGTTTCATTTAATTTCATTTATTTCCACCATAGGATCCCATCCTCGTCGCCATGTAGAAATCACTATTTCCTTATATCACTATCCTACCCTATATCGGCTCGCTAACGCACACACCACGTCTGCCCTGCACGGCGGTTGACATTAGACTGCCTGTCCCGTTCCCGCCACGTGCTTGCGTGGTGTGTATGTCCGAGACGACAGACTTACTAATAAAATGATATACATATATTTTATTCTATAGATGTAAATAATAATAATAATTTACCAGTACACTACATCTAAACAAACAGTTAGATACTATAGGTACATGAGAAAATAATAAATGAACGATTAATTAACTTTGTAAACAATAAATTTACCAAGCTAACCGGTTAAGTATAATGTTGCCATGTCATATTTCAATCAATTCTACTATACAATATAGGTGTAGGTAGTCGGAGTTCAAATCCACATTTTTTTATTTAGAAAAGCTTTCGTCTTGAAGATGATGGAATAAAAAGGATCAGCAATTGATAAAACAATGGCCGATCCTGCCCCCTAATATCAGTAGCAAATGGCAATGGGAAACGCAACAATGGGGATCATTTTGGCAGCCTTAGCGCTATCTAAATCTCATGAAACTTGAATAGGGGAAACTTCATGACCTAAATATTCCTCCTTTCAAGTTTCAAATGATTTGGACAGCGCTAAGGCTGCCAAAATGATCCCCATTATTGCGTTTCCCATTGCCTTTTGCTACTGTAATTGAGCTTTGCTTCTTTAAGCATCGTCGTCGTTCGTGGATCGTCTCGCATGTGGCGCGAAATTCAAATTTTATTGTGTTTTTTGCTCGTCACAGCTCATCAACACTTTTTGAGATAGCGAAAACAGGTTTTGCGAAAACTAGGAGAACCAACACACATGTTTTAATTTATACTATCTCATAAATATCATTAGTTAAGCTAGGGATATCCCTAAACCAAAAAAACAGCGTAAAAATCATTGAACAATATTCGTAGCTAAACTAATTATCTTTTAGAGATACTATTAATTAAACATGTGTGTTGGGTTTCGTAGTTTTCGCAAAATCAGTATTCGCTAGCACTGTGATGAGCAAAAAACACAAATAAATTTGAATTTCGCGCCACATGCGAGACGATTCACCTTAAAGAGACTCAACGTGTACTCACTTCTCCCTATGGACGAGCAGACCGGACGAGCAGACTCCCAGCGTGATGTCCACGTTCTCAGAGTCCTTGGCGGGGTGAAGGTCCACGCCATACATAGCCAGCTTCTTCGCATTCTCAAGGTAGTTCAGCTCAGCTTCAGCTGGGGTCTGACCTCTGGAAGAAAGAACATTTTGTTTAGAAAAACTTAAGAGCAGATTTTTCGAAAAGAGACGTCGTCTACTTTTATTTTATTTCTTTTTCTAGTGTTTTTAACCGACTTCCCAAAAAGGAGGAGATTCTCAATTCGGTTGTATTTTTTTTTTTTTTATGTTTTTTACCGCATATCTCCGGCGTTTATGAACCGATTTGGAAAATTATTTTTTTATTTGAATAGATATACTTCCAGATTGGTCCCATTTTTTTCAGAATTCAGTTCTGATGATGGAATCCATGAGGAATTGAGAGAACTCCTCAAATATTGTAGGCATACATATGGCGATTTTGATATTTTCATCAATAAACCAAGCATTTGCATTCAAAAAGTATCATAATCCTTTCACCACTATGGTTCTTTTATCATTTTTTTTCAGTCAAATATTTAGTCGAATACAATGGCGGAAGTCGGTTTTTTAAATGAAAAGTTATTATAATTTATTTTGTGTAATTTTGGTGGTATTTTAGCCAATGTAGCTTTTATAAAGTGCACAAGTGTAGTGTCATTAAATGGCTTATTAATTAAAGTGATTGACTTTTCAAATTGGTGGAAATTGACCACCAAAGTTTTAGTAAAACTTGCCACCACTTTACTAAAGCATGACTTGACCGAGACTTTGACGACTTGGAACGAGTGTAACGATACAAATTACAATTAATTTATTAATACTTGAAACTTGCAAATGCACAAGCCGTGCAAACCGAATTAAGAAGAATAAAAAACTCAAGCACCTTATTATTTTAAGGTCAGAGGGCCTAGCCAAGTGGCATTCGTTTCCATTTCTACAGTCGTAATTCAATACAAATGACCACGTGACATATCGATAGCTAACGTCAATCCCATACATTTTGGACTTTTCTACTGGCGACATCGCTATTAGAATGTTACTTTGTCTACGGCCTCAGGCCTCATGTAGTAAAACCTAGGTTTTCGCGATTGTTAATCATTGCAAACAAGTCATGAAAAAAATAAGTGTATCCGACTTAAGAATAGACCCCTCCGTCTCCTCCCGTGGATGTCGTAAAAGCCGACTAAGGGGTTACACCAGGGGATAAGCAGCAGCATCCACCTGAGTACTCAACACCAATCCACCTTCCAAACGTGGTGATTATGACTATCCCCCCCATTGCATTCTATGGGCAGGCCTCATCCAGCAGTGGATATCTAACCCCTCCTTCTCCTCCCGTGGATGCCAGTGGCAAAGTGTTCTTTTTTTTATACTACTTGGCAAGCAAACAAGCATATGACCCACCTGATGATGGAAAGTAGTTACCGTCGTCTATTCCCACCTGTTCTGTCGAGTAGTTCTGTCGGCAGAACTACTGGGATTTTTTTCCCATTAGTTCTGTGACTTATTAGACTATGCTTTACACCTGGCTTCAATCTCAACTATTCCCACCTGTTCTGTTACGTAGTTCTATCGATGGAAAGTAAACACTTTACTTTAATTATGGAAACAAATATGTAATAATAATTGTATTGTCCTCTTTTTTTCTTTTTTTAATGGCATCTGAGGATATGCTAAATTTTGCCAATGTCAAGTAGCATAGATTTTCAAATAATAACAAATCGTCAAGTCATGGTTCAGTAAAACGATGGCAGTTTACTAGAATGTTCCTGGACAATTTCCACCCCTTCGAAAAGACACGTAATAGGTATACTTATTTTATTTAAATTCACTACCATGTGCTCTTTATAAGCTACGCCGGTTAAAATACCACCTTACACGATATAACTCAAAAAAACACTAGAAATTGAAATGAAATAAAAAAGGACGACGTCTCCCTTCGCAGGAGCAGAAAAAGTGCCTCTGCACTCTTGAAACCCTTGAAACATGAATTTCATGACGTTGTCATCAGGAATCATAAATTAAGAATATACCGCAAGTGGCCAGTAGGTACTTGATAATAATTTGTAGCAAACTGCATGGTGAAAAAGTAGTAGTACCTAGTTGAATCACAAGATTCATGAACAGAACTACTGAGAACTTTTTTACTACTGGTAATTTTTTTCACATTACTTCTGTAAACAGAAGTAATGGGAAAAATATACCAGTAGTTCTGCCAACAGAACTATTCAACAGTACAGGTGGGAATAGACGGTTACCGTAGCCTATGGACGCCTGTAACACCAGAGGCATCACACGCGCGCTACCGACCATGAAACATAAAGATGAAAAGTCTCATGTTCCTGTAATTTCACCGGCACCCCTTTAAACCGAAACACAGCAATGTTAGCACTACTGCTTGGCGGCAGAAATAGGTACGGTGGTAGTACTTCCCCGGACGAACTCTTTCACAAGAAGTTCTGCTACTCTACGTTCTAGTTTAATTGGCAATCCAAATTAATGTTTTATTACGCTGCAATTATTTGTTTTTCGTGATTATGTTGTTTCGCGAGCGCTATTCTGTCAACGTCTAACTTACCTGAACTTTATTGAGTTAGAAAGTAACAAAATTTAGCTAAAATCACATTCTTAAGGGGCCGGCGAAGGCCGCAAGCAAACTCAATTTGAAGCAAAAATCAGCTTCCCTGTTTAGCACCGGGGCCTCTCCCCCTGCATGCACAATGGGTGTTCGAGTCGTTCGGAATTTGTAATGAATTAGGTCTTGTTCCGTAATACCAAAAATGATGAATAAATATATAATATTTTTTCATATCTTATTGTTATTATGTAACTTGACAATATATGCTATGTTCCTAATCACAGAATACTAGAAAATACGTTGTTTTTAATACGAAACAAATACGATGAAAACATGTCGTAAAAGTCGTAAAAATATACAAAATGTAATTCGCTTACATTTCATTTTAGATAAGTATTATGAAACAAGAAATATCTAGGAACTTAGATAAATATTACCCAAATCTGAATAATGGCATAATAAGGTGGAAATATGTTTGAATTACAAATGATTTTGTTATTGCGTTTGGATGGGCATTTTATCCTCCGCTGGCCTTCTTAAAGCGCAAATTCAAACGTTTATTAAGACATGTGTCTTACTTGTGCGTTTTATGCAGCTCCGTGACTTTCTCCTCGAGCTCGGGCGTGCACGCCGACGGCGGGACCAGCTTCAGTTGCTTGCACAGCCCCGCGCCCGCCTCCTTCCCCTCGTAGTCCCCAAGCTCCGACTGCAGCAGGTAGCTGGCGAGCAGCGCGTGGGTCACCGTCGAACATGGAAGACGACCTGTTTGTCGAAATTAAATTGGAATCGATTTTGTACAGACAGTGTTGATGAGATGTGGATGGTGAAAAGAGATTTATTTAACTTTTGAAACTATCATGGTTATTAACATAATTATCACTAGAAACGGGATATTTACCATGATTTTTGAGTATTGATTTACGGGTTTACCGGTGATCATGGCGCATGAAACTGTGCCGAAACATTGGGGTAATAAGGCTCAAAAATCATGGTAAATATCCCGTTTCTAGTGATAATTATCCCCTCCCATTGTATTCAATGTCCCCCATTGAATACAATGGGAGGAGATAATTATCACTAGTCTCTCCAGCATTGGACGTAAACAGACTGGTGATGATGATAATAATGTTTACAATGCAGTTGCTGAGGACGCGAAGGTAGAAATAAAAAGCATTGATCAATCATGCAGCGATTAGTTCCTACACTAGAGACTTCCTTCCTAGACTTTGTTTGTTGCCTTTTTAGACTCAGTAGCATGATTTTTCCACAGTTTAGTTGTGAAGCTTCACTTTGTACTTATGCAATTATAAGTACACAGTTAATTAAAAAAAAAACAAAAACCAACTTCTTTCGTAAAGCGCTGATTTCATTTCGATAAAATTTATATGGGACCACCTCAGCTGATGTATGAACGACCAAACAAAAAATGAATCATCAAAATCAATGCATAATTGACGGAGTAATCGCGTAAAAAAACATACAGTCGAATTGAGAACTCCTCCATTTTATGAAGTCGGTTAAAAAGGATTTTACCCTTCAATTTGCCTCAAGGTAGTTTCATACTAATCTTGTTTATACGTTTTGTTAACTACAAATGCGTAATAGTTAGCTGAAAACTATTAAGCATACCTTCAAGAAGATCCCTCCGCACTGCCAGCACTAGTTGGTATCTCGTCAACTCCTCCTGGAGCTGTGCTGGCTCTGGTGGGTAGAACTTGACTGCAAATCGCAGCATCCATGGCTCATCTGAAAACATACATCAAATCATTTGTTTTTGTCAGTAGTAGGACTTCTTAAGTACTACCATCGTACCTATTTCTGCCGCCAAGCAGTAGTGCTCGCATTGCTGTTTTTCGATGCTGGTGAAATTACAGGCAACGAGACTTTTCATCTTTATGTCTCAGGGTCGTTAAAGCGCGTGTGATGCCTCTGGCAGGCAACCATAGGCTACGGTAACTACTTTCCATCAGGTGGACCGTATACATATTTGCCTGCCAAGTAGTATAAAAAAAAAAAATATCCGCTATCACAAGAAACTATATAACAGACTTGGCTAAGTGCTTATCTTTTCACGAAATGGTACAATACTCAAGAGTTGTCAACATAGCTGATGAAAATGCACTGTGCCTCAGCCGGTAACGTTTACCGAGGAACTAAGAGCTGGACCAAACCTCCGTTCTAGAAAAGACTGTGTAGGAACAAGGTTTCCTTCGCCATCATGTTTATTTTATGGATATGCCAACATCAGCTTTCAGTCTAACTTCGAAAACCAGTTCAACTTACACTTGATGAGTTTGGAGACACGTTTCTCGAGGTCGACCCACACACGCGCGTCACCGCGGTCCTCGTAAAGCAGTCCGAAGTAGTCCTTCTCCACCAGGTTCATTTTGTCGCACACTGTGCTCAGCAGCTCGTGGCCGCGAATCTTTCTCTGGAAAATTAAGATTATAATATGAACATTGAATCACATGAAATGTAACAAACACTATGAACATATGCCGTGGCGTATCCGGTCTAAAAATAAACCACTTCTCCTCTCGTGGATGTAGTAAAAGTTAGATCACACCAGGGGATTAGCATCCGCTTGAATACTTAACACAAAACTGCGATCACCATTTTGTTAGTAGTAGAACTTCTTGTGAAAGAGTTCGTCCGGGGAAGTACTACCACCGTACCTATTTCTGCGGCCAAGCAGTAGTGTTCGCATTGCTGTGTTTCGGTTTGAAGGGTACGGGTGCCGGTGAAATTACAGGCACATGAGACTTTTCATCTTTATGTCTCAGGGTCGGCAGCGCGCGTGTGATGCCTCTGGTGTTACAGGTGTTCATAGGCTACGGTAACTGCTTTCTATCTGGTGGGCCGTAAGCTTGTCTGCTTGCCAAGTAGCATAAGAAAAAAAAAACCATTCCGTCTGCCAAGCGTGGTGATTATGCCAAATCACCCCATTGTATTCAATGGGGGAGGCCTTGTCCAGCAGTCATCAACATCAGCGCTACCATCAGTCTTTCGCTAGACACGACGTGTACTGGTATTTCCTTTGTCTTTTTTCAGCGAAAATTTGACAAGGCGGCAGGTAAGACCCTAGAGGACTCTAGATTAGGATTAGCCTTCGCATCACACATCTATATTAGTAAGTGTATTAGTTGTTCAGAGTAGTTGTAAGTAGTAGAACTTCTTGTGAAAGAGTTCGTACGGGGAAGTAAAACCACCGTACCTATTTCTGCCATCAAGCAGTAGTGAACGCATTGCTGTGTTTCGCTTTGAAGGGTACGGTTAAATTACAGGCACATGAGACTTTCATCTTTATGTCTCAGGGTCGGTAGCGCGCGTGTGATGCCTCTGGTGGTGCAGGCGTCCATAGGCTTCGGAAACGAATTTCCATCAGATGGGTCATATGCTTGTTTGCTTGCCAAGTAGTATAAAAATAAACTTCTTAGGGATACAAAGAGTACTCACTTCTACATCCAACTCCATGGTGGAGCCATCGAGCAGCTCCACTTTAACCTTGGCTAGGTTCCCGGTGGGCCGGCGTCTCGGAGAGGCCTCCTTGGCTTTGGCCTTCGCATCGCTCTTGGCCACTTTGGCCTCTTTGGCCACGCTCTCCGGCATGATGCCGCGCGACCTTCAACACCTGGAAAGAAGAGAAAGTAGATAAGTCACATGGTTTTAAAAGATATTACGAAGAACGGTTGTAAGGTCTGGTCTAGAACTGGTTTAAATATCATAGAATTGAAATTATCGTGGCTTGGTATAATTTTTAAGACTATACTAGACCATTATAGTTCCAGTCTCTACACCTTCGAGCGTGGTCGCGGTCGGTGCTCCTGAGGAAGTACCTCTAAATGGTCACCGAAACGTCAGCAGGGGAATAGTAAAGTAAGTAGTGCATAGTCGTAATTTTTCTAAAATGGTTTTAATATTCAACTCACATTGAAAACAATTTAGAAATACATGAATTCCCTTCGCAGTATCCACCAAACGTACCAACACCAGCAATCAGTGATTACGACATCGTGACGGACACGCGGACAGCAACAATAGACGTGTAAATCAACCAATAGAGAAACGTATGATGGTAGCAACTAGTGGGGGTACTGTGGGAACATTGTGATGTGACTGTGTGCATTGAAACGCGATTTTGTGCAGTCAGTAGGTAAACATAAACATACCATTATTGTTTTAATATGACACTACTGTAAGTTAAAACTGCAGTGACTTTGTCCAAGTTAAGGCAAGCAGCTAGCTCATTGGCTATCAGATAACTGTTTTTATAATCTAAGAGATTTTTTTAAACACAGTGGGCTTTTCATCTTCGATTAAAAAGAAAAAGTTCAAATTGGTTCGATAGATGGCGCTGACTCAACTGTATCAATCAAGATTGTCTGTGGTGCACGCGTACAAAACTATTATCTAAGTAGTCTGTGGCTATTAGTCATGATATTCTGTTTGTGTTTGCTTCTTGAGTGTGCGTTAGTGATTTCGTGGTGTTTTTAGAAGTAGACAAAAATAAATACCACGAAGCGGAAATTATTTCTACGTTGTCGATGTTGACATTTCACTTTATTTTGACACTTGACTGCTACGTTACAGAGCAGCGCCATCTATTCTCAACGCTGAAAGCTTGATTTGAAACGGCCGTGAAAACCCCTCAAGGTTGAATGCATTGACTAACATAGATTTAAGACCTAAACGTGTAAAATTATGTGTATTCTTACAAATAAACGATTGAATCTTGAATCAGCCTTTGGTTAAATTGTTAAAGGGCGCAGGTACTGACGAATTATTTCCATCTTTCACCATGCCCTGTCCCCCTAGGGGGACAGAGCAGCATATTATATATAGCATATAATATAGCATATTGTAGCTATGAAAAAATCACAACGAATTTCCCTATGTCAGGAATTCTCCTAGTACCAACCACCCATGGTCAAAATAAGACATAATCCTACTAATATTATAAACGCGAAAGTTTGTGAGTATGGATGTTTGTTAATCTTTCACGTAAAAATTACTAAATGGATTTGAGTGAAATTTGGAATGGAGATACTTTACGCCATCATCATCATAAATTTTCATCATTATTCACGCGGGTGAAACCGCGGGGCGCAACTAGTAATACCATAATACTTTTCGTGTGAAATAAAATAACACATAGCCAGCTATCAGCAGCATCGTGAGTATATCCTCACAGTAGACACACGTCCATTAGACAATTAAAACCCTTCACGGCAACATGTAATTACCATAGTACGCGGCTAAATGTTTTTATGGCACCTTAAATTAACTGTTTTGTAGAGTTGTCCACTGTATAATGGATATTTAATTGTGCAGTAAATATAAAAAGAGCACACAATAACTGGTTACACTAGACTTAGCCCTCGGCCACCGTCGACAGATGATAAAGATGACTAAGCTTCTTGACAGATGTTCATGCATTATCTGTCGTTCTAACTCCCGCTTAAGACACCAGCCACTAATATCTTTTCATGGTGGAAGAGGCCCTAATGACGTTAATAAAAATCAGGGCCAAATGACAGAGATATACCGAAGCGATGGTGGCGATGGATTATGGTCTAGGCTTATTACATGGAAGAACATTCATTCTTCCGTGGCTTATTATAACGCTTATGTCGTGGCGTGTCCGGACTAAGAATAGACCCCACTGTCTCCTCCCGTGGATGCACCCGTGGGCAGCAGCATCTACCTGAGTACTTGCCAAATTTTCTTTACCAAATTGCGATCACCAATCCGCCTGCCAAGCGTGGTGATTATGGCAAGTTCCTCCAATGCATTCAATGGGGGAGGCCCCATCCAGCAGTGGACATCTAAAGGCTGATGATGATGACTATCTAAAAGGGTGTTCAATGGTTAGTCTAATAAAACATTCCACGGTTATCCTCTAATGGTGCCATAGGAGTCCACTGCTGGACATAGGCCTCCCCCTAGAATGCCACAACGAACGGTCTTGAGCCACTATCATCCACCGTTTTACGACTTTTATAATGTTTTTAATCCATCGAGTGGAGAGCCTTCCTCTACCGCATCGTCCGGTTTGTGGTCGCCACTCGAGAACCTTTGTCACCTAACGGTTGTCAGTTCTGCGAGCTACATGACTTGCCCATTGCCACTTCAACTTGCTAATTCTGAGAGCTATGTCGGTGATCTTGGTTCTTCTATACGGATTTCTTTATTTCGGATTCTATCACGTAAAAAGGTACAAGGTTGTGTAAAAGGTGATTGCCAAAATTGGGTCCTAGATTTGATTTCGAACAAGAACATAGAACATTCGATTTCTACTGCACTTCTCGCCAAATGTTTCTTTCAATATGGGCCAAACCTAGGTAGGCATTTGATGTAAGGCAGTTATCCTCGCCCGGCGCCCGTAGGCCGCGTCCCTAATTCAATCAATTGAGAAGGAAGCCAGGACGCCAGGCGACAGCAGACTCACGTTTATTTTTATAACTTACGCAACACCGGAAAAGTGTCCTAAAACTTGGCTTTGATAATTCGAGCGCTGAAACGAGGATGAAACCACTGTTCTGGAAGGATTTTTTTTGGGTACTTAGCAATAACAGAGGCCTTACCATGAGCTCTTATAGCGATTATTCAAAAACTATTCAGTACAAAATATCGGTTCGTCGTTGACATCCGTCATCATTGAATAAGTTTAATTGCAGAAGTCTATAGACCTTCTGCTACTGTGCCTTTAAATATAGCTGCGGACATCACGGAACCAATATTTTGTACTGAATATTTTTTGAACTGAATCGCTATAACAGCTTATGGTTAGGCCTCAGATCTGAAGAAGATTATGGTCGTCAAGATATTCAAAACTTTAGGGTAGAAAATAATAGATCAGGGTTCAAAATAATAGACCATTCAACAAATTCTAAGAACTCCTTGGAATTTATTCAGAAGGATTTTAAGCAAAATACATTCATTTTCCATACCACTTAACATTTGGGGTACCAATAACAGATCTGAAGAAGATTATGGTCGTCAAGGGTAGTGTTCAAAACATTACGGTATTATGAACAGCGTTCAAAATAATACATACACACACACACACCTTTTACCCCGAAGGGATAGACAGTACCTCAACGGGCCTCTTTTCACTGTGGGTTGCACAATCCCAGAAATATAGAAGTGACAAGTGGTGAGATCATCGCCGCCATCGCTTTCCGCGACAAACTCAGCTGACGCTTTCTTCAAAATAACTGACCATTCAAAAAATTCTAAGAACACCATGAATGGCGACTTAAGAATGCTTCGAGTTGGACGGATCTCCCAGGAGTTCCAAGAAACAAGTTACTGAAGTAAAAAACTTTACATTGCATTTAATCGGAGCATGCATCAATCTCAAACATCCAGACATTATCCCAATCATATCTGACACGTGCACTCTGGCAGAAGCTTAAATCAATATTTACGAACAAATCAAGGAAACCATACGTTATCAAACATGCAAGCCAGATAATAGACAGGATGCTACAAGGCTTTGGCTGATGGCCAGCCGGAGATGTTCTCATTATTTTATGATATGCTGGCATTTGCCTGGGGCGTCACTTGTTAACATATATTAAGCGAATGCGTTTTGGGATAAGCATGGAAAGGTTGCTTTCCTATTAGCACTTCAACTGTGTTCTGCGCCGTCGTGTAACTGACTCTTTCTTGATCACCTGCATTTAGATCAGTGACCGATTCATTTATTTGAAATCTACAAAGGCCTGAGTAGATAAATACATTGAAATGAATTGCATGGAAAGGTATTCAAGATGGTATGAAACAGCCTAACCTAAAATTTGGGCTACTGTTCTCAACAAAACCTACTATCATTATAGAGAGCTTAGATTCCTATTAAAGTTGAGTTCTTCGTTCGGCCCAATACAAGCTTCGAATATTTAACATCCTCTGGACGCCCACTGCTGGACGAGGCCTCCCCCATAAAATGCAATGGGGGGAATTGACATAATCACCAAGCTAGGTAAGGTTGGTGATCGCAGTATTCGTGTTGAGTTCTCAGGCGGATGCTGCTGCCCATCCCCTGGTGTAATCCCTTAGTCGGCTTTTACAACATCCACGGGAGGCGATGGAGGGGTCTATTCTAAAGCCGGACACACCACAGTTCCCTCTTTAATCGATTCAAATATATCGTGGACGACAAACATCCAAACACTTTGAAAGGCTCAGTTTTATTGAAAATTTTACTGAGAAATTGAGTAATGATGTTTTGATATCGACGGGTTTATTACCTACGGGTTTCCAATATTTATTAGGTAAACATTGTGAACTGCGTCCGTCACGATTCACAAACAAAATGGTCCCAATACATAAACTATTGGTCAGTATCAGTCTTTTATACTTGTGCTTTTTATTTATCTTGCGAAAATTAAAAAGGGCCGAGGGCTTATGTACACACGGCAAAGCTAATTGTTTACCCCGCATCAGAGATTAAATAATAGTTGCTACGTCCCGCGTGGCAAATAACTTATTTTTTTATCGCATTGGGAGACATTTCTATACTTTCTTTCACATAAATATAGCTTAGTGCTATATAGGTACACAAATTGTGGAAATAGTACAGATCAATATGAATCATTTTGTTCATATTTCAATCTTTAAACACACTGAGGGGGTAACCAATTAGCTTTGCCGTCTGCCTGTGTGTACTATGACTTGCCTAGTCAGCTGGACTAGTCCGCCGTTTTGGTTTCGGTTTGTCCTTCATGCCACCGATTCTTTTTTGTTTAAATAAAAAAGAATTTACCATGATCTACCATAATAACCTACCACTACCATAGTCATAGGTCTAGGATGCCCTTAAAACAGCCAATCGTGTGTGTATAAAGTCGGTAAGTTATACAGATGTAACACTTAACTTCACACTTCACTTAACTTTGTCACATCCAAAGGTTGTCTGGAAAAAATTGCTTCTAAGCGATAATACCGCCCATTGTACTTTTAAATATCGCGTAAGATTTGTTTATTTTTTATTATCGTGTACAATAAAGTATTTTCTATTCTATTCTATTCACAAGCCACACAAACTAGGTTTCCAGCTGCTCTGATGACCATTCTGATTCATAGAATGACCGTTATGTAGGTATAATGATTTGATGATGACTTCACTAGTACATTTATCAATGACAAACCTTGTTAAATTTCCGATTTAAGTCATAATTGTATATTAAATTTTTGTGCTCATAGTATTATCGGAGTTCCGGCTTTAAGAACTATAGCATTAAAACATTTTGAGAATTCCATGTTATAATTTGATGATGGAAGTAATTATAGCCTGTATGTGTGACGCAGTAAGCACCCAGAAGGATAACAAAAGGAATAAGTATTTATAACACGTACATAATCTATTTATGGATTGATGTTAGGTATTACATGGGATGTATGGCCATGTAGCAGAACAGAACTTTTCACAAATCTTCGTTTCAGGATGAAATACGCAATGCTTTACCACGTGGGCGAGCGTTGAAACATTATATGCCTTAGAGGTGCCATTTTTTTATGTCACTTAGTGACTGAATATCATCAATATTTTTTCATTTAAATAACTTTTCATTTAAAAAACCGACTTCCGCTATTGTATTCGACTAAATATTTGGATGAAAAAAAATTATGAAAGAACCATAGTGGTGAAAGGGTTATGATACTTTCTGAATGCAAATGCTTGGTTTGTTGATGAAAATATCAATATCGCCATATGTATGCCTACAATATTTGAGGAGTTCCCTCAATTCCTCATGGATTCCATCATCAGAACTGGATTCTGAAAAAAATGGGACCAATCTGGAAGTATATCTATTCAAATAAAAAAATAATTTTCCAAATCGGTTCATAAACGCCGGAGATATTAGGTAACAAACATTAAAAAAAAAGAATACATCCGAATTGAGAACATCCTCCTTTTTGTATAGTCGGTTAAAAACAGTACTCCATCACATCACTAAAACCTAAAATTAAAACCATAAAATTTCCTAGATGCTCATTCACCATGTCTATTAGTTTCAAACGTACTCTTAAGTTAAAAGATAGTTGACGATCTCCAACTCGGCATGCCTGCCTATCGTAATTTCACACTCAAACTTTAATTAAACTACCGGGAAACTAGAAACAAGTACCAAACTAAATACTATTACTCTAACTAGGACCAAGTTACGAATTCTCTAAAGTGGAATTTCTTTCAAAGTATTTCCAACTTGCAAAAATGTATATCAAGTTTTACAAACTAGAACATTAGAACAAACGTCGAGATTAAAAATAGAGAAATTATACATTTTGGGATTTCAACATTTTGCTTTCGTAGCTGACTACGAAACATGGCTACGAAAACGGCAAGTACATTCCTTTCTCGTAACTGGATATCAAACAAGAAAAAAAATCCATGTTCGTAGCTGGTTATCAAAGATCAGCTACGAACGTGGACTAAAGGAACCGGATGGTCCTAAAGGGAGATTTAATTTGCATTTTATAGGCCTCAATGCCCTACTTGCAGAGATTCGGGGCAGTTTTTAAAGGTTTAATTTATGTGTATGGAATTATTCCATGAATGAATTACATTATTTACTCGCGTTATGAAATAACGATAAAAACGTTTAACCATCTAGTCACCAGAGCTTGTATGAAGAATCTTCATTCAAGACACACTGAGGCGTAAGGTCATATACCAATTCTATTGGTATCACTAACCTACCTACCAAATAGCATGACTATTGGATTAACGGTTCGAAACTTATCGTCGAACAAAGTCCTATCAAAGATACATACAAAAGCCGACCCTCTAGTTAACAATGAGAACTCGATTCGCTCGTTCAGTAAGGATACTGTAGTAGGTATAGTGATATGCACAATAC
Organism: Epirrita christyi; assembly: GCA_951392215.1. Taxonomy (NCBI): domain Eukaryota; kingdom Metazoa; phylum Arthropoda; class Insecta; order Lepidoptera; family Geometridae; genus Epirrita; species Epirrita christyi. The sequence goes on along the minus strand of OX595858.1, from coordinate 766,076 downwards.
CTCTCAAATAGGCAAGCGACTGAATAGGCACAGCATAACCGTGACCGTCACAATCACAATGCCGTATGCGCCGGTATGACATCATGTCATGACCGCGCACTGTGCCACAGTAGAACAAAAACTTCCCAAACAATTATGACATTTCACCAGCTTAAATTACTAACATAGTCTAGTGTAAAAACTGAAATAAATAACATTATTATTATTATTAAATGCTACAGGCCTATGAATAGGACTCCTGCAACTCCTCCCGTGGATGTCGTTACACGCAACTACGGGATAATGTTAAAGAACTCCCTTTTCCGCATTCTAACTCTATGGATGGTCCATTATGCGTGGCAACTACGGGCAACTACTGTTTGTGGTCCAATACTGCGACCACAAACAGTATCACCAACCTTGAACCTTAAGGAAGGTTTTCATAACGGGAAGCAGAAAACATGAACACACTGCTCTTTTACTGTAGAAATAATTATAGAAGACACTTCTATAAATTTCTACAGTAAAGAAGCAGTGGGTTCTTCTAAGAAGACCATTCAATCATTGTTGAAAGGTTTAAAGAAAAAATATTTTCAAAACAGCAAACTGGGACATTTGGCTGGACCTGAAATTAAGCGGAACCATTTCCCAACTCATCCAGGAACTTTTAACATTGACTTTAACTTCCAAAGTACCATGCGCTGCTTCATTTGCTCTGATTATCTTTTCACTATATAAATCCCTTCAAATCGGCAAAGTTTAATTTGATGTAGAGTTAAAGTACCGTAACTTATTAAACTGTGGCAAGCTATTCGCAGCGCGTACTTCATAAAATGCTAATGAGTAGTACAATACAACAATTAAAATATTTGACTATCGATCAGTGAATGAGTCAGGTGGCGTCTGACTTCCGAGTTTATTGAACGGAATTTTGCAATGCTTTTGATAACGACCATTGGATAAATAATATTATATATAACAAACTTGAATTTGAAGCAAAGAATTGAACTGCAAGAAAGTGACAGCACGATTACTCACTTCACACCGGGAAGAGAACAAGGTATAGCTTTATGCCGTTCAAAAGTAACTGGCGTAAGCGCCAAATGATAAATCTTCGTTTTGCTTAAAAAGTAGCAAATACAAAAAGAAATCTTCTTATATTTGTTTAAATACTCTGATTAGCTACCGAATAGTACACAAATATACCGCCAGTATTTTCTAGATTACAAGGATGGGCGTAAAACGGGTATTACGAGAATCAATTTAAAAAAATAAATCAATCGAGAAAAGTTTCACCAATCGTGTTTCAGTTTTAGATTTATTTAGTTACCGTTTCTGAGTGAGCATGTAATGCAACGACAAAATTTTAACATATCACCTTAAGGGGATGACATCAACCCTAACCTGGTTTTACGGGAATTAGCCTCTATGATTGTTTACTTTCGATATCACAGACAATATTTATGACCACTCCGTGCTAATAACGGTGCAAAGCCCTCCGTCGATCGCAGGATTATACGTCTCCGTTGAATCGATCTGTCGATAGCCTGGGGGTTTGTTTACGACTGGCACTTGTGAGAACTTGGCTCGTTAATTGTATCTGAGACCAGCCTAAACCATCCCAAGAGAGTTTAGAAAGATGTGCTTATACTAATGCTGAAAGGTTTTAATAGGGAGGCGTGCCATGACCGGATTCAGGGTGCGATTCGACTGTCTCTCCTATCTCAATAGTTTAGATCGACTTCATGTCCTATGCTCTCGAGGTTTAGGTTAAGTACAAGGATGGATGGATGGATTTCTGACCAACTGGCATTGTTAACCGACGCTATATAATGTATAATGAATATTATGAATAAATGACTATTGACTATAGAGAAGCGGGGTTTTTTTTTATACTGCGTGGCAAGCAAACAAGTGTACGGCCCACCTGATGGAAAGCAGTTACCGCAGCCTATGGATGCCTGCAACACCAGAGGCAGATCACACGCTCAGGGTCTCAGGGTCGGCAGCGCCCCTGAGACAAAGATGAAAAGTCTCATGTGCCTGTAATTTCACCGGCACCAGTACCCTTCAAACAGAAACACAGCAATGCGAGCACTACTGCTTGGCGGCAGAAATAGGTATGGTGGTAGTACTTCCCGGACGAACTCTTTCACAAGAAGTAGTGATACTATAAAGTATAAATGGGTTTATTGTTTCATCATCTACATCATCATCCGATTCCGGACACACCAAAGCACCTTAGGCCGGACACGCCACAACACACTCTACCTTCCTAATATATCATCGAAATAATCTAGGATACATAATTTACGCCCCAGCTTAAAAGAACTCGCAGATACAATGTTTGCTTTGTGAACTTTTCATTGCCCATCATCATGCATGTAATGTCCCTACTGCTGGTACTGAGGCAGGCCAACTAACGACTAGCGAGATTGAATTCAATTTATAAACTACCCACACAACATTCAGGGTGACAGTGACGCTGTCGTGGGCGGGATGCACTTGCATTGAGGCGCCACTCTTGGCGACATGAGCCAATTAATGGAGCATCATCTCACTAACAACTGGCTTACATCTGATACTATTCCTAGTATTTTTTAACCGACTTCACAAAAAGGAGGAGGTTGTCAATTCGGTTGTATTTTTTTTATTTTTATTTTTTATGTTTGTTACCTCATATCTCCTTCGTTTATAAACCGATTTGGAAAATTCATTTTTTATTTGAGTAGATATACTTCCAGATTGGTCCCATTTTTTTCAGAATCCAGTTTGTATGATGGAATCCATGAGGAAACTCCTAAAATATTATAGGCATACGTATAGCGATTTTAAAATTTTCAGCAACAAATCAAGAATTTGCATTCAAAATGTATCATTTGGTGATTTAATCCTTTCACCACTCTGGATTTTTCACGATCAAAATATCTTCCAGATATTTAGTCGAATACAATGGCGCAAGTCGGTTTTTAACCGACTTCCCAAAAAGGAGGAGGTTCTCAATTCGGTTATATTTTTTTTTTTTTTTTTTAATGTTTGTTACCGCATATCTCCGGCATTTATGAACCGATTTGGAAAATTCTTTTTTTATTTGAATAGAGATACTTCCAGATTGGTCCCATTTCAGAATCCAGTTCTGATGATGGGATCCATGAGGAATTGAGGGAACTCCTCAAATATTGTAGGCATACATATGGCGATTTTGATATTTTCAGCAAGACACCAAGCATTTGCATTCAGAAAGTATCATAATCCTTTCACCACTATGGTTCTTTCATAATTTTTTTTTCATCAAAAATTATTCCCTTATGATCGAATTCCCTTAAACGCGAGATGCCAATGAGGGCATTATACCTAAACATGTTAGTCGAATACAATGGCGGAAGTCGGTTTTTTAAATGAAAAGTTATTTAAATGACAAATACAAATACAAATACAAATATTTATTTCGGTAAACTTAATCATATTACATCTCATGGGTTTGGGACCCTCTTTTAAGTATGAAAATACCTGTATTAGAGGGTCTCGCTCTTCCGTAGGAACTAGCTTCTTTGATTGATGACAAGTTATAAACGTTGTATAGCCATGGAAGAGTTTTGTTCTCTTAATCATAATCAAGCCGTGCCGTGCCGTGTCCGGCCTAAGAATAGACCCCTCCATCTCCTCCCGTGGGGTGTCGTAAAAAAACGACTAAGGGATTACACCAGGGGATGGGCAGCAGCATCCACCTGAGTACTCAACACCAATACTGCGATCATCAATCCGCCTGCCAAGCACGGTGGCGCTTCCTCCCATTGTATTTGATGAGGGTAGGCTTCGTCCAGCAGGTTTAAAAGCTGCTGATGATGATGATGACCTTTGAAACGCTCGCTACGCTCAGGATTCTATATTTGAACCACAAGTTACTGGTTGATCCAGTGGCAGCCTTGCATAACAAATAACTATTGTGACAGTCGTAATTAATAATAGACACGCACAAACACAATCTCGTGCGAACTTGACCATAAACTAAGCGAGGTTTGGGCTTACGGCTCATCGATCCTGCCAGACGACTGTCTCCTAAATTATTCATAGTCACACCTGCGACAAGCGAGAGGCACGGACATGAAACAGTACTATGCGAAGTGCGACGTGAACGTTTTCAAAACGATGAATGACAATATAGTTTACAAATGGACGAATTTGAGGTATCTGGATTAAACGTGGCCAGTTCTTTGTATGAGACTGACAAACCCCTAAAGAAGCTTACAAGCATCCTTAAAGGGAGCCCCAAAATCCGAATCCAATTGACTTACAGGGATGCTATTTTGGAATGTCACTGAGTGACTTATAAATATCACCAAAAAGACCGCAAATCAACATTTTTTAGGAGATTTACTGGAGCGGAGGCACTTGTATTAATATCAATAGGTATAAGAATTTCAGTCATCAATGAGTTTCAGATGTATAGAAATTTGGAAAACGTGGAACAAACGGCAATTAGAATGACTTTTAGTCACACGATGACTTTAAAAAATTGCACCCCAGATTAGATTAGATTAGATTATAACTTTATTGTACACCATAAACAAAAATTCAACAAAAATAAAGATACAATGTTTCAAATCAGAGGTACAATGGGCGGTCTTATCGCTTAAGAGCGATCTCTTCCAGACAACCTTTGGATGGACAGAAACTATTTAACAAATAAGGACGGTGGCGTACATCATAGTATAATCACAAAAAGACAAGTACCTAGTAAAACAAATTGATTTCAAAAACAAAATAATAAATACCTTACAAGTACCCCCAGTACCTTACAAGTAACAAACCATAACCACTAAGCGTAGTTATCAGATCACCCCATGGTTCCTAAACTTTCAAACATCGCAAACTAAAATTGCAGTTTAAAACTGTTATTACCAAATTTCCGAAGGCTTTTCGGAAAGTTGTGTCCATTAGCGTGTCTGCACGCAAGGTAACGGCTATATTACGGCCGTAGGCAAGGGGAGGGAGAGTTCTTACATTGGACAAGGTATCAGCTTTTATAGGGCAGTCTGAAGTTCATCTTTCGTAAGCTGAATAACCAGTGTGTTGAATAGCTTCATCAGACGTTAGACGTTGGACGAGGCCTCCCCTATATAATGCATAAACGGATTGGTGATCGCAGTATTGGAGTTCAGTACTCAGGTGGATGCTGCCATCCCTTGGTGTTATCCCTTAGTCGGCTTTCAGATTTCAGATACATTAATGCAATATGCAATTCCTGAGGTGTCATTTAGTTTTATCACTATCTCACCGGATTCTAAGTGGATTATTGGCTATTTTCCATCCTGAGTTTGCCTTACGTTCATAGCCATATAGATAACAGATATCAGATCAAGATATTTCATAGATAACACCTGGAAAATCTTCTCTTACTTGTCACCGGATCAATTAGTAATTTGAAAGCTTGCCTAAATAACTTTTCATTTAAAAAACGGACTTCCGCCATTGTATTAGACTAAATATTTGGATGAAAAAAAAATGATGAAAGAACCATAGTGGTGAAAGGATTATGATACTTTTTGAATGCAAATGCTTGGTTTGTTGCTGAAAATATCAAAATCGCCATATGTATGCCTACAAATATTTGAGGATTTCCCTCAATTCCTCATGGATTCCATCATCAGAACTGGATTCTGAAAATGGGACCAATCTGGAAGTATATCTATTCAAATAAAAAAATAATTTTCCAAATCGGTTCATAAACGCCGGAGATAGGAGGTAACAAAAATTAAAAAAAAAAAAAAACAGCCGAATTGAGAACCTCCTCCTTGTTTGGGAAGTCGGTTAAAAAGGCCGCAAATCACCGTTTTTCAGGAGATGTACTGGAGGAGGCACTTGCATTGATATCATACGTATTAAAAACTTTAGTCATCAATGAATTTCAGTATAGGAAAGGAAATCGGCAATTAACGGCAATTTTACTGACGTTTAGTCACACATGGGTGTGATGATATTAAAAAATCACACCCCAGTAACTATACTGTTAGAGAAATCATGATTCGCCGACGCTTTCGGATAAATTAACCATTCGGGCGACCCGCAAGAAGCTCTGCCAACAAACCATAGCAACAACACTCCATTCAACTGTCAGCATGAAGCCACCTCAAGACTTAAGGCGATTCCACTGAACGTGTAGACTCCCTGCAGAGTTCCAAGGATTACAACTGTATAGGAATGGGTTATTAGGCGGTTTGAAGCCGAGTTAAATATTTGATGGCGTTTACTTGAGGAGAATATTGAGACTTGGTGAATAGATGCTTGTGAATAGTTTACTAATGGGGTGTTTAAATTTAAACGGGCTGGAGGTAGCGACGAAGCTGTGTTAGAGTTTATTAAATTTTTAAAAACACAGAGAATACCTTCTACTATTACTAGTGGTTCGCCCCGAACTGAGACCTCGCGATCACACCTTTATCAGCCTGACTACTTAAGTAAGTCATTTCCATATTATCTATTATTATTTCTGAAAAATTTCACCTCGAGGTAATTTCCTAAACATCATCGAAATAACCTTTAAATAGGACTAAGCAACGGGGTGTAATACTACATACCTGTTAGTCTATATCAAGTACCTGACGAATTAATTGATAACTTCCTTTGATGAAACCCATAAAACTCTTATTCTTAGTATATTCTTAGAAATGGGAGGTCAACAATGGATGTTATATTGGTTATTGTTTTAAGGAGTGCAAGTTTCTAAACTCTTCAATTTCAGACTTTTCCCTGTATTTGAGTCATAAAAGCTACCAAATTTCAGCTTTTTGGGATTGCTGGAAGTACCCTAGAGTTTTTGATTTTTACGTTTTTTATTTTCTTTAATATCGCAGAAACTACTCAGTCTAAATATTATTATTGTGTATTACGTCACAGAGGTATATCTCACCATCACAAACTTTTACATTTCTATAATATTAGTGGGTTAACAAGATACGCAAGCAAGTTCAACCGTCATAAGGTGAGTTGCGGATGCACGCCAACTCTATGGCTAGGTCAAATACATCGCTCCCCTGGAGTACACAGAATACGAGAAGAATAATATTAATTACTCAGACGACCTGACACCGGCTGGCGTGGCACTCCTTGACATGATACAGAAAGCTAACCGCGCCCAGGCAACGCGTCCTTGCGTGCGGTACACTGAAAGGTTAAAATTAATAATAATTATAAAAAAATAGTCAAAAAGTTAAAAATATTTGCATGATCTGCAAATATTTGTACCGGGTCTGGATGTTGTGGTACCATGGTACTCGTAATTCCTAATACCCACGACACAGGGAATCCTAGTGTGGGATCAAGACTACGTACGTGACTGTTATGTTATGTTATGTTTATCACCTTTGATGATGATAAACTAGTGGTTCGCCCCGAACTGAGACCTCGCGATAACACCTTTATCAACCCGACTACTTAACTAAGTAATTTCCATATTTAACCGACTTCCCAAAAAAGGAGGAGGTTCTCAATTCGGTTGTATTTTTTTTTTTTTTTTTTGTGTTTGTTACCGCATATCTCCGGCGTTTATGAACCGACTTGGAAAATTCTTTTTACATTTGGATAGATATACTTCTAGATTGGTCCCATTTTTTTCAGAATCCAGTTCTGATGATGGAATCCATGAGGAATTGAGGGAACTCCTCAAATATTGTAGGCATACATATGGCGATTTTACTATTTTCAGCAACAAACCAAGCATTTGCATTCAAAAAGTATAATAATCCTTTCACCACTTTGTCGAATAAAATGGCGGAAGTCGGTTTTTTAAATGAAAACTTATTTCTACTATTATTTTTGAAAAAAAATCCCTCGAGGTCTACCAGTACAGTACAGGATCTACCAGTAACTACTCTAATTTCCTACACATCATCGAAATAACCTTTGAATAGGGCTAAGCAACGGGGCTTAGTTATACTACATACCTGTTAGTACCTATATCAAGTACCTGACGAATTAACTGATAACGTCCTTTTGATGAAAACCATAGAACTCCAACGTCATTCAAATTATTAGAAATGGGAGGTCAGCAATGGATGTTATATTGGTTTCTATTTTATGGAGTACATGTTTCTAAATTCTTCAATTTCAGACTTTTCCCTGTAGTTGTGACACAAAAGCCACAAGCATACCAAATTTCAGCATTGTGGGATTGCTGGAAGTACCCTAGAATTTTGGGTTTTTACGTTTTTTATTTTCCCTAATATCTCGAAAACTACTAAGGCTAAATAATTATTAAAAACAGTTTTGAAATGTCCAACCAAAGCGCTTTCATTAGACACCCCACTTGATCTGACTGTCTCACTTTTATTTTTTTTACCCCCTCTTGGACCCCAATGTCTCAGCAACCCCCTGATCGATATAGCTCATAACCTTACCTACAAATTGTACCAATACTATCTACCCCCATACCAAATTTCATGAAGATCGGATTAGCGGTTTGGAAGTTTTCATCGGACAAACATACATACATACATACACACATACATACAAACGCCGATTCTTCCAACTTGACTCAGAGAACTCGCTTCGCTCGTTCAAAAATAGTGTATGACGACCTCTGTGGCGCGGCTGGCGAAGGTTCACCTGCGACGCAGGAGGTTGCGGGTTCGATTCCCGCCTAGGAACAAATATTTGTACGATTTGCAGATATTTGTTAAGGATGTTCTGGTTATTTTTCTATGTATAATAAAAAATAACTATCTATGTAATGAATTGTATTAAATATATCAGTTATGTAGTACCCATAACACAAACTCTGCTTAGCTTGGGGCTAGATAATGTTGTGTGAAATGTCCAAATTTTATTTATTTATTATTTATGTGTTAATCCAGGGTAAGTATAAGGAATCTCCATTCCAAATTTCACTCAAATCCGTTCAGCCGTTTGAGCGTGAAGAAGTAACAAACATACTCACAAACTTTCGCATTTCTAATATTAGTGTGTTAAGTTGCATTACACAACAGCTAGCCCAACAAAAAGTGCACGTACATACTTGCTTTCACTTTCCCAGCTCAGCCTCCCAATTACAGTAGCAAATGGCAATGGGGAACGCAACAATGGGGATCATTTAGGCAGCCTTAGCTCTATCTAAATCTTATGAAACTTGAATAGGGGAAACTTCTTGACCTAAACATTCCTCCTTTCAAGTTCCAAAGGGGTTGGACAGCGCTAAGGCTGCCAAAATGATCCTCATTGTTGCGTTCCACATTGCAATTTGCTACTGTAATTGGGGGGCTGGCCGGTGTCCAAAACAACAACTCTGATTTACTTTCAGTGTCACACAGCACAAGTATTATGTGACACAAGTAGAGCAATGCAGTAAACAGTGAGCGTATATGACACTTGCGTACTAGAGAAACTGTTTTAAGATTACGGAATTCGGATAGAAATAGAGACTGACATTATGCTTGGAATGGCCGCAGTGAAACGGTCTAAACATTTTTATTTTTCTTTAACTTGCTTTTGGCCTTTTAAACTTATCCGTCGATGACCGGACCATACAGTACAAAATCATGGGCAATTATAGGTTAAATCAAAATTAGAATTAGTTTAAATTATGTTAAATCTAGAATATTAAGCATCTAAATATATGTACATACATAAATTAGGCTCGGCATAATATATGAATCACGGATATTTTGTGTGATGTGAACTAACATTACGAACATAAATGAGTTAAAAAGAGTTTAGATGCTTAATATTCTAGGTTCTATCATAATTTAAACTAATTTTAATAATAATTAAAATTATTTTAAATTATGATAGATTAAAATATGAATTAGATAATAATAATAATATATTTTAATTATTATTATTATCTAATTTTGATATAACCTATAATTGCCCATGATTTTGTACTGTATGGTCCGGTCACCAAAGGATAAGTTTAAAAGGCCAAAAGCATGTTAAGTAAGTTATTAAAAAAAAAAGTTTCGACCGTTTCACTTCGCCGATTTCAAGCATAATGTCAATCTCTATTTCTATCCGAATATATATATATATATATATATATATATATATATATATATATATATATATATATATATACCTAGCCGAAGCAGAGATCCGTAAAATAATTTATGTTCGTAAATGTATCGTAATTTAAAAGATACCGTGTTTTTTAATATATCCTTAGATTTTAAGGACAAAGTCGGGTCAATTGGAACAGACAAAAATACTCATGCTGAATCGACACCAACATAGGTTTGACATTAGCACTCGTAACCACATCAACAGAGGCCCAAGCATGAACATCTAACGTTACCGAAACGCTAGCGAGACGATAGTACACGTCAAAAATTAACCAACCAACTAACAAAGATTTCAAGCCACCGCGTTGTCACTGGCCAATATTTGACATCGACTATCGTCTCGCTAACGTCTCGATACTGTTAGATATTCGTGCTTACCCTACTGAGCATATAAGTAATATAGTTACTAACACAATAAACATACTTTTAATCGTGCCGGCATAACAATACAGCTAATTAAATCATACGTAGGTACAACAGAATAAATAATATCGTACGGGGAACAATGCAAAAACCATTACACATCGCGTGCCTTATGGGTTGGGCATTTCACTTAATAACATGGAATAAAGCCTTTGTATTGCACGTTTGAACAAGGTGAAAGAGTTGAAGTGGTGAAGTTACAATAATTAGTTTCAATTAGGGTTCGTATACGTCGCCGCGTCGTGGTATAGTCCAAAGAAAAGGACTCCTCCAACTCCTCCTGTGAATGTCGTAAAAACCGACTAAGGACACCAGAGGCCCAATTCTCTAACTAAAAAAATAGTTAAAATAGAGTTCGGATCATTTTTCGATATTGTGTCGATGTCTTAAATGTCAGAAATGGTATTCTCCTAACTTATAACTTTTCATTTAAAAAACCGACTTCCGCCATTTTATTCGACAAAATATTTGGATGAAAAAAAAATGATGAAAGAACCATAGTGGTGAAAGGATTATTATACTTTTTGAATGCTAATGCTTGGTTTGTTGCAGAAAATAGTAAAATCGCCATATGTATGCCTACAATATTTGAGGAGTTCCCTCAATTCCTCAGGGATTCCATCATCAGAACTGGATTCTGAAAAAATGGGACCAATTTGGAAGTATATCTATTCAAATAAAAAAAGAATTTTCCAAATCGGTTCATAAACGCCGGAGATATGCGGTAACAAACATTAAAAAAAAAAAAAAAAAAAAAAATACAGCCGAATTGAGAACCTCCTCCTTTTTTGGGAAGTCTGTTAAAAATACAACACTGTAATGTGATTATATCAAAATGTGACCGAAATTTGAACGATTCAAAGTTTTTTCGATAATTTTGGCTTAAGTAGATGGAATAAAGCTCAAAAATAATCATGGTAAATATCCCGTTTCTAGTGATAATTAAGTAGATGGAGTAGATGGGATCTTTACTCTTTCCAATTATATATAAGTATATAACTATCCTACTCTTATGGTAATGACCGTAGTATACTAAATTTACATTATTAGGGAGCTGAATACCAACTTTCTGACAATTCACAATTCAGTCTCGATTCGGTTAACATTCAGTGTAGTTGTAAAAAAAAATAGAGAATTGGCCCTCTGGGTATGGGCAGCAGCATCCACCTGAGTACTCAAACACCAATACTGCGATCGCCAATCGGCGTGCCAAGCGTAGTGATTATGGCAAATTCCCTCTTTACATTCCAGCAGAAGTCTTGTCCAGCAGTGGACATTTAAAGGCTGCTGAAGTATTGAATACTAGCTGCGCCCCGAGGTTTCACCCGCATGAACAATGATAAAAATTGATGATGAAAAGTAGCCTATGTGTTAATCCAGGGTATAAAGTATCTCCATTCTTTTATAATATAACTATCCTTTTATAATATACTTTTTTTAATATAACTATCCTACTCTAATGGTGATCACCATGAATTGAAAGTAGACTAAATTGTAATTTATGAGGGACTAGAAATTCAACTTTCAGTCAATTTACAATTCAGTCTCGATTCGGTCAACTTTCAGTGTAGTTTTAAAATAACTGAATTGGGCCTCTGACCATGAGTTCCTATAGCGATTCAGTTCAAAGACCATTCAGTTCAAAATATCGGTTCGTCGTTGACATCCATCATCATTGAATAACTTTAATCGAAGAAGTCTATAGAACTTCTGCTACTGTGCCTTTAAATATAGCTACAGACATCAAGGAACCGATATTTTGTACTGAATAGTTTTTGAACTGAATGGCTATAACAGCTCATGGTAAGGTCTCTGTTTGTATAGAATATTTGTTCCTCGCAGAACGTTAACTGCCCAGTAACCGGTCCTACAAATCATCTAGAACCAATTGCGCTTACGGTAAAATAAAGAAGTTTGCTAGATCGGAAGATAAATTTAATGGCTGACATGGTTAGAGTGGTTTTGGACACGTAATTGTTGAAAAAGTAAGTGTAAAAGAGATTGTTGTAGATTATTTTTTTAATGAGGAGATTACTTGTACTGTAGGTTTATCTTTGCTACTTGGATCTTCAATCATCATCATCATTAGCCTGTAGAAGTCCAATACTGGACATAGGCCTCCCCCTTGGAATGTCATGACGAACGGCCTTGAGCCGCCTCCATCCACCTTCTTCCATCGAGTTTATCCAATTCCAATATTTTTTTAACGCATCCTAAAATCCAAGCATAGAAAATAATAATGGAAATGCATAAAATGCAATCTAGCTTCATTAATATTATTGTACACCAATCTTGGTAACATAGTGGAAATTGTTTTAAATTTTTACCTAACATATTAATACTATACCTATGTTTGACAATAAATGATATTTGATTTGATTTGATTTGAGCATCGAAAAATAAAATATCTTTTTTTTGAATTAATCGAAATATACAAATCATAGATACAAAATATGCTGTTACAACTTTAAAATACAAGTCAAGCTATTTAATTCGTAAAAAAAATGGTGTTGTTGCCGTTCAAAATTATGAGTATTTCAATGCCAAAGCTTTCTTAGGGTGGTAATTTGTACGATTTTTATTTGCATAACCTGCTAATTTCATAGTCAAATATCATCAACATTCCTAAAAAAAAACGAAATTCCTTTGCTCGGAATCTTTCTCAGCAGTATCCAAAACCCAATCAATAGCAATAATATGTTTGTGTAATATTGCTTGCCATTGGGTTTTTGTAAAAGTACTATCAAAATAGTAGAGTCGTCTTGCCAAAAACAACTACTCCATCCTCCTTTTATACCCTCCGAGGTCCTCATTCCAGTTACCTCCCAGCTAACTGCGCAATCAAGGCTGGCACAGTTAGATGACGTCACACGAGTCAATGACCTGCCTAGTCGCTAGTTTCTATACCGGACGGCTCTAAGGTTGTAGGTAGAAGGAACTATTTTAGTAGCTGTGGTATTAACGAAGGATGTCTTTCGAGGTTCTATGTTTATTTGAAGATAAGTAAGGAGGTTTTGAATAAAGAAAGGAGGCAAACTCATTACAAAAATATTTATCTATTTTGGAAGAAGATCTTTGCCCTGCAGTGGGACGGTCATGTATGATATTTATTTAAATATACTAGCGGTTTCATCCGCGTGAACAATGATGAAAATTTATGATGATGATATTGAAAAGTAGCCTGTGTGTGAATCCAGGGTATAAAGTATCTCCATTCAAAATTTCATTCAAATCCATACAACAGTTTGTGCGTGAAGAAGAAAAAAACATACTCACAAACTTTCGCATTTACCAGGACCTTTACAAGGCATTAGCTAACAGTAAGAGGCCCTTTAACAATTAGGATAAAAAGACATTGTACATTGTAACATTGTTAATATTGTTATGGTGCATGGATGAAAGTTGGTGCTATTGCAGAGAGAACTTGCTAATTTAATGTTTAATTGGCTATTGATTTTACTAGTGTGGTAGTATGATAGCATGAAGAACTACAAAAACTTGCTTTGATTCAAAAAAGCCTTGCCTTTTGTATGTTTTTTTATCAACATATTCTCGATCAGGGGTGCGATTTTTGAATATCATCGAGTGACTAAACGTCAGTAAAATTGCCGTTAATCCCCGATTTCCAAATTTCTCTATATTTTGAACTCATTGATGACTAAAATTGAAAAACGAAATCAACAGAATCAACCATAACTTTTAATTTAAAAAACGACTTCCGCCATTTTATTCGACAAAATATTTGGATGAAAAAAAAATGATGAAAGAACCATAGTGGTGAAAGGATTATTATACTTTTTGAATACAAATGCTTGGTTTGTTGCTGAAAATAGTAAAATCGCCATATGTATGCCTACAATATTTGAGGAGTTCCCTCAATTCCTCTGGAAATGGGACCAATCTGGAAGTATACCTATTCAAATAAAAAAAGAATTTTTCAAATCGGTCCATAAACGACGGAGATATGAGGTAACAAACATACAAAAAAAAAAATACAACCAAATTGAGAACCTCCTCCTTTTTTGGGAAGTCGGTTAAAAAAATACAACCGAATTGAGAACCTCCTCCTTTTTTGGGAAGTCGGTTAAAAAACGGTGTTTTGCGGCCACTTTGATGATATTTAGTCACTCAGTGTCATTCAAAAATAGCACCCCAGAACTACACTAGATTCACCTAACCTTTTTCCTCAACCCACCAAAGGCAACGGTTTGATACAAAACCGGTCCATCTATCTGGTGTTGGAAATCGATCATATCACTGGGCATTAGCACACAATGCGTCTGCGCTCTACGCGATGTTATGTTCTCATTGTTTAGCTCTTTATAGCATACTTATGGAGAAAATCGTTGATAAATCTTTTACTATATACGAGTACCAAAAACTTGACATAAAGGATGATGGGCGATTTGTTGCGAAAACACAGCGCGGACACGACCCAATCATGTGCTAATTCATTATCATCATCATCAGTAGATGTTACACGTCCACTGTTGGACGAGGCCTCTCCATAGAATGCAATGGATATTGGATATGCCATAATCACCACGCTTGGCAGGCCTCCCCCAATCTAATGCCACGACAAACGGTCTTTAGGAGTTTCTATCCAGACTTAAGTAAGTTAACAATTTAATAAATAAATAATAAGTAGCAACGAAAAATACAAAATGTGACGGTTTCACTTTATATTATTTAATTAATTAAATTAGTTAGTGTACGCACTGGGTCATATCTTGTCCATAACCCTTTCTATTGAGTTTAGTTTTTTCTTAAATGGGTTTTAATAAAAGTTATATTTTCACCATATGACTTTCCTAAGTGATACTCCGCAATTTTTGTAGCTAGCTAAAATTTAAACGATCTATAAAATATTACAAGACAAGTATTTAACTAAACATCTTTGAATATCTCAAGCTACAATTAAACAAATTGGTTCAAAGTAATACATACATTTTTTGTTTAATTATTGAACGATCCAATAACACTCATAGGACATGATAACACAATTTTCTTTATTGACCGTGCTCGTTCAAGCAGAAAACATTTAATTCATCCCGATGAAATTGAAACGTTTTTATCTCAAACGGTTATAGAAAAACGTAATCGAAACCAATAAATCAGAAAAGCTTCACAAAGGAAACTTGCCTTATTGGGTTAATAGGTATTACTGGAATATTCCTTAATAAAACCTTTATGCCGTGGTGTGTCCGGTCCGACCCAAGAATAGACAGCACTGTCTCCTCCCGTAGATGTCATAATGGCAGCAGCATCCACTTGAGTATTCAACACCAATCCGCCTGCCAAGCGTGGTGATTATGGCAACCCCCAATTGCGTTCTATGGGGGAGGCCTCGTTAAACAGTTGAATTGATGAGTCATCATATCTACAGCCACTTTCTGCAAATATTTGTGTGCAAAGTCTAACTGATATTTGACTATGACCCTCGTCATCTCCAATATCTATTCGTTCCGAGAAACTAAGCTAGGACTTTCGAAAGAAACAATCAAACAAGTTTACAAAACTACAACGTTATGAGACACAAAAAACGTGCCCTGGCAATATTTGTCCAATAAATTCATCAAACCGCCAAACTTTCATGCAATGTGTGACATAAATATTGATCGTACCACCTGACACATGCATGACAAAGAATGTGAACCGTGGACAACTTGTAGGAACACGATCGATATTGTTTACATTACTTTAAGTACTCGTTTAAGTTCGAGAAACTAAATTCAATTCGATATGTTCTGATATTCATTTATTTAATAACTTTGACATGTCACATTGTCAACATAATAACCACACAGTCCATGAAAATAAAACAATAAATACAACTCAACAATACAGTATGTATCAAAATACTATAAACAAACAAATTAACTCTTCGATAGGCACAGCACACCTACAACTAAAATACTATTAGTGTCTAGTGTCCGAGATCTATTGACCTTCCAAGGGCATCCAATTGACATAATACCATTCAGAGTAAATTAATCTTGACTGAAATCTATTCTTCCATTCCATTGGATTAAGCGATGACCGTGTTCCGTGATTAAATGAAAACACAATTTGCATCTATCTTGACGACTTCATAGTAGGGGTGGTGTTGGCACCGCGCCAGTTCCTTGAATCAATTACATGGGTTCACTGGCACTTTATCATTATACCTGTTACTGGCTTTGGAGTTAACGCCCTGATGGTGGCTTTTAGCGTTACTCATGCTTCTGGCAAGTTGGCTGCCGCTCAAGAAATAGGACTTGGGTTTGATAGGGCCACGTGTTTCTTGAAGGCAGCAATACCCAATTACGTACTCTTGTAGTAGATCATTGTGATATGACTCATATCATTTTCATAGCTTCTCTAATTAACAGACAATAAAGTACTCTACGTTCTGGAAGGTTACTCCGACGTAAGATTACTGAACCTGAACTCAGTACTATCTGACAGTCTAAAGCCATTTTGCAATTTGTAATACACTCGCATTGTGTCAGCGACCAAGCTCGTAATAGGCAAACTAAAATAACTGGCAAATGTAGCGGAATCGACAGGTGGGAGTAGCCATCACAGCGATATGGGTGTCGTGATACAATTGCAATGTATCGGCAATGCTCGCTAAAAGTTGGTAGTAAGGAAGCAAACATCTTTATTGCAGTCGTGGCTGTAGTTGTGGACACAAAGAGGATTCCGTCTTTTCAAGAGGCCTGAATGGAACATAATAGGAAGTCAACAATGCACACGACCCCGTCCATTGACAATTGTAATATAATCGAACTCTGATTCATTCATAATGTCACATATTCGCCTTTATGAACCCGTTCACGGTCAACCGATCTCGTCATTCGTCTCGCGGTTGACCTAGTTTAGACGATCGATCGGGGAGGCTCCGGGATGCAGAGTTCAAATAGCTACTATCCAGGTTAGATGCAGCCAATTGGTTTTTGAACTTATGCGAAAGCTGACGGGGCGAGGTCAGGCCCGCAAGGATTTAATTAGGTCAGAGGGAGGATCCGGTTATTCCCGGAACGCAGCTAAAAGTTCAATAAGCGGCGCATCAAGCGTTATTTATGCATAAATATTATCATCATCATCATCATCGTGTAGAAGTCCACTTCTGGACATAGGCTTACCCCTAGAATGTCTCGACGAACGGTCATGAGCCGCCTCCATCCACCGACTTCCTGCGACGTTTATAATGTCTTTGGTACGTCGAGTGAATGGTCTTCTTCTACCGCGTCGTCCGGTTTATGGTCATCACTGGAGAACTATTTCCCAATGGTTGTCAGTTCTGGCTTGTACTAATATTTATTCTGTGGTTCTGGGACCTATATGACCTACCCATTGCCACTTCAATTTGCTAGTTCTGAGAGCTATGTCGATGATCTTGGTTCTTCTACGGATTTCCTCATTTCTGATTCTATCACGAGTGAAACCCCTAGCATAGCTCTCTCCATAGCCCGGTGCGCGACTTTTAGCTTGTCTATACGGCTAATACTTAGCGACTATGTTTCAGTGCCGTAAGCTATCACTGGCAACACGCACTGATTAAAGACTTTCGTCTTGAGGCTCTGCAGTATCTGTGACGAGAAGATACGACGTAGTTTCCTGAACGCTATATAAGATCCTATAAGATTATAGGTATTTTAAAACAACAAAAGGAATACTACCGCGATGGTTTCACTTGATAATGGTTTCCTGAACATTTCATTAACAAGTTTAAAACGCACCAAGGAAGTACAAATAACCAAGGAAGAATTAAAAATTCAATGAAACATGACTGCCAACCATGACAAAGATAAGCTATCCGCTAAGCTAGCGTCGCGTGAAGTGGGGTTCTCGGATCCACTACAAATAGCCGCATTACGAGACACTTTTGAATAGGAATTACCTTCATTTATCGCAGAGGATTTCTGATGGTTGTCAGTTTTTATACGATGTTTTATGTTTAAAGATTATGTGACAAACGGCAGAGAGGGCCCGCCTGGTTGTATAGACAGTCTTCGGTCTTGAATGCGACGTGGACTAATTCATCTTGACAACAAGCTTCGTTTTTCTTCCTTTTCTGTACCAGCTTTTCGGTTTCGGTTTCGGTATTTTTTCCAAAGTAACTCCTTGCTATCTTGTCTATTTATCAACTACTATTTTAGCTACCTTTGAACCTGTGCCAAATTTATGCCAAAATATTGAGGAACCAACCCTGTGCAGCGTATCTCAAAATAAAATTATTCGTGATTATAATATGGACCAGTGTACTTTTACAGCAATTCGAAGATGATAGACGGACAAGCGAAAGTGATTAATGATCTTTCAATGTGCACTCATCTGGAAAGTTTAGAAAGGATGCTGCTATCGAAATTAAATTTGTGCGATCAGTTAAAATATTTAGAAAGATAAGCCAAAAAAAAAACAATATGACATAGACAATGATTACTTATCCGGATGCAAAATGATCGCATTATCATCATCATCAGCCTATAGAAGCCCACTGCTGGATATAGAGACCTCCCCCCTAGAATGCCACGACGAACGGTATTGAGCCGCCTCCATCCACCGGCTTCCTGCGACGTTTATAATGACTTTAGTCCATCGAGCAGGACCTTCCTCTACCACATCGTCCGATTTGATGACCGGAAATGAGATGAACTCAGACCAAAATAATTGTGAGCCCTAAACACTCAGATTAAGTGTGACGAAAAAGTAGGAGGGTCGTAAAAATAACAAAATCTCTTTTATTTAAAGGACACAAGTGTCCTTTAGAGTCTGCCTGGGTGATTCCACTTGACAATGAATGCGAGGTGAAAACAATAAACCTTAGGAATCAAAACAAAGAACCCAAACAACAGTCAGACCCTTGACGCCATCGCACGTGTCATCAGAGAGGGGGAGTGAATAGCGTCATCCCAACCTCTAGTGCCATACAAAGAATTGTACAAGACATGGAATCAAATAACAAAACACACAAAGACATTATTTGGCTAGGGTAAGCGAATAGTTGCATCAGAGGCCTTAGACAAAGTAACATTCTAATAGCGATGACGCTAGTAGAAAAGTCCAAAATGTATGGGATTGACGTTAGCTATCGATATGTCGTGGTCTATAGTATTGTGTTACGAATTACGATACGACTGTGGAAATGGAATCGCTTCGAAGCGAATACCGTTTGGCTAGGCCTGCAGAACTCAAAACTTCAAACAGGAATAAACATGACATACATTCATCATCATCGTCAGCCGTAAGACGTCCACTGCCCATCCCCTGGTGTAATCAATCCCTTAGTCTACTTTCACGACATCCACGGGAAGAGACGGACGGATATATTCATAGACCGGACACACCACGGCAAGACAAACATACATTACTAAGTTATTAATAAAGGATAGGTTCCTCGCACACATCTCCAGAATAATCCGCATGACTATAGATTTCCCTTTTTCACACCAATATCTTTTCCAGTTCAACCCAGTCACTTCTTCAGACTTCTATATATATTCTATGATAGACAGTTACGGTATGACCTTCCGGGCCATTTGCTTTTACGACCACGTCTTGACTGTTTAACGTGGTGACAGGATTACTGAGTAAGTTATCGATCGAACTCCCACCCATATCATTACCAAGAGGTACGGTCATATTGTGCATTCTTACTATGCCTCTACTAGGGGTTGTTTAGACTGGAAGACATGATTGCAGTGACTTATTGATCAAACTATGATTCCCCTCACTTTGTGCTATGAGTTATCGGCATTTCGTTGCATTCTGACTGTCTTTCTACGTCATGTACGATTATGATCTAAGGGTTGTTCGTGTTTGTTGTGGAGACAGGGTTATTAAGAATTATCAAAGGACATCCCCTAGGTGGGTACTTACTGGGGTTTGTCCTGTCTGATCACGCGAAACAGTCCCGTCTGATCGCGTGATCAGTTTAGACAGACAAAAAATGATAACTATATCCTTTCTGGGTATATATGAGGAATTTATTTGTTTTTTTTTGAGAGAATTTTTTCGGCCCCTGACCAATAAAACATAAAGCCCTTACTCTGACACATAAAGTTATATAAAGTCTCATGTACCTGTAATTTCACCGGCACTCATACCCTTCCAACTGGAACACAGCAACGCAACCACTAATTGGCGGCAGTATTAGTTATGGTGGTAGTACTTCCCCGGACGAACACCTTTACAAAAAAAGCTCTACTACTTGTCTAATTCCTTCAGGCATTGCGTTACTAAAATTCTTTGATGTCAGTAACACAATGCCTGGTGGATTAAAAAAAACCGGCAAAGTGCGAGTCGGACTCGCACATTATCGGTTTTGTACCATAAAAACGGCACCTACAACAGCATCTATAAAAATCACGTTTTTTGTATGGCAGCCCCCTTAAATATTTTTTTTTTTTTTAGTATTTGTTGTTGTAGCGGCCACAGGAATACATCATTTGTGAAAATTTAAACTGTCTAACTATCACGGTTCATGAGATACAGCCTGATGACAGACGGACGGACGGACAGAGGAGCCTTAGTAATAGGGACCGTTTTACCCTTAAGGTACGGAACCCTAAAAATGAACATGGATTATTGTCCTTTGGGCCATTATAGACACCACCGGAACACCACTGTTTCATATAGCAACAGGATTGCTCTATGATTTATTGATTAAACTATGAGTAGGATTGGTGGGTTGGATGGGGGGGACACTGCATTCTGCGGTATGTCTTTTGATGTTGGTTTGGTTACGCATGGCGGTTCGTGTTTTGAATTGTTATGGCCATTGATTTTTAGTAAACAGGAAGTGGAAATGAGCCTGCATAAAGAATATAATTAAAATACTCTCGACGCTCGTGTCTATAACTTATAGGAAAAGTATTGCATGTTAGGGGGCTTAGTACGGGTTTTGATAATTTTCGAAACTATTGTACATGAAGTTTCGTTTCCTTCCATACATTTACTTGCAGCGCCCCTAGCGAAAACGAGAAGAAAACCAAGGACGCTGTCAGTAAATGTATGGATAGAAACGAAACTTTAGTTTCGAAAAATATCAAAATCCGTACTAAGCAACAAAATTAAACGCTTTCAATGCTGAAAACACGACATTCTCTTGTCACACATTCACACTCTGTTTTTGTTTTTTTTTCTCAAGAGTAGGTTTTTTAACGACCTCTGTGGCGCGGCGAGCGAAGGTTCGCCTGCGACGCAGGAGGTTGCGGGTTCGATACCCGCCTCGGAACAAATATTTGTACGATCTGCAGATATTTGTTCAGAGTGCTCTGGGTATTTTTCTATGTATAATAAAAAATATCTATCTATGCAATGTATTGTATTAAGTAATATCAGTTATCTAGTACCCACTCTGCTTAGCGGGGCTAGATAATGTTGTGTGAAATGTCCAGCATTTATTTTATTTCTTTATTTTATTTAAATCTAGCAAAAAAGCGCTTTTTTCTGGAGAGTAAGTTTAAAAACTGTATGGATAAACGGGATAGATTATAATGAAAGCAACAATGCATCAATAGTTGGATCGGCTCCTCTGGTAGTACACTGCACTATACTTAACTTATTTAACCTCGAATCGAGTGAAGGACATAATAGCTACGTAATCGTTAGTCATCCTGTGGCCTTGCTGAGTGGGTGCCGGCCAGCGACAATGGCGAGGTAATGACAACCGATCAATGCCATGTTTCCTGCGACGATGGTCTTCTTGTTTGACGAAGATGGATATTGGAGTGTTTCTTATTTTAACCCAATGACATTCAACCCATTTAGGTATTTATATCGAATCAACCCATTTTATTAAATTGATATTATGTACATTTGATACTTTTCTATCTCTCAAAAAATACCATTCCCCAACGCGACACCGAAACTGTAACCACAATATTATAGTCACGCAAACAAAGTCAACGCAATTTGGGTAAACCCCTCAAACACTATAGAAATAAGGTTCATTTTCGTGCAAACTATGACAATAAAATTTTACTTTTCCCTCGGTCTTACTGTTATATAAATAAGGGTGGTTTTAGTAAAAATATAAAGCTCCTAACAATGTCGCGTGCAATCTCCCGCAGACTGGAAGGAGGAAATGAATGGGAGGGGGAAATCCTGGGAAGTTTAGTTTTATGTAATGGTGCGGTGCTGCGGAAAGGTTTTTACCATTGTACTGCCCTTACTCCCAACTTTTAACGAGTCGAGCGACACGGATACATTGCGATTGTGATTGCCACTGCGATGCGATGGCTACTGTCGATTCCGCTTCATTTATCAATTATTAGTTGCTAAATTAAGAGACCGGTGGATAGGAAAAGTGCGCTTACGCCCTTTAGCTTCTAATTTGGCTATTATTTCTTCAAACTCCATGTAACTTTGTACACATGATCAGTACAGTAATATATAGAACCGTGGAGCATTAGTTTCTTATAAAATTACATGAATACTAAAACACAAATTAAAAAAAAAAAAAAAAACTGACGCGCCTTCCTTTCATAAATTAGTGTACTGAGGGCCCATTACAAATTTTGCATTGCAACAATCACTTTGCGAGTCCTGAGTATTCAACTTGAATTACATAGTAACTATTCATCATTCTGTGCCGCGCAGTCGATAGACACAGCACAGATTCATAAATAGTTACTTAGTCACGTTGAATACTCACGACTCGCAAAGTGATTGGTGCAATGCCAAACTCGTGATAGGCCCCTCTGATCATGACGTACAAAATTTCATGAAGTTTGATGAAGTATCCAAACTTATTAGAAGCCAACTTCGTTCGCGTTCATAAGGGCTAAATCGCTGTCACAAAGTGAAACTTTAAAATAATCCCGTATTTTTCAAGAAGATATTAAACCTGAGACAACCGCTGTAGTTTACTCCCTGGAGTTGATTTTTATTTAAATATTCATTGTGTCGGAGCAGATTGCGATTGCGATTCAGAATTTACATTTCAGAGTGCAATTTTTTGTCGCAAGATGTTTCATTTTCTTTCAATTCTGAATAAAAGAACGAAAAGACGGTGACACAAAGATGTTCAATTTACCTTACAATTTCGAAATTGAGCTGCGAAATAAGCCTTGGTTTTTACCTGAAACCAAAAAGAAAACACATAAGAAACTTGTAGTCTTCAGAAATACAATAATAATTTAAAAAAAGTACTGTAGTAGTCTGGCAGAGCCTTGGTTGAAAAAACCTTCCATAGACTTATTAACATACACCCAACAGTCACATACATAATATACATAATACATTTAAATATACATCGGGGATGATTCTCGGATAAATCTCGTACGACGTGACGTCATCACGTGGTCGAGATTTATTCGAGAGTACGGGCTAGGATACTCTATGTCGTGGTTATCAAGGAACTACGAGTACTATGGTATCACAACACCCAGATCGGCCCCCGTATTCTCCATCTCGAGACCGTTTGCAACAGGCGTAAATTGTGCGATCATGTCAAAGTCAAAGTCAAAAATCAAAGTCAAAGTCAAAGTCAAGTCAGTAATTTACGCCTGTTCCAAACCTGTCGCGAGATAGAGAATAGCCCTGCCAGAACAAATATATTAGCAGATCTGAGGCCCAATTCACTAACTTAAAAATAGTTAAAATAGAGTTCGGATCATGTTTCGATCTTGTGTCGATGTCTTAAATGTCAGAAATGGTATTCTCTAAACAAAAAATACAACACCATAATGTGATTATATCGAAATGTGACCGACACTTGAACGATTCAAAGTTTTTTCGATAATTTTAGCATTGTAGATGGAGTCTCTCTTTACTCTTTGCGATTATATATATAACTATCCTACTCTAATGGTAGTCACCGTGAATTGAAAGTAGACTAAATTGTTATTTATAAGGGAGCAGAATACCAACTTTCTGTCAATTCATAATTCAGTCTCGATTCGTTTAACTTTCAGTGTAGTTTTAAAATAATTTAGAGAATGAGTGTTCTGAGCAAAGCTCGATCACCCAGATATTGAAATCAACAAAATGCATGAATTGTGGGGAAAGTTTTCAGTAAACTGTTCAACACCTTCGAGTTCAGCTGGCTTAATCACGTCTTCATCAGCCGGTAGACATCCACTGCTGGATGAGGCCTCCCCCATAGCATGCATGCGCACAGCCCTAGCGTGCAATTGGGGGGATTTGTCATAATCACCACGCTTGGCAGGCGGATTGGCTATCGCAGTTTAGTGTTAAGTGCTCAGGTGGATGCTGCTGCCCATCCCCTTAGTCGCCTTTTACGACGAAGAGTTGGAGGAGTCCTATTCTTAGGCCGAGAATACCATAGCTCAGCAGTTAGTCACGTCACGACCGCACAAACAACTACATCTCAGTTTAAGTTAATGCCAAGACGAAATATTTGACGTGTTTAAAACATGTTAATATTGGTATAACCGTTACATCGTTTTTAAGAGAAAGCCGTGTGTGAAATGGGCAATACTTTTTGATTTTACAGATAAAATCCGTTTGTTAATCTCGGATTAGCATGCGAGCGAGCGTAGCGAACATAAGCGGATTTAGTTAGCAGTCATTTTTTTTAAATGATTTTAGTAAACGACGTCAGGTTTGCTGTGTACCTACAGCCTAGATAAGACCCCTTTCTCCCCTCCCATGGATATCGTAAAAGCCGACTAAGGGATTACACCAGGGGATGGGCAGCACAGCATCCACCTGAATATTTTACACCAATACTGCGATCACCAATCCACCTGCCAAGTGTGGTGATTATGGCAAATTCCCCCAATAATGTAAACACGCTTATAGCGTTGCATTCTATGGGGGAGGTCTGTGTCCAGCAGTGCAACTACTATAGGCTGATGATGATGATGATGATGAAGTCACGTCTACCAAGGATGCGCTCTAAGTGGCTTTGCAATGCCCCCGCCATCCAGAGATGAAAAGTCTCATGTGCAAAAGCGGAACACAGCTCAGCGGGTGAAAATGTTTGCAATGAGGGAATCTGCCAATCACCACGCTTAGCAGGCGGATTCATGATCGCAGCATTGGTGTTGAGCACTCAGGTGGCTGCTGCTGCCCATCCCCTGTTGTAATACCTTAGTCGAGGGGAGGAGACACACGACACGGCGCTTAACATCAGGTGGGTCAAATGCGAACCCTACCATTTATTCAAATAAAAAAACTTCAAGTTGCGAACGATATGAAATGCCGACCACACCAACCCCAGAATGTGAGCATTACATAAACGTATAAATTCTAAAATAGCACATTACAAAACAGAACAATGAGCCACGATCAGAATTAGAGTGTCCAGCTATTCTCGGCCGGCTGAGGTTGTGAAATGTAAACGTCTATGCCACAGCATTATAGGGCACAGAAGGGCAGTACATAGTTACAGGAAATTTAATGGTTGCAATTGGAATAAATGTTGGCAGTATCATCAAATGCACAGCACAAACAACCCCTGCGAGACACCTATTCGAACTTCTTCGCTTCAGCGGGCTCGGTTAGGTCAGAAAACAACTAGAGGTATATGGTGTCCTTGAAAAGGGCCTCTGCAGGGCGATTCTAAAACGTCGGAAACGTTTCCGATCGGATTCGTTAGTTTTTAATTTCGATGTGGTAAGTAATTAAAACAATTTTCTCTAGTAAAACACAGTAATATAAGTACAATATTTATTGTTTTTTACTATGTTTTACTAGATAAAATTGTTTTAGTTACTTACCACATCGAAATAAAAACTAACGAATCCGTTCGGAAACGTTTCCGACGTTTTAGAATAGCCCTGCAGATCTGTTGGAACAAAAACTTTTATTTTTAGATTATTTTTTGTAAGAATGCCTTTTACCTGACTGGAACTCATTGCTTTAAAGCAGCAGGGCGTTGGTGTCTGTAACACAGTGTTCATACTTCTACAGGCATCATCGTTTCAAACTGTACAAATGATTCTATATCTTTGTTGTTCCTCAATAAATGCGTTCTGCAATTCAGTTTTTTTTATTTTTTAAATACTGTTCGCTTTCTACACTTTTTAATTCTATGGCTCTATGTTTACTCCACCGTTGGTGTTTACGTCCGCTGCCAAATTATACGCTTTCACAGAATTCTGTACTGCAACCATAGACATTAACTACAAAATTAGACTACTTATAACTTTTTACTATATACTTTATAGCGAGCAGACAGACAGACGCTGGAAAACCGCAAATAAATGTTTATCAAACGCTCAGCAAATGTTAGGCGTAGCGCTGACTTCCATAACGCTCCGATTAATACTTGTTACGGCTGACACATACTACATAATACATTCTACATAATATCCTAATATAGTATTTAGCTTAGTTAGTTTTTAAGTATGTCTGTATTGACTGTGTATTATGTATGTCTATGGTTTTATTTATACTCTTAGATTTTCACGTTGTGTTTATTTTCCTGAGGGCCTATTACGAGTTTTGCATTGCAAAAACTGGAATGCGAAACGTGAGCATTCAACGTGACTTACGTAGTAACTATTTACTAATCTGTACTGTTTCTACAGACTGCGCGGCACAGAATAATGAATAGTTACTAAGTAAGTCACGTTGAATGCTCACGTTTCGCATTCCGGTTTTTGCAATGCACAACTCGTAATAGGCACTCTGTTTTGTACACTTACTACCAACTTCATCACCTTCTCTCTAGCCTCAAAGGTTTGCTGGGAGAAAACTCTATTATTTTCTGTGTGCAATAAAGAATAATAAGAATCCTTTATTTATTTAATTCGTATCACAAGCTAATAATAACAAATATTTGGTACAATGGCAGGAAAGTGTGATTTACTGTGATAACACTATCAACTAGCAACAGGCCGGATTCTCTATTGTATTGTTAAAATAAGTTCGAAATACAATATAATAATAATCAGTTATTTTTATAATATTCATTTTATTTGCAATTTTTTTCTGATTAAAGATTATTGTTTTTTTTTTGTCATAAAATATTAGGTACATTATATGTGAATTGGTACCTGGTAAGTACATACATTATATATAACATATTTCAAGTACATATTTTTTAGATGCGAGTTGGATTCTAATTTTTACCCGACTACAGCAAAGCAAATGGAGGGTAATGATTTTAGCAGTCTATGTATGTATGTAACTTTGTTTTTTTTTCTTTTTTTTACAATTATAGACCCTCGTTTGACCGCGATCTCACCTGTTAGTAAGTGATGATGCAGCCGACGATGGAGCACGAAGGTCTAGAAGGCACCTATTCACTCTTGCCTTGAAAAGCCCCAAATTATAGTTTTCAGGAAAGACAGACAACGGCAGCGAGTTCCACTCCTTAGCAGTTCGCATAGTAAAGGTGGAACCGAAACGCTTAGTACGAATAGAAGGTATACTAATGAGGTAAGGATGGTACTGAGCCGTGCGCCTGCTCGTCCTATGATGAAAAGGAGATGGTGGGATCAAATCATATAGTTCCTGGGCATACTCTCCGAAATACAACCTATAGAAAATGGAAAGGCTAGCAACATTACGGCGGTGCTCGAGACTCTGGATCTTGTTGTTCACCTGTTCACTCGAAGTTCTGAAATAACTTTACGGATTTTGACAAATGAGGTATCATTATGAAGGGTCTTGACGTTCCACTTGCCTTAGGGTAAAGACGTCACGCTAAATTCAATAAGGCGGAAATTAACGCAAATAACCTGTTATATAAATAATGAGTTCAATATCAAATGAAAACAAGTTTTCTTACCAAACTTTCTAATAGAATTCTCATCACCACATTCCATTAATCACGATACAATCAATAGGTACCAATTGGGCAATACAATGATTACAGGCGCTGATTGGGGTCGATACCCTATTATCGGAGATGAGTCATCAACTCGATATCATCTGACCTAAGCATCTGACCTCAGATTGTCCAGAAGTTGAAACTTTGATAAAAATAATTAGTAATAAGATTAGGTGCGTAATATTTAAGTAAAACGGCCGCGCGATTAATGGGGTAAAGCACAGTCTAATGAGCTCGCATATCGCTGGACAGGATTGGACCAATCGGTAGCTAGCAGCCAAGCGATGTTTGCTTTTAATTTGGCTATTAGGTATTTCTTCAAATTCGATGATATATCTTATATATCTTTATACACTGATCAGTACACTAACCTCTATCTTTTTTCCTTTTTTTTTTTAATTTATTATTTGGGAACCGTAATTTTATAAGAAACTAACGCACTACGGGTCAATACATTAGTGCACTGATCATGTGTACACCATTTCATGGAGTTTGATGAAATAATAGCCAAAACAGAAGCAAACTACGTTCGCGTACTAAAGTACTACCGGTAATCTCTCTAGGCTTCGGCCAAGCCGTGGTAGGTTCGGCCTAAGAATAGGACTCCTCGCAACTCTTACTGTGGATGTAGTAAAAGGCGACTAAGGGATTACGCAAGGGGATGGGATAGCATCTACCGGAGTACTTTACATCAAACTGCGATCACCAATCCGCCTGCCAAGATTATGGCCATGGGGGAGCAGGCGTGGTTATGGGGGAGGCTTCATCCAGCAGTGGATGTCTACCGGCTGAAAAAGGGGCTTCGGCCTCTTCATCTTCATTTTTTGTTTCACCTGGTTCCATCTACCAAAGGTCAATCAAATGTGATAACTCAGGCATTAATTATACCAAACCTGAATTCCAGATTAGCTGAAAATATAGCCACACCTAATCACAAATTCCAATGCACTTTACACATTATTTATCAAACAGTTCAAATAGTACACAAACAAGTACACGTGAGTATCAATGATAAGATAGTGTTATCAGAATCAGTTTTCGTAACTCCCGTTACGGTATTCCATGAAACTTTATCGCCATTCATAAATGCACAGAGAACTAGAGAATTTCAAGTTCAGAATAACCCAAGCTCTTTATTTACTATGAAACTTGTACGCGAACTACATAATGCAGTTTCAGTAAAACTAATCATTAGCGAGGTGCAGAAATAGGAGTAGTTACTGATAGATCCTCTTTATCCTCCTTCCGTCCTTCGTTTACGACCCTTAATACTGTTTGCTAAAATTGTATCTATTGTTTTTTTTGTTAATTTTCTGAATGTTGTTGCAAATAAATGTATTCTATTCCTTTGACTATAATCCTGTGAACTTTCAGTTTTAGAATTCTCCTGTGACAAACTTGCTTGCACTATTCATTTGTAATGATTGCTGGTTTCTTTATACCGCTCCGTTCACTAGGATTCACAATCAAACTCTAAGAGGACCCTTGGATACATTTTCCATCTGGAAATTCATTTTTCGATATGGAGAGATTCATGAATAATAATTTATTTCTATGCCACTTCGGTCAACATATTTGCCAAGGTGGCAAATGTATAGAGATCCATTAGTCTTACCATGAAATTGAGGATTAAAAAAGAAATAAGAGAAAGACAAATGGAAATATAACTTCTTGGTTGTCACTACTACACTGGGTTAAGGACCATTACATAAAGACCACCAGGATTATGATAAATTATATTATGTAAAAAAACTGCTGACCTAGCTGCTTCTTTGTTACACTGTGTTGTCTTTATTCAAACATGTGACATGTTTGAATAAAGACAATAGAAACTTGCAATATATACTCATATTTCAGGATTGGGTTAAGTTAAGAATCGAAATTTCATAAAAATGGGTTGAGTCGATATAAATACCTAAATGGGTTGACCTTCATTGGGTTGAGTTAAGAAGCACTCAAAAGAGAGACCCGTGCCGCGAGCCGTGGTGTGTCTAGCCTAAGAATAGACCCCTCCTCCTCACGCGGATGTAGCAAAAGCCTTACTAAGAAGAGCACTACAGGATGGGTAGCAGCATCCACCTAAGTACCAACACCAAACTGCGATCACCAATCCGAATGCCGAGCGTGAGTATTCATGGCAAATCCCCTCGATTGTATTCAGTGAGTGCAGCCTCGTCCAGCAATGGACGTAAACAAGCTGATGATGATGCAAAGCCAGCTAAATCGCTGTCATCATAGTTCATAGCAAATAAAATTCAGCTATCAAACAATAAAGCTTGTAAACGAAATGATAATAAACGAAGTTAAAACTATTACTGCGTCAATGGCTCCATTAATCAATGACAAATGGGAGGCTAACAGGGCTATGATGACTTCAGTGAGTCACACAGGTCCATCATCGCATTAGGTCTATTGAAGGTTAACAGGGTTTGATTGATGAAGTGTTTCAGTTAGTTGCTCATATTCCGATTACACGACCGACGATTCCGATTTGACGATTTACATACTTGTTTTACCTACTTATATCATGTGTAGGGAAGGTGTGAATACTGATATGACGGGAGATAAGGGAGAATGAAAGAAAAGTGTGCCGACCCCATCCGAGTGAGGTAACGGCAAAGAGATGATGATGATGATGATCATGTGACGATTCATCATCATCATCATCAGCCTGTAGAAGTCCACTACTGGACATAGGCCTCCCCTCTAGAATGCCAGGACGAACGATGGAAGTAGATTATAACCATGTTTTCTGGCTAGCTAAAAGGCCTAGGTTACGTACCCACCAAATTAATCTTTCCTTACTAGTAAGTATTTCCTTACTAATAAGACATTAAAAGTAGCGGTAAGAAATTAAGACTCATCAAAGACTTTAGCTCTATGCGGATGTGGTTAAAGATTCTTTCAAGTAACCACTTGAAAGGATCATTTCTCTAGGAATGCTGGCTGGCTACATACTATAACATCAGTTACATAGCTAGTGCGTAATCTTACTATTAACAAACCGCACCAGATGTGACTGGCATTCTTTCATAATAGCAGGGCCGATATAAATACGCCACGCAGATTAGGGATATGATGTCAGAGCCCATTGCCCAGCCAGACGTAGAAGTTTCGAGAAGCAATTGGGAAGATATTGAGTCCTTTGTAGCTATCAGTATACGAATACCAGGAAGATGTGTCTTACTTTTTTTTATACTACTAGGCAAGCAAACAAGCCTACTGTCCACCTGATGGAAAGTAGTTACCGTAGCCTAGGGACGCCTAAAACACCAGAGTCATCACACGCATGCTGGCGACCCTGAGACATAAAGATGAAAAGTCACATGTGCCTGTAAAGGCACAGCAATGCAAGCACTACCGCTTGGCGGCAGAAATAGGCACGGTGGTAGTACTTCGCCGGACGTACTCTTTCACAAGAAGTTCTACAAAACTTGCATACATTTAACTTACTTGGAAGATCAAGGCTATCAAGATTCAAGTCTAGTGATTAGCCGTGGTTTGTTCGAAGTGGAGGAAGTTGAATCAATACTGTGTATGCGTCATCGCCCTGGATTTCCATAAGTGCACTGGGCTTATTTTGGTATCACTTTACTTTTATGTATCAGTTCCGAATTTGGTACGTAATTTGATCTGGTTCTTGGCATTTAGATATCGAACTTATTTCCGTAGCACTTTGTGCTGCTTTCATTGATTTTATGGCAAAATCAATCAAATCTCTGTTACAGCTATGTACGTAAACATCCCGTTGTTAAACAGGTTATCTTCCACAATCCCGGGATAACTAAGAACATGGTGGTTATTCGCTATGACCTAAGAGATTCCTTGTCAATAACGTGTGACGTCACCCATGCTATTCAGCGATGATTCCACGCAGATATCGTATCGAGCCCGCGTTATGTCACGTTTGGTCATAGCGAATAAGGGGGCTGAGAGTCCAAGATCCAAGATGACCATCTTGGAAGTAGCTTTACCCAGATAGAAAAGTAACATAACACCCAACAGTCACATACGTAGTCATAATCGCACACTACTGTGTCGTGGTTATCAGGAACTACGAGCACCATAGTACCATAACACCCAGACCAGGAACAAATATTTGCAGATCATACAAACATTTGCCCAGCAGCGGGAATCGAACCCGCCACGCTACAGAGCTCGTCACAGTCATATGGTGGAAGATGTGCACAGAAGCCTGTAACATCGAGTGGTAGGTACAATTGCCATCCACTCTCCTAATCCATCATGCGAGCAACATACGCTCTGCTGGATGTCAATAGAATAAAATTCCTATACGTATTTCAAAGTAAACCTTTCACCCAGAACATGATAGATACTTATAGGTTATATTTTACTTCAGCTCACGCGACGCATGCTATGTCAGGTATATTTTGCCCTGGTTCCTGGACATGTCGTATTTCATTAGCATTGTACAGTATTAGATAATTGAAAGCAAACATTCAAACAATGCGAGCACCCCAAGCTGGACACGTACCGTTACAGCCCAGACTACATTAAAGCTAGTATAGTCTATGGACGGAACCACTTTATCCATGTTCATTGTGTTATGCGCTTCTTTGACATCATACTAATTAAGCTAATTTATGAGATTAACAATTACGAGCTATTAATTTCAACTCAATGTTATAAATTATATTTTTGACCCCAAGCAAAGTATCAAAACTCTAGAGTACAGAATCACTAAATATTAAAATGTGCATTGATGTAAATTATAAAAATATTATGTCGATGGCTGTGTACTATATTGCCGTCAAAAAAGATGCGTGCTCAGCATTGTGTTGCAAATAAAGCAGAGAAATAATTAAAATTAGCTAACAACAAATACCTAGTTAGTAACCGAGAATAATAGTATTGTGTTTGTGCCGTTGGTTGTGCTACATTCTCATCGACTTGTGTATGTAATTTATGGCTCATGCTTCGCTCATTCAACACTATCACAGCCTTTATTACCTTCATCATCATCATCACCAACCTGTTTCCAGCCGTCCAATGCTGGACAAGGCCTCCCCCATTGAATCACCACGCTTGGCAGGCGGATTGGTGATTGCAGTAAGGTGTTGAGTATTCAGGCGGATGCTGCTGCCCATCCCCTGGTGAAATCCCTTAGCAAGGCTTTTACTACATTTACTTGAGGAGAAGGTGGGGGTCTGTTCTTAGGCTGGACACATCACGGCAATGGGAAGTTTTCTGACTGCTGGAAGAAAATAGTTCTAAATCCATGAATAGATGGCGCAGTTCAGATATGGTTGTCTAAATTTTGTCGGTCAGCCACCAACTGTCAGTGTCACTTACTTCAGTCGCTCATGCTGTTCGTTGATGAAGTAAAGTAAGCATCTACGTAAAGTTTTTGTTGAAATTCTGATATATTTCTTAGTGTTACGTTATTGTTATATTTTTTTATTATTGAAGCCGGTCTAAGTATACCGGTCTATAGTAGACTTGAAAAACGAGCTTCGGAATTGCAACGCGAAACTTGGAGGAAAAAAAGAGAAAACAAAGAGAATTTGTTCTCTGTGGTGCTTTTGCAAAATCTTCAGAAGACACAACCATGCCGAGTCACCGCCATCTACCGGAATTTTGAGAACAATTTTTTCTTTTTAATTAGCTCCCTGAAAACTTCCCCTTGATTCATGATTTGTATGCCATTGGTTGGTGCAAGGAGCCTTACAAGGCGCACTAAATCATTTTAATACATTACGTCATCAACTCCATAACACAAGAAGGCCAAAAAAGAATCAGTGATATAGACTCAAAATAATGTAGATTCCGCAAATCTATAGAATAGTCTTGTCGGTGTTATATTGCTGCCCTGTTTGAGCTATACAGTATCGTGCGTGATAGACTATATGCCGTCAGCGATCATGCAACACGGCATGCATGTAGCGACGAAATACTTTTTGCCGCGAATTAGGTCAGAAAAAAAAACTGTAAGCATGTAGCGAAATAGTTTCATTGTAAACCTTTTGACTTCGATACTCATTTTCTTTGCAATGTAGAGTGCGCGGCGCGAATAAAAGATCCACGCTCGAGGATACCCCAGTATGAAGATTAACTGTGATTAGATTGTGCGAATTGTGAACTTCACAACGCAGGAAACCACATAACCGAACATTTAGTCCGTGGACGCGTGAACGCAAGCCCCAAAATCGCAAAGTCAAATCGGTCATATCGAGATACACCGAGCAAATGTCTAACAAGCCTTACAAGTCATATATATGCTACGGTCAACCTGTGTTCACGCTTGACCGTCTCACAGTGTGAAACAATGGTCAATGGCAATCGTGCTGTATCATATCGTCACGGTAGCTGGAGATATGAGCAGGGAGCACACAAATACAATGTAGCAAGTGTACAACATTGTTGCAAGATTTGGTTACATTTTAACTGTTTAATGAGAATTTCAATAGTAAATTTAAAGTACCAAGTTAAGACGCGCTGGCTGCCAGCTTAAGAGGAGGTTGCCAGCTTAAGAGGAGGTTGCCAGTAAGGCGCTTACGCCCTTTTGTACGCGATCGAAGTTTGCTTCTATTTTGCCTATTATTTCATAAAATTCCATGAAACTTTGTACACATGGTACACTAATATAAAACCGTGGTGCGTCAGTTTTTTTTAAATTAGTTTTGTTTTGGTAACCATAATATATAATATAAAAAAATATAATATATATAAATATAATTTTGTAAGAAACTAACGCACCACGGATCTGAGGCCCAATTCTCTAAATTATTATAAAACTACACTGAAAGTTAACCGAATCGAGACTGAATTATGAATTGATAGAAAGTTGGTATTCTGCTCCCTTATAAATAACAATTTAGTCTACTTTCAATTCACGGTGACTACCAATAGAGTAGGATAGTTATATATATAATCGCAAAGAGTAAAGAGAGACTCCATCTACAATGCTAAAATTATCGAAAAAACTGAATCGTTCATGTTTCGGTCACATTTCGATATAATCACATTACAGTGTTGTATTTTATGTTTAGAGAATACCATTTCTGACATTTAAGACATTCAAGATCGAAACATGATCCGAACTCTATTTCAACTATTTTTAAGTTAGTGAATTGGGCCTCTGGATATTAGTGTACTGATCATGTGTACAAAGTTTCATAGAGTGAAGAAATAATAATACCAGTGACCTCCTCTTAAGACGCGCTGGCTGCCAGCTTCTTCGCATTACTACGTGCCAGTGCAACTGAGATGGGATTATACTGCGAATTGAATATTTTAAAATTACGTGAATGTGCGCCTTTGGTTGCAAACTTTAAAACAAATGCACTATTAAAATGGTTTTTTTTTGTAAATCGTTTTGCATTCTCTGGAAGGCTCGCATCTTCTTTTCTAGTTAAAACATATGACCCTTCCAAATAATACTTGCTTAAAATTACTTTACGACAACTGACCTTGTACCATCAGCGGTTTTCTCTTTACGTTTTGTTGCATGTTGTATATTATTGTATGACCACTGGGGGACGAGCGGGAATAACCCACGTCGTTGAACTAAAAAATAATCCATGTTTCTGTATCATTTTCCTGTAGCCTATAGTACTTATAAAACCATTGTTCAGGAAAACTAATTACAATCATTAATCTAGACTAGGAAGCAGTTCAGTTATAAATCAGCCTTTGAAATATTGAATCGTGAATCCAAGCAATTTATTTAGAGTCCTACACTATATCCTACTTCTGATTGCTGTTAGTGCTATAACAGATCATTAATAAGACGTCATAATGAATCACTAGGGCGCGTGGAAACTTGATATCCTGTACTACTAAAGAGAGGTTCGAAGTTCCCTACCAGCTTTATGGTATTACATTACAGACAGTATGATTTCAACTGACTGTCTGTGCTGGGATGTTTCGAATACAATTTCATTGCGATTTGTTCTGAAATAAGAGGTTTTAGCAGCGTCGTAGCTAGGGGCTCACGGGATGGGTACTTTCACTGCTAGAATGCTTAAATGTATAACTTAAATTACACTTTGTAAGTCATTGTATTGTTTCTCTTCCTACAAAATAAGTTTTGGGGTGCGCAAAATTCAAATCTTTCCCTGGGCGCTCATACCCTTAGCTACACAGTCAAGCGCAAATCTCATATTATTGCCGAGGATTTTTAAACACAACGAATATGCATTATGCTGGACTGCATGGATGAAAGGAATCCCTTTAATCAAGCGCTTAAAGAAGACTCAAAGCGAAAACATTATAACGTATCTCCGATACATCCATTCACCAGCCAAAGCGTGTATGAAAGTAGCTCAGCCATATACGCGAAGGCCGTGGGATAAACGATGAATAGAATAAAATTGCGAGCCGATGCAGGCGATGTTTTCACAAAATGCATGTTTATTTATTAACCCTCCTTTTACGTAAAGCAACATATTCAATCGAGCATTTAAATTCAATAATACGACTAAATATAAAAGTTTTCGAAACTCGATATCCCTGCGTTGATCGCAAACGATTCGCCTGCCCAGGTTAATATTGTAACCGACACGGTGACATCACAGCATTCAAATTAAGGGGCACAAGAACCGGTTGATAGTTTTTTATGGTTATGTTTGAGAGGAAACACATGTCAGAATAACATTCCGAATGCTATATTAAAATCATGAAGCGATGTCGCAGAATTTGGGAGACATGTAAGGCGAAAATGCAGGAATAAAACGTATACGATTTGAGTCTCCAAAACAGGAAATCGTTTCTTGGAATTATAAGACGATTTTTTAAATATCGATTTTTTACCAGGTGAGTTTCTGGAATAATTTGGTACTCAGACTCACAGATGCTTCACAAAGTAGAATTTACTAAATTATTAGCAGAATGTGCTGCTAAGTTGCACAAACTAAGAAACGGTTGATGACATCACCGACGATAAAAATACGACGGTTGGGGGACCGGTTCCGCGTGCAACGAGCGAGGTGTCCTGGTTAGACGCTCTGAAGGATCACACATTATTTTATCCAGCAAAAAATTGTATTTTCATTGAAGAGTTACCTACACAGTACGATGATAATAATTTGACAAACAAAAATGTTGCCATCCTTTTCAATCTATCAGAAAAGAACGTCTATATTTTGAATGCAGCAGCTCCAAAACCCTAACACATAATATAATATGGATCATTAACATATCTTTAATAAACAAATAAATCGGTTAACAGAAGTTTATTCTCAAAAAGACCAGAAAAGTATGTCACTTACATGAGAAAAACTTATAACTTAAAGTTAATTATAACATAACAGTAGGTCGTTCGAGTATATAAGTATAGGTAGGAAATAAAAACATTGTCTGTACAATAGACAAACTAGGTTGTGATTGTGACCCATTCAATGCATCTATTTAATAGTTAGGTAAGATTCAACGTATAAAAACATAATGAATGCTCCTCGTAAAACATACACAAAAACAAATTTTATTATTAAAATCACAAGGATCATTTTGAAACTTAAAACAACCACAAAAGCAATCCAAAAGATGAGGCTGCAATATGCTGTTATCACCATAGGAAGAAAAGATGCCCAAGTAAAAACGACGATACCGAAAACACGATTACAATGCCAAGCTCAGAGCTTGTGCAAAAGGATGTATTTCTCTTGGTATCATTTGTAGTTTATTTTCTGATACGTAAGTTTCATGTTCTGTAGATAGGTTTTTATCATGGAAATCGCTGCCACGATTGCAGTGTCGATAAAAACGGGAAAACAGGTCATTGAGATTGTAAACAATGTGGCAGAATTTATTGGAAATGCTGACGCGATAGGGCTATTGGAAGCACAAGCAAATTTACCATTGTGAATTAAATCAACTCTTATAACAATTATCGCGCAGCGAGAATAACACTCATCTAAATTGCTTGAAATCTCGGGTCATATACTCGAATATATAATATGCGAATATTAAACCGTAATCTAATCTAATCATAAATACACCACTTACGAAAGTTTTTATCAAAAAAATTATAGGAAAGTATATATTCTGTACATATCATCTGTGGTGGCCTTTAAATGTCTACCGTTGGACGAGGTCTCTTACCCATCGAATACAATGGGGGGATTTGCCCACGCTTTTTTCACGCTAGACAGGCGAAATGGTTATCGCAGTATTGGTTTTGAGTACCCAGGTGGATACCACTGCCCATCCCCTGGTGTAATCCCTTAATCGGCTTTTACGACATCCACGGGAGGAGACGGAGGGGTCTATTCTCAGACCGGACACACCACGGCAATTGTATCTTACTAATATATAAATGCGAAAGTTTTTGAGTGTGTTTATTACTCCTTCACGCTGAAACAGCTTGAGCGATTTGGTTGAAATTTGGAATGGATATAGCTTATTCCCTGAATTAACATAAAGGTTACCTTTTATCAAAATATTCCCACCAGATCGATACTTATGCTGGTGGAACCGCGGGGCGCAGCTAGTAAGTGTCAGAACCTACATTTATCTCTAAAGTGCGAGTCAGACATTTAATTTTTTGTCTAGGATAACATATTTTCAGACTATGACTAATCATTTATGACCATTCCGTCACTAGTTTTAAATCGATCAGTCTAAACACTAAAAGCTCTTTCTGACCATTCAGATCCAGACTAATACACAAATTAATAGCAAATACAAGGAGAACAAATACAATTTGTTGCCATTGGCATGACAATGACAGCAATGCCATCGTAGAGCATTAGACAGGGTAAGCCTCGGGTAAGCTACGCAGACTTCTAAATGATTGTGCTGTCCCTAGACTAGGTACATCTATCTCACGCTTATAATGAAAATTATCCCCCATAGGGGATGAGTTTCGGAAATTCCTTTCTTAGTGCACCCATAAAAAACACAAAAGGAAAAATTAACGCTCCCAATTTCTGGTCTGGCTGGTACGTTGATTGTCGTCAATCACCCAACGATTTTATATAATGAAAAATACAAAGATCTGTTTCAATCGCCAACTGAAATTCGATTATGTCTTTGTCAAGGAGTGTCCGACTTAAGAATATAGGTACCCCTCCGTCTCATCCTGTGGATGTAGAATTACAATAGGAGATGGGCAGCAGGATCCACTCGAGTACACAACACCAATCCAAGCGTGGTGATTATAACAAACCCCATGCATTTAATGGGGAAGGCCTCGTTCACAAGTAAACGTCTAAAGGCTGCTGATGATGATGATGACTTTAGCCGCTTTCGTCTTTCATAAAATGGCATGAGAACATTCATCCAAGGTTGTATAATGATCGTAAAGTTTAAGCACTCACTCGGGGACGTTAAAGTCATGACCTCATGCAGTGGTCATGCATATGGTAATAATGTTGAATTTGCGCATTGGTTTCAGAAGAAAGGATTTAATGGTGATACCTTGGGAGATGCCACTAAGTCTCTGAATAACCTCTAGTTTTAGGAGAAGGTTACCGATAGGGCGCTTACGCCTTTTTGCACGCGAACGAAGTTTGGCTATTATTTCTTCAAACTCCTTGATACCAAATTAGCCCTTTTAATAGGTGTGCAATATGATACCGTGGGTACAAATCCAGCTGTACTGAAGTGTGAGCGTCTCAGCAATGGAAAATTTATGTTTGATAGTCCAAATAACTTGTAACCGTGAAGATTGTAAGCATCAGTATATAAAACATGGCGCAATGGATATATTATGGTGTTTTAGCTAACAAAACATGTTAGCATTACAAGCTTGTAAAACACCAAAATATGGCGCAGCAAACGTGTGGCTACTCTTGACGCTCTACTCCAATGCTAATTCAGGAATTAGTGTCATTTGTCGTCAAAGAGTACCAGATTCCTTGGTCATTTGGTACTCTTGAATACAATACTAGCGCACAATTTGGAATGGACATTGGTGGAATTTTATGGAACTAAGTGAAATCAACTTTCTGTCTCTATTGTTCTTCACGAGTCAACACGCGTGCTTTATCTCAATTTCAAACTCGATTTGGTTCAAGAGTGTCAAACAATCGTTATTAGGATTGAAACTGGATTGCGATTAGAACTGTTTTCATACTGGCTTTAGAAATACAAATGTTAACAAATGTCACGAATAACGAACACGCATTGCACAAGCTTTCAACAAATCGCTCAACAGAGCCATCGCCACAGTTAAGAACCGATGATGCAGTTAAAATGGCTCAAGTTCGTCGAACCTACAATCTCTGCGTGCCGAAGCGTCCTCGTCGTTAGCAGCATCCGGTCTAGGACCGGACCGCGATGGCCGGTTCCGTCGCCATACTAGGAGAGTACGCGAATAACTGTGGATTCCATTTTGGAGTAGAAGACATGGTTCGCTTGTGACACTGAGTTTTTGCGGAAGGATTATTTGCTGGTGTTAAGATTGGCGGTCTTCTTTCTACTTCTTCACCGTGTCATTGGTTCTTTGTTGATCACCCTGCTTTTGTAGAAAGATGCAGTCTCATGTGCCTGTAATTTCACCGGCACCCAGCAA
The DNA here is from genome assembly GCA_951392215.1 of Epirrita christyi. Classification (NCBI taxonomy): domain Eukaryota; kingdom Metazoa; phylum Arthropoda; class Insecta; order Lepidoptera; family Geometridae; genus Epirrita; species Epirrita christyi. The sequence continues at coordinate 725,413 of OX595858.1, read as the reverse complement.
TGCTCACATAACAGCTTCGCGGCAGAAAATGGTGGTGGTACATCAAATCAAATCAAAATGTTTTATTGCGTTCATGTTGTACAAATTAAGATCTTATGGATAAGTTACAGCTTCAACATGAGCCCGGCGGACGATCTTCACAAAGAGCTCTACTCTACTCTAAGTGTAACGATACCAAAATCCCACGTAACTAAAATTAATACAAAGCCACGATAATTTAAATTTTATGATAAATTTATACTTAAATGAAAATATTCAAAAACCTTGAGTAAAGCCAGCAGCCACTTAACAAGCACTTGCCCATAACAAAAAGTTTAAACTCAAAACAAAATGACCAAGCTTTACTTAATTCATGTCGCGCCGTACCTCCTTGACACCGTTCAAGTGGTGTATACAACTCAGTTGTCAATCTACTTGCTGGGCCCATTGTTTGTTTTGGATTGAGGCTACAGTTTCACTTGGTTGTACTTTTAACTTGTGCTTTTTCATACTCCGTAACAAAACATCATGGCTATATTTTTTGTTTAAATTTATGTGCTTGTGCCTTCCTCATCAATTCGCAGTAAAACTGAGAACTTAAAGTTTAAACAGAATCTGGTATTAGCAAGTTTATAGAGAACAGCCCCCCAATTACAGTAGCAAATGGCAATGAGGACCGCAACAATGGGGATCATTTTGGCAGCCTTAGCGCTATCTAAACTTGAACAAAGGAAACTTCTTGACCTAAATATACCTCCTTTCAAGTTTCAAAAGATTTGGACAGTACTAAGGCTGCCAAAATGATCTTCATTGTTGCGTTCCCTTTGCCATTTGCTACTGTAATTGGGCGGCAGAACCACATGATCTACATCCTGAACATGAAAGAGCTATAAACAGTAAGCGGTCTTTTATTTACGTTAGAAATTGATGATTGGCTGATAACTCTCTTTACTTTTGACACCTTCCTAAAGTTTTTAAGTCTTCATTCTCTATGTATCAGCTTCTCCTTGTTTTCGAGGCACCACACAGGCGCTTCCCACTTAGTAGTAAGAAGGATCATCAAATTAAGCCAAGCCTTGTTTGTTGATCTGATTCATCCAGGCTTGCGTGGCCGCGTTAGAACAGGAGTAATTTTAGTTTATAACAGGATTCAAAATGATCTTTGTGATTTCAATGAATTAAACCCTTATAAATAATCATGTTTTAAACCTATTTTAGTTAAAATAGCTTTTGTTTTGTTCTCTCTGATGTAAAATGACATAAGTACGCCAAAACAAGACAAGCTATTTTAGCTATCAAAGGTTTTAAAATTAATTATGAATAAGAGGGTAAGACTATAAAGTACATTTCGAGTTGCTTAACACATAAACTACGACTTACTGTCTAGCTAGCTAGACATTACATTAGAAAGTCCTCGAAGACCACAGCTAGCTAACGGTGATTTCAAGTGGGCATTAATAAACAACGATTAAGATCATAAACCTATAACCATAATAGCCCAATCAGATGCAAGCCGCTAACTAGTCCTAACAAGAAGCTTTTAGCAATCAACTGATTATGATACACTTAGCCTTGATAACGTTACGGAGCGCTAGAGAGTTACTCATCATAACTAAGTAATTGAGTGCCGGTAGGTGACTCGTGAGTAAATATACGAGTTAAGTTTAAGAAGAAAGCCTAGAAAGAATTCTTAATCTACAAAAATAACTTTGATTTGGATGTATTCAAGAGCAGTAAAGATTCTTTTAATAATATCATGATTCTGGTATTAGCTCGAGCAAAACTAGATGGCTTTGTTGTAGGAAAAGGAGGAATGCCCGTAAAATGACTGTCTGGTGAAATTAACGATTTTATTATAGAAATAGTTTATTTTTATTTGTGATGAAACAAAAAGACACTCTACCACAAAACAGAATACAGGATACAGGAATAGGAAGTGGTATTATGACCTTGAACCCTTAAAAAATAAGGAGAATGAGATAAGGAGATGATTTGATTCTGCCTGACTTGTAAACCGTCTTAGGTGTATCTTTGATAGAAGAATAGAAGTTCTGACTGAATTACATCAAACACCTGTAATCAATAGGGGCCAATTAGTCAAACAGGTAAGTAAGTGAGGTAAGAGGTATGAGGGTCGCTCTAAGTGACGCCATCGAGAGGTTATCGGTTATATAAATAGACATGATAGCGGCTGGACGTGCCGCGATTACTCATTTGTTACTGCTTGTATTATGCTAATTAATGGCACTTATATGCTTGGCAACTAGAATAATAAAACTAAACAGACTTTATAAATAACACAGATTTTCTAGTGTGTATAGAAGGTAAGAAGGGTGGATGGCTAATCGGAAACGCGGTTACAGATTGTTGATCAAGGTATACTCGACGATCAAGATGCGACTCTACCGATTAAACTCGGCTCGATGTCGAATGACATCGTTAGCGTAGCCGGTAACCAATGGATCGACCGAAAATATTTTTAAGAGGCGTATTCTAAGTGCAGACTTAGAAGAGCTGATTGTATGAGTAAGAAGGTGTACCGTCTGTACATGAATGTTCGAAGGGGTTGGATTGAAATCACTCTAAAGGCTGACCTACATCCACAGGAGAAGGAGGTGTATATTCTTAGGCCGGACACAGTCCAGTCTATAGTTTATCATAAATCCATTCATGCTGACTACGATTGTGAACATGGTTTACGAAGACAAATCGCTTACTAAATAAAATACCTCTGAAGTTGTAAAACAATAATTTTATGATTAATTGCTTTTAAAACATCAAACTAAAGAATTATATCATCATAAAACTCTTTGGGAGCTATCCAACTACAACTAACCTTTAGGAAAACCACGAGATGGCAACAACTAAACTGGAAATTCACATTAGTTTGAGTTAAATAGAATAACCTACAAACATAACTAGATTAAACGAGCATTATACAATAATGTTACATTATGTAATTGTCGTTGGCATCTGGCAACAATGAATCGCCGCAGCTTGAGGATGAAACGGCTAGGTTACTCCGAATGGAAAAGGCAGAGATCATATCTCTTACGTAACATACCCACCCGTAATGTAAACGGTTTACGTTCAAGACGCTGAATGAGTGGTGTATCGGTATGAACAGATGTTTGCCTAACGTTGTTATAAAACCGAATCCGGCTTCTCTTTCTTTTGTCATGCGTGTCACTGATTCTTAAGGTATCATCATCATCATAATCAGCAGTCTTTAGACGTTCATTGCTGAACGTTCCCTTAAAGTAAAATTCAAATTCACGAGTTAAATTCTTTTACACTTCAGAAATATCATAGTATCGCTTATCGCTGTCTTAAGGTTCCCTTCACTTCACTATAGTTCGTTGGTGTATATTATTTTATTATATTATTTTATTATATATCTATGGCATGTATGTAAAGTATTGTATTATGTGTAGTAGATACTTTTTATTTATTTATTTCGATAGTTATTCTATATTGGTAATAAGTATTATTTTTGCCGTTAGCCATTATTCTAATCTTACAAATTTGAAGTCAAGAAGTTCCCTTATTCAAATTTAATAAAATTTAGATAGCGCTAAAATGATCCCCATTGTTGCGTTCCCTATTGCCATTTGCTACAGAAGTTGGGGGGCAGATTGGTACCAGCCGTTTTTGAGTACAGCTGCATCGCACCGGGGCGCCCACGCCCAGGAGTAAATGAACTCTGAATCTGACTAGGTGTAGGTACGCTAGTTTAGAGCGTAGGCCGCCCAAATTGTAATACCGGTCTGTGATGGGAGGGAAGTCTTGTCTGATCCATTGAGCCATCTTTGTATCAAAATTTGTTACATTTGATGCTGCAAGAGATTCTCATTACAAAAATATTGCACAGGTGAACTTACTAAACCACGGTTTATTGGCTTATCGGATGCCGTCCAGGGGATGGGAAGCAGCATCCATCAGAGTACTTAACAACTACTTCCAAGCGTGGTAACTGTGGCAAATCTCTCAATTTAATTCTATGGATGAGACCTCGTTCAGCAGTGGACGTCTAAAGACAGATGATGATGAAAAACCCTAAGTTGTTTTCGACCCTTCGTCTTTTCCGTAGTAATTTTGTAACAAGAGATATACCAGAACCACAGGACATAAGCAAACAGGCCCCCTGCCTCGCCAGAAGACGCTCGTTAACAGTTAATCAGAGCATAACCTTAACTAAATTCAATCAGGGCCCATGTACGGAGACAGTATTGAGGAGGAAACGTCTTTCTAGTAATCGAGTTTAATCGATGAATCTGTTATGTATGAGGGCTGGGTTTGAAGAAGGCTTTCATGTAATGTTAGCTCTTTGATTGGTATTTGCTTCCGACTTGTGATCAACCATTATACCTACTTTTTCAATTAGTTAAAGTTGCTTATTCAACATTTTACACTTTGTATATAGAAATTATCCCAGTTTTGACGGACAAATGAAGAATAAATTAAACAGTACATTTGGAAGAAAGAGCCCTCATGCTCTGATCAAGCATTCGGAGAAAACAATTTGATTTGCTTTCAAATCTTTTATACGTATTGCTCTACTAGTGAATCCATAAGGTCCATTCGTCTTGAAGTGACGAATCTAATGACATCCACTCAGTGAGAAATTTCACTAAGAACTACAAAAATTGTTTAAATAAACAACAGAAAAGTGGTTTTAAAGTACTCAAGTAAATTTGGTCAAGTTCGAAACAAGTTCGTCTGCAATTTCGACCCACAAAAACTTATTTGCTCTTTTTTGGGCATCTCCATTCGCGAGCAGGTTTGCAATTTCAAATAAGAGGTTTGGCTACGAAAATAGCACCTGCATTCAAGTGTGTTTTCAAGTTATTTTCTGAGTGAATAACAATTCTTTTAGGTTTCTGTCGATTCTTATATGGCACGAGGTTATTTAACAGCTTTCTACTTTTACAATTTACACGATGTCAGTCAGCAAGTCAGTGTTGAGACTGACGTTATTCGCTAGTGACTTCTTTAATGGCATCTGAGGATATACTCAATTTTGCCAATGTCAAGTAAGTAGCATAGATAATTATCAAACAATGTCCAGTCGTCAAGTCCTCTGTCAAGTCATGTTCTAGTAAATCGATGGCAGTTTACTAGAATGTTTCTGGTCAATTTCCACCCCTTCGAAAAGACACGCAATACACTTATTTTATTTAAATTCACTAACAGGTACTCTTTATAAGCTACACGTTAAAATGCCACCAAAATTACACGATATAACTCAAAAAAACACTAGAAATTGAAATAAAATCAAAAAGGACGACGCGACGTCTCCCTTTGAAAGAGCAGAAAAAGTCCATAGTGACTTCTATGTACTTGGTATAGTTTCACTGAGAGCCGAGAGGAGCGAGCTCAGAGACGCAGTGCGAGAAAGGACGCGGAGGGAGTGTAGCGCGGATCCTATACCCACCCTGATGAAGACCCTCGATTAGGGTCGAAACCTGTTGGTGCTTCCACCAACATATCAGTACGTGAAAATTTCCCGTTTTTACAAAATGAATGGAATAGTTTCGTTCGATTTTGAGGGACACAATAAATAAATACAGTTTAGGGTATGTTATGATCACTGATCCATTAATTGATTTGGACTACAAATGCAGACTGTTTGTCCTATTATTTCAAGACACGCCGCGTACCCTAATTCAACAAGCACTCGGTTAGCTGTAGCTAAAAGTAATTTGAAATTAACAATAATTGACTCTGTCTGACTCATCTCATAAACAAGAGCATTTCCCGAGTTTTTCTTTTAACTCATTCATAATTTTTTGGCGCTCAACCAAATGCATTCGCAGAATGAAATGGAACTCAATGATTTACCTTACTTCGTTAGTATGACTAATGTATTTATTAATACGATTTAATATATTATTAGTGTTTTTTTTATATTATTATTATTTTCTAGATAAACTGTATTTATAAAATATATAGCCGCATATTGCAATGTAATAATTATATTGTCTTTTAAATAATTTTCTTTTTTTATAATAATTAAAATAATTTATTGACCATCTTAGTTGGACATAATATTGTGTCAAATCAATGACGTCAACCTTTTAAACGAGTTGAATAAAATAACACCCAACAGACACATACATACAATAGTCCAAATCCCACACTATAGAATTCCCTGTGTCGTGGGTATTTGGAACTACGAGTACCATGGTACCATAACACCTAGACCCGGAACAAATATTTGCAGATCATGCAACCATTTGTTCAGCAGCGAGAATCGAACCCGCAACCTCGTCTCAGGCGACTATTTCTCGCCCTCTGCGCCACGGAGGTCGTCGGTAATTGAATAATTAATTAATTACGAGAAAGGGCAGGGCTATTGTTTATCTCGAGACAGGTTTGCAACAGGCGTAAATTGTTCAATCAGGGCTGTCAAACGGTAACTTTTGTACGAGAAAAGCGACGTTTGACAGCCCTGATTGCACAATTTATGCCTGTTGCAAACCTGTCGTGGATAGAGAATAGCCTTGCGGGGCTCAGGTTCGCTATTCGCTACCCATCATGTCTAGATGAGGGCGAAAAGCGACCCGTAGAGGCTCCTTAATGGTAAAAAGATGTGAATTTGTATCTTGTATTATTTATTCTGTTTGCATTACGTCATGATGCAATTTATTATCATGTGGGACGTTCGATGGGAGTATGTCATGGTCTCGGGAGACAGACTATAAATTAAGATGTTCCAATTACTCAATTTTGTATCGTTCACCATATAAATTTGACGACAGGATGCTACTGAAAACGTATGTCTGAAGAACAGAAGTTTTATAGAAAAATCGATACGACTCCGAGAAATAATGAGCAATTTTTAGAAGTTGTCTAGAAAGGTTCCATGGAAAAGAATGATGGAAACTATGTAAGGGCAAGATGATTCAGAGCTCAAATTGTGTTGTCGTGTATCTGGCCTAAGTATAGAGCCCTCCGTCTACTCCCGTGGATCTCGTAAAAGCCAACTAAGGTATTGAAGCAGTTACCACCTGAGTGAATTTAAAAACAATAAAGAACTGTACCAATTAACATGACATTAACAACAGCAGCCAAGCGATTGCAGTAGTTTATTGAATGCTATCCTATGAAAAAGTGTTTGTTAAATTTGACCAACTTCTGCTGTCCCGATTTCCATACAATGAAATTATACTTATTATTTAGGTTATTTTTTAGGGGGGAAAAGTGGAATGAGCCAAAATAAGAAACTGAATCAATAGTTTTTTTTTACTTTTTTTAATTTTAATGTAAAACTCATGCTTGAGCAAAAAATTAAACTTAAATTAAAATTAAAAATTTAACCCACATCAAAACTAATTACATAAAAAATACACCTGAAGGTACTCAAGACAGTTTCTCTATATTTGCCATAGTTTCAGATTACCCCATACTGTCCTAGTTAAAAAAAAAAACACACTGTATATATCGATTAAGTTTAAAACAGCGTTAACTCTTCAGAAACAACACCTGTGTAAGAAATACCATCCACCTTATCTCCGTATCAACGTAAACACAAAAGTGTGTCATCTTGATAACATAACAGCTGTTATAATAGTAATCATGTTGGGTTTGTTAAACTTTGTGTAGGGGATTATGAGAGTTAGACGCCAAAATAAAGCTTCAATAACGATATATTACCCTATTAAGCCCATTTCAACAGTTATCAGCAGCTTTTAGACGTCCACCCGGACGAGGCCATAATCTTGGCAGGCGGATTGGTGATCGCAGTATTGGTGTCGAGTACTCAGGTGGATGCTGCTGCCCATCCCCTGGTGTGATCTCTTGGTCAACTTTTAGACATCCACGGGAGACGGAGGAGTCAACTCGTAAGCCGGACACGCCACGAACAAACCCAGTAAACTCATATAAGGGACGAAATAAAACAAGTTGGGCAGTCTTCTGCTTCTTTCGTATCACTTTTTCTTTCTTGTTAATCCTTCCTAAGTTAATAGTGGCACAGAAAAGAGCCTAATGACGGTAAGTAGAAAAAAAAACAGGGAACGATGTATTATTGGTACCTATTGTGTGTTATAGTCAGTTAGTAGTTAGAAATTTTTATATAGATATTGATTTTCTGTAGGTATATATGACACATGTCCGTATTATTTTAAGTTTATTGTAAGTACCTACGTAGGTATATTATGTTTTATATTATTATTTAACAAGTACCTGGTTGTTTATCACTTGTTACATTTTCTATATACACATTACCCACCACTATAATCATTTCTCCCAGTCGTCTAAGGTTTGCTGGAAGAAAACTCTTTTAGGGTTAAGCTCCCCTTTGTACTACACTTACGTTGTGGAAGTTTTTTTTTTTGTCTGTACTTTGTTTACAATAAAGAATTAAGAATTACCTCCTATCTATTGTTTTAGAATACATTTGCGCCTTTACGAATGCGCTTAGATTTGGAGGCAAAAATTTATCACATCCTTCCAAAAATTGTTTCTCCGTAACATCCGGGCACTTTTCAACGGTCAATTTTAACTTTTTCTTTGTTTTGACTTTCCTTTTCCGGGGAGTATGATCAGTTAATGTTGCTAGTGGAGAACTATCATCTTCATTTATAACAGCATTGATGTCTTTCGCTTCTGATGAAGAACTTGATAATTCGTAGCGTTTCCGATGGGTTTTTGTTTTCGGGATCTTATTTATTTTAACTTTAAGATCTGTCTGAGTACGGATGGAACGTGTGTTTTTAATAGGTAACAGTAACGTAGGTACTGCTGACTTTTTCAGTGATTTCTTCCCGTACATATATGTTGCAAAATGCAAACTGCAAATATATGTATTCTTCAAACTTTCAAAAGTTCTTCCATCTAAATCAGGTCTTCTACATGCTTCTATCCAAAGTTTATACCTGAAATTGTAAAATACAGTCAGACCTAGCCCGCGCCCCCCATTTTTAATTAAAATAATCATTTAAACAGATCCCTTGGTCGTAGAATCTATCAGTAACTAAATTATAAGCATAAGGGATCTATATTTATTTATATTGTCACGGGTATTTATCGCGTGTTACCTTATTATAACGTGACAATATAAATAAATGTGTTCTAATCGCGAAAGTTTAAAAAATATAAGGAATCTATTATTATTATTTTTCTTTAACAGGTGTAATTAATCTATTAGTACAAAGGATTTAAACCACATGATCTATCAGTAAATGATACCAATAATTTGGCTGGGGCGGCCCAAGCTAGCAGCTATGTAACCTTCAATGTATATATTTTTGTTACTCAGAAAATAAGTAACGTCTGGCGGCCCTGGGATCTTGGACTATAAGGGTCGCATTCCATCCAGCCGCCTGCCATTTAGGCTCGAATTGTCAGTCGCGCGCGCATAATGAATATAATGGAATCTTCACAGACTTCTCAAACGAACTGCGAGCGAGCGATGCCGCGCATAAGATCTCTCTATCCGTATAATGTTTTCTAACTATGCATCAAGTGCAGTGTAGAGTCTTGTGAACATATTTTACTTTTGACTACCTAATCTTAAGGTTTATAAGTTCTCTTTGTATATATGTACCTATCAGCTTTCCACCACCTAAAGCCATAAAGCCGTGTTTGTTGCCCTGATTCTCCTAGATTTTGTCGCGTTGGAACAGGAGTAATTTTAGTTTATAAGACGATTCAAAATGATCCTTGTGATTTCAATGAATAAAATACTATTGACTTTGTGTGTGGTATTGTAAGTACATATTTACCTTTCTTCCGTGTGTGGAAATTGATGAAATCTCAGTTCTTTATTTATGCGAGATGACGACTTGCAGTCTCTCATAGCACAAGTGGTATGCACCATTTTAATAAAAAAATACAACATTCATAAAATTAAATCGCGTTAGCCTTGGAGAACGTGTCCCGAGCGAGTGTTCGGCCGTTCGGGTCTCATTACCTTCTGCGTCTCACCCCGCCAACCCCCGGCACTAGGGGAAGAAGAGAAGTGTGCGGGGCGAGTCGCCCCCCACACCTCCCACAAATTCACTGTAGTAGACGCCTATCGTCATTCCAATTTTTCGACTAGTAAATTTTTATAATAATTTTTAAATATTATTTTTTCAAACAAGATGATTTTGAAGGGCTTTACCTTAAAACTTAGAAAGCGTTAAACTTATCTTTAGTATGAAACTCTTCAAAAATAGAAACTTGCGTCATCAACTAAGCAGTACGATTGTGGCAAAGAGATTATATCATTAATTGCTGTGAGTCAAGTCATCTGTTCCACAAATAGGTATGACCATGCCTTAATTGAGAATGCCATCAGAGATCAATTAGGTATTATAACATGCCAAGGTAAGGTACTGAATTCTTTATACTTTTGACTATCTAAGCTAGGTATTCTTATTTTATTAATCAGCTTGGCGAACCAAGCCGTCAAACGTGGCTACGGCTGTGTGACAACGCGCATACGCAACAACACAGCTCATTGACGGCTTTTTGAGACATTCGAGAGAGATACCACAGACGTCCCGCGCACATCCCCTCAGCGACCGAAAGTCGGTGAAGACGAGCAGTAAGCGCAGCGACCAATGATGGCGATGGTGGCAGGGCTACGGCGAGTTGACTACGAAACGCATACCGTTCACTAGCTTATCACATTACGATGCTACTGACTGTGCTGCGTTGCATTATGGGTTTTCGTACATATAATACTGAACGGCTCGAAGTGATGCTGATCTGGTGCTGAGCTTATATATGCGCGACAACCTTTAGCAGTGAGACTACGTGGTCTGGTCAGGTTTTATCTTGGATTAATATCATGATAGGTCTGAACTATATTAGTCTAGTGACGTTGAGTTTCAATATTTTAAATTTAGGATACCAACGTGGAAGAAAATAATATTGATGACAGCTCTGTACAGCGTTTCGCGAAATACCTACCACTTATAGAAGCTTGGTTGTTGTTGGCGTAACTGATGCAGGTTGCATTTACTTCTATCCAAAGCGGCCTTTTTCATCTCCTTGTACGACATGACAGCAACTTTCTCCTTTATCAGACTTACTTATGGTATTTCTCTTTACCTTTCTTTCAATGATGTTATTGAAGATGTCATTTTTAAAAGCACTAACACCAGAAAACGTTTCAGAAAATTCTGGCGTCAATGGATGACACAAGACTCCATTAAACACTTAAATTCTCCTTCACCCATTAAGAAAGCAAACATCCGACCACCCAGCAATTCTTACGATCCAGAAATAACATAACAATAACAGATTCTGAATCAAGAGGAAGTGTAGCAATTTTTCTGGTTACGCCAGATCAATACGATGATTAGGTAGGTTAAATTATATTTAAGAATAATTATCACTAGAAACGGGATATTTACCATGATTTTTGAGTTTTGTTTCCCGTTTCTAGTGATAATTATGTTAATAACCATGATAGTTTCAAAAGTTATATATTTAAGAATTCCTTTATTTTGCCGTCTTAGGGAAAACCAAGATCACCGGCATAGCTCTCGGAATTAGCAAGTTGAAGTGACAATGGGCTGGTCATATAGCTCGCAGAACGGACAACCGTTGGGAAATAAAGATTCTCGAATGGCTACCACAAACCGGATGACGCGGTAGAGGAAGGCCCAACACTCGATGTAATAAAGACATTATAAACGTCGCAGGAAGTTGGATGGAGGCGGCTCAAGACCAGTTCGTTGTAGTATTCTAGGGGGGAGGCCTATGTCCAGCAGCACTTCTACAGGCTGATGATGATTAGGGAGCACCTCACTCTGGTAATTATTTCACGGTAAGTACAGCATTGGCTTGGGAATTTGCAGATTTTGATACTAGATAGTTCATCATTCTTCATTTGACGACCTCTGTGGCGCGCCGGACGAAGGTTCGCCTGCGACGCAGGAGGTTGCGGGTTCGATTCCCGCCTCGGAACAAATATTTGTACGTTCTGCAGATATTTGTTCAGGGTGTTCTGGGTATTTTTCTATGTATAATAAAAAATGTCTATCTATGTAACGTATTGTTACCTAGTACTCATAACACAAGCTCTGCTTAGCTTGGGGCTATATAATGTTGTGTGAAAATGTCCAGCATTTATTTATTTATTTATAAGCTTTTCTACCTATTTTTAGGGGAACACTCCCAACGTGGGTGCCATACCTCAAATTGAAAAAAAAACAAGAGATAAGAATTAAAGTGATTTATGGTTTTTCGTAAAACAGGTTCTTTTTCATGAGCCTGAAGTTCCAAACGTTTCAGTTCACTGATATTTTTTTTAAATCATGAAATAAATGGTAAATACAAGTTTTTAAACAATTGCATAATAATGCTATCATCTATCTATACTATTCTATTCGACAGACAGCTGCTCCATTCTCGCCGTAAATATGCGGCGAACAATCAACTATTCATACGCTACTTTTAAAGTCACACTGGATGTAACCAATAACCTCGGTGTACCACGACAAGTCAGTCTCTTGAATCTATTTAGGTACAAAGAGGACAGTTTTGTTCACTATTTAGGTAAAAATGCATGTTGGACCCAATAAACTTAGCACTATAATCGTATTAATTAGTTTAACTGGTCTTGTTGGGCAATTTTCGTTGGTCTATGATTTGTCTTGGCTGCTGTGTAAGCCGAGTTGGTCGTGGAAAACAATGGCAGCGATGACCACCCGATGCAGTGCACCCGGTGCAGTGCGGCGGTGGGAAGAGGTCCTTTGAGGCTCTGCTTACCCCTTTATAATAGGCGTATGTTTATGTATGTATACATGTAATTAGTTTCTATATTTCTATAGAATTTACCGCTCTCCGGCTTCGCACGAGTATTAGAGATAACAAAAGCCGTCAAGGTCATCGCTATCCTCGTACAGCTGATGAATGAAGTTAGCCGTTTAGCAACAGAAGAGACGGTTTACTGATAGGATGGAGACTAACCATCCAACCTGACTGCGGATCCCTCACAGGCTAACCTGCAGGGCGATTCTAAAACGTCGGAAACGTTTCCGATCGGATTCGATAGTTTTTCATTACGATGTGGTAAGTAATTAAAACAATTTTCTGTAGTAAAACACAGTAATATACAATATTTATTGATTTTTACTGTGTTTTACTAGAGTAAATTGTTTTAGCTACTTACAACATCGAAATGAAATACTAACGAATCCAATCGGAAACGTTTCCGATGTTTTAGAATCGCCCTGCTGCTCTCACATGAGAGCAGCAGGGCGATTCTAAAACATGTGCATGGTGCGTGGTTCAACTCAAGTCATGAGGACATCCTCATGACTTGAGTTGAACCACGCACCAGCATAAAGGAAGCTTCTTACAGTTCAAATAAAATTTTTGGGCCACAATTTTAGCCAATGGCATGAAAGAAACTACGATGGACAGTTATCGTCTTACGTACGATCGGTAACTAAATGAAATTATACATTGAGCCCAGCAAAAAGCAACATGCTACATGCAAAAAAAACAAACTGAATCACATAGCCTTCCAATGGCAAGCCATAGAGCGACCAATGACATCATCAAGCACGAATTGTCGTTGTAACCACGTAGTCACTCGCTATCTGGGTGATGTCATCGAATTTAGCTCAATGATTTAAAGGTCGAGGTTGGAGCAACAATTTTGTTGTGAGTAGGTATATATATATATATATATATACCTACTCACAACAAAATTAATAATATATATATATACATATTTATTTTTATTAAAAAAAAAGTTTTCCAGATGCTATGTATTTTAAAACCGGCATCAAGAGTATTACGTTTCTTAGCCTGCATAGATTGTTAAGTTAATTCTGAAGGTTTTATGTTAAAAATTACAAAATTATTGTTTTGTCTACAGAAATTTAGCTAGAGCTTGTCTAAACTAAAATGACGCGTAAATTATTAAATTTCACGTGTTACCTAGTAATTTTTTTTGTTAAAAATATTAGACAAGAATGCTACACGTATGTGGTAAATTCTTGCGTTTAAAACCAGTTCCACCCAACCGATTAAACTGAAACTTTTCATAAATGTCAAGTTTTAATGACAATACAATAGTTTGGTGACAACGAGCTGACTTGATGATGGAGACAGAAGGTAGATAAAAAACTTCCCAATGATTAATCAGCATGGCAGTGTTTAGGCTCATTTTGATCAGCTTACGGTTCTAATCACTAATTTAATAAAAGATTAATACATTTTTTTTTTTTAAACTTAATTTATTTTAGATTCTACAATGACGCGTTTGAGATTCGAAACATAAAAAAAATAAAAATTTTCAAGGAATTAAATCAAAATGTGCAGTATGTATGTTATGTATGTAATATATGTATGTCTATGTTATTTATGTAAATTAATAATTATCAATGCAAGTTGATAAAATTATAACAATATTAGAATTTAATAATATTGGAGTATGCATTCCAGATATGGAGACAAACTTCAAAAAATACAACCGAATTGAGAACCTCCTCCTTTTTGTCAAGTTGGTTAAAAAGGCTATTACCCTTCTTGAACGAGTACAACGAAGAGCAACGAAAATGGTACCTATCCTTAAAGCACTTACATATAAGGAACAACTTCAGGAACTTGGATTAACTACCCTTCAGCAACGTAGAGAGTACGGAGACCTAATAGAGACCTACAAGATCCTTAACAGCCACTACAGTATGCCAGAGGCCCAATTCTCTAAGTTATTTTAAAACTACACTGAAAGTTGACCGAATCGAGACTGAATTGTAAATTGACTGAAAGTTGAATTTCTAGTCCCTCATAAATAACAATTTAGTCTACTTCCAATTCATGGTGACCACCATTAGAGTAGGATAGATATATATATATAATAATAAAGCCGCGTGGCCTGATGTCGCTCTGCCCCTCGACTGCTAAAATGGAAATTTGCAATATCTGTACTTACCTATTTACATGTTTGTATTAGATTATTATTTATAAGTATAACAAGCGTAGCGTGTGCTGTCTTGCATATTTTTGCTGATGTTTATTTACTTTTGACTACCTTCCTAAGGTTTTTAAGTTCTCATTTACTATGTATCAGCAACTCCTTGCTCCGAGGCACCACACAGGCGCTTCTCACCTAGTGGTAAGACGGACCATTTATGTAAGCCAAGCCGAGTTTGTTGCCTGATTCTTCTAGGCTTGGTCGCGTTGGAACAGGAGTAATTTAATTTTATATAAGACGATTCAAAATGATCCTTGTGATTTCAATGAATAAAGTTCTTTTTGACTTTGACTTTGACTTTGATTGGAAAGAGTAAAGAGAGACTCCATCTACTTAAGCTAAAATTAACGAAAAAAAATTGAATCGTTCAAGTTTCGGTCACATTTCGATATAATCACATTACAGTGTTGTATTTTATATCAGGAGAATACCATTTCTGACTTTTAAGACATCGACACAAGATCGAAACATGATCCGAACTCTATTTTAACTATTTTTTAGTTAGTGAATTGGGCCTCAGATCTATCACAGACACTGTATACTATGAACAATAACATAGGGCTGAGAGAACACTCACTGAAGCCGCAACGCGGGCCATGTACCAGCAAACTGAGGATGCACATATTGCCGAATCACATCGTGCACACTTGGAACCGGTTACCAGACTCAGTGATCAGTGCCCCTTCTGTTAACTCTTTCAAAAATAAACTGTACAAACATTTAAAGTGCACTGACAAGGACTAAGATATACACGCATCAGCTCCGAAAGCTGGCTGGTATTATAAATAATAATAATAATAATAAGAAAGAACCAAATAAATTTATATTTTAGATTATGCAGCTAGTAGGTATTTGTTTAAATATTGTTTTTCGTGATTTTCAATCACTTTTGGTTTCGCCAGCGCTATTCTGTCACTTTTAACTTATTAAACTTTAATCGTGGATGTAGTAGGTACATACTATATCCATGACTCTTAAGTTAGATTGTGAGTAGGGTTACCATTTAGGAATTTGAAAAGTCCTGACAAAAAGCCTGACATTCCGATAAAAGTCCGGACTTTTTAGTTACAAAATGGAAACATTACTCACTTAGCTACAGTAGTATAGTAGCGAAGCTCGCATTGCGAGGGGGTAGGATGCGGGGTGTGGGCGGGAATTGTTTGTTCCCATTGTTGTGATGCAATGTTAAAAAAGATTAAAGACTTATTCTAATATGTAGATATTAGAATAAGTCTAATATGATATTACATATGTAATTTTATTGCTCATATTCCAAAATCCGGACAAATTAAAGAGCCGAACAACGTCCGGACTAGAGTCTAAAACTCCGGACATGTCCGGACTAATCAAGACGGATGTTAACCCTAATTTTGACAGAATTTGGCTGTCATCAACATCTTAATAATTAGTGTTGGTGCAGCTAACCTTGCAGCTAATATCACATATAAATGTTGCGAGTACTACATGTAAACAATGCTAATTGATAGTTATGATTAGATAAAGAAAAAAAAGTTTTTTTTAAATATTAATTCTGTTTTAGGGATAGGGCACGAGGTTACAAAGATAAGTTACAACTTTTACTAAATCGCAAGCTATTCATCATGTGAAGTTAAGAAGCAGAAACATGTAATTGTTAACTTGTGTGCCGGTTTGTAAGTGGGCCAACCGGCGCGCCGCGCCCTGCCCCGCCCGCGTCTCACGCATTCCACTACGCACAAACAAGTTTTTTTATGTTTCTATGTATGTAAACCGTGTGCTGTAAGCTTCTAATGTATTTCTTACAGGTTTACCAGGAGATGTTGGGAGTTTTTAAAGTATGTTGGTAAATAGAAAGTTTCAAATAACTTTACAAGTTATGCTAAATTTTGGCTTACCTGTTGATCAGCAAAATCCCATTAAAGTATAAGTCGGCGCGGCTCGGTGAACTGTATTTTTAATGCACCGCTTTTAGCACGTAAACAAGTACGATCACAAAAGGAAGAACTGGCACACACAATCACGAAATCCACGAATCCACCTTTGTAGTTTTTTACGCACGGTTACACTTCACCAGTTCACGCACGGAGTGTGAGTTTTTTTAATAATTCGTAAACAACTCAACCACTACAATTTTCATTCATCGCAAAGTGAAATCATTCGAGACGAGTGGCAGTTGACTGATGAAGAAACAACTACTCTAAGGTCGAGCGCGGGGCGACAGATTGCCAACTCGTGAAAAAGTTTACCCCTAGAAAACATCAAAATAAAATATTTTTTAAAACCGCAAAACTGTCCCATCATAATACTTTATTTAGCTACTTAACCCTTTATTTATGAAGAAGTATACAACATTCCAAACAGATAACTGACTCATTTGAGTCAGATGATTTGTTTGAAGAATCGCCATGGATGTATAATATCTTAGCATCAAGCTATTTCTAACATCTTTGCCCATAAACGTTGAACATAGATAGCATTTTGTAGAGTATGAAAATGTTATGCATGATTTGCCATCCCTTAACATAGTCTAACATAACATCCAAGAGTCACATCAATAGATCCAACACTAGGATTTCCTGTGTTGTAGGTATCAGGAACTACGAGTTCCGTGGTATCACTACACCCAGACCAGGAACAAATATTTGCAAACATTTGTCCCGCAGTGGGAATCGAATCCACTACCTCTCGCGTCTCAGCTGGCTACCCGCCCTCTGTGCCACGGAGGTCAGCCTTTGCAAGCCACTGGCTCTAGTTTACTTAGAGCTATGTTTATCTTAGACTACAAAATATAATATAGTCCATGGAAAACAACTGCCAACAAATGCAAAACACAGTCATCAGCTGTCATATCTATCCATCCTGATACCCACAGATTGTGAAAAATTCATCTGCCGTGGAAAAGAATATGAATTCTCATAATTCCCCTAAAATTTCCATTCCACATGATTTACTCCCAAATTTAAGGGGAAAACCCCCAAACTGGCAAGCCAAAACAGGCGCGCGCGTTATCCGCCATATTGGAAATTACGTCATGCTGACCTTATTCCTAAGAATGTTGCTTCTGTGGTTTGAGTGCATCTTCGGAGAGAAAATGAAATGAAATGAAATGAAATGAAATGAAATGAAAAAATGAAATGAAATGAAATGAAAATGAAATGAAATGAAATGAAATGAAATGAAATGAGAGAGAGTACGTAAGGTTTTATCTATGGTTAGGTTTTATCTACAGCTTTTAGTTATTATTCTGTGGCATTGCTAAAGCATGACTTGACTGAGACTTTGACGACTTGACGTAAAACAATAATGATAAAATTGAAAGTTCTCGTTTAAAGACGGAAAATTCTAAAAAAATAAACTCGAAAGACGAGCTCTACGTAACACAAGGTGGTATGGTTATACTTTAGCCTGCCCGAAAGTGTGGAAAAATAATAACAATAATAATAACAGCTGTCATGTCATGTCAAACTCCTATGTCAAGTCAAAGTCAAGGGTCAAAACAAGGCAATTAAATCATCGATTAATTACTCATAGTTCGTATTAAATTTTTATGTTTTATTGAATTTTGCTCGAATTTGATGCTCAAATAGTGTTAAATTCCATAAAATTAAAGTTACATTCCCAAACTTAGCAATGCAAGGTAACGTGACGTGAATCGCATCAGTTTTCCTATTTCTAGTAGAACCATTGTTTCTGGTATCATTAGAACAAACAAAACTATTATTAAAATTTGTGCTTACAGACACAAGACCTGAACTGTACGAGGAAGTAAAGCTGTACAAAAATGCCAGAGAGCGAGAAAAGTGAGTAAAGTTATTATTCGTTAGCAATTTACTATTGTTACAAGGTCCTAACTACCTAATCACTTGTGCACCCATTGGTCTGCTGACTGAAACGTGCATTTATTAATATAAACATAATTTCAAATGAAGGGTATGCCATGCCCCAAAACTTAAAAGAGTTGGGGTGTAGATAAGGGGCACAGAAGAAAAAAGACTTAGATCAGAGTATTTTTTCTCAGTGCCCCCTTATCGACACTCTGACCGTAGGTAACTAATACAACAGCAATACCTCATAGACTACATCCATCTAGGTGTACGTACCCTACATGGCATTGTACTGCTCCCTGTCACTGTCTTATGTGCCTGTAATTTCACTGGAACCCATACTCTTTGAAACATTTACACTGCAATGCTTGTATTACTGCTCAACAGTACTCATACTCATTTATTCACTGTAGGAGCTTTACAGCACACTTGGTTTAGTCAAATTTACGCACAGTACAATATATAATATAATGAAACAAATAGAGAAAGATTACTCAAAGCCATTTAAAAACAGATAAGCATAAGGATACACGTATTATCACAGTAATTTGTAAATAACTTTGACTTGACTTTGACTTGACTTGGCTATAAATGGGTGTTGTCAATAAATTACAAATAGTTAAGGTGAACCACATGACAGTTCCATCATTAAGTCAAATAAAAATAACCGGCCAAGTGCGAGTCGGACTCGGGCACAGGGTTCCGTACAATTATCTATAAAAACAGGAAAAAAAACACGTTTTTTGTAAGGGAGCTAAGGAGTTAATATTTATTTACGACGACCTCTTGGCGCGGCGGGCGATGGTTCGCCTGCGACGCAGGAGGTTGCGGGTTCGATTCCCGCCCCTGAACAAATATTTGTACGATCTGCAGATATTGTTCAGGGTGTTCTGGGTATTTTTCTATGTATAATAAAAAAAATATCTATCTATGTATTAAGTATATCAGTTATCTAGTACCCATAACACAAGCTCTGCTTAGTTTGGGGCGAGATAATGTTGTGTGAAATGTCCAGCATTTATTTATTATTATTATTATAATTTTATTCTTTTGTTTATTATTTGTTCTTATAGCAAGAACAGAAATACATCATCTGTGAAAATTTCAACTGTCTAACTATCACGGTTCATGAGATACCCATCCAGCCCAGCTTTGAAACAGGACTTTATGTAGGACTTTATGGTAACATGTTAGACAAACTCTGTGGCGCGGCGGGCGAGTAGCCGGCTGAGATGCGAGAGGTTGCGGGTTTGATTTCAGCTACAGGACAAATGTTTATATGATCTGCAAATATTCGTTCCGAGTCTGGGTGTTATGGTACTATGGTACTCGTAGTTTTTGATACCCACGACACAGGGAATCCTAGTGTGGAATCAGGACTATGTATGTGAGTGTTGGGTGTTGTTATGTTATGTATGAAACAAGAGAGTAGCCTTTCTAAAATATCTACATCTGCCGGACTAGACAAACGGCATTCGCTTCGAAGCGATTCTATTTCAATACAATACAATTTATTCGTAAAGCCGATTTACATGTCAATAAATTTTAAAAATACAATACTAAATGTAATATTAATATTGTACCTATACGAATAGTATAGATACAAGTTTCAAAAATTCTACAGTCGTAATACAATACAAAAGACCACATGACATATCGATAGCTTACGTCAATCTCATACATTTTGAACTTTTCTACTAGCGTCATCGCTATTAGAATGTTACTTTGTCTAAGCTAAGGCCTCAGGTTTTTTTATAATCTTCTAGGCATGTGAACATGGCGGAGCTGTACGCTGTGGTCAGCACTCTCCAGCACCTGGAGAAGGCATACATGAGGGACTGCGTGCGTGCGCAGGAGTACACTGCCGCCTGCAGCCGCCTGCTCGTCCAGTACAAGGTGGCATTCAAGCAGGTGCACGCCGATGAATTCCCCAATATTGACGCGTTCGTGGCTAAGTACAGGGTGAGTCTCAATCATACTTGCAAGGGTCAGACTACTATGGTAAGGGTTACTTATACTATGACAGGGTCAATTTGTCCTATGCTAGGGTATTGAAATGTTTGTAGTCGAGTGCAAGGTGAGTGTCATCGTACTATGCCTGGGGTAATTTATATACTTATAATGAATATATATATATGGGGTTATTTTTCTACTATCCTACTAATATTATAAACGCGAAAGTTTGTGAGTATGGATGGATGTTTGTTACTCTTTCACGTAAAAACTACTGAATGGATTTTAATGAAACTTTACAATAATATAGCTTATACATCAGAATAACACATAGGCTACAATTTATAAAGATATTGTGTGAATTGTCCATAATATGACGATAAGTGTCAAGTAATTAGGAAAAAATCTACCATCTGCGAGCTATTCTGGCGTGCGCTGCCAAAACCGCTAGAGTTACACATATGTAATGTATGATAGAAATGTTTATCTTAAATAGTCCTACAAAAAAGCCCGCCACAGTATATATCTATATCTTATGTGTAAGCCATTACAGCCAAAATGTGTATAATATTATAAACGCTTATTACTGCTTCACGCTCAAACAGCTGAACGAATTTGAGTGAAATTTGGAGTGGATATACCTTATACCCTAGATTAATACATAGGCTACTTTTCATCATCATCATCATCAATTTCCATCATTATTCACGCGGGTGAAACCGCGGGGCGCAACTAGTGCATAATAATATTTTTAGTAATAAGCCAGGGTGTTGAGGCATTTGTAGCCAAGTGCAGGGAGAGAGTCGTACTGTGGCAGGGATCATACTACTTTGCCAGGGGTCATACTACTATACCAGGGGTCATTTTATACTTATATACAATTACACTAATATTATATATACGAAAGTTTGTTAGTATGTTTGTCAAAGTCAAAAGAACTTTATTCATTGATATCACAAGGATCATTTTGAATCGTCTTATAAACTAAAATTACTCCTGTTCCAACGCAACCAAGCGTTACTTCTTCACGCTCAAATGGCTAAACGGATTTAAGTGAAATTTGGATTTGGTTTATTTTATTTTTTTATTTTACATCATCATCATCATCATCAATTGTCATCATTGTTCGCGCGGGTGATACACTCATCTAGGCTGAATGGCATCCTGACCGATACATAGATTATTATTTGAATGTATATTTGTTCAGTTGGACTGCCCGGCGGCTTTGGAGAGGATACGTGAAAACAAGCCCAACCTGATCAAGGACGACAAGGGAAACACCAACAAATACATTGCTGAGATTGTTTCTGTGAGTATGAACAAATGCTGAATCACCCTGTATACCTAGTATTCAGGGTATTTAGCGACTGTGGTAGTGATTCTCTATTTATATATCAGCCAGCTGACAAATGCTACTGTATATAAGCCTACCCCATAGAATGCCACGATGAACGGGCTTGAGCCGTCTCCATCCACTGACTTTCCAAGATCTTTATAATGTTGTTGAGGGGCCACCCTATATTGCATTGTTGCCCTACCGGTAATCCCTCGTTCAACCTTCAAATTAAAACAATATGATTTGTCTTTCTTCCGCAGACACTAGGGTCTAATGATGACCAGCATAGGATTAACAGAATCTAGGGTACTAAACTGAAGCTGAATCTTCAAGTTTGAGTTCATCATCATCATTTTGTGGAAGTCCACTGCTGGACATAGGCCTCCCCGATAGAATACCACGATGAATGGGCTTGATTCGCCTTAATTCCCCAACTTCCTGCGACGTTTATAATGTATTTAGTCCATCGAGTAGAGGGCCTTCCTCTACCGCGTCATCCGGTTCAGATCGGTTCGTATCGGTCCGGGTCGGGCGGTTCAAGTTTGAGTTCATAATATAAATTAAGACAACATGATATGTTTCATTTTGTAAAACAGGAAATTTTCACGAACCGATATGTTGGTGGAAGCACCAACAGGTTTCGACCCTAGTCGAGGGTCTTCATCAGGGTGGGTATAGGATCCGCGAGCACCGCAACCCGACCGGAATGACGTCACCGAAGAACGTGTGGTGACGCGGATACAAGCACTCCCCCCACCCCCGCGCCGTACGAGCCGAGAGGAGCGAGCTCAGAGACGCAGTGCGAGGAGGGACGCGGAAGGAGTGTAGCGCGGATCCTATACCTGATGAAGACCCTCGATTGGGGTCGAAACCTGTTGGTGCTTCCACCAACATATCGGTACGTGAGAATTTCCCGTTTTTACAAAATTAATGATATAATTCACGAAAGTTACTTTAGTAACATGATATGTCTTTCTTTCGCAGACTCCAAGGTCTGATGATGACCAGCACAGGATTAATAGAATCTAGGGTGCAACGGTGCTATTTCAATGCAGTTTTAGTTGTGCTGGTGTAGGAACACTGAAAACAGTTGAGGGGTTTTTAATTTTATATAAAATTAACTTGTTGTATTTTTATTCTAATTACAGCTATTTATAACACTGATGGATAAGCTTCGGCTGGAGTTCCGCGCCATGGACATGATTCAGCCGGAGCTGCGGGACTTGCGCGACACCATGGACCGCCTTGAGATGCTGCCCGACGACTTCGAAGGGAAACTGAAGGTTCCCCTGAATACTACATTCCTTACTCACTCTGAATACTATACTGAGGCCATACCATGAGCTCTTATAGCGATTCAGTTCAAAAACTATTCAGTACAAAATATCGGTTACATGATGTCCGCAGCTATATTTAAAGAATTTATTTTAATCGCAGAAGTCTATAGAACTTCAGCGATTAAAATTATTCAATGATGACAAATGTTAACGACGAACCGATATTTAGTACTGAATATTTTTTTAACTGAATCGTTATAAGAGCTCGTGGTACGGCCTCTGAACTGAGTCGCGTTCAGTAAAAGCCATATTTAGTACATCACAAAAACTCTAATACCGACCTAATTTTATGGGATGATAGGTTCCAGAACTCCATAGTGGGAATCATATTTCCACGAAGTATTTATAAGTATGCTAAAGTGTGAGGTTGGCCACTTTTGCATAACATTGTACTTATCGATACTAAGTTAATCTGATAACAGATCGTATGCATATATTTTATTTATTTTATTTTTATTTATTTAGGACAACAAACAATTACACTCGCATAGTACTAAATATAGGACTAAAATAACACAGTGATTCTAGGAGAGTAACCAGCCCCGTTGTCCACAAGTTAGGTATGATTAAACTATAGGGCAAAGAAAGAACACATGATTTAAGTTTAAGTTTAGTGTGGACAATAGTATGAATAGCATTTCAACTGCCAAAGCTGATTGACCCCTTGACAAAGTAGTGTCCCCCTCTCGCATTCCGACCACAACTACTAGAAAGGGAGAGAGGACAGCACCCAGCCAAGGCGCCAGCCAGTCAGTCAAAGTTGAAATGCTACACAAATCAATGTATAAAAATTTAAGATGACGAGGATACATGAGTATGTAGGTACTTAATTATAATAATTGTAATAATTGAGGTCAAAACTCATCCAGTGAAATCGACACAAGTGTATCTATTACACTTTTTCTGAATAGGCCAGGTGAGTTAGCGAACAATTCAGTGCTTGTAAAATGATTATTAAACAGTTTCATTATTCTATTTAGCGGTGCACGCTCACCCGCGATTGTTTTACAAGGGATAGGTGCGAACAAATATTGTTTACGAGCCTGTCGGTTATAAGAGCGATAAGGTATATGAATATATATTTGATTAACTAAACTACTACAATCGAACTTACAATGACATACATTGAATAACAGCATAAGATCAAGGAGCAATCTTCTCATCTTCAGAGTGTGTAAGTTGAATTTACTAAGAAGTTTATCATAGGAGGACCTAGAACGAAAACAGCGATAATTCATAGAACGCAAGAATTTGCGTTGAATAGCTTCCAACTGATCATGGTATTTATTATAGTGGGGGTTCCACACAGAAGTGGCAAATTCTAACTGGGATCTCACTAGCGATTTATACAAAAGTAGGTATGATGCAGGTTTCTTGAAAGGAATACTAGTGCGCATTACAAAATTGTACATCTTAAAGGCTTTGCTAGTTATATGATTTATGTGAGCATCATAGTGAAGTTTAGAATCCATGAGTATACCTAGATCCTTAATTAGCGACACTTTTTCCAAAGGAATATCATGCAATGAATAGGTAAAATCAATAACATTGTTTTTTTTTGTAAAAGTGATCGTTTTACATTTAGATAGGCTTAGATGCAGTTTGTTTATGGTACAGTAGTTTGCAAGGCGATCCAGATCGTCCTGTAGTTTATAACAGTCATTAACAGTCGTAACTTCACGGTAGACCTTCAAATCGTCTGCATAAAGTAGAAAACGAGAATGTAGAAAGCATTGCTTTATATCATTAATAAATAGGACAAAAATTAATGGTCCTAAAATGGATCCTTGGGCCACTCCTGACGAGACCTTAATTATTTCATCAGAGGTGAATCCGTTGACAGCTACCCGTTGAGTTCTATTTCTTACATAAGAGGAGAACCATCTCAGTAGATTTCCGCGGATACCATTGAATGCTAGCTTCTCCAGAAGGAGGTTATGGTCCACCTTATCAAAAGCCTTGCAAAAATCTGTATAGACTGAGTCAACCTGTATACGTTTGTCCATACTCTGGAAAAGTGAGTTGTTATATAATATGAGGTTACTAATAGTTGATCGATTTTTAACAAAGCCATGCTGTTCTTCAATAATTATTTTATGTAATGACGGATAAATGTATTTGTGCACTAGACGCTCCAAGACTTTTGGTAAGGTGGACAGCAAAGATATTGGTCGATAATTGGTGACGTCATTCTTACTACCACTTTTGTATATGGGCGTTAGATTGGCCATTTTCCACGTATCTGGAAGAATGCCCTCGCGTAAACTTCTATTATAAAGTATGTGTAAGGGACAGACAAGAGACTCGGCAGTGTGCTTGATAAAAAAAGGTGATAGACCATCGGGCCCAGGCCCTTTGGTAGTGTCCAAAATGGTGAGCTCTTTTAAGATCGATTCCCTAGAGATATGTAAGTCAGATAGTATAAAGTCACAGTTATCATTAAAAGTTAACTTTTCTAAGTCAATAAGCTTCAAATCACTTGGCTCATACACTGATCCAAAAAAACGAGTAAAAAGCTTGCATATACCTTCTGGTTTATCAGACACAGCATCACCGTACGTCATAGAAGCCGGAATACCTGATCTCTTGCTGCGACACTTAACAAATGACCAAAAAGCCCTAACATCCTTCTTTAGCCGTTCCTCAATAGAAGCAATATAGTTTTCGAAACATTCTTTACTAAGAGATTTAAATCTTTGTCGAAATAACGAAAATTCCTCGTAGTGAGATGCGGTGTTATATTTCTTCCATTTGACCCATGCCTTCTCTTTATCTTTAAATATATGTATAAGAGGTCGTGAAAACCAGGTAGGGTAGTGACTTGATTTTGGTAAACGTAAAGGAACACACCTTCTTATGATCTCAAATAACTTTTCATAAAATACACTAACCGATTCATCGAGGGGTAGCCGGTGTAATAAAATATTCCAGTCCTGTGCCGCAATTTGCGTATTAATATCAGCGTAATTCGCTTCCAAAAAAAAGTATCTAGGTGTAGCGGAGATATGCAAGGTTTTGTAAGGAATATCCAAAGTAGCCAATACATAAAAAGGTGGGTGCAGACTGTCGATAGGTACTAAAGGGTTACTATGTAAAGGCTCACAGGTACACGAGTCTATGTTTGATATGAATAAGTCTAACGTACGGCTCATACTATTTCCAATAAAGTTGTATTGTTTACTACCAATTGATAGTAGGTAGTCAAAAATGTATTGGTGTAGGAGAAGATCTTTACCAGTAGCTACATTTGAACTATTAACAAGTAAATCGCTATTCTGCCAGTCAATCAATGGTAGATTGAAATCACCTACAATGTAAAACAAGTCTAGGTGGCAATTATTCAATTCATACCGTAATGCACTCAAGAATGATTGATAAATAATTTGATTTTGAGCAGGTGGAATATATACGCCGCAAATGATGTAGTACTTACCTTTAGATTGAAGTTTCAATAATACGTATTCTACAGACGCAGATAAAGGGACACTATCACAACTATCGTTGAGGGTAGGGGCGAGGAATGCGCGCTCCGCATGAATACCGCGGCGCACAGCCACCAACACACCACCTCCGTCCTTCTTCCCGGTACTGACCCGGTCCCGATCGCACCTATATACTTCATAACGGGAATCAAACATCTCACTACTAGCAATTTGAGGAGTGAGAAACGTTTCCGTTAGTACAATCACATCATAACAATTAGCCAAAACGTTCGTGTATAAAGTATGCCGCTTCGTTCTAAGTCCTCTACTGTTCTGATAATATATATGGTCGGACAGCTATTTAAACCCTTATGCAATGTACTTATATATCGAAATTTAGTCATCAAGCGATCAGACGCCTTACCATGAGCTCTTATAGCGATTCAGTTCAAAAACTATTCAGCACAAAATATCGGTTCCGTGATGTCCGCAGCTATATTTAAAGGCACAGTAGCAGAAGGTCTATAGACTTGTGCGATTAAAGTTATTCAATCATGGCGGATGTTAACGACGAACCGATATTTTGTACTGAATAGTTTTTGAACTGAATCGCTATAAGAGCTAAAAGAGAGTGTAAAGCGTCTGATCGCTTGATGACTAAATTTCGATATATAAGTACATTGCGTAAGGGTTTAAATAGCTGTCCGACCATATATGCATACAAAATATCGGTTCCGTGATGTACGCAGCTATATTTAAAGGCACAGTAGCAGTAGGTGTATAGACTTCTGCGATTAAAGTTATTTAATGACTGAAACATCGTGTTCCCAGGTGCAAGAATGGCTGGACACGCTGTCCGAGATGTCTGCGTCGGACGAGCTGTCGGAGGGGCAGGTGCGCCAGCTTATCTTCGATCTGGAGGGCTCGTACGGAGCCTTCAACAAGCTCCTGCACAAGGATTGATCCGTACAGGTCAGTGCCAGCTTCTTCCGAGAGGTGTCTTCACTCATCTGGATTTCGTTAGCGAAAGCTTGATGAATTCTATACAAAACGAATTGGCTTGAATTGGCACTATAGTTATTTTGAGACGGTTTCAGGCACTATAGTTATTTTGAGACGGTTTCAGGTACTATAGTTATTTTGAACGCTATCTGGCATTATAGTTATTTTTACACTCTGTTGGGCACTATAATTATTTGAAGACTCTTTCAGGCACTATAGTTGTTTTGAGACGTTTTCTAGCACTATTTATTTTGTGACACGTCTGGCACTATAGTTATTTGAAAACGGTGTCTGGCATTTTTTATTTTGAGACACTTTCTGGCACTAAGTATGGTTATTTTGAAAGGATTTCTGGCAGTTTAGTTATTTGTTGACGGTGTCTGGCATTACTTATTATAAGATACTTTCTGGCACTAAGTATAGTTATTTTGAAACTATTTCTGGCATTATAGTTATTTTGTGACGCTTTCTTTCACTATACAGCGTGAAATCATTCTCACAACCGCACAGTTACATCCCGGCGAACTCTATCTTTCGTTCATAACTACATATTTATATTATTTGTTTCAGATATTGGAGCTCAACGCGTTGCTATCTGACTGCACTGTATACTACGTGAATGTATCTTGTTTATAATATATCTAAGTTATTACTATTAAACGATGTTTTTACCTACAGCACTGCCTACTCTGGTTTTAAACAATTTAACCTATTCAATTGTGCGGTGGTGTTTCCAGCCTATGAATAGACCCTCCGTCTCCTGTGGATTTCGTAAAAGACTTATTAAGGTGTTATTCATTTAATGGCTAAGGTCTTATTTAGCTGGTATTAGAGTTTGAGTTTTTTCGTCATACAGTATAATATTTAGGTAGTTTTTTCAAAATTAAACAGCTTGCCAAAGTTTTTCTAAGTAGTCAACTAATAAGTTAGTTTTGAATTAAATTATCGATGCTATTTGAATGTTGCCTTTCCCCTAGAATGCCACGACGATCGGTCTTGAGTCGCCTCCACCCACCGACTTCCTGCGACGTTTATAATGTCTTTAGTGGGGGACCTTCCTGTACCACGTCGTCCGGTTTGTGATCGCCATTGGAGAAAATTTATTTCCCAACGGTTGTCAGTTCTGCGAGCTATATGATCTTCCCATTACCACTTCACTTTTATAGTGTAAGTATAATTATATATTTCATATTTATGTGAAAATTTTGGTGGATAGATGTTTGTTTGATTAAAGGTACTCAGTCACAATGGAAGGAACTGCTTCAGTTATTGCTCTGCGGACTTTTTTTTCCACCAATTCGGTGAAATTTGGTAGGTTTGTTATATCAATACCACGCGAGTAAGGTCGCGAGCAGATTACTGTTACAAATTAATAAAAAGTCAAAGTAGGCGCAGAGAGTACGCTCATAAAAATCTTATCAAAACCATGATATTTGCTTATTTCGTGATAATTTTAATTGCTTTTAATAATTTCTAGCAACAAAACTGAACAAAACATTCTAAAAACATGTAGGAGTATTTTACCCGACTGAAAACAAATAGGAGGGTTTTGTAATGATGACGGTATCCGTGAGGATTAGTGATTTTGTGATTATCATTTTATCTGTTTTGGTTTTACGAGAAGTGAGTACCCAATACCTAAAATTTTTTTTTTATTGTAATGTTTCATCATCATCTTCGTCAGCCTGTAGAAGTCCACTGCACATAGGCCTCCCCATTAGAATGCCACGACGAACGGTCTTGAGCCGCCTCCATCCACTGACTTCCTGCGACGTTTATAAAGTATTTAGTCCATCGAGCGGATGGCCTTCCACTACCGCGTCGTACGGTTTGTGGTCGCCACTCTAGAACCTTTATTCCTCAACTTATTTTTTATATTTATTTTTGAAAAATTACGACTATGCACCACTTACTCTAATATTCTCCTGCTGACGTTTCGTTGACCATTAAGAGGGCCTTCCTCATGAGCATCATCATGTGTTGCCGTCTCACGACCTTCGAGCGTGGTCGATGCTCATAAGGACCTCTTAAATGGTCAACGAAACGTCAGTAGGAGAATAGTAAACGTACGTATGTATATCGTAATTTTTCTAAAATGACACCAAGCCACGATAATTTGAATTCTATTACAATGTTTATTAAGAGTCGTGGTGTGTCCGGCCTAAGTATAGATTCACCCATCCACGGTAGGAGACTGAAGGGTATATGCTTAAAGCGGAGAGATACCAAGGCCTTTGTGTGTGTTATTTATTTATTTATTTATTTGTAAAAAGATAATCATGCCACAAAGTTTACTTATAAACTACCTAAACTAAACAATCAATTTAACCTAGATTATAGATAGGCAGGTATTTAAGCAAAGTGGTTTACTAGCCCCCACACTAGGATACCCTGTGTTGTGGGTGGCTAGTCTCTTCCAAGAGTAACAATAATAACAATTTGGGTAGGTAGGTATGTATATAAATAAATAGAATACAAATGCAAAATTTTCTAAAAGAAGTAGAATATCCAAAATACAGTGGGTAAGTACTGCCTTGTTGAGAATTTTTTTTTTAAAAATACCTAGAAGTTGTAGTTAGCTACACACACATCAGAACAACAGAAAAAAAAAAGTATAGGTAAGTAGCGTGGAATCGACATGCCGGGAACAATTCACAATTTATGAGTATGCAGACAATTATGTACATAACTAGGTTCGGCTAAGTTATTAAATATTAAAGCTAAGTACAAAACTAAAAGATAAGGTAGGTAACTATTTAAGAGGTACACAAAATTATCTTTAATTTAACATTTAACATATTATTGTATGTTATCTTTGTGTGTAGTGCACCAACATCTTCCAAACCCTGGACAGAAAGTATCAGCTGGTGACGGAGGCCTACTCCATTGCCAAGAGCCTGTTCGACCAGGGAAGCGCCAACTACATCACACTCAAGGTACCAACATCAAAACACCAAAACATGGCACAGCGGACCCGGCTTTAGGATTTGTTTTTTGTGTTCTATTGAACAAGCGAAACGATTCTCTTAGTAGGTACAACGGGTGGACTTCTCGCTTATAAGCTATTGCTTCCAGATAACCTTTGGATGGTTCTTTGTATATATATCGAGGGCATCAAACCATAGGGGCGTATCCACAAAATGGCATTTTTTTTTTATTTTACCTATGGATTTGAGAACTTCTGATCCATAATCTGGCAAAACACTAATATTTTTAGGTGTTTTAGTTTTTTTTATATTGACCAAAACCTTATAGGCGTATAACTACAAATAAATAAATACGTCGTGCCATACAGGCGTATCGTCGGCGTTTGTCAACATATGAGTTAAATTATCGGGCCATACAGGCGTACAGTAACGTAACCGCTTGCATGATTTTACGCCTTTATGGTCGGACATATTCTTTACTAGCATTTGCTTGCGGCTCCGCCCGTATGGAAATATGCATTATAGCTAAATATACTATTCTGATGTATAAGCTATAATACTGTAAAGTTTCATCAAAATCCGTTCAGTAGTTTTTGTGTGACAAACATCCATCCACCCATCCTCACAAACTTTAACATTGATGATGTAACTACGTATACCTAGAATCGACTAGCCTAGAAAAGAGCCCTCCCTCTCTTCCCGTGGATGTAGTACACCAGGGCATGGACATCAACCTGAGTACTCAATACCAATACTGCAATCATCAATCCAACTGCCACGCCTGGTGATTATGGCAATGATGTCTCTGTGATCAACAGGGTCAAAACCGCCAGTGACCACCGCATGGTAAGAGGCTCATTGAATCTCAATGTTAAGTTATAAAAGTCCCGTCTGATGAAATCTACTCTCCGCCCAGTTCATTAGTCCTGTTCAAATTAAAATCCTGAGAACTTTGAGTTGGAACTCCAGAATTGCTTCCAATACCTGGCTAAATGCGATATGGTGAGCGAGCTGAACAACGGGCTTGTGCAAATAGTCCAAGTGAACACAACAACAACAACTTGGTGGACAAGTCGGAGTTATTTAGGACCCCTTCGCAAAAATAGAACACAGAAACTCTCTGAGTGCACTCTTAAATACATGGCAGAGCGATCAATAAACAGATCTTCAAGTACATGCTGCACGATTTGCGTCTTTTCAATACTAATTGTATTAAAAGTGCCTATAGAGCGCAATTAAGGCTTCAAAGTATTTGCTAGAGATCTGTCAATTGGGCTAAGTCAGCTTTCGAAAGCTGGAGATTGTACGTAAGCACGAGAAGTTCTCAATTGTACAACTCATCGCAAAATCCGGCTTCCAGCACGACGAGCGATGCAAGAGCCCGTTTGACCCGCCACTTCAACGATGATATCCTGGATGTCAGCCTATACGAGATCCGAACAGCTCTCAAACAGCTTAAGACGCTATAGGTTCACATAATGCATTTAATGAGCTCTAGAATAGTTATGTTTTTGATATGAGTTCTTATAGTTTACGGAAAAAAAAACGTATTCTTAAGCTTTTTATCTAGTGAAATCATAAATTCAGTACACACAGTTCTAAGTCTTCTAACACATTTTTATTTTTGGAACTTTTGGTTACTATAAGTTTTATAAATTGGGTTAGTGAATTCATCAACAAAACCTAACTAAACTTTGAAGGGAATTTTTATATAATTATTTTATACACAAAACCAAGGTATCAGAGCGTGTGCTCACAACAGTGCTACTGAAAGCGGGTAGAGAACTGATACTATAAGTCTTTCAGACGCTATTTAATCCCGTTATGGTACTCTTAGTTCATGATACCCACGACACAGAGAATCCTAGTGTGGAATTAGGGCAATGTATGTGACTGTTGGGTGTTATGTTTATATTATTTTCATCTATCTACCGTTATGTATCTATCTACTGCTATCCTCGAGAGCATAACGCCGAAGGCGTGGAACAGTAGTAGTGGTACTGTTTTTCAAAAAAGTTGAAGACACCCTATTTAAAATTTATTTACCCTTTGAGCTGCCTGAGCCACGTCTATTAGTTGTTTTTAAGAGTAGTTACTAATCGTCTCCACACACGTAGGTCAACACGACTTCTCAAAATAAGACGGGTTTACTGTAGACCACATCCACACGCTCCGGCAGATTATACAGAAGACTGATGACTTAACGAGTATAATCTAGCGTTAGAGAACTACGGGAAAGCCTTTGATTCAGTCGGGACCGCGCTTTTAAGTTGTGGAGGAGGTATTGAACAAGTCAATATCGACCTCTCGCGCCATTTCATTATAACATCTGCATGATCGAATTAAATATGAATTCTGCCTGTATATAGAACAAACTCTTGGAATGTGAAGAAGGTTAGGACTTCTTACTGATAGTGTAGGAGTTCGAAGCCGCAATTGGCCGAGAAGTTCAGGACAGTCGATCGAGCTGCTTGCAATATCGAGAAGATAGGATAAGTCAGCGGCACGCCTACTCTCTTTATGTGGGAGGATATGGAATTTTCTGCAACGCGCGGAATAGTTAGACGTAAACTTCTTTAATCTGAACTGTAAATATCTAAGAAAACGCTTCTGTATACTTTCAATTTGATTTATGTATATGTCATAGACTGGGTTCCAAACCTGAGACACATATTCAAGATGACTCCTAATATAAGTGTAATACAGTATCTTTATAGTCTTTATAGCACAGTGTGACTTAAACCCGCACTTTACGCACGCTTTTCCGTGGCGGGTTTATGTCACTTGTGCTATAAAATAGTATACGATACGTGTGCCGTAAGTTGTCTATTATTGCACGGCGTTTAGCACCCTCGCTACGCAACTTAGGTCACACGTATCGTAATGTACTATTATCTGCTCAAATTCCGACGAAATCATAATCATAAACCCTAGAATGCCGAATACATCACCTAACTTCGATATGCCGATGTCATAGTCGGCACAATGCTCAGTGACCTCAATACCGTGACCGTCTCCCAACAGATGAAGGCAAGACGAACATCATGTCCAATGCCCATATCGCACCTATACTAGTACACGTTGGGAACGATACTGTCGAAGTTGTTGACCACTGTGTCTATTTGGGTCAGACGATTCGACTAGGAAGGTCGAACTTCGACAAAGAGGTCAACCGATGAATTGAAGTCGGCCAGAGCAGTGTTCGGAAAACTACGCCATATTTTCTCGTCACAAATACCGCAGAGCCTCAAGACGAAAGTCGTTAGATCAGTGTGTGTTGCCAGTGATGGCTTACGGCACTAAGACGTGGTCGCTAACTATTGGCCGTATTAGCTCAAATTCACGCACTGGCTCATGGAGAGGGCTATTACTAGGGCTTCCACTAGGTGATAGAATCCGAAATGAGGAAATTCGTAGAAGAACTAAGATCACCGACATAGTTTCCAGAATTAGCAAGAATAGGTGGCAATGGCAGGTCATATAGCTCACAGAAATTACAACAGTTGAGGAATAAAGATTCTCGAGTGGCGACCACAAACCGGACGAGACGGTAGAGGATGGCCTTCCACTCGATCGACTAAAGACATAATAAACGTTGCAACCTCGCAGGAAGTCGATAGGCTCAAGACCATTCGTCGTGATGCCTATGCACTCCCCCTAGAACCCCATCCATCCATCATCAGCTTGTAGAAGTCCACTAGGTGCTGGACCTATGCCTATCAATGGACAGTGGACAGGCTGATGATAGTGATTAATATTTTTGAATTTTTATTACATTTTAAGACAGACAAATTGTAAATGTGTTAGTTGTTTTTAATTGTACCTAAATGTGTTTGTAAGATTTTTTTAAGGATTTTAATTTTCAGATTTTTATCAAAAATTAGTAATACAGAATAAGTACTTAGTATTGTACTGGAGGAAGAAGCTGGTATCAGTAAATACTGTTTCATTAGATAGGTCTGGATATTATACGCCTCTACGGAATTTTTACACAAAGTCAACTATTTTACCAAACCATATGGGCGTATAATTTGATTTTTCTGAGATGAAGGGTTCCCTGTTAAAACTATTATGTTTTTTATTATACTATGGGTATCTCCATTCAGATTATTTGTAAAAAAACACATTAAAAAAATATGTTTTATCATACGCCTCAAATTATATGGTGAAGGGGAACACAAAATTCACTGAAAATTTTCAAACCATATGGGCGTATGAACGAAAAGTACTGGAAGGAGTTGGGCTACATAATTTTAAGTGCTATGATTATTTGAGACTTAAAATTAGATAGTTTTCCTGAAAACTTCAGTTAGATCTGACATCTCTGAAAAAAGTTAGACAGTTTTTTGTTCCTCCTGAACAGTAGCCCAAAGTCGATACGCCTATATGGTTTGATGCCCTCGATATGTTAGTTTGAGGATAATTTTCGAACAGTTAATCAGATCTTCATGAAGTTTCATCGGCGGGCGAGTAGCCGGCTGAGATGCGAGAGGTTGCGGGTTCGATTCCCGCTGCGGAACAAAGGTTCGTATGATTTGCATATATTTGATGTTAGTGTGTATGTACTAAGTTGCAAAAGAACTTAAGCGGGGTGTTTTGCTAGCTACTTGGATCTTCTCTTAACGCCTCCATTAAGAATTAGACGAGCTCAGCGACCCTAGTCTGGGGTTTGCATTGCAGTAACCATCATCGTTCGTGTATTAGTAGTTCCTACCTAACTAGCCGTTTTTACTACGTACCTACTACACGTATAGTTTCTACGTAATACACGGACGATCTTCGTTTTATCTTCATCGTAAGGTGGTTGCTTTAAAACCCAGACTAGAGCCCCAGATCAGAGAACTCATAAATCTGTTTATTTTCCAAGGAAAGGTCACTGGATACCATCGACACGTTCCTAGACCTGGTGCACATCATGAACGACGAGATGGCACGGTGGGTGAATGCGAATGCAACATCATGAGAGGACCCTCTCAGGCTCAGGCTTTTCACCACACTGGTTGGGTCGTTCACAATCAACGGTCACATCCAGGCAAGAAAGAACCAGTTAGGAAAGAAGTCAAGTCCGTACTTTCCAGAAATAATGTGACCGAGTTAATGTCATCTCATCTCATTGAAAGTTTCTTTGGATGGATGGATGTTTGTTACTCTTTCACGCAAAAACTACTAAACGGATTTTGATGATACTTAAAAATATTATTGCTCTTACATCAGAATAGGCTAGAGGCTATAATAATAATTTATTTAAATACCACTTCTTGACTAGACTACGCGGGCTAAGTTGCGAGCGGGCCGCTAGTTGCTCAAATGCCGTTTTCGCTGTGGTATAAACCCCTCGGTCTCCTCCCGTAGATCTCTAAGGGATTACGCCAGGGGATGGGCAGCAGCATCCAGCTGAGTACTTAACATCACCAATTCGCCTGCCAAGCGTGGTGGTTATGGCAAATCTCCCCATTGCATACTATGGGGGAGGCTTCGACCAACAGTGGACGTCTAAAGGATGTTGAAGAAGAAGACACAAAAATTTACATAGGGGCTGCCAAATCTTTATAATTTATTTATTTATTTATTCGAATAACTAAGATTCATAAATGTCAAAATTAAATTAAATTAAATTAAATGTCAAAAATAAAAAAAATATATAAATAATGCATAGAGTTAGAAACTTGATTTTTTTACGCACAATAGGGTCACAGACCTTTATATTTTGTATCAATTATAAGTTGATACATGGCCGGCACAGCCGGTGTGCTGTGCCCTTAAGAAGGTTTAATAGGTTTTTTTTGCCCAACAAAATCGATCTATAACTCAATATTTACGGGTTCTATGAGTTAAATATTTTGGAATATGAAAACTTTATATTTTTGCATTTATTGTGTAAAGTTGAAAACACGTTATGTACGTTAAAAAACCTCGATAGTATTAATTAATGAAAAATACTTATTTCGCACACGTTTTGAAAGAAATCTCAGGAACCCTCTACGGCGTTTTAAGATAAATTTTACTACAACAAGTAGGTAAAACTATTTATTGTTATGCTAAAATTTGTTTTTTGATAAACACTTTATTTTCGCCATGATAAACAAAAAACTTCATTTTTGTGCACGACACTCGCTAGCGCGAGCGAGATGGCGCATGGCGGGTTATCGCGTGCGCCTAAATTGTAGTATAGTGCCCTCTTAAGGGTCCCGTTGAAATATATGGAACCCTATAAAGTTTAAAACATTGTGTGCAAGGAGGTTTCTTTCCCCTGATGACCTGGATACGTAATCACCCCGCAGGGAGCTGCGCAGTTCCGTGGTAAAGTTCTACAAGGTCAAGTACTTCCACGACTTCACCAATTACATGATCAGTATGGACGAGGTAAGATAATGCACTTTACGACCTTCGACTCTAACTTTGACGACCTCTGTGACGCGTGGGCGAGTAGCCGGCTGAGTCGCGAGAGATGTGGGTTCAATTCCCGCTGCGGGAAAAATGTTTGCGTCATCATCATCATCATCAGCCTGTAAAAGTCCACTATTGGACATAGGCCCCCCCCTTAGAATGCCACGACGAACGGTCTTGAGCCGCCTCCATCCACCGACTTCCTGCTACTTAATGTCTTAAGTCCATCGAGTGGAGGGCCTTCCTCTACCGCGTCGCCCGGTTTGTGAATGGTTGTATGTTCTGCAAATATTTGTTCGGGTCTGGGTATGACGGTACCATGGTACTCGTAGTTCCTCGACACAGGGAATCCTAATGTGGGATCATGACTATGTATGTGACTGTTGGGTGTTATGTTATAACACACACCTAAATAAGATTTACAATACAGGTAAAAGCTAAAAACTCTTCACCAGATCGTAGACATAATCGAACACTGCCTCGCAGACCCGGTCGAGAAGCTGGATCAAATCCGCACGCAGTTCCATGACGTCATCCAGAACTTCAAGGACGTGCGGAACTTCGACACTGTAGCCAAGTGCCACAAGGAGCTGCCAGACGAGGTGGCAGCCGCGCACTGTATACTGCACCAGGCTGTACTGTAAGAGATCTTGCTACTGCTACTACGAATGTAATGCGCCTCGCCTCAAACTTCAAGGGGGCGCAGTCGCAGGCTGCTCTCGCTCCTAAAAGCCAAAAAAACTCACGACTCGCTCGCAGTTGCCTACTTTTACCGTTAAAATGCTTTAAATGAAAAGTTATATCTTCATAACTTTTCATTATAAAACCGTCTTTGCTAAAGGTAAGTATACAAAACAGTAACTTGTTGCTGAAAATACCAAAATCACTATATTTATATTCTCTAAGATATTTATACCTATAATAGATATTATTAAAAAAATATAGCATACTTATATTAAATGAAAATTATATATATATTTTAGGAGTTCCCTCAATTCCTCATGGATTCCATCATGAGAACGTGTTTTTTAAATGAATAAAGAAATAATTTTCAAATGACGAAGATATATGACAAACAATAAAAAATACAACTGAATTGAGAACCACCTCCTTTTCTTGAAGTCGGTTAAAAATAAGTAAAATAAGTTGCCAAATTCAAATCTTGCCCGGAGCGCTCATGACCTTGGCTACGACACTAGCCTGGGCAATCTCAGATTCAACTATAGTATAGTTAAAATCTCGCTGCAGACTCGGTCATAAATCATTCGAGTGTTTCGCTCTCTTTCCCACTCACGGGCCTTATGGGCAGGCCACGCCCACACGTAGTCCTGTGCATTACTGCAGTCGATGAGTGATATCGATAGTTTTATATATTTATAAATGGGTGATAGAAATAAATACACATTTTTTTTATTTTATTACCAATAAAAGTTCTTTCTGGTGCTAGATCTAGATCTGGTGTAATTAAGAACGTAAAAACATATTGGTATTTATATAATTACCTTCTGTTTATAGAATTAACTAATGGATACTAATGTGTTCTTACGAGAAGGAAGTCTCGTAAAAACACATTAGTACTCATTAGTTAACCTGCATACTTAATGAATGCAGTATGTTTACGTGATAACTTTAATGATTCTGTTATCGATAATGGCCTTGAGCGCGCGCAACTAGCGCACATCCCTACTCCGATTATGATTTATGAAGTCTGCAGCGAGATTTTAACTATACTTTAGTTTGTTCAACTTATAGATTCAATGAGACGATGCAGGAGAGCTTGGTTACCATCGTGGAGATCAAGACGCGCCAGCACGCGCAGGACATGAACTCTTCTCTCTTCAGCGTGCAGGTGGGTCATCATGTAAATAAGTTCAATGGTGAAACGTTGCGCAAGTGACGCGAAATTCAAATTTTATTCTGTTTTTAGCATATTACAGCTTATCAACACTTTTTGAGATAGCGAACATATGTTTTGCGGGAATCAGGAGACCTAACACACATGTTTTAATTAATAGTAACTAATAAATATCATTAGGTAGCTTAGCTACGAATGTCAATGAATGATTTGTATAGTGTTATTTTGGTTCATTGACATTCGTAGCTGAACTAATGATATTTATGAGATACTTTCAATATAAAAACATGTGTGTTAGGTCTCCTGATTCCCGCAAAACCAGTGTTTGCTATCTCAAGAAGTGTTGATAAGCGCAAAAAAGTAATGTGCAAAAAACACAATAAAATTTGAATTTCGCGCTGCTTGCGAAACGTAACTTTCGTGGTTGAGAATCATTGCCGCGCGCAGTATTCACCGGTCTACCGTCGAACGCGGTCGCGGGCGGTGCTCATGATGAAGAGGCTTCTGAACTGTCTCGAAACGTCGGCAATAGTGACCAAAAAGAGTGGTAATTAGCCGTTTTTAGGGTTCCGCACCCAAAGAGTAAAACGGACCCTATTACTAAGGCTCCGCTGTCCGTCCGTTCGTCCGTCTGTATCTCATGAACCGTGATATACAGTTGAAATTTTCACAGATGATGTATTTTTGTCGCCGCTATAATAACAAATACTAAAAAACAGAATAAAATAAATATTTAAGGGTACTCCCATACAACAAACGTGATTTTTTTTGCTCGTTTTTGCTCGTTATTGATTACGGCAACAGAGGGCGTATTACAAGTTTTGCATTGCAAAAACCGGAATGCGAAACGTGAGCATTCAACGTGACTTACGTAGTAACTAAATCACTAGTTTACTAATCTGTACTGTTTTTACCGACTGCGCGGCACAGAATGATGAATAGTTACTACGTAAGTCACGTTGAATGCTCACGTTCCGCATTCCGGTTTTTGCAATGCAAAACTCGTAATAGGCCCTCTGGTCTACCAGAGGGCCTATTACGAATTTTGCTTGAAATATTCACAGAACATTGAGTTATATTATTCACTTTAATTATAGATAATGGTACGGAACCCTTCGTGTGCGAGTCTGACTCGCACTTAGCCGGTTATTTTAATTTAAGCTAAATTAATGATCGAATAAACGATTATTAGGTTTTATAAACATCTTCCAAAAAAAAATTAAAAAATAGTGCGTGGAGTCCCTCCGCGAGGAAGAAGGGAAACTTTGTAATGTGGAAATGAAAATAGGATGGGGTAGCGTTTTCATACCCCCTCCATGGTAACGTTAAACGTTTAACGCAACCTTGTTGGAAGTCGCATTAGAAGTTTCACTTCAAAAATATTTGGTACTAGAATTTCTTGCTTGTAACCTTTCAGGTGTGTATCAACGACTTCATACCGAAGTTCTTCGACCAGCTGCTACTTGACTCGTACACGGACAAGTGTACGCACTTGCGGGTCGTCAACGCGTCCATAGGTATATTTTATTGTATAAATAGTCCATTAGATACCAGCTACTTTTAACGACAGGGACGTGTTGCACTCTTTAAACTGGAAGGTGGTCCACGCTGGTAGCCAACGTGACATTAAGAGGTTTGACGACCTCTGTGGCGCGGCGGGCGAAGGTTCGCCTGCGAAACAGGAGGTTACGGGTTCGATTCCCGCCTCGGAACAAATATTTGTACGATCTGCAGATAATTGTTCAGGGTGTTCTGGGTATTTTTCTATGTATAATAAAAAATATCTATCTATGTAATGTATTGTATTAAGTATATAAGTTATCTAGTACCCATAACACAAGCTCTGCTTAGCTTGGGGCTAGATAATGTTGTGCGAAATGTCCAGCATTTATTTATTTAAGTGATGAACCTGGCAGGTGCTTAAATACTAAGGGACTTATTCATAATCATTTTTGAAACCTGTTTCAGTTAGAAGAGCTTTTGTTTTGTTCTTTCTGATATAAAATGTCATACGTCAAAACAAGACAAAAGCTATTTAACTAGTTTTAAAAAATGATTATGAATAAAGGGGTTAGTAGTAAAGAGACTTAGGTACTAGACCTACTACTGCTACGCGCTAGCTTGCTTTTTTTTTAAATACCCTCTGATTCCCTATACTGTTATACGTGCCTCTCCTGAGCCATGACCCACCAAGCTATTATTAACTGACTTCAAAAAAAGGAGGAGGTTCTCAATTCGACCCGTATGTTTTTCAACATCTCGCATCGTTGATACCCACAAGAAATAATTGTTCAGTTCATAAATACATACATACATTTGTTTGTTCATAGCCGATTTGCTGAAGGACAAGTGGCGCGGGAACGTGACAGTATTCCCTCAAAAATGGAGTCCACTGGTCAAGCTATTAAAGCAGAGGTGACTTTAGTTTGTCGTAGGTACCGTCTATTCCCACCTGTTCTGTTGAGTAGTTCTGTTGGCAGGTACTAGCTGTCATATCACAGGTCTCTGACCCAACGCAGGGTGTTGGGGTTCTTCAGGTCTTCGAAATGAAAGGGTAGACGAAAGAAGTAGTGAGTGAAAGAGTAGAACTATACATTATCATCATCATCATCAGCCTGTAGAACTGCTGGAAATAGGCCTTAGAATGCTACGACGCACGGTCTTGAGCCGCCTCCATCCACCGACTTCCTACGTTTATAATGTCTTCAGTCCATTGAGTGGAGAGCCTTCCTCTACTGCGTCATCCGGTTTGTGATCGCCACTCGAGTACCTTTATTCCCCATCGGTTGTCAGTTCTGCGAGCTATATGACCTGTCCATGCCAGTTCAACTAGCTAATTCTGAGTGCTATGTCGGTGATCTTGGTTCTTATACGGATTACCCGTAGCATAGCTCTCTCTATGGCCCGCTGCGTGACTTTGAGCTTGTCCATTTCATTTTCATTTATTCTATAACGACTAACTTGTCGACCTCTGTAGCGAGGTGGGCGAGTAGCCGGCTGAGATGCAGGTTGCGGGTTCGATTCCCGCTGCGGGACAAATGTTTGTATGATCTGCAAATATTTGTTCCGGTTCTGGGTGTTATGGTACCAATGGTACTCGTAGTTCCTTATACCCGCGACACAGGGAATCCTAGTGTGGGATCAAGACTACGTATGTGACTTTTGGGTGTTATGTATCTTAAAAAACCTTATTCAAATCAATTCAGTGATTTTTAATGATAAAAGTAGGCAACAATGCGAAAATCAACTCTATTTAGAGGAGAAAATAAAGATCTACGTCACCAGATCCCACCACATACTTGAAGAAACCGATTAACCGTGTTGGAGCGAGAATGATAAGCATTTTCTGAGCAGTTGGTCTCGATTTCTGTTCCGGAGGTTGTGGGTTCGTATCCCACGGGCTAGCACCAATGTAACAACATCATGGGGAAACCGGCTTCAAAAAGTCGCTGGATACACCAACCCAACCGATTTATAAAGATTAATCTAATTAAGAAAGCGTATTACACTCTTGATGACTATATGAATGAAAAATCCGCGTGGCCTGATGTCGCTCTGCCCCTCGACTGCTAAAATGGAAATTTGCCATATCTGGTGGTCTAAAAAGGCCACTTTATATGAATCATAATACGACGATTCATATAAAGGAATTTTTAAAGATCTGCTGAGAATTCGGAAAAGGAATTACTACCAGATGAATTTGCCACATTGAGCAATTCATCTGGTGGCAATTTGTTTTCCGAATTCTCTGCTGATCCTTAGCAATTCCTTTATATGAATCGTATTATGATTCATATAAAGTGGCCTTTTTAGACCTGCTGTACTTACCTATTTATATGTCTCTATTAGATTATTATTTATAAGTATAACGAGCGTAGCGTGTGCTGTCTCGCATATTTTTGCTGATGTTTATTTACTTTTGACTACCTTCCTAAGGTTTTTAAGTTCTCATTTACTATGTATCAGCAACTCCTTGCTCCGAGGCACCACACAGGCGCTTCTCACCTAGTGGTAAGACGGACCATTTATGTAAGCCAAGCCGTGTTTGTTGCCAGATTCTTCTAGGCTTGGTCGCGTTGGAACAGGAGTAATTTTAGTTTATAAGACGATTCAAAATGATCCTTGTGATTTCAATGAATAAAATTCTTTTTGACTTTTGACTTTTGACTTTTGACAACCGTGGGAACACAATGGTTTGTTTTATTTTCAGGACTAAAGCGCCGAAGCAGGATCCGCTGTTCTTGACTATGCTGGCGGGGAATCTCTCGTCACAAGACATAGTGAAAACGTTGTTTTAATTTAATTTGAAATAATTAAACATTACATAGTATACATTGAAAAACATTGTTGTTTTTATTCATTTATTAACTACAAACCTAATATGTGCCTCAATACTTTAGAACAAGTTGTAAATTCAGAGTTTTGGTTTCGATCAAGTAATCATAGGCAATGCAGCTTCCATAACTCAAAGCTTAGTTGAAGTTGTCGACACCTACAAGGCTGAACGTTTTAATAGCGTAATTGTCTAGATTGTTGGTGGGAAACGTGTAAATTTTTGCATGAGACGAAACTATTAAGGGTGGTTTGCTGCAGCTGTTGTCTCGTTTAATAATAAAAATACCAGGACCACCATTAAAAAAAATGTTGGGCAAAAGTCCAAGAAGTATTTAAAAAAATGGAAATAAGGCGAGACAATAAAAGACTGGAACCGAAAAAACCAGGCTACATAAAATGACAAACGAATCAAATAATGACAATGGTGCTAATAGTGCTGCCCCGGACATGATACCAGAGGTTTAAAATATTTTCTCAAAAAAATGTGCTGATCAAAGATAAAGAACGCATCGAGAAAGAGACCAAATTACAATGTAACTGCAGAACGTTAGTGACAAGTGTCATAGAGAGTAGTCTAAATATTTTTTGCAATGAAGTAAACACAGTTTTCCTTAGATATCCTTTAATTTACTCCAAAGGATCCATAATTCACGGTAAACCCCTATAGTAGATTGTATCATAAGGGAGCAAAATAATATTTTTACGGCGAGGGCGCTTTTTTGAATCCAGAGCGAAGTGAGAGATTCTAGAGTAGAATCCCGAGCATAGCGAGGGATTCTTTAGTAGAATCCCGAACGTAGCGAGGGATTCAAAGTACGTCGCCCGAGCCAAAAATATATTTTGCGCGCGAGTGTTACACTCTACTTTTCATTACCCACTATGAGAAAATAAAAGGCGCCTCATATTTTATTTCAAAACAAAACCATGAAACCGTGAATAACTTTTCATTTAAAAAACAGACTTCCGCCATTGTATTCGACTAAATATTTGGATGAAAAAAAAATTATGAAAGAACCATAGTGGTGAAAGGATTATGATACTTTCTGAATGCAAATGCTTGGTTTGTTGCTGAAAATATCAAAATCGCCATATGTATGCCTGCAATATTTGAGGAGTTCCCTCAATTCCTCATGGATTCCATCATCAGAAATGGATTCTGAAAAAAATGGGACCAATCTGGAAATATATCTATTCAAATAAAAAAAGAATTTTGCAAATTGGTTCATAAACGCCGGAGATATGCGGTAACAAACATTTAAAAAAAATTACAACCGAATTGAGAACCTCCTCCTTTTTGTAAAGTCGGTTAAAAATGACGATATCGCGGTCTGTAGTTCGCGCGTTTCTAATTTGTGTTTTTTTATTCAGCCGGTGGCGCGACTATGGGCCATAGTACCAGCCAGTATTTATTTAAACAATATTTGCAATATTTCCAAATTTAAAAAGGGCGCGGCAAAGATAATTGCGGCGCACTTATTTGTGTTTGATTCTTTTCAAGATGTTCCAAATTCAAAAAGTGCG
The DNA here is from genome assembly GCA_951392215.1 of Epirrita christyi. Lineage (NCBI taxonomy): Eukaryota > Metazoa > Arthropoda > Insecta > Lepidoptera > Geometridae > Epirrita > Epirrita christyi. The sequence continues at coordinate 680,630 of OX595858.1, read as the reverse complement.
CGTAAAAGATTTTTGCGGCGCACTTATTTGAGTTCGATATGTTCCAAATTTAAAAAGTGCGCGGCAAAGATAATTGCGGCGCACTTATAAAAGCTTCATACAGAAAACACCACCTTTGGGTGCACTTAAAGGCGAACTAAGTCGTCCTTTTCGAATAGATGGGATGAAAACAATATTTGCGTTCGCCTTCTTTGGCACTGAACACTAAGATGATCCAAATTTAAAAAGGGCGCGGCAAAGATAATTGCAGCGCACTTATTTGTGTTTGATTCTTTTCAAGATGTTCCAAATTCAAAAAGTGCGCGGAAAAGATAATTGCGTCGCACTTATTTGAGTTCGATATGTTCCAAATTTAAAAAGTGCGCGGCAAAGATAATTGCGGCGCACTTAAGAAGCTTCAAACAGAAAACACCACCTTTGGGTGCACTTAAAGGCGAACCAAGTCGTCCTGTTCGAATAGATGGGATGAAAAATACATTAACATGGTAGCAGAGCGTGGTTCCCAGGAATAAATTAGAAAGAATTTGCATTGAGAGTTCGAGATGGAGAAGTCTATCCTTGAAGCCGCTAAAATCCAGGTAGGAGAGCTTCATGATTCGAACTGGGCGACATAGAAATTCAAAATACTTATCGCATCGCGAGGCCTAAGAGTCCTAGATGTGGTTGAGGGCAAGCTAATCCCACCTCAGAAACCTGAAGAGGATACAGAGCCTGCTGTAAAGAAAAGGTAAGTATGAGGACGAGCAGCAAAAGTATTTGTCAGCAGATAGCGCAGCCTTGCTGCTTATTACTACGAATTTGTCACAAGAAAACTGCGAGAAAGTTTTAAGATACTCTACTTCAAATGCAAACTTCGCATGTATGCAAAGTATAAGTGTATTTTTCCCAGTGTATTTTTTTTTGGTGTCTTGTTAAATTTCTTCGTTGATTGAATTTGGTATGGCACATTTCGCATGTATATGGCTTTTCAAATGACTATCCATCCCGATTTTTTTTTTTTGCATATTTCGCATGTAAATTTAATTTGTCTGTTGTGAAGCATCCTATGCTATTTTATATCATTAAATTTTAGATTGCATATTTTGCATGTAAGCTTTTTTTCTAGTGTGTATTCTTTTGTGCGCTTTTAAATCGTATCTGTCATAGAATTTTTTTGTACATATTTCACATGCGTGTGTCGGTGCCTCAGTGTGACTTTTTATATGTTTTACAAAATTATATTTTATTCTTAATGTTTTGTGACATATGTCACATGAAAATGGCTTTGCTCCAGAGTGAATTTTCCTAATATGTGTCCTTAGACCACGTTTTCTTCTAAATGTCTTGTTACACAAGTCGCATGTGTACATGTTTCTACTTGTTCCACCAGCTCCTGAGCTGTCCACATCATGTGAAGAGGATGTTCCACCGGCTCCTGATGGCTCCATTTTGTGTAAAGGAGTTGTTCCACTTGCTTCTAAGAGATCCACGTTGCATAAAAGGGATGTTCCACCAGCTCTTAATGGGTCCACATTGTGTATAGGAATTGTTCCACTAGCCCCAGAGGGGTCCATGTTGTGTATAGGAATTGTTCCACTAGTCCCAGAGGGGCCCATGTTGTGTAATTGTATTGTTCCATCAGCTTGTAAGGGGTCCACGTCAAGAGTAGTTTCCTCTACAGGTTCCTCTGTAACAAAGTAGTAGATTGTTGAATGTCAAAGCCTTTGCATTTTTTTTATTTAATAAAAATCTAAAGGTTTTAATAAGACAGCACCTGATTTAAACACAGTTAGCTACCCCTGCCATTTGCTGTGTCCAGCCAAGAATAGACTCCTCCCTCTCCTATGGATGTTGTAAAAGCCGGCCAAGAGAATACACCAGGGCATGGGCATATGGCAGCAGCATCCACAATCCACCTGCCAAGCATGGTGATTACGGCAAACCCCCCGTCATTATAGAAAACACGAAACTACGGCCCCCAGTCTCCGGTGGCTCTGGGACTATGCCCCATGGTAAGGGTGGAGCAGGGGCTGCTAAGAATCTGTATCCAAAGCCCCTCCCGATGGACCAACCACATCCTAATGTAGGAAGTTGGTGGCTGCTCAGTCGTCATGGCATTCTTTGGGGGAGGCCTTTGTCCAGCAGTGTACCTCTAAAGGTTGACGGTGGTGACAGCTACCCCTACTGATCTTCATCAGCCGGTAGTCATCCACTGCTGAATGAGGCCTCCCTCATTGCATAGCGTGCAATTGGGGGATTTGATTATGGCAAATCCCCAAATTGCACGGTTACTACTGATCAATACTGCTGTATTCTGAAGGATGTTCAATTTAACCCTACTTTTAGACCTGAAATAAACACTCAACGAACTGAATCCCAACAGCCTGAATGGCAAAAGGCACCTGTAATGGGCCACAAAAAACGCAAACGGAACCCAGAGTCGCCCTCACCACCGCACACCCCAACAAACAACAGCTTTGCGCAGTTGCCGGTTGATGTTACTGGGGATGTTGATCACGTCAAGAAAACCAGCAAGCCCCCGCCATTAATTCTTTATGGCATACAAGACATCAGCAAATTGCAAGAAGCAATAGAAACCACACTTAGCAAACACGAATACACAATCAAAATTATGACCAAGGACCAATTGAGGGTTAGCTGTAAATCAGCGGAAATCTACAAAAATCTCATGTCTCTTGTCAGGGAAAAGCAACTAATTGGCCACACATTCACATTGAAAGAAGAAAAATGTGTGCGTATTGTAATAAAGAATTTGCATCATTCAACCCTACACTGTGAAATTGTGCAAGATATTGAGAAAACCGGCAATAAAGTCAGAGGTGAAATAATCAATGCCAGAGTAGGCCCAGAAAAAAGGCCTTCATCAACATTTTTTGTAAATCTAGAACCTGGACCCAATAATAGAGAGGTAAAGAATTTACACTATATTTATAACACAGCTGTCACCATTGAGGACTCCAAAAAGCGCACCAGCATTGTACAGTGTATTCGATGTCAACAATATGGACATACTAAAAATAACTGCCTAAGACCATACCGCTGCGTTAAATGTGCAGAGCCACATAAAACATCTGAGTGCCCAAAAACGGATCGCATCACCCCAGCAACATGCGCCCTCTGCTCAGGTAGCCACCCTGCTAACTACAAAGGGTGTGAAGTTTACAAGGAAATCCTAAACAGAAAAAAACCACATCAAAGGATGTTTGTCAACCATGCCATTACATCCAGCGGACAGCAAAAACATCTATATCAACAAAAAGAAGGTTGAGTAGGGACATCTGAGCAACCAGAACCACCAGACCAACAGCAGCAACAACAACAGCAACAACAAATACTGAAGCCACAACAACAACTGGTAAAACATCCAGAGCCGCAACAAGTCATTGAACAGCAACAAGAAAACTCGCACCGAGGAAAAATGCCACAGCAGCACCAACCACAAAAATAGATGGCTATGAAAACTACTGACAAACCTCCGGGACATGTTCCTTGGATTACAAACTCTAAAGATGTCAACACCAAAAAAGCTACTTATGCTCAAGCTTCTAGGCAACCATCCATACCACATCCATTGCCCTCTAGTGGTATGGAGCCAACCCAGATCTTTCAAGATCTACTCATAAAACAATCTGAAAAGATTGATTTTCTACTTCAGCAAATAAGCTCGCTGATGAGTCTTATAGTGACTCTAGTAGGAAAGTCTTTCAAGTAAGAACTCTTAAGCTAGCAACCTGGAACATCAATGGCCTAGCCCCCAACAAACAAGAGGTGGAAATGCTCATAGACATGCATGATTTGGACATTTTACTTATATCAGAAACCCACCTCACTAATAAACACCTCATAAAAATACATAACTTTAATATATACAGCACTAATCATCCTGATGGCACAGGGCATGGAGGTGCGGCAGTCATCATTAAATCTTCAATCAAACACCACTACCTCTGTAAATTCCAAACAGAAGAAATTCAAGCTGCCACAATAACGGTGGAAGACAAAAATGGTAGCTTCAACATCTCTGCAGTTTACTGTCCGCCTAAACATAAATTTACCCAGGGTCTTATAGATGAATACTTAAAAACACTCGAGAAACGATTCATATCTGGTGGTGACTGGAACGCCAAGCATGTACACTGGGGCTCCAGACTCATAACGACTAGAGGAAGAGTACTAAAAAGCAGCATGGATGATAACAGCCTTATTTCTCTCTCTCCAACTGAACCCACACACTGGCCAACTGAGTCATACAAGTTGCCTGATGTCATAGACTTCTTTATATGCAAGGGATTATCCAAATACTCATTCAATGCAGTAACTTGCTTGTATGGATCTTCTAACCATACCCCTGTTATACTTAAAATGAGTACCAGGGTCCAACTGCGGGACAAAGGAGCACCTCTACAATAGACAAACAGATTGGGATTCATTCCGTGATATAGTGGATGAAACGCTGGCACTTAAAGTCGCCCTGAAAACTCCTGGTGATGTTGATAATGCTACTATGCAGTTTACAAATACTATACAGTCAGCCTGCTGGAGATGCACCCCTCAAAAATCAGAATATGGAATGAAACGGAAAAATGTGCCTTGGGAAATCCGAAAAAAGATACAGGAAAAAAGAAGACTGCGTCGTGTGTGGCACACCAGTAGGTGCCCCTCTGACAAAACAGCCTTAAACAAAGCCATGTTTGAGTTAAAAACCATGATAAAGGATGCAGGGGATGAAAGTATGCAAAATCACTTGGAATCGCTTACTGCCACCAAAGCAACAAACTACTCACTATGGAAAGAAATTAAGAATAATGTTAATAAACCGCGGAAGGTTAATTCACCCATAAAACTACCTAACAATCAATGGGCCCGGTCAAGTCATGAAAGGGCTGAAGCATTTGCAGACCATCTTAAAAATGTATTCACTCCAAATGAGGCTGATCCCATTGCTCCTGCAGCAGACACTGTGGCTACACTAGACCAGGACTTCCAGTTAGACTTGCCAATAAGGCCAGTAACACCAAAGGAAATTGTATTTGAAATAAAACGACTGGATGGTAAAAAGGCACCTGGGTTTGACTTAATCACAAAAGAGGTTTTGCAACAACTCCCACAGAAGGGCATCATATATCTGACAACATTGTTTAATGGAATACTCAGGGTGCAACACTTTCCATTATTGTGGAAAGTGTCACAGATAATAATGGTGTACAAAGAAGGTAAACAAGCAAATTAAGTTAGCTCATACCGACCAATAAGTCTTCTGCCTGTAATATCTAAGCTATTTGAGAGAGTACTGCTTAAAAGAATGTCCCCAGCCTTAGCAGACAGAAAAATCATCCCTGAACATCAATTTGGGTTTCAACAAATACATGGAACAACAGAACAAGTCCACAGAGTCTATGACACTATTCGTAGTGCTCTGGAAAATAAGGAATACTGCTCCTCTGCCTTCCTGGATATACAGCAAGCTTTTGACCGAGTCTGGCATGAGGGCCTTCTGTGCAAAATAAAAACATTTCTGCCACACACATACTACACCCTCCTAAACTCATACCGGAAAGATCGCATTTTTCAAATCAAAGATGGTGAGGAGACATCTGGCTTCTACAATATAACTGCAGGTGTTCCACAAGGCTCAGTTTTGGGACCCGTTCTCTACACAATTTTCACAGCTGATCTTCCTGAAACACCAAATGTTACCATTGCCACTAATGTGGATGATACAGCGATTCTAGCAAATAGTAAAAACCCACACGAAGCATCAGAACTCCTGCAAAACAGCCTGAACAAAGTAGATGACTGGCTGAACAAAGTAGATGACTGGCTGAAAAAATGGAGGATGAAGGCAAGTGCCTCAAAGTCAGTCCATGTGACATTTTCACTGAGAAGAGGGGATTGTTCTCCGGTCAATCTGGGAAACCACCCGCTACCGCAAAGTGACACTGTAAAGTACCTAGGCATGCACCTGGACCGCCGCCTGACATGGAAGAAACACCTTCAAACAAAAAGAGACCAACTCAGCTTGAAATACAGAGGTCTGTACTGGCTCCTTGGGAGAAACTCAAAACTGTCAGTCGACAACAAGCTGCTCATCTACAATACTGTCCTGAAGCCAGTTTGGACTTATGGCATTCAACTGTGGGGATCAGCCTGTACCTCCAACATAAATTTCATCCAGCGCTTCCAAAATGGCCTTCTTAAAAATATCTCCAATGCACCCTGGTTCATAAGGAACACAGAGTTGCATGAAATCCTCAATGTCAACATGGTATATGAAGAAATCAAAACTAGTGCTCAAGCCTACCAGGAAAAACTGAGAAACCACCCCAATCAACTGGCACAGCGACTCACTAAGCCCTCATATAAGAGGCGACTGAAAAGAAAAGATGTCATGGAACTCACCAGAACATGATGCACAGAAGAGTAGAAGCGGTCGCTGGACCACTTCTCTCGCAATCCCGACTACCCACATCATACCTGCTCATAGTCTGAAGACTGATTGCAGATGAAAATAGAAAAAAAAAAAAAAAACTTTTAGACCTTTGCTTGGTAAAGTCAGGTTAAAATATGTTTATGTTATTTTCTTACTTTTTATGTTAAGTTCAATCTCCGCAAAAAACAAAGATTCTTCTTTTACAACTTCAACACTTTCATCCTTCACAGCGTCTGTCTCACTTAACAGAGCTTGTTCCGATATGTACATAGTCGTTATAGGCGTCACTGACAAGTTGTGCATGTTAACTCTATTTAGCGATGGCAGTCCTTGTACTAGCTAAAAATAAAATAATTTATATAATTTAACTAATGTGTAGACAGGGAAAGATTTCAAGCAACTGAAAGTATGCATCTGAAAATAATAAAGATAAGATCAGTTTATATAATACACAAGTTGAGCTATAACATCGAACAAAGTGAAGATTAACAAAAATAAAAAATACATTTATAACATGCAATGATGAGGTACAGATTTTACGAAAGGTATAAACTATAAAGACTAATGGGGTGCGATTTTTTACAGAGCGACTAAATATCATCATCAAGGCCGCAAATCACCGTTTTTCAGGAGATGTACTGGTGGAGACACTTGTATTGATATCATAGGTACAAGAATTTTAGTCATCAATGAGTTTCAGATAATAGATAAATGGAAATTGTGGAATAAACGGCAATTTTACAGATGTGTAGACACTTGATGACTTTCAAAAATTGCACCCCTGGGGAGTATTCTGCTCGACACAAAACCAACAAACAATTAGCTCATAGTATAGATACAATTCCAAAGGCCAGGGCCAAACGGCACGCGAAAGCAAGGACGACCACAAGAGAGATAGGCAGATGAAATCCTGAAAACAGCAGGTAAAAGATGGGTCAAGATGGCTCAAGATCGACAAGAATGGCAAAAAATAGGCCTTTACCCAAAGAGGGGTCCTTAATTAAGTTTAAATAATATAATGTATGTTTTTAGCGTGTAATCTTTTTTTATTAAGGAATAAATAGGCTTTATTATTATTATAGATACAATTACAAAAACTTGGGTAGGCTAAGGTCTCTGGGTTTGGTGCAGAACAAAATAGTTCCAGAAATTGACATGGGATAGGGTGCTTTAAAACCAAATTGTACCGCAATTCCATGGCGAGTCAGTTTTTTAAGCTGGTTTTCTGCATTTTGTGACGATTTAAAGATTCTACAGAACCTGTGCAACTGTGAGTAGCATAAGTAGCATATTGTCTCTGGTCTTCCATCTATGTTGAGCTGAAACAAGACGATTATTAGTATGATCACCCAGTAGGAAGACAGTATCAGAGATAAATTCCAACTTCAGGGTTTCCCACATTATTTATTTTCCAATTTCTTTGTAATACATAATCATATTTGTCTAAAAAACATCTATTACTGGATATAAGCCTCACGCATCAAATACTATGTGGCAGTCTTGATCCACCTCCATGCACCGACTTCCGCGACCGGTAGGTGCAATACAATGTCATCGGTCCAACGGGTGAGGGCCGCTTACACTGCGTCTCTTGATTCCTTCTTTAGGTAGTAAATAGTAACAGTAGTTACCTACCTTGCTTCCTGTGAGTTTCTCAAACATTTGTTGAAACCGAGTGTTACGAATCGAATACATTCTGATACTATCTGCCAAACACATTCTACACACAGTTGGACTAGACGTGTTTTCCATCATTTTGTGTCTACAAAAAAAAGCCCCAAAAATAAATAAGTACCCAGCATAAGCAACACACAAATTCACACAATAAAATGTATTTCTTTAATATTTTAGTACTATACTTATAAATCTGTGTTTACTATGTATTCTTTTTTTTTTTTTTTTTTTTTTTTTATATGGCATCTGAGTATTTCTCAATATTGCCAATGTCAAGTTATTGATATAATCAAACAATGTCCAGTCGTCAAAGTTTTCTGTCAAGTCATGTTCTAGTAAATTGATGGCAGTTTACTAGAATGTTCCTGGACAATTTCCACCCCTTCGAAAAGACACGCAATACACTACTATATGCTCTTTATAAGCTACACCGGTTAAAATGCCACCAAAATTACACGATATAACTCAAAAAAACACTAGAAATTGAAATAAAATAAAAAAGGACGACGTCTCCCTTCGAAAGACCAGAAAAAGTCCTACTATGTATTCATTAATCAGTATGTATTGTTTGTTTTGTATCCTTGACTTGACTTGACTTCTTGATTTATGGCTTTTGTGGCTAGTTGTCACAATTCTGCCAGTGTCCGTTTCATGCTAGTGTCATAAACATAGTAAAGGAGTGCGGATGGAATATGGTCAGTTATAAGAGGGAAAATAGAGCAAAAAAAAAAAATTTTTTTTCTTTTTTCTAACTTTTGATTGATCTAAATTCTAAACAGTTATAAGTTAGTATTATTGTAGGTAGTAGGAATATTGTGTATAAAATAAATTAGTATATGAGTTAGGAATATAAATTTATAGCTTAATCTTATTTATATTAATAAACTTACATAATATATAATTAATCATAGGAGAAAATGTAAGGGATAGAAGACAGTTGAGGGATAGAGGACGGGGAATTTCAGGAGGGATGACGTCGTAAAGAGAGCGGCGAAGTTTCGAACAGCTAAAAAATATGTGATTCACGTTTCCCTCGTCCAGACCACATTCACACAGTGAATGGTCCTTAATCCGAATTTTAGCCAAGAAAACAGGTGTGCAACAGTGTCCCAATCGGAGGCGACAGATAGTAGAGGTAATGGTTTTATTGGCATTGCGAAATTTAAAAAACCAAGGGGATGAGGGTATTTCTGGTTGAATGTCACCATAATGCTTGCCTTTATATTTTTTGGAGATGTTCCAAATTTTGGTCCATTCCTCCTGAAGGTAGGTTTTAGGTAGTAGACACAAATCATGGGAATAAGATTTAAAGTGCTCAAGAGATCCCGTAGTTGTAGCATTTTTAGCACAAGTATCTACTGCTTCATTGCCAGGAATACCAGAGTGACCAGGGATCCAGGCGAGAACGACATTAATACCTAGTTGGTGGCATTGGAATAAAGCATCTTTAATTTTTAGAATAGTCGGAAATCGGGATGAGGAACTAAATGGGTTGGACAAAATAGCTTGAAGACAGCTTTTGGAATCAGAAAAGATAATAGAGTTATTTATGTTATGGGATTTAATAAAAAGTATGGCTTCTAAAACAGCGACAGATTCACCAGTAAATACTGAAGAATAGGAAGGGCACTTAAAACTTAGGTTAATCCTAGTAAAGGGAACCCACACCGCAGCTCCAACGTCGCTATTTGGAGACAACTTAGACGCATCTGTAAAAATTGCACGCCATCCCTTAAATTTGGTAGACATACTCTCGTTAAAGATTTCTCGAGCGTTTGCAGAGTCTTTTTCTATACCGAAATGAAGAATAATGTTTGGCTGAAAAGTTAAAGATTCAAAAGGAGTGAGATATAATGGGTTAGTTGGGAACTGATAAACAGGGTTCGGAAGTTGAGAGTATTTAATATAGCTACGAAGAAGACAGGGAAGTTTTTCAAGATTGTTCGAGTCATATAGGTTGAGAAGAACGCTTAATTTTGGGAGAAGAGGATGATCGGAGTTTTGAACTAATTTAAAAACGAATCTATCAGATAAAAATTGTCTACGTAAGTTAAGGGGGGGATCATTACACTCAACTTGCATGGCATTGATTGGGGAAGATTTCATCGCTCCTAAAATAATGCGTAAGCACTTTGACTGAGCTTTGTTTAATTTTTCTAATCCAGCTTTATTGAAAAGATTAAAAAGGAAGGAACCATAATCAAAGTGGCTTCTAATCACAGCATTATATACGAGCTTTTGCGTATAGGGGTGAGAGCCCCACCAAACGCCTGAAAGCATGCGGATAACATTGATATTTTTTTCGCATTTTTCTGCAGTGTAGTTAAGGTGAGGGATACCAGTCATTCTGGAATCCAAAGTTATGCCGAGAAATTTAACGATATTTGATTGGGGGATGACATCTGAATTGACAATCAGCTCTAGTGAAGGAATTGATCGTTTTCTAGTAAAGATAACGGAAGAACTCTTAGCTGCAGATAAAGCTAGGCCGTGATTGGATAACCAATCATCGAGATATTGAAGAGCAGAGTTGAGACGGTTTTTAGCGACTTCTATGGACTGAAACCTTACATACAGAGCCAGATCATCAGCATACTGAAGAACATTACAAAAAGAGTTAACAGACATTTCAAGATCATAAGTGTATATACTGTAGAGAAGAGGGCTTAGTACAGATCCCTGAGGTAAACCTTTCCACACTGACTTAGGGGGAAGAAGTCCAGTAGGAGATTTGATCACAACCGATCTTTCCATCAAAAGATTGCATGTGAAACGAGATAGCTTCTCCGGAATGCTTAGCTGAATAAGTTTATTCCTGAGTACCGGGAGCATAACATTGTCATACGCTGACGCGATGTCAAGAAAGACTCCTACCAGGGATTGCTTTTCTTTAAAGGCAGTATAGATATCAGTGATCAAAAGACTAAGGCTGTCCATGGTACTCATTCCACGTCTAAAACCAAATTGAGATCTGGCCAGGATAGATTTATTGTGGACGAACCACTCAAGGCGATGTTTAATTAAGTGTTCCATGATCTTTAGCAAAACGGAAGACAGAGCTATAGTTCTCCGACTATTAGGATCAGAGGGATCCTTACCAGGCTTTAAAATGGGAATTATAATCTGGGTTTTCCATTGTTTAGGAACAATGCCATATTCAAAAAAATAATTCACAAAATCTAAATAAATTTGTCTTGCTCTATCTGAAGATTTAATTATGAACGAGTATGGAATACCATCAATGCCAGGGGAGGAATCTTTCAGGCCATCAAGGGCAAGACAAAGTTCACTAAAAGAAAATGGTTGGTCGAAACAGTCATGGGAAGTGAGGTACAATGATGGAGAAGGAAAGCAATCCAAAGGAGGAACTGTCGGAGGAGCAAGTTTATCTGAAAAGGCCTCTATCCAGGAAGAATGGTATTGGATATATCTTGTGAATTATATGAGCCTCTAAATCTCTTAATCTGTTTCCAAACCAGGGATGATGGAGTTTTTGGAGAGAGATCCTCACAGAAGCCAATCCATCCCAGCTTCTTTTTTTGAGAGACCATTTTTTTGAGTTTGGCTGAAGCTTCCTGGTATAACAAAAAATTACATTGAGACATATTAAAATAATAATTTTTCTCAGCTTCTTTGCGTTTAGATACCGCCGAAGTACATTCTGAGTCCCACCATGGGGTTGATGTTTTAGAGTGTTTGGTGAGTTTCTTGAGGGGAATGTGAGAATCAGCACTGTCAATTATACTTTCCACGAAAGTGTTATAAGTTTGAAAAGGAGAAATAATTATATCTAAAGGAGAAATAGAGGCAGATTCAAGTTTCAAATCAAGAGTAGAAGAGTATGATGCCCAATCAGCACCAGAGAGTCTATACTTTAGAGAAGGGCAAGGATTGCAGAAAGGAGAAGAACAGTTAGATATAGAAATTAGAATGGGGAAGTGATCACTGCCATATGAAAGAGGAAGAATTTGCCATGATATACGAGATGACAAAGAAGAAGAGCAAACAGAAAGGTCTACGGCACTCTTAGAATTTTGGGAAGGGTAAACTCTACGGGTAGGAGATCCATCATTGAGTAGGCAGAGATTTAATTCGTCAAATACTTCCAAGAGGGAATAGTCAAAATAATTTGAGGACTGATGCCCCCAAACTGTATGGTGAGCGTTAAAATCGCCCATAATTACTATTGGGGATGGAATGGATGAAAAAAGAAGAAGCAAATCAGGAATCAGAGAGGAATCAGGATGAGGAATGTAAACAGAAATGAAGGAAATATTAGAAGTTCTGACACCAACAGCGTTGATGCCAGGAGGAAGGGAAGGAAGAGAGATTTGGGTAAAGCTAAGGGAGCGCCTTATTAATAAGGCGCTCCCAGCATGCCCGTCAGTCCTGTCCTCCCGGATACAGGAGAAACCTGAGATCCGAAAATGGATTCCAGGTCTCAACCATGTCTCCGAGAGGGCCAGGACTGACGGGCGGAATTTAGAAATCAAATGGAGAAGTTCATGTTTTTTGGCTCTAACGCTCTGGCAGTTCCACTGCAGAACGACTACTGGATCCATTGTGACCAGAGAGAGAGACTAATTGGGTAAGTTTAGAGGCAACGTTGGACGGTAGGGGATGAGGATTCATTAAAATAATATTAATAATTAACGTTAATAATGTTTCAAGCATGTTTTCGTTTTGTGGGGCTGTTTCTAGGGATTGGCCTAGAGAACAACCATTAGGCATGGAATATGATGGGTTAGCAATTATCTCTCTATGGACAGCCTTATCGTACGACTTAGATATTGGAGCTTTTGGGCGCGGAGATGCATACACATTTTTTACATACGAGCGAGTGGGTTGGGACTGAGATGAACCGAGGGTAACAATTTTGTGGATCTTGGAAGGGGACAGGATTGGAAAACATCTCTTTAGCAACCTCTGAGTATGAGCGGGATACCTTAGGAAACAGACAAGCAGCTTCTTCATATGAGATGTTGTTTTGGGCCATGACTGATTTAATAGACTTCTGTCTCTCAAGTTCTGGACAGCATTTGCTGGTAGCAAAGTGCTTGCCTGAGCAATGTAAGCATGATGCATTGGATTCAGAGACGTCACACTCATCTCCAGAGTGCTCTTTGCAACAGCGGAAACATCTTGGCTTGGACCGGCATTGGGCTTTAGTATGCCCATACCTACAACAGGTATGGCACTGAATGGAGGGATATTGATAAAGTTCCACTCGGAGGGATGTGTAAAACAAGAACACTTTAGATGGAAGTGATTGTCCTTGGAAGGTGACAACAACGGTCTGGGTTGGAATCCATGTGACCTTACCTTCTTCTACGGATTTCCTACTAAGACGACGAGCTTTCAGAATATAACCACAGGATGGAGGAACTGTAACAGCTTCGGCAAATTCGTCCATAGATAAATCTGTGGGAACATCCCGCACTAGACCCATTCTAGTCACGTTGAAAGTGGGGACCGATGCCACATACTTACACATGGGAAGAATGGGGGAATCAATGAATTTGTTTGCATCTTCCGCAGTGAAAAATTCGACCGAAATTTTGTTGCGACCAACGCGTTTTACTCCTTCAGTTACTATGTTCCGGAACTTGTGGACGGACAAAAACTGACCAAACTTAATGGGTCTAATGGATGTTCCAGCAGCTAAATCCGGTTCCGAACGAGAAACGTGAACCACATAAGGTCCCTTATCCAAACTTGTATAAGCATGAATAGCTCCTACAACAATTAATGGATGAGTGTACATAGATTGAATAGATGCCTGCTCGAGAGAAGAGGAGGTCTTCTTTGGAGGGGCAGATGTAATATTCTCCGAATCTAGTCGACGCTTAGATCCCGGAGAAGGGCCAGGGTCCGGGGGGACCGGGGGAACCGGCGGCGGGTCCATATCCATGCTTGAGACTAACGGATTCGAACCCTTAAAAAGATAGTAGATAAAAAAAAAAAACCTACTACCTTACCAACACCAAAACACTTAGATTAATCAAATAACAGTAAACCAAAACAAAAAAAAATAAAGTAATAACAGTACAATAAAGATAGCCAAAATAAACAAAATTAGAGCAAAAATCACTCCGAACGGTTTAATCGCTATCACTTCCGAACGCAAAATCTTGACAAAATCGTTTTGTATCGAGAGAGAGAGAGATAATATTGCGCAGAGGCAATATCGTAACCAATGAGGTTTTGTATCCTTTAGTTTGTCGGGTTTTGTATTTTTTTTTTATTGGCCTCTGAAGTTGTCCAAATTTTGCCAATGTCAAGTAGCATAGATAATTACAAACAATGTCCAGTCGTCAAGTACTCTGTCAAGTCATGTTCTAGTAAATCGATGGCAGTTTACTAGAATGTTCGGACAATTTCAATATATATTCAATTCGTATAATTCGTGATGCATAAAATGTTTTTTTTTCCTTTCTGTCAGTCAGTGTGTGTATGGAAAGATCATGGAGTTATTATCCAAAGGCCAAAAGACTTACGGGATGGCTAGTCCCGATTTTTATTGTTTATCAGATTAATTAAAACGCAATCTCCATTTCAGTATTTTATACAAGACAGAACAAGACATGTCAAGCTAATTTTTATATTGACACACAATGCAGGTATCTACCTAAACAGGTTGCATACATTTACTTCAACACCTTCTCTCAATGTGTAGTCCAATTAAATTCACAAGCTTGCAAAGCCTAGGTCTAGGCAACGGCTTGGTGAGAAGATCCGCCAATTGAAGCTCGCTGGTGACTTTCTTTACTAGCAGCTCTAGTGCACAGTGACGTGTGCGGATGTGTTTGGTGCGTTCGGTGGAACTCTGGATTCTCAGCTAGTTTTATCACTGCTTCATTGCCCACTTGTAATGTAGGAAGACCCTTGAGATGTACGAGACTTCCTATGAGCCGAGTCAACCACACACATTCTCTAGCAGCTTCACTGGCAGCAACCACTTCTGCTTCAGTTGTCGAAATCGCGACACTTTGCTGCCTCTGACTCATCCAGGAGACTGGTCCGCCAGCATACAGGCAAAGTACTCCAGAAGTAGATCTTCCAGTTCCAATATCGCCTGCGTGGTCGGCATCGCTGTATGACTCTATAATTCCTTTTTTATAGTTGTTTTTATACATAATGCCGAGGTCAGGTGTGTACTGTAGGTATCTCATAATACGTTTTACTCTGGACACAATCCATTTGAGTCGGTTTCTCCAAACTTCTTGATACTACGCTGACTGCGTAAGCAATATCAGGCCTTGTTCCGACCATTAAATAGGCAAGCGCCCCAACTATTTGTCTATAGTTCTTCAAAACGAATTCATCATCATTCTCGTTTTTAGACACTACCTCCTCCTTAGTAATTGGCGTAGTCACAGGTTTACAGTTCTGCATTCCAAACCTATTCAAGACTTTCTTAACGTAGGATGTTTGATGTACTATCACATCTTGACCTTCTCTGGTTGAAATTTCTATTCCTAGGAAATAGGAAGCTGGTTTAGTTATAATCTTAAACTTCCCTTTCAGTTCTTCAAGAAACTCATCAATGAGTTCTTGATCCGTTCCAGCTACAAGTCCATCGTCTGCGTAAAGAACCACTATCAGTTTCCGATGGTCTTTCTCTCTTACGAATAGACAAGTATCAGCTTCACTGATTTTAAAGCCACCTTCCTTGAAGAAATTTTCCTTGCGAAAAACCCATTTACATGGAATGGCTTTCCTATTTTTTGTCAATTTTTCCAAAACCCATGTTTCATTTTCCTTCAGGGAGTTTATCTCACTATCCATAGCTTTCTTCCAAAGCTCCCTTTCGTCACAGGAAACAGCTTCTTTATAACATGCCGGTTCGAAAAATCCATTCATATTCATTCATATTCATATTCATTTATTTATTGCTCTTATGCAGTAAGTACATTAATATTAGTAAGTATTGGTCTTATTATACTAGGTTAGTTAAGTACTTACACATAAACCCCGTTAGGGCGCTGCAATTTTATTAGATAAGATTAAATAATTATATTATTAAATTAAATTGTATGCATGCATGACTTATTATTCTTAATTAAACAAACAAAGCGGGTCAATAAACAAATGTCAAAACAATGGCAATTTTATATCAATACAATTTACAAATAAAAATGTCAAAAAATCCGTTAGGACAAGTCAAATCAATTAAATAATATAAATAAAATTAAACAAAATCAAACAAAACCAAACAAAAACAAAATTTAAAAAACCGGTAAATTATGTGTCAGGCGGACGGGCAATAAAGTCCTAATGTATGCGCAGGTATGTCGATATAAATGAATAAATAAATTGGCTTATAACTTGTCAGCGATAAATTCATCGACGGAGTAGTAACATTTTGTGAGCAATACAGATTTAATTTTCTTAATGAATAATTTGTCCTTTGTTTCATTTTTGAATTCTTCTGGTATTTTGTTATATATTCTTACAAGTCTAGAATGAGGGCTCCTAAAAAAAGTTTGTAAACTGGAGGAGGGTGTCATTAGCTTATTTCTATTTCGTCTGTTGTAATTTTCATGTGTTTCTGACTTAGACCTAAAGTAATCTCTATGCTTTCTTACAAATATTGATGCCTGCAGAATATATATACATGGAAGTGTCAAAAGTTTTTTGTTAATAAAATGTGGTCTACAACTTTGTCGATTTGATATATTAACTAGTATTCTTATACATTTCTTTTGCATGACAAAAAGCTGGTCAAAATCTACACTCTCGCCCCACATGATTATGCAATAATTAAGAATTGAATAGGCTTGGGCGTAGTAAGCAGATAGCGCAGTTACATAATTTGTATTTGATTTTAAGATACTTAACGCATACGTAAATTTTGACAGTTTCGTTTTTACATTCTCAATATGTTTTTTCCAATTCAAATGCGTATCAAGTGTTAACCCTAAGAGACTAAAATTATTCTGTTCTTCTATGTTTATGGTTTTTGTGAGCGTGTTCAAGTTAAGTTGTTGTTTTTTGTACGTAGTTATGCATTCAGTTGGCAGGCTAGAAACAACATTGAATGTTTGAGACTGCAAGCATTGCATTCTAGTAACTGCCGGATGGACGCTTATCGCTTACCACCCACGCATCTTGTGCCTTTGTGCCTTAAGTTAGTAAGATGATTTGATTCATTCATGTAGAGAATAAGCTTTGTCTCACATGTGTCATTTTTAATTAAATTAATTTACGAATTTTATTAAAGTCATTTTAAATTTAGTTTTTAAAAACTTAAACAACGTTCCCGTATCCTTTACTGGCGCAGCCGGGGCAGATTTTCCGAGTTTTCCGCGTAGTTTTCCGTGATTTTTCGGGAATTTTCCGACGCGAATCGGATCTGTTCGAACCAAATAAATTGTGAAGGTGCTAAGAAGCGATCGAGCATGTTGGTGACTGGCTGGTGAGTAGAATTTTCGCCATCCTTTCCTACCTTTCGTGTTTTATGTTTTGTGTTTTGTTATATTCGGAATCGAACTTTTTCCATCATAACGTTTTCTGGTTTCCTATTGTAGGAAATTGTGAATGTAGAGTAAGTAGATTTAAATAAACATTGCTTATCAAAATTTAAGTAAGTGTTAGTTTTGGTATTATTTGTTTAAATTATAAATAGCCAAATAATTCTAGTAGTAGTTAATAGTTCTTGTTTACGTAGTGATCAAAATTTTACTAAAATCGTTTGTGTCTTTAGTTTATTAAAATAAAAATACTATTAAAGTAACAGAGTAGATAGGTACGTATATAAAATGACGACAGTTAAGGTGATACCTAAAGAAATAATGAATATTATACCAAATTTTAATGGCAACAAACGTCATCTTAATTTATTTCTACGGAAATGTGATTATATAATTGAAAAATATCGCGGATGTGCAGAGCAAGATATTTATGTATTTCATGCAATTACGAGTAAGTTGACTGATGAGGCCGCCGCATTAGCTAGTGAGCGAAATGACATTTCAAGCTGGGACCAACTTAAGGTCTTGTTAATACAACATTTTGGTGATCCTCGAAGTGAAGAATGTATAGCGATAGAACTAGAAACCTTAAAATTGAAACAAGGGGAAAGTTATGTAGAGTTCTGTAATCGGATACAGTCAGTAAAATCAGTACTGATTTCCAAGGTGAACCAATTACCGGATGTGGACATTAGGAAAAGTAAAGTGAGCATTTACGGAAATTTAGCACTTAATGTTTTCCTTTATAACTTGCCCGAAAATCTTATTAGATCAGTGCGAATGAAAATGCCACAAACACTTGAAAAAGCATTAGAGTTTGTGCTGGAGGATGTCAACTTTTATGAGCAATATAGCCTTAGAAGTAAAATGCTTCGCCCTCAGCCACCAGCAGGCGCAATAATGAAATTTGGCACTCCACCATCACAGAGCATGCCCATCCAACCCAGTGGCTTTAGGCCAGCTTTTAACACACCCCCTCGATTTAATTTCGGGATTCCGGGAAACAGTCAGTATAGGCAACCATTTGTAAACAAATTCGGTCAACAGGCTCCAACTGGATATAGACCACAGTTGATGCAGCCGCAACAGTTTGGAATGCAAAGGTTTACGCAACCCCAAAATTTTAACCCAAGACCACAACAGTTTGGCTATCGGCCTCAGTTCAACCAAAATCAATTCGGGTACAAGCCTCCCAATTTAAAATACAACACAGATGTTTCTATGAGGACCGCACCTCCTTTAAAGCCACAAATGCAGACCCCAACACAACAACCACAGGGTTTTCGCTTAAATGAGCTTGAATTAGGTGAAAATTACGGTTACGAAAATTATGAAAGTCAAGAAGGATATTATTATGATGAAAACGATAATACGGATTACATCACCTCCCAAATGGAAGTGATAGCTGAGAACGAACAGGAAAATTTGGTGACCAATGAAACCGCGAATGTAGTGGAAATTGAAAATTTTCACATCCTGGCCTCAATAAAGGACCGGAAGTGATAAAAATAAATTGTAATATGAAATTAAAGCTACCGTATGTTTATTTACCAGAAATTGACGGAAAATTTATGATAGACACGGGAAGTACGAGATCTTTTATTAGCCCGCAAAAGGCTCACCAATTTTTCCGTGAGTTCGCCTTATGTGAACTGTTCACTGTAATAAGCACGCACGCATCTAGTAGCCATAACGAGGTTATTGAAATTCCGTTGATGCCATCTTTCAAAAGCAACGAATTTCACAAATTCTACGTTTATGATGTAGACCCTCAATATGATGGACTTATAGGAAATGACTTATTGGTACAATTAGAAGCTGTAATTGATCTAAAAAGTCACAGACTTCGAACCAAAACAGCTACCCTGCCGATTGTACAAAGTATTACAGATCACGTCATAAAGCTAGCTCCACGCTCAGAACAACGGGTAAAATTACCCGCAGACCTGTTTTCAGGGGACGCCATAATAAATTACAAACAACTCTGCGAAGGCGTCCGGATGCCAGCAGCTATTGTTAGCGTTGAAAACGGATATTTTACCACCATTATCCAAAATACATTAGAAACACAAATGACCTTAACTATTACAGCCCCGTTTAAAGTAGATAAATTTCGTAACGACACAGTAAACTTAAATTGCTACAATGACGTAGAGATGAAAGACATGGAAGTGGATGACATTTTACAGGAAAATTTGACGAGACTTAGGCTTGATCACATGAATCAAGAAGAACAACAGTGTATTTCTGAATTATGTAGAGAATACAAGGACATCTTTTACAGTGACAAGCTTCCTTTAAGCTTCACAAATCAGGTAAAACATATTATTCGGACAAAAAATGAGGATCCAATCTATGTAAAACCATATAGACAACCTCCTGTCCAAACGCAAGAAATTAAAACTCAAGTTAAAAAGTTATTAAAAAATAACATAATTCAGGAATCTCACTCGCCATGGAATGCACCTGTTCATCTTGTACCTAAAAAAATGGACGCTTCAGGTGAAATTAAATTCCGAATGGTAATTGACTACAGACGACTTAACGAAATTACGACAGATGATAAATACCCCTTACCTAATATTATGGACTTATTTGACAAATTAGGGAAAAGTAAATACTTTACGACTCTTGACTTAGCTAACGGATATCATCAAATTGAAATTAATGAGACTGACCGACAGAAGACAGCTTTTAGTACAGAAGCAGGACATTATGAGTTTTTAAGAATGCCGTTTGGGCTTAAAACGGCACCAGCGACCTTCCAACGAGCCATGGACAATATCCTCAGAGGGCTCCAAGGTCTACATTGTCTGGTATACATGGATGACATTATTATTTATAGTACTAGCATGCAGGAACACGTTAAAGATTTAAGATCCATCTTTGATAGGCTGAGAGAAGCGAATCTGAAAGTACAGCTCGATAAATCTGAGTTTTTACGGAAAAAGGTACTTTACTTAGGTCATACTATTACCGATCAAGGCCTCAAACCTAATGATGACAAGATAAAGGCAGTTTTAAACTATCCTCTGCCCAAAACAGTAACCGAGATCAAGAGTTTTCTTGGACTCATCGGCTATTATAGACGCTTTATCAAAGACTTCGCTAAAATAACAAAACCATTAACAAATTGTCTTAAAAAGCGGAATAAGATCATAATAGACCAAAAATACATGGACGCTTTCCATCAGTGTAAAGAACTTCTCACACACGCGCCCCTTCTTCAGTATCCAGACCCATCAAAGCCCTATATTCTCACAACAGATGCATCAGCCGTCGCGTTAGGTGCTGTGTTATCACAGGGTACTGTAGGTACTGATCAGCCTATTGCATATGCGAGTAGGACCCTTAGCGAGACCGAAATGCGTTATAGCACCATAGAGCGCGAGCTTTTAGCCGTTATATGGGCCGTCAAACACTTTAGGCCCTATTTATATGGTAACAAATTTACTATTTATACAGACCATCGTCCTCTGGCTTGGCTGGATTCCCTGAAAGAGCCAAATAGTAAATTAACACGATGGCGACTGCGTTTACAGGAATACGATTTTCGTACTGAATATAAGAAGGGTAAACAAAATACAAACGCTGACGCCTTATCGCGTATTAAGGTAAACGCTATTGATGACGATACGTCAGACGAATCAATGAAGGTTAACTTAGATGAAAAAGAACAACGACTTCAAAGACACATTCAGGACATAACTAGTGAAATTATTGACTTAAGTAAAGACACTGACGAGGATGAGCCTATAGAAACTGTAGTACTATCGGATGCCTCTGATGCAGAGACGGTTCGAAATATTGAAGAATTAGAGCCTTCTTACCCTCTTCCGCCGTTATCAAGTAGCACGGAAGGAACCGTCCATTCAGCTGCGGATCTAGAATCAAAAGGGATTCCTATCTTAAATGAGGCAGTCGACACGAAACCAAACCAAATTTTAGTTTTCACTTGGTTCAAAAAGGAAATACTGGTAAAAAATATATCAAGAGAAAAACAAAAAGTTTTGGAAGTATTTTTACCATTAAATAATGAAGAATTAATCAAACAGTTTTTAAAAGAATATATTACACCAAAAACGAAATATTTTATCTATTTCGAAGATAAGCATCACAGAAAAGATTTTAACAGAGTTATTATAAAATTGTTCAAGAAAGGTATGGTAGAGTTTTATGAATGCACTGAAAGGGTTATATTTGTGGAAGATGAGAATGAACAGAAAGCAATTGTATTAAAACATCACGAAGGAAAAACATGTCATAGGGGGATAAAGGAAACTATGGTTAGGATAAAAAGAAATTATTTTTGGCACAAAATGCAGGAAATGACATCAGCTGTAATTAACTCGTGTGTTGCTTGTCAAAAGATGAAGTATGATAGAAAGCCGATAAAACCAACAATAGAGTTAACTCAAACACAATCAGCACCATTTCAAGAAATCTTTATTGATATCTTTTCGATTGAAAACCGGTATTATTTGACTATAGTGGATGCATTTAGTAAATTAGGACAGGCAATAGAAATTGAAAATAAATCGACACCGGAAGTCGTTCGTGCATTGATCAAATACTTTTCAATGTATGGTGTTCCTAACAAAATAAGTAGTGATCCCGGATCAGAGTTTAAAAATGAATTGATGAAAGAATTTGCTGATATGTACAAAATCCAGTTACATATTTGTACACCTAATAACCCAAATTCGACAAGTGTTGTTGAACGTTTTCACTCAACATTAATAGAAATTTATCGTTTGGCAAAATATGATCAAAAGTGTACTGACGCTGCTTCAGTTATGACATACTCTATAATGGCTTATAACAACACGATCCATTCAACAACAGAATTAACTCCTTTTGAGATAGTATTTGGGCACACCGATTCAAATAGATTATTTGATGGTGAATTTGAAAAGACATACATGCAACAATTGCTGAATGATCACGCTAAACGGACGAAATATCTTTATCAATACATTTCTGATAAAATTGTGGAAAAGAAGCAAAAAATTAGAGAGAAAAGATCAGGGGATATTGTAGAATTAGAACCCGGTGACATTGTGTATACTAAAGATATTAACACTAGGAAAAGCAAGGATAAACCACGATATAATAAAGCCAAGGTGAAAGGTAGAGTAGAACGAAATGTAGCCTTAATGCAAATAGGCAAGAGAAAGACTAAAGTAGCTGTTAAAAATGTGAAACGTCCTCCACAGGTGGTGCTTGGTCGTAGTGAGCCTACTTCCCCAATTCCAGGCCCTTCATTTGCAAAAGATTGAAAACAATCCTGGAATTTTGCCTGTTAAGGAAGGACAAGCGTTCAAGGAAGAAGATAAGTGGTTGATAGTTAAGATTTTAGATTTAAGTGGTATTAGTAATGATTTAGAATTCCATATTTTAAAGTTTAAAGAATTTATTAAGTTAGTAAATAGGCATAAACCCTTTGTCAATGAATTTATGGGCATAAGGACTCAAGTAGAGTACATACGTAACATAACTGTTGTGAAATTTCGGCAGTTGATTCCCTTGCGTAGATATAAGAGAGGATTATTGAATCCCCTTGGGTCATTAATTAAGGTAGTTTCAGGAAACTTAGATAACGACGACGCTATTCGATATGATGCTCTCATTTCGCGAATTGGTTCCAAGGAAATGGTAAATGATAAAAAGATTACTTTGATCACCAGAATGTTAGATAGTTTCATAAACAGTACAGAAATCTCACACAAAAACACACTAATTCTAGATAAACGATTAAAAACAATTGAAAATTTAATTGCAGATAAAAATGGTAAAGAAAGCTCTTGTCTTTATTTGTCGTATACTTTAAGCATGTTTGATATGTTTATGAGTATGTTCAGGACCATTTATATAACGTTAAATGAAATAGAGACAGCTCTGGCATTCAGTAAGGTGTCTGTACTGCATCAGTCGATTATAAATTCTACCGAACTGATACATCTACTAAAATCTATAGAGCAAGTAAATCATTTGGTGTATGAAGCTCACGAGAGTAATTTGTTAAAATTAGAAAGAATTATTAAGGTAAAGGCTTATGTAAAGGAAAACCAGATAACGTTCATATTGGAAGTTCCACTGACAGATAAAAATACTTACAACTATTTTAAAATTTATTCATTGCCCATTTACAAAGATTCCATTAACAAAACAGTAGTAGTTTTTCCTGAATTCCCTTACCTTTTGGTGAAAAATTCGAAATACCTGCCGGTTACAAAGCCATGCGAGAAAATTGCCGTGGATGACAATTTCCTGTGCAACGACGACAACGTGGCTCAGTTCCCATCACTGACCTGTGCTGAGCAGCTTCTGGAGTTCCAGGCAGACCCAACTTCTTGCGTACCATATGCTGTTGACATTGAAGATACCAAGGTGCAAAGAATCAGTTTGGATAGTTGGATCGTTTTTACACGAAAACCGACAGTGTTGGTGGAAAAATGTAGTCATGATAACATCAGAGAGTCGCTCTTGGGTACTTATATCGTAACAACAACAGAAGATTGCGAGATTTACCTGAATGAGTATAAATTGAGTTATCGCAGAACGTTTGCAGAGAGTGTTCAGTATAAAATAACCCCAATAGTAACATTACCGGAGTTGAAATCAATAAATATGACTTCATTGGCTACTGTTAACATCAAGAATATAAATTTGGAGGAAATGAAACATTTTTCACGATTCCTAAAACTAAAAGAAAGTGTATTCAGTGAAGGTGAAAATGAGATCAGTGGCGTAAATATGAAAAGTGTTAGTTTAGGCACTATACTATTGTACTTAATTTTAAGCTTAGTTATTATTGGTTTTCTAGCATATCGTTTCATGTTGATGCGAAATGACCGGATCAGAGCTTCCGCGAGACCCGATAATTTCGCACTTAATGAGGGAGGAGTTATGCATTCAGTTGGCAGGCTAGAAACAACATTGAATGTTTGAGACTGCAAGCATTGCATTCTAGTAACTGCCGGATGGACGCTTATCGCTTACCACCCACGCATCTTGTGCCTTTGTGCCTTAAGTTAGTAAGATGATTTGATTCATTCATGTAGAGAATAAGCTTTGTCTCACATGTGTCATTTTTAATTAAATTAATTTACGAATTTTATTAAAGTCATTTTAAATTTAGTTTTTAAAAACTTAAACAACGTTCCCGTATCCTTTACTACGTTTTAAACTGGACGATTTTGGTTTTTTTGTAGTTTATTTCTAGGTTATGTTCTCTGAGCCACTGTTCGCAGTCTTTGAAGGTATTTTGTATGAGGTTATTATCAATATTTATAGAGCTATTAAATAGCAACGATATGTCATCAGCGAAGAGCACGCAGGTAGTGTCAATCGATTTTGGTAGGTCATTTATGTAAATTAAGAAAAGGGTGCATCCAAGTACACTTCCTTGAGGTATTGATGTGTTTATAGTTAGAACCTTTGACTGCACGCTTTCCAGCTCCTGTCTGCCTTTATCGTAGTGATCTAGCTGTACAAACTGCTTCCTATCGCTTAAATATGATTGAAACCATTTGTACGCAGTTCCACGCATTCCCGAACCAAACAGTTTTTGTAGTAAGATTTCGTGATTTACTTTATCGTATGCTTTTGTCATGTCAAGGAACAAACCGATGGCATATTTCCTTTCATTTATGTGACTATAAATTTGTTGTGTGTAGCTGTAAGCCGCGAGCGCAGTCGAGCGATTTTTTCTAAAGCCGAACTGGCAATTATCTAACAAACAGAATTTTTCTAGGAAACTATTGACTCTGTTAGACATTGCTCGTTCAAATATCTTTGAGATAGTAGGTAGAAGTGCTATAGGTCTGTAGCTGCTAGGGCTACCAGATGTACTATTTTTCTTGATAATAGGTCGTATTTTTGTATGCTTCAAGAGATCTGGGAAGATGCCTTCGTTAAACGATTGATTAATTAGCTTTGTTATCGGTGCCGTTAATTCAAAAATGCATTGCTTTATCAGTATCGGGGGAATCTCGTCCACACCATAGCTTCGTTTGTTGCTCATTGCTCGAATTATATGATATACTTCTCGCTCACAAACCGGTCTCAGGTACATTGAATTAGTAGACGGCGCAAGTACCGGGCGGCCGCGTGGACCACTTGCACCGCCGCCACCATCCGAATGAGAGCGGCCGACGGATGCAAAGTAGCTATTGAATGCATTCGCTGCAGATAACGACGGGTTACAGCTGGAGTTCGGTAAATCTAATGAAATGTTCTTTGGGGTGCTTAAAATATTTTTAGGGTTCGTAATGTTTTTTATTGTACTCCACATTGTTTTAATTTTATTTTTTGAAAGGGTCATGTCTTTTATGTAGGTCAATTTTTTTGATTTTTTTATACACTTTTTTAATAACTTTTCGTAGGTTTTGTAGTATTTTTTTAACGTTTTGTCTTTGGTTTCATTTGCGAGAATTCTAAGCAGTCTTTTATTCCTACATGAAATTTTTAGTCCATTTGTTAGGTAGGTTGTTTTATTTCTAGGTATTATTTTTAATCGTTTTTTAGGTATGTGTTCGTTCAGAGATTTCTGGATGATTGTGTTAAAGTTTTTGTAGTTGGTATTAATGTCTACTGTGTCAAGAATTATATTTGTCCAATCTATATGACAGAGTGAATTTTGAAAATTCTTGGTATTGATTTCATTGTATATTCTTTTTGTTGTATGAAAATAATTCCGTTTGTTTAATAATTGGGTAGTGTGATGCTTATAAATTAGGCCGTGATGATCACTTAATCCATTTTTTTCTACTGAAAGTGTAAAGTTTTTATGGTTTGTGAATAAAAAATCTATGCATGATGATGCAGATTTGATCTCTCGGGTGGGAACTTTAACTACTTGATGAAAATTATATTCTAGCATTTTGTCTGTTAATCTTTTGTGTTCTCTTGGTTTTCTTACCTTGTCTATATTAAAGTCTTCTGTTATTATAACTATCTTTTTCATTAGGTGTCGCTTTCTTATTAAGATGAGCAGGTCATTTAAAAAAGTAAAGAAAGTTTCAATGCCTCTATCCAATCTATAGGTATTTATTATTATTGTGTTCTCGCGTTTGATCTCCACTGCACAGCACTCAATATAGTATTCTACCGATAGACACCCGAAGTCAGGCAGCTCCTTGTAGTTCAATCCGGTTTGAGTGAGGATGGCAACTCCTCCTCCCTTGTGTTTTTGTCGGCAGAAGGCCGCTGCAAAGTCGTATCCATTGATTTGTATCAGAGATTTTAGTGAGTCTTGAATCCAGGTTTCACTCAAGCATATTATCTGAAATTTAGCTTCGTCATCCATTTGTATCCATGACATAATCATTGAACCTAGCTGGTCGGTTGATCAATGACCGATCTCGCAGTACTCGATCACTCTGGGCGTTTATCAGTTGATGAAGATTATCTTCATCTTCATTCACATCGTCATTTCCAATCAACTGCTCAAGATCATCATCATTGTCATTTCCATCAACATTATCTCCCTTCGGTTCAATTTATTCTTCATGAGTTGACATCGCATCATCAAAATTATCTTCCTCGAAAACATGGGTACCAATATCCAATTGATTGTCCATTTCGTTATCGATTGTTACGACTTCATTGTTGATCATAGCAGGTGTCACTACTTCGTCATATTCCCTTCGTAATTTAACAGGAATTTCCAATTCTATGACTTCTTCATCTGGCTCTTGGAACTTCGTTTCCAATGGCATTTCGTCAAAAGTGATGTCTCTTGACCTGACTATGTAATTCGATTCCTTATTCCATAGCCTATAACCGTCGTCATTATCGTATCCAACTAGTATGCATCTTTCAGCTTTCTTTTGCGATTTCTTCCTTCTCTGCTTAGGAACATGCGCATAGCACGCAGAGCCAATAATTCTTAGGTGCTTAATCCGTGGTTTATTCCCAAACCAAAGCTCAAACGGAGTTTTGTGTTCCACGCAAGTTGGCCCTGATCTGTTCAAGACATAAACAGCCGTCTGTACCAACTCCGCCCATAAATGTTGAGGTAACTCTTCATGCGCATGCATCATTGCTCTAGCTGACTCTACGATAGTACGGGTTTCTCTTTCGCTGCACCCATTTTGTTCGGGCGTATACGGCATTACCAGTCTTTGGTGTATTCCGTATTTCGATAGTTCTTTCCGAACTGGTTCATTATCGAACTCACCACCATTATCGCTAAGGAACTCCTTTATCACGTGTCCTGCTACTCTAGCTTCAGCTTTTCATGTCTTGACTTTGTCTTCATGAAGTAGACGTAGCGAAAGCGGGTGTATTCATCTTTAAACAGGACGAAATACCTGAACTTTGAGATTGATGACGGGAAAGGACCACAAACATCCGAATGTATGCGTTCTCCAGGAATTTTAGCTTTTTCTCTTGTACGAAACTTCTGTCTGTGTGCTTTTCTGAAAATACATCCTTCGCACAGCTTGCCATTATCCTTTACCTTAATATTCAGCTCTCTCTCTATAAGACTTTTAACATGCCTTTTATCCTGATGGCCCATACGTTCATGGTAAAGCTGCAAGGTATCTACCACATTAACCGATGCGGCTACCTTTGGTTTCACAGCTACACAGTTCAGCTTATACAAGGTGTTATATAATTCCCCTATAAGCCCGAGGGGGGGTTATTTAGACCAAACATTTGAATACTTTTGCATGTGCAAAGGTTCAATACACCGTATTTGAAATTCTCATACAAAAATAAAATTATTATTATCATAGAAGTTGATGACAACCCTAAGTGTTTGTTTACTTTTTGCGTATCAGCTGTTACGCACACACGCACACTCCTATAGCAATGGACCCACATGCCACACGAACTTGAATCCTTTTACCACACTGGTTCTTACACCATTGGTGTCGAGACGAAGTAGTAGTAGGTATTAGTGGTTAGAAATTACGATCAAATCTATCATTTTTTACGTTGATAGTAATATCAACGTAAAAAATGATACTTGATGATGATGAAGCACTTAGTAGGAACTTGTCGAAGTAGGTAAATAATCACTGAAATTTCACACTTTAAGAAACAATGGTATGAAAACAAGTTTTGGTTTATGATTAAAATAAAAAACATACCTTTTTTCTCACCTCCTATGCTAGAGTAGGGACACGACCAATCCTTGACCGGGTATTACCGGTTCACCACGGTACCTATTATCACAGGTTCACAACATTTATCACAATCACAAATGAATTTTGACATAATTGACTGTAGGTAAGAATTTTGCCACGATTTTATCACTTTTGTTAAAGTTAACAGTATCGATTAGGGAAATCCACTTCACAGGAAAGGCTCGATGTGGCTTCCACCTCGAAGGACACACATCTCTGCTCTGCGGATCACGGAACGCGTTGCATTCCGGATAATTTCAGGTGTTAGTTCTGCACACGCCATAATTATTTTTTCTTTCATGGCCTCCGCTGATGAGCTTTCTTTACCATACACAATTCCCTTGAGGTAGCCCCACAAGAAAAAATCCAGCGGTGTCAGGTCAGGGCTGCGTGGTGGCCATGGTACCGTACCAGCGCGACTGATCCACTCTTCAAACCTTTGGTCGAGGTAATCCCTAACTGAGCGAGCGTAGTGCGCTGGAGCACCATCCTGCTGAAATATGATTTCCGCGTATTCCCTAACAGGAAAATCTTCAAGGGCATTTTCAAGTGGCCCCGTTAGGAATTCCTTGTAGTTTTCGCCGTTAAGTCGGTCTGGCAGAAAAAACGGGCCAACCAGCCTGTTGCCCTTCAACCCACCCATACATTTAACTTCCAACAGTGCTGAAAGCTGCTCTGAGTGCTGGCGTGCGGGTTCTCGTGGGCCCAGACGTGGTCGTTATGGAGGTTGGACATCCCGTTCCTCGTGAATGACGCCTCGTCACTCCACAACACCTTATCAGGGAATGCGGGGTCGACTGTCACACGTTCCGCGTACCACTGACAGAACGAGCGACGTGGGCCGTAATCAGCTCTTAAGAGCTCTTGCGTTCGTCTGTAGTGATATGGGTGTTGATCATCATTTTCAGGGTCCTCCAGACGGTTATGTGTGACGGTACACCCAGAATCAATGCCGCTCGCCGAGTGCTCCTTCTTGGATCCTCCTCAAAATGGTCCAGGATCGACTGCTCTACCTGCGGGTTCATGTTGCTAGGCCTCCCCTCGCTGGTGCGCCGGTGAAAGGATCCCGTCGAGTGAAGACGGTTTACCAGTCCAAGGAAGCAGCCGTACGATGGCACTGGTCGCCCTGGATGTTGTTCACTGTACAGCTCTCGAGCTGCCACTAAACTATTATTTGGTGCTCTACCAACATACAACACCATGTCATAATATTCGGCGTTAGAATACATAGTAGGTACCTATTTGAAAGATTTCTCGAAAAGATCTTGCCACGAACGAATGCAACATGCGACTGACGAGAAAGTATCACTCAACCAAAATCACTTAGATACCTACGCATAATAATTTTTTAGGGTTCCATAACTGGATAACTTAGATTAATCAACCAGGTTTCGGCTCGAAGTCATCAGAGAGTTTATCTGAGTGAATGCAAAACGCGACTAGGTAGGTTGGTAGGTATCTACTAAATGGAACGCAGTTATGCTTTTTTTTGTCGTACCTACTTATTAATCTAACAGCAGTAAAGTAGGTACCTACCTAATTAAATCATCTTCCTTACCAACCGACTTCAGTAGTAGGTACCTAGCTAAGTACCAAGGTAGTACCTACAATAAGTACCTAACTACATACCTACTTCGTGTGATGGAGTTCGTTATGTACTAGCACAATAAGTTTATCTTATTTGTTTATCAACAATGACGTGCTGTTAGCTGTTTGTTTTTTACGAGTCCTTCCCATAGACTGCATTGGAGGGATTTGCCATAACCACCACGCTTGGCAGGCAGATTGGTGAACACAGTATTGATCTTGAGTATTCGGGTGAATATGCTGCTCTCCATCCTCTGGTGTAATTCCTTAGTCTGCTTTTGCGACATCCACGGCAGGAGACGGAGGGGCCTATTTTAGGCCGAATACACCAAGGCACATGCATGCGTCGGCTAGATATGGCGGTTGCTCGATTTAGTACCTACCGAACTTTATGTAAGTACTTTACCTACGACCTGATCAGATATGTACTTACTTGGTACTAGGTACTAAGTCATTTGGCTTGGCAGTGTCTAACTAAGCAAGTACCTTACTTGTGGGTCGTAAGGTACCTAAGTACAAAATCAATGAGCGTGCAAAAAATTTTAAACTACGGAACCTTTTCATGTAATTAAACATACGCGGCGGCATTTTCAAACAACTTCTACAGAGCGCGCCGCGTTTTGTCCTCTTCTCCCCCTCTTCTTTCTTGAGACATTTAAGGTCATTAGCAGGACCCACATTTCCAGATGACCTCAAGACAATCTGGATGGGAAGACTTCCGAAGTTTATACAAACGGTTCTAGCCACTCAACGATTTGAATCTTTGGTTGAGCTGAGCGAACAAGGCGATAAGTTAATAGAAATCAACTCACAGTCACAGGTATGTTCTACGCAGGCTTTTAAAAATATGCCGCAACCAGATGTCCATGAGCTTACAAAGAAAGTTGATGAGCTGACTCGCATGGTAGCGGCACTGACAACAGCTCAAAGCGGCAGCGGTAACACAAATAGCCATAATAGTCGCAGTCGTAGGCGTAGTCGATCACGATCTAGAAATGTTGATCTCTGTTTTTACCATGACCGTTTCGCGGCCAAGGCGTACAGATGTGTGTCTCCCTGCAAATGGTCCGGTCCTCTGCCAAGTAAACAGGGGGAAGAGAGAAGCAATCGTTAGAGGCGATGACCGGTTGCTCAGCAGTAAGTCGCCGACTTTATGTGACAGATCGGTTTTCCAACATGAAATTTTTGGTGGACACTGGTTCTGACATATGTTGCATACCTAAAAGTTTTATGATGAAAAGTACACAGCAACCTGTAACCTTTAATTTGGTTGCTGCAAATGGTAGTACCATCCCTACGTATGGGCTAGTTGAATTAAGTCTAAATTTAGGACTTAGGCGCGACTTTAGGTGGAATTTTGTTGTAGCGGATGTTGAGACTGGTATTATTGGCGTAGATTTTTTATCACACTACGAGTTACTGCCTGATTGCACTCAAGGCATACTGCGTGACGCGAAGACGGGTTTATCTTCTTCCGCAAGCCTAAGTACAACCACGCAGACAAGTGTTAAGATTGTATCTCTTCCTGACTCGCCATTCACTGCAATCTTGTATAAATACCCTAGCATCACACGACCACCTGGAGCACCTAGGGAAATCAAACATAATACTGTCCATTTTATCAATACGACGGATGGTCCCCCTGTATCGTGTCGTCCGCGTCGTCTAGCGCCTTCAAAATTAGGCATAGCTAAGAAAGAGTTTGAAGATATGGTCTTAGCTGGTACTTGCCGACCATCTAGCAGTTCTTGGTCATCCCCTCTTCATCTAGCTCCTAAAAAGGACTCATCGTGGCGTCCTTGCGGAGATTACCACGCACTGAACGCGCGCACTATTCCGGATCGTTATCCAGTACGTCACATAGGAGACTTTGCTCATAACTTGACTGGATCTACTGTGTTTAGCACAATAGACCTGGTCAAGGCTTACCAACAGATTCCTGTAAATCCAGCTGACATTTGTAAGACGGCAATTATTACTCCGTTTGGTTTGTGGGAGTTCATTTATTGACATTTGGTTTATGCAACGCTGGACAGACATTCCAACGCTTTATTGATGAGGTAGTTAGTGGCTTAGACTTCTGTTTTGCCTATGTCGATGACATTTTAGTTTACTCTAAAGATAAAGACACTCATGCCCAGCACTTGGAAACCTTATTTAAAAGGTTACAAGATTATGGCGTGGTAATCAATACAACCAAATCTGTATTTGGCGTAGAGGAGGTATCTTTCCTCGGTTATAGCATTAATGCGGCAGGAACACATCCCCCTGAGGGCAGGATTATTTCCTTGATGGAATATCCACCGCCTAAGACGGTACAGGGCATGCGTAGATTTATAGGTATGCTCAATTATTACCGTCGGTTTTTGCCTAACACTGCGAAATTTCAAGCACCTTTAATCGACTCAGTGACTGCTATTCAAGGTAAGGGTGCAAAACCTTTTGTTTGGACACCTGAATTGGAGGGGTGCTTTGAGGAGTGCAAAAAGAGTTTATCGTCAGCTACGATTTTAGCTCATCCAAACTCTAGTGCTGTCCTCGGGCTATTTACTGATGCTTCTGGTACTCATGTGGGTGCATGACTTCAGCAGCGCATCAACGAACAGGATGACTGGCAACCACTGGCCTATTTTAGTAGAAAACTGAATTCTAAACAGGCACAGTGGCCCGCTTATTATAGAGAACTTTTAGCTGTTTATGAAAGCATACAGCATTTCAGACACATATGCGAGGTTCAACACGTGACTATATTTACGGATCACAAGCCGTTAGTCTACGCTTTCAAGCAGCGACGCGAAAAACTGCCACCTGTTCAGTTAAATCAGTTATCTTTCATAAGCCAATTTACAACGGATATTGTCCACATAAAAGGTGTCGACAACATAGTTGCAGATGCTATGTCCCGTATCGAGAGTATTTCTTTGGAAGAAGATTATAGCGCACTTTCGCAATCTCAGGACTCTGATGAGGAGTTAGCTCGTATACGCAGCGACTCGTCGTTTAAGTTAGAGCCTATCGTCGTTACTGGCACAAATATTACTGTTCTTTGTGATACTTCTACCGGCCGGCCGCGTCCGTATCTGGCGCCGCCATTTCGTCGAGCCGCATTTGATAGATGTCACAATCTCAGTCACCCTGGTGCGCGGGCTACCGTTCGTTTGGTGACTGATCGTTACGTATAGCCTGGGGTCAATGTTAATTGCCGCGAGTGGGCGCGATCTTGTCTACGTTGTCAACGCAGCAAGGTGTCTAGACATGTTGTTTCACCCCTTGGTCAGTTTAAGTTACCATCGAATCGATTCTTGCACGTCCATCTCGACATAATTGGACCGCTACCACATTCGATGGGTTTTAACTACTGTCTTACCGCAACTGATAGGTTTTCGCATTGGCCCGAAGTATGGCCTTTTCTTCTATTACGGCTGAGAACGTAGCAGACGCATTCGTGTCTGGCTGGGTGTCACGTTTTGGGGTACCTAATATTGTAACAACAGACCAAGGTCGTCAATTTGAGTCTGATTTATTTCGTCGTCTCATGGATATTTGTGCCGCGAAACGTATTCGCACAACCAGTTACCATCCCTGTGCCAATGGTATGGTTGTGCGCATGCACCGGCAGTTAAAGGCAGCCTTAATGTGCCATACCGATACTTGGGTCAAGGCGTTACCTTTAGTTTTACTAGGCATGAGGACGGCATTGAAGGAGGATATTGGTGGATCCTCTGCAGAAATGTTATACGGAGAAACTTTGCGATTACCTGGTGAGCTCATAGTTCCTCCGGTAACACCCAGAAGCACAAGCGATAAGCATCGCTTGTGCTTCTGACTTTGTTACTGGCCTGCGAAGCCGTATGAAAGCTTTGCGTCCTGTTGCTGCTTCACGACACGCCCAGCCATCAATTTTCGTTCACAGAGACTTGGCAACAGCGTCTCATGTTTTTCTACGTGACGATAATGTGCGGCGTTCACTGCAGCCTTATTCTGGACCACATCGTGTCATATCGAGGGGTGAGAAGACTCTCACTTTGGTCGTTAACGGAAGGGATCGAACAGTTAGTGTGGATCGTGTTAAGCCAGCGCACGTGGATATGGCATGTTCAGATGGTACATCATTGACGCCACTTGCGTCAGTAGAGTCCACGCCTGTTTCACCTATTTCACCGTCGTCACCTGAACTATCACCGGAGCCACCGCCAGTTGTATTTACCAGATCCGGGAGAAGGGTTAAATTTAAGGAGGTGTTACAACTATAGCTAAGCTATTTTTTTTTTTTTTTTTTTTTTAGTAGTTACCTTTCTCCGTGGGGGGGTGATGTGGCGACGGACCTTTTTGATGTCCGAACTTCTTTAATATTTTTTATAAAAATGGTGTTGGATTTGAGGTCTCAGGGGATGACGTTTGGCAGTTGAAAAAACGATATTATAAATTGTGCAGCTCAACGGCTCGTGTTTGTGATTATTTAACACCTCCAAAAGTGTATTGCGTGTCTTTTCGAAGGGGTGGAAATTGTCCAGGAACATTCTAGTATACTACCATCAATTTACTAGAACATGACTTGACGACTGGATATTGTTTGATTATATCAATAACTTGACATTGGGAAAAGTGTGAAAATGCTCAGATGCCATTAAAAAAAAAAATAATTAAAATAAAATAGCTCTTCATTCGAACGAATTTCTGATAATTTTGTTTATGTCTGCGTCCATAATTTCTTTCATGTGATTTTCAATGAAAATGAGTTCTCACGATCCTGGTGCGGAGCAGTATCAGCAGTTTCCATCTAACAGAATAATAATTCTACATCCTGGGTCCCTCAACGTTAGAATAGGACGAGCATCGGACCTGGTGCCAGTGAAGCAGTTGCATTGCATAGCCAGGAAACGACGGCCCGGCGGGAAAATCTACAGAGACCCTTTCGTACCCCCATCGGTACCGAAAACCAAGGAGCTCATCGAAGAACTCGAGGAATGTCGGCTCCAAATATCTCACACGCTTCAGACTTGCGTCCAGTCGAATGGAGCGAGGCGGTACGCGACTCCTCCTCAGCAAATTGCCGCTTTCAACCGCCGATCACTCCCCGAAATCGTGAAGGAGGAAGGGGAAGCCTGGCCTCAAGTCGATTGCGAAATCGTGGTTGGGGATCTAGTGCTAGACATCGACCCAGAACTACCCTACAACATACACTTTCCATATCGTCGGGGAGATTTCAACATACACTCTGAAGTAGGTGGCTCCATTTCGTCTGTCCTGAATGACTTGTATGCTATATGGAGTTCCATCATAGAATACAAACTAGAAATACCTCTAATAGAGTTAGTGAAATACAGATGTGTGCTGTTGATACCAGATTTATATTCAAGAACTCATCTAAAGAATCTAATGTCTCTGTTACTGAAAGACTTGGGTTTTGGAAGCTGCATCCTTGTCCAAGAAAGTGTTGGAGCTACTTTTGGTGCTGGGATTGGTTCTGCCTGTGTCGTAGACATTGGAGACCAGAAAACGGCCATTTCTTGTGTTGAAGATGGAATATCACATAAGATGACTCGTTTACGAATGGACTATGGTGGTGGTGATGTCTGCCAAGCGTTATCATGGATGTTCCACAAAAGTGCATTTCCATACAAGAATTGGAACGAAAATGTGCCCAGAGATGTAATACTAATGAGAAATTTATATGAACACTTCTGCCATGTAAACTTAGATGTATGCGGCCCTCAAGAAAAATCATTTTTGGTTGACCACCCAGGCGATGTTGTAAACAAATATACATTGCAAGTTGGAGATGAATGCATAATTTCCCCTTTAGCGATGTTCTACACAGATTTACTCAAAATCACAGGGCCAAAAACAAGTAAAATCCAAACCCACCAAGCGAGTGATCCTGAGGATCCGTTTGATGCGGAGTTCTTACGAGAAACCAGCCGGAAGCGAGAGGCTGCTGACACAACCGCTAATGCTAATGACAGCCAACAAATTGAACCTGTTAACGAATCGCAACCACAAATAAATCCAGATGAAGATATCGTAGTAGATTCATTAGAGAATGGACCGGCTGAGGCTGTGACTCTGGCCCCGGGACAAATCATGGCTTTAGACTCCGCAATCCTACAGAGTATAGACCGATGTCAAACTGATGAGCTCAAACGTAAAATGTACAGCAGTATTTTGATAGTTGGTGGTAGTGTCAAAGCTCAAGGCTTACACCTATGGCTTCAAAACAGACTTGCTTTACAGATTCCTTACAATTACAAGACAGAGCAGTTGGAAATAGTAACGGCTCCCAAAGACATTGATCCAGCAGTAACAGTATGGAAGGGGGCTGCTGTAATGTCATGTTTAGAGTCTGCTATAGAACTTTGGATAAATCAGAGTGAATGGAATAAGTATGGTTTGAGGATATTGAGGGAAAGAGCCCCTTTTATATGGTAGTATGTGTTGTGTCTGGCTTCAGAATAGAACTCTCCCTATCCTCCCGTGGATAAGCCGACTAAGGGATGTTAATTTGAATGTTAAAGAACTCCCTTTTCCGCATTCAAACTCTATGATGGTCCATTATGCGTGAGAGTTAACTGGCTAGATAGTTAGCCAGCCTAACTCCGTCCAGAAGCACAAAAGCTTCCTGGGGTCTTCGCAGGCTTCACGGAGTGACCTCGGGTTACCGACTAATGGATAAAACAAGAGAATGGGCAGCAGCATCCACCTAAGTACTCGATACGAATACTGCAATCACTAATTCACCTGCCAAGCGTGGTGATTATGGCATTTCTCTACATTGTATTAATGGAGGAGGCTTCATCCAGCAGTGGATGTCTAAAGGCTGCTGAAGAATGAAGAATAGTCATCATCATCATCATCATCATCAGCCTGCTTACCTCCACTGCTAGACGAGGCCTTCCCCATTGAATAAAATGGGGGGATTTGCCATAATCACCACTTTTGGTAGGTGAATTGGCAGTGGGGAATAAATAATTGTTTAAATCATTTATATATATTTTTTTTTCATTTTAGTAAATATAAAACTGTCATGTGGTCCAATTGATGTTTAAGTGGTAACCACAGCCCATTACAAATGCAATAGTTGTTAGGTTGAGAGGTCTTGTTGAAGGCTCAGTGTAAAGGTGGGTCGCGAACGCCTAAAACGCGCCCTACAAGTCTTTGCACTGCGCCCAATGCTGAGACACAAGGATGTATAGGTGTCTGTAATTACTAATTTAAAAAAAAAAATAACTTGCGTGATTTATGTATTTCATTATGTAAAACGGGAAATTTTCACATTTTTTTTATTGTAGTGCGTATACTGTACCCACCCGATGAAGACCCTCGATTACGGTCGAAACCAAACAGTTAGATCATCGAACTTCTGGTAGGACAAATTGGAAAAAACGATCCTACCAACATATATTATCGGTACGTGAAAATTTCCCATTTTACAAAATTATTTTTTTAAATGCTGCTTTAGGACTAAAAATAACTAGTTTTTTCTGACATTATCGAGTCGCTATGTCACTCTGTGTTATTTAGTATGCATTTTATGGTGTATTAAACAAACATGTAAAGATTTCAAGTCACACCGATGCATAGACCTATGTGCTGATTTGACATTTGAGAACAACTCTATAATGTCCAACTGGTTCTCCATTCTCCACACACTCAAGACTCCACTGAAGTTATGACATCCGTTGTGGAACAAGACATAACTGCAATCCCCAGAAACATAAAACATTGCTCGATTCTTATAAGGAAAAATTTAAAAAATCATTTTCTTACTAAAGTTTATTAAAAATTACGTAGAAAAATAGAGAGATTAAATCTTAGAGAATAAATTCTCTAAGGATTAAATCATCATTCTAAAACTAAGAATAACAATAAATTATTCAAAAAAGAAATACTTAGAAATATTACATTTGGCATAGTAGACATGGGTCCCTTAGAACTAAGAGTGGACCACACTACTGGTAAATTTTCGAGTTTACAATATCTTAAAACTACTTATTAAATGCAGTCTTGAATTTCAATATGCTATAGTAATTCTGGTTGTCGAAATAAATATCTGCCTAAATCTTTTTGAAATACTTAATGCCCTATATAAGTATTTGAACAATATGAGGGTTTGACATTCGTGGTAGCCTCTTCCTAAGAATATAACTCCTCCAACTCCTTTGGATGTCGTAAATAGCGACTAAGGGATTACGCCCGGGGATGGGGCAGCAGCATCCACCTGATCCCGAGTACTTATCACTAAACTGCGATCACCAATCCGACCTTCAAGCGTGGTGATTATAGCAAATCCCGTCCATTGCACACTATGCATGCTATGGCCTCACCTAGCAGTAGATGTCTACCAGCTGATGAAGAAAAGAAGAGTTTGATATTTGGACAAACGAAACTTGGAGTCGTATTCTTAAAAATAACAAACGTGAAAACACGATTTTAAAAAACCTCTTATGATAAAAATCCGAAAAAAACTTTTACCAACACATTTATATTAATTTCTCCGAAACCCTTAGGTATTTCCAAATTAATTTTACTTGAATAGTTACATAATAGTCAATAATATATTTTCCAAAAAATCGTTTTTGAATTAAAGATATGTTTTTCTTGTAAATAACAGTTATTTGGTTCGGCGCTCGCGTTGTTTTACTCGCGCACACGTATTCTCCCCGTCTCTTGCATAAACGCGGAAGTATTAGCGCTATCCCTTTTATTGATTCAATCAATCTCTCATCGTTTGGCAATAGGTGGACCCCGATAAGTGGGTACCTATGTAAAAAATGCCTAAGTATTACCTAGTACCTTTAAATTACGTAGGGGACACCACTCTTTTTATAAAATTCCTTCGCCGTTCAATGCTGAAAACAAACAGCTGGCATAGCATAAGCATCTAAGACAAGACAGTGGTTTGTCATCGCAAGAATAGATAAAAAGCCGCAAAGTCCGTGTCAAAATGAATTTTCTTAAATTCACTACACGCTAATGAAACACTAATACAATGATAGCGTTTCATAGAATACACCTTCCTTTCAAATTTTATCAGTATAGTGACAGTAGTCTCAAAAAATGGCTGTGACTTACGGACAGGACGAAATTGTAAGGGTTCTGTTTTTTGCCGGTTGGCTACGGAACCGTAAAAATTACATTTGGATGGAGACTGGCAACATTTTGACTGTCTCGAGCATCGCAATCTCAAGAACGTAAAATAAATTTCCATGCTGTTCCCTCGTTACAAAAGTATACGTGATTGAGCGAGACGAATATAAAAATAAAATAAACTTGTTATAACCTTGTAAGTAACATACTGGTTAAAATTAAAAAAAAAAATACAACACATTTTGCTTAATTCTATCCTATTCGAAATATCTATCGAGATAAGTAGAGAGCTTTGACTATCCTAGGTAGAGAAAACTAGTAAACTAATGCTAAGGGGTAATTTCACCAACAATAAACAGGCGGTTATTGTTGGTTTATTGTTGGTGAAATTAACTTTTCGTTAAATTTGTTAACTGTTAGTCTAACCAATGCTTTTTGACAGGTTTTTTCAAAGATTATCTGTCACCTTGACCAATGGTTAGATTTAACAAGACATTTACTAACTATCAGTGTATGGTGAAATTGGCTCCAAGCCGGTTATCTGTTTTTAACCCTTAAGGGTCACAGCCCCATATCGGCAACATCAAAGTAAATACCTAATCTCCTGGCCTTTCTGGCCCCTAAAATTAATAGAGAGCATAATAATTTCTAACATAGTATTGCTAACTATCCCCATTCGTTTTGAACGACACAACAATATCATTACCTATTCCTATAATATCAGCCTCTGTAACTTTCCTTAACTTCGGATGAAAGAATGAATAATACACAACCATTATACAGATCCCCATAACAAAAGGAACTACACTCATTACTAAAACAGGGTAGAAATAAATAGAAATTCTTTCTAGATCATTCACATACAAATACCAAAGGACCCCACACGTTAAGTTCTCTATAAAACACAATGTATAATACAGTGTAAATCTGTACCTAGTCCGTCCTTCGATGGGTAGTATGTAAGTGAAGAGATAAACCGCTCCCAATGCGAAAGAGAAGGCGATATCTGCTATGCGGTTGTGGGAGCAGAACGTAGAACGGTCGAAGAGTTGTATGAGCGTTGCCATTGCGAGAATGTGCAGGCAGCATGCGAGAATAGCCCAGTGCGGGAACATGTAGGCCAGGATTGATATTGATATGATGCGGCTTACTGAAATAAAAAAAAACTGTCATTACACTGAATAGATACCTCCCTAGTAGGAAGTCCCTATTTATATAAGGGGGTTCCCCCCCTTTAACCCCTTAGGGGGTGAATTTCGGAAATTCCTTTCTTAGTGCACTCCTACACCAAAAAAGGAATATGCCCTCCAAAGAATCATGGCGACACTAAGAACATTGGTGTACACAAAATTCGAAATAGAGTACACCACTGGTCACTGGGGCTTTGTAAGAGTTTTGATACTCATAATAATACAATACATAGTCATGACTCCACAGTAGGACTCGCATCGTGGGTATCAGAAACTTCGAGAAAAACAGTGGGAATCAAACTCTTTCGTCTCAGCCGGCTATTCGCCCACCGCACCACAGAGGTCGCGTCACGCATTTTTCAATGCCATGGAAGTAGCTCTATACCATTAAAAAACCACACGTGTTGGCCCCAAAGTACTCACAAGTGATGAGAAAGTGGTGAAAGCCGGCTATTCGCCCACCGCACCACAGAGGTCGCGTCACGCATTTTTCAATGCCATGGAAGTAGCTCTATACCATTAAAAAACCACACGTGTTGGCCCCAAAGTACTCACAAGTGATGAGAAAGTGGTAGACAGTCTGCATAACGGTGCCCGGCCAGCTCATGTTGTCCTTGTCTTGCGCGAAGCGGATGGCGCGCTGGTAGGCGGCGAGGCACCAGCCGAGTCCGACTATCGACGACGCGATCGACAGGCTCTGGTGAACTGGAAGAACGCAGATGAGTACATTATTTCCACTATTCCAAATAGCGAGTAGAAGTGTGGCTTTTGTATGATGACACTGGTTGTAACCCAGCTGTGTTGCAGCTTCAGCGAGTGTCCTCTCAGCCCTATACAATATGTTGTTTTGTACACTTGCCATATTTACGGAGGTTACTATACTGCTGACACCGATTAC
Source organism: Epirrita christyi (assembly GCA_951392215.1). Taxonomy (NCBI): domain Eukaryota; kingdom Metazoa; phylum Arthropoda; class Insecta; order Lepidoptera; family Geometridae; genus Epirrita; species Epirrita christyi. The sequence continues at coordinate 639,153 of OX595858.1, read as the reverse complement.
AAATCAGTAAAAAAAACATAGTTGAAAAATGTCAGTCAGTAAAAATTTTGCAATTAAAAAATATCCACCCGTGTTTACATTCACTGCACAAAATCAACCGCTGTGGCACGAGCCTCGCGGCGCGGTCGGCGCGGCGTCCTTCGACTTCGGACGACTCTACGCCGGCGCGCGGCGGCGCCTTTGAGCGGCATCCTTTGGGAATGGAATTTTGCGCGCGCGTGCGACGCTGGACAGTCAGTCATCCCCGAACGACCGCGGAATTAGGTCACGCGTCACGGTTTTTTGCCATCATCAAAATGTCAGGTACCTACTCTAATGTTGAGTTAGTGGAAATGGTGCGATTATTTAAGACGATGCTTTTCGAAAAAAAATCCCACGCTAACTCCGCCCATTGAGCCCCGCCTCCCTTATACGGAAACTCGCGCGTCGTCTAAACATCCAAAATTTTTGTACTTGATTTGTTGAGGTAAAGGTAGCTAGGTACTAAGTTAGTACCTAGCTACCTTTACCTTTTCTTTGCACCATGTACCGAGTATGTAGGTAGGTTAGTACTACTAACCTACCTACATACTCGGTGCATGCCAACTCTGCCTACCTACCCCCTAGTAGCTAGATACTTGTAAGTGATTACTGGTAAATAGGTAGGTACTAACTAGTTTGCCTCTCTCATAATTCTTGCACTGTTTTTCAAACGAATAGTTTTCTTTCTTTTGTGGACGATTTTTTTGTTGTCCTTGTTTCCCATTGTTTTTACAAGGTAGTAAATACTCGTAAGGTAGTACCAAATCGATAAGCGAGCGAGCGTAACGTCCTCCCACTTTGGCGCACGGCGCGGTACTGAGGAGGGCCCTCGTATGAATCGCCTTTTAGACGCAAATACTAACGGAATAAGATTGAATATCGGACTTGGTGTTTGCCCGTATCTTGCACAGAAGTAAAGGACGTAAGTCTCAAATCAAATCTTATTTAATTTATTATGAGAATACTAATTAGTCTAGGTAAATTTTAGTTTTGATAACGGATAATAAACTGTATTTTCCTTCGGTGAGTGCTTATTTTGGATATGTGACTGAAGCTGTTTCAGACATTTCAAAAAATCTAGTTTAAAGGCATAACTTTCAAAAAAATAAAGTATCAAGTAAATATCTGCTAATTGTGTTTCTGGGCTTGATGACGGATAGAAAAAAGTTTGAAAAATCACGTATTTAAGTTATTATATTGATGTGATATCTGGTTTACTCACAATAACTAGGCAAATCAGCATTATATTTTCGCGGCCTCATCTTAAGTGATTACCTGAGTGAAGTGTTCGGTACCCAATGGATAGGGCGTGGTGGGCCAGTGCCGTGGCCACCACGCTCTCCAGACTTAACTCCCTGAGGTTTTTATTTATGGGGTGACGTAAAACGTTTGGTGTACGCGGACGAAGTGACGAGTGTCGAACAATAAAGACAAAGGATTGTTTCAGCTTTTGACAATTTCAAATTAAACGTATTTGTCCTGCGAAAGCTAAAACGATGCTTGAGGCGCCCCGTGCTCTTTAGTGCATCGAAAAAGTAGGTGGACATTTCGAGCAGTACCTAGGGGTAACGTAATAAGGTAATAACCTAACCTATTGGATAGTGATAACAGGGGTCAATAACCTGCGCTATTCGCACGCACCGCTGCCGCCGCCGCACGCTACTAGTTATCTGTAGTATTTTTATTTTATTTTTATTTGTATTTGTATTTATTTATTGCTCACATGTACATACAATATAGTTAGTAATAGGTCTTATTTTACTGTTAGTCAGGTAGGTACATGAACCCCGTCAGGGCGCTGCAATTTGGAGTCAAGATCAAAAATAAAATTTACAGAACAATACTTATGTTAGTTATTAAAATACAAGTCAAATCAATATAAAACAATTTCATAATCACATAAAAGTAGAAATAGTTATCAAATTTAATCTCTCGCATGTATACAATATAATAATATGTCAAAACTAAAAGAAGGTAGGCAAATCAAATCAATTATATATGTCAATTAGTAGCTTGGGTATACGACAAAAACATTAAATAAAATTAAATAGGTTAATGAGTAGGCTAGTCAAAACAGGAATGAATTAACTCATTTTTACATCTATTTTATCTATTTTTTTGAATTAAATTAAATTACAACGCAGGCAGCGTATCTTTGAAGAAGTCGTTTAAATTGTAGTAGCATTTTTTTATTAGTAAGTCCCGTAATTTACTTTCAAATGTCCTATCCTTTTCTAAATCTTTAATTTGTTCGGGAATTTTATTATAAATTTTTGATGCCATTGTTGTTGGACCGGAACTATGCATTTTTAATTTCGAGTTTGGCAGTACTAGTTTGTGCTTATACCTGCATGGGTAACGCCGTGGCAGGTCAGTTTTTTTAACGAAAAATTGCGGGTATTTCCTTACGAACTTACAGGCTTCGAATATGTAGATGCTTGATAATGTTAGAATTTTTAAGCTACGAAAATGTTCTTGGCAGCTTTCCGGAAGCTTTATATTGGCCAGGGTACGGATGCATGATTTTTGTAGAACAAACAGATCTTGGATATCAACACTGTTGCCCCATAGGATAATGCCATTTGTGAGCCAAGCAAATGCATAGGCGTAATAAGCAGTTGTTGAAGTTTGTAGGTCTGTTGCTCTTCTAAGCTCCCTGAGAGCATAATGTAAAACTTGACAGTTTGGACCTTATTTTTTGGATATGGCTTTTCCAATTTACGTGAGAGTCAATGTTTAATCCTAGAAGTGTAGTTTTAGATTGTAGTAGTTTAGATGATTACGTATACATTATCTCACGCGCTCTTCAAGTATGGCAAGTGTACAAAACAACTTATTGTATTATTGTTCATGGTACAGTGTCTGTGATAAATCTGATATGCTGAAGTGGTTGTTTAGGTTTTGACAAGCAATTGACACTATAGTAGGGTAGTTGAACACAAAATTTTGTATGAAAACTGAGGTCCATCAAGTTTCCACTAGTGGTGCTCATCAGTGTCACCATACATAATATGTATGTATAACATTACACAATACTTCCATGTCAGTTGCTTGTGAAAAACTTTAATTATTATAGGTCGCGCAACGAGTTATGAGCGCTCGGCGAAAGTGGTGGGGTTGATTTCGCATGTGTACACACGTGTGCGCGTATTTATCTAGGGAGAGTGGGACGCGAGTGCGGTACGGAAGGCGACTGATCAACCAATACTCGCCGGCGCTGGCCGCCTCTCCCGTCGCGCCTCCCTCCCCCCCCCCCGCTAAACAGACTCAAAAAATTACTACTGCGCATTGAAGGTCAGCGCTCTTAACTCATTGCGCGACCTCAGCACTCTTCGACATAGAGCGATGAATGTGTAATTTGCACCAGCTCCGAGACTTACTCGCAAAGTCCCGGCTATAGAGCAGCAGGCTTGTCTGCAGGACTTGCTGCGGCGCCGCTTCTAAGAAGCACTCGAAGACGCGTAGCAGCGCCGCGTCAGCGTCTTCCTTCAGCATGAGCGCGTAGTACTCGCGCTGCGAGGCCGCGTTGTGAGCGCGCTCCGATCGACGCGATTTTATCGCGTAGCTTAAACATACATTAGAATAATGGTCACTTTCGCAAACTACAGAGGCCTTACCATAAGCTCTTATAGCGATTCAGTTAAAAAAATATCGGTTTCGTAATGTCCGCAGCTTTATTTAAAGGTCTTTAGAGTTCTGCGATTAAAGTTATTCAATGATGACGGATTTCAACGACGAAACGATATTTGTATTGAATAGTTTTTAAACTGAATCGCTATAAGAGCCCATGGTAAGGCCTCTAGCCGCTTACGAGATACTTATCTTCAGAATTTGGACAGTTTGTAAAAGCTTTTATTTAACTTCACTTGTTAATAGGTAGTGAAAAAAGAAACGGAAAAACTACTTGTACTTATTGGGTCATATCTGCCAACTGAACTTTAAAGCATTCCACCCAACCGATTGAGCTAAAATTTTGCATACCTGTCCAGTTTTGATAATAATACAATATTATGTTGACAAAGAGCTGATCTGATGATGGAGATGGCAGGTAGACAACAGAACTCCTCGATGATTTATAGTAGCCTGGCAGTGTTTAGGGTCATTTAGTTCAGCTCACATTTCCGATAAGTAACAAATTCCATAAAAGGTTGTTTTGTAAAATATTTTTTTAACAAAAAACTTATAGAAACTTGTAAATTTTAGAAACAATAATGTCCCGCAATATTTAAGTATTAATTGGTGAAAATGGGCATAAGTCCACCTAGTGAATGTCTCTGCGAAAAATGGAACAAGCATTGTTAAGATCATTTAGTTTTTCACAAAATTGCATTGATTTTGTATGTAGAGATGGTCAAAGGAAACAGGAATGTTGCAGGAAGTCGGTGGATGGAGGCGGCTCAAGACCGTTTATCGTGGTTCATTCTAGGGAGGAGGCCTATGTCCAGTAGTGGCCTTCTACAAGCTGATAATGATGATGATAGTCAAAGGTGGTAGTAACTCACATGAGCGCATCTGTGAATCTCAGAATAGGAGCCATTTGAAGCACCAGAATGAAGATCCGCACCCATTTCCTCTTTGTAAACTCATTGGAGACAGACTCCTTCTGTTGCTTATCTTGTGAATACCTTTCGAGTATAAACAAAGAATGGATTATCTTACAAGTAGATTACAAACAATATTAGGTAAAACCTATTTATTGTTTTATTTCAGTAAGTAACAATCATCACATATATAGGAACAGAAAGCCAGCTCAGTACAACAAGCGGCAAGAGGTGCATGCACACATAGACACATACCCACAACAATCTCGTTAGTCGACTCGCGACTGGCGCTCGACCGAGTACTACATGGGTATGCTTCTGTGTGCATGCGCCTGTTATCGCTTCTTGCAATGTGCTGGCCTTCTGTAACTACATATTTTGTGCAATCAAGTAACCTGATGTTATGCCGGTACCCCCTGCCTGTTACATCTGCATGCAATATTGGTCACATTCGCCAGCAGCGAGCATTAATTAATACAAAGTATATTTTTATTATCCTTATTTACCACAACATTTGAAACAGTAACAAGCAAAACAAGAACCTTAGCTTAGAACATAGGTAGGTAGGTACTCACATTCTTATCGAGACAGCTGTGTTTATAAACGCAGGAATGAGAATGAAAGCCAGGGTCCAGCCAAACTCTGTGACTCTCTTCGCCAAGAAATACCTTACAGCTACGTTAATGTCCAGTCCGAGGTCTACGAAATGACCCACGATAGCTACAATGTACATAAAAATATCGCGACGCTTTACGTGGATTTTCTCCGGCATACGGTCCGGCTCGTCGTAGGAGACTCCATTGTGGAGTAAATTGCGAACAGCTTTAGGCATTTTGTGTGATAAATTACACAAAAATTATCAAGAAAAACTAAAACGCGCGCATCACTGCCTGTCTTTTTTTTCCTAAAATAAAAAGCAAGCAGTCGTTTCGTTCGTTTTTTTTGGTCTGTTGATTGCTATTTGCTACTAGCGGCGCATCCAAGGATGAAGGAATTTGGGTACTATATTCATCTTGGACGAACGTCCAAGATATTCATGGTCTGAGGTACAGCACTAAGATCACAGACTAAGGAGAGTACTACGATCATGGAAGTAATAAGTACTAGTTGTACGTAGTACTTATTACTTCCATGACTACGATGGATAAATGCCTAAAGATAAAATAACTAAACTATAAATTCTCTAAGTAAACTAAGGTACATGGCATGGCATTAACACCCAGAGGCTTAGAGAATTTATGTGAGGAGATGGCATGCTCAACTTCTAGTACTAAATTATTTCTGCCACTTTTTGCGGGAGGCGAGGTAAACACGTACAGCACACATTTACTTACTCACGCACACTCATGCAGAAAGTTGAGGCGTCTCTATAAACGCACACGGAAATAAAAGCTGTCACACAAACATAAAACAAGCACACAAATAAATAATTTCTGTAATTACACTATTGGTTAGTTGCACACTAGCGCAAAAACTAGTGATGGGGTGTAAAAGACTGAATGAAATTAAGATTATTCATTGTATATGGATCTAGTCTATGGATGTTTGTTTATTATGTTTTAAATGGGTGAACTGATTCATATTGATCAAAAGTAATCGCGTAACAAACATACAAAAAAACATAGTCAGTTAAAAATTGATTTTTAGGATTAGGACGCGTAGGTACGTCCTTTTGCACGCGAATGAAGTTTGCTTCTATTTTGGCTATTATTTCTTCAAACTCCATGAAGTTTTGTATTCATGATCTGAGACCCGCGGTGCGTTGGTTTCTTATAAAATTATATGGCTTCAAAATCACACGCATCAAGCATGTATGATCTGCAAACATTTGTTCCGGGTCTGGGTGTTATGGTACCAGGTACTCGTAATTCCTGATAGGTACCTACGATACAGAGAATCCTAGTGTGGGATTAGTATGTGACTGTTGAGTGTTAAAAAAAATAATATTTTGGCTCCTGCTCGGAATGGAGGTAAGGTTGGGTCCCGTGGAGCTCCTCCTCATTGACATGACTATCAGACAGAAGGTCAGGAGGAGCAAGGGAAACCTCTCGGCTGCTTGTATTGATTATAAGAAGGTCTATGATTCGGTGCCACATATTACATTGGATTTAACAATTGTAAGCTGGGATTAAGACATTTTATATTGTATTTTTTTAATGAAAATGTAAGATTTATTGTTAAAAAAATGTATTTTCGTGGATCTGCTTTTTTCATACGAAACGAGATTCGAATATCGGTATACTTTTGCATACCTTCCTAATTTCATAATGTGAGTAACGAAAAAATCCTAAAACCGAAATAAAATCGGAAATACAAACCTCTAAAATAACCAACCCCTTTAAACTCCAAAAACAGCTAATCAAGCCCATTCAACCTATATTTTAGGCTGGTATTGAACGACGTAGGTATTGATATTTTCTTTAGAATGAGGTTTTTTTTACAGCTTTGAGATCGTTTTTTCGGCCTGAAAACTCCCTATCCTGTTAATTTCATAAAAATCGTTTCAGTCTCTTTTGTTCATTCATTCGTTCGTTGTTTTCACATCACTTGTCCCCGTACCAAGAAATTACGTATCGTTATTTCTGTCGTAAGCTTGCACTAAGAAAATATATTTTACGGTGAAATTAATGGCTTAATTGTGTTGTCAATTACTTAAATGTGATAAGAAACTCCATATTTTGTTAAATTTGATGTTTCCGACCGCCATTTACACGAAACCACAGCACAACAAACCATTTTTAGGAGCTCCGTATAGCGACAGGTATGAACGCAGAATGGCGAACGATCGTGGCTTAACTAGTTTTTATAAACTGACACGAACGACCGTTCATGTACTTGGGCAGAGGGGAAAGCGTATGCTTGCCATCTCCCTACTATAAATTCTCTAAGCCCAGAGGAATAGTATTTCCTCTGGGCTAACACGGTACAGCTGCAGCACTGCAGCATCGGCTGTCAATAGTGTCAATGTCAAACAAAATTGCTCAGATGTAGGTCAGTCAGTACTCAGTAGCGAAAAATCTGAAAATTATATTATTTATTCCTGAAAATTTTAATTCTACTGTTAAATCTAACGACAATGGTGTCCCGAAGTCTTACAGAAGTTTACGTGCTAATGCGTAACAATGCTATACAAGGCAGACAAATATTCTCAGAGCAGGTTTGTACCGACAATAAACTTTATTGATTTTGTTTTCACCTGAATTCTGGCTTGAATGAGTGATTTGCGATTGCATTTGAAGCTGTTTGTAGATGTTAAATTAACTAGAATTGAATAATGCTTGTTAATTTAACGTCTAAAATCGCTTTACTTACAGTCCAAAACTGTAGAAATGTGTCTTAGTCTCTCAACTTGCCCCCATTTCCTTAACCAGACCTAATATTAATAGTGTTAACCAATAGTCACGTACATAGTCCTGATCCCACTAGGATTCCCTGTGTTGTGGGTATCAGGAACTACCCAGACCCGGAACAAATATTTGCAGATCCAACCTGCAACTTCTTGCATCTCAGCCGGCTACTTGTACTTGTTTTTATCTCTTGCGCTTTGGCTTTTAGTTTTAAATCTTTTATATATTTAGGTACAACTTTTTAGTGGAGTAGTTAATATAAGTCTGATAATTTTTGCAATGTTCCCCATCAAGCCCTATCTTATGAGACCAAACTCATTATATTTATATTAGTTATTTTTATTATTTATATTTACGTGTTTATTTTTCGAATTTGGAAATTTTCACATATTTCCCCCTTATTGAATATATTATGACGTCATATAGTGTATTACACGCGGAAAGTCAAGACGCTTCATATGATACCTCATTTGTTGGAAGTAGTTTTGAAGCTAAGAGGAACAGACAAAAATAGCTATACAGGTACATAACATAACCCTCCTTTTTCTTTGCTGTAGTCTGGTAAAACAGGATGGCAATATTCTATGCACTGTATAAACTTTGTTTAGCATTTTGTTAGAGCATCAAGTTATCTTATCAATCATCAGTATATCAAAATTATAAACATGTTTTCTTTCCATTAGCCTACACTAATGGTTCAGGTATTGCTAATTTTATTATTATCTACAAAAAATCATTGCATGCCATAAAATGTGTTTTATTGATGTAGGTACCTATTAAATCCGACATTTTCATACATCATCATCATCAGCCTACAGAAGTCCACAGCTGGACATAGGCTTCCCCCTTAGAATGCCAGGAACGATCATGAGCCGCCTCCATCCACCGACTTCCTGCGACGTTTACTATTATGAGAAAAATAAATAAATTTGTTAAAAATTTGGTAGGGATAGATTGTGACTGATTGCCACCAATTTAGGGTTCTGAAATGAAATGAAATTGTTTATTGTCCAAAGTATGAGCTACACAACATTTTTAGAATGTTTAAACTAAAAGAGCGCCACAAATACAGTGACTTGTCAAACACTCGTTTACATATTATTAGATTAGGTAGATCATAATTTGATGTCATAATATAATTAACCTGGTAAATACTATTAATTTTAATCATTTAAGATTATTCTAATATAATATAAATAAATTAATTTTAAAATGATGGGCTGTAAAAGGGCCACGTCGTAAAGAATATAAAGAATTATATAAGTACTTTGTACTGAATGGGTGCCAAACGAGACCCTATTACTAACTAAGCATACGCCATATCTCCGTCCGTCTGTTTGTATCCTGCCATAGGGGCTTAATTATCTCAGCAGTTGTATTTGGTAGTCAGTGGGAAATTTTCACGAATGATGTATTGTTTGGCTACATTTCACAAAAGCATGTTTTGAAAAAAAAAAACAAATTTAATTAAGTAATGTGTTTGTTTATTTCGTTATCTACGTATAAAATGTACAATAAACAATTTATTTTTAATTAATTGAAATCCACAGAGCAACGAAAATGAGCGAGTGCGGCTGATGCGCTCTGGGTCACGTGACTTGGAGGCGGGCGACTCGCACTTGCCCCCGCCGTGGACGGACGCTTTGGAGGAGGCACATTATGTTATCACCAGGTGAGAAACACAGTTACCTCGTGATCAATACGGCGAAGGAAAACACCGTGAGAAAACTTGCGTGTTTGATAAAAGCCCCTACCTTAGCTTTATAATGGTGAAAAAGACTGGTAGTGTCGGCTAAGAATAGGACTCCTTTCCTCCAACTCCTGTGGATGTCGTAAAAGTCGACCAAAGGACTTACTTGTACTTGTAGCGCAGACTCTTTTCCGCAACTAGGCCGCCAATGGGCTCTTTTTGCATGGCGAGTGGCGGCTGCTAATCCAGCCACTCGATGTCCTCCAGGAAGGTCAGCAGCTCACTAATACCAGCGCACGCCTGCCCGGGAGTCCTCGGTGTCCCGAGGAAAGTTCTTCTTTGAGATGCCACGCTGCTACAGTCCAGGAGCACATGCGCTGGCGTCTCATCTGTCTCTAGGCAGCCCCTGCATAGGGGATTGTCCGTGATACCCAGTGTAAATAAATGTTTGTTAAGAGAGCAGTGACTCGTGACAATCCCGACTATGAGCGGAAACGCCTCCTTCGACTGTCTGGAATCCTGCACACTTGTACACCCAAAGTTTTTGGTGTCGATCAACAGTTTGTCTACGGATCCAGGAACGTATCTGACTGAAGGGCAGGGGGTCTAATTCTAATTCTAAGTGGGGGTGTTAAGACCTGCACTGACGTCTCGCTGTGGGGTGTATTGTGCATTGTCCCCCTGTGCTAACCCTACCCCAGCCAGCCCAGCTCCTTAAAGTAACGGAGCAGGACTTTGGGTTGGTGGCAACACCGTTGAAGTGTGTCCGAAGGCGTCGATGATGGAGAGCAGGATAGAAGTAGCTCCTGCAAACCCGTCTTGGCCCTGGTTTCTTTTGTAGCCGCACAATGCAGGATCACGTGCTCCACCGTCTCTTCTTCCTGCAAGCAGCCCCGACATAGCCCGCTGTCAGTGGCCCCAGTGGTGCCAGTGGGCAGGGGGTCGACCAAGGGATTACGCCAGGGTATAGGCAGCAGCGCATCCACCTGGGTACTTAGCACCAAACTGCGAAATCCGCCTGCCAAGCGTAGTGATCATGGCAAATCCCCCCCATTATATTCTATGCAATATATTTATGATGATCTCATCCAACAATGGCACAAACAGGTTAGCAGTCATAGCGCGTAATGGCGCGTAAAAAAAATTCGTGGTTAAACTCTGAGCATAGCTCTCCACATAGCCCGCTGCGTGAATTTGAGCTTGTGTGTGCGGCCAATAGTTACCGACCATGTCTCAGTGCCGTAAGTTGCCGTTAGATTTGATTGATAGTGCTCATTAATTTCGTAGGCATCGTCAATTCGATCCATGGCCGAATTGGTTAAGGCTATGCCGATAAGACGCTGCTTCAAGTGGATCCGATTTTTTTTATATCGTATTTTGTACACTTGGAAAACAACAAATAAGTATCTGATTTGGTAGAATCTGTTCAGAAAGAGACCCGTCGTGGGATTGGAGGGCGCTGCTGTGCTTAATTACCATTTTTGTTAAGCGGGCAATACAATAGCGCGTCTAATCCGTTTTGATCCTATTACAACTGTTACTATTTCTTTAGTTTTTAATTCAAAATGCCGACAGAAAGAAACCAGCTCCTAATTATGGTTGTAATAGGTAGTCGGAACTTTAGTTCACAATTTGACCAGACAGACTCTTTCTTTAGTAGATCTTCATGTGAAGAGTTTGTCCGGGGAAGTACTACCACCGTACCTATTTCTGCCGCCAAGCAGTAGTGTTCGCATTGCTGTGTTTCGGTTTGAAGGGTACGGGTGCCTGTAATGTTTATGTCTCAGGGTCAGCAGCGCGCGTGTGATGCCTTTGGTATTGCGGGCGTCCATAGGCTACGGTAACTGCTTTCCATCAGGTGGGCCGTATGCTTGTTTGCTTGCCAAGTAGTATTAAATAAAGACTAGTATTTGATTTAAGGTAATTTGTTCCAGGCTCCGCACAAAGCTCTCAGAGCTGCAGGCGCGACACGAGCGCCAGATTCGGCGGCCGGCGCTCGACGACTCGTCCGAGCAGCGACACATATCGAGACTGACGTCGGAGCTAGCGAGGCTGTTCAACCACGCACATACACACATATCTGCCATCAGGCGGCATACCAACAACGGTACGTGACTCATGTGTACACATATCTGCCATCAGGTGGCGTACCAACAACGGTACGTGACGCATGTGTACACATATCTGCCATCGCGTGCAAGCGCCGTGTGGTGCTCGCTGCGCAGTTCTGCAAGTTCTTATAATGCTCGCTGACGAACGAGCTCAGCGCTCAAATACGTGTCGTTTCCCACACAGGTATATTTCTAAGCGTCCACATCCATACCACACCACACGTGTCGTGTCGACGACACGGAGACCGAAGTCCGAGTTTTAACAAGCAATTGACACGGACGTATTGTGTAGTGTAACCTGTATAACACGGATTTTGTATGGAAAATGAGATTCACAGAGTGTACGCTAGGGGCGCTCATCGTGTCGCCTTACAAAATTCATGTTACACTACACCATAATACGTCCGTGTCAATTGTGTGCTAAAAACTTAATCAGAGGCCCAATCACGAACATCTAACGTTGTCGAGACGCTAGCGTTACGATAGTAAACGTCAAATATGAACCAATCAACTTACTAAGATTTGAAGTTACCCTGATGTCATTGGTCAATATTTGACATTTGCGATCGTCTCGCTAGAGTCTCGGTAACGTAAATTATTCGTGCTGACCCCACTGCTCTCAGCCGGTATACCAACAACGGTACGTGACTCACGTGTACACATATCTGCCATCAGGCGTCATGCGAGGCGGGCGAGTAGCCGGCTGAGATGCAAAAGATTGCGGGTTCGATTCCCGCTTCGGGACAAATGTTTGCATGCTCTGCGAATATTTGTTCCGGGTCTGGGTGTTATGGTACCATAGTACTCGTAGTTCCTGATTTGTAGGAATTCCAGTGTGGGATCAGGACTACCTATGTGACTGTTGGGGTTATGTTATAAATATTTTTATCTTCCATAGGTAACAAAACTGAGCAGAAGTTAGTCACAAATGTGCTCCTTGCGCTAGTCACAACTCTCCAAGACCTATCTGTCACATTCCGCACTGCACAGTCCACCTATCTCAAATCACTAACATCTAGAGAAGAACGATCCAATGCCTACTTTGACCTCCCCAACTTCGAGGAACTAAGTTTGAATGACAATGAGTTACTACCCGGACTTACCAATAATCAAACCGATCTGCTCTTCTCACTACCCAGTACTTCCGGTACACAGAACAACTTCATAGACGATGACAGAAGTCAAAGTGAACCATTCCAAAACAAAATTTTAAGTCAGACACAGATGTTATTAATGGAAGAAGATAATACTAAAATGGTAACGGAAAGAGAGGAAGAAGTCAACAAAATTGTTCGGTCAATAACCGATTTGAACGATGTGTTCAAAGACCTATCTCATATGGTCAACGAACAAGGAACCGTTCTAGATAGAATAGACTATAACATTGAACAGACTCAAGTACAAGTTCACGAGGGTTATAAACAGTTGCAGAAAGCAGAACGGTACCAACGGAAGAATAGAAAGATGCATTGTATCCTGGTTTTGGCCGTTAGTCTGATTGGAATGCTGATCTTGCTGATCGTTGTTAAGAGCTAGTTTTGAGCCTTAATAGTCTCTAGGACCATAAACATGTAAGATGGCCCGCACTAAACGGAGCGATGACATTGAAATGGTCAAAGGAATTCAGTGGAGGAATGCGGCTCAACGCCGTTTGGGAAGGCTTGCAGTGGACATTGCTCGCCTAATGATGAAATACTTACTAACCGCAGTATTCAAGAATGTTACTTGGCTATTACCTCAGGGTACCATGTTGCTGCTAAATGGGGGGTGATTCTCGGAAAAATCTCGTTCACATGGTGACGTCATCCCGTGCATAAGATTTTTCTGAGAATAACCCCCTGGTCTGTGTCATACAATTGTAACATGACAGGGACAGTCGCTTCTATTTGAAAGTTCCTTGGCAAGAAAGCCTTGATAGGTACATAAGGACCAGTATGTTCTAAAATGCGTTGGTAAGTGCTGGTACAGCAATCTGATAGATAAAAATAATAGGTAACTTCTTTTGCAAGTGCTGTTAGTACAGAATCACGTAATCGCGCCACAGATTGCTTTGTCAAAACTTGGTGAGATAGGTACTTAATTAAACTAAGTAATTTCAAAGAAAGGCGACTGTGAAAAGAATTTACTGATAAATATTTATTTTAGGATTAAGAATAGCACTGTGGCTGTGTGGATTTAATGCCTGACTCCGGCAGCTGATACCTAACTTTAGGAGATCACCTAATATATAAGGGGTGTTATAGAATTGAGCTGATATCCCGACACATGAAGGAGAATAACTTTTATAAGAAGTTTTGGTACTGTATATATATATATATTTGTTCCGGGTCTGGGTATTGTGGTACCATGGTACTCGTAGTTCCTGATATGACACGGAATCCTAGCGTGGGATTAAGTACTATGTATGTGATTGTTGGGTTAAAATTCCAATAAAGATTGTCTAACTAAACTAAAATAGTTCCGGGGTCATGGTCCAACTATTATGTCCTACCAGTTGGACTACGGACCTTTAGTACGGGACAGTGGTCTTATTATAATTTCGTATGACTATGACATAGATCCAACTATTATACATAGGTTATAGCAGAGACAAAGACAAGTAAATAATTAATTATTATTACATATTTACTTGTCTCTGGTTATAGTCATCAAAAATAGTACAAAATCCCTAACAACTTACCTAGGGATGGCTCTAGTCCCTAGGTAAGTTTTTTGTTTACAGTTGCTTTTACAAGGCTCGTAATCCAACTGGTTGGACTACGCCCTGGGTGGCCCTAAGTGGTTGCTGAAAATAAGTATTAGCGCTGACTGCTCACTAGGATTCCCCTATGTCTGTGGTATTAGCAGAGACTATAATAGTCTCTGGTATTAGGAACTACAAATACCTTGGTACCACACCCAGGCACGGAACTAATACAAGCATTATACAAAACTTAAAAATACAAATAAATTAGTTGATCTATTTAAAGACTGTTGCAAATGTTCTAAAAGATCTCAACTGATCTAAATTACTACCTGATGAAAGCATCCCTGAGAAGCTAGCTGCATTGTCACACTGAATAGCAATACTAATGCATTGGACCAGATAAGGGCCAGCTCTCGCTTAATGGGGAACGCAATAATGGGGATCACTTTGTCAGCCTCAGCGCTATCTAAATCTTATGAGACTTGGATAGGGGAAACTTCTTGACCTAAATAACCCTCCTTTCAAGTTTTAAAACATTTGGACAGCGCTAAGGCTGCCAAAATTATCCCCATTGTTGCGTTCCCTATTACCATTTGCTTCTGCAATTCGCGGTTGATTCGACCAAACAATGGCCATGATATGACCATGTCATGTTTACAGAACGTGTCAGTAGTTTTGTTAGTAGTAGAACTTCTTGTGAAAGAGTTCGTCCGGGGAAGTACTACCACCGTACCTATTTCTGCCGCCAAGCAGTAGTGTTCGCATTGCTGTGTTTCGGTTTGAAGGATACGGGTGCCGGTGAAATTACGGGCACATGAGACTTTTCATCTTTATGTCTCAGGGTCGGCAGCGCGCGTGTGATGCCTCTGATGTTACAGGCGTTCATAGGCTACGGTAACTGCTTTCCATCTGGTGGGCCGTAAGCTTGTCTGCATGCAAGAGGCATAAAAAAAAAATGTCAAACATTTTTCTTGCAGCGGGAATCGAACCGCACCTCTTGCCTCTAGGCTACTCGCGTGCCGCGCTATTGAGAATGTATTATGTGAAAGGCTTTGTATGTATCTAAAGTATCAAGATTATATTTTATGTAATGTAGTTTTCTGTGTTGTAACCTTATTATTACCTTTATGTAACATTCTTCCTTATAAATATCTCAGTAAATCTAATAGATTATTTATATTCCGTTTGGTTCTATTTTAAACATGATAGGTACCAATATTTTTTGTTGATAAAATAAAAGTAAATTTATAAATAGAATGTAAAATAAATTAGTGTTAGTTAAAAATGTAATGTTTGAATGGCAGTGTAGGCTTATTTATGTTACAAATGTATGTTTATACCACATTATTTATTGTAAGGTTTATGTGTAAATTCTGTTATTTATTAAATCATGTAAAATAAATTGATTTAAATTTTTCAAGTCTCTATTTTTAGGGTTCAGTACCCAAAGCGTGCCAAAAGGGACCCTATTACTAATTGACATCAGTGTTGGGACCTATGAATTGATTTGTTTGAACCTGGCTCCTATGCTATATTTTTGTAGTCCCTAAAACCACTATTCCATAGTGTAGTTTGTAGTTCCATAGTTTGAAAGTTATAAAGTAATTGAAGGTGGTCCTCTTTCTCAAGACTCCGTTTTAGTGAGTTTGTTTTTTTATATTATATATTGTCACAGGGTCATATCTCGGCAGCTGTAGGTAGCCAGTTTTTAGATTGTATCGATTGGTCATGACCCCTGCAAATAATAAAATCACGGGTTTTTCCCCATGGACCCACTGCTATGACCCACTGGTGGGACCACGGCATATTTATTTTAGCTAGTGAGCTACAATAGTTTTGTTTTTTAATTCCATCTCTAGCGCAGTGGGACCACGGGGAAAACAAATTCCCCGTGGTACCACCAGTGGGTCATAGCAGTGGGTCCACGGGGAAAAACTCAAAATCACAATAGGGTTCCCCATACAAGAGTTGTCCAAGGAAAAACCCGATAGCGCGCTCTAATGAAATCTACTAGTGGTGACATCTAAGTCTTAAATGTAGTAAACTTCAGAACCCTGTACTATGCGTAGTTCGAAGAGATGCATGTCTGGTTCATTGTAGAAGTCTATAACATTTTAGTAACATCTCTTAAGCTATAACCACTTTATCAAGTGAATGTCAAGCATGAGTATTGGGTTCAAATTAGGACGGGGGTAATTGAGAGCCGACCCTTTTGGACGAATTATCGCTATCTATGAACTGAAGTGACCTCTGTGGCAAGGCGGGCAAGTTGCCACCTGAGTTGTGACAGGTTGCGGGTTCGATTCCCGCTGCGGGACAAATGTATGATCTGCAAATATTTGTTCTGGGTCTGGCTATTATGGTACCATGGTACTCGTAGTTTCTGATACCCACGACAGGGAATCCTAGTGTGGGATCAGGACTATGTGTGTGACTGTTATGTTACCTCGTGCATACTTTATTGCCCTAGTAGGGTATTTGATCAAGAGCATATTGGGCACAAGGCAAGCAGGTAACCTATTTGTAATTCTTTTACACAAGGTGCAAGAGAATAATTATTAAAACTTACCGAAGAAAACAACAAATTAATTGTACTAAAGAATTATATTTTCTGTGATCTTCAATTTACAGACATATTAAACCCAGAATGGCGAGTACTTTTTTCTTTCTATTCATTTTTGTTTTAGATATGTAAACAGAAACGAAGAAATGTTTTAATTTTTAAATGTTACTCAAGAGATGATGTTGTGAGAGCTACAGAAACCAAACTTTTATAACAGACTTCTGACAACAATATCTATCAAAAATTACAAATATTGCATTTACAGATTCTTTTTAAAACAATCTTTATTTCTAACAAAATTGTTGAAGCCTTTGCCTAATGGATATTTACAATACACAAATTATAGCTAAGAATTTATCAATAATTGGTTGAATGCAGCAATGACGTTCCACCATGCAGATAAGTTTTTATAAATTATCTGATCTCTTATCTGCAATGTTAGAGGCCCTAAAACAGGATAGTTTATCTAGTATGTACTCGCCATTACAACCCGACCACAAACATGCAATCATTCAAACTCAAAATACAACACAAATCAAAAATATTAACCGATCAGACTAAGAGTCTCTATGCTTATTATAAAATTCATCTAGATACTTCTTGTAGGCTTCCTGGTTCGCCCAAAGACAGGATGCTTGTTGATTCAAAGGGCTTGCTGTATTCGGCTCACCTAGTAGACTCTGTATGGACAGTAAGATGGTGCGCACATCATACAATGCTGTCCACTTATCTTTTAATATATCTAGACATATTGACCCACATGTATCTACATTGGGATGAAAGCACGGTGTGACGAATTTGACCACGGGGGGTGCATAGGGGTAAGAATTGGGGAATTCTAATGATAGTTTGTACTTGTGGCCAGCGTATACAGTTTCCATAGGTCCGTTCATAGTTCCAATCCATTTGAACAGGTTATCACTTTCGGGGAAAGCTGATATGCCTTTGTCGGCGCACCTCATGAGCTCCATAAGTTCCTTTTGCAATCTGTTGAAGAGACAGACATTAGGGCAAAGAACTTATTTTGTGTAATCGTAAGGCATTAAATCGATAGTGTTTACAATGAATGCCTACGTTTGATGTTTTTGGTTGCAACAAAAAACCGTTAGGACAGGATGGTCCAAGGTCATGGCGAACCCAAAACCTTTAAAGTATTGAAAATTATAATCACCAATGAACGATTTCACGACTTCTAATCGATAAAGGGGTGAAAATACAATTGAAAACTCACCGTTTACTGACTGCATGATTATCCTTCAGTTTTATCGTGTCTTCATTTTGTTTTGCGGGATTGGACGAAGAGGCATAATGTGGATTGATATTTTGAGCCATAATACAAGAAATAAAAATTAAAATGAGATTCCTGCAAATGAACCAGAATTCTATTGAAATCTTTGTTGAATTAAAGAAATCTTGACTTGAGCGACTCAGTCTTGATGAAACGCCAAATTCTTGTAATTTGAAAAAAAAAGGTCAATTTTTATTGGTCCGCCCAGGCAGCCAGGGTTGCCAACTTCTAAAAAGTTTACTTGCCCTAAAGTATAATAATACCCACAAAATTCGAAAAACCCCAAAAAAACCCCTCTTGAATTGGTAAGTTCTTATAAGCTCATATAAGAACATTCCAATTGATTGGATTAGTGATTGGATCAACTGTTCGAAAGTTATCGTCGAACAATCTCTGATCAAACATAAGTATGTACCCACCCACATACAGACGAACGCTGCCCCTCTATAGTTATAGTTCACAGAGAACTTCACTTGGAAGAATCCAAATACCTACAAAGTATTCAACATTTTAAACAGATTCAGATGACCAGTTTGAAGAATGCTGCATTGGGCGTAAAATACCTCGGGGCGGCGCGGCGCGGCGCCCGGCGGCATAGGTACCTACCTAGTTGTAGGTACAAAGCTGACGAATTAATTAAATCAATTATTTAATCAAGAATCAATGGTGCGTAACTACCTACCTACCTAATATAGTAACTTTAGTAGGTTGTTTTTATACGCACCATTGATTCATCATCATCAGCCTGTAGAAGCCAACTACTGTATATCAGCCTCGGCCCCCATTATAGAGTGCCACGACGGACAGTCCTGAGCCTCCACCATCCACCGACTTCCTGCTACCTATAGAATGTCCTTGGTCCATCGAGACTCTTCTTTTACTGCATCGTCCGGTCCTGTTCCAATGTTGATTAGTTCGATTCAAATGGATCTTTCGATGCTGTTTTTGATAATCTTAAGATGGTCCCGTGAAAATGTTAACGGTCTGTCTTATAAAAAATGCTTAAACGAGACATTAGGTGTTGATTAACTAATGCGTGCTCTAAGTCACTAAAGTGTACTTTATCGGGTGGTGTTTCATAAACGAATTTTATCTGTACACTAACTAAAGTGTTGCTATAGTGCATTTGCTTCCAACTTGCTTCCAACCTATGCCAACAATTTATGAATTTTTCATTCGGAATCTACCGGTTATAAGAAACCGTCACTTTTTGATAGAAAGCCCTCTATTTTGACTGACTTGACATTGACATCTGAGGGACAGACTGACACGGGTGGTTGTTTTATGTTTATTCCGCCAAGGTTTTATGCAGTTTCGTGTTTCTCAACGTCTTATCTTGGATTTTGAATCACTGGGGATTTTGTTTCAAAATTGAACCTAATTGTCAATAGCTTTCTAATAGCCCTACTTAGTAACAACTAGGTTACTTTGGGTTCTAAACTTGTAAGCAAAAAAGGATGTTTGATAGTTAAAAAAATTTAATATGTACATAAACATAGTTAAATTGTTTTTGTACACAGCAAAAAACACTTGCCTAATTACTGAAAGAAAGTTACAACTAATATAAGTTCCTCATACAAAATACACAAGAAACAGTTGAGCTATCTGAAGACCGTTGCAAACGATCTATAGATAGCTCATGTGACCCAGATCAGTACGTATTTTCGTATTTTGACATGGGTGCAGTCAAAGCAGCCTATTATCAACGGGAAGTTTCTGATAGCAGAGAACTCCTTCATTCACTGCCTGTTCTTCAATAGCATCAGGCATTTTTATAAAGGTCGTAGAATGCCGCGCATGAGCTCGCGCTGCTCTGCCTTATATACGGGAGTTGCGCGGGACAGCCCGTGGTGGTCACCGGCATCTTCTTGAACCTAAAACATAAATAGGTAAACCTGTAGGTACTTACCTATATACTGTGAGCAAGCAACTGACAAACATTTAATGAATCTTGGAAAGACTTACCTCGCATGGCCCCCAACATCTTATTGCGGTAAGGACTTGGAGCTCTAGTGATGTCTTGGCTCCCCTCCGGTCCTACTCCAAGTCAGAACGCACGACGTTTATTATAAAATTTGCTGTTTCTTTATTGAAACTGTACCGCCGGCGAAAATGTTCTTTTCTTAGTAGGAATGGGTCCGAAATTTGTCTGTACACTTTCCTATTCCGTGATGGTAGACTGATTTTCCATGTCTCAATATAATTGCCTCAATCGCTTGAATCGCAATTTCTTCAAACAACAAACAAAGAAAATTTATAGATGAAAAACTAAGAACATCTGACAGACAGCAGACAGAAGTCGGCCATTTTTGTGGCATTTGTCATGTTATTGCACCGATAAAGTATGGTTATAGTAGGGTCCTTCCTACTCTAACTTAGTGTCAAGATAGTGTGAGGATAAAGCACACTTTAGCGCTAAAATACGTTTATGAAACACCAAAAATAGCCTGTCGATATTATCAAGACATAATGTCTACTCTAACTTTTTATAAGACAGACCGTGAGTATATAAATGTTTTTGAAGTCGTAGAAAGGTGAAGAAAGTAGGTTTCCTACATCCCATATATTCGCAAGGTCTCAGTTCAGGACGAACTGGCGAAGCACATTATTACTATTCCGATAAACACCCACAAACATTGCATCTACCGGCTTTCGGTAATTTCTGACTACTTAAGTATCTCATACCTACCACAACACCTACCACAATTTTTTTTGTGTAGGTAGTTTTCCACTAGGTAGTACTTACATAATAACTACTTTCACTTACACCAATCAAGCGTGAAATTGAAAAAAGCATTAGGTTCAAATAAAAGAAAGAACACCGACTACTTAAGATGCTGAGATTATAATATATTTTCAGTATATACTGAAATTTAGAGTGAAATTGTTGTTTTGAATTGTTTTGTTTTGCGTAAAAATGGCCTACAAAGTAAGTATCTAGATCACTGTATTTTTTGTTAAAACATCATTTCTGGCTATGGTCTTCGGCTCCCAGAAGACCAATTATTGAGATAACCCAAGCAACTTGGAGTTAGGCAGGTACATGGGCCTACACTGACCTACAGAGCTACTTATGTGTATGTAGTAGTAGCAGAAGTTTCGGTAGTTATATAGATAGGTTGTGTTTCTCAGTAAATCATTTTGTATCCACAGGTAAAGAGAGTAAAGAGTAATAATAATAGTATATAGGTTTGTAGAATACTATGAGGGCTTTTCATCTTCGATAAAAAAAAAGTCATTCAAATTGGTTCAATAGATGGCGCTGACTCAACTCTAGCTGCCAAGATTGTCATTATGTATTATCTGTGGTGTACGCGTACTAAACAACTATCTAACTTTCTAACTAGTCTATGGCTTATATTGTAAAAACGGGAAATTTTCACGTCTAATAAATATCATGAAACGAAAGTGCATATTAAACGTTGTTGATGTTGACATTTAACTTTGTTTTGACACTTGACAGCTAGGTGTAGAGCAGCGCCATCTATTTTCAACGCTGAAAGCATAATTTGTAACGGCCGTGAAAACCCCTCATTCTAATAAAACTGCCATCGCTTTGCTAGAACATGACTTGACCGAGGACTTGAACGACTTGACCGAGGACTTGATCGAGTTGACCTATTTAGTTTATTGAATTGAATAATATTATACCTACTTGACATTAGCAAAATTGAGATTTCCATCAGAGGACATAATTAAAAAAAAAAGATTATGACATCATTGAGTTGAGTTCCTAGCATGGGTTCCTAGTAGATCCTACCATGGATTTATGGTTCCTACTAGTTCCTATTATAGAAGTCTTTCAAAGTGAAAACATTCTCGGCCGTTGCCCGCTTTATACGTACCTAGTCCTAGTACATGGAAGAACAAATACAACGTCTAATACCATACAACGACGTATTTATTTTCTCTATTGTTTTGTTTTGCTTTTTTTTTCATGTTCGTTCCATTTATTTTTAATCTCTTTTTATTAGAGTATTTATTTTCTCTATGGTTTGTTTGTTCAGTCCTTGGAGCAAGGAACAAAATGGAGCGGCAGTAACATTTATTTTGTATGAAAATTGCACACCATTAGCTTGCCATTCAACCATTCATTTAATACTCTGTGACCTTTGATTGCCTTCATTCAAAGTTTTGTTTATTTTTTGTGTTTTCGTAAATTTTCACTATTTTATTAGCAAATACCTATATTTTTTACTACACAAGTTGGATTTCACAATGCCTGAGTGTAATATTGTGCATTGTGGTACGAGGCAAAGCCAGTATCGGCCTGGGCTGACTTTACACAAGTGCTTCAACAGTTTTCATTGAAATTGTAGTTTTGCTTCATTATTTTGTTCTAAATGTATGTTTCGTTAGTGAGCTTTAGGTAAACATAAGGACATTAGTGCCATTGTTGTGTAAAATATCATTATTTCATAGTAATTCATTTATTACTTACAAGATTGTTTACAACTAGGGCTTGGTCAGGCAAATAGCCGACCCAAAAATCGAGCACGCCTTATTTATCAGAACAACCGCCCTGTGGTTCAGTCATGCATGCACAAGTACTCTCCTTAGTCTGTGGTTCATGCTGCAATTGCGTATGGAATGTGATCGAAACCACAGATTTATAAGTATAGTACTAAAGATCGAAACGTTAATCGCAAAATTATTATCAATATATACACATTATAATATATATACATGTAGATGTAGAATTTATTGTGAATTTACGGATTTAACAAAATAACTTATTTTTTGTTGTAAAAATATACGTTTTCTACTAAAATCAGTCAAGATGCCGTTGGTCTACTTCGAGCACAAACTCCTCACGGATACCGTCTACAAAGATGTTTCGTCACTGATGTGTTTTATTTCACAAAATTATGGAGTGCCTACCGAAAAACTTTATACCACCATCAACGGAGCGAAGGTTTCCGACGATTTACAGCTGACGGGACTGGACAAAGTAGTCAGGGTGTCTTTAAGACTCGTCGGTGGAAAGGGAGGATTCGGTTCTATGTTACGAGCTATAGGCGCTCAAATCGAGAAGACCACCAACCGTGAAGCTTGCCGCGACCTTTCTGGACGTCGCTTGCGTGATATCAACGAGGAAAAAAGGCTTAGAAAGTGGTTGGACGGACAGGAAGAGCGGGATCGAGAGGCTGTCGAACGAAAGCAGAAAAAGCTAGAGAGGTTACTAGCCGAGCCAAAGATCGACGTGAATCTAACACCAGCATACGAAAAGGAACGTAAAGAACTGCCTGAGCGGATAAGTTCAGCTGTGGACGCTGGCTGGCAAATGGCTGGGACTTCTGATGTAGGAACAAAGCGCAAAATTGAAGACAATAAGAAAGGCAAGAAAAAAGCCAAGCTGTGGATTGATGCAGATCTATCGGATTGTTCCTCTTCGACTGAAGATGAGGATGATGAAGGGGAAGTGAAGAAAGTAATAGCTGTGTCAACTGATAGTGGAACCGAGTCCGATAAGGCCTCGGAAACTAGTATTAAAGCTTGATCATAGATATTACTGTGACATATATTTACTAGGAATCATTGTAAATCAAATATTTGTAAATAGGTGTTCATTTAGATAGTCATTGAAATAATGATTGGTAGGTATCCCATTAGTTGATTTAAATGAAATTCATGGGCGTAGCCAGGGGGGGTTGGGGGTGCAAACCCCTCCCCCCCGAAATATTTAAAATGTTGACTAAACCTAATACTTTTTGAAGAAACACCACTTAGGTGACTGTGTATTTTTTTCACATGAACATTAATGTCATTTCGTGTAAATTTTTGTTGTTTTAATTTCTTGAAACTAAACTTTTTAAATTACAATTCTTCATTGTGTTAATGATACCATAAGTTATACTACCTACTTTAAGTTGTAAAAAATAAGGTATTTTGATATAATAAAATGTATTGAAGAGAACTGAGTAGTTTTTACTCCAGTCACAAAACAAACACCTCATTACTGAGAGAGATATCAAACAGATAGATATATGTCCTGACTACTATTCTTATACAGATTATGATTATGTCCTGACTCCTCCCCAGATTATCTGATTACATTGATCTGTTACCAGCAGAATCTCTCAGCAGAATATCTCTTCAGAATCTTGATATTAGGTTTGAATGATAACAATGTGTTTAATTTTTTTTCAGTGCCCGGTTTATGGGTAATTTAATTTATAAGTTTGCAACACTGTAACTTTGTCGTGTTTATATATTTGATTACGAATCTAGGTCAATTATTGTCAACGTTTTGTGAACTCATTAAATAAATAAATAAATAAGCAGATTAGTTGGCCTGGCTACGGGCCGGCAAGCTATGTTATGGTAGAATATTATTTGTATGTAAATAAAAGCCATAATTAATTGCAGAGAACCTGGGTTTTCGTGTTTCTGGCGCTGATAGTAATGACAGCCGCCCGCCCTCAGGAGTTTGATGATGAAGATGAGGGTTCTTATGCTGGTGACAGGAAAGGTAAATCATCAACAATCATAATTCGACCTGTGGGCTGAGATGCAAGAGGTTGCGACTTGCGAGTTCGATTCCCGCTGCGGGACAAATGTTTGTATGATACCTACGCAAATATTTGTTCCGGGTCTGGGTGTACAACCATCGCACTCATAGTTCCTGACACCCACGACACAGGGAGCCTAGAACTACGTATGTCTGTTGGATTTTATGTTATGTTATGTCATCTTATTCCCATTGCTGGGACTGGACCACAGGCAGGCCATCGATTCCTGCTCGAGAGTATTTGTATGAAATGCATTAAAAGTATTTTCATTTTTCAGATGACGTTGCAAGAGTCCAAATAAAAGTGTACCGAGGACCGACCAAACAAGATGGCTACGCTCCATGGGGCTTCTGGGTCAAACAGCCGACTGACGAATAAAATTAAGATTCATTAGTTAGATATAGCGCCATCTGTGATTTGACTAAACGCGCTATATGGCAGGTATTTAATGGAAATATCTCCCTACCTACTTCTGTAGGTAGGAAGGACACTTCTTGGTAGGGTCGCTATATTATATGTATATTAAAGTAGGTAGGTATACAGAAATACGTAGGTATATAGCGAAGTGGGGCTTCCAAATTATCTTGGTTGTCTCTTAGAATACGCATAAGTAATCAAAGGTTTTTTTTTCGTTTATCTAAAAACTAAAGTAAGTTAAAATATTATGTACCTACTTTGTAGGTAGATATTAGATACACAAGTACCTAACAATGTTTGGTAATTATGTAGAATATAATGTAGGTGTCCTGCCGTGGTGTGTCCGGTCTTAGAATATACCTCCGTCTCCTCCCGTGGATGTCGTAAAAGCTGACTAAGGGCACCAGCATGGGCGGCAGTATCCACCTGAGTACTCAACAACAATACTGCGATCACCAATCCGCCTGCCAAGCGTAGTGATTATGGCCAATTGGCCTCGTCCAACCGTGGGCGTCTAATGGCGGACAATGATGACGTAGTGACACTTAAGAATGACCAAAGATTTGTTTTTGTTGCATTACAATAAAAATAGTATTAGATATACTTACCTATTAGCTTTCTAACTACCTTTCTATCTACCTCGAGTTATTTTTACTCGAGCTAGATACTGTCGATCAATAGCTTATATTGAGTTTGTTAGACCAAACTTTGGTACCTACTAATATCGGTACTGGGTAACGGCTATCGGTACCGGTAATATGTACAGAAGGGCAGCTCAGTACAACAAGCGATAACAGGCGCATGAACACATAGACACGCGTACCCGCGTAGAACTCGGTCGACTCGCGACTGGCGTTCGACCGAGTCCGTGTTCTAAAAGTAGCGACACGAAACTCTAGCGCTGACCGTTATTCAACCGTTATTAGAAGTCAAAAGTAAGGTGTCTTGGGGGGATCTCTATCTCTACCTATCTTATACTTACTATTTGTGTTAAGTGCGCGACAGTAAACACGCGCAACTATCCCCTCACGTTTCGTTCAGCGCTATAAGACTTACGTGCCGCTACTTATACTGAGATCGTCAAGGGCACGCTTCTATGTGTGCATGCGCATGTTACCGCTTGTTTTACTGAGCTTGCCTTCTGGTGCCGGAAAGGAGTATAGAAGCGTAGGTAATTCGTGGAAATCCGCTGCAGACTTGCAAAATTTACTCTGCGTCGATCTATTGGCGACGAGTTTTTTATATGGAATAACTTCAAATGTTTTTAGAGTAATTAAATATATGTGATAATAAGTAAGAATAACGTTTTTTTATTTATTTATAACACTCAACAGTTACATACCTACGTAGTCTTGATCCCACACTAGGATTCCCGGTTTCGTGGGTATTAGGAACTACAAGTTTATGTTAGGTGAACAGCTCATAGCTCCAAGTTCGTATAATCAGGTTATAAATAATTAATTATTTTATTGAACGAGCGAAGCGAGTTCTTCTAGTCAACTTCGAAGAATCGGCGTTTGTACGTATGTATGTTTGTCCGATGAAAACTTCCCAACCGTTTATCCGATCTTTATGAAATTTAATATGGGGGTAGATAGTATTGGTACAATTTGTAGGTAAGGTTATGAGCTATATCGGTCGGGGTTGATGAGATATTGGGGTTCAACAGGGGGTAAAAAAAATAAAAGTCATAAAGTCGGATCAAGTGGGGTGTCTAATAAAAGCGCTTTGGCTGGACATTTCAAAACTGTTCTTAATTAGTATTTAGACTTAGTAGTTTCTGAGATATTAGGGAAAATCTAAAACGTAAAAATCAAAAATTCTAGGGTACTTGCAGCAATCCTAAAATGCTGAAATCTCTATGCTATCCGTATGTCAACTAGAATCGGTCTTTAAACCCCCTAAAACCTAAAAACATAAAGTAGTTGTTTGTAAAATAAGATGATGAGATGTAACGTACCTTAAAAGTGGAGTAAAAACCAAAGCATAATTTATTTATTAATTGAAATGCGCCTTGCAGCTTTTCCGGGCATTGAATTCACGCAAGATAGTATTAACGTCTAACGTTTTTAATATATCGGACTCTATGTATAATATCGATAAATTATCGAGCCTTTCTTGTATCATCTTTGTCATTTTTAATATTGATGTGGTGCTTTTTTTGGTGACGTGAGAGTGAGACGTGATGATGACTAAAGACGAATTTTTTTCTTCTGGTGCCTCCCTGACGTGATGCCCTAGGCAATTGCTTAATTTGATTAGGGGTTAATCCGTCACTGGCTGAAATTAATTATTTAAGGTGAATGCTCTCGTTGCCTTGCCCATACAAAATAATTTAAGTATTTTTTCAATCCACAGATTGTCGTTCTTTATATCGTATTTTTTTTTCGATTTTCTAATGATTATCGTACTCGCAAATGGTTGTTTCAAATAAAAATTTACTAAGGGTAATTTTTAAAATTAGTTTGAAATACGACCAATTTTACGTATGTGTGAGTGTTTTTAATGTCCATTTTGAGTCGCCACCTACCATCGAAGCGTGATATTTTTACGCAGAGCACCCTGTTTTGTTTAATTTGTCAGAGATGGCGGTTAAATGGACCTCGAGCACCGAGTTTTGAGAAAGATAGTGAAAGATGGCGCTAAATAAATAAAAGTATGCCTCGCGTTATTTTCGGGTCTGTCACCAAAATTGCCAAACGCGACGTTGCCAGGCAACGCTACGTCACAAGTTTAGTGCTTGCTAGTCACCCGTAATTATTAGGCTTTATGAGCTGGCTCTGATAGGGTTGCCAACCGTTCGTTATAATCATAGTTTACAAAGTTATTTGCGGCTATTTTCTTTATACTTTGCAATATCAACAAAGTAGGTACCTTCGAGAAAATACTTTATTGTAACGTACTTTATTGAAACTCAAGTTTCAGTTTTATAAAATAAAAATAAAACAACGAAAGAATATGTAAAAACTATACTTTCGTAACTTCATTCGCAGCAATAAAAAAAAATTATTATTAGTCATTGACCGAGCGAGCAAAGCAAGGTAAGTCCTTGCAATATAATAAGGCAAAATTTGCTATCGTCTGTTCGGATGTATGTACCTATGTACGTAAGTACTCGCGTACGTCGCATTTTTCAATTAATCTTGATGAAACTTGATATATGTACTTACTTATATATTTATTTTACAATATAGTTTTTGAGAAAAAATAAAAATGAAAACCAATATTACGTGAGCTCTCATTTGTTAGAGTTTCAACGACTTGTGGTTCAAGTAAGATTGGGTATATGCTAGATCGGACTATGGATGCGATTTTTAAACTTTATCGAAAAACAAGATAGTTTGTGCTCTTGAGGTATTCTGTTCGCAAAACTACTAGTTTTTATAATCCGACCGTGTACCGTGCTGTGATTCAGAAACTCGGTGTAGCAACCCTGATAATATATCAATATCAAAGTGTAGTATGACGTTGTCATCTCGCTCCTTAAATGCAAAAGAGCCACAAGTCGAAAATTCATTTTTTTACTGGAAAGCCTATCAAAGTTTTGATAGTAGTTTTTTTTGTATTACTTTATAAATCTTTTTTTTCTACATATATGTATGGTATATTATAAGATGCGTATTTTGAACCTTACACTACCTTGAAATTTACATTGAGATCAATGTAATTAAATGCGGAAGAAACTTATCCATAACTATCACCTCTTCATCTAGCAATATTACAAAATAAAATACTCCATAAATCTTTGACTTACTAGTAGTAACGATGAGATCTACGATCAATAATATCTAAGTCATCGCAGTAATCTCATTAAGTGTTTCATTATTATACATAAAAATTCTTTAGCTTAAATAATCAATTTTAAAATAAGTAAGTATAAAAAGTTTAACATTACTTTGGGATTACATCCTTTTCAATCAGTTTTAGGATGCTTTGTTTTTTGTCTCAGCAACTTGTAGCTTTTTGATATTATTTTATATTATTTACTTGGGAAAAATCTGTATCCTGAGAAGTTTTGTATAAAAATATATTTTAATGTTGTTGATCAGTTTTAATAACTTTGAGGTCTGCTCTTTACGACTCTTCCTTTGGAAATCTATGTCAAGAGGCTGAACACTAGGAAGTACTGAATCAACTGATTGGTAATCAATCATCTGTACTGCTGTCTGAGCTTGAAGATGAGGATTCACTTGAGTATATCTGAATCGCTGTCTGTACTTTCCTCAATGACTAAATTTATTCATTGCTCTGGACTTCCAAAATCAGATAATGTTTTCATCAAGTAACGATAGGCTAGGATTGTGTTGGCTGTCTGTCTGGTATGGAATTTGTACCGTTTTTGATGAAGCGATTAAGATAGAGACTCCAGTGAATCCTCATCTATAAGCTCAGACAGCAGTACAGACGATTGATTACCAATCAGTTATGATTCAGAACCTCTTAGTGTTCAGCCTCTTGGCATAGATTTTCAAAGGAAGAGTTGTAAAGGAATAATATATTTTTATACAAAACTTCTCAGGATACAGATTTTTCCCAAGTAAATAAAATAAAATAATATCAAAAAGCTACAAGTTGCTGAGACAAAAAACAGGGCATCCTAAAACTGATTGAAAAGGATGTGATCCCAAAGTAATTTTAATAATCTTAAAAGTGATTATTTAATTCAAAGGATACTTATGTATAATAATGAAACACTGTATTTTAAGACTGATTGTACAGACTGATTGTAATAACAGTCATTTAACAAATATTGCATGTTTGTTTATAAACAATTACAACCATAATCACGGTAATCTTATATGCAAAACAGACACATTTCCAAGTACTGCGGTTTCGTTTTAATAAAATAGTAATCAAACTTATTGAACTTTCATTCAAAAGAAACGCATTCCAAAACCTGACACTTTTATGTTTCGTAATAAAGTTATTATTATTATTATTATTAACTGGAAAGATGGCTGCTTTGCTGTGAAGTTAGTCATCAAAGTCTCAAAATGCTAAATGGGTAGTTGTGTGATTGAACTATTTTAAACGCTAAAACCATGGGTGTCTTTTTCGAATATAAAAATTGGAATCATCTAAATGCCATTTTTGCATTAAAAACGATATTGAAATTTTTTGATTTGTGGCCTGTTGAATTTTAAGGTGTTCTGTTTGTCTGTGGTTACCTAGCCCAGTGCACTTATTTCTCCCTATATGTTCCTTGACTTTTTTCTCTATGGTCCTTGTCTATGGTGCACTGTGGGTGTCATGCGATTAATTTTCTTTGGGGCGGTGTCTTTGAAACGAGTGCAAGCCAGGTTATAACGGTTTCACGGTGAAATTTCGTAAGTAAACAGATATTTACATAATTTTAATGTGTTACCTACTAGTAGAGTAGTACTATTATAGAAGATGCCTGCCCTTTGTTTGAAGCCTTCGTTGTTGTTGTTGTTGGACATAGGCCTTCCCCTTAGAATGCCACGACGAACGGTATTGAGCCGCCTCCATCCACCGACTCCCCGCGACGTTTATAATGTCTTTATTCCATCGAGTGGAGAGCTTTCCTCTAACGCGTCGTCCGGTTTGTGGTCGCCACTCGAGAACCTTTATTCTCCAACGGTTATCACTTCTTCGAGCTATATGACCTGCCCACTGCCACTAATTCTGAGAGCTATGTCGGTGACCTTGGTTCTTCTACGGATTTCCTCATTTCGGATTCTATCACGTGGTGAAACTCCTAGCATAGCTCTCTCCATAGCCCGTTGCGCAACTTTGAGCTTGTCTATACGGCCAATAGTTAGCGACCACGTCTCAGTGCCGTAAGTCAACACTGGCGTGTAGACTTTCGTCTTGAGGCTCTGCGGTATCGGCGACGAGAAGATTTTTTTTTATACTACTTGGCAAGCAGACAAGCATACGGCCCACCTGATGGAAAGCAGTTACCGTAGCCTATTGACACCTGTAACACCAAAGGCATCACAAGCGCGCTGCCGACCCTGAGACATAATGTGAAAAGTCTCATGTGCCTGTAATTTCACTGGCACCCGTACCCTTCAAACCGAAACAGAGCAATGCGAACACTACTGCTTGGTGGCAGAAATAGGTACGGTGGTAGTACTTCCCCGGACGAACTCTTTCACAAGAAGTTTTCACAAAACCAACAAACTAGATATGGCGTAGTTTCCCGAACGCTGCCCATCCGAGTTGGATTCGTCGGTTGACCTCTTCATCTCATCACATCACACTAATATTATAAATGCGAAAGTTTATAAGTATGTTTGTTACTTCTTCACGCCCAAACGGCTGAACGGATTTGAGTGAAATTTGGAATGAAGATACCTAATAATAATAATAATAATAATAAGCAAGCAAGTACCTTGACTTGGCCCACGAGATTACCGCCATGTGGGATGTGGATTCGACGATTATCGTCCCGATAGTTGTTTCTGTGAATGGCCTTATAGCAAAGAGTCTCGACCAATACCTTGAGAGGCTCTCACTAAATGGTTGGATCAACGGTCAGATTCAGAAGGCAGTACTCCTGGACTCGGCACGCATAGTCAGGAGGTTCCTCTCTCTGCAGCCCTAGCCTCCGACCGCTTGGGCCTTTGCTCCGCGGTCGGTGGTTTACCGTTTTGTAATATATTTTTTACTATATGTTTTTATATACTATTTGTTTTTATAGATAAGTAGTATTTCTTTATAGTGAAAAATGTATTTTATAACGAGTTTTAAAATAAATCAACGTCATAATAATAATATCATGGTTCACGCAGGTGAAACCGCGAGGCGCAGCTCGATATTTATATTACTTGAAATATCTTTAAAAATTTAATGAATGAAAATGTAATAAGTAAATATGTTATGTTTTCAGATCTTATCTAACACCAAGCTCCCAATTTATGGACGAAATATTTTGAAGCCGAAATTGACGAAGCTGACTCTGGTTGCACGAAAAATAATAATGCACAACAGCAGTCAGCCAGATTTGATGGCAGAAGATTTGAGAAATGGTCACAACATGAACAGCATGGAAATGATTTATACGTTACTCACAGATCGGAACGTTTTTTTTTATGCTACTTGGCAAGCAGACAAGCTTACGGCCCACCAGATGGAAAGCAGTTGCCGCAGCCTATGAACGCTTGTAACACCAGAATTAGCAAGTTGAAGTGGCAATGGGAAGGTCATATAGCTCGCAGAACTGATAACCGTTTGAGAATAAAGGTTCTCGAGTGGCGACCGAAAAACGGACGAGGCTGTAGAGGAAGGCCCTCCACTCGATGGACTAAAGGCATTATGAACGTCACAGGAAATCTGTGGATGGAGGCGGCTCAAGACCGTTCGTCATGGTACTCTAGGGGACACCTAAGTGGACTTCTACAGGCTGATGATGAGGTAGTTGATCATCAGATCAACTACATCTAATGATGATGAAGATGATACCTCATATCTCCGGCGTTTATGAACCGATTTAGAAAATTCTTTTTTTATTTGAATAGATATATGTACTTCCAGATTGGTCCCATTTTTTTCAAAACCCAGTTCTGATGATGGAATCCATGAGGAATTGAGGGAACTCCTCAAATATTTTAGGCATACATATGGCGATTTTGATATTTTCAGCAACAAACCAAGCATTTGCATTCAGAAAGTATCATAATCCTTTCACCACTATGGTTCTTTCATCATTTTTTTTTCATCCTAATATTTAGTCGAATACAATGGCGGAAGTCGGTTTTTTAAATGAAAAGTTATATTTAGAAGAGATGCAATGGGCACTAATGGTAACAATGAATACAATATACGAAGACAAAATGTGCAGTTGCACTGATCGCTTACCTATTGATGAATATTTGTTGTCAGTGTATGATATTTCTAGTGGAAAATACTTGTAATTATAAACCAATAAAAATACCTAATCTGTTTGTTTTTTCTTTTTATTCATTTCTGTAAAAAGACATTCATTTTTGTGGGGGTGTTTGCCATAATTACCACCCTTGGCAGGTTGATTGGTGATTGCAGTATCGGTTACTCAGATGGATGCTGCTGCCCATGCCCTGGTGTAAACCCTTAGTCGGCTTTTCCGACATCCACGGGAGGAGGATTATAGATTCTACGCCGCACACCACGGCACTTTTTATAGGGTGGCAGGAAGTCGGTGGATGGTGGCGGCTCATCCCTTCTAACAATTTTCTTTAACGCCATCATTATCGAGATACCTTATAAACATTTTTTTAACGCCATCTATATAACATCTGGGGATAATGACAACGCCATCTAGTGAAAAACAAAACAGTGAATGTAGAAGTGTGCGTGCGTGTAATTACATGAGGCAAATTGTCAGATCTTATTTATAGTGAATTTGAAATTTCTAACGACTCTTTAACGAAAATTCATGCTGCATCAAATTCTATGACCTACACCGTGCTCGCAAACGGTAAAATTACTCACTAAAGACGCTCGAGTTTTGAACAAAAAATAAAAAAGTTAATATCTGTTTTTCCACGCCATCTAGCGTGAAACGAGCTTTAAGGTATATTTTGTTCTACGAGGAGAAGTCGAACATTGAGGATTTTTTCTTTGTAATATCCTTTTTAGCGTAGAAAACGTAAATCTTTAAAAATTTGGTAGCGAAACTACAACTAGATGGCACTGCTTAATTAAACAAATCTTTTTTTTTGCTTCAAAAATCTTTCTCATGTTCGAGAAATTGACTCGGGTAGTTTTAGATTTTTGATCCATACAACTTACATACTTACATCGCCGTTAAATATAAAACCCTTTCTTCGCCTCTTAAATAAGTCAGGCTGATAAAGGTGTCATCGCGAGGTCTTAGTTCGGGGCGAACCACAAGTAGTCTACAATCTACATGGAGCACACAACTCCCTGAGGTATCCTACTCGACAGAAGTGTATGGGTACCCGCTACGCTACCCAGTGTACGCCTTTCTTCACTACCTATTTTAAATTACATGTACCTATAATAAGTACTTACCTTATTATTTGGGTGTTGTTAATATTATAAGATAATAAAAGCGTGAGCACCATAGACATCCTTACTTCAGATTTAGCATGAACGCATCAAACACAACCTATACTTATATACAACCTTCCTTATACCTTTACCAACTTATAGATAATAATATAAGGTTTAGGAGTAGGAGTAAGGAGTTCGTCCGGGGAAGTACAACGACCGTGCCTATTTCTGCCGCCAAGCAGTAGTGCTCGCATTGCTTTGTTTCGGTTTGAAGCGGGTGCCGGTGAAATTACATCAGGCACCTGAGACTTTTCATCTTTATGTCTCAGGTCGGCAGCGCGCGTTTGATGCCTCTGGTGTTGCAGGCGTCCATAGGCTACGGTAACTACTTTCCATCAGGTGGGCCGTATGCTTGTCTGCTTGCCAAGTAACTAGTATAAAAAAATATATATTATCATAACTTATTCCTAGTATAATAATTAAAGGCAGGCTGAGGGTGGAGGCATAAGAGCGAAACCTATGCTCCAAGGGTGGAACTGTTAAAAGCATAAAGCCGGTGTAGCGCTTAGTGAAGCTGCATCACACCTCTCAACACCCTTTAGCCGTCCACGCCAACAACGTTGCCCCTTTGGCGGGTCCCGTTTAATGAACGGCAAGTCACCACCAGGCTAAATCGTTTTAAATAATTTAGAATTGGCGGGAGCCACATCTATCTCATCCTATTAAGCCCAATAAACATTCAATTAGCATGTTCTCCCTACAATAGCACCAACTTTCATCCATTTCCACAATAGTTTAACCATATTCTTCCATCCACCATAACAATAATGTTTTTTTATCCTAATTGATTTAATGTTCTTTACTTATGTCGCGTATGGAGTTTACTTAGGTAGAATTTAATCATTCACCGAATCCACAAACCATTTGACACGTCTGTCAATAGGTCCGTTGAAAGGTGTGCCTACCTTAGGTCACCCAAAAAAAACTTACCCATGCTCAAAGATAAAAAAATGTTTATCTACTGATAACTATATTGACGACCGATTCATTTTGTGTCTCATTTGAACACTACGCGGTCGTGTGTTTATTTCATTCCGTTTATTTTGGTACCAATTGAGCCTATAGCACCACGCTGGCGTCAAATACCCGCTGACGACAAGACGCGCTAAACTAAGTGCAACTACCGCCATCATCATTAGATTGGATCAATCAATGATCTGATCTTTGACATTTGAAATACTGTGTGCGGTGTGACAGTACCCACTGTGCGTTTATAAGCTTCAATAACACATTGAACACGTGGTAGATAGTACATAGAAAACCACCGGGAAGCTTGTTGGATAAGACAAAACGGAGTTTCGTAGTTAAATTCAGTTCAGTTTTCAAATTGTTTTGTTTATGTTACGAAAAGTGATTGGATGGCTAAAATATTTAGGTAAGTTACTATCTTCAGCAGCCTTTTAACGTCCATTGCTGGACGAAGGCTCTCCCATAGAATGCGATGGGCCGATTTGCCATAATCACCACGCTTGGCAGACGGATTGGTGATCGCAGTTTGGTGTGGATGCTGCTGACCATCCTCTAGTGTAATCCCTTAGTAAGGCTTTTGCTACATCCATGGGAGGGTGAAGGAGGAGTATATGCTTAGGCCGGTCACACCACGGTTAAAGTTACTGTATGTATACATAATTGAAAGAGCGAAGCGAGATCTCCAATCAACCTACATGGTATTATTGGTTTGTTATTTATTTACAAGTACTTATATCAAAAATGTATTCTTTTTTTGAATGAATGCTGATTTTAATCACTCTATTATTTAGAGTGACTCCTAGCAATTTTTTCTTGTAGCTATAACGATTCTTCTGGTAGCTGTACAAGGGCATAAGTTCCATCTTCACTACAGATCGACTGCCGAGGTACAAAACGGCAGTTACTTTTGCCAACACTGCGTTCGCCACTGTTACCTATGTTATTTAGAAATCTATCTCTATTGCTAGTAGGTACTTCACTTCAGTCAGCATCTTCCTATATCCACCTAAGTACTTATACAACAAACACACACCCAAAAACCGGACGACGCGGTAGAGGATGCCCTCCACTCGATGGACTAAAGACATTATTGACAATGCCCTTTTACAGCTGCTAATATTTGACATGTTATTTTTATTCAATTACGTATTTTAAATTTGGTATGTTACTTTGTTAGACAACGCTTTTTACAAGAGAAAACAAATTGAAAATCGATTGTACCTATCTTGATAAATTTATACTTACAATAAAATTGACAAGTGAAATGCTTGTCTGTTTCTAGCGCCGCTCGCTACCGAATTTCAAACTATAATGTATGACGTGACCAAGTGTTCTTAATAATTGTTCCTATGGTTTTAATAAATGAGTATAAGTAGTATGAGTAGGATTATAAACGTCGCAAGAAGTCGGTGGATGGAGGCGGCTCAAGACCGTTCGCCGTGGCATTCTAAGGGGGAGGCCTATGTCCAGCAGTGGACTTCTACAGGCTGATGATGACTCCCTGATTTCCTTCCTCTACCGCGTCGCGTCGTCCGGTTTGTGGTCGCCACTCGAGAACCTTTATTCCCCAACGGTTATCAGTTCTTCGAGCTATATGACCCATTGCCACTTCAACTTGCTAATTCTGAGAGTTATGTCGGTGACCTTAGTTCATCTACGAATTTCCTCATTTCGGATTCTATCACGTAGTGAAACTCCTAGCTATTTTGGTATTTAGTAGTGTTAATTAGTTTATTACTTTTACTGACGGCCACAGCGATACATTTTTAAATGACGCCAGTACGTGTTTACGTACTGGCGTAATTTTTGATTGTTTAATCAAAAATTCGGGCCTATCATGAAACTAACTCCGATTTTTTATGGAGTATAGGCAGAATTCCACCATTCTTCTTCGTCAGTCGGTAGACATGCACTGCTGGATGAGGCCTCCCTCATAGCATGCAAAGCGTGCAACGGGGGGGATTTGCCATAATCACCATGCTTGGCAGGCGGATTGGTGTTAGCAGGTACCAGAGAGCTGATTCTAAGTTTTTAGCATACAATTGACACGGACGTATGGTGTAGCAAGGATTTTGTTGGCGACACCGATGAGCGCCCCTAGCGTACACTGTGTGAACCTCATTTTCCATACAAAAATCAGTGTTACACTACACCATACGTTCGTGTCATTTGTCAAAACTCAGAATGAGCTCTCTGGTGAATGCTGCTGCCCATCCCCTAGCGTAATCTCTTAGTTGTCTTCTACGACATCCAACAATCGATCAATCAAATCACAAAGGTTAAGTACTCTGCCCGCGATCTTGAATATTTGATTGAAATAAACAGTTCATTGTCGTGTATGATACACGTATATTATATCTAACGCTTGGATAACAAGCGTAGCGTGTGCAGCCTTGCATATTTTTGCTCATGTTTATTTAATTTTGACTACCTTCCTAAGGTTTTAAGTTCTCATTTACTATGTATCAGGAACTCCTTGCTCTGAGACACCACACAGGCGCTTCTCACCTAGTGGTAAGACGGACCATTAATGTAAGCCAAGCCGTGTTTGTTGCCTGATTCTTCTAGGCTTGGTCGCGTTGGAACAGGAGTAATTTTAGTTTATAAGACGATTCAAAATGATCCTTGTGATTTCAATAAATAAAATTCTTTTTGACTTTGACTTTTGACTTTGTAGATGTGCAAAGATGTATATTTTATAATGGCAATGAATTTACAGGACGCCGCAGAAGAACATGCCTCATAACAACAGTCATATGGGTGGCCCTGATTTACCTGGCTCTATCCTGGTCGAAGGACGTCGGGCGGGCACTGAAGCCGCCTCCACCACCAGATCAGAACCTCAACCATTTTAGACGAACCACAGATTTGAAGTATTACTTGGATAACATGTAAGTTTCTTATTCAACGGGCTATATTTTTTTTCGGTAAGTACTTAGGTATGTTGCGGTACTGTGGATAATGGGTACCACAAATCAAATCAATAAAATTTAATCAAATTAATTTTGAAAATTAAATCAAATTAATTTTGAAAATTAAATCAAATTAATTTTGAAAATTAATTAATCACAAGGATCATTTCCACAAATGTGGTATCTTTCTACATATAACTGCAACACCTCGTAGGTTACGTCCACCTAGGGCGTGCCCTAAGCCCTGAGACAGTGGAAAAGTTGAAGTCTTATGTGCCTGTGTCGTTTTCGCTCCTTTTACCAACTTGAGACTCTGTTGCACCCTATGGAGGGCGTATTTGACGACCTCTGTGGCGCAGCGGGCGAAGGCTCGCCTGCGATGCAGGAGGTTGCGGGTTCGATTCCCGCCTCGGAACTAATATTTGAACGATCTGCAGATATTTGTTCAGGGTGTTTTGGGTACTTTTCTATATAAAATAAAAAATATCTATCTATGTAATGTATATGAGTTATCTAGTACCCATAACACAAGCTCTGCTTAGCTTGAGGCTAGATAATGTTTTGTGAAATGTCCAGCATTTATTATTATTAATGTTATTTGCTAGAATCTTTTTATTTACCTATACCTACACACATATACCTACCTACACCAGCAAAAGTCCATTTTGAAAATATTCGTGAAGCCTTTCTAAGAATATTTTTGACGAACTCCGTGGTGCAGCGAGCGATTAGCCGGCTGAGAAGCAAGAGGTTGCGGATTCGATTCCCGCGGCGGAACAAATGTTTGTATGATTTGAAAATATTTGTTCCGGGTCTAGGTGTTGTGGTACCATCACAGAATAAATATTAGTACAAGTACCATGGTAATCTTAGTTCCTAATACCCACGACCCAGGGAATCCTAGTGTGAGATCAGCCCTCCTATTCCCTAACTGAAAGTCACTCAGTGACTAACTTTTGACAAGTAGAATGACCATCAAAAAAAATATGAAGAATTGTCAATTGATGGTAATTTTACTTGTCAGACGTTGGTCACTGAGTGACTTTCAAGATTAGGGAATTGGGGGCTGGACTGCGTATGTGACTGTTGGGTGTTATTATGTTACTTTTGACTTTTATAAGGTTATATACCGTTGGTTGTCATTTGCTCCAACTCTGCAGCCAAGTCCTGATCGAGCCGTCCTCACCATGCAACAGCAACGACATCCCCATCATCATCATGGTAACTAGTACGCCCTTCCACGTGGAGCAGAGACATGCCATCCGGTCCACCTGGGGGGAACACCAGCCCACGTTCTTCGTGATAGCCTTGCAGGGACAGACTGTTGATGAGAGTCTGGTAAGTAGGATATTCTTCAAGCATGGTTCGCAATTGATTATCAGTCATCCATCATTTGTAATCCATGACCCATGGTCCATCATTTGTGGACTCCGGAGGGACTTCTCCTCCCTTTGTGTTTTTACCGCTTGTATAATGGTTTGTGTTCGCCGTCGGCAGTGTATTCATCCTCATATCTTGGAAGCTATGTGGTCGTGCACCGTGAGGTTCCAGAGGAATTTCCTCCCGCGATCACTCAAGTTGTGGAATGATCTCCCTGCCGAGATTTTCTCTAGTAACTTCAGTATGGGGTTCGTTTTAAAGTTCTTAAAGAGTCGGCAACGCGCGGTGATGCCTCTGGTGTTGCAGGCGTCCATCATAGGCTACGGTAACAGCTTTCCATCAGGTGGGCCGTATGCTTGTTTGCTTACGTAGTAGTATAAAAAAAAACCATGACCCTGGTCCATCATGGTCCATCATTTTTGAACCCATGGTACATGATTCATGATCCGCTATCATCATCATCATCATCAGTCAGTAGACGTCCACTGCTGGACTGCTCCATAGAATACAGTGTATATGTAATTTACATATACATACAATACATTTTGTTATTTTAATTTGTAATTCTTAGTCTTAATCTTATGGTGTGCTTGAAATTAATATAAAAATTATTATTATGTCACTAATTTATTTTAAATATCGTTAATAAAATTCATTTTTACTATAAAGAAAAACATAATAGTATAAAAACATTATAGTAAAAATATTTTCATCCCACCATCTCGGAAAGAGTATTTTTGCTATTCGATATCAGATATTCGATATAGTGTTTATTTTTCCTCGCTGAGGTGGGATGAAAAGTTACGTGTTGCACTCGAGTGCAAAGATTTTTCACCTCGTGCTCTTTTGATTCACTCGCTAACGCTCAGGATTCTAATTATTTTTAATTTTAGAATCCTTCGCTTGCTCGGTCATCAAAATTGAGCACGCGGTTAAAAAGCAACTTTGCACTCTTGTATAACAAATAACTATTATCAAAACGGGAAGCCTCCGGAAGCTGTCGGAGGCTAGGGCTGCAGAGAGAGGAACCTCCTGACTATGCGTGCCAAGTCCAGGAGTACAGCCTTCTGACCCTTGATCTAACCATTTAGTGAGAGCCTCTTATGGTGTTGGTCAAGGCTCTTCGCTATCAGTCCATTCACTGACACAACTATAGGGACGATAATCGTTAAATCCACATCCCACATGGCGATAATCTCGTGGGATTATTAGTTTTATTATTGTACATGACACATGTGACATGATTTGTCATAATCACACTTGGCATACGGATTGGTGGTCGTAAGTGTGATGAATGAATGTGTGTGATGATATAATAATATGTTAAGTACTCAGGTGGATGCTGCTGCTCATCTGGTGGTTATCATGCTGGTGTAATCTTCAGTTGGCTTTTACGGCATCCAAGGAGGAGACGGAGGGGTATATCCTTGGGCCGAACACACCACGGCATCCAAACACATCAACCAATGTGCCGATGGTCCGCAATAGAATATCCTTATTCCGTATTCCATGGCTTTCTTTTCCAGGTAGATAACTACGTAGAAGCAAAACAGTTCGGCGACATGATAATCCTCGACATGCCTGATCACTACCAGAACTTAACGCTGAAGTCAGCTCTGATGCTGAAGTGGACCCTGGACCGGTGTCCTCAAGCCGAACACATGTTCAAGACTGATGATGATGTTATGGTCAACCCTTGGACCTTGAAGACGTTACTGAAAGAACATTCAGGAGCTAAACTTTTAGGTAAGTTTACCCCTTATGATCGAGTTACCTTAAACGCGAGATGCCAATGAGGGCATTATACCTAAACACAACTAAACTGAAACTGAAATGCAATCGAACTGAAATGAAGTTGAAGACGCTACT
The DNA here is from genome assembly GCA_951392215.1 of Epirrita christyi. Taxonomy (NCBI): domain Eukaryota; kingdom Metazoa; phylum Arthropoda; class Insecta; order Lepidoptera; family Geometridae; genus Epirrita; species Epirrita christyi. The sequence goes on along the minus strand of OX595858.1, from coordinate 597,826 downwards.
GAAAGAACATTCAGGAGCTAAGCTTTTAGGTAAATTTGCAACTTAACTGAATCTGAACTGCAACTGAACTGTAACCGAACTGAAATGAAGTTGAAGACGCTACTGAAAGAACATTCAGGAACTAAGCTTTTAGGTGAGTTTGCAACTAAACGGAAACCGATTGAAACTGAAATGCAACCGAACTGAAACGAAGTGAAACTGAACAAAAACGGATTTGAAACTAACTGAAACATAATTATTGTTTGATTCCAGGTTACAGGGTGAATCATACTAAACTACATCGAGACGAATACACAAAGTGGTTTGTGCCGCGATGGCTGCACAACTATGACGTCATTCCACAATACCTTTCTGGCACTGGTTACATTATTAATGGTAATAAATAGTCTTAAGAAATAGTTCCTTTTTTATCACGTCCTGAAGTGGTGAAGTCCGTGGTGAAGGAAACACCATCAGGAAACCGCCAAGTCCTAAAACCAAAAACTCAAGACTTCTGCCACATTCTGGCAATGTGATGAATAAAGGGCCATTCACTCTTGCGATTCAAGAGTAGGCCAGAGCCAAAACAGCAACGTTACAGCATAATTTGAAATATGGAATGGAATGCTAAGTTAATAAGCTAAGGTTAATATTATAAAATATGAGCTAATTAAACTAATTGGGACCCAAATGAGACTCTTCAGTTACACCACATTAATTTGTCTAAAATTTTTTGAAACTTTTTTTGTTGTCTGTTTCAAACTATTCAATTTGACGTTATACTCAGATACGAGCTGAACTTTACTATACTATAATAGGTCTAAGAGTTATTTTCAAAAGTTTTATAATTTTTTTTCATGAGATTAAGCAAAACATATAGACTTGCTTGCCAGACCTCTTTTCAAAATTGCATTGGCTTCAAAATTTAATTTCAACGTAAAATATGTTGTAACGCGTTTTTGTAAGATTCAATTTGGCTCTAAAATTTTCCAATAAAAAACGATTATTCCGCGTTCTTGAGGAGTTAAGCGGTCCATGTTTACTGTGTTATATTTTGTATTTGTTTACACATCATTATCATGGACATGTCAAGATGACAGGAGACGTTATTTGTTAACACAATAGACAATTTCTATAGAGCCATTACTTTTGCGACATTCTATATTTACAAGCAATTGACACGGATTTATGGTGTTGTGTAACACGGATTTTGTATAGAGACACTGATTAGCGCCTCTAGCGTATACTTTGTGAACCTCAATTTCCATATAAACATCGTGTTACATTACACCAATTGTCAAATGCTTGATAAAACTAATGCCGAGATAAATAGATGTTACTTAGCACAAGCTTAGCACGTACATGCTTAGACCTGTCCCTGTCACTGTCACACAAATGTTAAAACACGCGTATTAAAGAGAGACAGGGACGATTTCAAAGTAAGACTTAGTCACCGTGAAGTACGTTCTATTTATCTAGACATCAGGGGGCTTAGTACGGGTTTTGATAGTTTTCGAAACTATATGAAGTTTCGTTTCCATCCAATACAATAACTGACAGCGTCCTTAGTTTTCTTACCTGTACTAAGACCACAGACTTTGGTCTCAAATAAAAATAGCAAAAACTCGTGAACTAGCTGATAAAGAGGAATGAATGACTAGATGATGATTTAAATTAGGTTTATGAATGTTTCAGGGAAATACCTCCAAAATATTTTGGAAGCCGCTCAGAAGACCCCGCTAATAAACTTAGAGGATGTGTACATAACCTACCTCGTCTCAGAGATGGCTTTGAACTACGAGCTGGTCCATGACAGGAGACTCAGTCCATTCAGGTATTTAATACATCAATTCGCGCATAACATTAAACAGCGCTATAAATACTAGTTTACTACCTACTGTTTCTTGCACCATAAGTCACATTATAGCACCATTCAGGCCCACTATACCTTCAGCTGGTCACTGACCTAGGGGCGACCAAGAAATCTCTGGTGTTGCAGGCGTCCATAGGCTTCGGTAACACTTTCCATCAGGTGCGCCGTATATATGCTTGCTTGCTTGCCTAGTAGTATAAAAAAAAGAATAGTAATATGAAAAAAAAAACGATTTAGATCACGTCCGTCAGATTCCACTGTCGTCAGATCACTTCTTTTTCCGTATAGGTCAGAATTTTGAAACTGGTAACGAAACAGCAATTCTCATGAGTCCTCGTCCGTCAGATTCGGTTTAGTCAGATCAAAAAAGCTTACTTACTTATAGGTACTTACTTGATAAAAAACATTTTTTTTATTATTTTGTGAAGAATATAGGTGTAAGCACCTTTTTATGTTTAGGATTATAAGTACAATAAAGTACATTTTTAAATTTTGTTTTATTGGTCATGACTATCATTAATCTGATTAGGATTTTTTTTGCTCTCTCTCTAAGAAGAAACTGACGATGGAATCAGACGAAAGGGAGGTTATCCACATCCGTCATTCATGACGAAACTGAACTGAAATTTTAAACAAACTGCTTCTGACGAAAGTGAAATCTGACGGACGTGATCTAAATAAAAAAAAACTCACTGTTTCCCGTGTAGACAGTGTTCACAGATTTCCACTTGTTACTAAACATAGTTTTTATACGAACTTAACTTAGCTATCGATGGAATTTTTTAAGTTGGTTGGATGGAACGCACTCTAGATCTCTTTCATCGTTGTGTTCGATTTATGAATACAAACCCGAGATGAGACATCTACCTATATACCTATTTGCAATATCTGTAGTACTTACCTATTTACATGTTTCTATTATATTGTTATTTATAAGTATAACAAGCGTAGCGTGTGCTGTCTTACATACTTTTGCTGATGTTTATTTACTTTTGACTACCTTCCTAAGGTTTTTAGTTCTCATTTACTATGTATCAGCAACTCCTTGCTCCGAGGCACCACACAGGCGCTTCTCACCTAATGGTAAGACGGATCATTTATGTAAGCTAAGCCGAGTTTGTTGCCTGATTCTTATAGGCTTGGTCGCGTTGGAACAGGAGTAATTTTAGTTTATAAGACGATACAAAATGATCCATGTGATTTCAATGAATAAAATTATTTTGATTTGATTTTGATTTGATTTATAACACTCTCATTGCTTGTTTACTGTCGAGAAGTTACGGGGCGTAATTCGCCACATAATAATGTGGCTGAGAATTTTAAGCAAGCTTAAATTTGCAAGCGTTTAAATTAAGCAAAAAGAGGTTAAGTGTTTTTCCTTTTCTGTTCCAGACCCTGGGTTTCTTTAGACTGCGCGTATTGGACCCTCGCATCGTTCCACAGCCTGAAGCCCGATGAGATAGTCCACGCGTGGGAACGGATACAACGAATATCTAAGCAATATGTAGACGACAAGAGTGTGTGCAGTTTATACAGAAATTATTTGGAAAGCGAGATGCTTTTATACTAGGATTTAAGTCAGGCCATGCAGGCCAGACGGCCAAGTGATTAAGCCAGAGCAGATTTCACCAGACGGCTAGGCGATAAAGCCAGACCAGATTTTGCCAGACGGCCAGGGGATTATCCAGACCAGACTTCACCAGACGGCCAGGCGATTAAGCCAAGCCGTCTCTATGGACATCGCGCCAGACCAATGAAATGCCAGGGCAGGAAAATGTATTAAGTATTTTAGTTGATTTAAGCAAATCGCCAGTATTTAATTAAATATTTACCGTATACGAGTGTTTGGGGGCGTTTGGTAGAGATCCAGCGACTCTCTCTCGCGGGCTATCTCGATGAAGTATTTCGACATGATCTATACCGGATCATGCCAATTTAATTAAGTATTTTAATTTCCAGTAAATGTATTTTTTGCTAAGGTGTGCAATGGTCACTTAGAAAAACTACAATACCTCCCAATCTATGCAAGATATCGAATACAACTAAAATCATATTCAAATATAACATTAAATACAATAACTTAAATTTATTTAAAAAACACAAAAATAAATAAACAAAAAATGAGTTTGGAGGGTATTGTGATTTTATATGTGACCCTATGTCATATAAACGCCAGATAATGTTGGTAAAATGATTGTTATGTTTTTAGTTGTAATTTATCATAACATAAGACTGATAGTTGATCGAGCGAAGTGAGTTCTCCAAACAACTTGAATTATAACATTGAAATCGTTGATTCGCAAAATCTGATAGGTGCTTGTTGAGATATTGGGTTGTCATATAAAAGGGCTTTGTTTTCGTCTTTCGTTTTTACAAACTCGGCACGGAACACTTACAAATGTATGGTGCGTCAAATCTAAAAATATCTAATATTTTACTAAGAACTTGACACAAGCTCGACATTCGAAAACGATCATTGTGATTACGGATTATGTAATATTTTTTTCACACCACCTGCTCGACAATGTCCAATTACAAATCATGCAACCTTAACGTAAAGTAAAGCATTGTCTCTCTAGGGATATAAAGTTGTATGAAACTCCCTAGGGATTAAAGTGATTTGAATTTGGAACGTCAAATTCGTATGGAGACTCGTGGAAAACTCTAAGTAAAAAAATGCCCACATGGCATTGTAAAGAGGTTTGTTCGAAATTCGAACTGGCCACCATAAGCAGAACTCAAAAAAAAAGAAAAAGGTGCGTTTACAAAGAATGTGAACAGCGTGTTTGGTGCTGTGATTTTCAGTAAATTTTATTGCAATATTCATGTTGATAAAAAATTACAAACGATAGTGATTCTACTCCAAAGTTTATCAAAACAGACGCTTTAGAGATTATTGATAATCTACTACCGCAAAAATCAAAACAAGCCCTGTCTTTTTATTGTCTCGCAGACAGTGTGAAAAGTAGAGTATGCTCCTCTGGAATAAAGCCTGTCTTCATCTTAGGCAGCTTGAACCCCTCGCTTCACTCAGGACTCTATGTTACTCCCTCGCTACACTCGGGAGTTAACTTTAGAGTCCCTCGTTACGCTCAGGGTTCAATATGCCGCCCGCGACATAAGACACTGCTTTATTCCCTTAGTGCGTAATCTACTAATACTGCGCCGGCCATTACAACTTATAAAGAAAAACCTAATGTAGATTCGGATCTGTCAAAATAATAATAGTAGATTATGCACTAAGAGAATAAAGCCTTCTTTTTTTTTTTCTTAAAGGATCTTATGTCGCGTGCGGCATATTGAACCCTGAGTGTAACGAGGGACTCTAAAGTCCTGAGTGAAGCGAGGGGTTCAAGCTGCCCAAGACGAAGACAGGCTTTATTCCAGAGGAGCATACTCTACTTTTCACACTTTCTGCGAGACAATAAAAAGCCATGGCTTGTTTTGATTTTTGCGGTAGTAGATTATCAATAATCTCTAAAGCGTCTGTTTTCATAAACTTTGGAGTAGAATCACTATCGTTTGTAATTTATTTATCAACATGAATATTGCAATAAAATTTACTAAAAATAACAGCACCAAACACGCTGTGTTATTGCAATATTCATGTTAATAAAAAATTTCATGTGAAACAAAAGAGTCTTTGTAAACGCTTGCTTCAGTCTTTATTCTAAGGTAAACGCACCGTTTTCTTTTTTTTTTTTAGTTCTTTTTATGGTGGCCAGTTCGATTTTTGAAAAACCTCTTTACAATGCCATATGGGCATTTTTTTACTTAGAGTTTTCCACGAGTCTCCACACGAAATTGACGTTCCAAATTCAAATCACTTTAATCCCTAGGGAGTTTCATACAACTTTATATCCCTAGAGAGACAATGCTTTACTTTACGTTGAGGTTGCATGATTTGTAATTGGACATTGTCGAGCAGGTGGTGTGAAAAAGATCTTTTATTACCATTTTGATTCGTTTATCATCATAGTTGATCTAAGATTTGTATATTAAAATCATTGTTTATAAAATCCAGTATTTTGATTTCTGCTCCGCTAATGAAGATTGGAGTGGTACCTACCATTTTGATGATGGAACTATCCCTTTCTAATTCAATTCCTTCCCAATTCATTAAATATTTTTATGATATCCCTAAATGAACCTGCTGGACGGCACTCAAACCCGCGACTATTGCCTTGGCAGTTGGCACCTACTGGTAGTTGAAGATTATCGAACAAACTAATTACTAGTTATAGTTTACCTACACTAAACGGACAGCCCAGGACAGACACCAATGGAGTATGATGGAGAAGGCCTTCGTCCAAAAATGGACATCCAAATCGAAATAATTCAAGTATAAATACTAAGTAATATAATTACAAGTTGATTTAAATTAATAATAACTTGAATTAATAAATATCATTATAATTACATTTTTAAATTAATAAGTAATTAGAATTAAGGATTTTATTTTTTATTTTTGTTTTTGCATGTATTTTTATTATTGAAATTAGAATATAAATTTATTATTGTTATTTATGATTTTTGGAAATAAAAAAGGCTTTATTATTATTATTAAACGGACAGTGACCAGCTGCCTAACCAATTATTTTTGATATTTAATAATAATATGCTAGGAGTTTCAAAACGTGATAGAATCCAAAATGAGGAAATCCGCAGAAGAACCAAGGTCCGACATAGCTCTCAGAATTAGCAAATTGAAGTGGCAATGGGCAGGTCACATAGCTCGAAGAACTGATAACAGTTGGGGAATAAAGGTTCTCGAGTGGTGACCACAAACTGGATGACGAGGTATAGAGGAAGGCCCTCCACTCGATGGACTAAAGACATTAATAAATGTCGCAGGAAGTCGATGGATGGAGGCGGCTCAAGACCGGTCGTCGTGGCATTCTAAGGGGAGGCCTATGCCCAGCAGTGGACTTCTACAGGCTGATAATGATGATGGTGATTTAATAATAGTAATTTATTTATTTTAATAAATAAATAAATAATAATAAAGCCTTTTCCTTACCAACTGGTTACAAAATTCTTAAATCTACTGTCTAATTAAATAAATACACTTAATCTTATTACTCATTGCTGGTTAGGAACCCCTCTTTCGGTATTTATGCCTTTTCGATTGTTTATTATGACTATCAAGCCATTAAACCTATTGGACATTTTGACACGTGACCGCCAAGTCCCGAAACGAGGTATTTTCATACATTAGATAATGTTGGTGTCGTCATGATTCGTAATTAGGTAATCGCCTGTTTTTGTGTTGGTGTACTTGTACCTATCCTGAGAGATCAAAATGACCAACATGTGGTATGCAGGTGTAACAACTGATAAGAGTTTATGACGCGTCTCGTCTTATTTTACCCAGCACATTGTGCTACTGATGGGACGAACTAAGAACTTGACTAGGATTCATTTTACATAATTTATTATTAAATCAAATCATTTATTTCTCAGACAATAAATAGTCCATTGTGTAAGTAAATTGCTTTAAGCTAGGTTAGTAAAATAGATTGTCAAATAACTAATTAACAATAATAATGGCAAGTTATTATAAATTATTAATCTAAATCTAACTAAAAACTAATTAATTCGTTCAGGAATCATCCCCCCATCAAACCATGATCTGAGACGACTCTCTGAACAAATCGTACCCAGATGGGGGAAAGGGAATTCACTGCCACTGCTTTAAGAATGCTGTTGTTACTGCCCCGTACTCTGCTCATCAGAGATTTTTTTTGCGTGGAAACCTCCTACTCTTGGCAAACATCTCTGAGGCACTACAAAAACGAGGCAAACCCAACAGCATTTTCAAAGTGTTGTTATACTGGACACGTAGGGTGTTCAGCGATTTTTTGGTATAGCTGACCCATAGGTTGCTTGTGTTATAGGTATAGGTAGGTATAGGCTAGGCATAGGTTAAGCGTGTTTTTGTAATAGTAGAACTTCTTGTGAAAGAGTTCGTCCGGGGAAGTACTACCACCGTACCTATTTCAGCCGCCAAGCAGTGGTGGTCGCATGGTTGTGTTTCGGTTTGAAGGGTACGGGTGCCGGTGAAATTACAGGCACATGAGGCTTTTCATCTTTATGTCTCAGGGTCGGCAGCGCGCGTGTGATGCCTCCGATGTTGCAGGCGTACGCTACGGTAACTACTTTTCATCAGGTCGGCCGTATGATGAAGGGTGCAGCCTTCCAAGTTGGAGTAGATCATATAAGTAAGTTAAAAATAGGAATGGGACGAGTATAGATCCTTGTGGTACACCCATTGTAACCACTGACCCCGGAGAACGCTTTCGATTTACTACAACTCTTTGTGTTCTGCCACTTAAACAAGAAGCGAGTAGGTCTGGAGCAACACCCCTTATACTTTACACCCTAGTTATGTAGTTTCCTGATTAATGTTTCATGTACCCAATCAAATGCCTAAGACAAATTACAAAAAACACCTAAGGTATGATGTGATTCCTCCCAGGCATCGAAAATATGTGACATTCACTCAACACGTGCATCAGTAGTTGAGCTACTGTTTGTAAATCCGAATTGTTGGTAATTTCAACAAGTTATTCACATTAAAATGTCTTAAATTAGAAAAAGCTTTTTAGAAAAATTACAATAAATGTAAGTAGGACTGACATGGGTCTAAAGTTAGTAGGGTCAGAGTTAAACCTGATTTGAACACAGTTGTTTTATGCTGTGTCATTTAATCAGGGTCACCAAAATCAATGCATTCGTTAAATATTACAGCCAATTCGGGTACAATTTTGACAACCAATGGTTTAACGACGCTAAGAGAAATACCTAAGACGTCTGTAGTCTTTTTAACATTAATTAATTTAAAAGCTCTGACGATGTCATTACTTTACATAATTAAAGTAGTAACCTGGTAACCTTAAGTAGTTTACCAGAATATTAAACCAATATGGATATCACTCGGATATTTTTCCAATGGATCACCCAAGTCCGCCTCTGTTCAAGCAAACAATGCATTAAGAAATCAAACGAGCCGGAAAGTCATATAAACCTTCCACCATACAATATACAATTCATGAACACTCACAGTGTTCTATAGGATTGTCACCACTGACCACTAGCAATCATTATCATTGACAGTGACCATGGATCCGAAACTGGTGCTATTCGCCTTGATCCTCATCTTGGCTCTGCACCAACAGGTGGCAGCTGGTAAGATTTGTTATTTAACTCATTCATATCGGCCGCAAGTCTACCTAAGTGGGCACTTATTGTTATGTATCGGTTATTTAAATCAGGATTTATCTGACGAAGACACATCCTTAGATCTGGCACGACGCAGTGTAGGAAAGCTATAACTCGATGGACCGAAGACATCGAGATGGAAGTTAGTGGATGGAGGAAACTTATGAGTTCATGGCCTTCTATGGGGATGGCTTATGTCCTTAGAGATACTATAAATTCTCTAAGCTTATGTCCATGCGTTGACGACAACTGGCTGAAATGTTGATGATTTCTCAAAGTGGGGAATAGCGTAGAAATGCATTTGGATAACGGATAAGTATACCTACCTGCCTACGTTACGTTGCTTTAAAAGAAGCGCAGAAGAGGGATAAATTTGCAGTCCATCATACTAATAGCCGTAATTTTAAACAACGCAGTGCGTAGCAGCTAGCCCTGCTGCATACGTCATTTTGATATAATTGAAAGACGCGCAACCGAGCGCTGCTTTTAGCACGCACTGCGTTGATTAGCAAACGTATTTGAAGCTCCTTGATGTACTACTGATATGAAAGAAAGAAAGAAAGAAAACGTATACCGTGTACAAATACCAGAGAACAAACAAACGTTAAGGTGCTTTGGGGTAAGATCGTAGATGGGTTAAGATCGGCTAATTCATATTCCCGCCAAAATTGGCGATATTTCGAAAGCTGGGCAACATAGCCTCACGCGCCATTTTGTTGTGCCCATGCCACCAGTCTGCGTCTGCCGCTACGCCCAGCCAGTCGTGCGTTATGGACAGGATAGTGTGAAATGGGAAAAAAGTGCTTTTTGAGAAGATTCGATCTTACCCCCGACGTCTAATTGTATACAATTTGTTAAGTAATTTTTATGTTTTTGCTGGTTTTGTCAGTGTATGGTAATTTAAGTTTTATGATAGTTTGATTAATCTAATTAAATCATGCTAAAGACGCTTGTAGGCTGAGATCCGATCTTGCCCCTCGAAGGTGAAGATCGGACTAAAGCCCTTCGGCCTTTGAATTTCTGTATTAGGGGTAAGACCGGACGACCAGAATGAAAAAAATACATAAACATCGCTAAAACTCAATTTCGAAGGAATTTTTAGTCGATTATTTAATCTGTTTTTACTTGGGCAAAATCGGATCTTTTCGTGCTATAGAGCTTACTCTAAGTGTCACAGAGGTGATTTTAGAAGGTAGATCGGTCTTAGCCCATCAAGGTCCGATCTTTCCCGTGATATTTTGGAAAATCATGCTCTCTTTGATCAATTATAAAACAATAACCATTGTGTTTATCAAAACAACACAAATAAAAAATGGAACCCCTGTCTTTTCACATACAGTTGGACATTATTGAGTAGCAAAATAGTAAATAGAGGCGAGCCAAAAAAATAAATCCCAAGACCAAGTTTGGTTTTCAGAAAAATAGTTCGTTCTCACCCCAAAGCACCTTACATAAAATAACATACAATTGGCAAAGGAAGTTTCGAGAACAATCTAAAAATACTAAAGAAACGGACAAGTTGAGCTAAAACTCGCGCCCTGCTGAGGGTTCGATCTTTATATAATTTCGAAATCGTCAGTTCCCTTTTAGAGTACCTATCAGTCACTTTCGCTACAAACTTCACTCAAGTATTCCAAATTTCAGAATTATGACGTCACTGGAAGTACCCAAGAAGTTTTTGATTTTCTCGATTACCATACAAAAATTAGTTTAGACATTCATTGCTATATTTTTATAACCGACTTCAAAAAAAAGGAGGTTCTCAATTCGGTTGTATTTTTTTAATGCATAGTGTCGGAAGCTTGTTTTTTCATCACAAACTTTTAGATTTCTTCAAGTTGACCCCTTAGCAATTCCTGAGAAAAAGGGTCTTGATAGATATACAGACAGACAAACGTACACCAAAGTGATCCTATAAGGGTCCCCTTATTTCCTGTTGATTTACAGAACCTTAAAAACAAAGATAAGTAAATAGAAAGTACAGTAGACTACTAACAAAACACACTTAGAAAGAAAGAAAGAAAGAAAATAAATTATTTGACACGAAAACAAAACAATAAACAGAAACAGAACAGAAGTAGAATAGGTAGGACAGAATAATTAAGTATTAGTTAACTAAATGAAAAAGTGAAATGTCCCACGCACTCAATATGTCCCACTCCAACCGTCTAAAAAATAGCGCCAAAATTGACGTTCAGCTCAGCATAATGCTAAGTAAGTATTGTTCTACAAACTCAACGCTGATTTTCAACTGACACCAAGTAGTGACGTCACCAAAATCCCAAACTGCCTACGAAGTTTGAGGATGTGAAATAAAAACGTTACATTATAATATAATAATTATGTTATGTTATGTTAAAAACTTTGTAGACTTCTCTTACAATCGAGTCCTCCCAAAACAAGAAGAACTCAAAAATTTAGGCCTGAAATGTGTCCCTGGACGTACTATCATAAAGGTACAACAGCCACCGATTAAACTAAGCGATGAAGGAGATTCTGGTGAACTGGAATCTGGCGAAAACTACCGTCGATCACACATGAACTTCCAAACTGATGATCCGTTATGCCAGATGTGCGTCTGTTCCGCTGAGGGGAAGGATGAGTACTGCAGCAAGAGACCAGCGAAGAACGTCAATGAGTGTATGAGGATGACTGCTCTAGTGGATAAGTTCCAGAAGAATGAGCCGTTTGGGCATAAGGGAGGCCTCTCGTTCAGGCTTAGGCGAGGTAGGTTTTGTATGTCAGTGCGGCTGAAAAGCAAAGTAACGTTCAAATACTAAACGAAAAGCAGACAAAGACTTAAAATAAGATAAACCATTTATTACCAGAAAATAAAGTATGGACAGAAATATACTTGGAACAAATAAGGAAAAATAGAGTAATATTATGAATTTCGATAAATAACAGAAACTATGGCTTATTCCACTTTTCTCCCTTAAAAATCTCCTTTAGGGGGAAAAGAGGAATCTAAAAAAGTTGAACTCCCCCTGATAATCTAATAATAATTAAGAGGAAAACTGAATTTAAAATTGAATTGAATTTTAAAAATAAAATGTGCAGAAATCCCCGTTTATTGTACTAGTTTTTTTTTCAAACTAGCAAAAACCCGCGACTTCATCCGCGTTTTAAACTGATGCGATGGCCCCACACTAGGCTCTAGGCCCGTGTCGTGGGTGCCCAAAGCGGTTAATGAAAGTGAAAAACCTTATAAAATATGTCCTCCACTCAAACCACTGCGCCACCTGGTGGGTGGACTCGTTCAATCGCATGTAATAAGAAACATTCCCAATTAAGATTCTCTACTTTATATTTTTAATTGAAATCATAGATTACCTCTGGAACAACGACGAAATCCCTTACGATGCGAAAGCCAAGTGCCGTCGCGGCCACTCCTACTACAGCAACAGTGTCAACGCCAACGATACCGATATCGACGTGGCTTCCGACATCGATAGTCTCCTTGACTACTCTAACAAGGGAACCTGTTTCTACTGCGTCTGTAACATGGCTGGAAATTATGCTAGTTGCCTTACTAAAAACGTCTGGTACTGTGAATACTACAGATTTCTACGCGAAGGCGATGCGTCAAGAGACATGTATAGAGACGTCTTCGAGCAAGACAGACCGGTATATTTCCGATCCCTTTCGTGGAGATTAAGAAGGACGATGGATAATGGAATGTTTGACTTGGTAGATACCGGTATGGTCCTTCAATATTTTGTTGATGCACCAGTGTTCTTCTTTGTCTTTGCATTTATCTCAAATAGGAAATTATGTGGGGATTGTGTTGATCAAATACCTAAGTGATGCTGTGTTTGTGATGATGTCAACTTATTTCCACACTGGTGAAAATGATTGTGAACTTATTAAAAATTATTGATTTGTAGGTTATTATTCGATAATTATATAAAAGTTTGATTTCGAACAGCGATGCTCTGAATGCAAGGTTTAGATCGGGATGAACAAATAAAACAAAGAAACAAACTACAAACATGTTTACTTTAAAATGGTCAGCTTGTCGCCTTTTGCAAGCCAATCGCTTTGTACCAAGAAACCTATCAGACAGAACAATTTAATAAATTTATATTCTTTAAAAATGATGATTGACAAAAGATTGGTGTTGCAGGAGGCGACGCGCTGTGCTGCGATCATCCGAACGGGCATCGGAGGCATCTCCATCATCAGATCCGGAACAAGATCCGTCTATTGAAGAAGAAGGTTAACAAGGAGAATCTCATGTCTGGAGCGGCTGGTGAAGACTATGTGGACTTTGTTGTTAATAATGATTAGGAAAAAATCAGGGAACAGGAAGAAAAAATGTACCTACTTTTAAGTGATTGGGAGTGTTGATTTGTTTTAAGATAACCAAGAATAACATTACCAAACTAGTAATCTGAAAGTAAACAATATTAAACTTGATATTTTAAATATAAACACAAACTAAAAGCAACTCGAATAGAAGTAATAGAAATAATACCGGAAAAGGTATGAATGCTGCTGATACAGAACTGTTGAAGGCTATGTTGAAGTTATTGATGATGTTTTTAAAATATCAACGTATTTCATCGATTGAAACACATTTTGCAATAGAAATAAATTAAATAATCATGGATTTTAGACAAGGAATCCTGATGATAAGTGCTAGTGACTGAATGGACCATATGTCAAGTGTTTTTTTACTTTTATAAGTACTGTGAAGTGATTAAATTATTTATTTTAATTGAATTTTGTCGTGTTGTAATTTTTGCACAAAACTTGTACCTAAGCCTCTGTTATGTTATTGCTATAACCAAATTTTTGCACATCGCACACGCATTTTTCAGCAGCACTGACGAGCACCGCACTTTCTTCTATATTGATAAGATTACCTACCTATTAATTTCATAAAAGAATATTTGTTATAACTTCTAAATTAATTGATATTTATTGATAAACAACAAACTTTTTAAACCTATTTATTTCTAAATTACTTTCACAAATTATAATTATCACCACAGATGTTTCAGCTTGGTGAGTTTTTCGATTGATTTTTATTGTATCGATTTTCAAGACTTCGGCCTCAGTTCTTAAGATTTTAATGCTGTTTTACATTTCAGTGGGCAATGGATTGGAAGCAGAGTATTGTGTGCCTTTTGTATCGGAATATACGGACTGCACAGAGGGTAAGATATTTGACATTAAAATAATTCTTACAAGCAAAAATTACCGTTTACAAGGCCAATTAAATATATAATAATAATAACATCTTTATTTCAGGATAATTGAGAAATGTAAAAAACTTAATCAATAAGTCCATATAAATGTATAATAGAATAAACATCTATAATATACATAGAAAATAAAAACTTATTGAATGATCACACGTGTAGCGCACCTATTCTGTATCTCGTGTCAGGCGTCCAATGAACTTTCTGAACTTGACCTCCTTCGTCCTTATTCATGAAAGTCGATAGAAATTATCATTTATGGTCGTGGTACTGCAGTTATGTCATTAGCTTCAAGCTCCTCCAAGTTCTTACCTCCCGCTTTTCTCGACTCTCCTGAAATCCACTTGTGTTACGCCTCTAAATAAAAAGCGAACGAAGTTATTCATAGTATTTTGTACCACGTTTTCAGATAACTTATGCTCTGGTTGTTCGAAATGCACATGTACAGCTGCGGGTAAATGGAACTGCAACAACATCCATGAATGTCCCGATGAGGATAGTGACTACAAGAACATAGACGACAATGATATTGATCAAGCTCTTATTGCATTGGAAAGAGGTAAGTCAATATATTTCAATCTTAAAGAAGAGAATCAATTAGTAAATTGCGGGCTGAGTTTACATGGGTATGAAAACGATAACAGTTAGAGATCCGGCTTAAGAGATGACTGCATTCATTTGAATTTTAATTAGATACCTATCAATGATAGCTTCGAAATTTTCTACATGATGGAATTAGGTTGAATGCACAAAAGTTACCAGCCCTAATCAAAATTTTTGCATGATATTAGTAAAATGACAGTGAATAGAAGTACCTACTCTCTACTTGATGGAATTGTTGCCTGCTCGAATACTGTCGCATTTCCTAACAGCTATAGATTTGATCTTTTCCAGCTGCTCGGACATGCGGTGCATTTTCTGCATGCAATCCAATTCCATTGTGTAGGTACGGAATACTTTAAGTTTTCATGACGATAAATGTGATAAAAATGTCTTTTATGCAGGATCTCTTACTTTTATAACAGGTGGTAGATATAAGCAAATAGGTTTTTAATTGAAAAAAATATTTATCAAAACAATCTATTGTGAATTGTACTTCTGACTGATGATGATGAAAGATAGAATTGATAATTGTGAGCTGATCAAAATAAGCCTAAACACGCCCAGTCTCCTATTTTCCATCAAAAAGTTCCGCTGTCCACCTTCCGTCTCCATCACCAGATCAGCTCGCTGGTACTTGTATATATTGGTATATTGCATTGTCATCGGAATTTGTAACCAGAGGGCCTAGCCAAGTGGCATTCGCTTCGAAGCGATTCCATTTCTACAGTCGTAATTCAATACAAATGGCCACGTGACATATCGATAGCTAACGTCAATACCATACATTTTGGACTTTTCTACTGGCGTCATCGCTATTAGAATGTTACTTTGTCTACGGCCTCAGGTATGCAAAAGTGCAACTTATTATTTAACTAAATGTTTCAAATTCAGTTGCAAGATTTGACCAAGTGCAGGTTAAGTTAAAGCGAATCTATGGAATATTGTTGATGAAATGATTTGTATCCATCTACTTGATGTACATTATGTCGATGACATTAAATAATCATTTAATAAAAATCTTTGCAGAATTGGACAAGAAAGAATTAATGAATGATCAATCAGTCCCCAATTTTCCTCTCGTTCCTGGACCAGTTAAGCTGGACGATCTGTTATTAGGTACCGATACTTTATAAGTTCAACTTTTCAGCAAAATCTAATCAAATTGCGATTTCTAAGCGAATGTTTGTGTTGTTTTCAGGTTATGTAGTTGGTATACCTAGACAAAAGCACTGAACTTGCACTTTTTGTAATATAGCACTTTACACCTAATATAACTATATAATTTTACCTTAATTAAAGTTTTTATGGGATTATGGTGAGTTGAACTTTCTAATTAGATTGGTTAAGTTGAAAAAGTTACTGACTTTTTGATTTTACAGAAGAAAAAGAAGTTAACATGGAAGATGAAATACTAGCACTAATGAGGTCGAAGAGATCCACAGGTGAAAAGGTTCAAGGAGGTGACAAAAAAAATGAAACAGTCACGTTTTATCATACGGTAGATGAAATCAATGAAGGTACGTACGTAAACGACGTAAAATTCTAAATAAGAAATATAATACTTGATGCAAAAAATTCCTATTCATTCTGCATATTGTTACAGATACACTAAAGAATCAAAATTTATCAGGCACCATTACAGCTCAGAAAGTTGATTTAATACCAAAAATCTCAAGAAGAACCAGTATGCTAAATAACTCAACAGCAAATTCCTTACAAATAGAATATACTAAACCGAAAGAATATAACCACCATGATGACAATAAAGTTGATACTCCTGCAATTCATGATGACAAGGAAGATTTAATTATACATAGCCATGTCTATAATTTAATGGGTAATCAAAGCCAAAACGGCAAAGATAAAGAATTGTCCAAAATTTTAGTTAATGAACTTAAAGGAGGAATAGAGACAATCGGAGATAAGAGAGCTCCAGTCATATCTAATATCACATTTACTCCAGAAAATGACACTCTGACCGCTATGACTTTTATTGCTGGTAATCTATTGAATAAACTATGGAATATGGAAAAGGATTCAAGTGATGATCATATTAATACTGAAGTACTGAAACAAGAAAAAATTTCTGATTTGCTGGAGTTGTTCAAGGAACCTCTAAATATGCGTCAAGAATTGTTTCTGAAAAACGCTTTAGAACAGCTTTCTACAGCTTTAAATCAAAATAAAAACGTAGAGAACATTTCGCTGTGTAAAAATGTAGAGGAGTCTAAAAGGAAACTTTTTGATAAAAAAGAAGACAAGCCCAACAATAAAGATACAACTGGTTGTAATAAAAGTAATCAAGGCAAAGAAGCGAATCAAAATGTGGCTGCAGTAGAAGCCCTTAACAAAATCAACAATGTATTAGATTTGATAAAGAAATATGAATACGTTAAAGATAACCTAAGTAATATCAAATCTGAAAAAGACAATAATAACTCGATATTTCATCTAGATAAAGTACTAACAAAAGAGGAAAAATCATCTCTTGACTTATATGGAAATACTTTACAAACAATTACTAAATTACTTATACCAAATAAAATGAGTAAAAAAATAGTGAATTCTATTCAAAATAGTAATCTTTTTACTACCGGAAAAGATGTGCAGAATAAACTATCCAGTATAAATTTAGGTGATTTGAGTGTGACAACCAAAGATAGAATAGTATTAGACTATTTGGATCATATTCAAAGTAACCCATCTTGCTTACTGAAAAAACAAAAAGATAAAATATCACTGCCTTCAATAGAGGGAAACATTTTACTGAATTTATCCGAGTTTTTTAAAATCAAGTCATTGTCTGATTTGGTTAAACTAGTGGATACAGATAAACTTTCTGTGCCTGTATTACGTTCACAGGGTTCCGCAACGAAATCTGTAACAGAACAAACTACGGAGTCAATCAAAAAAGAAAGCCCAAAACAAATACAAGACACAAAAGAAAAGTTAAAAGGACATTTAAAATCTATTCTTGAAGATCTAATAGAGTTACAAAAAGTAGAAAGCAAAAGTAAAGATATAGAAATGACGAAGGCACTGCCATGCATATACAATCTTTTGAATGCTGATAAAAAGGAAATAAAGATGCCCGAGACATATGACTATACGACTACTTCTGTAGATGTAAGCCCTTCAGGAAAAATACAAGGTATATTCAGCAACCTAAAGAAAGAATTGAGGTTTGCACAAACAAGAAGGACAAACAATTTCAGTGGGTCAAGACCAAAGTCAGCAGTTGTATGGGAAAGAGTAATAAAAAATGCTGAAGGAAAACAGAAGCTCACAACTCGTAGGAACTTAGGTAAAGCTCCGAAAACCATTGAAGAATTGAAAGTAATTATGGATAAAATAGAAATATCATCAGGATCGAATATGTATAAAAACTACGCATACCTTAATGAAGTGCCTCCAGCAGAACGATTGTTGTTACTGAAAACATTGAATGCAGATACTTTGAGGTATATCAAAACTCTGGAAAAAGTAAATACGTCATTACAAGCTATGCCTGGCTTTACTAAAGAAAGTGTCAAAGAATTGAATGAATTCCTTGACAACGTGGGTATTAATGTTAATCTGAATAAAAAAGTTGTTAAAAATTTAGGCATGCCCAAAATTACAAATAATGTTTCTTATGTCATTGATCCTAAAAGGCAAATAAGAAACAAAGCTGGGCTGAAACTTCAACAGCCTTTAGTACCTGAACAAGTTACTTCCGATACAAAACTGACAAGAGATCAAATAATCAATCAGCTAATTAAAAACCGTATACTACTGTATATTCAAACGAAGGACGCTACTGGTGAAACTAAATATGACATGAACTACGATATAGCTAAGAAGATACTATTACACTTAGAAGTTGGAAACTTTCAACTGGCCAGGGAGTTATACAAAGTATTCGCTAGTCAGAAACAAAAAGATCATACGAACGTAGAAAACAGAAATATTGGTGAGCACGTCTTCTAAACTGGAACAGACAGTATAGGAATATTTGTATTCTCTTTTATAAATATTGAAATGCTTTCAGGTCTTGCCAGAAAACAGACAAACATTCACCTAACACGTAAAAGACTACACCAAGTGGAACCACTAATTAAATTCGAAGAATCAAAAATTGTTAACAAAGAAATGGTGAATCAAGACCATTTCATCAAGCAGTTGTTGAATCTCAAAAACATGAAATCATAATAATGTAAATGTTTGTATTTTTTGAATAAAACTCTTGATTGTACTTATTTCGTTTATTTTCATAACCACATAAAAGATCATCCGTAGACATCAAAGTTTTTATATTTTTACTGCAGCTTTTTTGTTTCTTGTTGTAATTGCGACAGCTTTCGTTCCTTTCTTATTGGTATTTTTTCTCATTGCATCTTTAAAAGAAAAATACTGATATTAATTTCGCCAATTAATTTAATTTAATTTTATGTACCTATTTCATTTGTCTCTTTTAGATAAGCATTAATCGTTTTGTATTTTTTTTAAGTTAAAAAGACTTTCCTTCGTTTCGTATTGGTTGTTTTTTTAATACTAGCTAAAAATACAGCTAAATAAATATAAATAATAAATAAATGCTGGACATTTCACACAACATTATCTAGCCCCAAGCAAAGCAGAGCTTGTGTTATGGGTACTAGATAACTGATATACTTAATACAATACATTACATAGATATATATTTTTATGATACATAGAAAAATACCCAGGACACCCTGAACAAATATCTGCAGATCGTACAAATATTTGTTCCGAGGCGGGAATCGAACCCGCAACCTCCTGCATCAAACCTGAACCTTCGCCCGCCGCGCCACAGAGGTCGTCAATTATTTCAATTGATTCTACTTTTTAACTACTTATATCATTATATTTATACGTACCTTGATTTTGTTTATTTTGCAGATTTGTCTTTAACTTTTTAGCAGCTATAGCTGGATTTAGTTTGCCTCTTAAATATTTTGGAATTATATTCGTCATATGATTTTTAATTCTGCTCAATTTCAGAGATCTTTTGTCTCTCGGAATTACGTTTAAAGTATTTTGCCACTTTCTCATAATTTCTTCATATTCATTCATTCTCTTCTGTGCTAGCTCATCTAGTTTCTTTTTTGCGATGGTTTTAACTATCATGGACCGTGGCACTTTCTGGTTTACTAGTTCAACTATTTCTTTCTTGGAACCCTTCATCAAGTTTCTTATTTTATTCAGAAATGACTTCCTTTCGCTTGGTTTCGTAACTCTATCTACTTTTTCATGGTTTTCAAGGCCTGTTTGGTACTTTTTGACAATTTCAAATTTTTCCGAAATAGTTTTCATACCTTGATTAATTTTATTCAATTGCTCTTCTCCTAAACTTCCTTCTATAGGTACCATTCTTCGACTATGCGCAAAATCTATCAGTGCTAGAGCGTCATTCAATTTATTGATATCTGCTGATAAAGTGAAATGAAGTAGCTTCATAGCGTATACTTTGTCAGCTAAAACAGTTGCCGCTACATTTTCAGTCATACGCTGCCATTTCATTCCTACGTTTCGTAAATCATTCGCCAAATTATATTCAGGGTCATTTAGTTTCAATCCAATTAAGGAAGAATCATCTACATAGTGATTTTTTATAACACGTTTGATAATTTTGCGAGTATTTTGTGATAGAGCTTCAAACTGAGATATATCTTTATCGATTACTTCTAAAATTTCAATCAAATATCCTTTTGTAGAATTAAAATTACCTTCGGTGTTTGATAAATGTCTTCTTACGCCTACATCTTGTTTCATTTTCAAATCATTTTGTATATTAGTAACATTTTTTTCTTTATGAACGTAAAAACTCATAGCTCGAATGAGGGTTTTTAAATCTTCTGGCAAGTTGTAAGTTTTAGATAGCTTCTTTACTCCAACGACATCTCTTATAACTTCGTAAATGTCACGTTTCAACTTGTAAAGCAATTTATCCAGCATATTTGGGTTGATGTTTCTAAGATTGAACTGTATTTCTGGAAACACGTCTAAATTATAAATTGATAGAACTGTGTTTGTACCGTTTAAAATTTCCTGACTCTTCCCATTTAAATCTATATCTGTATCATTGTATTCTTTTATGTAGCGGACCAAATTGTCTTTGATTTTCATTAGATCTTTAAGTTCTTGTTGTTTATCATCTATAATTTTATTCAGTGGGATAAGAACGTTGTTTTGAAGTCCAGTGACAGGCCTTGTAGTATTTATATTGACTTCAGTGGTAATTTCTATTGTAGAATTGATTTTTGGTATTGTTGACACGTCTCTTTTAATTATATTGATGGCATCAAATGTTATTGCGTCATTTAATTTTGCATCATATACGTTGTATTCTCCACTGCTGCGCAAATTCATTAAATCTGAAACAGAATTTTCGGAATAGAGATTTAATTTTATTTAAATATCTACAACTGAACTTCAAATATTTTATATTTGAAGTGTATAGTTATATATGTGTACCCAAAAAGCTCACCTGAAGCATTCAATTTATTGTTTTCTTCTTTATTCAAAGAAGCCAGTAGATCAATAATCACTTTGTTAGATTTTTCAACAATTGGTTCTGCTGTAGTATTTTCAGTTCCATCTATGATAACATCCAGCGTTTTTACAAATTGTTCAGTATCATTGTTGTTAAAAACTCTTATGTCACCCAAGTCAAGGTAATCATTTGTTTCATTTAGTTGTGGTTTTCTTCTATTGTATTTTTTAGTGTCATTTGCTATATTCAAGTTTCTAAGAACTTCATCAAATTCAATGTAATCAGATGCTTCAATGTTATCTAGTATAGTTGTATAAGATTCTGCAACAAACAAAATTATAATGACAATTATTTATATGAATATGAAATAACTGGTTAGGTTATATCTTATTGATTAGATACACAATTACCTGTCCTTGTTTTTGCTTGTGTTTCGTTATTGCCATGTTGAGATTTCTCAGGTTCAAGATCGATGTTAGGTATGACTTCGTGGATTGACTCCGCTGTTTCAGCATAGCTAACTTTACGCGATGGAGTAGTTCCAGGATTTTCTGGTTTGCCTTCGATATACCTTTTCTGTCTCGCAAATTTGTCATCTGTAATTTTTTTACCCGTCTTGAATTTATTCATTATTAACTCATTTTGTGTGCTCTATAAAATTGACTCTTAAGTTTTTTATGATTAACTTTCAAATGAGTCCATAGGGTAATCGTTGTTTGTCGACTAGTGGTCATTGGTAGCTAATTGTGACTTCAAGCCATTATTCATCTGTGCTTTGACTAAGAACCTAGTTATGTATCATACTAAGCATTTTGTAATAGCTTCTTTTACGATAAACATCCTGTCTTCCTAGTTTTTGTTTTATTTGGCAACCGTATGTATTAAAACGCAAGCAAACCCGTATGAAAAGAAGCCAGTAGTAGGAATCAAAATAAATCAATCCACCCTTAATTTCATATGAATCGCTTCTGTAACATAACACCCAATAGTCACATACATAGTCTTGATCCCACACTAGGATTCCCTGTGTCGTGGGTGTCAAGAACTACAAGTACCATGGTACCACAACATCTAGACCCGGAACAAATATTGGTAGATCATACAAACATTTGTCCCGCAGCCTCTCTTGCACCTCAGTCAGCTACTCGCCCACCGTGCCACGGACATCAGTGTCTACTTCTTGACCAAGAAATTTACTATCTTTCTAATTTTTTTCTAACCTAGGTTAGAAAAAAGGTAGGTGAAACTGACTAGTTATAGTTACCCCTTACTTAAGAATAGCCCTTTACTTAAGAGTAGCATAAATTAAGTTTAAGTAGCCTAACTTAGTGGTAGGAAATCTACGAAAACTTACAAGAGCGTCTAAAGGTACATTAGCCACTGATCCTAGGCTCTCTGATGTATTTCGATCGTGAAGATCACTTAACTCTCTGATTTGAAGCTTTTTTCTTAATGAAATAAGTATTACGGAAAAATGCGCGATGTACACTTTTTGTATACTTTTTAAATTAAATTTAAGCTTCGAGAGAAAACATTTTTCATCTACCATGTGAAAAACCATGGCAGATTATAATATGGTTTGTAAAAGGTGCAACAAACATTTTCTCTTTCCAACCGAAAAAGGAGGAGATTCTCAATTCAACTGTATGTTTTTTTTGTATGTATGTTACACTATACTGATTCTTTTTTAAAAAAGAACCACTCGGACTTTTTTTTTTATAAAGAATAAAAGTCTATGGGTCAGAGATTTGGAACTCTGAAAAAAAGACATTGAATTGATCTCATCCCTTCTGACGCATAATGACCAACACGCTTTTTGACTAATTTTAAATACGCATCTTGACATTTACGCAATATGTGCAATACGCTCACTCTGTCTCACAAGTAGGTAGAAAATTATGTCAACAATATGCCCACACCTTGGTTGGTAAGCTGTTGGGTCTACTTACTCATCAAAGACTCAGCCACAGAGACGAGAACTGCATGGTCTACATTCAGCTCAGGGTCCGCGCGGCATCGCTGCACTTGCTTGCAACGCCATCTTCCGAGCGCGTCACATGTGCACGATTTGCAACCCAAGCAGATGTTTTCTAGAAACAGAAATTAATTATACGTAAGGTTAATTAATTCATAAAATTAATTCATTGATTCAAGCGTGACTTTGCGGAAATCCATTCTACAATATAAAATAGACGAACAAATATATAGTAACAATACCGCTCCTCTCCAACGAAAACTCTGAATGAATTCGACACGTGTTTCGCACGCAGTGAGCCTACTGTTTCCTGAGGATGCTTCGTTGAGAGGCGAAACACGTGTCGAATTCTTTCAGAGTTTTCGTTGGAGAGGAGCGGAATTGTTACTATATATTTGATCGTCTATTTTATATTGTAAGGTTGTATTGGAAAGCGTTAGCCGAGTTAATCGTGAAAAGCAATGGTGGCGATGAGCTTACCACTTGTCACGTTTATATTCCTGCGACGTGCAACCAAGGGTGAAAAGATTCCTTTGAGGGTCTGCCTACCACTTCGGGGAAAAAGGCGTATCTCTATGTATATGTGTAGTATTTTCCATATACTTTTATAAATCATACGTCGTGTCCGGTTATAACTTTCTAAGCTATATTTTACATATAAAAATTATTGGATACGTCTACTGCGTGGTTGTAAGTAGTTTAATCTAAATATGCGCTGACGTATCGATGCGGTGGTTATGGTGATTCGAGTAGAATCGAAACTCCTTGGCCTGCCAACTAGCGCTGGTGGTGAACACCGTGCTAACCTAACGAAAAACCACTGCACCAACTTCTCTGCCTCTTTATGCACTAAGGAAGAAAACTTGTGGGCTTCGGTTAAGCGAGGGAAAAAAGATCGGATGACTTTCTTGGCATCTATCACATGAGGATCTCACATAAAAAAATGGTGTGGAACCTTGGGGAAGAGAGCGAGCATTAAGCTTTGTCACAATGTCTCGTTTTCTATCACTTCCTATCGAGGTGCTGCAAGAAAGTGCTATTTTCCAGAACACTGACAAGTCTTTTCTCACCTTTGTTGCAATCCGTGTACTGAGAGATAAGAGGGATGCAGACTTGGGATATCCAAGGCACATCAGCTGCAACAAAATTAGTTATTTTGAAGTGGAACTGCGCAATGCATGGTGAATTGATGATATAGTAGATTGTGTCACAAGGGACCAACATAATTTCGCTCTGGATTCTAGAGGATTTGAATCCTAAGCGTAGCGAGAAATTCTAAGTACGTCGCTCGAGGTTAAATAATTTTGGTACCGTGTGGCACACTCTGCTTTTCATCCCCCTCTATGAGAAAAATAAATAAAAGATGAGATTTTAGTAGTGACGAATATCAAATTAAAATTGTCTGTAAAATTTTGATCAAAAGTAATAAAAAACAAATAAGAAATTTCCGCGTTTTTTTAAAATTTGGTTATTCAATGCTGCGGCTGCATTCGCGCTTTTTTGTTACCGGCTGAATTTATCGAAGCGAATTGCGTTCAAACTTTGTAATTAAATAGTGTTCTAAATTCAAAAGTCATTTCGTCACTGTTATTAAGTGCGCCGGAATGACTCAATTGCTCGCACTTATCGAGGAACCCTTCGCATCTGAAAAAAGATTTGTTACCTAGTCCAAGCATGTCATGCACTAAGACATCCACCTCACTGGCCGTCCCGCCGGATTCTGTAATGCTCCGTACTTCGTCCACTTCCGCATAGTAGTGGCATCGATCTATTTGTAGTTCCCAGCACTCGTCTCTGATGCACATGGTGCAAGAAACAGCTCGTCGTGCGGTGAGGAGTTCGTAACGGAAGGTGTCATCATGAGAGGTGAATGCTGGTGAAATAAAAGGCACCTTAGTTCGTATGAATCAGATCATTCTGATTTCTGAATGTGGTATCAACAGTCTGCCCATTTCGGACGTACTACTAAGTATGTTTAGCAATACTACTCAATAATAGGTACTAATTGTTTCGTATTATTGCTAAAACATTAAAATCATATTACCACCGACTTTCTGCGACCTTTCTACATTGCGTAGTTGCTGCTAAAGCTACCACTGCTTTTTTTTTAAACAACAAGGTCTACAAGAGGAATAAGTACCTAACTATACCAGAATAGTTCCTAATTTGAAACGAAATGTAACAATGAAATATGACGTCAGCTAATGGTAAACAATTAGGCAACACAATCTCAAATGGTAAACATTCATGAAAGTACCTAGACGATTTAAAAGAAACCTGAATCATTTATTTATTTTTTATTTTTTTGATTTATTCTTTTTCAAAATTTAAAATAAAAATCTTCAATTTTGACAATCTAGTAATTATTTTGATAAAGTTAGGTCAAGTCGTCTAGCCTCAGTCAAGTCATGCGATGGCAGTTTCACTAGAATGTTCGTCGACAATTTCCCCCCATTTAAAAAGACACGCAATACACTTACATATAAATTCACTACCATGTGCATTTTAAATAAGCTACACCGGTAAAAATGCCCAAAATTACACTTTTAAACTCAAAAAAACACTAGAAATTGAAATGAAATACAAATGGACGACGTCTCATTTTGAAAAACAAAAAAAAAGTCAACCTAACTGATCTAACCTAACTAAGTCCTATGAAAGAAACTGCTATGTGGGCAGATAACAACATAATTATGACGTCAGCTAATGGTTAACATTCATGAAAGTATACCTAGACGATGCACAAGAAACCTAAAACATCCTATAATGAAAGTAACTGCTAATGTGGGCATAACACAAACAAATTCACCTGACACGCAGAGGACCGACAAACAGACAGCTAGACCGGACAAGCGGACAAATGGAACGGACACGCAGCACATACCAACGGCTCAGTGTACACTGTTACTCATATTTCGTAATTTGTTTACTGTTTCGATAGGGTTTGAGTGCATGGGACGGACTCTGCAGCTAAAGAAAGAAAGAAAGAAAAACAGTTTATTTATGATCTTACAAAAAACACACAAACACTAAAATATCAAACATATTAAACAACAATGACAAAATGTGTGTGCCAGTTGTAAACCACAACTCAGCAAAAAAAAAAGAAAAAAAAAGAAATAAAAGAAAGAAAGGAAGGAGGAAGGGATTAAAGGAATAATTAAGCCAGGATTGTTTAAAGGTGAAATGAGGTGTGCGGGGTTGTTTGAGGTTGGATTTCAAGTGAAGTGAAGTGATGTTGAAATCAACTTGCTCGTTGGGAAACAGCCGACAAATCAAATCAAATCAAAAGAACTTTATTAATTGAAATCACAATGATCATTTTGAATCGTCTTAGAAACAAAAATTACTCTTGTTCCTTGTTTAGTTGGAGTTGTCTTGAGTTTGCTGACGCGAAATAACACCTATTACCTACCATCAGCCTCTCTCTCAGTGCTAGAAAAGTTCTCGCAAGATACGCGAGATAGAGATTCCTTTGCGCGGCGAGCGAGTAGCTGGCTGAGGTTCGAGAGGTTGCGGGTTCGATTCCCGCTGTGGGACAAATGTTTGTTTGATCTGCAAATATTTGTTCCGGGTCTGGGTGTAGTACCATGGTACTCGTAATTATCACTAGAAACGGGATATTTACCATGATTTTTGAGCTTTATTGATTCCCGATATTTCGGCGCAGTTTCATGCGCCATGATCACGGGTAACAACCATGATAGTTTCAAAAGTTATATGGTACTCGTAGTTCCCGTGATACCCACGACACAGAGAATAATAGTGTTGTATCATGACTACGTATGTGAGTTATTCCTGGATAAATCACCTTACAAGAGATGGATGGACTGTGTGAAAGATGACATGTGTAGGAATGGTGTGAGTACTGATATGACGGAAGATAGGGAAGAATGGAAGAAAAGAACATGTTGTGCCGACCCCACCTAAGTGGGATCCTTATCCCACTCCCCCCCTTCCCTTCGTTCTTCCCTGCCCTTGCAGGGAGATGATCATGAAATCACCTTACAATACCTGAATAATGAATACGGAATAAGTATAAATTCCCAATTGCCCTGATTTTACACCTCTAAAGAATGTGACGACGTGATGGAGTATCAAACATGTAAAAATCCACACTTTCGCATTTATGATATTAATGGCATTTTCTTCAAAATTATGTCGAAATAATCCTGAATCCTTCCCCGTATAGAAAACGTTAAAATTTCGCCAAAGTTTACTAACATGGCCGCTCGCGATTCGACTAACTCATTCAATCGTCATGTTAACTCAGAACCATGGACAGCCTGCTGAGGATAATAGCTACAATTGTGGTGATGATACAAGTTATCTTGGCCAAGGGTAAGTTTTGTTTACAATTAGAACTGTCTCAGCAACTAATAACAACCGAAGAGCTTAAGAGAATGAACCAAGTTTGCTTCTAATTTGGCTATATTTTCTTCAAACTCCATGAAACTTTGTACACATAATCAGTACCGGTACTCAGTTTCCTATAAAATGATATAGCAAATAATTAAAAAAAAAAAAGTGGCGTGACCGTGTGCATCAGTTTTTAAAATTCGTTTTTTACCCCCGTTTTAGACCCGTGGATCTAGATTTTAGTTTACTGATCATGTGTACAAAATTTCCCCAATTCTCTTACGTATTTTAAAATGTTACGTAACTTCATTGCAACTAGTGACTCAAAGTCAAAGTCAAAAAGAACTTTATTCATTGAAATCACAAGGATCATTTTGAATCGTCTTATATAAAATTAAATTACTCCTGTTCCAACGCGACCAAGCCTAGAAGAATCAGGCAACAAACTCGGCTTGGCTTACATAAATGGTCCGTCTTACCACTAGGTGAGAAGCGCCTGTGTGGTGCCTCGGAGCAAGGAGTTGCTGATACATAGTAAATGAGAACTTAAAAACCTTAGGAAGGTAGTCAAAAGTAAATAAACATCAGCAAAAATATGCAAGACAGCACACGCTACGCTTGTTATACTTATAAATAATAATCTAATACAAACATGTAAATAGGTAAGTACAGATATTGCAAATTTCCATTTTAGCAGTCGAGGGGCAGAGCGACATCAGGCCACGCGGCTTTATCATTAATATAGTCATCAAAAGTGTAATACGCTTTCTTAATTAGATTCATCTTTATGTAGGATTTAAATCTTCGAATAGGAAGTTTAAATGCACCTTCTGGAAGTTTATTATAGAACCGTACAGAATTCCCCATAAAAGACCCACTTACTTTCTTTAATCGAAATTTTGGTATATTTAGTTTGTGTTTATTTCTCGTGTTAATACCATGCACGTCACTTTTTATCATAAAACTATCCAAGTGTTTATGTGTATGTAATAATATTTCATAGATATATTGCGATATTACTGTAAGAATATTGATTTCTTTGAAACGCTCCCTCAAGGAGTCACGCGACTTCATTTTATAAATGGCACGTATTGCCCGTTTTTGTAAGACAAAAATAGCTTGGATATCTGCTGCTTTACCCCACAGTATGATACCATATGACATAACACTATGGAAGTAGCTAAAATAAACAAGCCTAGCTGTAGCTTCATCAGTAAGCTGCCTTATTATACGAACTGCATATGCAGCGGAACTAAGTCTACCAGCAAGAGCCACAATTTGTGGTGCCCACTGCAACCCTGCATCAATATTAAGCCCTAAGAAAATGGTAGACTTGACAAGATCAAGTGTCTCCCCATTTATTTTAATATTAGTTGGATAATGTTTTACATTAGGCAATGTGAATTTGATGCATTTCGTTTTTTTAGCATTAAGCAAAAGATTATTAACTGTGAACCACTCAAGAACACGCGATAGTGAATTATTTACATCATCGTAATTAGATTTAGATCTATCAACTTTGAAAATCAAAGAAGTATCGTCAGCAAATAGAACTATGTCACATATGTCTTTCACAAAAAAAGGGAGATCGTTAATGTAAACTAGGAATAAAAAAGGGCCTAGTATTGAACCCTGTGGCACCCCCATGACAATAGTCGATCCTGAAGACCTTTCACCACCAACATCAACTTTTTGGACCCTATTGGATAAGTAAGAATTTACAAGATTAATTGCCTGATTTTGTATGCCATAATGTTTTAACTTGGAAATTAAAGTATCATGCCTCACGCAGTCAAAAGCTTTGGACAGGTCGCAGAAAACTCCGATCGCGTCCTGCGAGTTCTCCCATGCTTCAAATATGTGTTCTAAGAGCATGGTACCAGCATCGGCTGTCGAACGACCCTTAGTAAATCCAAATTGATGACTATGAAACTGACTGTTAATGATAATTATAAACGCGTAAAATATAAATCCGTTATTGGCTCTAAGACAAGTGTATTAGTTTAAGGCCCTACCGGGAAACCTCCTTAACGGCCCGTTCACACATGGGAGTCCGTTTTACCATAAATTTATGCTCTGTTCACACATAGGCACCGTATAACGTTCAACGGATCCGTCATTACTGGATGCGATGTGTGAACAGAAAACTCGCAGTATACCGCCGCTATTCTACAAGGATGGACGCTGTCACGGACACACTACCTATACGTTAAAATTCTACGTATCCGTATATTTTTACTGTTCCGTCGTCCAGTATTCGATGACAAAACGGAATGTCATTTTTTTACGGAACGATATTTTTTACTGTATACAGAATACTGTGCCATGTGTGAAGTCGCTCATACAACTACGTACGCCATCGACGAAAAAAAAAGTACACGATAAAACGGAACAGTAAAACGGAGACATGTGTGAACGGGCCGTAAGCCGTTTGAGGAGGTTAACTGGTAGGGGGCTTATGCCTTTTCATATTCATATTCATATTCCGCCTCGGAATAAATATTTGTACGATCTGCAGATATTTGTTCAGGGTGTTCTGGGTATTTTTCTTTGTATAATAAAAATATCTATCTATGTAATGTATTGTATTAAATATATCAGTTATCTAGTACCCATAACACAAGCTCTGCTTAGCTTAGGGCTAGATAATGTTGTGTGAAATGTCCAGCATTCATTTATTTATTTATTTATATTCATAATATTTATTGCAATTATTATGTTACATTGTGAGGTCTTAAATTTAAAAATGGTAAATACATAATGACCCTTAAGTTTAGGTCATAGCAATATTTGGAGTGGAAGCGGCCCGAAGCTTGAAACAACAAAATAATAACATTTCATTTAAAAAACCGACTTCCGCCATTGTATTCGACTAAATATTTGGATGAAAAAAAAAATGATGAAAGAACCATAGAGGTGAAAGGATTATGATACTATTTGTATGCAAATGCTTGGTTTGTTGCTGAAAATATCAAAATCGCCATAAGTATGCCTACAATATTTGAGGAGTTCCCTCAATTCCTCATGGATTCCACATCATTAGAACTGGATTCTGATAAAAATGGGACCAATCTGGAAGTATATCTATTCAAATAAAAAAACTGTATTGTTAATTAATAGTAGATTGTATAAATAAGAGCAAAATAATATTTTTACGGCGAGGGTGCTTATTCTAGAGTAGATCCTTTAGTAGAATCCTGAACGTAGCGAGAGATTCAAAGTACGTCGCCCGAGCCAAAAATATTTTTTTCATCCCATCTATTCGAAAAGGACGACTTGGTTCGCCTTTAAGTGCACCCAAAGGTGGTGTTTTCTGTATGAAGCTTCTATAAGTGCGCCGCAATTATCTTTGCCGCGCACTTTTTAAATTTGGAATATATCGAACTCAAATAAGTGCGCCGCAATTATCTTTTACGGCCCTTTTTGAATTTGGAACATCTTGAAAAGAATCAAACACAAATAAGTGCGCCGCAATTATCTTTTCCGCGCCCTTTTTAAATTTGGATCATCTTAGTGTTCAGCGCCAAAGAAGGCGAACGCAAATATTGTTTAAATAAATACTGGCTGGTACGACGGCCCATAGTCGCGCCACCGGCTGAATAAAAAAAAACAAATTAGAAACGACGGCCCGCGATTTCGTCATTTTTAACCGACTTTACAAAAAGGAGGAGGTTCTAAATTCGGTTGTATTTTTTTTAACGTTACCTCATATCTCCGGCGTTTATGAACCGATTTGGAAAATTCTTTCTTTATTTGAATAGATATACTTCCAGATTGGTCCCATTTTTTTCGGATCTAGTTCTGATGATGGAATCCACGAGGAATTGAGGGAACTCCTCAAATATTGTAGGCATACATATGGCGATTTTGATATATTCAGAAAGTATCATAATCCTTTCACCACTATGGTTCTTTCATAATTTTTTTTTCATCCAAATATTTAGTCGAATACAACGGCGGAAGTCTTTTTTTTAAATGATAAGTTATTCACGGATTGTTAGAAATTCATGGTTTTGTTTTGAAATAAAATATGAGGCGCCTTTTATTTTCTCATAGTGGGTGATGAAAAGTAGAGTGTAACACTCGGGCGCAAAATATATTTTTGGCTCGGGCGACGTACTTTGAATCCCTCGCTACGTTCGGGATTCTACTAAAGAATCCCTCGCTATGCTCGGGATTCTACTCTAGAATCCCTCACTTCGTTCTGGATTCAAAAAAGCGCCCTCGCCGTAAAAATATTATTTTGCTCCCTTATGATACAATCTACTATTGCGCCCGAGTTATACACTCTACTTTTCATTACCCTCTATGAGAAAATAAAAGGCGCCTCATATTTTATTTCAAAACAAAACCATGAATTTCTAACAATCCGTGAAAATTGTCGAAAACGAGGGCTTTTAAATTCGCGCGTTTTTAAATTTTTTTTATTCAGCCTGCGGCGGGACTATTTTCCGTCAAACCAGCCAGTATTTATTCAAACAATATTTTCGTTCGATTTCTTTGGCGCTGAACACTAAGATGTTCCAAATTCAAAAAGTTTTGTACGCGAACGAAGTTTGCTTCTATTTTGGCTATTATTTCATCAAACTACATGAAATTTTGTAAATGTACACTAATAACTAGACCGGTGGTAAGTAAGATTTTTAAAAATTCGCTTTTTTTTTTATTTATGGTTTGGTAACTTTATCATTTTATAAGAACTAACGCACCACGGGTCTAGATATTAGTGTACTTATCATGTGTAAAAAGTTTCATGGAGTTTGACGAAATAATAGCCAAATTGATTCTTCTAGGCTTGGTCGCGTTGGAACAGGAGTAATTTTAGTTTATAAGACGATTCAAAATGATCCTTGTGATTTCAATGAATAAAGTTCTTTTTGACTTTTGACTTTGACTTTAATTAGAAGCAAACTTTTTTTCGCGTGCAAAAGATCACCTAGCGAAAACGAGATGAAAACTAACTACACTGTCAGTAAATATATGAAAGGAAATGAAACTTCATAATATAGTCTATCTCTCTCGATAACTATCGAAACTCGTACTGAGTTCCCTGATGTTCCCATTGTATCATAGTTACTACTTTCCCTACAATCTAATAAAAATATAATCATCCCAATATCTCAACAGATATCCCCGTCTCCTCAAACTACGTGCTCCGACACACAGATTCCTGCCCAGAAGCGGGCTACTACTACCGTCGCGAGCACGCAATCAACGTGGCAGTCCCAGCACCCTGTTATATATGTATCTGTCAAAAGAAAAACACAGCTGCTTGCTGGCTCAGAGAGAGCAGTCACTGTGACGTTGAGCTGTTCCACAAAACGTAGGTATCTAGCCAAGGGCTGACCGTGAGTTTGTGACCCTGGGCTAATACTACATAGGGGCCTACCTGATTAATTAACTACCTAATGAGGGGTTTTCACGGGCATTCCAAATCATGCTTTCAGCGTTGAAAATAGATGCCGTTGATCTGTTGCGTAGCTGTCAAGTGTCAAAATAAAGTTAAATGTCAACATCAACAACGTGGATATATTTTCGTTTCGTGGTATTTATTTTTGGTTACTTATAAAAACACCACGAAATCACTAACGCACTCTCAAGAAGCCGACACAAACAGAATATCATGACTCAGGCCACAGGTTATATATTTAGATAACAGCTTAGTACACGTACACCACAGATAATACATTTGACAATCTTGTCAGCTACATTTGAGTCAGTGCCATCTATCGAACCATTTTGAACTACTTTTTTTTAATGGAAGTTGACAAGCCCTCATGCCATCTTGACAAAAAATTGTTTTCGATAAACTTTAAATTCTCAATTTTGACCATTTTGACTTCAATGGGGGCTGGGGGCCCTTTATATCCACGGGGCCCTGGGCTGCAGAGCAAAAAGCCTCTGCATCTAGCTACCAAATCATCATGTGATTCTAAACAATGATCCGTAAGAAGTTTTCTGTCTGCTTCTGTGCAGCTTACCAGGGTGCGAATTTAAGTGCGAGTGGTCTATTTAGCGTCAGCAAACTCAACTCCAACTCTCGTCTGTTTCCCAACGGGCAAGTTGATTTCCACTTACTACCAGGGGTGCAATTTTTGGATGTCGCTAAGTGACTAAATATCATGAAAAAGACCGCAAATCATCGTATTCCAGGAGATGTACTGGAGAAAACACTTGTATCGATATCATAGGCATAAGAATTTTAGTCATCAATGAGTTTCAATGTATAGAAATTTGGAAATCGGGGATTATCGGAAATTTTATTGACGTTTAGTCACTCGATGACATTCAAAATCGCACCCCTGGGATAATGCAATCTTTTAGACACGACAGGAATGCCTCACTAAAGTAAGTTAAAATGTAGAGCTATACGAACTGAGGATACTTAACATGACATAAAGTAACACCCAACAGTCACATACGTAGTCTTGATCCCACACTAGGTTTCCCTGTGTCATGGGTATCAGGAACTACATAACCATTTTTTGTTAGTAGTAGAACTTCTTGTGAAAGAGTTCGTCCGGGGAAGTACTACCACCGTTCCTATTTCTGCCGCCAAGCAGTAGTGTTCGCATTGCTGTGTTTCGGTTTGAAGGGTACGGGTGCCGGTGAAATTACAGGCACATGAGACTTTTCATCTTTATGTCTCAGGGT
Organism: Epirrita christyi; assembly: GCA_951392215.1. Taxonomy (NCBI): domain Eukaryota; kingdom Metazoa; phylum Arthropoda; class Insecta; order Lepidoptera; family Geometridae; genus Epirrita; species Epirrita christyi. The sequence goes on along the minus strand of OX595858.1, from coordinate 563,459 downwards.
TGGCAGCGCGCGTTTGATGCCTCTGGTGTTAGAGGCGTTCATAGGCTACGGTAACTGCTTTCCATCTGGTGGGCCGTAAGCTTGTCTGCTTGCCAAGTAGCATAAAAAACAAAAAAAAAACCATGGTATCAGGAACAAATATTTGCAGATCATACAAACATTTGTCCCGGAGCGGTGTTTATTTTGTTTGGTTTTCTTTCGACTTTAAAGTACAAAAAAAGAACTTGTAATAGGATGTCGCTATTTTTTCAGGAATAAAAGAGTTCAACGAAGTACTTTAGGCCTGCAAAAATTGTTTTTGGATGATGGTGAGTAATCTTTATTATCGATCCTACCTACAAAAAGTTTTATCGAAAGTTTTAAGAACTTAATAAAATATTTGATTGCAGCTTTTAAAAAACAGTTAACGAAGCAGTGCAAGCCCTATCAGTCAACCTACGATGGATGTCCACCAGGTAAACCTCTACAAATAGTAGTTCTGCGAACAGTAGACCTCGCGAGCTCAAACTTTCTTGTAATTATTTTTTGATAAACTTTGTAAATCGCATACATAGCCCCGGTCAAAGTGACCCTGTTCAAGGCGTTTTGTCAAAATTTCTACACATGCAACCTGTGGTTCCAGCATACGCAGAAGGCCTACAACGCTCTACGAATCCAGTATAACAACGGTTTCAGGGTGCTGATGGGGCTGCCGCGGTTCTGTAGCGCATCAGGCATGTTCGCTGATGCGCGCGTTGATGACTTCTATGCCATCATACGCAACAGAACGGCATCAATGATGAGTCGCGTCCGCGATAGTTCCAACAGCATGCTGGCCATTGTGGCAGACCATTTTAATTTTAATTCCGGCATTATAGCTCACTGGGTTTCGAAACATCAGCCAGTCGCCCAGCTTGTGACTCAATAAGTACCTGACATCATTATATATTGACTATTTTTAATGTGACTGAATTTGAATTAATATGTTTGCTATTTATTATAATTTTGTATACTTACTAACATTATTTTTAAGACGTAATTGCTAACAAAATGGATGACATGTGAATTACTCTGTGTGAAATCTGAATAAATAAATAAATAATAATAATAATAATAATAGCGTGATTAAGCAAAACTAATCTTACCTGAACCACAAAGTCATTGAAATGAGACCACAATTATATTTTTTTTTTTATCAAAACTTTTCTTTGTATCGTAGAATATAAATTTAAATAGTTGTGGAATATATAGACATACCCCTTTCTTACGACACCAGTTAATGGTAAATAACACCGCAGCAAATTTCCCCCCAGCAATTTTCTTGGGGGAAATATTACTCGAATCAAAAATCACCGACGACAAAAAAAACTGTGATTTTGTAGAGCCTGTATACCAAGTTTCGCCAAGATTAATTTGTAAAATGCGACCTGTATGCGAGTACGGACATACATACAAACATTCATCCTTGGACAGACGAAAGCAAAGCCAGTTATTGCAAGGACTTCGCTCGCTTCGCTCGATCGGTCAATTATTGACTCAACAAGAGCAGATCCAATGGCCTGCTCTTCCTTCTACACTATTTGTCATATCACGCATGGCACATTCAACATCTTAAAACTCAAGTCTGATGTTAGAGCTGGCTGACGGACAAAAGATGATGGAGGGGTGGCCACAGATGATGGATGAAATTCTGGGTGGTTTTAATTTCAGCTGACTGGTGCCGCGGCTGTACGGTTTGTGACTGCGATGTCAATGGAAGATGGAAATGCCACATCGTCAGCTTTTGTAATAAAGGTTACTCTTTCTTCAATCAATCTTCTCGACAAAATAAAAACAATAAATAAAATTAAGTTTTATTTCAGACGAAAAAAATAAGAAGAAAGATCGCAAGTTTCCATTGACAGAAATGCCAAGAAGAACATATCAGCAGAACCAAAGCAAACTGGGATCTAAAAACAATGTCACTACAATGCCAAATTATGTTGTTTTAGCCAACCCAAAGAAATTAGTAAAGTCTATGCTAACACATCAAATTAAGCACAAAAAACAATACAATAATGCTGGAAAGTCCAAAAATAATGATGTAAAATTAAACGATAAATCAAATAATAGTAAAACAAATAAGCACAAGAGAAGACCAAAGCTACCACTGCTACAAAGAAATATGACCAAAAAGCATGAACGAAAAAGAAAAATGATTCAGAAGAAGACTATTAAAAACAAAAAGCTCAAGAAAACTAGAGCTCTTAAAAATAAACTAACAAACAAAAGGGTTAATGTTGCGATACAAGAACCCCAAGGGATTGATTTCATGCAATCTACCGGATCGAAAATAATGAACATTTATGTGCAATCAAAACTAAAAAGGAGAATAATAAATAGAGTACAAGAAAATATATCAAAGGAAATGCTCGACTTGCAAAATACAACAAAAGCGCGACGAAGCACTGATAGTCAGAATGAAAACAATGAGATGACAGATAAGAAGCTAATGAACTACAACTTAAGGCAAAGTAAACTGAAGAGTTATAAAAAGCAGTACAACTATAGAAAGAAACGAGAAACATTTGATATGGATCTAAGTATTATAGATTTAAAGGATGCTAGAAGTTTTGAAAAGGCTTTGATTGGTAAGATTGAATTCAAATACAATGACAATATTTAAATTTAACCTTTTAGGGTTCCATACATCGACAGGTGGCAACGGATCCATTATAAGACTACTCTCGTGTCTGTCTGTATTTTGTACAAATTTGGTACATAATACAGAGTTACATTATATTATAATATATAGACATAATATACTGAGGCTAAAAGCAGCTGATGATGATGATGATGATGAAACAGAGGAGATCCAATCATGCGTATACGTGTATAAATTAACTCAGAGGGGCAACTAGAAAAAAAAAACTTGTTAAATGCATCATGTAGCGTATGAAATGAATGCGTATCGTATTATAAAAGATGTTAAGAAAATATACGATAATCGAGCATCTGATCTCCCCTAATGTCTGAAACGACAGAGCACAAACATTTTTAGTAATCCAAAATGAGTCATACATTTTAAAGAAATCGTAATTTTCATATTATGTTCACGTATGTATTACAGTTAGATATTAAGACAAATCAAAATCACCAGAGTTATCATACAAATAAGTCTATTTTAAGACCACCCTTATCAAATCACTTGACTGCTATAATATACTTGGAACATTGAAATAATATTGTTGCATTAAAACCTTTTATTTTTCAGATAATTCTACAAAACAGAAAGATTTCGCAAATATAACTACTGAAAAAGTGGCAACAACAAAAAAGCTATTGATTTTGAATTCTACCGTAGACAATATCATGTATTACAAATATTCAATTGAGAAAAACTCCAGTGATGTAACGACTAACACTGTGTCAATTCCGACCAAAGTTGAAACAAATATTACTAGTTCAGTTGTAACAGACAAGGTTGAAAATAAAACAGAAACAATCATGGAGAGGGCTATTAAAAAAGGGTTTTTCATGATTGATCCAGAATTTTATGACCTTAAATATAAAAAGTGGGAAAGAATGAAAATATTGAGAAATAATATTACTGATATGAAAATTAATAGAGTGTTAAAGTTTGATAAAAATAACAGAAAAATAAATGATTCTTTGATTAAACGGTTGCACAATAAGAAACATGCAAAAGGTATCGAAAGAAAACTCGGTTTTACCAATAAACATAATTTGATGAAGATAATCACTAATAATTTTGCAACGACACCAATAAACTTTTTAAGCAGACAATCTACAGCAACATACACTAAAAAAAACTACAACATTAGATTGCAGAGCTTACTGGATAATCTTATAAATGAACTGAATGAAAACACAACAAAATCAATAAAACTGAAAATACAATTTAGTTTGTTCAAGTATTTGAGGAATATATTCAGAAATTTATTCCCAAGAAAGGAAGGCAATCTGTTAAAGCAAAGCGACAAAATAAATGAAGGCCACACTCTAGAAATCTTATGTGAGAATATTGGAGCGTGCTATATGAACAAGCATAATAGGAAAGCGCTGAGATCCAAAATACATAATCTGAATACAGAAACGGAAAAAATATTTAAGTTGGTTAAATCTATTAAGGGTTTATTAAATCTTATTGAAATGCCAGTAAACCAAGAAAATAACACAAAAATATCTCTCAACGAAGACATAAAAAAGCTAGATGCTATTCTTAAAGACATGTATACTACTGATGAAGACAGTTCATTGATACAAAAAGCACATATTAACAATATAAAGGATAATATACAGCAGTTTATAAAGTCAGTAGGAAGATTTGCCAGTATTCTCAATGAGATCATAGACATTTTGTACAAAAACAAAACAAAATGGCAACGAAACTCACGCTTAGGTCAAAAGAAGAAGCTAAATTTATTTAATAAAATTAAGAATTTACTTCTTAAGTACAATATTGTGCAAAACAAGTTTATGAAAAAGATGTACCAATTACTGACATATGTTGAAAAAAATGTGACAACTAAATACCCAAAGTTGAAAAATATCGAAATAAATGATACACAGGTAATCGATAGATACTCAAAAAACATAATGGAAAAACTCAGTAGGTTAAAAAGCCTAGCACATGCATTGAACTCTAGCAGAAGAAAGAGGCAGACAATGAGAGAAGACAATGCAATAGAATATTTGTTAATGTTGATGGAGTGTTTGATGAACCAGAACCACCTTTTGAAAAAAACACCAGGTATTGCAATTGTATTATTCAGAAACGTACTATCGTAATGTTATGGCTACATAAAATGTAATACTAACATTAAATCATATAATAATAATAATTAAATAAATCAAAATATTTTCAGTTAATGACGGAATAGACTTGCTGATAGAAGCAATCCAAAATGCTCCAAACGTCAAACAAGTAGAGAAGAAAGTCATCGACTCCGTCCCTACGACCACAACAGCTAGCCGAATCAATAGCATCGTTTTTAAATACTCAAAAGAAGACAGTATTTCTGACTCCGATAGAATATCTAAAGAAGAAAATAATTCATACTCTAATGAAAACAATTTATTGATCAACCAAGCTGCTGATAATATTGACAAAATTACCCATACAGTGTTTGACAACAGATTTAATAATACAACAGTCTTTAACAAATATGATACAACAACTGATTATGCAATTAAAACAAAAATTGTAACCGCAAAAACAGATAAACACATAGAAAGAACTGGATTCGATAAATTATCCAAAGAAGAAAATAATTTATCCGATAGTGAAAATAACTTGGTGATCGAACAAATTGATGACGATGAAGACAAAATTCCCCAATTAGTATATTACAATAAATTTGATGGTACACAAGTTTTCAACAAATCTGATACAGAAACCGAAAATGAAGATCAAAAAAAAAATGTGAGCCAAGATAAATCTAAGGAACAAGAAAAAACTGTCTTAGGTATAATTAAAAATACATTTAATAATACAAAACAATACGAATTATATAGCAGTGACTTAGAAAACGAGGAAATACCTGTAGTAAAAAGCTCAACAACCAAACAACTACCCATACCAGTTACATCTTATGCTATTTTGCCTTTGCAAGATTACAAGTTAGATGATGACCTTGTTGATAATAAAATTACAAAACTCGATTGGACTGAAGAGAACTTAGATACAGAACTTAAGGAATACGGATCTGTTAGTTTTGATTATGTTTCTACCACTACCACGCCAGCAAATTCTCAGAACAATTCCAAATCAATAGACCAAAGCATAAGTAGTATAACGGAAACACTTGAACAAGAAGACAAAAATAAAAAATCTACAGTAGCAGCTGATGAAGTGATGCATAGAAAACAGGCACAATTTCTGAAATCTTTAGACTATGGAACAGAGAGATCTGAATTTGATGGTTCGGAATCGAAGGACGAAGAGAAGAACTTTGGCTTTCCTGCATATTTTTCAAAATAGGTGTTTCAAAACTACATTGGTATCGACTATAACATAATAATATAGGTATAACTTTTGAAACTATCATAGTTTTGAACATAATTATCATTAGGAACGGGATATTTACCATGATTTTGATTATAATAGGGTTTCAATTCAACAATATAGGCAAAATCGTTGCTTTGGTGGTGAAGAAACTCGAACCACACTTTCATGAAAAATGAGTTAGGTACACTTTTCGAATCAGAAAAGCATACTCTATGCAATAGTGAACAAAGCTGATCCACTTACGGCCTCTAGATACCACTTTTTTTAAAGTGTGAAAGGTGTTTAAGTGAATTTCTATACATTGCGATAAAAAATGCCAGCAGCTTATCTTTCTTCACTAGTGTGAAATGGTTCAAGCCACACCTGGCCTGAACCTTTTCACCACTAAAGCGACGAACTACTCTTAATATGCAATCAAAGATAATAATATGTTTTAAAGAAGGTTGACTAGCACCAGTGTGAATGCGCTAAGCCACCCGTATCCGCAGTTGTGTGTTGAGTCTCAAAAAAAGTTGAGAAAAATTATGATTTCATAGGGATACATAAGGATTTTAAAAAAGGCCTATTAGATATTGTCCAAAATTAGTCCACTCGAGAATCATTGCCTGGGTGTACTATTTATGTTTTTTTACACCATGTACAGTTTTTTATCGAACTTGGCAGGATTTGATTCATTTCATAATACTTCAATTAATTAAGATCTAGGGTAGAAATGTAAACCAAACAAACTTGATTAGTTTATTTTATTAATTTATAATTATTGGACAGTGGCTTACCGATAATCACCAGTAAAATCATTACAACTGACTAACCGCTAGTCGGTTGTAATTTCTGCGCGTAATAGCTTTTCAATGTACGTCCATTTATTTTTATTGGGCTATTTTGGATAGTTCATATGTCTTTCACAATGTAACATGTGATCGACATATGCAGAAACTACCGATTTATAATATTACTGAATAATTTTTGATTTCTAAGTTAGCACTATTTCAGCAAATCTGTCTCGAACGGACTCAGTTCGAGACAGTTTTGCTGAAATAGTGGGGTGGCCCACTATTGGATCTTTGTTTTAGTTAATTTCCAGTGGAGAATTTATAAGTTCTCCTTACTTAAGAAATTAATAATAAATAGTAAATTCATTTAATAATTAATTATTTGTAAATTAAGAGAAATTATTAGTATTAATTATCCGTAAATACAAGCGGTTGCTTAAAAATAAATTTGTAAGAATTTGTCGACATTACAATAAAAAAAAATAAAAAATGTATAATATTATTAATCGTTACGCATAGCTGGTTATACTTTGTGTGTGTAGTTACTAGACTGTTAAGTTTTCTTAACTTAACTGATTTTAACTTGATTTTAAACAGTTTATAGTTGGAATACCTAGATATTAAATAAGTATTTGGATCAAGGACTTTATGGAACTTGCATTGTCTTTAACTAAACAAACATGGCTTGGAGAACGTGAAACTATAATCTGCAATCTGCGACCAAGGTCCTAAGGAACTGTTGCACAACTATCAAGTATCAAAATGCCTTGAGCAAGTATCAAGATGCCTCGGGACCACTAAAATTTAATTGTGTGAGATGCAATCGACCCGGCGCTGCGCTATAATGATCCTAGGTTTCGCAATAATAATATTATGCAATAAGTACTGCCCTTAAAGTAAGATATCTTTAGATTGCATTGTACAGTATCCAAGCAAGAACTAAATATTTTAGTGGACACGGTTTTTAACAAATTGGTCACATAATCTATCAGTAACTAATGAGATAAGAATATAAATTTAATAAAAATGGATGAGTTGATATAAAATTGATTAACGACCTCTGTGGCGCGGCCGGCGAAGGTTGGCCTGCGACGCAGGAGGTTGTGGGTTCGATTCCCGCCACGGAACAAATATTTGTACGATCTGCAGATATTTGTTCAGGGTGTTCTCGGTATTTTGTATGTATAATAAAAAATATCTATCTATGTAATGTATTGTATTAAGTATATCAGTTATCTAGTAATCGTAGTAATAACAGCTTGGGGCTAGATAATGTTGTGTGAAATTTCCAGCATTTATTTATTTATTTATAAAAACCTACATGGGTTGATCTTCATTGGGTTGAGATAAGAAGCACTCTAAATTTAAATTATAAGCTTAAGGGATCTATTAGTAGGTACAAAGGATCTAAGCCACAGGATCTATCAGTAACTTAACATATATAACATACTTACATAACACCCAACAGTCACATACGTACACTAGGATTCCCTGTGAAGTGGGTATCAGGAACTACAAATACCATGGTACCATAACACCCAGACCCGGAACAAACATTTGCAGATCATACAAACATTTGTCCCGCAGCGAGAACTGAACCTGCAACTTTTCGCATCTCAGACGGCTACTCGCCCACCACGCCACAGAGGTCGCCAATACAATAATGAGGGGTTTTCACGGCCGTTTCAAATCATGCTTTCAGCGTTGAAAATAGATGGCGCTGCTCTGTACGTAGCTGTCAAGTGTCAAAATAAAGTTAAATGTCAACATCAACAACGTAGGTATATTTTTGTTTTGTGGTATTAATTTTGCCTACTTCTAAAAACACTACGAAATCACTAGCGCACACTCAAGAAGCAAGCACAAACAGAATACCATGACTAATAGCCCCAGACAAGTAAGATAACAGATTAATACGCGTACACCACATTAATTGTCAATCTTGGCAGCTATAGTTGAGTCAGCGCAATCTATCGAACCTTTTTGAACTACTAGTTTTTAGATCGAAGACGAAAACCCCTCATTAATAATAATATAAATTTGATATTACAATACGATACTTACAAGAGTAAAAGTCCTAAATATCCCAGCTCTTAAGCTCTTAAGCTCTTAAGAGCTCTTATCAGGAGTCTTAAATGTCCCAGCTGGTAGGCTTTCCATTGCTTAACGCTGATTAAATTAGCGGATGTTACAGTGGCAGCTAGATCAGACAATTAGTGATGCTACGGAAGGTCGGCGGTGGCGGAGCGTGGTATTGCGACAGCAGACGAATGCCTGGCTTTTGGGACCAGAGGGCCTAGCCAAACGGCATTCGCTTCGAAGCGATTCCATTTCTACAGTCGTAAATCGTAATACAATACAAAAGACCACGTGACGTATCGATAGCTTACGTCAATCCCATACATTTTGGACTTTTCTACTGGCGTCATCGCTATTAGAATGTTACTTTGTCTACGGCCTCAGACTGTTCTATATATATAACATTTTTTTAATGGTCACTGGTAGGGCACTTACCTATACGCCCTTTTGCACGCGAACAAAATCCCAAAATCTATTAAAATAATTAATTGGGAATCCCAAAATTAATGATGAATAAGGCATTACACAGGCATTTAGGTCACCAGGCACGCCGACTGAGGGATTACGTCAGGGGACGGGCAACAGCATCCACCTGAGTACTCAACATGAATAGTGTGATTAGCAATCTAAATCAAATCAAATCAATCATTTATTTGCAAGAATACTTATTTTAAAATGTCAGGTCTTATAACTAATTTGGTCACTGTATTCAGCCTGCACGCAGGCGTGCAAAATTGTTTGTGAGTCATATTATTATACTTAGGTACTATTCAAATTATTTACTTTACAATTCAAACTTCCAAATATTCCTTTACATTATAAAAACATTTCTCCAGTAACCATCTACTTAACTTTTTCCTAAAGATATCTCCATTCAACTCTTTTATGTCTCCTGGTAATTTATTATAAATGGTGATGCACATATTATTATAAATTAAAATAGGTTGGATGTGTTTTTACAAAAAGACAAATTTCCCTTACATACGTACAGGCGAGAGGTAGAATGTTACAGTTCCTGAAGAGAGGCTTGCAACTATCAAGGAAACTATCCACCTGCCAAGCGTGGTGATTATGGCAATGCCCCTATTCTATTTCATAGGGGAGGCTTCCAACAGTGGACATCTATTGATGATTATGTATAAATATTGATTTCGAGGTTAGAAAATTGTTTTTAATTTCCGCCATATTGCATTTTGTGTGACTTCACTTTACATGACTTTATGCCATGCGGAACGTTTAGACACTTAAGGCTGGTTTACACGTATTAAGTTGTCAAGTACAACTAAATTTTAACTTAACTTTCAGTGACTTATATTTAAGTACATGTCCATACGTATTTAAGTAGTTAAGCTCTTTAGTTCACTCAATATGGACGCTCAACAACGTAATGCAGTCGTGAATTCTGTGCTTAAATTTGTTATAAGTGAGGTTTTGGATAAATTTTGCCATAGCTGATACTATATCGAGAATCGCTCGTCGCGTTGCTTGGCTAGTTTATTTCTAAAATTCGTGCATCTTATATTCCACAAGCACTCTATCTTTAAATATTCTTCGACAAACTTCATTTTCGTATCCTCCGTCCACTTCGACATTTTGCAATAAGAAATACCTAAACGATGAACAATTGAAACCGAGCGCGTTACTACACTTATGCATTTAACTAATATTGTGCCTGTCCAAACGTGTCAAGTGACAAAAAATAGACAAAATTCTAATTTATTTGTTTAGTTGTTAACTAAATTTTAACTTGCAACTTGTTACTAAATTCTGTGTTTACATGCAATTAATCACTTAAATTTAAGTTAAAATTTAGTTACCTACTTGACAACTTAATACGTGTAAACCAGCCATTAATAATTTGTCAAGTAGTCTTGGAGGGAATACTTATATTAATAAACACTGCTAAAATCATAACCGTCTTTTTGTTTTGCCGTAGTCAGGTAATAATTTGGAATTAAGTTAATGTTACTGACCATGGGCAGAGTATTAAGATAAAACTATGCCATGGTTGCATTTGAATCGTTTAGCAGGAAATTAGGAGTAAGGTTGTACCCCAGATTACCCTTACCCCCAGAGAAGGTTTAAGGTATCTATTAGTACAAGGGGTCTAAGCCATAGGATATATCAGTACCTACCTAACTATAGATACTTTTGCATTTTAATTTGTAAAAACGGCTAATTACCACTGACTGTCGTCACTTTAGCCGTTTTTTCAATTAATAACTTTTCATTTAAAAAACCGACTTCTGCCATTGTATTCGACTAAATATTTGGATGAAAAAAAAAATGATGAAAAATCCATAGTGGTGAAAGGGTTATGATACTTTCTAAATGCAAATGCTTGATTTGTTGCTGAAAATATCAAAATAAGTATGTATACCTATAATATTTGAGGAGTTCCCTCAATTCCTCATGAATTCCATCATCAGAACTGGATTCTGAAAAAAATGGGACCAATCTGGAAGTATATCATTATTTATTTATATCTATTCAATTAAAAAAATAATTTTCCAAATCTGTTTATAAACGAACATAAAAAAAAATACAACCGAATTGGGAACCTCCTTCGTTTTGTGAAGTCTGATAAAAATTATTCCCAGCCACGAAAGTTTAAATTCTAGTTCTGCATTTGAATTTTAGAACGGTTGTTTCTTAGGGGATATTTTCAAGGCGGTATGCACCTAAACAAGTTGTTGCTTTAAGTCTTCCGGATTATTACTCATAAAAACTGTTTGTGATATTGGCCTTGGTTGGTCATTATTAAAATTATAAACGATATTGTAACACCGGTTCGCCCCGCTACCGAACTTTTCGCGCCAATCCGTTCATTTCACTGTTTCGGCGCCAGTCGCGCGCGCCATATTGGATAATTTACGCGGGGAAAATTGTACTGTTTCGTAATTTTTAACATTTTAGTTTGTTAGTCAAAATATTAGGATTAAATACGTTTAAAGATTTTGGTGATTTACTCAATTAAGTTTTGTATTAAAATAAATCTTAGTGTGTTTGATTAATCATAGTTGCCAGTGATAAAGATAACAGTTGTCTAACAAAGGGCTCGTGAAATTGCGTGAAACCTTTTGCAAGTGATATTGTGACATTTGATCTTTTAGGTCGTTGATGTTTCAGGTGGGTAAATGTAACTTTTCATTTAAAAAACGACTTCCGACATTCTCATGGATTCCACCATCAGAACTGGATTTTAAAAAAAATGGGCTCAATCTGGAAGATCCTTTAAAATAAAAAAGAATGTTCCAAATCGGTTCAGAAACGAAGCAGATATGAGGTAACACGTAACACACATAAAAAATACAACCGAATTGAGAAACTCCTCCTTTTTTTGAAGTCGGTTATAAAATACTTAAAGCCGCACTCAGAGTCCCCAATTAACCTAAACTTGTTTTATAACATTTATTATTTTTTAAGTGAAGGCGAATTATCATTCATTTTATATGTAATCCAAAATTTTCGAAGTTGCGTGGCTTGAACACGATTCGAGACGCGGTGCGGGTTCGAGTCCCGCTTGAACATAAATTATCGGTTACACAAAATAATTTACTTTATTATTAATTAAGTACATGTTTCTTTCAAAAATATACGTTTTCATTTGTTCTCTTTTACTACAATTACGGTACTTATAAATAGTGTACTAAGATCGAGTGCTTCTTAACTCAACCAAATAAAGATCAACCCATTTAGGTTTTTATATCGACTCAACCCATTTTTATTAAACTTCTATTCTTAACTCAACCCAATCCTAAAACATGTGTCACAGTGAATATGCAGTGGTAATCTTGGGCGAATAGCGCTACACAATATCCTGATTACCTCTGCACTGTGTTTTTTTTGGTTCGCGACATATTCTCCTTTAATTAGCGGGTAGCCAGAGGCAAATCCTAATACAGTGCATGGCATGTCCAATTTTGTGCTTGGTGCTTGGTGGTCCATTTTATAGTTTTAAACTAGGTTAATTACATGAAGTGTCTCAACCAAAACCCAAGAAATATGTTAGGTATGTATATGTATTATATAACGTCTCCTTAGGTCATATGAAGTAACACTTAAGTATTAGGTACAGAGTTTAATTAATGTTAAGAGTTTACTATGCAAAAGTTACTTGTGGTTAAATATGTACTAGGCTCGTATTCGGTAAATGGATAAGTTTTAAGTTGAAATTAAGTTTAAAATTAATTAAGTTAGAATAATTTGACGACCTCTGTGGCGCTGAGATGCAAGAGGTTGCGGGTTCGATTCCCACTGCGGGAATGTTTGTATGATCTGCAAATATTTGTTCCGGGTCTGGGTGTTATGGCAGCATGGTACTCGTAGTTCGAAGTACCCACGACACAGGGAATCCTAGTGTGGGATCATGAATAGTATCTGACTGTTGGGTGTTATGTTATGTTAATTAACCGCTTGTAGAAGAACCTAGTTCATCGACATAGCTTTTAGCAATATAAATTTAAGTGGCAATTGTGGTAATTTAGTGGCAATGAGCAGGCCATATAGCTCGCAGAACTGACAACCGCTGGGAAATGAAGGTTCTCGAGTAGCGACCATCAGCCTAAAGACGCAGAGTACGATTATTCTATACTCGGACCGATAACATTGTAACGAACGGTTGTAGGAAGTCGGTGGATGGAGGCGGCTTAAGACTGTTCGTCGTGCCATTTTATGTCTTCTCACTTTGAGAACTTTTTTTTTTTCTTTTTTTTTGTCTTTTGACTTTGTTTTGTTTTTTTGTTTTTCGGTCTTGGGTCACTGTTTCTAATGTCTTTAGTGCATCGAGTGGAGAGCCTATCTCTACCGCATCGTCCGGTTTGTGGTCGCCACTGGAGAATCTTTATTCCCCAACGGTTGTCATTTCTTCGAGCTATAATATGACCTGTCCATTGTCACTTTAACTTGCTAATTCTAAGAGCGATGATGAGTCGATGACCTTGGTTCTTCTACGGATTTCCTTATTTCGGATTCTATTACGTAGTGAAACTCCTAGCACAGCTCTCTCCATAGTCCGCTGGCGACTTTGAGCTTGTCTATAAGGCCAATAGCTAGCGAGAGACCTTTATAGAGTAGATACTTCAAAAAAAATGTGAGTAGAAAAGCGACAAATATTTAGAAAGTTTAACCACTACATAGCTAATGCCCGCAACTTCGTCTGCGCAGGATTAGTATTTCGAGTAGCTTATATTAGCGTTATTTTATTGTAGTTATGGTTCACTATTTTGGCTATAATGGCTTACACATAAGATATAGATACATACTGTGGCGGGTTTTTTTGTAGGACTATTTAAGATAAACATTTCCATCATACATTACATATGTATGTGTAACTACAGCGGTTTTGGCAGCGCACGCCGGAATAGCTCGCAGATGGTAGATTTTTTCCTACTTACTTGACACTTATCGTCATATTATGGACAATTCACACAATATCTTTATAAATTGTAGCCTATGTGTTATTCTGATGTATAAGCTATATTATTGTAAAGTTTCATTAAAATCCATTCAGTAGTTTTTACGTGAAAGAGTAACAAACATATATCCATCCATCCATCCATCCATACTTACAAACTTTCGCGTTTGTAATAGGTATTATAGTAGGATTGGTCTGTCATATGACGTATGAGCTTGCGTGCGAGTTTAACTTGCCTTGGCCATGAATATTTAAAGGCTATAGTTTTTGTTTATATAAAATATTTAATCAACTTGCATCGAATCATCGAGCATAATATAAAACTCTTCTTCAATCTCACAGGGCCAACTATAATGTTTTCTTGTGAAACCATAAAATCGCAATTTCTATTCAAATTAATTAAACCTTGAAAATTATACGAAAATACTTAATTGTTTACGAATCAAATATATTTTGTAATGTTGTAATATTTATTATATTTTTGATTATAATAACACCCAGGACAAAACCAGTAACTGCTCGAAAATTCCTCTCATTGAATTCAATAGCCTCGTCCAGCTGTGGACGTCAACAGGCTGGTGATGATGATGATTATGTTGTAACACTTGTTTTGTAATTTTCACTTTGGAGTAGAACATCATTTAGCATGGGGGTTATTCGAATGGGAATTTACCAAGTAGGTATAGCCTTTCTATTGTAATATTACTTCAGCACATCAACAGGAACGTCAAACGGTACGTCAAACGGAACGTTAGCAGAAGAATAGTGCGTGGTGTATAGTCGTAATTTTTCTAAAAAGTAATAAAATAAATAAAAATAAAATAAAAAAGCCATTTATTTTACTACAATTTCCTTAATGTCATTAGATGCTTTTGTTATTAATTATTATTGCTATTATTTATGTATTTTCCATGTCATTTTATCTTAATTTTAATTCGCAGTCAGGTAGTAGTCGCCCGTTTGGCATAGGCCTCCCCCATTTCTTTCCATGTTTTCCTGTCTCTGGCCTGTCTCATCCAGTCTAGTCCGCTTTCATTCCTAAATACATCTTCCCAACGTTTCCGTGGTCGTCCTCTACTCCTTTTATTTTCTCTCGGTATCCACTCTTATCACCTTTTTCGTCCACCTTGTGTTTTCCATCCTGCTAACATTTCCTGCCCAGTTCCACTTTAGCGTAATATTACTTGTTTATTGTTTCTCTGTGGTGATCAATAAAGTGTTAATCAATCAATCAATCAATCAAGTAACAACCTTATCTGCTTGATCCTTTTTGAATGAATCATTCTGCAAAAAGTAATTGTCATTTTTTAATTTATTTCATCATCAGCAGTCTTTTAGACGTCCACTGCTGTACGAAGCCTCCCCCATGAAATACAATAGGGGATTTGCCATAATCACCACGCTTGGCAGGAAGATTGGCGATCGCAGTTTTTGTGTTGAGTACTCAGGTGGACGCTGCTGCCCGTCCCCTGAGCCTTTAGTCGGCTTTTACGACAGCCAGGGTGTGGCATCCACTTTACATTCAAATAAAAGTTATGTCTTGAATATGGTAAGCTTAATATATATATATTATATATATATATAAATATATAGAATATTGGCTTATGATGATGATGATGATGGTAAGCTTGTTATTTAGACTCACGTCATTCAAACAACTTTTTTTACCTCATGAGGAAAAAATCCCGCAATACCAAATTTTATGATCTCTGCAAGTGGTTCTGCAAGTCGTGTTATAACCGAAAACACAGAACCTCGAAACAATATCAGAGGCCCAATTCTTTTAACTATTTTATAACTTCACTGAAAGTTGACTGAACCGAGAGTGAATTGTGAATTAACAGAAAGTTATTCTGCTTCCTCATAATAACAATTTAGTCAACTTCCGATTCGTGACTACCATTAGAATAGGATAGTTATATATATCATTGGAAAGAGTAAAGAGAAGCTCCATATATTTAAGCTAAAATTATCGAAAAAACTTTAAATCGTTCAAGTTTCGGTCACATTTCGATATAATCACATTACCGTGTCGTATTAAAAGTTAAGAGTTACCATTTAGGACATCGACACGAGATTGGTACGAGACCGGAACTTAATTTTAACTAATTTTTAATAAGAGAATTGGGCCTCAGGTATTGTAAACAAACCGATAAATTGGCCCAGATTCCAGTTACCCACACAGGTGAATTACAATCGTCTTGATATCGCAACTCCGTTCACTTTCCGCTCACTGGAATATCGGGTATCAGAGGTAGAACCTAATAAAGTCACCCTATTAAGTGACTGTTATGCTGGCACTTCACTTGGTGTATATTTGCAAATGTTTGTGTTATTTTTCCAAGGTAAAATCAACCATGTCAAAGTCAAAGTCAAAGTCAAAAAGAACTTTATTCATTGAAATCACAAGGATCATTTTGAATCGTCTTATATAAAATTAAATTACTCCTGTTCCAACGCGACCAAGCCTAGAAGAATCAGGCAACAAACTCGGCTTGGCTTACATAAATGGTCCGTCTGAGTCTGATGAGTCTATCGGTACATAATGTTGTTTTGCTTGGCAAAATAACGCGCACCAAGTAGACCTTTTAGATCACTAACCTACCAAGCGTGGTGATTATGGTAAATCCCCCCATTCCACGCTATGGATGCTATGGGGGAGGCCTCATTCAGCAGTCGAAGTCTATTGGCTGACGATGATGAAAAAAACTTACAAACGTTATTTTGTTTATATAATGAAAATAAAGTTACAATATAAAATAGACGAACAAATATGTAGTAACAATTCCGCTCCTCTCCAACGAAAACTCTGAAAGAATTCGACACGTGTTTCACCTCTCAACAAAGCATCCTCAGGAAACAGTAGACTCACTGCGTGCTAGAACAACAAAGACACACTACTACAAAAACTCCGCAGCCATGTTATCTCGCCGAACGTCGAACAGAAACTCTGTTCTACTATTACCTGAGGATGCTTCGTTGAGAGGCGAAACACGTGTCGAATTCTTTCAGAGTTTTCGTTGATGATACGCGGAACTGTTACTAAAATATATTTGTTCGTCTATTTTACTATTGTAGAATGGATTTCCGCAAAGTCACGCTTGAATCAATTGAAAATAAAGTTTTTAAAGTAAGTTATGTGAATAAGAACGGAGGTGTCTCCTGTGGTGTGTACCTCCGTTTCCTCTCATGGATGTCTTAAAAGTCGACTAAGGGATTACACCGGGAGATGCAGTATCCACCTGAGTCTTCCGACCCGGGTCCGGATGACCTCCGTGGCGCGGCGAGCGATTAGCTGATTGAGAAGCAAGAGGTTGTGGGTTCGATTTCCGCTACAAGAAAAATGTTTGCATGATCTGCAAATATTTGTTCCGGTTCTGGGTGTTATGGTACCATGGTACTCGTACTCCTGATACCCACAACACAGGGAATCCTAGCGTGGAGTCAAGACCACATATTATGTGACTGTTGGGTGTTATGTTCCTACAGGCTAGTGTTGTTGTTATGTTGAACAATGTTTTAAGTTTTCCTTTCTGATGCTTTTTGTTATTTTGTCGACAATAGATAAACTCAATATTTACTCTAATTGTCGAAAATCACGTTTAGTTATTTGGCAATCGCGATATCTGTTATTTACTGCAATAACTATTATTATAAATAAACTGTTGTGTAACTGTGTGGTCAATGTTAAACTAGAGCTACACAGATATAGTATTTTTTTTAACTTTCGCGATCAGAACACATATTTATTAATATTGTCACGGGTATTTATCGCGTGTGAAACGTCGGGAATTATAAATAATAATACACGCGATAAATACCCGCGACAATATTAATAAATACGGCCTCTGTGGCGCGGCGGGCGAAGGTTCGCATGCGACGCAGGAGGTTGCGGGTTCGATTCCCGCCTCGGAACAAATATTTGTACGATCTGCAGATATTTGTTCATGGTGTTCTGGGTATTTCTCTATGTATAATAAAAAATATCTATCTATGTAATGTGTTGTATAAAGTATATCAGTTATCTAGTACCCATAACACAAGGTTTGCTTAGCTTGGGGCTAGATAATGTTGTGTGGAAATGTCCAGCATTTATTTATTATATTTAAATATAGGCACTCAGATATAATCACAAAAATGATGACAAAAATTCGATAAATTAGTCTTCAATTTAGGGTGAAAGAGTTTTAGAGGAAGTCATCGATAGCTAGCAAAAGGGGGCTGACGTCCTTTTGCACGCGAACGAAGTTAAGTCTAATTTGACTATTATTTCTTCAAACTCCATGAAACTTTATACACATAATCAGTACACTAATATCTTGACCCGTGGAGCATCAGTTTTTATTAACCGACTTCACAAAAAGGAGGAGGTTCTCAATTCGGTTTTTTTTTTTATTATTAATGTTTATTACCTCATATTTCCGGCGTTTATCAACCGATTTAGAAAAATCTTTTTTTATTTGAATAGATATACTTCCCGATTGGTTCCATTTTTTTTTAGAATCCAGTTCTTATGATGGAGTCGTTGAGGAATTGAGGGAACTCCTCAAATATTATAGGCATACATATGGCGATTTTGATATTTTCAGTAACAAACCAAGCATTTGCATTCAGAAAGTATCAGTAGTATCAGTATTCAGTAGTATTTATCATAATCCTTTCACCACTATGGTTCTTTCATATTTTTTTTTTCATCCAAATATTTTGTCGAATACAATGGTGGAAGTCGGTTTTTTAAATGAAAAGTTATTTAAATTTATGATTTGGTAACCATATAATTTTTAAGAAACTAACGCACTACGGGTCTAGATATTAGTGTACTGATTATGTGTACAAAGTTTCATGGAGTTTGAAGAAATAATAGACAATTTAGAAGTGCAAAAGAGCGCAAGCCCCTTTCCATTAGCTAGCTACTGGGGTGATTTCGGGAATTTAACAATTGAGAAATTCAGTGTTGAAATCCAACGTTTCTTGAGTGATATTTCATAAGCGAACTCCAGATTCATGGTCGACAGAAATCAGAAACTGATTGAATTGGAGGATTGCTAAACTGTTTATCTAACAAATAATATTCTGCTGTATCATGTCAACAAAGCGTTTCGAGAGCGAAATGTCAAGGTGATGACGCAACAAAGGTTTTGTAATTATAGCAAACTGGTTCTAAAGTACTGTACTTTAGAACCAGTTTGGAATATAAAAATATATTAATAATATATTATAAAAGCTACTGCGAAGGTTTGTACTTTAAATACTTTAAGTACAAGTCGAACCTTCACAGTGAGCTTTGTCTTACTTTCATTTTATCCTAACATAACACCTTGGACGAACACATACATATTCCTGCCCCCCTATCCCCTAACTGAAAGTCACTTGGTGACTAACGTTTTGACAAGTAAAATAACTTTTCATTTAAAAAACCAACTTCCGCCATTGTATTCGACTGATATTTGGAACATACATTTTCATCATTTTTTATCATTCATTATTTTTGTATACATTTTTTTTTGGTGAAAGGATTATGATACTTTTTAAATGCAAATGCTTGGTTTGTTGCTGAAAATACCAAAATCGTCATATGTTTGCCTACAATATTTGAGGAGTTCCCTCGATTCCTCATGGATTCCATCATCAGAACTGGATTCTGAAAAAAATAGAACCAATCTAGAAGTATATCTATTCAAACAAAAAAAGATTTTTCCAAATCGGTTCATAAACGACGTAGATATGCGGTAACAAACATTAAAAAAAAAAAAAAAGTACAACCGAATTGAGAACCTCCTCCTTTTTTGGGAAGTCGGTTAATGACCATCAATTGACAATTCTTAATGATAATCTTGAGCAATTGATTGTTATTTTACTTGTCCAACGTTAGTCACCGAGTGACTTTCAGTTAGAGAATAGGGAAACTGATGCCACACTAGGATTCCCTGTGTCGTGGATATCAGGAACTACGAGTACCATGTTACCACAAAACACAGACCCGGATCAAATAAATGCAGATCATGCAAAAAAAAAACCCACAGTGGGAATTGAACCCGCATCTCTTGCGTCTCAGCCGGCTACTTGCCTGCTGCACCACAGAAAGTCGACAAATTTTTATATTGCTTCTTTTTCTGCCTTTCCCACTGCTGAGAAACCTACGTGAAACTACATGCATACATGCCAACATGGTACCATGGTACTCGTAGTTCCTGACACCCACGACACAGGGAATCCTAGTGTGGGATCATGACTACGTATGTGACTGTTGGGTGTTATTGTTATGTTATACATAGACACACGCTTTTTTTCTCGAAAGGTATAGGAAGAGCTTCAATGAACCTCTTTTTACCGTTGGTCACACTATCAGAGGCGCCCATTGGTGAGCTCATGAACATAATTGCTTTCTTATGACAACTATTGTTTGTTTGACTAACTAAAAAAACTTGCTAAAAAAATCAAAAAGCTGCTAACGCTATTTTCGACGACGAAAGTGTTAGCAGCGTTTTTTTAATATTGTTAATTTATATTTTCTTTCTTTTTTCTTTTATTTACATTCCTAAATAAACCAGTAGCCAGAGCAAACATTATACCAACAAAAATTGCACAAAAAGTAAGTCCCCAAATTATCATTTTAAAAGTTTTATCAGAGAGTAAAATAAGTTAGTATCCGGCTCGAAAGTACAATTAACAGTAGGTCAGAGTCTTTACGTGCAGCTATTTCCTTAATAATATTGAAAATGACCTCGCACTTGCTTTCTGTTCGGTTTTATGCAACCTAGAGACTCCGTCATGTAATTATACCTAACTAATTTACCTGCATTCATAATACTTAGTACTCATGGCCAGCGAAACAAGTCAAAGAAAGAGTATTTTTGCTATTCGATATCTGAGTGCAAGAGCCGTTTTTATTCGCTAGAGGATAAAGTAAAATTGAATTTAGAACATCGTGTGCACTAAGTTTGTGAATTCAAAACATCATTAAACCTATTTACTTCTACCGCCATGGTGCCGAATTTATCATGCAACCTTTTTTTTAACCGACTTCCCAAAAAAGGAGGAGGTTCTCAATTTGGTTGTATTTTTTATTTTTTTTTAATGTTTGTTACCGCATATCTCCGGCGTTAATGAACCGATTTGGAAAATTCTTTTTTTATTTGAATAGATATACTTCCAGATTGGTCCCATTTTCAAAATCCAGTTCTGATGATGGGATCCATGAGGAATTGAGGGGACTCCTCAAATATTGTGGGCATAAATATGGCGATTTTGATATTTTCAGCAACAAACCAAGTATTTGCATTCAAAAAGTATCATAATCCTTTCACCACTATGGTTCTTTCATCATTTTTTTTTCATCCTAATATTTAGTCGAATACAATGGTGGAAGTCGGTTTTGTAAATGAAAAGTTATAATTTGTTAAAAACTCAGACCTTGACCCTTCTGGGTGTATTACTTTTTTTTATTTTTTTCGCGCCATTTTCTTTCATATTGTTAAAACCTTAGGTTAAAAACAAGAAACTTGAAAACAAGTGAAAAACCTAAAATGAATGATTCTAGCGGCGAGGAAGTTTATTTGACGCCAACAAAATTAACTGAAACTATCACAAAAGCACAAAATATATGCGCAAAAGTATCTGTGATTGTAAATGTTTTTTTTTTGCATTTAGTAATTTCCTCGCTGAGGTGGGATGAAAAGTTACGTGTTGCATTAGAGTACAAAGATTTTTCACCTCTTGCCTTTTGATTCCCTCGCTAACGATTCTCATTTTTGAATCAAGAAGATTTTCGCAAAAAAAAGTACTTAGTTAAATTTTAACATAAAATAAAAAATGCGCCAAATGGCGTCATGCGTGTTGTGTAGGGTCTCCACTTCCTAAATAACAAAGTTACTTGGCATGTATGTACGTATACTTTCTACTACGTGCAGTCCATTCTTTCCAAAGGTTGTCTAGTAGAGATTGCTACTTAGCGATAAGACCAACCATTGTTTATCAACTTTTTTTTGTTACATGTTAACCTATTTTGTTTATGGTGTGGAATAAAGTATTTTTTATATTTATATATATCGTTTGGGAGATTTGTTTCACCGTTCGCTCGTTGTGGTTATGTCTTGGGCACCCTGGGGACCCGTTAGGTCAGTAACTAAAGTGAGGTACGGACGGTCTCCGTAAAAAGGACTTTATGACCGATGATGATAGAATAGAACTAGACCCTTAAGTCTAAAGACTTAACGGTAAGTAGCAACGTGCCCTTAAGTGGAATAGTGACACTCTCCTCTCGATGGACTAAATACATTAGGTATAAAGGTCACAGGAAGTCGGTGGATGGAGGCTATACAAATAATAACAATAATTCTTTATTTGCATAAATGTGGTACGTACAAGGTTATTATGTTCAGTTTAAATAGGTGGCTCATATTTTCTATGTCTGGGATACATTATATTATATTAACAAAACAGGTAGATAAAAGACAGTTCCCAATGGTATTCTAAGGAGACCTAAGTCCCGCAGTGGACTTCTACAGGATGATGATGACGATGAAGCTTGAGACGCAACAGCAAGTACAAAAACTTGAAAACTGTTTTCCTTTTAAAATTGTCCCTAGAAATGCGGAACTTGGTGAGCGCGCAGTGAGAACATTATGTAATGCTATTGTTCATACAATGATCTGTACTGTCTGTTTCATAATAAATAATCTATGCAAAATGTTTGCATTGTTTTGATATGTCTCTTTTAGTTATGACTACATTTGTTTAGTTAGACTCTAATATGACTATACCATTTAAAGGGCACCATTAATAAATAAGAGGGAGAATGAAATACCTGAGGAATGACGTAGATTAAGTGTGCTGCAAATCACACCGTTTTTCAGGAGTTGTACTGGAGGAGGCACTTGTATTGATATCATAAAGGTATAAGAATTTCAGTTTTTTTATTTAGTGCTATGTTTATTATTGTCAATATTTTATTATTTGTGTAACTTCATTAGTCCTCGAACCTTCCCAGCTTGCTCGGTATGGTTACTTATTTTTGCTATGTTTAAGTTGCGACAAAGATCAAATCAATAAATTTTGTATCTCTTTTTTATTTTTGTTTATGGTTATAATTTGTTTTGTTCATGTAAATAAATAAATAAATAAATCAATAAATAAATAAATAGTCATCAATGAGGTTCAGATATAAAGGAATTTGGAATTCGTGGAATAAACGGCAATTTTAGTGACGTTTTCTCACTCGATGACATTCAGAAATCGCACCCAGGTAATTAAATTGTAAGGCTAATAAATTCATTGAGGAAGGTAATTTTTACCGGATTGATAAAATAAGGTAATTGCTCACGCAATTAGCCTTATCAGCTGCTTATTTAGCTGTCAGAATAAATGCATGTATGTAGATGATTGTGGAAATGCAACGGACGGTGCATCCGATTACTTAGAATTAAGTAATAAGTTGCAACAGTTCCGTAAACAAGTGTTACGCACAGAACCAATTATAAATATGAAAATAAAACTAACAGAAGTTGAATTGACTTAAATTAAACTATAAATCACTCTCGTTTTTACTAACTGGTACTTAACTTAGGAAACAACGTTCACATATTAGTCCACGTGACAGTTTTCTAAAACTGTCATGATACATAAGAGCCTTCATGTCATGAAAAGTTGAATAAATGATGGATTCAGTGTGAGAAAATAATAATTAAGGTCTACTGTCCACTAAAGTATCTCAACATAAACATGTACACGACTCTATCAAAAACTTTTAAACTGACTAATTAGTACATTTTCTTTTTGTTACAGATGTCTGAACAACAATGTACCACCGTGTGAGGAAGAAAATGTTTAATTTCTTCGGTGCCATACTAATATTAAGCTTCCCTCTAACCCTGTCTAAGTCTATCGAGACCACTACCAATATACCTGATGATAATGAAGTCAACAACAACATTATTGACTTTGATGAGGAATACACGGTGAAGTTCAATAAGAAATATGGCATGGTACCGTGGCATGCCAATGATTTGAATAAGAATAGTCTTAGGTACACTATTGTAAGAGATACTAACAAAAATAATGATAATAATAAAGATACAGAAAGTTTGAACCCAGAAAATAACAAAAACGAATCTAAAGTTAGTGAATATGCAACTACAGAAGACGTAAGAGTTATACCATTAGAACTTATAAGTACTACAGAAGATCCTCTTATAAGTTTAATTGAAAGTACAACTGAACAAGATTTGACTGTTATACCTCTATCTACAACAGAGAAAATACAAGTAACTGTTGAAGAAACTGTTTCTTTACCATCTACAGTAAATTATGTAACAGAGTTTGTAGTTACTACTGAACATGATGAAAAAATAAGCACTTCAGAAGCCACAACACTACAAAGTAAAGAAGTAACAACTTCTAAAGACAAAAAGTTTAATCTTGCAAGTACTGTTGAGGCAAGAAAGCTGAAAGTAGGCAAGCATAGTGAATTCAATATAAAAAATGCAACAATACTAAATATTACAAAACAACAAAACAGTACTCAACAATTAGAAACTCAAAATACAACAAAACAAAATTCGTCAAACGTTAAATCTAAAACAGAATTCACAAGCAAAGAAGAAGACGTACCAATCTTCACAGAGCTCGATACAGAATCAATCGAGAACATTCCAGATGATTACTACGACTCCAAAGATACAGTCCCTACTTCTGCGCCTAAAACTGATGCTATATCAGTTCTCTTTGGTTTAGCGGGAAGCGTGGTAGAAAGTGTAGTAGAGACGGTTGCAGAAAGAGTGGTGCCGAAGAGTATCTATGACCTATTTAAAAGGATGCAGCGACAGAACGAGGCACTTGAAGCAGAGAGGTTGAGGAGTCGGGAGGAAAATGGAGGACTAGGTAGATATTAAAACATTTTAATTATATTACTTACCAAACCAACTGCGCTAACTCTGAATTTACCATTCCCAAAATGTAAAATTCTAGGGTCTACATTTAAAAAAATAAAACTAACAAACAATTGAAAAATATTAAACTTGCTTGTGATATCTTTGGAGTTAGGTAACATTCTCACGACCATGTTAATAACCCTGTAGGCCTTAGTATAACTTAAGTTACGCAGAATGTACTGAGTTTGTTGTGGCCTTACACAACCAAATGTTCTCACGATTTACGTGGGTGACAACTTTTAATAACACGATTAAGCTACTTTTTGTACAATTGCAATGCAAGATCTTAACTTTACCAATGCATAATAAATTAAGAAAATTATTATATAATAAAAAAAATGCAATAATTTATAAGTAGGTACATGCATTGCACAGTGTTCTGTCGAAAACATCTTTCGTATTTGGTTCAGTGAGTAAAACTTTGTATTTTACTCTATTAAATAAATACAACTTTGTAGTTGGATATAAATTTTAGAGAAAGCTGATTTTCGTAATACTTGGAGGAATTCATAAACTGCAATGCAGCGTTAACTTGGGACATACCTACCTGAGCTACATATTACCACACATATTGCTAAACTGCTCTTCACCTTGAACAAGATAAAGTTTCGTGCATGTCTGTCTCATACCTGATAGGGTTTGGGTCACCCTCGTACTTAAGGGGGTCAGGTTAGGTTAGGTCTATCAATAAACTGATAGCGATAATGAATTACATACCTTTTAAACCTCTGCAATCTTCTTTCCAGGTCAATTCGGTCGAGGTATCTGGAAGACCATTTCCACGGGTCTGACTAAGCCACTAACCCAACTCATGGAATCTAAGGAGAACGGATCTCTAGATACTGACAGAGGGTTTGTGGCTGGCGTGGCTTCCAGCGTCACAAGTGTTGCAAACGTCGCCAACTCTTTGGTCGATGCTTTCAAGGATAAAGTGCAGGCTATATATCCAGGTAAGTGCCAATTTTTTTTTATACTACTTGGAAAGCAAATAAGCAAGCATACGGCCCACCTGATGGAAAGTATTTAACGTAGCAAATAGACGCCTGCAACACCAGAGGCATAAAGATGAAAAGTCTCATGTGCCTGTAATTTCACCGGCACCCCTTCCCCAAACACAGCAATGCCCACACTACTGCTTGGCAGCAGATATAGGTACGGTGGTAGTACTTCCCCAGACGAACTCTTTCACAAAAAGCTCTACTAATAACAAAATTTTCTTCTTGAACACACTGTATAATGATGTTTGTGTTCTATTTTCTCTAAATACGGTTTTATGGCGATTCTGCTTTCGGCAAGAACTGACGTAGTGTCTGCTAGAACAAGCAACTGAGGGGAACTCCTGATAATACTACTCTTCTTCCAGGCACAGTCTGGTGCGGAGACGGTCACTCAGCCCAGGCACGCTCCAGTGACCTTGGGCTGTTTTTCTTCACTGATACCTGCTGCCGGCAGCATGATGCCTGCAAAATCTACATAAAGGCTGAAGAGACCAAGTATGGTCTCACTAATACTGGTCTGTTTACCAGGTAAGCTATTGCTCGTTTGCGAAGTAAAGTAAAGTAATTCTTTATTGTTAAAACCGTGTACATAAAGGTGGTCGCTTATATTATGTAAGTTGCAGCAGTTTGACCATTTCGGACATACAATAAATTTCTTACAATTTTTACAATTAATTAATTTTAAATCTACTCAATAATCCTAGGGTATTAGGTAGGTACTATGTACGACTATGTTCTATTATTACATAGTTCTATATAGTTACAATAGGTACATACATACATATAGTGAGATCAGAATATTTACCTTTAGTAACTCTAGTAGTACTAGCAACTCGTATTGACCTTTCTCTCTTTCTCTTCTTGTTTTATATAACACATGGAAATAGAGTTTCTTGCTTCTTCATCGTTCATCCTGTCAATGGTTTTTTTTTACTCTTTTTTACTATTATCACAAACCAACGTCCTTCACTCCTTTCGCACAAACACGTGTGCAAGAATTATGATGTTGAAAAATGATTTGACTCAATAACAAAATATCCACTGTTTACTATGCAGCGTCGTTGTAAAGCTATTGCATTTATTTGCACATGTTTCTGACGAACACACATTAATTATTTGCCAATGCCCTGGAACTTAGATGTATGCCAAAAAGAGAAGTAAATCGAGAACGAAGTGGCTCGGACGCGATTTTTAAAAACTATACAGATAAGATGGGCCGGAGACGCTTCTGTTGTCTGACCCACAGGACTCTAAGCTATTGTCACGGGAATACCTGGGATGGCATCCCACACCCCACGGTTGCACGTAGCACCTGCGTATCATATTTTTGCTGATGTTTATTTACTTTTGACTACCTTCCTAAGGTTTTTAAGTTCTCATTTACTATGTATCAGCAACTCCTTGCTCCGAGGCACCACACAGGCGCTTCTCACCTAGTGGTAAGACGGACCATTTATGTAAGCCAAGCCGAGTTTGTTGCCTGATTCTTCTAGACTTGGTCGCGTTGGAACAGGAGTAATTTAATTTTATATAAGACGATTCAAAATGACCCTTGTGATTTCAATGAATAAAGTTATTTTTGACTTTGACTTATCTCTCCTATGGCCCTCCTCTCGGTGTACCGATTAAGGGCATTATAAAGGTCATAGGAAGTCAGTGGATGGAGTTGGCTCGAAACCGTTCGTCATTCTATGTGAGAGGCCTATGTCTAGAAGCAGACATCTATAGGCTGAAGATGATGAAAACTGTTCGTTAGAAGTAGAACTTCTTGTGAATTAAAGAGTTCATCCGGGGAAGGAC
The DNA here is from genome assembly GCA_951392215.1 of Epirrita christyi. Lineage (NCBI taxonomy): Eukaryota > Metazoa > Arthropoda > Insecta > Lepidoptera > Geometridae > Epirrita > Epirrita christyi. Next base: position 535,476 of record OX595858.1, on the reverse strand, counting down.
TACTGTACCTATTTATGCCGCCAAGCAGTAGTGCTCGCATTTCTGTGTTTCGCTTTGAAGGATACGGGTGCCGGTGAAATTACGGGCACATGAGACTTTTCATCTTTATGTCTCTGGGTCGGTAGCGCGCGTTTTGTGCCTCTGGTGTTGCAGGCGTCCATAAGTTACGGTAACTTCTTTCCATCAGGTGGGTCGTATGTTTGTTTGCTTGTCAAGTAATATATAAAAAGTGCTTACACTGTAGGGTTGCACATGAATTAAACAGTTAAATAGATTATCTGGCAGACATCACCTATCAGCATATGGAATCTTGCAACGTTATACATGACTAGGTAAGCCAAGCATCTTACCCAATGGTTCCGCCTGTCAATAATTGGATATGGTTAGGGTTACATCGGTTATGGTACGAGTTGTAATTGTAGGTTTCCTTGTGACTGCAGTAAGGGATTTTACGTAATGTTCATGACGTAGGGTTGTCAATAAATTTGTGCTAGTGAAATGTACAATTAATAAGAGTGCTTCCCAGTATTTAGTTCTGCTGTCACTTCACTGTGTATATTCACAAAGTTTTGCATTATTTTGCCGAGGAAAATAACATTATGTATCGATAGACTCATGGTTTATTTTACCTTGGCAAAATAACGCAAACATTTGCGAATATACACCAAGTGAAGTGGCACCTTTCCATGGAACTTACGTCAAATAACTGTTCTTTTTTGTCCTAGTTGCCATAATCATCATAATCATCAGTCTGTATAAGTCCACTGCTAGACATAGGCCTTCCCCTTGCCACGACGAACAATATAATACAATCCTGCAGGTCATTCCTGATCGTTACGATCTGCCAGTAATGAAGGCTTTTGTTCGAGTCCTGATCAGGTAGGCGTCTCGCTGGAGTCTGTTTGGTCGGGATTCGGATAAAAGTAATTTTAATTACCTACTTCCAGTTACTGTCTGACGGCTATTATGTATTTTTTAACAAATAATTTAAGTGTACCTACTAACAAAAAATGGATTTTAAGTATCTAACTCAATAAATTATTAAATTATTATTATTATTAATATTGAGCCGCCTTCATCCACCGACTTCCTGCACCGTTTATAATGTCTATAGTCCATCGAGTGGAGGGCCTTCCTCTACTATAATATAATTATATGTGTACTAGCTGTAAGTTTTCCCAAAATTTGTAAAATAAAATAAAATAAATTTATAATACTTATATCATTGTGTGTGGAATTATTTCCAATGACATGCCTCCCACCATCTGACGCATCCCCTGGGGTGCGATTTTTTAATGTCACTGAGTGACTAAATATCATCAAAATGGCGGCAAATCACCGTTTATTAGGAGTTGTACTGGAAGAGGCACTTGTATTGATATCATAGGTATAAGAATTTTAGTCTTCAATGAGTTTCAATATACAGAAATTTATAAATTAACGGCAATTTTACTGACGTTTAGTCACTTGAAGACAGTCAAAAATCACACTTCTGATGCTTTTCAACTCGTAACTGTAACATCTTCTGTGATTTTAATGCCAATTATGATATTCGGTATTATTTTCTGCTATGACGAATTTCCGATACAAAAGACATCAACGCGCTCCAATCGAAACGCTCTCACTGGCTCTATTATCAAAACCAACCTGTTAGCTAGATTCCCACTAGTTTCATCTCAATAAAATAGCGCTGTAAAGATGGTATGGTTTAGTTATGTCTATGAACATGAGGAAGTAGAAATATATTATAATTAGACTCTGATTAGGTGTAAAGGCTATCAAATGAAAGGAAACAAATTCAGTGCTCAAGAAAATAGGTTTTTATTATACCACTTGGCATAAGCATACACGCACACGGTCCACCTGATGGAATGTAGTTACCGTAGCCTATGGACGTCTGCAACACCAGAGGCATCACACGCACGCTGCCAACCCTGAGACAAAAAGATGAAAACTCTCATGTGCCTGTAATTTTCCTGGCACCCGTACCCTTCAAACCGAAACACAGCAATGCGAGCACTACTGCTTGGCGGCAGAAATAGGCGGTAGTACCTCCCTAGACGAACTCTTAAACAAGGAGTTCTAATACTAACTAAAGATAAAGATAAGATAAAGATAATTTTATTGCAAATTCAAAAGCACCAAAAACTTTGTAATTTAATAGGCAGTAAAAACATAATGTTGCTACTAATAACTAGGTGAAGTGGTTCCTAAAAAAATGACTGATATTATTGATATTGCACTCATTTCGCAGAACAAAGAGTTTCATAGCTTATGAAACTAAATCTATTACCCCACAATACCCCTGTGAATCTCTGTGATAACCCTAACAAATGTTATTGGTTATCATTGATGAGGTGATCAGGTAAGTGTTGCTAGGCAAGCCTCCTTTGTGAACGTACATCTTACGCATCTTATGGCGTAATGAGCATTACCAGTATACGAAAATGATAAGTTAAAAGTTTCTCTTTAAATGTCAAGACTTACCTAGGTACTTAAAACACAGCAAGGAATATTCATATATATTCATATTCATATTATTTATTGCAATTATTATGTTACATGGTGAGGTCTTAAAGTTAAAAATGGTAAATACATAATGACCTTTAAGTTTAGGGCATAGCAATATTTGGAGTGGAAGCTGGCCGAAGCTAGAAAAAACAAAAAATAAAAAGCTAGCTGTTCATACTGTGTTGTCAACTAATAGTAGATTATGCACTAAGGGAATAAAGCAGTGTCTTTTGTCGCGGGCGGCATATTGAACCCTGAGCGTAACGAGGGACTCTATAGAGTCCTGAGTGAAGCGAGGGGTTCAAGCTGCCCAAGACGAAGACAGGCTTTATTCCAGAGGAGCATACTCTACTTTTCATACCTACTGCGAGACAATAAAAAGCCAGGGCTCCATAAAATAAGTATCGTCTGTTTTGATAAACTCTGGAGTAGAATCATTATCGCTCGACATTTTGTGTTAACACTTATATTGCCACTGACATTATATTATATTACAAAAATATTGCAATAAAATTCACTGAAAATCACAGCATCATACATCTCTTTTGTTTCATGTTTGTTTCACATTCTTTAAAATCGCGCCTATTTCTTTTTTTTCGAGTTCTGCTATGGTGGCCAGTTCGATTTTCGAACAAACCTCTTTACAATGCCATATGGGCATTTTTTACTCAGAGTTTTCCACGAGTTTCCACACGAATTTGACGTTCCAAATTCAAATCACTTTATTCCCTAGGGAGTTTCATACAACTTTATATCCCTAGAGAGACAATGCTTTACTTTACGTTGAGGTTGCATGATATTTAATTGGGCATTGTCGAGTAGGCGGTGTGAAATAGTATATTACGATACGTGTGACTTAAGTTGCGTTTAGCACCCTCGCTACGCTCGGGCGCTAACTCACGCCGTGCAATAATAGACAACTTAAGTCACAGGTATCGTATAATATTTTTCAACACACTTGCTCATAAAGTGGCTCTAATTTCACCGCAATTAGGCACATAATGACACCTATAATCAAACTGTGACTTTTTCATTGCTATAACTCGCAAGTGAGTTATAGAGTTTTTTTTATATCAAACTGTGACTTTTTCATTGCTATAACTCACAAGTGAGTTATAGAGTTTTTTTTTATTTATTGGTTAAGTTGCTTTCCTCTGATCCCAGTTGTCCCGTTTGTTCTTAAAAAAGTTTCGATACAAAAAAGGTCGTGATCAATAGAACAAATAAATTAATGTACCTATTGCTTGCTCATTTCATGCAACTTCGTATTATAATAGATAATTTCAACTTGTACGTGTTTTAAATTTTAGTAAATAAAACTTTCACTCAAATGTAACTTTTGTTTTCTCTGTAATAAAAAAAAAATTAAAAATCCCCATTTTGTACGTTGCTAAAACGCTAGCCGCGGAAAGCAAAAAAAAAAAGAAACCTCATTCTTTTAGTCTATGGCCGATCGCCATTGTTAGATGCGCATAGGAAAACTGATTAATTTTTCCCGCCACAGGGAAAAATTTTTCACAACTCGTTTTCACTGTTAAAATTATAGTTATTTTCTTCACAAGTGTGTTGAAAAACGTCGTATGATACACGTGTGTATTAATGATTACCGTCCTCGGCTCTCTTAAGACCCTCGCCTGACGGCTCGGGTCTCAATGGCGCCTCTGACGTAATCACTAACTTTACACACTTGTACCATAATGTACTATTATAGCACAAGTGACATAAACCCGCACGTGACGCAGCCGACGTTAATTTTCGCACGGTGTAAAAAAGAGCTATTGAAGTCACGGAAAAGCGTGCGTAAAGTGCGGGTTTAAGTCACACTGTGCTATAAATTCAATTAAATTACAACGCATGCAGCGTATCTTTGAAGAAGTCGTTTAGATTGTAGTAGCATTTTTTAATTAGTAAGTCCCGTAATTTACATTCAAATGTCCAATCCTTTTTTAAATCTTTAATTTGGTCGGGAATTTTATTATAAATTTTTGATGCCATTGTTGTTGGACCGGAACTGTGAATTCTTCTTTATTAATTCTGAATTAAATTAAAATTGGGATATTTTGTCGGACACTTCATTACTTAACCAACTTAAATATGTTTAGTTACAATACATTTTTGACGTTGGTTGGCAACGTACTAATTTCACTCGAGACACATTTAAGATTGGCGCGAACTGCCACCAGCTATTTTCTGTCCTGTATTAAAACATTCTTAGTACATGCACAACAGTTCGCGCTATCATATTTTTATCAGTTTTATATTAATATATAAAACTGATACCTAATAATTATGTAAAATTAACAAAAGGGGAATTTATGTGAGAAGTTTTGATCGGGAGAGCTCAAGTCATCTAACAAGTTCCCCTTTTATTAATATTAATAATAATAATAATAATATATTTATTTATTCGAACAACTAAGATTCATAAAATGTCAAAATTCAATTAAATTAAATGTCAAAAATTACAATACTTAAAATTACATTTCCTAAAATAATGTACCTACTGAAAGCAGATACACTACACTAGTCAGTTCTAACTAATTAATGCAGTATATCTGCCTAGAGTTGGGGTTGATAAGGGCCGATACCCAGTGCCTTTGCAGACGACTGTCGTACCTGCCAGCCAGCGCCCCAAGTACACTATTGGAACTGCCCAGCATTCTGCATTTGACTGATGCTATTTTCTTGCGCATCATGGCGTAAAAGTCATTGACATGCGCATCAGCAAACATGCCTGACGCACTGCAGAATCTGGGCAGTGCCAACAATACTCTAAACATATCATTGTAGAGGACTCGTAGGGCGCTGTAGGCCGCTTTGGCATAGCTAACCCACAGACCGCTAGTGTAAAATGATTGACAGAATGATTTAAACAAGGTAACTTTAACTTCACCTGTGCAATGCGCAAATCTGCGAGCCAGCATATTCCCACGGACCGCCAGCGCCCTACGCTCCCTCTCAATATCGTCATTATCATTTAGACCAGCAGTGACCACATGACCCAAGTATTTAAATTTCGATACTATAGCCAGCACATTATTATTCAGATACACGGGGGGTACGTAACTGAGGGAGCTGCCGCGAGCTGTAAAAACCATCATTTCGCTCTTCTTGCTGTTGTATTTGAGCCCATGAGCTGTGGCGTAATTGTCACATACAAGCAGCAGCTTCCTCAACGCGCAGACTGACGGGCTCAGCAGCACCATGTCATCCGCGTAACTGATATTATTAATCCTTTGTCCATCAACGGAACACCCTGCATGCATGCTGCTGAGCTCCCCAATCAGCTCATTCACGTACAGGTTGAAAAGCTTAGGGGAAGTTAACCCCCCCTGCCGCACCCCGCATTCCAACCTATACGTGTCTGACATCTCCCCCGCCCACCTTACACAGTTATCCTGGTTCGCATACCAGTGCCTAAATAGGTTAACAATCTCACGCGGCGCACCAGTGGCAGCTAGCTTGTCCCAAAGTATGTGGTAGGATACCAGGTCGAATGCTTTTGACAAGTCGAGGAAGCACCCGTACACTGGTGTCTTTCTTTGCGTATAATACGAGACGGTTTCCTTAAGAGCGAAAATGGCACTCTCAGTTGACAGTCCAGCTTTAAAGCCAAACTGAGCATCATGTAGCTTAAGGTATTTACCCAGTTGTTTATCTAGGAGACCATCAAGTACCTTCGCAGTAACCGTAGCTAGAGATATCGGTCTATAGTTATGCTTGTCAGATACATCACCAGTTTTGTTTTTTACAATGGGGACCACTACTGTGCGCATGAGATTGGGTGGCATATAACTATGACTAAGACATACATTGTAAAGGAGACTAAGAAGCCGAGGCAGGTGAGTACCTGCGTGTTGGAGATGCTCGATGCTGAGCCCATCATGGCCCGGCGACTTTCCACGGCTCATGTTTCTGATACAATTTTCAACGTCGCGAGCCGAAAAATGAACTAGCGCCTCACCATGACTAGGTACAGCCTCGCGCGACTCTCCCCCCACCGCAACACCCACCGACCTGCTAGGTAAAGGTTGGGCCTGTATTTTAAAATTATGCATAAATACATAGGTTAGCAACAACCTTAGGGTCGCTGGCACCCTCCACACTCGCAGGCAGGCTAGGTGTACAATTTAGATTTTGTGTATTTTTCCAAAATTTTGAAAAATCTTTATTTTTGTGATGCTTGGCAATAATGTCCATTTTAATTTGATTTTGATTCTTCAAACACCACCTCAATTTAGCTTTGAATTGTTTGCGAGTAGTTAACATTAACTCATGTATTGAACCTGACTTTTGTTTGCCATAAAACAGCCACAGATTAAAACAACGCCTCGCCTCCCTGTGAGCATCACTAACATGAAAATTCCAGCCAATAACTTTCTTTAAATTATTATTATTACTACACTTGTTTTTATAGGTCATTATCGCAGCCGATGACAAAACACTGATTATATTTATATTACATATTATTAATTCTCTTTAATATGTAAAACTGACAAAAATATGATGTAACATATCACATCATATTTTTATCAGTTGAAGATGTCGTAAACAATGTGTATTCCGTGAATATGGTTCATAGATTTCAACAGCATTGCTGAAGTATAATTGAGTTATTTTTTAAAAAGTTGTAGTTGACTATATCCAGAAATTCTATTCTTTTCGGGGATGCCCATGTTTAGCAGAGGTCGCCTTCGGGCTGATCATGATACTGTATAGAACAGTCATCTTTGAATATAGTTTATGGTTCTAAACATGGCTTGAGAATAGCCCCCGTACTGGTAATCGCTTTCGAATAAGATTTTACGGTACATTAAATAAATAAATATAAATAAATAAATGCTGGACATTTCACATAACATTATCTAGCCCCAAGCTAAGCAGAGCTTGTGTTATGGGTACTAGATAACTGATATACTTAATACAATATATTACATAGATAGATATTTTTTATTATACATAGAAAATACCCAGAACACCCTGAACAAATATCTGCAGATCGTACAAATATTTGTTCCGAGGCGGGAATCGAACCCGCAACCTCCTGTGTTGCAGGCGAACCTTCGCCCGCCGCGCCACAGAGGTCGTCAATTGAGCTTTACGTTTCGAATACTTTTGCTCTTTTGAAAATAAGCTTAAACACGCAGTGCAATATTAAAAAAGTGCAATATTATACTGCAAAATTAAAATAAAAAGCGATGTGACCTGTTTGATTAGCAATCCCCCCCCCCAGCTTACCGGTGAATTTTTAGACCAGCGTGTCGATTGCGTAATTGTCAGTGTCGCGAGAAAGTGCACTATATTTTACATAGTCGTTGTTTTGTGGCACCAAGTAAGGCTTTGCTCGCGTTGCTATAAGACAAGTAGACTATACTTGCCTCAATGTATACCATAAAGCCGAAAATTGTGTTTTCTTTACGTAAAACGAGTGGTTTGCCCCAAACTGAAATCTGGGACAAAATTTTTACTTATTTCACTTTTCATTAGAAATTTCATTTGTTTCACTTTTTTTTTACCTTCTTTTGAACCCCAAACCTCCGCGAACCCTCGATTGATTTAGTTCATACATTTTTACCAATTGTACTATCTACCCAACAACCAAATTTAATGTAGATTTTTTTGAAAGTTATCTAACACACAAACGCCGATCGCTCAAGTTGACTTCGTTCAATTATTATTCAATCATACCTGTTTAAATCACGGCTCTACTGAGTCAAGGCTTATCTCTATAATTTTGTTAAAACTTGATCTTGACTAAATCCTGGGAAGTGGTGGGTCGTTGCTGACTCACCACTTCTCAGGATTTAGTCAAGATCAGGTACAATCACTTTAAAGGCCACAGAACATCGGCTGCGTACGCGTAGACGTAGACGTGCACGTCGACGTACCGTGACGTTGTAATGTATATGGAACTGTATGAGACATGGCACACCGCTTGCGTGACATGCACGACGCAGCGCAACGCGTGCAGCTCCCAAGAGACAAACAGACGGCGCGGCGCGGCGTACGCTACGCAGAGCGGAACGTCAACACGTGAATGATGACGTTGTATTCAATGCCATTCCCCATTGGACGTCACACCAAAAAGTTTCGAACACGCACAGCTCTGTGCTGTGCGTAACTACGCGCGTGACAGTTGAATTTGTTTACAAATAGAAAGCGACCCTCCCACGATTCAAAGCTGCGTACGCAACGGACCGGTTGCGTTGCGTGTGCTTTGGTATGCGTCGACGCATGCGTAACCCAGTGTCACAGGGGTCCACGTGCGTTTCTACGGCGTAGAGAGCGTGTCTACGTTACGTGCTGCATACACATCCGGTGTGCTGTAGCCTTAACTCACTCAGACTGATCAGTCCTTCACTATAAGTATAACTTTTGAAAATATCATGGTTAAGAACATAATTATCACTAGAAACGGGATATTTACCATGATTTTTGAGCTTTATTAATTCCCTAGCTAGTCTAGCTCAAAATCATGGTAAATATCTCGTTTCTAGTGATAATTAAATCCTTCACTAGTCCGTTTACATACCAGGTAGAGATCAGGGAACCAACAATTTCAGTTTTCAATGAGATGATGTGCAAGTTGATGTCGCAAGAAGTCAGTGGATGGAAGCGGCCTTTAAATTCTAGGGGGGAGACAGCAGTGAATTTCTACAGGCTGATGATCAATGAATGAGTGTAAGTTCATCAATATAATTATTTCGTTTCAGGTCTCACTGCAGTTGTGACACGAAGTTCCGTGACTGCCTTCGGCGAACCAACTCACTCGTCTCAGCTCAGATCGGACTCACCTACTTCAATGTGCTGGGACCGCAGTGCTTTAGGCGAGCTCATCCAATCGTCAAATGCTTGAAAAAGACTAGGTACATTTGTGATTTATTGAATATCTATTTTTATGTAACATTTGTTGTAATTTGATGATGGTTTTTGCCGCATTGTACTGCAAAAGGAGTTGTTCCAAAATGACCTGTCTATGTCCACCAGACAGAGAATGGCAAATAAATCGGTGATTTTCGAAAAAATACTCTTACTCTAATTTGAAGCTTAGATATCTGCATAAAAATGTTAGAAATTCGAAGAATTTTTACAATGGTAATATATTTTCCTGGGTAGCCATGACAGTGAATGTCGCGTTTATTGATCTGTGGTTGCTTGCTTTATTTGTTTGTTGGGAGTTGTGTTTAAAAACGTAGTGTTTCTATACTCTTTAAAGTTGTCAACTGCTGTCAAAGCATTTTACCACAGAGTATATTGTATCCGCCCCTTCATTTTGTTATGTTTTGTGTTGCTCTCCGTGAGAAAGATATTTTGGGAAATTGCATTAAATGAAGCGAAATAATAAAAAAAATACAATGGGAAAAAGTTTTACATATATTTAGCCACGTGTAAGTGAACACCGACGAGGGCTAGGTTCCATACTTTGTGAAACAACTCCTTTTAAATTAAAGCGATTATCAATTTGTTAGACAATACGGATCTGGTACTACTAGGTTCGTATGGTCTTACCACAGTGTGCATAAGAAAGGACAGTAAGACAAAAATACTTTACTTTTGATTTCAGGATAACCGGTCTGAAATGCGAAGAGTACGAATTGGACTACACCAAGCCGAAGATGTGGCAGTGGTTTGATAATGAAACCTTTTGAAGTACAAAACAAAAATGTATATTAACTGACACTGGTTATTATCCAGTGTTAACTCTACACTTTATTTAATTGAATAGGCTTAGATAATTACTGAAATGTTTACCACAGTTTTGCCTATACATTGTCCGTGTCAGTGGTTTAGTAGTTAGTCATTATCTCATCAGCCAGAGAGAAACCAATCCTGGGCATAAGGATATTTAAAAGATGATCTGTCTTGAGCCGCCAACATCCATCAACCTCCCACAACTGCTACTCCGTCATCGGTCCATCGAGTGTGGCCTTCGCCTGTTTATGGTCGCCACTCGAGAACCTTTATTCCCATACGATAGCTGGTTTAGCAAGCTTTGGCATGCCTATTGCCACTTCTACTTGCTACTTTTGAGAGCTATCATATGTATTTATATTAATAATAACTTAAAATAAATGACTAACTTAATTATAAGTTTATTTAATCTAGAGATTAGGTTCAAAATAATAAATAAAACAGCAATATATTTATACAAGAAAAACATCAGAATATATTTCGACATATTACATCGAACAACGGATAAATTACTGCTAACACTAATTATTAAAATAAAATAAGCTAAGAAATAAATATATATTCGAAAACGTTTTGAGGGCTACACTGAACTACAGATCGCTGATATTTTTGTTGTGCGCAAAAGTTATTAGAAAAATTGTGTATAATAATATAACAAGATATGTAATTATATCAGTTATTCAAAATGATATTCCATTACAGTCAATTTTAAATGCGATAAAGTCACTTAAGTTGTAATTATACATAGTCATGTCAATATATAATGCTTTTGAGTACGTAACATTGAATCTAAAATAAAAGCAGCTATTATATTGACATCTTCATGTTTTATGAGTAATATAAAAAAGGTTATACATAAAGTAACATTGATTAATGATTCACATAATGCATGATGATATAAAAACATCAATCTCAATATTGATAAAACTAAATTAAAATCCAAACAACTTATATTATTAGACACCAAAACTATTTGGATTTACTAAGGGTCGTTCGACAGCCGATGCTGGTACCATGCTCTTAGAACACATATTTGAAGCATGGGAGAACTCGCAGGACGCGATCGGAGTTTTCTGCGACCTGTCCAAAGCTTTTGACTGCGTGAGGCATGATACTTTAATTTCCAAGTTAAAACATTATGGCATACAAAATCAGGCAATTAATCTTGTAAATTCTTACTTATCCAATAGAGTCCAAAAAGTTGATGTTGGTGGTGAAAGGTCTTCAGGATCGACTATTGTCATGGGGGTGCCACAGGGTTCAATACTAGGCCCATTTTTATTCCTAGTTTACATTAACGATCTCCCGTTTTTTGTGAAAGACATATGTGACATAGTTCTGTTTGCTGACGATACTTCTTTGATTTTCAAAGTTGATAGATCTAAATCTAATTACTATGATGTAAATGATTCACTATCGCGTGTTCTTGAGTGGTTCACAGTTAATAATCTTTTGCTTAATGCTAAAAAAACTAAATGCATCAAATTCACATTGCCAAATGTAAAACATTATCCAACTAATATTAAAATAAATGGGGAGACACTTGATCTTGTCAAGTCTACCATTTTCTTAGGGCTTAATATTGATGCGGGCTTGCAGTGGGCACCACAAATTGTGGCTCTTGCTGGTAGACTTAGTTCCGCTGCATATGCAGTTCGTATAATAAGGCAGCTTACTGATGAAGCTACAGCTAGGCTTGTTTATTTTAGCTACTTCCATAGTGTTATGTCATATGGTATCATACTGTGGGGTAAAGCAGCAGATATCCAAGCTATTTTTGTCTTGCAAAAACGGGCAATACGTGCCATTTATAAAATGAAGTCGCGTGACTCCTTGAGAGAGCGTTTCAAAGAAATTAATATTCTTACAGTAATATCGCAATATATCTATGAAATATTATTACATACACATAAACACTTGGATAGTTTTATGATAAAAAGTGACGTGCATGGTATTAACACGAGAAATAAACACAAACTAAATATACCAAAATTTCGATTAAAGAAAGTAAGTGGGTCTTTTATGGGGAATTCTGTACGGTTCTATAATAAACTTCCAGAAGGTGCATTTAAACTTCCTATTCGAAGATTTAAATCCTACATAAAGATGAATCTAATTAAAAAAGCGTATTACACTCTTGATGACTATATTAATGATAAAGCCGCGTGGCCTGATGTCGCTCTGCCCCTCGACTGCTAAAATGGAAATTTGCAATATCTGTACTTACCTATTTACATGTTTGTATTAGATTATTATTTATAAGTATAACAAGCGTAGCGTGTGCTGTCTTGCATATTTTTGCTGATGTTTATTTACTTTTGACTACCTTCCTAAGGTTTTTAAGTTCTCATTTACTATGTATCAGCAACTCCTTGCTCCGAGGCACCACACAGGCGCTTCTCACCTAGTGGTAAGACGGACCATTTATGTAAGCCAAGCCGAGTTTGTTGCCTGATTCTTCTAGGCTTGGTCGCGTTGGAACAGGAGTAATTTAATTTTATATAAGACGATTCAAAATGATCCTTGTGATTTCAATGAATAAAGTTCTTTTTGACTTTGACTTTGACTTATGTATTACTATACACACCAGAAATAATCTCGTATTCTGAAATGTACTAGCTCACATCACTCAATCCATCAACTGAGAATTTGATTTACTTCACTCGTTAGTATACAATATACAAATACAAATGTTTTATTTGGTAATAAAAGATACTTAAAATAACTAGTTGTTGAAAACACCTTTTAGTATTTTGTAAAAACAAATCTTACTACAGAATTTTAAACCATTTCCACCCAATCTTGATTGAACTGAAATTTTGCATAACTGTCAAGTTCCAATGACAGTACAATGCTATGGTAAGCTTTGATGATGGAGACCACGTGGAACACGTATTCCTCGATGATTAATAGTACCTAGCCTGGCAGTGTTTGGGCTCAGTTTGATTAGCTCACGTTTCCGATCAAAGCTTGTTTAATAATAACATAACACCCAAAAGTCACATACGTAGTCTTCATCCCACACTAGGACTCTCTGTGTCGTGGGTATTAGGAACTACGAGTACCATGGTACCTTAACACCCAGACCCGGAACAAATATTTGCAGATCATACAAACATTTGTCCTGCAGCGGGAATCGAACCCGTAACCTCTTACATCTCAACCGGCTATTCGCGCGCGGCATATAGGTCGTTTTAAATAACATATTCTTCAATAAAACAATTATTTTAGTTGGATCTTGATTGCTACTTCAGTCAGTAAAACCAGTTTCATAGTTTTCTTGATCAACCTCCGTTCATTTTCAAAGCCACATATGATCGGTGGATTATTTTGACGACGTCTGTGGCGCGGCATCGAGTAGCCGGCTGCCATGCGAGAGGTTGCAGGTTCAATTCCTGCTGCGGGCTAAATGTTTGTATGATCTGCAAATATTTGATCCGGGCCTGGGTACGGATGTGACTGTTGGGTGTTATGTTATGTATGTTATTTTATGTTGTTATTTGCTTCTTCTTCGACTCATGGATATTACTTTAATAATACTTATAATTTATTCGACATCTATGAGAAAAATTGAATATTCCATAAAAATTACATCAAATCGAGGACATAGTTTGCCACAATTACACCGATATTACAATAATTTTCACAATTTATAATCATTTATAAAAATTCTACAGTAAGCTACGCCTACTAAAAGTCTATGAAAAATCTAATGGGACTATCAAATATATAGATATTATATTGCTTAACATGGTCCGATGGGTGTTTTACTTAGGTGATAACCAAATTATTCGAAGACTTGGGGATATGGGAAAAATTAAGAGAAATTAAAACCAAGTCTTCGCTTATTATAACATTATAAATAAAGTACTACGAAGGCAGCAGTAGACTTAGCAGCATATTTATCAATCAATTTACTTATTCACTCAAAAGCGTGTTGTAAAAATACGCCAAGAATTTTTATGTCTGGCAAGAATTTACCAGAAAAAATATGTTAGCTTGAGAATGTTACGTAGGTTAGGTAGGGTGCTTATGCCTTGTTTACTTCTAATTTGACTATTATTTCATCAAACTATGATCAGTACACCAGTCTATCTAGTGCGTGTAGTATCTATCTTCTTATAAAATGATGTGGTTACCAAGTCATAATTATAAAAACTAATTTTTAAAAAACTGACGCACCACAGAATCCCAATTCTCTAACTAAAAAGTAGTTAAAATAGAGTTCGGATCATGTTTCAATCTTGTGTAAATGTCTTAAATATCAGAAATGGTATTCTCCTAACTTAAAATACAACACTGTAATGTGATTATAACGAAATGTGACCGACACTTGAACGATTCAAAGTTTTTTCGATAATTTTAGCTTAAGTAGTTGGAGTCTCTCTTTACTCTTTCCAGTTATATATATAACTATCCTACTCTAATGGTAGTCCTCATGAATTGAAGTAGTAGACTAAATTGTTATTTATGAGGAAACAGAATACCAACTTTCAGTCAATTCACAATTCAGTCTCGATTCAGTTAACTTTCAGAGTAGTTTTAAAATAATTTAGAGCCTTACGTCTAGGTTTTAGTGTACTGATCATGTGTACAAAGTTTCATGGAGTTTGAAGAAATAAAAGCCAAATTAAAAGCAAACTTCGTTTTGCTAGCTACCGGCGACCTCCTCTTAAATCGGAGCTTTAATTTTTGTGGCAGATGTTTCTTTACTTCATTTAATTAATAGGAAGACCAATATGTGTGATTTTGAACTAAAATGCATATTTGCATAAAGATTAAGAAAGTAAAAAGAGATTTTTAATATTTATTTTTAATTCATGACTACCTTTATTGTCATATCCCTGGTCTTTTTTAAATCAGTATGATTCAAATTTTAAAACTGATTTATATGTTAATGAAACTTAACAATATGAGATCTATGCATTTACTTTATTAAAGCAAGATTTTTTAACTTATATCGAAATAGCTGCATATATAATAATAACTGTATAAATGGGCCTTTTCATCATATTTGTGCCCTTATGGGGTCATAACATGTTTAAATGTTCCATTCCCTTCCATTAGCCGTCATCTGACTAACTCTATTCAAATATTTTCATCCTTTATCCAACTTTTTTTTTTCTATTTTTTTTTAACCAACTTTTCTTTGGACTAGCTCCTCTTTTCAGACTGACTGCTAGTAGTTTCTCTCTTTCTCTCGCATCCATCCGTCGCGCACATCTGTCGCACACATCCCTCGCAACACATTCCTCGCAACACATTCCTCGCATACACCTCGCTTGTTTTGTCCGTATAAAAACCTCGCTCGCTAAGCCGTTTCCACCAGAGCTGCGCTGAGGGTGGCTAGGTTAATGAAGTGATTTTATTGGTTCTTAAAAAACACATCTCTCGCTACGCATCCTCGCTCATCTCTAGTGGCAACGCAGCCTTACACTCTGATTCATACAAAATGACAGGTCATAATGACAGACTTGTAAATATTCCCTTTAATTTTAAGGGCATTCGATAATGAAGAATTATGGCGGTTAGTAATATACGGGGTTACTGCACAATATCGCACGGGGCCGCTTGTGAAATTGCGGGATCCCTACCTTGGGAGCGAGAAGGGAAGGTACTAGCCAAGGTGTACCAGCTTAAAAAGGAGAGTGAAGCGCAAGGGCTCCGTTTGGCACCTCTAGAGGTCCGGTTTGCCTCTTAATTATGAATTAATGAATTGGCTTTAATTATCTTCAAGTATAAAATGGCATTTATATCTCTCTATTTAGCTAAGATAATATTTACAGCTATTTTGAGATAGTCATTATTGTTTATTAAACAAAATTGATTGGTATCAACGCTTCTACAAAGTACTACTAACATCCACTGCTGTTGGGCAAGGGACTACGTAGGATGGTCCAGGAAAGTCCAAGAATGAGGAATGAGATTGGTGTTTCATTGGACCCTGGGATTATAAGGTAATTCTTAAAGATATTCACGACTTACAATACATGAACATTTACAATATAGGAAGCTTTTACCTTAAACAAACTATTGATATAAAATTAGACTGAATGATTAATGAAATTATTCAGTTTGAAACAGTGAGATTCGTTTTCAATATTATGATAAAAATGTAATATACATACATAGGTATTGAATATATATTTGATTGAAAACTTTGTTTTTTTTTTCAATTATTTGTTAATATTAAACAAAGAACTTTATTTATTATTAATCAGACAGTCCAAATCTACTTGATACCTAGATAAAACTGAACTACTGTTAAACACTGGTATAGAAGTTTGTCTAATTATGTTTATAAAAATTCAGATATTCATAATTACAATTAAGTATATTTATGTAAAATTTTGCTCCTATTAATACGCGTCCGCTAAGAAATGAACCTTCTAATAAAATAAGGCAAACAGGTTTATATATTTACGGAGGGATTAAATAATTAATTTACATTCAGGCACTCAAATTGAAACAATTATCTTTTTTCTAAATCAATGACTACAATATTATCATTGATAAACTGGTTAAGTAGTTCAATTTGTCTATTTATCTCTTTTCAATGTCTGCTCTCTCCGTGGCTGTTGAGTTTTTAATGAAGAAATCATCAATTACCAACCGTACGAGACACTGACCATTTATAACTTTTTAGTTATCACAATGTACGTTTCCATCTTATCCAGTTTTACTATGACAACTCCTAATACAATTTGCTATGCGGTTTTAAAACGATTTGCTATTCAAATCCTAATCAAAGTGCTAGTAAATCTTTATTATTAGCTACTTATTTCTCGCGATTATTTTTTGGATGGATTCATCTTTTTAATATTAATTTCAAATCCTGTATTTCGATTGAATTTTTTGCAAAAGCTTAATATATTTAAACTTGACTTATTATCGACTGTAGATTAGTATTTTTTCATTGATTATCTTTTAATTTGACAGATTTAAATAAATCAAAACTTATCTAATTCGTTACGCTCAATTTTGAAGCGGTGGACCCAATTATTTAATATTTTTAAGTTGAAGAAAAACAAGGTGAGACATTTGACAGTAAAACTAGTTCAGAAATAAATCATTGATAAGTATTATAAGTCATAACGTTAGAAGATATTAGATTTATAAAACAGGCACACAAAAATGTGAATGATAACTTAACAGAATTTTCAAATAATGTAGGTATAGAAAACTTAATAAAAATTATGTAAACAGTTTAAAAAGAAAAAAGTTTTATATAAACTACTTATTCATCACTCTTGTGTCTTTTCACCATAAACCACGTAATCACTAAATTATCTTACGTTTACAAAACTCATTTTGCAGAGCTCAACTAAATTCCAAAAAACTAAAATGTCACTAAACTAAAATCTACCTATGCCCATAGTTAAAACTATAATACTATAATGTTTATCAAAGCTATGCCTAAGGTTTAAAATAATAATGTTACATAATCAAAGTTCTACATTACATCCCAAGATCAAGCTGTATAAGGAGAGATGAAAAATTACGGTAAGTAGCATAAAAAACAATTTTCAAAATATTGGTGTTGGTTCGATTTTTGCAAATTATTTCTACCCTAGGGTTTCAAATTCTACCAACTATTAATACTTTTAAAAAGCCTCACTTTACACCATTACAATCAAAACTACAATAAAATGGTCATTCCATAGTTCACACTTTACGTTTATAGATGGCGCTTGGGTATATTAAATTATTGAAATCACGATTACTTAATTTGATTCTGTTTTAAATTCATTTTTTGGTGATTATGGTCAAATTTCTAATTACAAAAAGATTTTGGTGTTACTAGCGCCATCTATCGGCAATTAATTTCTTACTGAAAAACTTAAATAGTTTTTACTATCCGTAGATACAATACTATCTCAGTCCTAAAGTGAATTCGATCTTTTATTCAATCCTTCTAAATACATAGCTAGATACCTACATGCCCGTATTCTCGGATAAATGTCGTTCATGTGATGACGTCACCTCTCTTAGGAATGATGATGTTCAATTCGATGTGTGACGTCATCACTTACACGAGATTTTTCTCACAATCAACTACCTTGTTTGACATTACAATAATAATACAAATATTTGGTTAAATTCTTATAAAATTTAAATTTCTCGCCATAAATGGCGTTCTTGTCGCCGACTCCTCTTCCCATCTTTTGCTGCTACTTTTATTGAAATACCCTCGCCTCATACCAACCAGTTCTAAATTTAGTGTCAGTTTATTTGGTGGTGTCAGTTTAGTGCCAATCAAAACTAACATTGAATAGAACAAAATATTTTACACAACAAACAACTCATTTTGCGTGATTCATTGACTGACTGAATTCAGCGGTGGTGTGAATTCAGCCTAATCAGTCATAGAGACCTGAAATTCTTAACAGTAGTAACACGGGTAAAAGAAACTTCCCGTGTTACTTACTGGATCACTTGGTAGTTCTACGGGATTTTTTTTTACCCGTGTTACTACTGGTAGTAATACTGGTTCGGTAATACATTCCGTTTAGGGTCAATAGGGGTGTTGTTTCATTTGTGGCTAGTTAACTATAACATTACTACTTATATCAAGAGTAATTGATTTAACTACATTTACTCTTTACGTTGTTATATAGTTTAACTATATAATAATTAAAATAGATAAATAAACTATATTACTATTTACGTAACAGGTAATTTAGTTTATCTATGGAAAAAAAAGAAACCTGACACTCACCTCACATATTTTAAACATTTAACACAAAGTAAATAGGTACAGAAGGCTAGCTGCAGGCGTCGAGCGTAGGTTTTGCCCTAGGGCAAAACTGCGGCGCGGGCACTAGCGACAGGCGTTTGACCGAGTTTCACCGAGACCGTCGTGGGTACGCGTTTATGCGCCTTTTATCAGTTGTTGTAAAAAAAACTAAGCTGGCCTTCTGTACATGTATAATTTTGTGCATTTAAGTAGTTACTGAATGGCATTTCACGACTGCTGCGCCATAGATCTATTGATTAATTAGTACATGAGATTACTACGTTAAGTTGGTACATATATTAACTACATGGGAATGGGGTGTTGGAATTTTTGTTGCAATGTTGATATTTTAAACTGCACAATTTAACTCAACTGCGCAAGGAAATGTCCAAATACAGAAAGATAGTCCAAGTTTTAATGTTACAGCTTCATATCAGTACGGGTAGATAGAGATACGACTACGGATAACGTAACGTCCGATAACAACGGGCTTATACAAAGTGAGTTATACTTTTCTGACTAGTAGTTTTCGCGTACTTGAGACCTCGCGATGTTTCGATACTCTCCCTTTCCTTTATCTTAACGAATCCTTTACTGATTAAGCTTATCTACAAACTTGCGAACCTACCAACCAAATTTTATGGTGATTGTATTAACAGTTCAAAAGTTATCGTCGAGCAAACTCCCATTAAACATAGACACATACGAAAGCTAACCTCTCTAGTTACATAGAAAACTCGCTTCGCTCGTTCAAAAACAGTTTTCTCCGTCTCATCACGTGGATGTAGTAAAAGCCTTACTAAGGGATTACACCAGGGGATGGGCAGCAGCATCCACCTGAATACTCAACACTAATACTGAGATCAAAAATCCACCTGCTAAGCGTGGTGGTTACAGCAAATCCCCTTCAATGCATTCTATGGAGGAAGCCACGTCTAACAGTGGACGTCTAAAGGCTGCTGATGTGATGTGGAGAGAGAGAAGTTTAAGTTCTCATTTACTATGTATCAACTTCTCTCTGCTCCGAGGCACCACACAGGCGCTTTCCACCAAGTGGTAAGACGGATCATCAAAGTTAGCCAAGCCGTGTTTGTTGCAGTAATTTTAGTTTATAAGACGATTCAAAATGATCCTTGTGATTTCAATGAATAAAAACTTTTGATTTGAATTGAGAGAGAGATATAATTAATTAGCTATGGCACATTTTCCATGCACAGTCGAGATACCTATAGGCTTCTGCAGTCTAACCCTGGTCCTGATTATTACGCAGTTGTTACCGGATATTCACGTATTTATCCAGGTAATTCATTCACGCTGTTGGTCTACGCGTAATTAGCAGCACAGTCAAAGAATGGGAAGCAGGCGGAGCCGGCGACGGAATGCTAGAGGACGTGCAAGTTCTCGCAGGACTTGGACTTGGAGTCGCGCGCCCACACCCGTCCCAACAGACCACGAACCTGGAACGAGAAAGCTTCGTAAGAAATTAAAATCCTCTAAATCTAAAACCTGATCTCTCCTCTCCTCCTCTAATAATAATAAGCTTTCCACCTGATAGAAAGCAGTTACCTATGGACGACTGCAACACTAGAGGCACAAAACTGCTTTCCCTTAAATTCTGGAGAATTGTGACCACTTACTTTGACACTGGCAGAGAGTCGAGTGCGTTTCCTTGGAGTGCTGGCAGCCGATGCAGGCGGTGGTGGTGGCTCTTCGATCTCCTTTGGTGAGCGCGCACGGTTCCGTGTTTTGCGGGAGCCGTTGCGTTTCCTAATAACAGTGTAATAGACCTTATTTATGAGCACTAAGTACAGATTGACTAGAAAAAGAAATAAATCAAATCAAAAAAGTATTTATTCTTTGAAATCACAAGGATCATTTTGAATCGTATATAAACTAAAATCACTCCTGTTCTAACGCAACCAAGCTTAAAAGAATCAGGGCACAAACAGGGCTTGGCTTAATTTGATGATCCGTCTTACTTCTAGGTGGGAAGCGCCTGTGTGGTGCCTCGATAACAGAGAGAAACTGATACATAAAAAATGAGAACTTAAAAACCTTAGTCAAAAGTAAAGGGAATCAGCAAAAGTTACCAAGACAGCTTGATACACATGTAAATAACAATCTAATAAAAACATGTAAATAGGTAGATACAGATATTGCAAATTTACATTTTAGCAGTCGAGGGGCAGAGTGACATCAGACCATGCGGCGTCATCATTAATATAGTCAAGAGGTAATAACGCGCGTAATAATATGCTTTTCACACCACCTGCTCGACAATGTCCAATTACAAATCATGCAACCTCAACGTAAAGTAAGGCATTGTGTCTCTAGGGATATAAAGTTGTATGAAACTCCCTAGGGAATAAAGTGATTTGAATTTGGAACGTCAAATTCGTATGGAGACTCGTGAAAAACTCTTAGTAAAAAAATGCCCATGTGGCACTGTAAAGAGGTTTGTACGAAAATCGAACTGGCCACCATAAACAGAACTCAGAAAAAAAAAGAAATAGGCGTGATTATAAAGAATGTGAAACAAAAGAGATATTTGGTGCTGTGATTTTCAGTGAATTTTATTGCATCTAGTAATATATATGTCAATGACAATATTAGTGTTAACAAAAAATGTCGAGCGATAATGTTTCTACTCCAGAGTTTATCAAAACTGACGATACTTATGTTAGGGAGTCCAGGCTTTTTATTGTCTCGCAGTAGGTGTGAAAAGTAGAGTATGCTCCTCTGGAATAAAGCCTGTCTTCGTCTTGGGCGGCTTGAACCCCTCGCTTCACTCAGGACTCTATATAACTTCGCTCGCTAATATGCCACCCGCGACATAAGACACTGCTTTATTCCCTTAGTGCACAATCTACTATTCTTATTTAAATTATTCTTGATGTAGAATATAGGAACCACACAAACCAATGCCTGATTCTAACAGAAGAAAGTATTCGTATGTACGTAATACGAATACTTTCTAGAACAAGCATGTCAAACATGCGGCCCTTTACAACGTTGACTACGGCCCGATTCAAATTTTAAGAATATGAACCCCTAACTGAAAATCACTCGGTGACTAACGTTTGACATATAAAAATATGACCATCAATTGGTCAAAATGATCATAAAGAAGTGTCAATTGATAGTCATTTTACTTTTCAAACGTTAGTCACCGAGTGATTTTCAGTTAGGGAATAGAGGGGCAGTACTACCAGGTATATCTATGCAATGAGTTTGTTTTCCCTAGGGTTGGGTTTTGCGGCCCTTTGTTTCTACGGTCTTTAGGCATTTGGCCCACCAATGACTTTGAGTTTGACATGCATGTTCTAGAATGATTGACACCAAACTAGAAAGTCGGCCAATTCTAGACCGAGCCTATCACCAGCATCATCATTAACATCAGCCAGTAGACATCCACTGCTCGACATAGAATGCCGAAGGAACGCTCTTGAGCACCTCCGTCCTCCGTTACC
The DNA here is from genome assembly GCA_951392215.1 of Epirrita christyi. NCBI lineage: Eukaryota > Metazoa > Arthropoda > Insecta > Lepidoptera > Geometridae > Epirrita > Epirrita christyi. The sequence continues at coordinate 513,066 of OX595858.1, read as the reverse complement.
TGCGATCTTCAAAATGTGAACGGTCCCGTCTGGGGACTGACTGACTGGGGGCCGTCCTTCTCTGCGACGCCTGGTTCCTGCTCGAGAGCCTGTTCTGGCAAGCTATATGGCTGAGCTGGTTGCGGATTGATAAAGACTGGTGGCGTAATTGACGACAGATGAATAGTTCAAATAAATTTGCTAAGAAACTTTACGAAAATTCAGGAGTACCTTTGTCGTTCAGCTCTTGCTGCCGCGTGTTGTTGCTTCAATCGGATCTGAGTGAGGAGACCCACGAGCAATTCATCCACATTGTGATTGATGCCCACTGAGGTCTCGATGAATTTGCACTCGTAGGAAGTCGCCAGCGCTTTGCCTTCTGAATAAATTATAAACAAAATCTTTACAACCAGAATTTTAATTTGATCAAAATAAGAGGAGATTTTAGGATCCTACTTTCTTTCTTTATTTATTGTAACTTCTAGTTTTTAGTTTCTAGTTTGTTTTAATTTTATGTAACTCTCGTTTGTTTGATGTCTGGAATCGGCATTGTTTGTCGTTTTTGTGCCAAATAAAAGTTTTTTTTTTTTTTTCTATTTCTTAAGTACTTAGTTACCGTAGCCTATGGACGCCTACAACACCATAGGCATCATACGGGCGCTGCCGACCTTGTGACATAAAGACATAGATTTATAGTAAAGTCTCCTTAGAGAAAAATCAGCGCCATCTCTCGGATTACATTATAACTACGTTGAAATGAACACAAAAACCCGAACGCCATAACCTTCTTGCTTATTGGGAGTCTGGTTATTTACAACCAAGAAACTCGCACGCGTATCAATTAACTTCCTTACAAAGTTATGGCGTTTTGCTTGTATGGCGTCTCTTTGTTGAATTGGAGAGCGATTTACCAAGGAAATAAAATTGTTTTCTATAATTCGGGAAAGTTCAACATACAAAATTTTGCCATACCGATGATAAGAAATGCCATATTTTTTTAAGCAACACTTTGCAAAGTTGTTTCTGCAGCCTTTCACCACTCAATACGGCATTTTGTGGCCGAAACGATCGCGCGCGGTGTACATCACCGACTGATTATCGTGGTGTCAGTCAACTGAATTTTGACACCGGTTTATTTGGCGGTTATCTAGCGAGCGTCCGCCGTGCCCTTAGTGTATGTCTATGCATAAAGATGAAAAGTCTTATAAGCCTACTTTCTGTGTGGTTGTTAATTGGAAAGCCTAGTGTTTACCATAGACAGAAAAATGTTTAGTATTCACTTCAGCGAGGTAAAGTTCTTTTATGCCGTGGTTTCATAGGCATTTCAGTTTATTATAAAAAACATATTTTCAAATATGTAGTTCTGACTTTGTTAGTAGGTAATTGTAAAATCAATTCGCAGTTCATTAGTTTTTTCTACGATATATCGAAGTAAATGAATTATCAAAACCTTTCCGCTTCTATCAATCTTCTTTCGAATTCTATCAATGTGCGGTAACATTGATAGAATTCAATCGCCTAACTTCCGATTACATCTGTAATCCTCAATTTAACTTGGAAATAACTTTTAACGTTTCCATTAGAAGCCCTATTTGAATCGGAAAGGACGGTAAAGTAAAATAATGAGGTTTTTAATTACTTCACCCGAGGAGTTGTAACCGCGAAAACGTATAATGTCTCGTGTAATTTTGCAGGAATTTGTTGGATTGATAAATTAATTTATTCCAGTTTATTTTGAATTGTGAGCTAAAATTTAGAAATAAGAAAGGATTATTTGTTTTTAACTGAAGTTTGTGCACCATGGCATTGTGCAGCGAGTGGTCAGTCTGCTAAACGAATCCTAGTACCTATCAATCTTAATGGAAGAAATAATAATATCCCAAAAATTACCAACCAGGCGAGAATCGAACCTGCAACCGTTGCCTCGATACTCCCCATTATATTTCCTATATATAAAATAACGTAACCTAATACGTAGTCTTGATCCTACACTAGGATTCCCTATGTCATGGGTATTAAGAACTACGAGTACCATGGTACCAGAAAAGGAACAACATATTTGCAGAACATACAAACATTTATCCCGCAGCGAGAATCGAACCCACAGTCTCTTGCATCTGAGCCGGCTACTCGCCCGCCACGCCACAGAGGTCGTCAACTATATGTGGGTTAACACTGTACAAACAAGTAAATACAATTTTTTCCAACTTATTTATTTATTTATTCACACACTCAAAAAACTTACAGCATAATCCAAAACGTTTTTGAGGCAGCACACAGAATCACATATAGAGAAATAATAATAATAGTACCTATAACAAATTGGTACCTATGTTAACTTACCATCAGTAGTGACGATTCTAGATCTGGCCAAATCCGCCTTATTGCCTACAAGGATAACCGCTCGCCTAGCAGTGTGTCCCGCCGCCCACAGCGCTTGCAGCCTCTTCTCTGCTTCAGCGAAACTGTTCCGCTCCGCCGTGGAGTATACCACGCAGTAACCATGAGCGCAGCTGTCAGTCTGAAACGGGGAATATTTTTGACAGTTCAAGTTGCGTCATGAATTAGTAGTTCTAACTTCAATCATGCATTGATAGAAAATAAGATGCAATGAAGGTAAGTTGAAATGAGGCCTTGAGATAAAGGTAAGGTGAGGTGAGATGAAGCAAGTTGGAAAGAAGAAAGGATAGGAGTTGAGGTAATATTGTGAGAATTACAAGTGACAATTAGGCAGAAAATTACATCAGTATATTTAAGTATCAGCTGGCTTGCCGCGCCACAGAGGTCGTCTAATAAATAAAACAAGATAATAAAGATAAGATGCATTGAAGGAAAGTGAGGCAAGTCTGGGAGAAGTGAGTGAAAAGAAGGAAGTATAAGAGTTAATAAAAGCCCATCAACATACACTAACCACTACATGGTCAGATGGTGCGTCCAGGAACGTGATCTCCGACTCCTCACCAGCTAGCAGCACACACACTGATCGCTCGCCTGATTCATCATCTGGAAGGTCAAACATTCAGACAAAACATTATTACTTGGCACGAATGGATTCATAGAAATAAATAAATAAATGCTGGAAATTTCACACAACATTATCTACCCATCAGTCACATACATAGTCCTGAGGCAGTACAAAATATTGGTTCCTTGATGTCCGCAGCTATATTTAAAGGCACAGTAGCAGAAGGTCTATAGACTTCTGCGATTAAAGTTATTCAATGATAACGGATGTCAACGACGAACCGATATTTTGTACTGAATGGTCTTTGAACTGAATCGCTATAAGAGCTCTGATCCCACACTAGGATTCCCTGTGGGTATCAGCAACTCTGAGTACCATGGTACCACAGCACCCAGACCCGGAACAAATATTTGCAGATCATGCAAACATTTGTCCCGCAGCGGGAATTTAACGTGCTCTTGCGTCTCAACCGGCTCTTCGCCCACCACGCCATGAAGGTCGTAATTACCTATGCTAGTGTCATACGCGTGAAGATACTCCGACGTCATGAATTGACCCACGAGGCTGGACTTCCCAACACCTGGAGCTCCTAGCACCAGCACTCTGTACGTACTGAGTCCAGCTGATGAGTCCCTGAAAGACACAACGTATTCACACACATGGACGTATGGACACATTCGTATCCAAAAAAATAATCTTTTCGTTTGACGCTCAAATCAACACGGTTTATAATATTATTAATAATAATAATAAAATTGTTTAATTACATCAAACTAATGTAACAGAAACCTATTTGTTACAGAATTCAGTGTTTTCTCCATTTTATGTTACAATTTATGAACTTTACAAGGTAAATTTAAACTTATATTAGATAGGTAGGTATTTAAGAAATCTAGGTGGCACACTCGGCATCATAAGATATCTTGAATTTATAATTTATTTACTGCAGGAGTTGATTACTACTATTATTTCACTGCTTATCTTTAGGGTATGTACTACTTTATGATAACAATAATAACTATAAGTAATTTTACAGAGTAGTTACTGATACAGCCCTTGGTTATGATCCTGTAGACTTTGGGGTTACTAATATACATGGTATAATTCTTTAGAAATTTTATCATATCGTGGAAACCAGCCCGATCTCCTACCAAACACCTCTTGAAGATTTAGTCATTGTTGCAACTGGAGGGAGTTTTTATAAAGATGATAAAAGATAAAGATAAAAGATAATAGAGATGATGATGACCAATTAACCCAAGCAGCCTACCTGGAAGAAGCCAGAGAGCAAGGTGCAGAAGCCCTAGTACCAGCCTCGGTACTGGATGCACTGGATGCCACTGAAGTATTGGACCGCGACCTTCGAGATCTCAACGAGTCTCCTCTGTTCACCACACCTTTCCCTAGAACAGAAGAAAAATAATTGAAAACTTGCATTTCCAGATTTTGGATTCAGTATTTTTGTATATTTGTTAGTATGGTGGGCGAGTAGCCGGCTGAGACACAAGAGGTGCGGGTTCGATTCCCGTTGCGGGACAAATGTTTACCATGGTACTCTGCAGTTCCTGATACTCACGACGCAGGGAATCCTAGTGTGGGATTTAGTAGGACTTCTTGTGAAAGAGTTCGTCCGGGGAAGTAATACCACCGTACCTATTTTTGCCGCCAAGCATTAGTGCTCGCATTGTTGTGTTTCGGTTTGAAGGGTACGGGTGCCGGTGAAATTACAGGCACATGAGACTTTTCATCTTTATGTCTCAGGGTCAGAAGCGCGCGTGTGATGCCTCTGGTGTTGCAGGCGCCCATAGGCTACGGTAATTACTTTCCATCAGGTGGGTCGTATGCTTGTTTGCTTGCCTAGTAGCATAAAAGAAAGAAGATTTTGAATTTTGGATATCAGCTTCAGGAGTCTGGATTTGTTTTTGATTTTTTGTCTTAATTTTCTTTTAGAATTCCCATGGCATTCTAACCGTACCTGTAATACTAAAATGCCTTAGCCTGTAGTACTCCTCTTCAACCCCAGTGTTGGGCATGGAAGCCACCCTGGCTCTCTGCTGCGGTAGACCGAGGAGTTGCGACGTGGCTCTCGACCGGCCTGCTTTGACTGACTGGGATCGCGAATGGTGTGGACTGCCGTACCTGGAAATATGAATGATGGAATGGAATTTTCAACCCACGATTTTCTCTCAGATAGATTTTCAATTTCACCAAGGACTCGTAAGTCTAAATGGCTATTAAATACCACTTTTTTTCCATTAAATTATGCCGTTATAAAACGTTATAGGTCTTCTCATTTGGAGAATTCTGGAGCATTATGACTTTAGCTGTCTATGAATGTTTGTATGTATGTAAGTTTGTCCATCTGTTACCTCGTAGTATCGAAACTTTTTGACGGATTAAGATAAATGATGTAGAGTCTGTTCAGCAGCGACAGACCGGTCGTAGCCAAATTGTGAATTAACGTTGTGAACTAAGTCAAAGTCAAAAAGAACTTTATTCATTGAAATCACAAGGATCATTTTGAATCGTCTTATAAACTAAAATTACTCCTGTTCCAACGCGATCAAGCCAAGAAGAATCAGGCAACAAACACGGCTTGGCTTACAAAAATGGTCCGTCTTACCACTAGGTGAGAAGCGCCTGTGTGGTGCCTCGAAGCAAGGAGTTGCTGATACATAGTACTAAATCAGAACTTAAAAACCTTAGGAAGGTAGTCAAAATTAAATAAACAGCAAAAAAAAAATGCAAGACAGCACACGCTACGCTTGTTATATAAGTACGTAATTAAAACCATAATTAGGAGCTGGTTTCTTTCTAACATTTTGAATTAAAAACTAAAGAAATAGTAACAGTTGTGATAGGATCAAAATGGTACAGACGCGCTATTGTATTGCCGCTAAACAAAATAGTTAATTAAGCAGCATAGCAGCGCCCTCCAATCCTACAACGGATCTCTCGTTGAACAAAGTCAATGAAGCTTCTTGACTTTCTAGCGTGTCATAAACTATGTAACTAACTATACCCAGACTCTTAAGAGACTGGTGGTAGCAGGAGAGCCCACACACATCCACTCATCGACGCATTCACGCATTCACACATTCACACACTCACATTAACCCACAACCTCACAGTATTCGTTTTATTTTAATTTTTCTTTTATTTCCCGTTTTGCTGGCCACATGTGTTCTGGAGGAGGGCGTTGGCACTGCTTCTCAGTTACTTTATAACTTTTGCAGTCGTCAACGTTTTTTATTTTGTTACTATTCCATGTGTTTTTAGTTCCTAATAATTTTATCATTTGGAAATAAAACGTAATTTTCCAACCTAGAACAAATTATAACTTATATAAATACATAATTAGTTTGGTATCAAACGAAAAGTTGCCGGCTTAACGTTTGAATTAAAATTAAACTTGCATGGACCAAGATTCGTGATAAAAACTTTTTGAGACAAAAAATCAACGATCTTATAATTCAGATCGTTGCAAAAAATATAACATTTCAAATTAAAAAACTTTATAGCATTCTATTGTTTGAATTTCAATTGTTTTACATTCAGTGCTTAAGTTAAAAATGGAGACCTCAAAAAGTAGAGTAATTTTCGAATACGATTTTCTACGTAGGTCTAACGCATCATACAGCTCGCAATATCAATGCTACGTTTGGTGAGGATACGACTACCGAGCGCACTATGCGTTTTTGGTTAATCGCTTTCGTAGTGGAAACATCGCCTTGAAGAATGAACCTCAGGAAAGACCAGGCACATAAGGTAAATAACGATGAATCAAAAGTAATGGAAGCCGATCCCATTATCTACCTAAATCAGTTTACTTACTAGATAGATAGATATACTCTGATTTTTAATTTTAGACAATTTTTGTAAACAAACAAATGTTAAGATATGCCACTGTGTGTATAAGTGTCATGTATGTGTGTCATATGTGAATTTATACGTATGCTGACACTTGTAATCACAGTGGCATATCTTGACATTTGTTTGTTTACAAAAATTGTCTAAAATTAAAAATCAGAGTATAGATAGATAGATTAACACTTTATTGATCACCACACAGAAACAACAAATAAGCAACTTTACATAGAAAGGCAATACAATGGGCGGCCTTATCGCTGAAAACGATCTCTTCCAGGCAACCTTTGGGTGGAACTAGACTCCTGGAAGAGACTAACCGCCCACAACACAGGGAATCCTAGTGTAGGGGTTAGTAAATTACCTACAAATAATAATAAAAGTAATAATAAAATGTGTTTAATATTATAAGTACCTTCTGTTCTGGTTCATAAGTTTGTTTATAGTGAGTACCTAAGGTACTTAATACATACAATAATATTAAGGTACCTACAACTTATTTACATGATTAAGTGTATGGATTCAGTGTTTTTTGGAAACAAACAAATGATTTGATTTGATCTTTATCAAACAACCAAGGAATTAGCGTCATGCTTTGACTAACCCACAAGACTTATTTCTATTACTTGCGTGAAATCACGAACGATCCTTAATCTCGTCAATAATAGTTTGCCTTCGACTACGTGCACTGTGATAAATTGATGTTTATTTGAATCACTTATTGTCAAAGCCATTTCGTCTCATTTATTTGTTGTCTAAAACTTATTCGAAGCAATTGAAACCAAAATTGCTTCATTTCTCTGTCATCGCTCCAATAGTTTTCAATCTCAATTTCTCTAAACTTTTATCTTGAACTGTCTCGTTACCATTAGTGCCGGACACTTAGACTAATGACTAGTGTTATAAGTTGAGAACACTTTGAAAGTACTTTAGATATATCTATGCTCTTAATTGGTACACTTGAAAAAGTTTTGAGATCCAACTAATCGACTTTTTCCACATTTTCAGAGCACGAATCTTTTATTTAATTATGTTTTGTAGTGAAATCATAATAATAATTAAATTCCACATGCCGTGGTGTGTCTGGTCTAAGAATATAACTCTCCATCTCCTCCCGTGGATGTGGTTAAAGGTGACTAAGGGATTATACCAGGAGATGGGTAGCAGCATCCACCCGAGTAGTCAAAACAGCCTGTATGTACCTATTTCAAGCAAATAAAGATATTCTTTCTTTCTTTCTTTCAACACGAATAATGCAATCACCATCAATCCGCCTGCCAAGCTGATTATGGCTAATTCTCCTATCATTTGCACTATGATAATAATAATAATAGTGACATAATAATAGTAATAATTTTTATTCAGATAACAAGATCCATATTATGTACTTATGTTGATTTAGTTCATGATGTTACTACATAGTTACTTTGTGATGTTAGGCACAAAAAAAAAAAAAAAAACTATAGAGGGAAGCCTCGTCCAATAGTTGATGTCTAACAATAATGATGATGATGATGGTGGTGGTTCCATGGTTTTCGGACATAGTACAAAACACTTATTCACTTTTTACAATACGGGTAAAGGGTCAAAGCCTCTCATTCACATGACATTCATGATTTTTTGACATTTCATTTGTTTTTTTTTTCTCTTTATTTTTCAAATCAAAAAATATTGTAACTTTATAAAAAAAAATGACTATTTTCTGTGTTCCATTAAATTGTAAAAAGGGAACACTCATGGAAACACCATTTTCCATTTGTTTTGAGTTTGAGCTTAAAATGTTTATTTTCGACGACATCGTTGAAAATAAACATTTGAAGCTCAAACTGAAGGTTGTAGTTGCAAAAATGCCTGAGTTCCCTTCTAAGAAAAGGTTGCGAGCTAATGATCCTTGAAACGACTGCACCAATTTCCACCAATTCCACCAATTAGCATTCGTCAGCCAGCCAGCCTTCAAACGTCTACCGCTGGACGAAGCCTCCCCACTTAAAATGCGATGAGGGATTCATAATCATCACGCTTGGCAGTGTTCATTACTCAGGTAGATACTGCTCTTATTATTCATGACAACATTGTTGTCACAACATGTTTGATAAACAAAAAGAGAGCACGGTTTGTGGAATACAACAAAGTTCGTTCAACAAAACTAGCAAAGCATTGTTTGCCGTAGCGGACGGAAAAAATCCCCGCATTTACCTATGGGGGGCGAGGTAACCGTTTATCGTTGTGCTGTGGCTTGTAGAACTTTATCAAAAGAATTACTTGACATTGGCAAAATTGAGAAAAGTCTTCCTCACAGGCCATTAAATAAATAAAGAAGAAGACATAAATTAACCGTCGTTATTTCTATAGTTGTACATTATTCGACGCCCGGAAGGAATATTCAGTCAATATTTAGTTTATCAAACATGTTTTAACATGTTAATCAAACATGTTGACTCAACATGTTGGGTAAACAATGTTGCGAAATTCAGATAGCAGAAGACCCGGCGTTATGATGCCCGTTGCTAGGAAACCTTGCCTTTCTTTGATTTTAAAGTAGGCTGCGCAGTTTTGATATACGAAAGGGCCGAATCTCCTTCCAAATTAACTCATTAAGAACTTCCCTCAATTTACAACTTACAGATAAAACGTAAATTCACGTTACGACGACATAGGAGTGATATTATCCGTAGTAATTAAAGAGGCGTATGCTTCCGCTGTGCGGTTCATAAGATATGCCTTCACAGTATGGTCGGATTATACAGTACAGGGTTGTCAACGGATACGAGACAAGGATGTCGGATAAGTGGAAGATGCAGACCGACTTATGGCATTGATAGAGCGTGTCTATTAGCGAGTGCAAATTCTCATCGAATACCTTTCTTGTCAAAGCTCTTCATGAGTTGTTGTAGGTGTTTCTATTTAATCAGATGCTCATAATATTACATACTATCGTCTCACCCAATCTTGTAATATTCCCACTAATTGGAGTCCTGGCATATTCGTGACTTGCAGGAGTAGGTAAGTTTTATAATTATATCTCTTATAGGAAAAGTGTCTTTGTATTGAAAACGTTAAAGAATAGCAAGTAGATGGAATACAAATTACTTTGTGTTGTTTCAGATGTTGCTGTTTGTGAGGAAAATATTTTTCCTTATTTATGTAAGGAATGTGTGTTTAGGCAATCAAATGTTATCAAAGGAGTCAGCAAGTTTTTGTGACAAAGTACCTTTGTCACAAAAGTGATTGAAGTCTGATTGTTCTTGTGACGGTAATTAAAACTAGTGGTTTCTGATTCATTGGCTGAAAGGAGTATGGGCCGTTTTGGTGGATTGCCTCGGATGTGGCGTGAAATTCAAATTTTATTGTGTTTTTTGCTCGTCGCAGCTCATCAACACTTCTTGTGACAACGAAAACTACTTTTGCGAAAACAAAGAGACCCAACACACATATTTTAGTTGATAGTATAATGATTTTTACAGTGTTTTTATGGGTTCATGGATATTCGTAGCCTACCTAATAATATTTATGAGATACTTTAAATTAAAACATATGTGTTGGGTTTCCTAGTTTTCGCAAAACCTATTTTCACTATCTTAAAAAGTGTTAATGAGCTATGACGAGCAAAATACACAATACAATTTGAATTTCGCGCCACATTGTTAAGTGGTGAATAACCTAACCATCATATAACATAACACCCAACACAGTCACATACGTAGTCATGATTCATGATGCGTATCATGAACTACGAGTACCATGATACCATAGCACCCAGACCCGGAACAAATATTTGCAGATCATACAAACATTTGTCCCACAGCGAGAATCGAACCCGCAACTTCTCGCATCTCAGCCGGCTGCTCACCCGCCGCGCCACAGAGTTCATCAGTTCAAAATTACATAGTGTATGATTCAATTTGCCTAACAGTCCATCCATGGCTTGATGACAAAGTCCATGATAAATACAAATTACGTTTTATACTCAGTCCCCATTCAGTTGTTATCTTTATATCCCAATATTCTCGCTCGGATTACCCACAACGGGCTATAAAGTACTGTACTTAGCGATAAAGGCAACGTTTTGTAAACACGTGAATTCGTTAATAAAACATTGGGCTATTAATTATATAATGTCGCCTTTCATCACGGGATTACTTGACAGAGAGATAGGGTTCAAAAGTATCGTTTGTCAAAAGGGATTAGTTTTGTATTCATTCAAACAAACAATGTTCTAGTATGGATTATGCATTTGGAAAAAGTGATATAAAGTGCTTAAAAAGTTTAAAATGGTAAGTTGGTACGTCTATCATATTTTATAGATGTGTACCTAATGTTTGATAAATAAAAACTGCACTGATGATAATACAAATGAATAGGAAATAGTAATTATTTATATTATAGTAAAGGTCTTTATTATTTTGTCACTTGTTAATAAAGTATTGTCTCAACTAGGTTACTTGAAATTAATTAAGGTGGAAAGTCTTTCATGCAAAATGAGTTGGGATAAAAAAAGTTTCAGTACATATTTATTGTTTTGTTGTAACCACGTAAACCAAGTTAGGTTTGTGTTATAATTAAGTATTTCAATTTAAAACTATTATCTTAGAAATAAAATAAATATCAAAAAGCTAGCTCCAACACCGTGCTGGAAAAGATTGCCGCTATATAGGGTATAGACTGCCCGTATACAAGGCATTGCTGTGAAAGACACCTGCCCAGCAATCCAATTAGTTTTTAGTTGTTTTCATTGTGTGTAAATATGGGTTTTTATTGTGATCGAAATAAATGTATTTTATTTTATTATTTATAATAAAATAATTGCTTTAATAATGGTAATTCAAAGAGATTTACTCAATTCGCGACAGTAGAGTTATTAAAATGGTAAAATGAGAAAACAAATATGCATGTACTTACTCATAATTAATTTGTCCGAACTCATTTTGTATGAGAGTCGTTACACCTTAAACAAATGAGCACCAAAAACAATTTCACTAGCAAAAGACCATCCAAGGTCCAATTAAGCGAATCTATTCAATATAACAACCATTCACGCGCGCCCCGAACATTATCAAAGCATGTAACTTCTAACTAAGCTCTCAGTTCCCATGTTACGTTAAACGAACTATGTTTTAACGTTAATTGCTTACGTAAAACCGTTGATGACGGTTCGGGACGTAATTTAAGTTGTTGATGAACGGCTGAGGCCCTGTGGTGCGATTACGTAACTCTGTTGCTATTGGTTTCAATCGATTTCAATACTGTTTCTATTCGAAATGCGACTAATCAACTTACGAATTTTGCTTACAAAGATTAATTGCAACAATACTGCGTAAATTAGGTAATTGCACTAACGTAATTTCAAATAGAAACAACATTGAAATTTATTGAAATTAATATTAACAGATATACGTCATTTCCTTCCTGGTTATTATGAATAATTGAATCAGACTTTTTTTTACATGTATAGCAAAAAATATATTTAACCGACCTAGATATTTATCAAAGGTACAATAAAATAAACATTCAGCCACTTAACCGTATAAACTAACAATAAAAAGGGGGAGAAGGTAAAAACCTATACGAAGGGGTGGTTTTTGGGATTCGGGGCAGCATAGTAATTAATTTTACCCGTGTTTGACTGTGACAGAATACGTAGGCACAACTATTTCTTCTCGCAAGCATTTATGTAATTGAAAATTTTTAACCAACTTCCCAAAAAAGGAGGAGGTTCTCAATTCGGTTGTATTTTTTTTTTATTTTAATATTTGTTACCGCATATCTCCGGCGTTTATGAACCGATTTGGAAAATTCTTTTTTTATTCGAATAGATATACTTCCAGATTGGTCCCATTTTCTTCAGAATCCAGTTCTGATGATGGGATCCATGAGGAATTGAGGGAACTCCTCAAATATTGTAGGCATACATATGTCGATTTTGATATTTTCAGCAACAAACCAAGCATTTGCATTCAGAAAGTATCATAATCCTTTCACCACTCTGGTTCTTTCATCATTTTTTTTTCATCCAAAATTATTTAGTCGAAAACAATGGCGGAAGTCGGTTTTTTAAATGAAAAGTTATTGTTTATCCATTCGAGTAGTTACTGATAGATAGTGCGGTTAGTATTAATAGATCTGTGAACTTTGGCGTTACTAATAGATTGACACCTCGAGGAACATTGCTGTTATAACTTTTCATTCAAAAACCGACTTCCGCCATTGAATTCGGATATCTGCATGTTTTTATTTGCTGATGGTATACAAAACAATAACTTGATGCTGAAAATACCAAAATCGCTATATTTATACCTATAATATTTGTGGAGTTCCCTCAATTTCTCACGGATTCCATCATAATAACTGGGATTTTTATCAAATAAAAAAACTTTCCAAATCGGTTTAAATACAACCGAATTGAGAACCTCCTCCTTTTTAGAAGTAGGTCAAAAAATATAAAGATAGGTAAATGTTACACATTGATTGGAAAGGCCATTCAAAACTAAATTATCAAAAGGTAAAGTTTTGCCTCGTTTAAATAGGTAGGTAGGTAATACCACAATGAAAAACATTTCCTAATGAAATTCCAACCAAAACGGCGTTATCCAAACGGAACAAATGGAATAAATTAGGTAAGTTAAAACTTTTAATTGTCGGGTAACCTGTTTGTTTATGGCGTTGTTATTTATGTGAGGGGGTGGGGAAGTGGGGGGATGGGAGGTCACAGAGTGCTCCGTGAAACCAATTCAAAAGTGCGGCCGGGGCTGCGAAAATGCGTTTTATTCTTCCAATTCTACAAATAAAGGTACATAAAAATATGGTACACTAATTATGGTGATGTCAATATAGCTTTATTTATTTTTTATTTTTTAAATTTTATTATGTTTTTTTGCTCGTCACATCTCTACAACACTTTTTGAGATAGCGAATACAGGTTTTGCGATAACTAGGAGACCCAACACACATGTTTTAATTGATATTATCTCATAAATATAATTAGTTAAGCTATGAATTATAATGAACCAAAACAACACTTTGACATTCTTAGCTAAACTAATTATCTTTATTATCTACTAAAACATGTGTGTTATGTCTTCTGATTTTCGCAAAATCAGTGTTTGCTATCTCAAGAAGAAACTGTTGATATAAACTGTAAAGACCAAAACACACTATTAAATTTGAATTTCGCGCCATTTTGCTAGCGTTCCACCTTAATTCTAAGACGGGGCTGAAGTCCCGCTGTGGGGGGTATATTGCACATTGTCTCCCTGCAAACCCTACCCCATCCAGCGGAGCTCAACGTACCCTTAAGGCAATAATCGTTATCGCTATTATGAACAGTAGCTTTAGTGGCCACACACGAAAGGCAGCCGACCATCAATCATAGGACGCCGCGAGTCGCTTGCTGTTTATCGCTTTTATATTCGTCTTACACGCCTGTTTATTGGTGCTTCAAATAAAATAAGTGTTTGAAGCACTGTATGTTTTACACATAAACTGTTTTTTTTTTTCGATGACAGATTTTGTTTTCCTTCTTGAAAGATGATCATAATATTCTTATGCCCGTTTGCACTGAACTTTGATAGCTCCTGAGTTCATGCATATTACTCTAGTTATATTAACCGTTATAGCGATAGTTTTATTAACCTAGTACCAGATTACTTACAAATTGTATGAGTTTTTTTTTTATTAAATTTGACTAACTTCTGCTGCTGCTCATATTTTTTTCTTCCGATACAATGAAACAATCCTCACATGAAACTGAGTCGATACAGATTAATTTTTTTTTAATCAAAACAACTCATTTGTATGGAGAACTCACGCTTGACCAAAAAAATAACTATGCCAAAATCGTTTTCATACAAAATAAGCAAATGGTTTCAAAGACAGTTTTCCCGTATCTCTTATGGATTCGGATATATACTGTCCCATTTCAAAAAAACACCCTGTATAGTAATATCTTGACTTTGCTTATCAGTTCCCCGCATAAGCGGGGAAATTGATAGCACCACCACGAATCCACGAAGACCACGAATTGTAAGGCAAAAAAATCACTAACCATGTGAAAGCAATAATATTGAGTATTAATTTCAATCAAAACGAAAAAAACTAAGTACCTCTAGGTTCATAATAGGTTATTTCTTTCCAAAGGTAGCGCCAACACGGTCAAAGGTCAAAGAGTAACGCACCACGGGGCTAGATATTAGTATACCAATCATGTGTACAAAATTCCATGGAGTTTGAAAAAATAATAGCCAAATTAGAAGTAAACTTCGTTCGCGTACAAAAGGGCATAAGCGCCGTACCGGTGACCTCCTCTTAAAATCAGCAACTACTTAAGGCTCTAATCCTACTAAACACACCGTTTAGGTGAAGTAGGTATTCTTTAACCGACTTCACAAAAAGGAGGAGGTTCTCAATTCGGTTGTATTTTTTTTTGTATGTTTGTTACCTCATATCTCCGGCGTTTATGAACCGATTTGGAAAATTCTTTTTTTATTCGAATAGATGTACTTGCAGATTGGTCCCATTTTTTTCAGAGTCCAGTTTTGATGGTGGAGTCCATGAGGAATTGATTGAACTCCTCAAATATTGTAGGCATACATATGGCGATTTTGATATTTTCAACAACAAACCAAGCATTTGCATTCAAAAAGTATCATAATCCTTTCACCACTATGGTTCTGTCATCATTTTTTTTTCATCCAAATATTTAGTCGAATACTATGGCGGAAGTCGGTTTTTTAAATGAAAAGTTATGTAACTACGTATCATCGTGAAAACTGCTCCTAAATATCGATGATAGCCGACCGAATGTTGGAGTCCCGCCAAAATACTGATGTTAATAAAGATAATGGTGCAAAATGGCGGGAAATTGAAGCGTGGTATTAGTGGCAATGGAGGATAAATAACGCTTCTATTTATCAAGCTTCGACTAAGTGACATTGCTTGTACCTATTCATTGGCCATTTGGATGAATGGGTCACGATCTTTTCCCTTTCGTCTTTCATTGGTTTTAGCTACTGTAACTATCGATAGATAAGTGGCTGGTACTCTACTAGGAAGTAAGGATAATAGATTTTCATCATCATCAGCCTGTAGAAGTCCACTGCTAGACATAGGCCTCCCTCTCAGAATGCCACAACAAACGAGCTTGAGCCGCCTCCATCCACCGACTCCTGCAACGTCTATAATGTCTTTAGTCTATCGAGTGGTGGGCATAATTATACTTGATTATTTTGCTATAGTCACTTTGTTCCATTTGGCAGGCGGATTGGGGTTGAATACTCAGGTGGATGCTGCTATCCATCCCTTGGTGTAACCCCTTGGTAGGTTTTTACGACATCCAAGGGAGGAGATGGACACACAGTCACCCAGACACATCACGACACGCTTCAAAATATAAGTTAGGTAAGTTCATATTTATTTCGTATTTATCGTATACTTAACTTTTGAATTTTTCTTTCTTTTCTTTCTATTTTTTTAATTTTATTTAGGTTATTATAGGTAGTTGCAAAGCATAAGTACAGGTAATAAAACGGGAGAAGCCACTGGCTCCTGAAACACAGTTTTTTACTAGTTCAGGAGTTCAAAATTAAACAGAAACCCCCCTATTCATAATATTATTTAAACCTATTTTGGTTAAAATATCTTTTGTTTTGTTCTCTCTGATGTAAAATGTCATACAAAACAAGACAAAAGCTATTTTTAACAGACTTCACAAAAAAGGAGGAGGTTCTCAATTCGGTTGTTTTTTTTTATGTTTGTTACCTCAAATCTCCGTCGTTTATAAACCGATTGGGAAAATTCTTCCAAATCGGAATCAAATCAGAATTCAGTTCTGATGATGGAATCTATGAGGAATTGAGGGAACTCGTCAAATATTGTAGGCATACATATAGCGATTTTGATATTTTCAGCAACAAATCAAGCAGCATTCAGAAAGTATCATAACCCCTTCACCACTATGGGTTTTTCATCATTTTTTTTCATCCAGATATTTAGTCGAATACAATGGAGGAAGTCGGTTTTTTAGATCAAAAGTTACAGCTATCAAAGGTTTAAAATTATTTGATTATAATACTGATTATGAATAAGAAGATAAATAATATCAAAAATAAAAATAATATATGAATGATATGAATATTATATCTTTTTTATCTTGGAACATAACACTTTCTTGAAATTGTGATTGCCGATGTCTTGACACAGATTAATAATATAAAGTAACGGTGAGTAACTCAAGACTCATTAGACTGGAGTAATATCCTTGTCTCACCGTCAAGTCATCTCAGTTTTCATTTGCGACGCTTAAGCAGGTTAATACGCTATAACGTTTACAAAATATGGCAACTGCTAGAAGTTATTAACAACTTTGTAACTTTCATATTCTGAGAGTTTTGCCCGAATTACAACCTTGACTCTCAAGGGTCGCTCTCAACGCTCGTCAGGGATCGCTTTTCCATTTATATAACATAACATACATACATAACATCCAACAGTCACATACATACATGTTTCATAATCATTCTCTAAACCTATTTTAGTTAAAATAGCTTTTGTCTTGTTTTGACGTATGACATTTTACATCAGAGAAAAGAAAACAAAAGATATTTTAGCTAAAATAGGTTTAGAAAATGATTATGAGACAGACTGCAAGTCCTTGATCCCACACTAGGATTCCCTGTATCGTGGGAGCTTCGAGTACCATAGTAGTATTTAGTTTGTTGTTATTTAGAGTAGTATTTGCAGATCATGCAAACATTTGTTTCGCAGCGGGAATCGAACCCGCAACCTCTTGCTTCTCATCCTGCTATTTGCTCGGAGCCACGGAGGTCGTCACTTGATGCCTTACTGTCAACTTAAATGTCACAATACGCGTTTGACAGTTACTATAAGTTGCCTCGTATAGCAGTGGACGTAAACAGGCTGATGATGATGATGATGATAGGTTGCCAAATATTTGCTTGATCTCTGTCAAAGTGTAAAAAACAATCGCAAAATTATGACAAATAAATGCGACTGTACTTCAGCAATATTACTTCGGAGTTAGTTTTCCTGCTCAATGATTCAATAAACTGAATTGCCAACGTTAGAATAAACCAAGTTATTCCTTTAGTTTGTCATTTAAACATTTGAATTAAAATTTACATAAATATAACCTAAAACGTAATAATTAAAGTTGCATTGTCTTACCGTCTGGTAGTAATATGGGATCAGTTGAGCTATCTTTAGATAGTTTGCAACAGCCTTTGTAGCTCAACTGTTTCATAAATGTAAATTTGTATTATATATCTGTGAATCAAGTTTTTAGTAAGTATTTATAAAAACGTTATCAATATAGAAATATATAAACCCGTTTAGGTATTTTTGAACGCAACAAACATCGCAATGCAAGATATTGCTAGAAATACTAAGATAAGCCACCAGGATACAAGCTTTTGAAGGACGGCCAAAGCATCAAGGATCCGGGCCAAAGTTGGGCTGGCCACTGTGAAACTAACTTTAATTATACTGCGTAGGTAGGTCGATCCCATAAACTTCACACCTTACAGTCTGAACCCCATACCTTTCCCTGTTTATTGTCTAGATATGTGTTGAACTTTATGCTCTGTGCTATGCAATCAAGGTATATTACCACGTCAAATGTCCCCTTCCTATTTTAACACGGTCAGTGGATGAGTTTACTTCGAGCCGAATACTTAATTATCCAAGCCAGTGCAATACTGTAACAAATGTTTAGATAATGCGTTATTTTGGCGACTGAAAATACGACTATATTTATGCTATATGTATGCCTATAACATTTGAGGAGTTCCCTTAATTCCTCATGGATTCCATTATCAGAACTGGGTTTTGAAAATATAGGACCAATCTGCAAAGTATATAAAAATTGAATTTTCCAAATCGGTTTATAAACGACGGAGCTATGAGGTAAAAAAACACCCGAATTGAGAACCTCCTCCTTTCTGTGAAGTCGGTTAAAAACTGAATCAAAGCATGACACACCCCAGTCCCAACCGTGGGAATAGAGGACAATCAAACCCAGAGCCAGAAAAAACCGTGAGTTGTTCGACCTCTGTGGCGCGGCGGGCGAGTAACCAGCTGAGATGCAATAGATTGCTGGTTCAATTCCCGCTGCGGGACAAATGTTTGCAAATATTTGTTCCAGGTCTGGGTGTTATGGTACCATGGTACCCGTAGTTCCTGATACCCACGACACAGGGAATCCTAACAGTGTGAGATCAACACTACGTATGTGACTGTTGGGTGGTTGGTAATGCTGGTGATAAAAGGATACCAATAAAATAACAAGTGATAAAAACTAGTAACAAACAAAATGAATCAAACTTGCTCCGTGTATCTGACGCTTTCAAACTTAAGTTGGTAACTTTAGTAACTTGGATAACTCAAGTTAGCTAGTTTGGCGCTTTTAAGAAAGAATCTTGTAAATGCGTTACTTGCCTCTAATGTGATATCTTGGTAAGTATTGTTTTTATGTTGTTTTTTGGTACTTTAGAGGTTTTTGAGAGACGTGGTAGCTAGAATGTCTTCACGGTCGCGAATTCAAATTGTAATTGCTATCCATAAACAAAAAATGGTTTTGATTCTAGTGAAGGAATCGATTTACACAGAGTGATGAACACAAACATCACGACAAAAATGGCATATCCCAAAAACTAAATCAATTCGACGGAACTCCGATTTCGGGAGTCACTATATATGTCCAAGTGATCCGTTCAAGCATCCAGGTGGGATGCCCTGGATCATCTGGGTTCGGAGGCAATGGATCAATAAGTGGTCGTATAGAACTAACCACTGTGAGTGAGGCCGTAGACTAAGCACGTAGCTACTTACTCACTAACCTCCTCGCCTCGATCTGTCATTACTTGCACGTATAGGCACTAAAAGACGGGGTGTGATTTTTGAAAATCATCAAGTGACTAAACGTCAGTTAAATAAATAAATAAATAAATGCTGGACATTTCACACAACATTATCTAGTCCCAAGCTAAGCAGAGGCCCACTAACTAAAAAATTGTTAAAATAGAGTTCGGATCATGTTTCGATCTTGTGTCGATGTCTTAAATGTCAGAAATGGTATTCTCCTGACATAAAATACAACACTGTAATGTGATTATATCGAAATGTGACCGAAACTTGAACGATTCAAAGTTTTATCGTTAATTTTAGCATAAGTAGATGGAGTCTCTCTTTACTCTTTCCAATTATATATGTAACTATCCTACTCTAATGGTGGTCACCATGAATTGAAAGTATAGACTAAATTGTTATTTATGAGGGACTCGAAATTCAACTTTCAGTCAATTTACAATTTAGTCTCGATTCGGTCAACTTTCAGTGTAGTTTTAAAATAACTTAGAGAATTGGGCCTCAGAGCTTGTGTTATGGGTACCAGATAACTGATATACTTAATACATTGCATAGATAGATATTTTTTATTATACATAGAAAAATACCCAGAACACCCTGAACAAATATCTGCAGATTGTGCTAATATTTGTTCCGAGGCGGGAATCGAACCCGCCGAATTGTTAATTGTTAATTAATTAAATCGAAATTGCCGTTTATTCCACGATTTCCAAATTTCTATACATCTGAAACTCGTTGATGACTAAAATTCTTATACCTAGCTATGATATTAATACAAGTGCGTCCCAGTAAATCTCCTGAAAAACGGTAATTTGCGCATTTTGTATGGAGACACCGATGAGCGCCGCTAGCGTACACTTTGGAAGAATAATGTGTTACACAATACCATAAATTGATTCGGCCTCAGGTGTTTCATCATCATTATCATAGTCATAGTCATAGTAGTTTATTTATAACGAAAACGGTTACAGGTCATTAAACATATTCATAAGTAAGTATCAGCCGATAGACGTCCATTTCTGAACGAGGTCTCCGAGGCGAGACGAGGTGGTGATTTGCCATAATCACCACTCTTGGCAGGCTTGGTGATCGCAGTAAAAGTGTTAAGTACCTACTCAAGTCGATGCTGCTGCCTATCCCCTGGTGTTTTTCAGCGCCTACGCGCATGTAATGAAAGAACATGGTGTTTAGTAAGTAAGTAACGTGGTAAAAACCAAAATTTTAATAATAAACAACCCCAAACATTTGACCAAAGAAGCCACTTCACTCCAAAGTGGGTAGACCACTCCACCCTCATTAGCATAAGTAATTTATTCAAAAATCTGTAGGTATTATAAGATGATCCCTCCAAGGAGGTTCCATTTCGGTTCAATTGGAACTATAAAAGGCAACCGTAGATGTGTTGTAAAAATAATGATCTAAGGGGTATATAACATAACATAACACCCAACAGTCACGTATAGTCATGATCTCACACTATAATTCCCTGTGTCATGCGTATTAGGAACTACAAGTACCATGGTACCATAACATCCAGACCCGTAACAAATATTTGCAGATCATACAAACATTTGTCCCGCAGCGGGAATTGAACCCGCAACCTCTCGTATCTCAGCCGGCTACTAGCCCGCCGCGCCGCAGAGCTCGGAGATATCTGATTAGAGTTCAGAGGTATAGTCTATCTATAGATTTTTTGTTTGAGTTTGCGATACTCGCACTCGTGAGAGTACTTATATCTTTTGTTCTTGTATAGATAAACGAATTGCTAAAACGGTCCGCTAAGAAATTCAAAAATATGTGAAAAACCCTGTGACGCGATTACGTAATTCTGTTGCTATTGATTTCAATGCTTTTTCTATCCAAAATGATGCTCTTGCGATTACCCAGTTAACGTATTTTGCTTACAAAGGTTAATTGCAACAAGACTACGTAAATTACGTGATCGCATAAACGTTATTTCAAATAGAAACAATATTGAAATCGATTGAAATCAATAGCAACAGAATTACGTAATCTACTTACGAACTAGAGGCACTGTTTTCATATAAAAACACTTGTAACACGCTCAAGCAAGTACTCTCGTCAACTTACGAGGAATTCATCTCATGAATTGGAGATAAATTTAATTTCCAGTCTGTAGTGAAACTGATACACGTGTATAGTATGTGTGTGGATAGTAAAAGCCTTACTAAGGGATTACACCAGGGGATGGGCAGCAGCATCCACCTGAATACTCAACACTAATACTGAGATCATCAATCCGCCTGCCAAGCGTGGTGATTATGGCAAATGCCTCCATTGTATTCAATGGGGGAGGCCTTGTCCAGCAGTGAACGTAAAGAGGCTGGTGAAGATGATAACGTACAGTGTATTATACCTAGAAACTTTCCACCTGGGGGGTGACATTCTCTTCAGGTAGAAAGTTGCAAAGACAGGATGGATCCCTTCTTTGATGAACGTCATTCCTATTCACGTAAAGTTAGCGAACAAAACATCTATTCTCCATTTAAGGTGATTCGTCTCGCATGTGGCGCGAAATTCAAATTTTATTGTGTTTTTTGTAAATCACAGCTCATCAACACTTCTTGAGATAGAGAAAACAGGTTTTGCTAAAACTAGGAGACCTAGCACATATGTTTTAATTGATAGTATCTCATAAATGTCATTAGTTAAGCTACGAATATCTTTAAACCAAAAAAAACACTGTAAAAATCATTGAAGAATATTCGTAGCTGAAGTAATTATCGAGATTAAAACTATAAACTAAAACATGTGTGTTAGGTCTCCTAGTTTTCGCAAAATCAGTTTTTACTATCTCAAGAAATGTTGATGAGCTGTAATGAGCAAAAACGCAATAAAATTTGAATTTCGCGCCACATGCGATACGAATCACCTTAATTCATCTATTTAAGTAGACCAGCTATTAACTACATTGGCTGTACCTTATAAAACCCATCTCGACAAAAGATAAAAGCAGATTAAAATGCAATTAAGGGCTACATTAAACAGCCGCTTTTTGTGAAATTAAGAGTTAATTCTGTAATAATGATAAACTAAAGCTGTTTGTTTGGTAATTTGATGAAAGTAGACTGGAGAAGATCTAAGCTACTTAAGCTGGTTATTATTTAATAACCAACGAGATAAAAAGAAGATAAATGTGTTAAAATTCTGGAGAGGTTTTCCAAGAAGCGGCTGCGGCGGTCACAATTAATAACGGCCGCAATAAAGTGGGGATTTGGTATACGTGAGTTAAATAAGGTTGAAAATAGCAGACACAGCTGGGGCCACCGATTTCATAATTAGCAGCCGTTATATGACGGCCGTAATGTACCGGTGAACACAATCATATTCCAAATAAATAACTTGACGACCATTGTAAAATTTTAGCACAAAAACCAACCAAGGTATCTCAAAGTCTTTTTTAGAATAAATTATTGATTTATATCTCTTCAAAGATCTAAACTAAATTAGATTTTATAGATAACACAGCACTTCTCACTTATCTTTTGCCGAACTCATCCTTCAACAATCAACCTTCTGTAAGTATATGTTACCAAACTTGCTCTTGCGTAAACCAAGCATTTCTTCCCCCACTTGGAGCAGGATCTTGGAACACCCCCATAGCCCAAAATGTCCATAGTATCCAAGCAATACTATCTTATTTGGGTTAGTAATCTACGCGCAAAATAACTTTGCAGCTGTCGTTAGGCAACTGTAACTGCTTTGGGTGCTCCGAGGGATGCATGCCCCCCATGCATGAGGGATGATGAGGTTGGAGCCGCAAAGCTATGTGCGGAAATTGGTTTGACGCATGAAGTACCAGGCGCTGATAAGAGTACAGGAGATAGTGTTGGCCAGTTCATACCTTTTATCAAACTCATGCAGGTCTTCCGACGTGAACTGACTGGTCACATCCAGCAGTTGCTGTATGTGGTCAGAACAGATCCTGCTCTTGCGTCTATCCATTCTTTCCTCCCCCTCTCTCAAGAGAATGGTTGAACATCCCCCATAATCAAGGGAGAGGGAGGGTTGCTGCACCACGATGGTGGTGCGACCAGCTGGGATGGTTGTCGCAGCTGAATCCAGAGGGTTTGCGGTTACGTGGACTTGGGCAGCTGCGGATAGAGAAAGAACGGATAAATGATAGATGGTTGGTAGTAGAAATAATTCAAAACAGTTTCAGCAAGCATAACAACATAACAGCCAACAATCTCGTACATAGTCCTGATCCCACACTAGGATTCCCTGTGTCGGGGGTATCAGGAACTACGAGTACAATGGTACCACAACACCCAGACCCGGAACAAATATTTGCAGATCATGCAAACATTTGTTCCGCACCGGGAATCGTACCCGTAACCTCTCGCATCTCAGCCGGCTACTCGCCCGCCGCGCCACAGAGGTCATCAATCTGACAAGTCAAAAATATAAACCTCTTTCATTTTCATGCAGACAGTTTTTATCAGCCAGTGGAAATTGATTTTGTCATCTGCTTCTTAGGGCACTGGTTTGAATTCAGTAGAACATAAAGAGTTCTAAGATAATGTGCATTTTAGTTTCTAAACGGTGAAGAAACATCGAGAGGAAACTGGCATGTCCTATAACCAAAAACAGAATTCACTCGACCACTTGTACATTTCTGCTGGCCATCCTTGCTTATAAACTAAAGCTGATAATGATGAACTACCTGTAGATTGTCTTCTAGCAGAAGGTGGAGGCACAGAATGCTGATGTGCAGAAGACCTTCTCCGATTTGTCGTGAAGACCTCTGTACCTTCCAACTGCCTCCGAAGCTTAGTCATCTCATCTTTATAATACTCCTTCTCCTTCTGCTTATTCTTGACCCTCGGTTCTGACCCTCTTCTCTTCACTGGTTCCTCAGAGCCTCTTCTCTTTATCGGTTCTGGATCAAAGTCAAAATGAGTCTCTAATTTTGGCTGTGCTTTTGGACTCTTAGGCGTATCAACTTTTGGAGGTATCTGTATGGATGTAGATGGTCCTCCAATGCTGACTTGAGTCTTATTCCTGGCTTTTTTCGGGTCTGGCATAGGCACGTCGAAGACAAACCTTCCTGGGCCAGGTCTAGGAGATTCTAGGACGTCGGTAGCTGACTGAGGCTTCGTGTATGCAGGGGAGTTGATTTCACAGCTGTTCTGGTTCCTGTGATAATGTGGAGGGGCTGTGCTTGGAGGGTTATGGTTCATTGGATTGGTCAAATGGTTGGTACCATTGAGAGGTTGGTTGGTACCATTGAGAGGTTGGTTGGTACAGTTTGTGTGATTAGTAGGTTCGTCAATAAGGTTGGTTTGAACTGGTTCGGGGGGTTCAGCTTCCGCGTCCATAGAGTCATCAGTTCCCGTGACGGAGGTGAGGGCAGTGGCTGCGGAATCTGTGCTGGTGTTGATAGTCTTGTCTGAGGTTGTACTGCTGCCCATCACGACCACAGCCTGGAAGAGAAAGATAAGTTAGATAATGGGATTCACTTGTTTGGAGACTGTGGCAGTAAGACAAGTGGCATTAGCTTCACTAAATTATAGATATATTGGACTATTAATATTTATTTTCTACGGTCGAGCCTCTTATAAATTGAATTAAAATATCTAAGTGTTGAATACAATTGGGGGATTTGCCATAATCACCACTATTGGCAGGCGGATTGGTGATTGCAGTATTGGTTTTGAGTACTCAGGTGGATGCTGCTGCCTATCCCCAGGTGTAAACCCTTTGTTAACTTTTATCCACGGGTGGAGACGGAAAGGTCTATTCCGGCCGGACACACCACGGCAAAGTCCAACTCTCGTTCGTTCGCTCTACGTGTCACTGGTTTTTCTTAGTCACCTTGTGACCAGGGGCGTTAATACGTAACTCTGTTGCTATCGGTTTCAATGCTGTTTCTATTTGAAATTAAGTCTTTTCTATTACTTAATTTACGCAGTCTAATGCTTTGTAGGCAAACTGCGTAAATTTTGTAATCACATGAGCGTCATTTCGGATAGAAACAGCATTGAATCAAATGCACCGGTGTTGTAACAGAATTTATGTCTCGCCTCGTCTTTAGATGCACAAGTCGTTCGTAACCTTTGGAAAAAGATTTTACTGAAAATGAGAGCGAAAAAATTGCTCTGAAAATGTTTCTGTATTTTACGCGAGATTTCGTAATTAAATTCCAATAACGATTGTTGGAGGATTTACATTGTTTGAGCGATTCAATTTGTTTGATTTATATGATTAAATTTAATATTTCTAGATAGTGGGCCATTTATTTTCAATCACGGCGAGAATATTTAATAGGGCTATACAAACAGGAGTTGGATTTTCCAATATTTTTTTAGAGAGTTTCAAAGTAATGGTTGGTATTTTTTTCTCCAGACCAGCTAAGTACTTTGATCGTCGAAACAGTTTGTGATCCTATTAGATAGTCGTCAATTTGCTATCATCACCACCTATCGTCGTTACTTCAATAGCAAGTTCGTCACACAATCTATTAGTAATTCGAAAACTGTCTAAAAATTTACTGGATCTATTAGTAACATCAAAGTCCACTGGAACCCAAACCACAGGGTCTATCAGTAACTACTCGTCGTTTCAAATCAAATCAAAAGCATTTTATCAATTGAAAACACATGGATCATTTTGAATCGTCTTATAAATCAAAATTGCTTTTGTTTGATTTGATAGTTCCCAAATACTGGTTGAGTTACTGTTATGTAACAGTAACTCAAGGCAAACTGCTTTATAGGTAATTTAAATTTAGACTAACTGCTTCTCTATCAATTTCACATTTTAGGCATACTGCTTCATTTAGCATCTTACGTTCAGGGTAAACAGCTTTTTTGGCAAATCTCATGTTCAGGTATAATGCCCTCATTGGCATCTCGCGTTTAAGGTAATTCGATCATAAGGGACCAGTATTTGGGAACTATCGTCAAGAATAGGACTCTCCTAACTATGTAGTTAGGAGAGTCCTATTCTTGACGACCTCAGCGGCCTGCGACGCAGGAGGTTGCGTGTTCGATTCCCGCCTCGGAACAAATATTTGTACAATCTGCAGATATTTGTTCAGGGTGTTCTGGGTATTTTTCTATGTATAATTAAAAAATATCTATCCATGTAATGTTGTTGTATTAAGTATATCAGTTATCTAGTACCCATAATAGAAGCTCTGCTTAGCTTGGTGCTAGATAATGTTATGTGAAATGTCCAGCATTTATTTATTATTTATTTATTTATTTATGCTACGTTTTTTTGAGGCTTCATTTCTGTTTCGCTAATGTTATACAGAATGTTTTTTTTAAATGGGACAGTATGGGGATATCCGAATCCATAAGAGATACGGGAAAATTGTCTTTGGAACCATTTGCTCATTTTGTATGAAAATGATTTTGGCATAGTTATTTTTTTGGTCAAGCGTGAGTTCTCCATAAAAATGAGTAGTTTTGATCAAAAATTTTTTTCATGCTTATCGGCTCAGTTTCATGTAATGATTGTTTCATTACATCGGAAGAAAAAATTTGAGCAGCAGAAGTTAGTCAAATTTTATAAAATGTTTTCTCATACAAATAAGAAATTGTAAGAAATCTGGTACCTGCGTTAAACGTTGACCAAAAAAATAACTATGCCAGAATCATTTTCATACAAAATGAGCCAATGGTTCCAAAGACAGTTTTCCAGTATCTCTTATGGATTTGGATATCCCCAGATATATCCTAAGAATAAGAGACCCCTCCGTTTTCTCCCGCAAATGTCGTAAAAGCCAACTCAGGGACACCAGAGGATAGGCAGCAGCATCCACTTGTGTGCTTCACAGCAATTCTGCGAGAGAGTGCGATCACCAATTCCTCTGCTAAGCGTGATGACTATGGCATATCCCCCCCATTGCATTTTTAGGGGAAGCCTAGTGCAGCAGTGGACTGCAAGTGGCTGATACAAGTAGTTCTCTTGAAATACCTTTAGAAATCAAAACGTCATTCAGAGAGATTAAGACACTCAATATATTTATCTAACAATATATTTAATCAAAGAAAAAATATAAATATATAAATTAATATATTTAATCAAAGAAACTAGTTCCTACGGAAGAGCGAGACCCTCTAATACAGGTATTTTCATACTTAAAAGAGGGTCCCAAACCCATGAGATGTAATATGATTAAGTTTACCGAAATAAATATTTGTATTTTGTATTTGTATTTGTAACAAAAGTAAAACACTATTCTAAATCTGAGCAAAGAGATTACAAAGAGACTAGCATTCTTTATTAATATTATTTTTTCTAATGTTGCCAGCTTGAATCATTGTACTTTTCAGAATCTCGGGGTTTAGGACCGTTCTAGTCTACCTTTTTGACCGGTCATTAACCTATCAGGTTTACTAATTTTAGATTTCAGTTTATCAAACGAACGTGGCGTAGATTGAAAAAAATGTTTAACATTTTTGTGCTATGTAAAATTAAAAGAACGAAGATTAAATTACGAAACTAGTGAAGCTGGTCAGGACACATGGCGAGATGAGTGATGGAGATGGTTTGTCCCATCTACATAACATAACACCCCACATAAGTCACATACGTAGTCTTGATCCCACACTAGGATTTCCTGTTACGTGTTACGTACAAATAAATAAATGTTAGATATTTCACACAACATTATCTAGCCCCAAACTAAGCAGAGCTTGTGTTATAAGTATACTAGATAACTAATATAATATGCTTAATACAATACATTACATACAGATTGTTTTTTTTTGTTATACGTCGTATAGAAAATATCCAGAACAACCTGAACAAATATCTGCAGATCGTACAAATATTTGTTCCGAGGTGGGAATCGAACCCGCAACCTCCTGCGTCGCAGGCGAATCTTCGCCCGCCGCGCCACAGATGTTGTCAACAAAATAACAAAAATGTAAAAAATAAAAATGGCCTACGTCTCGTTTCGAAAAAGTAAAAAAAAGTTTCTCGAGGAGGTGCTTACAGCTATTTATACCGTTAAATGGTATTAAATAACTAATTAGCCTCGTTACCATGCACCACACTATCTCACGTGTTTCAGACTCGAGAGAAGAGAAGAAATATTAAAATTAACCATTATTTTATTGGCTACTCACACTTGACCGATTTATCGAAAGCATATATTTATAGAAATTTCCTAGCATGTAGTGTACTGTTAAGTAAATTTTGGTGTTTTTCATAATGGCTGAAAAAACAGAGAAGACCGCTAAATGCGCACCACAAGAACAAAAAGTAACCCAAATCCGGCCACAGCAAGATCTGGCCACATCCTTCCGGCCTCCCGTGAAAACAACCCCGCTAAGCGGGCCAATGATAATGAATAATAGTATTTGTTACGACGAAATTATAGGTAACTTTCACCGTGGGTCGCTTACAGGAAAATAGACGTAAATAATGACATGAAAGTTATCGATAGCCGGGGATGCGATTTTTGAATGTCAATGAGTGACTTAATGTCATCAAAAAGGCTGCAAATCACCATTTTTCAGGAAATGTACTGGAAGAAGCACTTGTATTGATATCATAGGCATGAAAATTTTAGTCATTAATGAGTTTCAGCTATATATAAAATTGGAAATCGGGGATTAACGGAAATTTTACTGGCGTTTAGTCACTCGATGACATTCAAAAATTGCACCCCAGACTGACTAAGCTATTGTAGAATGAATTTGTGACATGTGATAATTTTTTTTGGGAATTATTTTTTGATTGTGAATTACTTACTTGACATTTTTATTGTATGCAGTTCATTTTGTATTTTTTTTTGAGCTTTTTTTTTCTTTATATCGTCACTATTGCTTTCCCACAACCAACTCGGCAACGCTTTCTTCCAGTAATAACACACACCTTAATAATATATGTCTGCCGGACAAATCTTATACCAAAGAAAACAAGTCTGCTTTCCAAAAAAACATATTATCTCAATTGAGACAAAAGCTTTATGCGTCCTCAACTCCAAACTTACCTCCTCCACCTCCCTAAAGAGGTTACTACTTAAACCTACCTCCTTAATCGCTACCCTCGCTACACTCGCTTAGCAAATCAAGTCCAACTTTTAACCGCGTGGCGGAGATCGATGATTCATGTTTCTGTTTTTCTTGGAGCCCCACACGGGTAACTTCATATTTATTAATATTATCACGGGTGTTTATCGCGTGTTACCTTATTATTTATTATTCCCGACGTTTCACAGTAATCGTGGTCGCGGGCTGACTGAATATTAATAGATAATTATGTGTTCTGATCGCGAAAATTTTAAAAATACGGGGTACTTCGTCATCCTCATCATCATCATCAGCCTCTAGAAGTCCACTGCTGGACATAGGCCTCCCTTTATAGAATTGCAATGGCCTGATATTGACGAGCGGGCGTAAAAAAGCAGTGACTACGAATTCTGACGTATGCTCGCTATAACGGTTATCATATAACGGCCGTTAATCGGTAATAATCACCTTTACAAATAGACGTCCATCGCATGTTGTTCTATTCACGGAACATAGTCCGATGTTTCCATTTGCAAACAAAGAGGATGATTAACTGAATAGCGGGCGGGCATGCATTTGTAAAATGAACTGTGAAACTTGAAACAAACCAGAACAAGCAGAGAAAAGAATCCATTGTGCGCTTGGTCGTAGGTTTTTATGCAGAAGTCATCAACCACAGTCACATGGATAATGTGTTTTGAACTCGTCTTGTCACAAAAAACATTAATTGTAAGTCACGTCGTATTTTTGTTCCTAGATCACACTCCATCATTCACCATATAACTTCATAATCATGTATTAATTTACAAACATGGGTAAATATTAATAGGTGACAAATACCTTACTAACTTAACTAACGTACTTTTAGTTTACTAACGTAACTGTGTGGCTATAACAACACTGCAAACTGAAAGCACTTCCCACCCACTTTCACTGATCCTTAAATAAAGTCAAAGTCAAAGAATATGACTGTGACGACGCTTTCTGTCACTGTACAGCATTTTCGAATTTTTTGACAATTAATCTAACTTTGTTATGGTGGTGACGTACAACCTACCATAAACGGCAACTACAGGTTCTATAGCTCACTGCCAGATATCGACGTACAACCTACCATAACAGGCAATTACATAGACATCACGCCTTGCTAACTATGATGGTTATAATTCACTCGCTTACTCGTTAATTTTGCAGTGTTTTCTAGGAACTGATTTTTCCATGAACTTTAATTGGATTAGTTTTCTTATCAAAGTAATAGATGGGTGAAGCCGTTAGAGACAACTTTGACTATGATCGATGCGTGCTACACAATCCAATTTTCTTCACCAACACCGAAACTGTTACGTACGTGGAAATGTACGACAGACGTCACAGCAAACCGTACCATAGCTGCTCCACTTCTAGACCGGCCGGGCCGTAGCCGGACCAACGCGTTGGGTGTGATGAAGCTCTAAAAGTGACCACTAATCAAAGTTTAGAATATTTTTGGACATAACCTACCGTTTATACTCAAATACGAGTGCTTCTCAACCCAATGACGCTCAACCCATTTAGGTATTTATACCAACTCAACCTATTTTTATTAAATTTATATTCTTATCTCAACCCAATCCAAA
Source organism: Epirrita christyi (assembly GCA_951392215.1). NCBI lineage: Eukaryota > Metazoa > Arthropoda > Insecta > Lepidoptera > Geometridae > Epirrita > Epirrita christyi. The sequence goes on along the minus strand of OX595858.1, from coordinate 481,771 downwards.
TGGCACATTATGGTAGGACTTTTATTTATCTACCTGTCTTGCGTCAGCAGTTTCAGCTTGTGACGTAACATTGTAGCGTTCACGTAGCACGGTCGTAGACGTATCGTAGCAGGTGGCTACGGGATCGTGCTACGGAGTTTCATAGTAGAGTTTTGTAGATTGTGGGTGCATGAAAAGAGGCGCACTGAATCCTTTTACGATATTGTTTTTCTCTCCCTAATGCCTTCACCACGTACACTCAGGTAGGATAACTAAGAAAGAACCAATGTTACAAGAGAAGAGGACTCTGTAATATCTTTATAGTAAGAAGACTAAGTTATGATGACCTCTGTTTTGCGGCGGGCGACGGACTTACAACCCAACATCATCATCAGCATATAGATGTCCAGAGCCTTAGAATGCCATGACGAACGGTCTCGGGCTGCCTCCATCCACCGACTTTCTGCGACCTTTATAATGTCTTTAGTACATCGAGAGAAAGGCATTTCTCTATTGCGTCGTCCGGTTTGTGGTTGCCACTCGAGAACCTTACTTTCCCAACGGTTGTCAGTTCTGCAAGCTATATGACCTGTCCATTGCCACTTCAACTTACTAAATAGGTGATCTTGGTTAACAACTAACACCTTCTTACAAACAAGCAAACCAAAAATTGTTTGCCGATCGGTGAAAAATAATTTATAAACGGTATGTAATAGTAGATTATGCACTTAGGGAATAAAGCAGTGTATTATGTCGCGGGCGGCATATTGAACCCTGCGCGTAATGAGGGACTCTAGAGTCCTGAGTGAAGCGAGGGGTTCAAGCTGCCCAAGACGAAGACAGGCTTTATTCCAGAGGAGCATACTCTACTTTTCACACTTTCTGCGAGATAATAAAAAGCCAGGGTTGTTTTGATTTTTGCGGTAGTAGATTATCAATAATCTCTAAAGCGTCTGTTTTGATAAACTTTGGAGTAGAATCATTATCGTTTGTAATTTTTTATCAACATGAATCTTGCAATAAAATTTATTAATAAAAAATACCAAGTGAAACAAAAGAATATTTTGTTTCACATTCTTTGTAAACGCACCTTTTTTTTTTTGTCCCGTTTGTTCTTAAAAAAGTTTCGATACAAAAAAGATCGTGATCAATAGAACAAATAAACTAATGTACCTATTGCTTGCTCATTTCATGCAACTTCGTATTTGAATAGATAATTTCAACTTGTACGTGTTTAATAAATAAAACATTCACTCAAATATAACTTTTGTTTTCTCTGTAATATAACTTTAAATTCCCCATTTTGTACGTGGCTAAAACGTTAGCCGCGGAAAGTCAAAAAAAATTAAACCTCATTCCTAGTCTATGGCCGATCACCATTGTTTGATGCGCGCACATAGGAAAACTGATTCATTTTTCCCGCCATAGCGAAAAAGTTTTCACAACTCGTTTTCACTGTTAAAATTATAGTTATTTTCTGTGTTATTTCAAGTGTGTTGAAAAACGTCGTATAATACACGTGTGTATTAATGATTACCGTCCTCGGGTCTCAATGGCGCCTCTGCCGTAATCACTAACATTACACACTTGTACCATAATGTACTATAATTTATTTCGATGGCATGTGCTTAAAGAATGTCATTAGAGTATTGTTTTTAATTTTTAATCTTTATACTTCAGTATGAGAGTAGATAAGATCGTATTTAAAAGCGATTACCAGTTTGATATACAATACGGAGGTTGTTTTGTTTTCCGGCACACGGCAGGTGTGCCCTTTATGAAAGTTTTATTGTTTGATGGGTCGGGTTTGTTTTTTCGTTGCCATTTGTTTATTTTTGTTGTTGAGGGTCTGACTCAAAGAGGTCCAAAAATTACTGACACACTGTTATTATACGAGGCTGGGGTGTTTGTTTATTTGGCGTTGGTCGGAGACCGTAGGCTTTGGGTTATTGACTTCAATTGAAAAGTTAGCTAGGAAGTTAGGATTAATTAAGTTTCGAGTGTTTAGGTATATTTGATTTCTGTGGTTGTGTGTCAAGGTAGTTTTGGACATTTTTGAAACTCAGGGTTCTATGATGTGTCGATAATCATTGTCACGTTGCCGCGAAGAGCGATGGTAAAACTTGAGTTGTAAAGCTATTTCTGTCGTTAAAATATGTGTATACCCTTTGATTCACACATGCACATAATTTCCACCCACATAAATCGTACACACCTATCACCGCCATATCTCAGCTTTGCCGTAAAACTTTTACTACTGACAGAAGCCATTACCTGCTGACGCATGACGGTGGAATTACTTGTGACGTTGTTTGCGTATAGTTTATTGATATTGTTTGCTTCGTTCAATCAATTTCAAATATTTGGGATTTAGTTTAAATTGAATCATTGTAGGTAAACGTAACTTAAGTCTGGCACTTAAGAAATTAAAAAAGTTTGTTTGCAAAGGGTACGAAAAATATCACCTCTCTCTCTTTCTGTCATGTGCTAGACTAGAAACCTGCTAGGTACGTAGATCATTGGCATCGTTATGTGGGGCATGTTGTCTTTGTGGTCAAGTGGGTATAGGGTGGCTCTGGCTATTCTGTGTTGTTTATTTAATTCTTTAAAGGACAAAGACACAAGTTGATTGTACAAACTGAGGACTTAAGGCGAGGACTGATCTCAAAAGTAGTATTTTGAACGCTTAAAGCGACGTGACGAGATTGAGTAATGAGATACAAATAATAGTGTAGGTATTAAACTATACTAAAAAGTCTGGTTTTGCAACTAAAAATCGCACAAATGACCACCCTAAAAAAAGCTTTGACATTCAAATGTTCTTAATTTTGAACGACAACAATACAATTTTTTTACGAATTAAATAGCTACTTTATACTGTAGTGTGTACTTGTATATTAAAGTTCAAACAACCGTATCTATGATTTGTATATTCCGAATAATTCAAAAAAATCCTCAAAATGAATACAGTCTGAAGTGCAAACCAATTTCATCGTCATACGATACGTCATGACATACGATTTTAAGCAAAGCCGTTTGGATAAAAATAAATTGTGTTTTGGATGTTAGGACCATACCACGCCTTAATGCTATGCAGCATTTTAAAAAGAGACACCGCACACGTATCTCACCGTATACGTATCTTCACGTATGATCAATAAGTAAGTTATATTTTATATGTATGTTATTCTATAAAGTACCACAAACAAAGCCAAAAAAGCCACATATTATTATTTATTATATATTTTTTTATTTTTATAAGTAGCCACATTTCAAAAGTCTTAGCATATTGTCATTCCCTTGTTTGTACATTTTTGAAACAATATTATTTGTTAGACAAAACAAGACTCAGTTCTCGACACTAGGTAGTACAAGGTTACGAAATAGAATTGCGATTCCATTACATAAAACAGCACTATTTGATAAAAGTATTCTGGCTATGGCACCAAGATTGTATAATAAAATGCCCGCTTATATCGCAGAGATTCAATGTTACCATATGTTCAAAAGAAAATTGTTTAACTTTTTAGCTGAAAAGACATATTATACTATAAATGAATATTTGACAGATAAACTAATGTAGACATTATTTATAGTTTTAAGTATTTGATTTTATTTTCTATTTTGACATATTGTTTTTCGTGTTTGTTTTTGAAATGTAAGGACATAAAAATGTCGTTAATTGATAAGTTAAATATTGTAAGATTTATTATGTAATTTTTTGCACGCCTAAAATGGTAGAAATAGTTGGTACTTTTTTATAATTAACATCCTAGTAACCCTATTTGAAGCAAATAAATAATTTGATTGATTGATTGATTGATTGATTGATTAAAGTATACTTTTCTATGGGTTCATTTATTTTTAAACATAGACTTAACCTGGACCTTTTTGAGGCATTACTGGGGCTTTATTAGTCAACGGTAAAAGGGCCTTTTACAAGTCATCACGAGCCTAATTACACCCAATACTAGACGAGGTCTCCTCCATTGAATAAATGGGGGGATTTCCATAATCACGACGCTTGGCAGGCGGATTGGTGATCGCTGTTTGGTGTGTTGACTCCTCAGGTGGATGCTGCTGCCCATCTCCTGGTACAATCCTTTTAAGACTTTTACTACATCCACGGGAGGACAAGGAGAGATCTATTCTTTTTTTTATACTACTTGGTTAGCAAACAATCATACGGCCCACCTGATGGAAAACAGTTACCGTAGCCTATGGACGCCTGTAACACCAAAGGCATCACAAGCGCGCTGCCGACCCTGAGACATAAAAATGAAAAGTCTCATGTGCCTGTAATTTCACCGGCACCCGTACCCTTCAAACCGAAACACAGCAATGCGAACACTACTGCTTGGCGGCAGAAATAGGTACGGTGGTAGTAACTCCCCGGACGAACTCTTTCACAAGAAGTTCTACTACTAACAAACATTCTTAAATATTCTTAGACACTACGGCACACTATGTCTATCTCTTACAAATAAGTTGTAAGTTATAAGTCCCGAAACGTCAAAACAAATCAATACATTAGCATGTTCAACCCATCTCACAAATTCAGCTTTACCCTAGGTTAAACTAGTTTAAGCCGGCTTATGCTAAGTTAGACCCTTACAGCCAGTTCGACTTAGAGCTGGAGCTAATTGAAAATCACTTGAGGACTATAATGAATCTCGGAGATCTCTTTAAGCCCTGTTTGAGAAACTAATGTGTTTATGTTAATCGTGTTTAAGAATGTGTCTAACATAGTCTAAAACCAGGTGGCGGGCTATGGCAATTTGGGATGGCTTGATTCTGTGTGGCGCAGCGGGCGAGTAGCCAGCTGAGACACAAGAGATGCGGTTTCAATTCCCGTTGCTGGTTAATGTTTGCATGATCTGCAAATATTTGTGCGGGTCTGGGTGTACCATGGTACTCTTAGTTCCTGATACCCACGACACGGAATCCTAGTGTATCCCACACTTACACAGGACTATGTATTTGACTGTTGGGTGTTATGTCATAAAATATGAGTAGTAGTATTCGCATTGCTGTGTTTCGATTTGATGGGTACGGGTGCCGGTGATATTACAGGCACATGAGACTTTTCAACTTTACGTCTCAGGGTCGGCAACGCGCGTGTAATGCCTCGGGTGTTGCAGGCGTCCATAGGTTACGGTAACCGCTTTCCATCAGGTGGGCCGTAAGCTTGTATGCTTGCCAAGTAGTATAAAAAAATATGTTATGTTATTTGTCTCGCAGCGGGTATTGAACTCGCCCCCCTTGACGGAATCAACCATTCGTTCACTGGTTAATTTCAGTTGACTACGAGTAACCCCACAGTTTCATTTAAAGTTAGTACGGTTATACAACCTTCCTGAAATGGTCGAGATCATAAACAAAGGATATAAAAAGTTCACGACTCATTTCAAGCATTTCAAGTCAACAGTGAACCTGACAGTTATGTGGCTTGTTACCCGACTGCGGCAAAGGAAAATGAGGGTTATGATTTTAGCAGTCTATATCTCTATGTAAAAATACCCGTGGACCCTTAAATAAAATATAAAATGATTATTTCTATGATATTAATACGAAGTGCCTCCTCCAATAAATCTCCTGGAAAACGGTGATTTGCGGCCTTTTTGATGATATTTAGTCACTCATAGACTCTCAAAAATCGCACCACTGGTGTGTTTCTTGTTTATGTATGTATCTTTGCTTGAGGCCTTATAACTCCGGAACAGGGCCCCAATTCTACTAAACAAATTGTGTTTTAATTGTAAATGAATTATCACAAAAGTGTCAAAAGTGACCATTTTGAGATAATTAATTAACAATTCAAACAATTTGTTTAGTGGAATTGGGACCCTGGTGTTCATTCATTGTGTTCATGATGTGTTTCCTTAGGTGTTCCGTTTTCCAATTTGAATGGAATAATACTGAAAACAGACAGGAGGTTTTTATTTCGTATAAAATTCTGTGAATTATAAATATAGTACGCGGTTTCAAAGAATTCGTATTTCGCGTTAAAAATTAATTTGGTTTTCTGATTTTCTCGAGACACGTAATAAGGTAGGCTATTTAAATAAAAACTTGGTCTTATTTATATTTCAGCGATATTTTGTAGACTTTACCAACTTCTTTTTTGACACACAATGCTTTACAATAGGTTAATTTAAGAGAAGGTTACCGCTTACGCCTTCTATTTTGGCTATTATTTCATCAAACTCCATGACATTTTGTACACATGTTATGATCAGTACACTAATATCTAGACCCAAGGTGCGCCAGTTTTTAAAAAAATACGTTTTTATTTTCATTTATGATTTGGTAAAATTATAATTTTATAAAAAAACTAACGCACCACGGATCTAGATATTAATGTACTGATTATGTGTACAAAGTTTCATTTCATCAGCTCCGTTTTGCTAGCTACCGGTACCTCCTCTTAGGCTAGGCGTACGCTAAGATGCAGGCAACGCAGGTCCACGCAGGACAGAGCAGAGCAGATTTTGTAAAGCATGGAACGTCATTGAACTACGTACGTTGCGGCGGCACACGCGACGCAGACATGTGTCTGTTCTGCTCTGCGTCTCGTTGTAGTGCCGGCACAGAATTCTGCGACGCGTGCACGTGGACACGTGTTTATTAACAATATTTTATAATGTTGTTACAATGACAGAACATTAATTTGAATTAGTTCGTTGTGAACCTTATTTGTATGATACAAATCATCCAGACTGACTCTGAACTCATTTTGTTCGTCAAACGTCTATTCCTTGTACTATAGATGCGAGTGTCAGTTGCGTCGCAGCATGCGGAGGGGGCACATGTCTGCCTCAACTGCCCCGCCCTGCACTGTGCTGTACTGTGTGTGCTGCGTCGCCTGCTTCTCAGCATACGCCTAGCCTTAATCATGTTTTATACTAAGTACATGTCTAGCGTTAAAATGATATTACCATTTTATTAGCTCTTGAACTTTGCTATCTACTCACGTGTACGGCTTATGGCTGCGAAAGTTGATATCTGGTTATAACCACATTCACACAATGACATTCATTTCTATAGAAATGAATGTCTAAACTAAATATAACTTCTATTAATGTGAGCAACTTTGCTACTATTTCTGATAAAGCTCGTCTATATTTAAGTTGAAAATCTGCTTTGCTTAAATCAAATTTGGTAAATTTACATTTCAGACGCGCGGTATGTACAAAATTGAGTGCTTATGTTATTAATTGATTTCTTTTTAGATATAATAAAGAAAGATAGAAAATATATTACAAATTATTAAAATACTAAAACCTGACTAAGCAAAAGCTAAAAACAATTAGCATACCTAATGTTAAACAGAAAGATCCACGATTAAAATAGTAAAGAGTGCCTTAATTATTTATTTCATTTCATTATTTAACTTAATTAATAGGTTAATAATTAAGTTGGCTTAGTTATAGACGGAGGCTTGATTAAATATAAATCGTTGAATAGGCCTCCGACTTTACCTATTAATTGAGTTTGCCTTTGTTAGTGATAATTCTATGTAGAGTTCTGATCAAAATTAACTTTTACTTATTCAATTACGTAAAAGCTCTTATTTATAAGTATAATTATTAAGTATAGCGGTAGTACACCCCTGAGACCTTAAGTGCATCACACATGCAGTAGACGCGGTAATATTTTATATGCGTATAAAAACTTATCGCATCTGAAGGTATCACACACGCAGATACGATAATATACCAAAATTAATAAGTATACAAAATATTGGGATACTTTTCAAGTCGGTATATAGCTTTGCTCAATTCTGTTAACGGCGTTAGTGTGTCACAGGGTAGTAACTTCCTGGCAGGACCATTTTTGTTTTTGCTATAACTCGGCCATTTTTGAGGTACAAATTATGAGCTTCGAGTTCAAGAAGGTACAAATTAACCTCTTAATTTGTACCGAAATCAAAATTGGAAAAGCTGATGTGGTCCTGCCAGGAAGTATCACGCAAAATATCGTGGACATCCGTCATCATTAAATAACTTTAATCGCAGAAGTCTATAGACCTTCTACTACAGTGCCTTTAAATATCACATCACGGACATCACGGAACCAATGTTTTGTACTGAATAGTTTTTGAACTGAATCGCTATAAGAGCTCATGGTAAGGCCTCTGAACACACTTTCACAAATACCTACCCCTACTTCTACTGACAGGTCAAAGTCAAAGTCAAAGTCAAAAAGAACTTTATTCATTGAAATCACAAGGATCATTTTGAATCGTCTTATATAAAATAAAATTACTCCTGTCAGGACCATAATAAACTATCCATGAGACTTATGCGCATTTTTGCCAACCAATATACTACGGAAAACTGAACACATGTCAAACTGATGGTTTTTTATCAGAATAATGGCTATTCCGAGGGTTTTTATGAAAAACTCACAAAAATTTGAGATGCGTAAGATGTCTCTGAAGCGTTAGGTCCCCTCTATGTGAATCGTGAGAGCGAGCATCAAAGAGAAAAAGAAAACAGCTGTCGACAAATCCTGTCGTGGGCGATACACGAAACAAAAGGACATCTCTTTCATCTACATAATCGAAACAAACTCGGCGGACTGTTAACTGTGTTAGCGCAATCGAGAGGAAGTAATCGATTTAATGTCTCGATTTAACGGAGAATGGGGATTAGATTCTTTCGAATGAGCAGATAAATTATTGATAATTCTAGGTATACTGCACTATACAAAACAATAAAAAAAGTAAAAAAATATTTGATGTGTGGCGCGGCGGGCGAGTAGCCGGCTGAGATGACTTAGTACAGGCAAATTAGCAAAAAGTGTGGACCTAAATCGTGTAGTCGTGGATTCTTATGGAAACGTTAGATGACACGAAAAGAAGCTTATCCTAGGTTTGCACCGTTTCTGGCGCTTACGGAACCCTTTTAAATATTAGGTACAAACTTAAAAAGGCCGTAAATTTTAAAATAGAAAGAAATTACTTGATGCAAGTTAAATTACGTATAGAGAGACTGTCTTAGTGCATTGTGATTTTAATAAAAACCACGTGCATGTAGGGAACACAGTGTTGAACAAATGCATCTTCCGTAAAAAAAAACAAGTATAAAACTTCCGGCGGATGTAGTACTAATTAAATGAATAAGTTTAAGTCAATTTCCAGAACTACATTATTTTTCCCCGAAGTAGAGCGACAATAAAATATGGAAAAGTGCCTTCCGTGACACGCATCATGGTGCAAACCTGGTAATGTATTTCGAACATTTTTCTGATAAGTATATCAATTTGCACCGACTACCTTAATTTTCCCGGAGCCGTAATAACCACAAAAAGTTTTTTGTAAATGTTTGTTTTTTTGTATGTTCCGTATGTTGGATTTAAAAAATACTTGGTGCAAATGTAGATCATAACGGTTCAAAGTCTATGCCAAATTGCACCGACTACTTCTATTTCCCCCATTAAGTTACGGATATTATAAGGTTTTCACCCTATTTCACCCTGTTCCGGAAGGTGAAATTACTGATGCTTATTATTAGAGGTGATTTTTAAGCCATACAAAACAATTAGAAAAGTTTTCATGACTACATCTAATTAGTTCCACACTTTTGCAAAAAATCACCTAATTTGACTGTACTAACTGGCGATTGCCGCGAAATTAAAAATTTATTGGATTTTTTGCACATTACTGCATATCAACACTTTTTAAGATAGCGATCACTGATTTTTCGGGAATCAGGAGACCTAACACACATGTTTTAATTTAAAATATCTCATAAATATCAATATTCCATAATCCGTAACGACAAGGCCGTTTTCAAACGTTAGGCTTGTGTCAAGTGCCTAGTAAAAGCGATGGAGGGGCAGTTACAGGCTAGACGCACTCTACTAGGCTCTACGAAGGCTATATTATTGTTAGTTTGAAAGGGAAACATCTAGAATACACATACTACAGAATTATCACGACTATCTAGGATCTCTAGATATAGTGAATAAACTCACCAGTTAAAACAAGACAGCCGCGCGGTATGATCCAAAAATCCAAACATCCAATTTAATTCGTAAAAAAATTGTATGTATAAATTGCCATAAATGCTAACGATTTTTTAAGGTGATCATTTGTATGATTTTTATTTGCAAACTAGACTTATTTTGTAAATTCTGTTCGGTTACAGCAATTACAAAATAATTATTAGTATTTTGTTCTACCTAAACTATTTTTTGTATCTCGTAACGTCGCACTGGGCGTTCAAAATAATACTTTTGAGATCAGTCCTCGTCAACACACATTCTGTTTTTCCTCACCTTACCAAACAGTGCAGTGAATGCATTATTGTTGTGCTAACAGCAGAACCAAAGGCATTCATGCATGGTACACGCCTGACTCAGGCCGTGAACGCTCGGCCGGGCTTGTTGATCCCATATATATTCACCCCAATCGATCCGTTTTGTTTATGTGCTGGGAGCGAAACTTAGCGGTAAATTGAATTCAACCTAAATTTTCTATAGGTGCACAGATGATTTAGCAAACTTTAGAAGAGCTGTCAGATATTTTTAGCTGAGCTAATTGTATTACCTACTGTCACCCTTTGTTATTGTTATGTTACTCTATCATAGCTATCTAAAACCTAAATGTTCTATAGGTTTACATAGCTATGATAGAGTAACATAACAATAACATATAAAGTGTGACAGTAGGTAATACAATTTGCTCAGCAAAAAATATTTGACAGCTCTTCTAAAGTTTGCTAAATCATCTGTCAAGCCGGTAACGCGATATGTAAATTACATAACCCAGTGTCCCATGTGTTGCGGGTTCGATTCCCGCTGCAGGACAAATGTTTGTATGATCTGCAAATATTTGTTCCGGGTGGTCTTGTACATTATACTCGTAGTTCCTGATACCCAAGACACAGAGAATCCTAGTCTGGGATCAAGACTACGTATGTGACTCTTGGGTGTTATGTTATGCTACGTATGTTACGTTCCAGAGTTGAATCAATAATTTAACTATGATTGTATTATTCAAATCTTCGGTATTACCATGGTGTTGATTCTTAAAAGAGACAATACCCATATCTCTAAGCTCTGGACCTCCCGTCTCATTAGGTACAGCTATTAAAAGTTTAACGTTGGAAATTTTTTCTTGAGCTATTGCATAAAGATGCTAAAGAGCACCCTAGGGATGGGTATGGCGACGTCTGTGGATTACAGAATAAGTTTTGTTTTTATCCTGCTCACATTATTTGCTGAAACATTCGGAAAGAGGAATTTAGAGATATACCTACTGGAGGCTGAGTCTAACCCTCAAATTTAAAATCATTTTTTAAACCTTTATTAGTTAAAATAGCTTTTGTTTTGTTCTCTCTGATGTAAAATGGCATAGGTACGTCAAAACAAGACAAAACATATTTTAACTAAAATACACAAGCTAAAAGTAATAGTCAATAACTTAAAGGCAATAAGTTACCTAGCAGTAAAAACCAGACAGATACATCAGACGCGACATCAGAAACATGACCAGGGTGGGTTGCCTCAGGGCATTCAGGATTTATTTGTCTTCCGACAATCTGCTATCTGGTTTTAATGCATTGAGACGTCTAGACGGTGTTTGGATAGGAATTAAAGTTTGTTTGTGTTCTATTCTAAAGTTCATAGTTCATAGCTAAGAAAGACGGGTTTTCTGAACTTCTATCTTTAGCATTGTAACTTGTAAAAACCTTTTCAAAACTTAGAAAATAATTCTAAAACTATAAAGGCAATCCCTGTTTGAGTAGGGTCATTACCAACTTTATTTACATACGTTCGTATATCATGTATTTATTATTCTAATGCTATTAAGTTATGAGCAGGTCACCGGTAGGACGGTTATGTCCATTGCACGCGAACGAAGTTTGCTTGTAACCTGGCTATTTTAGTCTAGATATTAGTGTACTGATCACGTGTACAAAGTTTTATGGAGTTTGATGAATTGATAGCCAAAATAGAAGCTACAAAAGGGCGTTAACCCCACCTCCATTGTATAAAACGCATTCGAAACGTCGGGAATAATAAATAATAAGGTAACACGCGAGAAATACCCGTGACAATATATATAATGCAGAATACTCGTTTGATACTCCCATCGGGAGTTTTATTTGACCACCTCTGTGGCGCGGCGGGCGAAGGTTCGCTTGCGACGCAGGAGGTTGCGGGTTCCATCCCCGCCTCGGAACAAATATTTGTACGATCGGCAGACAGTTGTTCCAGGTGTTCTGGGTATTTTCTATGTACAATAAAAAAAACTATCTATGTAATGTATTGTATTAAGTATATCAGTTATCTAGTACACATAACACAAGCTCTGCTTAGCTTGAGGCTAGATAATGTTGTGTGAAATGTCAGCATTATTATTATTAGTATTGATTATTATAATAATATAAAGTGTACATAGTAGGTATGCAAATACGAGTGGGTATATACAGGGTGTTTTTTTTAAATGGGACAGTATGCGGATATCCGAATCCATAAGAGATACGGGAAAACTGTCTTTGGAACCATTTGCTCATTTTGTATGAAAATGATTTTGGCATAGTTATTTTTTTGGTCAAACGTGAGTTCTCCATAAAAATGAGTAGGTTTGATCAAAAAATTTTTTTATGTGTATCGACTCAGTTTCATGTAAGGATTGTTTCATTGTATCGAAAGAAAAAAATCTGAGCAGCAGAAGTTAGTAAAATTTTATAAAATGTTTTCTCATACAAATTGTAAGTAATCTGGTACCTACGTTAATAAAACTATCGCAATAAATTTTCAAAATGGCCTCCCTCTTGCTGTTTCCAGGTACGGGTACGTTTCAGAATACCTCTACTCTATAGTACCTACCGTATGCATGATAAGGAGTAGATTTGAATCTAATCTACGAAGAGACTAAAGCCTCCCCTCGGTAAGCGAAACAACGGGCCGTCGACGGTCGTCGGGCCGTAATCCAACGCTAGGGCCCAGTAGAGGCCGAACGTACTTGTATATATTTGCAATGCTTATTTTCGATTATGTTTACCTTTTTGGTAAAGCAATATTGGTGAAAATTCATGAATACCTAATATTTTCCCAAAAGTACCATCAATAACTAAGTAAGTAGCTCAAATAATTTAAAAAAAACCTTTCTGTTTACGACCACTGCTGGACGAGGCTTCCCCATTGAATACAATGGGGCGATTTGCCATAATCGCTTGGCGGGTGAAGTACTCAGGTGGATGCTGCTGCCTATGTCTTAGTCGAATGGACGAAGAGGTGTGTTCTTAGGCCGGTCACAACACGTCAGAATAGAGAAAAAATGTTTTTTTTTAATCATTTTTTCTTCACAAGAAATTCTACTAGTAACAGATTTTTTCTTCTTTTGTACTTTTAAGGACAATTACCACTTACTTCATTATCTGCTTCCTTGTTTCCATACTTCAGTAATCCAAAGTTAAATGTTCATCCACGCTAACACATCATCAAACTTCCGTCATTAGTTCGTGAAAGTCAATAAATAGTTCGGAAACAATCAAACCCTTCACTTGAACTCACCGTCAAAACTCTACGAAGCTCTACGAAGTTTCCCGAATTGCTACAAAGTATCAAGAACTTTATACAAGTTTTCCGAAGCATTTTCGTTTTAAGGAAGCAAATAAAGTTCTGCACAGACTTTTACAAACATCGCCTCAGTAGGTTAAATTTCTTAAATATTACTCTTTTTTTTTAATTGTCCTTCATCTCAATTTTTACGCTTCTGCGTTTGGTAATATTCAGATAATAGCTAGGACATATGTTTCAAAATTCACGATTATCTTTCGCGAAAAACACACTAAGAGTAAGTATTTCAAAGGTTTGTTGCGTTTCGTTCGGACAATGTTGGCAACGCGAGTGACCGGTGCGCACTCACCTCACATCTAAGCGTGTCAGGTGTGGTTTAAGTCATAGGTGAAAGCGGCAAATATTACTTTATGGTGGCACTTCACTTGGCGTATTTGCGTTAATGTTTGTGTTATTTTGCCAAGGCAAACAACATTGTGTACTGATGGTCACATGGTTGATTTTGCCTTGGATAAATAACGCAAACATTTGCGAATATACACCAAATGAAGTTGCACCTTTAGGTTAAAGCGAAACGATTCACGAAGTTAAATTAAGTTCGCGTCCGAAACACCATACTCAAAGTCAAAGTCAAAGTCAAAAAGAACTTTATTCATTGAAATCACAAGGATAATTTTGAATCGTCTTATATAAAATTAAATTACTCCTGTTCCAACGCGACCAAGCCTAGAATAATCAGGCAACAAACTCGGCTTGGCTTACATAAATGGTCCGTCTTACCACTAGGTGAGAAGCGCCTGTGTGGTGCCTCGGAGCAAGGAGTTGCTGATACATAGTAAATGAGAACTTAAAAACCTTAGGAAGGTAGTCAAAAGTAAATAAACATCAGCAAAAATATGCAAGACAGCACACGCCACGCTTGTTATACTTATAAATAATAATCTAATACAAACATGTAAATAGGTAAGTACAGATATTGCAAATTTCCATTTTAGCAGTCGAGGGGCAGAGCGACATCAGGCCACGCGGCTTTATCATTAATATAGTCATCAAGAGTGTAATACGCTGTCTTAATTAGATTCATCTTTATGTAGGATTTAAATCTTCGAATAGGAAGTTTAAATGCACCTTCTGGAAGTTTATTATAGAACCGTACAGAATTCCCCATAAAAGACCCACTTACTTTCTTTAATCGAAATTTTGGTATATTTAGTTTGTGTTTATTTCTCGTGTTAATACCATGCACGTCACTTTTTATCATAAAACTATCCAAGTGTTTATGTGTATGTAATAATATTTCATAGATATATTGCGATATTACTGTAAGAATATTGATTTCTTTGAAACGCTCTCTCAAGGAGTCACGCGGCTTTATTTTATAAATGGCACGTATTGCCCGTTTTTGTAAGACAAAAATAGCTTGGATATCTGCTGCTTTACCCCACAGTATGATACCATATGACATAACACTATGGAAGTAGCTAAAATAAACAAGCCTAGCTGTAGCTTCATCAGTAAGCTGCCTTATTATACGAACTGCATATGCAGCGGAACTAAGTCTACCAGCAAGAACCACAATTTGTGGTGCCCACTGCAACCCTGCATCAATATTAAGCCCTAAGAAAATGGTAGACTTGACAAGATCAAGTGTCTCCCCATTTATTTTAATATTAGTTGGATAATGTTTTACATTAGGCAATGTGAATTTGATGCATTTAGTTTTTTTAGCATTAAGCAAAGGATTATTAACTGTGAACCACTCAAGAACACGTGATAATACTACGCTTCAAAACAAAAATTCATGGTGGTCCTTTAATTTGAGATACTATGTTATTGAGAAGGAATGAATCCTTGTAATTTACTCTTTCAAACGGTATAACAAAAATACAGAATGTTTATTTTTTGGAATTTAGCGGGTGCAAGTCCCGTCTTAGGCAAGTGACTTTTTAATAACCTTGAATGCAGAATTTCTGAATTTAAAAAAAAAGGAAAGTGTTCATTATATAAAACTTCCTAACTTCAATATTTAAAGTACTTGCGTAAGCGTTGTGTAAAAAAAGCTACGATTTTGCTACAGTTAAATCGGAAACATTGAAGTGGAATGATAAATAATACCAACATTTAACATTGACTCTCCTTCACCCCAAATCGAAGGGCCAACAAGTAAAAGTATCAGGCTCGAAAGACCACCGAACCTGTGCTATATAATCTGGCTCTATAAAGGACAATGCCTCCGCTACCACTCCCGCTCTCGCACCCTCGCTAACCATCACTGAGACACAACCTTCGTCATCAATGGGCATGTCAAAATGACGTTTGTTTTCGTTGCGATGACGTCACAGCAGAAGTGCCACTCGGGATAAGTGAACTCTGACGTCAGAGACCGCTTGTACACAGGCCACACAAACATACCTCAATTGGCAGAATGTGAAGGTTTTTGTTACCAGGTAGCTTCCTTTTTTAACAACACCCAACGGTTAGTACATGGTCCAGCCCCTCAATGGAGATCATTTTGGCAGCCTTAGAGCTATGTAAAATCTTACTAAACTTGAATAGAGGAAACTTCTTGACCTAAATATTCCTCTATTCAAGTTTCATGAGATTTAGATAGCGCTAAGGCTGCCAAAATGATCCCCATTGTTGCGTTATCCATTGCCATTTGCTACTGTAATTGGTCAGCTGATCCCATACTAGTATTTCCTACGTGAGTATCAGTAGGAACCATTGTACCACAACATGCAGTCATCAAACCCGCACCTCTCGCGTCTCAGGTGGCTACTTACCCATCGCGCCATGCCAAGTAAAGAAAGAAAGAAAGAAAAACAGTTTATTCATGATCTTACAAAAAACACACAAACACTAAAATATCAAACATATTAAACAATAATGACAAAATGTGTGTGCCAGTTGCAAACCACAAAAGGGTCCCCAACTCAGCATTTACTAGGCCGCCTAAACAACCTAGCGCTGGTCTTCCGTTGGAGCCCAGAGTGGACCACGGAAATCCGCTCACCATTGAGCGTCACTATAAAGAAGCGGTAACAACTACATTATAACTAAATAGATCTCATCACAAAACAAAAAAAAGAACATATTTATCAGCAATTATCAACTAAAAATAACTCACTACTCGCAACACGCACATTGAAATACCCACATAAACAAACAAAATAACTTATTTATTTGTCTATTGGCATTAGACAATATCAGTTCCATTCCACTACCTGTGCACCTACTCCGGCAAGTCGTCTATGGGCGGCAGATTCATTTTTTTCTCGCCTCAGTTTTTTACCTGATGCATGTAGGTAGGTCAGTGGCGGATTTGCCCTAAGGCCCAGTGGGCCCGGGCCTAGGGCGGCCAGATATTAGGGGCAGCAAATCGCGAACCAATTTGATCGTCAAATATGACTTGCGATTTTAACTTTAAGCAAATCCGTTTGGATAAATAATAACTTTTCATTTAAAAAACCGACTTCCGCCATTGTATTCGACTAAATATCTGGATGAAAAAAAAATGATGAAAGAACCATAGTGGTGAAAGGTTTATGATACTTCCTGAATGCAAATACTTGGTTTGTTGCTGAAAATATCAAAATCGCCATATGTATGCCTACAATATTTTGAGGAGTTCCCTCAATTCCTCATGGATCCCATCATCAGAACTGGAGTCTGAAAAAAATGGGACCAATCTGGAAGTATATCTATTCAAATAAAAAAATAATTTTCCAAAATCGGTTCATAAACGCCGGAGATAACAAACAAACATAAAAAAAAAAATATACAACCGAATTGAGAACCTCCTCCTTTTTGTGAAGTCGGTTATAAAAATGAGTTTTAGATGTTTGGATTTTAGGATCATACCTAAGCTTTTAAATTATCGTAATAAAGAAGAAATAGTATGTAAGTTACAGGACGTTGCTCGGATTAGCACTCTAACAAAGATATATCAATAGACACCTGTATCACTAACACAAGTAAGTATCTTATCTTATCTCTGAGATAAAATTGATCAGTGTCCCGCTGTCTTATATTATTTTTCACCGCAAACGTGACCGTACCGTCACGTAGCTTAATAATGTTGTCGCGTTATCTTATTAACGGTGCCCAGTCTGGCCGCCCGCCCTATAGGCATGTAGGGTGAATATGAAATCAGCGTTGTGAATTCGTACACAGTGCATGCTGAGCTCAGGTTTTTTCGTACAACCCTGTACATGGGGGCGTTCCTCATTCACGTACATTTGTTTTTTTAATGTGTTTATTATCTTGTTGCACAGTTTGTATAAATGAATAATATCAAAATAACTAAATTAATCTATAACTTAAATTACCTAAATTTTCAAAAGACTTTTTTATGTCTTATGTTTTGTTTTATGTAGAATGCAAAGTACCCTTAAGTCACGAAAAAAAAACAGTAACTAATTCTTGCCTTAAGCGTACATCATCATCATCATCACCCTGTTTTACATCCACTGCTGGACGAGGCCTCCTCCATTGAATACAATGGGGGCATTTCATTTCCTATGGGTCAAGCGTACGCAGAAATCTTGGGATGCCCTGCGTGTCCAATATAACAATGCGTTCAGGGTGTTGATGGGGTTGCCGCGCTACTGCAGTGCATCAGGAATGTTTGCAGACGCAAGAGTGGATGGCTTCGCAGCGATTATGCGTACAAGATCGGCGTCCCTGATGTGTCGCGTGCGCGGCAGCTCCAACAGCTACCTGCAACTCATTGCGGGGAGGATGGACACGGACTGTGCCTTCATGGAGCACTGGACAAGGGAGCATGTCATGCTTTCTTAGTCCAGTGTATCTTTAGTAAGATTTGTTAGTATTAAGTTAGTGTAGTGAGTATATGTTAATCAAACTATGGACTATTGTATGTTTTTTTGTGTAATTTATGTGTAATTAGTCTGATATAAATTATTTTATTATTATTATTATTATATTCACCACGCTTGGCAGGCGGATTGGTGATCGCAGTTTGGTGTTAAGTACTCAGGTGGATGCTGCTGCACATCCCCTGGTGTAATCCCTTAGTAAGGCTTTTACTACATCAACACCCACAACATGTTCTGCCAGAAATATTTACTTAGGACTTAACAGTTAATCCTACTAATATTATAAACGCGAAAGTTTGTGAGTATGGATGGATGTTTGTTACTCTTTCACGTAAAAACTACTGAATGGATTTGAGTGAAATTTGGAATGGAGATACTTTACGCCCTGGATTAACACATAGGCTACTTTTCATCATCATCAATTTTCATCATTATTCACGCGGGTGAAACCGCGGGGCGCAACTAGTAATCTAATAATTTTGACCTAAAAAACAAAAGTTAACCCGTTGGAAATCTGAGCCAGCGTAGTCGACCACGGTTCCACATCTCATCTTTCTTATCTCGAATAAACTTGTCGCAGCCGTGGTTTCAGAATTTACTTTGACTATTATAAGAAAAGCCTATAACATAATATGCAGGTTGTATCTTTTTTCAGAGCTTCTTTTCAACAATGTATGTCCCCTAAATTGCAAAATGACAAGCGTTCAATCATCACCATCATCTAATTGACTATCTCTGTGTGGCGCGGCGGGTGAGTAGCCGACTGAGATGCGAGAGGTTGCGAGTTCGATTCCCGCAGGGTCTGGGTGTCATAGTACCATGGTACTCGTAGTTCCTGATACTCACGACACAGGGAATCCTAGTGTGAGATCATAACTACGCTTGTGGCTGTTGGGTGTTATGTTAATTAGGCCTCCGCCATAAACATCCACCGACTATCAGCGACCTTTATAAATCGTCGGTATAGACCGACGAACCGAAAGACGCAATGTAGGATTTTATCTCAATAGTGAGATAAAATCCTACATTGCGTCTTTCGGTTCGTATTCGCCACTCGCGGCCGTTCATTCCCTAACGGATATCGGTTCTGCGAGCTATATCTGTGGCCTGCCCATTGCCACTTCAAATTGTAATCTAATTCAATGTAACAATATTGAATAGACGAACAAATATATAGTAACAGTTCCGCTTTTGTCCAACGAAAACTCAAAAAGAATTCGACACGTGTTTCGTGTTTCGTTGAGAGGCGAAACACGTGTTGAATTCTTAGAATTTTCGTTCAAATTGATTCAATACTGTAGAATGGATTTCCGCAAAGCCACGCATGAATCAACTATTTAATTCAAAGTTTAAAAATATTAGGTTTCATGGTCACTCTATTCTTCAAATAAAAGCCGTAGATAGATAGAGCACGTGCCACAGACGTCGATTAAAAAATGAAGGCAATTATACCGAAAATAGCGGCGTAACATTTTAATTTCTTTTTTTTATCGACAAGTTATTTTTTTTTAATTATAGCCTATATTATATTTATTTTATTTTATATATATTTTTAATTATATTATTTTCAGTATTCCATTAAAATTGTGTGATAAACTTTTACTAAGGGATTACACCAGGGCAGCAGCATCCGCCTGAGTACTCAACACCAAACTGCGATCATGTGGATATTTACATAATATATTTAGTATATTCGACTTCAACGTTCGTGATGTCACTCGGGCAGGCCCTGTCTGAAAATCAGCGCCGCGCCGTATCTACTTGTAGGTCCGGTGTAGCTGTATGCTGAGACAGGGACCTATTTGACCCCCACACAACATGCATTACGCCATTTGGTGTTTTTTTTTGAATTTTTGTAAACTTACTACTTAGGTAAGTACTGTTGTTATTATTTTGTTTCATTTTAAGTGGGGACAAATGAACGTATTTTCTTTCTTTCTTTCTTTCTTTCGATCACCAATCCATCTGCCCAAGCGTGGTGGCTATGGCAAATCTCCCCATTGTAGTCAATGGGGGAGGCAGCAGTGGACGTAAACAGGCTGATGATGAAAATGATAAAAATTTGAAAAACGGAACACTTTATGCACTGAAAAACTCAATAAATGAAGTTTGCTACGTAATTTTTAAAAAATTGCTTCGCTTTCTTACATCTAAAATTTTCCTAAAAACCTATAACACAACATGCCATTCATAGCGTGCTGGGCGCCTTATTACAAGGTGTTAACTGGGGCATATCTCACAACACATCGCCACAGAGCAATCAAAATGGCTGGTTCACTCCATACAATTGTAGGAGTCAAAATCACATTATCGGTAATTAAACACTGCAGTGGCTTCGGAAATTTACGTCGTCTTTTCGTCACCTATTCCACAATGTCTGAAAACGTTTTTAAATTCAAAGTTTTCAATCAATAAGATAATAATATACAGAATAATGTAGGTTAGATATATGGTAGAGGGTAGCAGCCAAACTGACTCCTTGTTTAATCTCTATAGTTTACTACATACCATATACAATGATACACACCCACGCACCCACGCACACACACACCCACACATACACACACACACACAAACACACCCTATCCACACTCATTTACATACTATCACTAGCATACTTATATTACTTAGCATTTTGAATTTATTTATATTATGTACGCGTACATAAAATCATATTATTTTTACCATTTTGACCCCACTCCCTCCCTTGGCAGTCTTTTACCAAACACGCAAATTTATGCGAGTATCAAACCTTAGTTTTATATTTTTGTATATTATGTACTTAAATGTAATTGACTAGCTAGGTTAATGTTGTCAAACTGTATGTTCTTTGGTGAATAAATGTATTTTCTTTCTTTTCTCTTTTCTTTTATAGAGTAATAGTAATTATCTACAAAGTCGAGACGCTCACGATAGGGCTTAATCCACCAAACTAAAGTCTTATATATTCAAAGGATTATCATGCTGAAGTGGCGTTGGGCTATATGGACGAATAACCGACCACCATTAGGGTAAACGAGTTCATGAGTGCAAACCGTGTCTAGACAAACGTAGTGAGGGGCACTTCTATCTAATATCATGATCAGTGGTGCGATTTTTGAATGTCACTGAGTGACTAAATATCATCAAAAAGGCCGCATCATCGTTTTTCAGGAGATGTACCAACTGGAGGAGGCACTTGTGTTGATATCATGAGAATTATAGTCATCAATGTGTATACACAAATTAATAATATAAATAAATAAATAATAATAATATAGTGTATACACAAATTTGGAAATCGGGGATTAAAGGCAATTTTACTGAAGTTTGGGTAGTCACTCGATGAAATGACAAGAATTACAAGACGTAATCGGTTTCTTGTGATCAGAAAGATCGTACCCACACCGGGCTAAGTGGCTTATTGTGAGAGGCTTATATCCAGCAGTGACAGCAGTGAAAAAAAACTTGTCATAGGCGATTTCGCTCTTAATTAGGTTTTACTTTTCAGTCATTTAAGGTGTTGAACATGATGATGAAAATTAAAACGTTTGATGATGCCCTCATCTCTACAATTACAAAGACTTTGTATTTTGTAATAAATTATCTTTATCTTTATCCCCCACGTCCATTCTGTTTCCTTTCGCAAAGATTCTACCAAAGAGTCGATCGTCCAATAAAGACCAGCTGTTCTACTTAGCTGTGACACCGTGAAAATATTCCAAGTATTACGCGCAGATATTATAGCATGGCGCCTTTGTTTGCGGGGCTGCAATGATGGATGAGGTTTGAGCAGGGTTTGAATGAACGAATACTTTGAAAACTTCTCATTTGTCCCCGCGATGAAAGGAACCGGTATATGCGTTCAACGTCTTTGTCCTAATAAAATGCAATTACTCGACGCAGGTCATACGAACTTGCACATACTAATCCCTATAAGTGTCCTAATTAAGACGATACTCCTTGAAAAAAATTCCCACGCTAACTCCGCCCATGAGTCCCGATTAGAAAGTGATAACGCTATTACTCACTTGAGCCCGAGAAGAGATGCGGTATAGATTCTGTCCCGCCCAGAAGCACTTAGAAGTAAATAACAAAAGCAACACGTGATAAAACTTCGTTTTGCTTAAAAAGTAGCGAATATAAAAATAAATCATCTTCTATTTTGTTGCGTGCTGTGATTTTCTACCGAATTGTATAAAAATATACCCTCAATATCTTCTAGATTCGAAGGATGGACGAAAAAAAGGTTTTACGAGGGCCGGTTTCAAAAAATAAATAAATCGAGAAAAGTTTTACCAATCGTGTTTCTGATCTATGATTTTGTTAGATTACATCCTCAAGTAATCACTGTATAAACATCTAACTTTTACCTTTACTGAATGAGAATGTAGCGAAGTGACTCCAAAGTCAAGGAGGCTCGTCTTAACGATCAAACGATGCATTCAAGTTTGTGTGAAAAAAATTGCGATGCTTGCAATGGTGGCGAATCGCATTCTATTTAGACGATGCCTAAGAGGTTGGGTGTTTTTCTATGTTAAACTATCTGCAAAACGACTCAACCCTGGTGCATGTGGCTCCCTTCCACCATCGCACTGCTCGCCGTCGGCAAGGGATTCATCTTCATGCTTTGGAGGCAACCGCACCGCGAGGTTCCAGAAGAGTTTCCTCCTGTGATCACTTAAGTTGTGAAATGGTCCCTGCTGAGGTTTTCTGTGGTGACTACAGTATGGGGTTCTTCAAAAAGAGCGTTTTCAAATTCTCAAAGAGTCGGCAACTCGCGTGTGTTGCCTCTAGTGTTACAGACGTCCATAGCTACGGTAACTACCTTCCAGTGAGCCGTTTGCTTGTTTGTTTGATGCGTAGAAGTATAAAAAAAACCCTTGTGATGCAATTTTGTATGACGTTAAGAAAGGTTCTTAGCGCTACATGTTACTGGAGGGCGCTGCAATAGATAATGGAATGCCATGACATCATGATAATGAAACCATTTGTACTATAGAACGTGGAACAAATAATAGGGTTTTCTCAAAAAAACCCCTCAAGAAAAGAATTCCCTGAAACGGATAAGTAAGTATTATTCTTGCCGTGTAATTCCAGAGCTTTCCAGTAATCACTCGGCAACTCAAAGTGACTGTTTCCTAAATTTATTTATGTTTTACATTGCTGTTATCCAACGGATAAGACGCCCACAAGCCAATTGTTACTCACAAACATGGAGCAGAGAAAATTGGAGGTGATAAATTTCATATACATTTTATGGCTACACATTTATACGCTCTTTATATTATATTTACACAGCTCAAGACCGTTTGTCATGGGATTCTTTCTAAGGGGGAGCCTATGCACAGCAGTGGATTTCTACAGGCTGATAATGCATTTATACGCACCGTTGCAAACAGGGCGATAGTTTTATCAATAACTTAATAATTACTTTAAAGAATGACTCTGCCTGTGATTTTGATCACTAATTTGATCTCGTTGTATGTACAAAATATGTATTCATATATGATTTTTTTTCTAAAAATATTTAGTTAAGTAAGTCTAATATTCTGATCTCACTATATGTACCTACTTGCAACTATTAAAATAATAAAGCTTAGTTGTACATAGTACCTACCTATACCCTAGGAATACCACCACGAAAGTGGAAAGTACCATCTACGATTAAAAGTTATTGTACGTCCAAAATGGGCAAAATGTTGCAACCTAAAAACATAAGCGACCAGTTTTAACAATAAAGAGTTACTTTACTTTACTAATTTGTGTTTAATTCAATCCATTATTAAAGTCTAAATCCACCTTTAAGTACAAATTCTTCCGTCGTCTTTCTTTCAGATGTGGATAGATAGATAGAAAACACTTTATTGCACACCACATTAAAAATTAACACAATAAAATAATAAAATATAAGTATGGGTGTACAGTGGGCGGTCTGATCGCTGAGAGTTATCTCTTCTACACAACCTAGGGATGGAATGGAATTGACAAAATAAACACAGATTATTATGTTCACAGGCAGACTCATTAGTACTGATATCAAAATCAACCTGAGTAAAGCTTGTATTCCCATGGAAGATATCCTCATATTATGTATTTAGAATTTCAATGTCGTTTAGTAGTTGATTAACTACTAAATCGTTTATAATGTTCACAAAAGTTGTAGGTAAATATTAGATAGAGCTTGGTAGAGCTACTTTCTGGAACTTTCACATAGGGGCGGAAAGGTTATATGAAAAAAATTGATAGATCTTGTGAATCTCCGCATAATTCTGAAACGCGCGCTACAAGTTTTTACCACATCCAAAGTCAATGCGAATAAGTTTCAGAGCTTCATAGTCTGAGCGAAGTTTACTGTGCTCTGTGGGTGAGAGAGGGGCTTGCACAAACAGGATTGGGTTGGGACTACTTGAGACTGAGATAAGTACCTAATACTACTCTTTAAGGTTTTTAAGGGTTTTATAGAAGCTGTACTAAGATGTAGATGCTGTAGAAGTTTATTTTTTGAATTTACCTTAAGTAGAAATTGATTAATGTCTGAACGAACTCCAATCAACAACTTAGATTTTTAATTAACATTGATAACGAGTAGGTACTAATGTAATTCATATTATTTTTGAACATAACAAATAGCATTATTTTATTTAACTTTGGTGTACAAAATAAAGTCATAATAAAAACAAGTATCCATTTAAAAGTAATGATTCATTTATTTGTAGTATTTAACTAGGTATTGCCAACACATGCATATGTATAGGTACCTACCACATTTTTCTTTTTGTTAGTATAAAGAGAACAATTTGTTTTGCAAAATCATTGCTTGTATCTTATTACCTTGTCTTACAGTTCATATTAGACAGAACTCTTTTTTTTCTCCCCCATTGACTTACGCGAAATGTTCAATGTCAAACTTAAATAAACCTGTTATTTTATTATGGTACGTAAAGTTAACTTACTTCTATCCATGCATTTGTTATATATAAATACATTTAAAAAAAGTTTTTTTGTAGAGCCAATTTTGTTTTGTATGAATTTGGGTACGTTCAAAAACGTGATTCATTTCCGTACCCTCGTTTATAAAATAAAACGCCACGACCCTGTATATACTATGTACATAATGATGAGATGTTAATATACTATGTTAAATTCGACACAATTTTTGTAACATAAATAAACAGAAACTCTCAATTACCAAATGGTTACCAAAACGTCATAGTTCCCAAAATATGCCCTTAAAAACCTAAATGTTATTTAGTCATTACAAATATTCTATAACAAATTTAAATTTTTACTCGGCAATGATTCAAAAAGCCGAGTATTGCGTATTCAGTACAAACTAAAGTTAACTTATTATTATGGCATGCAAATATTCTTGTAGCATAATGAGAAAAAAAATATTTATTTAATCGAAGTATTTACCCTCATTACCTCCTCCCCACCTATGGAGGGTTCCCAACTAGTAACACTGTTACTCGTTGGTAATATTTGTGCCATCGAGTGAACACCCACTCTCACTACCCCACTATGGTCTGGGTGTAACTCGTTGGGAATATTCCTTGAAAAAAAATCCCAACGAGTAACAGTGTTACTCGATAGGAAAAAAGTTCCTAACGAGTCACACTAATATATTTGTCTGGGTGACACTATCTATACATTTCTGCCATCTCGAGGGAAGATCATTTATGCCTATGCGGTAGAGCTCTGGATTCTACAAAGTATAGACTTTGTAGAATCCAGATCCCCAGACCCCACCTCACGTTTGTGTCAATTGTTTGTTTAAACTCGGAATTCGGTCTAAGGCACAGGCCAGACAGAAGAGACGTAAGACGAGGACGGGGCGCAGACAAATGTCTCTTCCGCGTCCTTTTCATACAAAATGTATAGAAGCGTCGCGACGCAAAACAAACAGAAAAGACGGGGCGCAGGCGTAACGCTTTTACCTCTGCTCTGCGCGCGACGCGTCCTCGTCTTACGTCTCTTCTGTCTGGCCTGCGTCTAAGAGTACTTCATGAGGCACCCATTCCTCGAGTTTTATTTATTTTACCAATTTGGTGCAAATTAGTCAATATTGTGGGTAAACTAACTTCAAACTTTGACGCTAATTCCTTGATTGTTTGATAAGGATCGACATCCACTATTACTTTTAATTCATCTTTATTTACCTTAGTGCCTGCTGGTCTACACCGTGGTTTATTTTTAAAGTCGTTAGTTTCCACTACGAAAGCGATTAAACCAACAAAAATAATAATAAAAAAAATAAGAACCGACTTCTTTCAAAAAGTACTGAATCAATTTCAATAAAATTTATTTGGAACCACCTCTGATGTATGACCTACCATTCAAAAAAAGCATCATCAAAATCAATACATAATTGGCAGATTAATCGCGTAATAAATACACAAAAAGAACACAGTCGAATTGAGAAATAAGACCTATTACTAACATTATTGTACGTACATGTGAGCAATAAACAAAAATATAAATACATATACATATATTACACCTCCTCCTTTTTTTGAAATCTGTTAAAAATTACAAACTTTTTTGAGTTCTCCATGTTTAACTCAAATACCGAATGTAAAAACAAATGAAAGTAAACAAACAATATAAAGTCATAACATTTTGAATTTAGAGTGTTTCAGTTTTTGTGTAAAACAAGGTTAAATCACGAATCTTCGATTTGGTTTAATTTAAATTCAAAGCTACATTAAAGTACGTACTTCGTACATTAACCCCTATTATGTTCTAGATAAAAGTACATCTGTTTTGTTTACGTACATCTCTTATCTTAGTGAAATAAATTTTATCTTATCTTATTATTTTTGTTGCAACTCTAGAAATACAACGAACTGTCAAGTTCAAGGCTGTCTCTAGGTGAAACTCATTTGAACTTTTAATGAACTACGGTTATTGGCAGAAAAAACCGTACTTACGTTAAGAGTACAGAAGAGTACGTATGTTTATGTACCTGTTTTTTATATTTTGCCCTCGCTATGCAATATATTACGCTTTTTACGGTCTACGCCGTTTTTGAGTGCCACCCCGTATTTGGCCTACCTACCTATACTCTGATTTTTAATCTTTGATATTTTTTGTGTTTATGTGCTACCAGTATCTAAAAATACGTATTACTGAAAAATTATTATTTTTCATATAACTTTGTCAAAAACTCAAGGAACGCAATAATAAAATACGTTGTATTATACTTACGTTATTATTATTATACGTTAAAATTATTCAATTTTATATTCTATTGGGTTTTTGCTAAAAAACCCTACCTATTTTTTTTGGGACAAATTTAGTAATCTACTACCTGAACGTATTTTCTTGCTCTGGTATCACCTTTGTGTACATAAAATGTCTAAGATTAAAAATCATCTTTATGTCTCAGGGTCGGCAGTGCGCGTGTGGTGCCTTTGGTGTTGCAGGCGTCCATAACTACGGCTACGGTAACTGCTTTCCATCAGGTGGGCCGTATGCTTGTTTGCTTGATAAGTAGCATAAAAAAAAAGCTATTTAAAAAAAAATTTTGCTTTCAATCGCGCTATCCCGCATTTTCCGACTACGCAACCAAACGTCTTGGGGGACCTACTCAGTGGTTATTTTGGCATACATCATACGAGTTCTGCCCAGTCCCATTTCAACATGGTAGCTCATTTCAACTTGGTAGCATTCTGGGTAACAGTGATTTTCTTCTTTGAATGTAGCTACTTACTACTTACGCTCCATCACCACATTTAATTTAATTATAATAGTTTCTAAGAAATCTTGCTCGTCATGCAGATAATGTAATTGGTAAAAATGCATGCGGTATTACTCAGAAACAATAAATGCATGATTGAGTAGGTATCGGAATACCCTATAATTTTTTTTTCTCTTATTTTTATAAAATATTTAAATGCTATTTTTGTTGTCATCAAAATCAGTGACGTGAGTAAAAACTAAAAACTGAACTGTTACTGTGAGCTGAAAAGTCAGCATTTTTAGAAATCTTTTACCCGTTAGGATTTCTCTTCACTGGCCCATTTCAAAGAAAAACTCGGTATAATGTTGAAACAGAAAACGAAAAAACTTAACTTTTTTTTTAAAAACAGTTTTAGTAAAACCGTAAAGAAAATTCTGACAAAATGAAATCGCAGTCCGTGCCTATTGCCGTGGTTGTGAAACCACAACCGTAACAAATTGAATACAGTTAGAAAACGACACAGATGTAAAAAACGCAGGCAAAGTCATAGTCCACGCGATTCCACAATGAAATGAACTAAGTGACGTTCTATTTACGTTTATAAACATTACAAGCCGGCTCGCCCGTTCAGTTAGTGCCATGTCCTCCGAGAGAGTCTACATACCCAAGTTTTTGCTTGTTTCGTTTACGGTAGGGGTGTTAGCATATCATGTGGTTCGATTCCCACCACTACCTCTTAGCAGTGAGACGAAAGAATCCCTAGGTTACCCTAGAGAATCATTATTAAACATGACTATGAGAGTCGCTAGACATGGATTTGTCGCAAAAGAGTACAGTGTTGAAACGAAAGATGGATATGTGTTAGGGCTGCAAAGAATCCAAGCTGGACGGAGTGCTATAGGGGTGAAAAACGTGCCAGTTTTGTTGATGCACGGTCTTCTCCAGAGTGCAGCATCATGGCTCGACGCGGGTCCAGGAGCTGGCCTAGCTTATCTTCTAGCTAAAGACCGTGATGTATGGCTCGGGAACGCGAGAGGAAGTCACTACTCGCGACGGCATACCACCCTGGACCCTGACTCCAGTACAACTTACTGGCAGTTCTGTGTTGACGAAATCGGGAGGTATGATCTACCTGCAATTATTGATAAGGTTTTGAATGAAACTGGTTCAGAGACGTTGACCTATATCGGATTTTCGCAAGGCGCCGGGACTTATTTCATCATGTGCTCGGAGTTACCGCACTACTGTGAAAAAGCGAACCTTATGATAGCATTAGCACCTGCGGCTAGACAGACAAATACAAAGTCTGTTTTGTACAGATTGTTCGCAGAATCTATTACATATTTAGAAGGGTTGCTGACGTCTTTAGGAGTGCAAGAAGTGTTATCGAAAGGTGCATTAAGTCAGGAGTTTCTGGGTTTTTTTTGTCAACTTTCAAGTTTCACTACAAAGTTATGTGAGATGGGAAAGGACTTGATAGACTCCTTGGATTCTCTACATCCTGGGTCGATAACAAATGATACCATAAGGACTTTGTTTAGTAATTTTCCTGCTGGGACATCGGTACGGAACATGGCCCGTTACGGGCAGAGTATGAAAACAGAACATTTCCAGAAATTCGACTATGGAAAACAGAAAAATGTAGCCGTCTATGGAAATGAAGAGCCCCCTAAATATAATCTAAGTGCAGTGACAGTCCCTTTAGTGGCAATCTACGGTAGAAACGATGGTCTTGTTGACACTAAGGACGTCAAGTGGTTGTTACAAAGACTGCCGAATGTGAAAGAGTCTATGGAAGTGAAAGACCCCCTGTGGAACCATTTAGATGTAACTTATAGTCAGCACACAGGGGAGATGATTTTCCCTAAAATAAACGAGTATTTAAATAAATATGATTATCTTAGTTAATGACTGTGAGTCGTGAGTGGTTTCATCCAAGACTGTGTTTATTGTTGGTATGTATTTATAATTGGTGTTAGTGTAACCTTTTAGGTACAATGTCCAATAAAATCTAGATTACATAAATTAATTAGTAGTAGCCTATTTTTACTATAGAGACGAATGGCCGAAAATCACTTTTAAACAGAGTTAAAAAATGGAGAGGTTCTCAATATGGTTGTATTTTTTTTAATACATATTTGTTAACTCATATCTCCGTCGCTTAAAAACCAATTTGGAAAATTATTTTTTATTTGGAAGCATATACTTCCAAATTGGTCCCATTTTTATCAAGATACAGTTCTGATGATTAAATCCATGAGGAATTGAGGGAACTCAAATATGATAAGCATTTGCATTCAAAAAGTATCATTTGGTGAAGTGATACTGATGAAAAACATCACAGATGGCCACTAAGAACTCCTCAATGATAAGTATTTCACGGGTGGCGATATGATATCTCGATTAAAATAGCTATGCGACTACAATGAAGTAAATTTTAATAAGTAATTCTGATGAAAATGTTACCATCAAACTGATCTGATGATGCAGCCGGAGGGAAGGCACCAGCAGGGCGATTCTAAAACTAGGTGTTTTACTACAGAAAATTGTTTTAGTTACTTACCACATTGAAATGAAAAAAATGGTTGTCTGTAAAGTCGGTTTACTGACGATAGTTCAACGTGTCAACGTCGTTATTGTGCTTCTTTGTCGCTCGTTCCGCGCTCGCGCGCATGCGGCGTTAGCGCATGCGCTTCCCGCATGCGCATATACAGTGGTGGTCATATAATTAAGAACGCTGATATAAAGGGAAGATTTTTTCCAACTAAGATGCAAAACTAATTGTATGCATTTGTTTTTATTTCTCTCTGTATCGTAAAACATTCCCATATTACCACTGTATTCATTGATACACATGATTGGCTAAAAATCAATAGGCAAACTTTTTACACTACTTTTAAACAAAGTATTCCTTATTACTGGCTGGTCACGTAATTAAGAACGCTAAGTAGTTTATAACTTTATTCAAATTTAAATAGATAACACTCAGTCGATTTGTTACTGTTTGTATAATTTTGGCGCCATTACGTGCTGTAAAAGATTAAAGGTGATTGCTTCTTTAGAAAAAACAATGGGAAAAAATAAAAGTTGTGATAAATCTACAAGGGAAGTAATAATAAAACTTCGCCGGAAGAATTGGTCTCATAAAAAGATAGCCGACCATCTGCAATTTTCAAAAACGATGGTTTACCACGCTGTAAAGCATTTTGCTACGTATCAAACTACTTCGAATGTTCCACGTGTACCTAAACAGAGAAAAACAACTCCTCGAGATGACCGAAACATCGTTCGTATGGCAAAACAAAATCCTTTTAAAGGGTCCAATGAGCTTAGAAAAGAATATTTTGGTGAAAACAACCCTTCAGCAATCTCAGCACGCACTATTCGAAGACGTTTGGTAGAAGAAAAATTGCACGGTAGGATAGCAAGAAAGGTACCCATGTTAAAACTTTGCCACAGGCAAGCCCGGCTTGCATTTGCGAGAAAGTATGAAAACTGGACTGTGCAACAGTGGAAAAATGTACTTTTTTCTGACGAGACGAAAATAAACAGAGTATGTTCTGATGGAAAACGATATGTACGACGTCCCCCGAATACAGCATTCGACCCAAAGTACACGAAAGTTACTTTAAAGCACGGTGGTGGAAATGTGAAAATTTGGGGTTGCTTTTCTGGACATGGTGTAGGACCTGTAAAGTTGATAGAAGGTAACATGGATCAGTTCCAATACAAAAATATACTGGAAGAAACAATGTTACCATACGCTGAAGACGTTCTACCGGTCATTTGGACATTCCAGCATGACAATGATCCAAAGCACACACCACGCACCGTAAAGGAATTTCTTACAGCGCAATTAGTTTCTGTCTTAGACTGGCCTGCTAACAGTCCAGATCTAAACCCAATAGAGAATCTGTGGTTTGAAGTAAAGAAAAAGGTTTCAAATACAAAGTGTGGAAATTTAAGAGAGCTGTATGACGTTTTTTTAGAAGAATGGAACTCTATTTCTCTTGCGAAATGTCAAAAAATAATAGAGTCAATGCCTCGCCGGTGTAAAGCTGTAATTAAAAGCTGTGGATATGCTATTAACTATTAATTTTAGTTAAATATTTATTAAATTTCTTTTTATGTTTCCTGTGCTACATAATATTGTGATTTTTTAAATCTAAGTGTCATACAAAACAATTCCCGAGCAGTTAAATAAATCGTTCTTAATTATTTGTCCAGTTTCAGTACTATTTGAATGTGTTACTTTGATAAAATCAATAAAATGTGCAAAAAATAGTTAGCGATTTCATACTTTATTCTTAAGTCAGGTTGCTCTATTAATGTGACTATTATATAACATAACTAGTTGCTTCTCAGAAGGTACACATCTCTGTGTATGATACGATTTAAATAAAAAACTTCTAGAACTTCAAATCGTTCTTAATTATATGACCACAACTGTATATATATGTATATATATATATATATATCGCATGCGCTATGCGCATGCGCATGCGGCGTTACCGCATATATATATATATATATATATAGCATATATAGCATATATAGCGCATGCGCATAGCACATGCGCTATATATGCGCTATGCGCATGCGCTATTTATATATATATCTATATATATACATGTGCATATATACAGTTGTGGTCATATAATTAAGAACGATTTGAAGTTCTAGAAGTTTTTTATTTAAATCGTATCATACACAGAGATGTGTACCTTCTGAAAAGCAACTAGTTATGTTATATAATAGTCACATTAATAGAGCAACCTGACTTAAGAATAAAGTATGAAATCGCTAACTATTTTTTGCACATTTTATTGATTTTATCAAAGTAACACATTCAAATAGTACTGAAACTGGACAAATAATTAATAACGATTTATTTAACTGCTCGGAAATTGTTTTGTATGACACTTAGATTTAAAAAATCACAATATTATGTAGCACAGGAAACATGAAAAGAAATTTAATAAATATTTAACTAAAATTAATAGTTAATAGCATATCCACGGCTTTTAATTACAGCTTTACACCGGCGAGGCATTGACTATTAATTTTTGACATTTCGCAAGAGAAATAGAGTTCCATTCTTCTAAAAAAACGTCATACAGCTCTCTTAAATTTCCACACTTTGTATTTGAAACCTTTTTCTTTACTTCAAACCACAGATTCTCTATTGGGTTTAGATCTGGACTGTTAGCAGGCCAGTCTAAGACAGAAACTAATTGCGCTGTAAGAAATTCCTTTACGGTGCGTGCAGTGTGCTTTGGATCATTGTCATGCTGGAATGTAGAACAGGTAGAACGTCTTCAGCGTATGGTAACATTGTTTCTTCCAGTATATTTTTGTATTGGAACTGATCCATGTTACCTTCATCAACTTTACAGGTCCTACAACACCATGTCCAGAAAAGCAACCCCAAATTTTCACATTTCCACCACCGTGCTTTAATGTAACTTTAGTGTACTTTGGGTCGAATGCTGTATTCGGGGGACGTCGTACATATCGTTTTCCATCAGAACAAACTCTGTTTATTTTCGTCTCGTCAGAAAAAAGTACATTTTTCCACTGTTGCACAGTCCAGTTTTCATACTTTCTCGCAAATGCAAGCCGGGCTTGCCTGTGGCAAAGTTTTAACATGGGTACCTTCCTTGCTATCCTACCGTGCAATTTTTCTTCTACCAAACGTCTTCGAATAGTGCGTGCTGCGATTGCTGAAGGGTTGTTTTCACCAAAATATTCTTTTTTAAGCTCATTGGACCCTTTAAAAGGATTTTGTTTTGCCATACGAACGATGTTTCGGTCATCTCGAGGAGTTGTTTTTCTCTGTTTAGGTACACGTGGAACATTCGAAGTAGTTTGATACGTAGCAAAATGCTTTACAGCGTGGAAAACCATCGTTTTTGAACATTGCAGATGGTCGGCTATCTTTTTATAAGACCAATTCTTCCGGCGAAGTTTTATTATTACTTCCCTTGTAGATTTATCACAACTTTTATTTTTTCCCATTGTTTTTTCTAAAGAAGCAATCACCTTTAATCTTTTACAGCACGTAATGGCGCCAAAATTATACAAACAGTAACAAATCGACTGAGTGTTCTCTATTTAAATTTGAATAAAGGTATAAACTACTTAGCGTTCTTAATTACGTGACCAGCCAGTAATAAGGAATACTTTGTTTAAAAGTAGTGTAAAAAGTTTGCCTATTGATTTTTAGCCAATCATGTGTATCAATGAATACAGTGGTAATATGGAAATGTTTTACGATACCGAGAGAAATAAAAACAAATGCATACAATCAGTTTTGTATCTTAGTTGGAAAAAATCTTCCCTTTATATCAGCGTTCTTAATTATATGACCACCACTGTATATATAATTATATATAGCATATATAGCGCACGCGCATAGCACATGCGGTGATGCTGCATGCGCGAAGCGCATGTAGCGTCACCGCATGCGTTTTGCGAGGTGACGCATGACGAGGTAACGACGTATGACGAGGTAACGACGCATTAGTCATGTTTTTTCGAGCGTGCAGCCGGCTCCATCGATTTATAAGACGTTAACACGTCAAAACTAACGAAACCGATCGGAAACGTTTCCGACGTTTTAGAATCGCCCTGCAGAACTCCTTCATAAAACAATGAATCCTAGCCGTGTTTGGGCTTTTTGGAATTGTCCTGAGATGCACTCTAAGATAAAGTATGTTATTCAAAACAAGCTTCTATGAAACTAGCGGTTCCGGTGAGCTGATCAAAATGATCCCAAACACTGCCAGGCTACTGTTAATCATCGAAGAGTTCCGCATTCTGTCTCTAGATCAGATTGCTATCTCTATAATATTGATAGAAATTCTGTGCATCTTTCTCTAAATTTAAACTACGCTAAAATTATCGCGGTCCCTTTTATTTCAGTCTATTAGAAAGAGCGCGCGGTAATTTTAGCGCACTTTAAATTTCAAAGTCAAAAGAAATTTTATTCATTGAAATCACAAGGATAATTTTGAATCGTCTTATAAACTAAAATTACTCCTGTTCTAACGCGACCAAGCCTAGAAGAATCAGGCAACAAACTCGGCTTGGCTTACATAAATGGTCCGTCTTACCACTAGGTGAGAAGCGCCTGTGTGGTGCCTCGGAGCAAGGAGTTGCTGATACATAGTAATTTAGGTATTACTGCACAGAATCGCTACCATTGTATTACCGTTGAAACTTGACAGGTATGCATTTCAACTGGGTGGAACTGGTTTAAAATTCAGTTGCAAGACATATTTTTCGTTTAATTTTTTACTACATACAAGAAACAAACAAGCATACATTACATAACATAACACCCAACAGTCACATACGTAGTCTTGATCCCACACTAGGATTCCCTGTGTCGTGGGTATCAGGAACTACGAGTACCATGGTACCATAACACCCAGATCCGGAACAAATATTTACAGATCATACAAACATTTGTCCCGCAGCGGCATCGAACTCGCAACCTCTCGCATCTCAGCCGGCTACTCGCCCGCCGCGCCACAGAGGTCATCAAACAACATTAATTTTTATATTATAAAGAAGAATAATTATAATATTAATTAATTATAATTATATAAAATGTAAAACATAAAATAGAGATAATCAATTGATTCAAGCGTGACTTTGCGCAAATCCATTCTACAATATTGAAAAGACGAACAAATATAATAATAATAATAATAATAATAAACGCTGGACATTTCACACAACATTATCTACCCCAAGCTAAGCAGAGCTTGCCTTATGGATACTAGATAACTGATGTACTCAATACAACACATTACATACATATATATTTGTTATTTTACATAGAAAATATCCAGAACACCCTGAACAAATATCTGCAGATCGTACAAATATTTGTTCCGAGGCGGAAATCGAACCCGCAACCTCCTGCGTCGCAGGCGAACCTTCACCCGCCCCGCCACAGAGGTCAACGGAATATATACACATATAGTGGTGTATACATGTAACAATTCCGCTTCTCTCCAACGAAACTCTGAAAGAATTCAAATCATTCACACACATTCATTTTTTGAATTCTTTCAGAGTTTGCTTTGGAGAGGTGCGGAATTGTTACCATAATATATTTGATCGTTTATTCAATATTATAAAATAGAGAATCAAATTAATGACTTAAGTAGGTACCTAGATAAAGTTTTTACTGTACCTTACTGACGCAGATAACTAAAAAACAATAAGATCTTCCTAAGATTGATCCGTCATGATGATTCAGCATACAATTTGCATAACCATTTTGTTTTAATTTGGTAACCTATTAAAACTATTATATAACTAATTCACATATCCATCCTTTCTAGATACTGCGATGAATCCAACTAATTATATCACCCATCGTAAAAAACCAACAGTACTTACGCCCATTTTCACCAACCAACACTTATTTTATGGAACATATAACGCATGTCAAATTGACATACTCATACTCATTCATACCGTAGGAGCTTTACAGCACACTTGGTTATGTCAAATTTACACACATAGTAGGAACAATAAATAATAAACGAAACAAATACAGAAATATTACCTAATCAGAGCCATTCAAAAACAGACAAGCATAGGGATACACAAGATAATACAATTACTTCGAACACAAAAAAAAACTAAAAATACAAGTTATTTTTTAAAGCTGCTGTAAATGGGCGTTGTCAACAAATTTCAATCTAAAAGTTCTTGACAAAACATTAAATTATACCAAAATTAAAAGATTCAAAGAGAAATGTCAGAAACAAAAGCTGCTGTATAGGCATTGTCAGATTTTCATTAGAAAACTTGGTACTGGTACTACCTAGTAGTACTAGTACCAAGGTTCCGACAGGTTTCGATTAAAACTTTTTTAGGTGTCTCGTAAGCGTTAAGTGTTGCATAAGTGGTTGGTGAAAGAGAGACTTAGATACCAACAAGCCCCTTCAATACCTATATAAATACTTTGTAGCAATCAGTCACAGTTTTATTCGATAAAATATCTAAATTATTTTCTTCATTAACACCAGCCGATAGAAGTCCTCTGCTAAACATAGGCCTCCTATGTCCAGTATGACCATAGTATTCTATGGTCATACTATGTGGTCATGTATAAAAAATATATAAAATATAAAAATATATATATATAGCATATATAGCGCATGCGGTAACGCAGGTGATGCAGCGTCACCGCATTCGTTTTGCGAGGTGACGCATGACGAGGTAACGACGCATTAGTCATGTTTTTTCGAGCGTGCAGCCGGCTCCATCGATTTATAAGACGTTAACACGTCAAAAAAAAAAAAATACATCCGTATTGAGAACCTACTCCTTTTTTAGGAAGTCGGTTAAAAAGGGTGGTTACGAGAATATTGGTAGTTGAAAAAAATATTCTGTTTGCGTCCCGTCAAGTATACATGCTAGGAAAATGGGACTTAGGTTTATTTTTTAATAGACAATGTTAACATGACCCCCCTTTTTTATCGCGGAAATAAATAGAAGGGGTGGAGGGGAATAACGTTTTCATAGACCATTTGTATTATTTTATTAATATTCCATTATCGTGTTAAGGAGGGCGGGGGGGTGAGGAGTAATTTGAGTAAATGGTCTATACACATGTTGTTCTACCCTACTCCTTCGGTCTAATGCCGCGATAAAATTACTTGGTTAACAGTAGGTTAAGGTTTTTTTTATGAACAACCGGAAACCCTTCCTTTGACAGAACTACCCGGTTAACAGTTAATGTTAATGTTAATGTTAAAGAACTCCCTTTTCCGCATTCGAACTCTATGTATGGTCCATTATGCGTGACCCGGTTAACAGTAGGTTAAGGGTTTTTTATGAACAACCTAACCTAGATCAAAGGTCAAAGGTCAATGTCAAAGGTCAATGTCAAAGGCCACTCAAGGTCACTTCAATGTCAAATGTCAGGTCAAATGTCACTCAAGGTCAAAGGTCACCGGTCCCGCGTGGTTCCCCCCACCCTAATACTCCCACATCCCCCCGGTCCCGAATGTATGTTTTGTGTTTTTTTTTTTTTGTGTACCTTTAAGTACACAGCGACCGGAAGTCGGTTAAAAATACCAAAATCGCTATATGTATGCCCATAATATTTGAGGAGTACCCTTAATTCCTCATGGCTTCCAACATCAGAACTGGATTTTGATAAAAATGGGACCATGGAAGTATATAAATGACGAAAATATTATAAGGTAACAAATATTTAAAAAAATACAACCGAATTGAGAATCTCCTCCTATTTTGAAGTCGATTAAAAATAACCATTTACAAAAATGGTACTGTTTTAAAATATGCATAACGCTTTTCACTCCACAGTCGGTGAAATACCAGATTGCAGCTATGTACAAGCTAGCACATTATTTCACACATGACTGTTCATTGCATTATTTTCCAATAGACTTATTACAGCACACTTCTGTGCTGTTGTAAGTACTGAGGTCTTACCATGAGCTCTTATAGCGATTCCGTTCAAAAACTATTCAGTACAAAATATCGGTTCGTCGGTCGTTGACATCCGTCATCATTGAATACTTTAATCACAGAAGTCTATAGACCTTCTGCTACTGTGCCTCACAAAACCGATATTTTGTACTGAATAGTTTTTGAACTGAATCGCTATAACTATTCTTTTGTACTTATATATCAATAGCTTGACCTATCGTAACGTAACCTAAACGTTGTCCCACGTTTGATTTTGAGAAAAATTTCAATTCTATTGTTAAAATTTTCATTTTCACAATCACTTTCGTACCAAATATTAAAAAATATTATTAGACAATTGTATTTTTAAGTCACCTCTATTGTGTTGTTCAACTCCCAGAACAATTTAATATACAGTTAGTAATACTCAGGTATACCTATACTACAGGTAAAATATAATAGTACCCAAAACGGACCTAGCCTTAATTGAAATACGACCCATATAAATTGAATACTTTAAAGTGTGGATTTTAAAAATATAACCTTAGCTTTCTCGATCCGAGTTATTTCTTTGTCTCAACATAAAATTAAGGTGGATCGTCTCGCATGTGGCGTGAAATTAAATTGTATTGTGTTTTTTGCTCAGCTCATCAACACTTTTTAAGATAGCGAAAACAGGTTTTGCGAAAACTAGGAGACCCAACAAATGTTTTAATGAGAATGCTGGATGTAGCGTAGGCATATTATGGTGATTTCCCATTATCACCTCGCTTGGCAGGCGGATTGGCGATCGCAGTTTAGTACTCAGGTGGATGCTGCTGCCCATCGCCTAGCGTAATCCTTTAGTCACCTTTTACAACATCTACAGGAGGAGTCTTATTCTTAGGTCGAGACTACCACGGTTCATGTATATCATTTATACCACGGCTATACATAAATATACATAAATAAAATTACTTAAATTCCTATAAGAAAACATATTTGAATTACAATATACATATACCAAACTAAATTAATTCAAACCCTGCCAGTAAGCATAAAAGCATATTTTTTTCGTTTCTTTATTATATTTCAATTTGCCCCACTTATTTACACCCTATCACTCAAGATATAAGGTTGAAATGTCTTAATTTTCTTATTTTAGCATTGTAAACTCATATCAAACATAAGCCTCAATCTGTACAAAG
This sequence comes from Epirrita christyi, assembly GCA_951392215.1. Classification (NCBI taxonomy): domain Eukaryota; kingdom Metazoa; phylum Arthropoda; class Insecta; order Lepidoptera; family Geometridae; genus Epirrita; species Epirrita christyi. The sequence continues at coordinate 442,106 of OX595858.1, read as the reverse complement.
TAATATACACTGTATAGTTTAGCATCTAAGGTCGTTAATTGGCATGTTATGTTAGTAAGCATAAGTGCATTGAACTCACGAGTTCATGACTGGGCTAGGCCTCAACCTTGCTTATATAACATAAACGCAAAAACTTTAGACAATTACCAAGTTCTAACAATTCAATATTTTTTGTTAAAAAATACTAAATTACGTTTAAATTACTCGTTTATTATTTGTAATTTTTTATGATGGACACCTCGCATCCATCATTTGACGTCTAAAGGCTGGTGATAATGATGGTGATCTGTATATACTATAAAATTCAAAGTCCTGACCGACTCACTGACTGAGATATCAACGCACAGCCTAAACCGCTGGTCTTAGAGACTTGAAATTTGGAGGGTGTGTTCCTTTTAGGATGTAAGAGGTACACTAAGAAAGGAATTTGGAAAATTCGCCCTCTAAGGAGTCCAAAACGGACTTTTAATGTGAAACAAAAACGCTCTGTGTTTCGGAAATAGTTGGTAGTAGAAGCTTGAAATTTCACATGTAGAAATTCCTCAAATGAAATTAACAAACACATGTTTCAGCGATTCCTGAAATTTTCCTGGAAACAGGCACGGGAACATTTTCTTTGTGAAAAAAAATACACTTCACGTTTTGTCCTGATTTTAGTTTATTTCGTTGCAGTAAAACTTCGTTTCACGGTGTAGTTGTTGAGATTAAAATATTTTCAGGACCTCAAGGTTAAATTTGGATTCTATGGGGGAAGTCTCGTCCAACAATGAACGTCTAACGGCCGATGAAGAATAGTGTATGTGGAATTTCTGAAGTATCGTAGCAAAGAAGCTTGGTTCGACCTTTACACTGTGGCGTATCCTAACCTACCCTGAGTACCCTGTTATAAAAAGGAAATGCATTTTCCCCCTTTCATTACCATCAAGTTTCATTCACTCATCTTTCCCTCACGCAAATACATAAATAAATAACAGGCAACAGCCACATACGTAGTCCTGATTCCACACTAGGATTCGCTGTGTCGTGGGTATCAGGAGTACCAGCATGGTACCATAACACCCAGACCCAAAACAAATATTTGCAGATCATACAAACATTTGTCCCGCAGCCGGAATCGAATCCGCACCTCTTGCGTTTTTGCCGGCTAAGGTCGTCAAACACATACATACATACATACAGGTGGACATAGTCTTTAAATAATAAATTTGAATCGCTCTTGTTATTTGTACAAGTTTCTGACGACTTTTTGCGTAATTACCTTTGTTTAAATGGAATCATTAAGTAGGTGCATAATGATTTATTTACATATTAGACATAGTAACACAGTAACATGTAATGTATGTGCATAACTATAATTTACGTGCGTATACACAAATAATGTTGAATTTTAATAGGTTTTTTTAATAATAGGATACAGAAATTTAGTTTTCACTTTTTTTTATACCTAAGTGAATTTCATTCTAATGGAATAATACTTAAACCTAAACCGATATTGCCAATTAGAATAATATCATAGTTTAGTCTGTAGGTGGTGTTATCTTGCAAAAAATGGTGTAGTAATGACTGTTCAGTTGTTAGAGTTGTGGTCCTATCAAAAAAAAAATAGTTTTTGTCCCTGTGGGGCACAACTATTGGGTTTTAGCTGCCAATGTTTAGATTTTATAATGCATTAACAATTGACTCTAAAAAGAAGTTATGTCAAGAATAAAGTACATACTTACAATTCCTTAGTTTCTTTGTATCTATATTTATTCTGTAAGTCTAATAAGCGAGTTATAGTGGTCGACCACACATAACCTACGGAGGAGGCCTCGTCCAAGCACTGGACGTCTACCGGCTCATGAGGATGACCTAAATAAAGACCTGCTTACCTGATATAGGTACCTAAAAAAAGGAAAAGATGAAAAACATAACATAACACACAACAGTCACATACAAGGTCCTTAATCCCACACTAGGATTCCCTGTGTCATGATTATCAGGAATTACGAGTACCATGGTATCACTACACTCAGACCTGGAAGAAATATTTGCAGATCATTCAAACATTTCTTTTGAAGCGGGAATCGAACCCGCAACCTCTTGCTTCTCAGCCAGTTACTATCCGGCCGCGCCTCGGAGGTCGTCAAAAGGGTCCTCCATAAGCTTGTGTGGGGTAAAATCTTGCAACTGAATTTGATTGGCATTTGGTGATTATGGCAATTTCCCCCATTGTTTTTTATGGGGGAGGCCTCGTCCAGCATTGGATTCCCAAAGGCTGTTGATGATAAAGTTAATCAATAATACAACCACAACGTATAGCGTAAATAAATTAACTTTGATTTTGGGCGCAATCTTTGGGAGGCAAAATTAGTTAATTAAAAAAACGTATGTCATGTGTCATATTGTGATGAGTTTTATTTTACAGTTTTTAAAGGCATAGCTTATAATACAGACAATATACGAAAAACAAGCATTTTATTGGTCTATAGTGGTCTATGGTAGCCTTTTTCTACGGAAACCTCTTCACGCGAGTCCGATTCACACTTGACTAGTTATTTCTGTATGTTCCACATGTGGAACACTAGGTATGCGCTGTGGGGTCAACAAACGCCGTCTCACCCGTGTTTACAAAAATAGCGGCTCCACTTTACTATTGGTTCGCCCCGAACTGAGACCTTGCAAATACACGCGATGTAGGTACACAACATAATCGACTCCAAAAAATATTAAAATGAAAATTTATCGGGATCACTGTAGGGGTAACACTACACCACAAAACGATGAAAGAACCATTTCAATCGGGCTAACTAACACATGCTAACGTTATAACACAAAGGATCTAAACCAGAGGATCTATCAGTACACACTTGCATACTTGCTTTTTTTACATACATGCATAGATATCTCAAAAAAGTCAATGACTAAAATTAAATAAAAATAGTTGACCGAGCGCCAACCTTTCGTAAGTATGTGTGTTTGATGGAAGTTTGTTCGACGAGAAAGTTCGAACCGTTGATCCAATCACCACGAAATGTGGTAGGTATAGATTGTTGATATCAATATACAATTACCAAGTTCACATAATATTTGAGCTTAACCGGTAAAGGATTCTTTGAGACAGGGGCGAACAGCGAAACAACGTAAGGTTTCAGTTTAGGGTAACAACATGTTTTGAAATGACAAAAAAATCCCTTTAATATGACACCCCACTTTACTTTTTTGTTTCACCCTCTCTATTCAATCCCGTTTATTTCAATAACCCCCCGACTGACTAAGCTCATAGCTTTACTTACAAATTGTACTAGTATTATCTACTCAACTACCAAATTGAATGAAGAATGGATGAACGGTTAGGAAATTATCCTCAGATAAACATATATATATACATGCAAGCGCCGATTCTTCTAAGTTAACTCAGATAACTTGATTTGCTCGTTCAATTACAGCCACCACATATATCTTAAGAAAATCAGGCTTAATAAAACGTAACAAACCAACCGTATTCCTCTGAAAAGACAGAGTTTAAACGTTTAACGACATCAATTAGAATATTTACAGAAACCAAACAATATATAATCTTATTGACAATAAATAACAATTTCAAAGAGTAGTATAAAGTCTGGTCGTAATTACCCTCATTTACCCGAATTTGGGGTAGCTATGGGTAAATTATGTCAATTGTCACTACGGGGTGGAGCCAGTGAGGAGCGATCGGAAACAGGGTTGAACTGTCATATTTTATTTTACGTGTATTCAATATACATGTTTTTGTTATTTACTTACGGGTAAAAAATAAAACATTAGATACTTACTTTAGATTAAGCTTTACATAATATGTGCATATCATAAGCATTATCGTCATCAGCCTTTAGACGTCTACTGTTGGCCGAGGCCCCCCCTTAAAATGCAATGGGGGATTTGCCATAATCAACAAACTTGGCAAGCGGATTGGTGATTGCAGTATTGTTGTTAGTATGGTAGTACTACAGAGTACTTAGTCAGCGTTTACTAAATAACATAGTCACAAACACAAAATAACTGAATAAATAAAAATGATCTGCAAATATTTGTTCCGGGTCTGGGTGTTATGGTACCATGGCACTCGTAGTTCCTGATACCCACGACACAAGGAATCCCATAGTATGGGATCATGACTACGCGTTTGACTGTTGGGTGTTATGTTTCTATTCTATTACGGTCAGCGCAGATGGGTGAAATTAAAAAAAAAAAACTGAAATGAACTACATTTATTCAACAACTCACAGATACACAGAATCACAGACAAGACAGGAAAGCGTAGTAATTACAAACAGTACCTAATAGTACCTATATGTGTTTTTGTTTGGTGGATGACCGATGCCTTTAATGTTTTGCTCTAGCGGTGCCGCCACGCCGCCAGTATCCTCATGGTGTTTTCATTCACCGTTTGAATGAAAACACCGGTGAACTCAAAACAGTGACAAGCTACATTAAAATTTTCGAATAACGTTCTTCATGTAAGATTTAAATTGTATCTGCTGTGGCAGCCCTATTGGGGGTGTTTATTTTACAAACCCCTGTCGTTATAGGATGATCATAACATTGTCAAGTGGAGTCTATAACATTATACAGTGCGTCCCAAGACTATGCGGCATGAAGGGAAAGTACCTTTAAATATAGTCCATAGTCTTGGGACACTCTGTATATAGGAGGTAGCGTCCCTAAGGTTTCTTTTAGATTAAAGTATTCGATAGCATATTGGTACCTGAGGGATTCCAGTAGTCACGAGAAAGTTACAATTAAGTTATAAAGAAGCAACAAAAGAAATAAATGTCTTAAGTCATCCCAAAATTTTGTCAGTTACGTGGTCAAGGATGTTCTCTAGGGTACGACTGTAAGAATAGATCTAAAATAGGAACAAAGGTTAAGGGTCAATTTCGTTTCGAGACCTGCCCTCTTTAATAAGTAGCAATCGGAGCTTTAGCGATCAATGAAAGCGCTAAGCATTTTGTTTTTTGCGATACAGGCGAGGTCATCGCTATTCCTATACATTTGCTCAGCGCTTTTGTGTATTGCTGCAATCGCTAAGAAGAAAGTAGACAAGTGTAAGGCGTTGGCTTAAGAGAACATCTAAAATTAATGTTAAAAAACACTTATTCCGAAAAATATGTCATCACAAAAAGTTTTTGTACTAACAGTCACATACACTAGGATTCTCTCCGTCGTAGGTATCAGGATTTACGAGTACCATGGTACCATAACACACCCGGAATAAATATTTGCAGATCAAACAAACATTTTACTACGGTGGGAATCGAACCCACAACTTCTTACATCTCAGCCGGCTACTCGCCCGCCGCGCAAAAGAATTAAAAAACATGAACGATTTTAATACACAACACGTCTCCGGTGGTCCAGTAACCTGGCATTTCCAGTCTGAGATATGTAGCTGCAAGTTTAAAGCCTCATCCACACTACGAATCCATACGCTAAACATGTATACGGACGCCTGCAACACCAGAGGCATCACACGCGCTCTGCCAACCCTGAGACATAAAGATGAAAAGTCTAATGTGCCTGTAATTTCACCAGCACCCCTAACCCTTCAAATTGAAACACAGCAATGCACTACTACTTGGCGGCAGAAATAGGTACGGTGGTAGTACTTCCCCGGATGAACTCATTCACAAGAAGTTCTACTTATTAAAATTCAAATACTCCTTAATTTTAGGATACAGCAGCTTCGGTACATACTGACTATATGCCACATCCATGTGTGTCCATAATGGGTCTTCTACTTCAAAAGCTTCTATCACTTTTGGTAGCTTTTGTATCAACCATTTGACATCACGAATGTCTACTATACCATCGTTTCTTCCATAGACGACTACCACAGGAACAGTCACAGCACTCAGGTTGTATACGGGAGGTTTGCTACTACCGTAAAGTTTTATATTCTTTTGTGGTCCGTAGTCGAATTTGTGAAAGGTCTTAGATCGAAAGGTCTGGCCGTAACGAGCCATGTTGTGGACTGAAGTGCCTGAAGGAAAGTTAGAAACCATGTTGAGTAAAGAGCCTTTAGTGATGGACCCAGGATGATGACCGTCAAAGATGTCCTTAAGCAACTCACAGAGTTGAAGAGCTAAGTCTGATCTTCGGCAGAAGAAGTTAAAAAACTGCTGCAGCAATCCATTTTTCGGTAATACTTCATAAATTCCTGCTTCAAACAAAGCTTTTTCATTATTCTCAAAAAACTCACTCATTAGTCGAAACACGGGAGATTTGGTCAAAAGATGTCTTCCAGATGGAGCAATCGCGATCATGAAATTGGCTTTCTTACAGTAATGCGGAAGCTCTGAGCACATGATGAAGAAAGTCCCTCCACCTTGAGAGAAACCGATATAGTTCAGTTCCATAGCACCAGTTTCATTTAAGACCTTATCAATGGTAGCAGGAAGGTCGTATTTCCCGATCTCGTCAGCACAGAACTGCCAGTAGGTTGAGTTGGAGTTAGGGTCGAGAGTGGTGTGTGCGCGAGAGTAGTAGTTTCCCCGCGCATTGCCGAGCCACACATCATGACCAGCTTGTGCCATTAAATAAGCCAATCCAGTTCTGGGGTCTTCATCTAGCCAACATGCTGAACTCTGAAGAAGACCATGCATCAACAGCACAGGAAGGTGTTTCCCGTCTTCTTTTTCTTGCTGTGAAACACTCACTGACGTGATCCTCTGCAGTCCTAACACATACCCATCTTCAGTAACGGCAGTATACTCTCTTACAGTATAACCATGTCTTGCTACTCGCGCTGGAGTTAGGAGGGTCTTTTGAAATGACTTTTTATCCTCTCTATTCTCACGGGGATTCCTTTGAGTAACATTGGTTCCTGGACGTAGCCATTGGTTCAAGAATTCTTTCTGCTCACTGCTGGGTGACAGTCTGGTTTTTTTTAATGCTTGTTTATCATTACTAAGTATCAAGTCCCACAGACTCTTCAATATCTTATCAAAATCATGATGACTCTTTATCGTCGTTGATACAATGGACGAATTCAATGACAAATCTTGGAAAATGTCTTGAAGAATCTTGTCAAAATCATGGTAACTCTTTTGTGGAAGTTCAAGAGAGGTCAGTGATTCTTGTGAATTAATTTCCTTGAATATGTCTTGAATTCTCTTAAATTTTTCATTAAATTGCTTACTCTTTAGCACTTCAGGTTCAACATTGAATGGCAAGTCCTCCGGAGTTTCGGATATCACTTCACTGATTATACAACTCATATAAGTCATGATCGTGTAAAACACTGTTGGATTCATCTTCCCGACTGACTGAACTGACTGGACTGACTCGTTTTCTTTAGATTCAAATTAAAAATTGTGTTGTCTTATTGCGTTGCATCGTGATCCGCAACGAAAACAAGTAAGATACCTAACTTTAGGATACCTAACTTTAGTAATTTTTGCATTTTTATAAAAACCGTTCACTCTTGAAAACAATTCCAATCGCAATCCAGTTCCAATCTCAATCCAGTTTCAACGCTTGTTTGGCACTTCTTGAACCAAATCGAGTTTGAAATCGAGATAGAGCACGCGATTGACTTTGCGTGAAGAACAACAGAGACAGAAACGCGATTTCACTTAGTTCCATAAAATCCCACTCCAAATAGTGCGCTAGTATTGAATTCAAGAGTACCAAATGACCAAGGAATCTAGTACTCTCTGACGACAAATGACACTTAATCCTGAATTAGGATCGAGTAGACCGTCAAGAGTAGCCCTGCTGGTCAAAACTAGAGTTTTTGTAGTTATTTATTTATTTATTTATTTATCGAATTAACTGATTACAAAAATTTGGTTAGTAATGTTTTAAACCCTAAGTTAGGTTTGTCTAGATACTAGGTTCTCGATGAATTAAGTTTTTATTTTATTTGTTTTTGTTTTAATTTTTTAGTTAGATCACTTGACTTACTGTTTTCGATTAAATGGAATGATGTGCTAATGTGAAGGCTGGTAACGTTTTTATAATTAATGAGTGTTTTTTGTCGTTTAAAATTAACCTACAAATTATCCTTAGGAAAGAGTAGCAATCTGACGCAGCTGCAAGTTATTTCAAACCCTATTTATATAGGATTATGGGTAACTCGATGTTTTCCCGGCAGGATAGTGGGGGTGAGGCAATGCATTAAATTTAAGGCTGATTTACACAGGGTCAGTAACTGACTACAAATTCGAGGCAAGTCAGTGCTGACCCCAAAAAAACCCTGTGTAAACTGATTTGAAGTCAGTACAGTGGCTTGAAGTCAGCGCTGACTTGAATATTCGGACACGAATATTTTAAAGTCAGTTGGCGCCCCCCGCCACCCGCGCACCCCCGCGCCAGCCAAATAAACCCCGTGTAAACAGACAAGTCAGTGCGTGGTTAGTCACTGCCGCTGCGTTGTAGAGTGACCACGTTTTTTTCGCTGGCGATAAAAATGATGCGTAAGCTTAGCGAAGACGAAACCTTAAAATTGGTGCAATTATTTCTATTAACTCATTCAACAGCAAAATTGATAAATTTTTCAACAAATAATTAAATCGTTGTTTCAGTTGTTTTCGCAAATTCATTTTTCCCACTGACTTCACACACGTGTGCTCACCGTGAGAAACGCACCACTACTACTTACTTCATGTAAACAGTTAAAGTCAGACGCGGCGCCGACATTGGCGCTGCGACTGACTTGTCTACTGACCCTGTGTAAATCAGCCTTTAAGGCTTCGAAGCGGGAATCAAACCCGCATTCTCCAGTGTCAGCCGACTATTCGTCCACCGCGCCACGGAGGTCGTCGGGAATAGGCATTTTTATTAAATGTCACTTGTCTTGTCTAGAGGTATGTCCTTCTACTATAAGCGCAGTATTATTATTCCGTATTTGTAATGCATTACATTTTATAACCCGAGTTAAATAAAAGGCTGTGCATTTCCAAGATAATAATATTAAATTTTACTGTATTCTATTTAGCACGGTATCCATTTATATCGGACGCTCTATGAATAACTTAAAAGCTACATCATAAAACTCAAGCAAACATTTTGCATTTTGTACTGTATTCTGATGGAATACACTGACTCTGAGAGCCAGCCCGTCTCTCTCTATCAAGCTTGATAACTTGACTTGACTTGGCTTCATCATCATTACCATCATCACCACCATCATCATCATCGTCATCATCACCCATATAATGCCTAGACAAATGGTCTTAAACCGCATGCCGGCTCAATCCACCGACTTCCTATTTACCTTTAAAAATTCGTCGGCTCATCGAGAAGTAGGACCTGCCTAAATATTTGAGCAAAATACCAAATACCTGGATGTGACCTATTCGTAGAAAAAATTACATGTGTGGGCCCTTTCGTAGAAAATCTCTACACGTATGCATTTGTTACAATTTGTGTGGTATGCTTTGCATTGCGTGCGTGGTTTTGATAATACGGACCAAATACCTAAACGAAAGCTTCAAGTTAAACAGAATATAGTTTTTAGAAGTAACCATAGGTAAAGCACTACATAAGTAAAACCACAAAAACCTAGGTTCCTATTGGGAATCCTAGTGAGGGGTCAGGAATATGTGACTGTTGGATGTTATGTTATGTTTGGTAACATATAAGTATACTTGGTAAGTATACTGATGTCTAATAATTAGTTAAGAAGTTTAGGTAGGACTAGTCATAACACACCCTAATCTAACCTAACCTTTGGACACACTCTAAACCTTTCACCACACTGTATCTTTCTAAAAATGTTCATAACCAAAAGTTATTGCAGGAACAGGCAGTGTGACCAAGAAGGTACCAGTAAGACAAAAAAAGAAAAAGTCAAGAAAAAATACGAAATAAATAAAATAAGTTTTCATTTATAAAACCGACTTCCGCCATTGTATTCGACTTTGATGGTGAAAAAACTAGTCTGACGAAAGTATTAAATCAAGGCCACATATGAAATACGACTCAAGTAGTGCAATTTGAATGCGGGATTACCATTAAAATCATTCATAGCCATTAATTAGCCAGAGTGTCGATGACGATTCCAATAAGCCCCAAACAAGTTAAGGATATTTTTTTTATGACAGAGTTCTGGTGCCTTCCTACCGGCTTCATCTTCAGATCAGGGCATATTACCATCTTAATTAAATATCTCATGATATTTTCTGATATTTACATATCTCATGGCGATTTCAATAACCCCAAACACGGCTAGGATACATTGTTTTATTACAGAGTTCCGGAGCCAACCTTCATCACACAAAGCTGATAAGTAAGCTCTTGTACTACGCTCTTGTGTTATATATTATATATACATATATATTATTTGTATTTTTATGTATTGTATGTGTAGTTAAGTTATATAGGTATTTATATGTTATTGAGTACAATGTATGTATGCATATTGGTTTTACACCAGCGTCCTTTATCGTTCTCATCAATTCCAGTTCATACTAAGGTTGCCTGGAAGAGATCGCTCTCAGTGATAAGACCGCCCATTGTACTTCCATGCGTATAGTTATAATTATGATTGTTTTAATTTGGTGTTAAATAAAGTGTTGATTATTCTATTCTATTCTTCATAAAAAAATAAAACCGAATTGAGAACCTCCTCCTTTTTTTGAAGTCGGTTAATAAATGTTTCAAAATGATATTCACCATAGCAAGTAGGCAGTCCTCTGCCACTAAAGTAAACCAGCAAATGCAATCCCCTTGCCACATTGCCCATCTTTATTAAACAGGCGCTGCATTGTCAGCCGCGTGACCCAGTTGCGGCGATCGATGGCGGGTCAATGACCGGGGCCTGTACCCCGGTGGATTTGATTGATAACATTTTGTGTTCCAAATTTTAGATTCGTTTGTAAATTGTAGAGAGTTTTCTTTTTGACGAATATAATATACACCCTGAGGTCATAGGTATATTTGTCAATAGACTACTTCTCTATGTACGATAATATGAATGGTCAAAGTATGAAATTGCCGTTTTATATTGATAAAATCAAATACATTTTTTCTAAGAAAATATATCTTTATTTAATCGAATTATACATTTCTACCATCTCGTGGGAAGATCATTTATTCCTTTGCGGAACTCAGGGGATCTTGACTCTACAAAGTCTATGAAAACATTTTGCACCATTTTCAGAAAACAACATTTTTAGAAATTGACAAAATGGGCGTAGAAATTGTTGTCTTTTGGGGCTAGATGTGGCGAGTATGGCGTATACTATTTATTAACTTAGAATTGTAACCCCAATCATTCATCCTGACCACTGAACCCTCCACATGTGCGAGGAACGACATGAGGGAGGACAGCGGAGCCTTAGTAATAGGGTCCGTTTTACCCTTTGGGTACGGAACCCTAAAAAATAACCAGCTTATTTTGTTTCCATAAGAAAGTTAACAACTAGCTTAATTTTAAATCATCTTGGTGCTGTCCAAGAACTCGCCAAAAAAAATTTTTTTTCTTAATTAATTGCGTACATTATTGGTTTAGTCACGAAAACTGAAATGAAACTGTGGTAATAATATCTCAAAACAAAAATAAGTGCTATATGAAAAAGCAATTTCATATTCGTACACCAATCTGAATCCAGCCTGGCTAAACAAACACACGTGAAATTAAATACTTGAGGGCAAAAAGCATTCTGAAATAAAAGTAAGTAGGTCCTTACAGCTTTTAAAAGTCCTATCTACACGTTACTTATCCCCCATTATGAATTCGCATCTTATGAGCAAATTGTTCTTTCGTTTCTCGTAAAGCCTTTGTAAGCTACAGTGTTTTCCATAAAATGAAACCTTGGAATAAATGAATGAAGTAAAATACCTATCGTTCTTTTATACATCACAGATTACACAATATTTGTATCGTACAAAATTCTCACTCAAACATCATTCAAATCAAATTTTATTGACAAAGTTAGACGACCATAGCAGATCTTTTTAGAATTAGATTTGTTCACATTTGATTTACAAAATGTCTATGCGACAGAGCTCTTTGACTGACAACTCTAAATTTTAATAATTTTTCTTCCAAAACTTCTATGTTCTTATTACAAAACATGGTCTAAATCTGAATTTAGTCTAGGCGTCCTAATCTAGACTTAAATATCGACATTAGGCATATGCTACTTTAATACAAAACGCAGATGGTTTGTTTTCCGAAATCAATTCTCGCGCTACTACACAAATTTCCAAAGTATCAAACTGACGGATCCTTTATGAAAGTGTCACATCACAATCAACTGACAATTTGTAGACTATTGATAAAATAGGGGGCTGCCTGGTTTTAGAAAAACCAGAGGTTATGTCATTTTTGGCATAAGCTCAGACTATCTAGCTAGAAAGTTGCTTCTGGAAAACAAACCAACCTTTTGTATTACAGTCGTATAAACCAAAGGTCGATATTTAAGCCCAGACTGGTAGTCTTGGTTTAAACTCAGATTTAGGCCATGTTTTGTAATAACGCCGCTAATGTTGGAGTGACAAAGGCCTTAAGTATCAGTCTGATTTCGCGTGCAAAACTTTTTAATGGCAATGCCAAAAGTTTGGTGCTGTAATTCGAACAGGCGCTTAGCTGTGAAATTGAATAATACCACAAAATACTGATCGCTATGTTATAACATTGTTATTTGAAGAAGTAACTGCTATTGTTACTTTATGATAACAAACAGTAACAAAATGTTCGGCTGAATTGAGTTTCAACTCTCTATAAATTTAACTATGTAAGAATCTAGACAACCTTGATAAGTCTTATCCGATTATATAGGGTCCGATTATTCCTCTGTGTTATACTATTTTGACATACTAATATTATGAATATCGGGATAGGCATGTCCTGACAGTCATACTCAAGTTGAGTAGCGTCTATTCCCACCTGTTCTGTTCCCTAGCTCATCGGAAAGTTAGTTTAAAATCGATTGCAAAGAACAAACGATTGTACCAAACAAATAGACGAACAAGAAAGCACGAAAAACAGAAACGAAAATCAAATCTTGCAACTGAAAAAGTCGTAGATAGATGCCAACTAGAGGTTTTCTCCATGTAACTCTTCTTTGATAAGTGAATATAAATTTACAAAAAAAATATAAACTTAAACTAAAAAAAAAAAGAAAATTTGAGCAATTTAAATAATTCTTATAATATTATGATAATACTAAAAAAAAACCCAAAGTGACTACTAGGTACTACTAGCAACTAACGGCATTGAGTTTTAATATTTTCCTTTCACACAAATATTTGTCAAGGTTTTTTTCACAAAATGTACAATTCAGTCAAGTTAATGAATGATGGCTGCAAATCTTTATTTTTCGTGATTTTCGCTCACTTTTTGCTTCGCGAGCGCTATTCTATCACCTTCTAACTTACCTGAACTTTAAAGAGTTAGATAGTGACAAAATTTGATGTCTATCACCGCCTTAGACCAGAGGCCTTTGGGGCTACTCTTGAAAACAGTTCCAATGGCAATCCAGTTCCAATCTCAATCCAGTTTCAACGCTTGTTTGGCACTCTTGAACCAAATCGATTTAGAAATCGAGATAGAGCATACGCGATTGACTTTGCGTAAAGATCAACAGAGACAGAAAGTAGATTTTACTTAGTTCCATAAAATTCCAATCCAAATTGTGTGCTAGTATTGAATTCAAGAGTACCAAATGATCAAGGAATTTAGTACTCTCTGACGACAAAATTACACTAAATCCTGAATTAGGATCGAGTAGAGCGTCAAGAGTAGCCCTGCTTACCATGAGCTCTTATAGCGATTCAGTACAAAATATCGGTTCCGTGATGTCCGCAGCTATATTTAAAGGCAAAGTAGCAGAAGGTCTATAGACTTCTGCGATTAAAGTATTCAATGATGGCGGATGTCAACGACGCACCAATATTTTGTACAGAATAGTTTTTGAACTGAATCGCTATAAGAGGTCATGGTAAGGCCTCAGTTCCACCCAACCGATTGACCTGAGCTATTGCGTGAGTACCTGTCAAGTTCCGATAATAATAATGACCTATAGCAAGCTTCAAAGTGCAAGTTAACTGGACAATTACCTATTGAGTCAAAGTTTACTGGAACAGGTCAGTCTCAGACCAGCCGCTAGCAAACTTCTAAGGAACACCTGTAAATAGAACTTTAGAACTGGCTTGGATATTAATTATGTAACAGCTTCCGTCGGTAGAACTTTGATTAGAAGTTGGATAATGGATGGCTTCCTTACACGTTTAGGATAATGCTCACGTTGGAAAAGGTTTTATATAATCGGGATAACTTCGCAAAGGTAAATGTTCTTCAAAGCAAATTTTTAAAATGTTTTAATTTATAAATTTCTTCTGCCAAGGAGCATTTTTTCTTCTGGTTTGAAGGTTATATGGGTGTCGGTGAAATTAACATGGATATAGTACCTAAAGGAAATAAGTGACTCATGACAATAATTAGAAACTGTCGTTGGGGTCTAGGTCTCATTCTACTAAGCAACACCCAAGATGCAAATCTTATTTCTACATTATTATTTTAGGGACATTTGATACCCAACACATTTTCAAGATTATGGTGCTATTCAAAAAAATACAACTGAATTGAGAACCTTCTTATTTTGAAGTCCAAAATGTTAATTACGAAGAAATTACAAATGTGTGTAGTAAAATTTAACCAAATTGAGAATATCTTCCTTATTTTGAAGTCAGTTAAAAATAGCCTGATTGTTTTAAAAAAAACGTTCATAATATCCAGCTTGTTTATGATTTGTCTTTATAGAAGGCTACTAGACGAGTAGGTATCATCATCATCATCATCAAACGCATCACTGTCGTCGGGCATAAGCCTCCCTTTGTCCCCCCCCCCCCTTTGTCCCTTCTTTTGTCTGTGCACAGACAGTCACCACAGTTGTGCCAATACTGTTATGACGATGACTCGCTGCTGGATGACTGGACATGGGCGTAGCCAGGAAAGGGGGGGGGGTTGGGGATAAACCAGATTTCTCTTTTCTCTTTTGAGAGAAAAATCTGATACTTTTTGAAAAAACAACAGTAAGTAAAGTAAATTGTTGTTGTTTTATTTTCTTGCCCCCCGAAACTAAAACCTGGCTATGCCCGTGTGACTGGATGTCGGTATGTTGCTGCTTGTCTTTTTCCTGAACATTCCACATCGCTTATTAAATTGGATTCAAAATTATAAATGCGATTCCAATTAATAAAATACTATTGACATTGACTATTCAACGTAAATTAACTCCAACGCTCACTCGCTTACAAATAATTAATTGTGTTTAATCTAAATTCTCCAAGGAACCTCCTTTTTCCAATCAGAGGAAATACGGAAAAGATTTAATGAAGTTTATGTTTTCAGGATCCCTATAAATAAGGAAAATCCAGAGATGGTTCTGTTTCTGATAGCTATAACGGTTACATTAAATGGTTTCGCAAGAAAAGATGAAAAAATATTATTATTTCCTTAGTAGCAGTCGGCCCTTTAACAGATATTCTAAATTTCAAAACAACTGGATTTACCATCGAAGAGTTTCGTGGTCCACCTTCTATCTCCACCATCAGATCAATTTGCTTTCATAATATATGTATTGTCATCAAAACCTGACAGGTATGCTGAAATTCAACGGGAACTGGGACAAAATCGGCTTGCGAGGTTTGTCCCAAGCATATAAACTAAACGTTAGAATTAAATTTGTTCTGCCTATGCCAGTAGATATTCACTACTGGATGAGGCCTTCCCCATAGCATGCATAGCGTACAACTCGTAGCGCGCAATGGGGAGGTTTCCATACCACCACGCTTGGCAGGCGGATTGGTGATCGCAGTTTGGTGTTAAGTACTCAGGTGGGTGCTACTGTCTATCCCCTGGCGTAATCCCGTAGTCGCCTTATACGACATCCATAGGAGTTGGAGGAGTCCTATTCTTAAGCCGAGACTACCACGGCTTATATGTTTACTACATGTTTATATGCTTACTGTGAGTTAAATAAAAGCTTACAACGCAAAAATTATGATTCTTTAAACATACTTAACTTTTAATTAACCAGTACTGGTCAATAAACAAATAAATTCTGTACATTTCACACAACATTATCTAGCCCCAAGCTAAGCAGAGCTTGTGTTATGGGTACTAGATAACTGATATACTTAATACAATACATTACATAGATAGATATATTTTTATTATACAAAGAAAAATACCCAGAACACCCTGAACAAATATTTGCAGTTCGTACAAAAATTTGTTTCGAGGCGGGAATCGAACCCGCAACCTCCTGCGTCGCAGGCGAACCTTCGCCCGCCGCGCCACAGAGGTCATCAATACTAGGCTTGGTTGCGTTGGAATAAGAGTAATTTTAGTTTATAAGACGATTCAAAATGATCCTTGTGATATCAATGAATAAATTACTTAAGAGTTGGCTAAACTGTTGTTGTTAAAATGGTTCGTATTTCCTGTCTAAACTAAGATCTCGGGGAGCGGATCTTGTCTTCACTGGCTTTTTTAATGATTTGAAAAAAGTCACACCATATACATTAGATCCAACAAAAACAGTGATGCGTTTATCCAACAACTTAGAAGCAATTCCAAACGCGGCGCTCAAACCGAGTGCTACGAGCTACGCCAAGTGCTACGAGATACAGACGGTACTACGCCGTAACTATTGAAATGGTAATATGTAACTAGCGTTATTAGCGAACTAGAAACACATCACCTTTGTGAATTCCCCATTCCATTAAAATGAGTACCTAAGGGGTGATTTCACCAACAAATAGACACGCGGTTAAACAACTGTTTAGCCGAACCAATGCTTTTTGACAGATGTTTTCAAAGATTATCTGTCACCTAGACCAACTTCAAGCAGTTAAAACATTTACAACGCGAGCCTTTACTCAGATCTTTGGGCCATCTTTACTTTCATCTCGTAAATAATTATCTAGTATTTGTTTCAGAACGTTGAGCTCCAATGAATTTTGAGTAATTAAAATATTTTTCTTTGTCACGAGTCCAATCTTAAGTTGGCTTTTGAAATAGGTATTTTTATTATCAATAACATCGCAGAGATAAAGCAGGGATCCAATTACGAAGGCTGCTGAGGATCCTTGGAAGCTTGACTTTAGAGGGTCTGCTCTCGCACTCAAGCACTGAATTGTACTAAGGATCATATAACAGGAAGTTGTTACTTGTACATAAAAGCCTATAAAGTATTGAAATTCCCATCAAGTGAGCCTAATCTATCTGTCTTGTGCCAGACTATCAGTAGTTAGTTATAGCTAGACCTACAATGACAATTATACGTGTTAATTTTGATTTGCACGACAATGTCAAATAAGAAAAATGTCCACGAGCTTAATAGTACCCAACTATGGAATCGCCCAATCGGATAAGTTGTCGATAAACAAATTTAAAAACTTAATTAAAACTAAACTTTCTAAAAAAGCGTACTATAAACTCTCAGATTATTTGCATGATAATAAAGCTGAACTGAACTTGCTCCAAAACAAATGTATAGCTAATATTAAAATTGCAAACTATAATTATATTATTTTATAAAAAATTACGTATCAAAGAGATTTAAAAAAATCCTATTGACTAAATAATATTTGAATTTTTGACATGTTTCTATTAGATTGTTATTTATATGTATAACAAGCGTAGCGTGTGCTGTCTTGCATACTTTTGCTGATGTTTATTTACTTTTGACTACCTTCCTAAAGTTTTTAAACAATACTTAGGTACATCTTTAGGTAGAAATTTAGACTTTCTAAAAATCTGATCTCTGTATAATATAGGTCTACTTGTACCTAACTAGGTTTATATAAATATGTTCTACTTTAGCATATAATTATTGTACGTCCGAAATGGGCAAACTGTTGCAACAGACTTTGAATAACCTTAACCACCTTTATATACACAGTTTTTACAATAAAGAATTACTTTACTTTACTTTACTTTTTCATTTACTATGTATCAGCAACTGCTCGCTCCGAGGCACCACACAGGCGCTTCTCACCTGGTGGTAAGACGGACCATTTATGTAAGCCAAGCCGAGTTTGTTGCCTGATTCTTCTAGGCTTGGTCACGTTAGAACAGGAGTAATTTTAGTTCATATAAGACGATTCAAAATGATCCTTGTGATTTCAATGAATAAAAAATATTTTGATTTGATTTGGAAAAATGTCCATGTTTAAAAAAGGCCAACTAGAAAAATTACCAGATACAGAAAAGGCTCTCTAGAAAACTGACCAAGAATAGAAATAACCTACCAGAAAAATGCCAACTATAGAGACGTCCAAGATAATTCAATACAAACATTTAATTATTAATATAATTAAATACATTTTAATTATTACATTTTTGTTATTATTGGCCATTATTATAATTGGACATATTTATTATTGAACATTTTACTATTGGACATTTTAATAATTAGACATTTTAATAATTGGACATTATTACTTTTGGACATTTTTCTTTTTTGACATTAGTCATGCAAATCTTAATTTAGGATAAGTAGACACATTTTCGGAAGCATCCAGTTTTCAAATAATGAATGGCTGTTACATTTAATTAACGTCTCTGAGTGAGTAAGTAAAGTACAAATTACAGGCACAGAATAATGACATTACAGGCTACAAAAACCATTAGCCTAGTTAAAATCAATTATAATAATCTCATTTCCAAATCTTCGCTACCTGTTTCCCAAACACCATTAGAACCTCGTTACCATAGCAATAAGTTTTGAGATAAAACAAATAAGATGTTATCGAATAGCGCTTCAAAAATGGCATACTGTCCACCGTAGCGTCGTTAAATAGACAAATACGCATGTCGCGTATTCGTTTATCATACGACACTACGGTGGACCAGCAAAGATTGCTGGCGTTGTTGTAAATGACGCATATGTACGCGTCTTTGTAGCGACGCTCCAATGAACAAAAGCCCTCAAACAGGCCGATCAAAGAATAAATATGGGTAAGCATTTTTTATTCATCCACCATTTTATTGTTTTATTTGTTTGGTTATATTCACAGTGATTTTGAACGTGTCCTTCTGTGAGCGAAATTGTTTTCCTATTATGAGAAGTAGCACTTACATGGCGTGTTTTTTGGACTCCTGAGGCCCAATTCTCTAACTACAAAATAGTTAAAATAGAGTTCGGATCATGTTTTGATCTTGTGTCGATGTCTTAAATATCAGAAATGGTATTCTCTAAACATAAAATACAACACTGTAATGTGATTATATCGAAATGTGACCGAAACTTGAACTATTCAAAGTTTTTTCGATAATTTCTGCTTAAGTAGATGGATTCTCTCTTAACTCTTTGCAATTATATATATCACTATCCTACTCTAATGGTAGTCACCGTGAATTGAAATTAGACTAAATTGTTATTTATAAGGGAGCAGAATACCAACTTTCTGTCAATTCACAATTCAGTCTCGATTCGGTTTACTTTCAGTGTAGTTATAAAATTATTTAGAGAATTGGTTCTCTGATATTGTAGAGCTCGTTTATATAGCTTCTAAGAACCATCTTGCAAAACCTGGCTCCGAAACTGATGCCATCAAGAAACAGGCTTGTTGATTATCTTAGAGCAGAGGCCATAATTTCCGATCCGATAGTCGTCGGTATATTCTAATCTCGAGTGTGGACCAATGGATATTTTCACTTGAATATTACTAATTAGGTCGAGTTAGTGCTGTGGGAAACACCATAGGGGTCTAAGAATAGACCCCTCCTTCTCCTTCCGTAGATGTAGTAAAAGCCATACTAAGGAATTACATCAGGGACTGGGCAGCAGCATCCACAACTTCAAGCTGCGATCACCAATACGCCTACCAAGCGTGGTGATTATGGCATTGCATTCAATGGGGGAGGCCTCGTCCAGTAGTGGACGTAAACAGGATTGATGATACTCACCAATATTTTAAATGGTGAAAGAAAACATTGTATGTAATCCAGCATGTCTCACAAACAAAGATTTGAATACGGATAAAAACTAAGGTTTTGTGCTAGCAATTAGGAGTATTATATCCATCAAATGTTTGTTAGTAGGTGTATCGGTCTATTGTGTAGGTAAGTAGTTCTGTCTTGGTCACTCTTATGAAAGTATGTGGCTCTAAAAGATCATTCGATAGTGAACATTGTCGGTCGGCATAAAGAAGCAGTGTAGTGGAAGCAAAAGGGTGCGTCTCACGCCGTCCCTTTCTCTTAAGGATTGAATAACTATCTAATAATAATAAAATAGTTGACCCAAAAGTCTGTATGTATGTACATTTATGTTTTTTAGGGATCCGTACATCCGATGAAAAACCATACCTATGTAACAATCTCATGTCTGTCCGTATAAAAAAAAATTTGGTACGCACAGAGTTACACAAATGAATAACTTGATGAAAAAAAAAATATGAAAGAACCATAGTGGTGAAAGGATTATGATACTTTTTGAATGCAAATGCTTGGTTTGTTGCTGAAAATATCAAAATCGCCATATGTATGCCTACAATATTTGAGGAGTTCCCTCAATTCCTCATGGATTCCATCATCAGAACTGAATTCTGAAAAAAATGGGACCAATCTGGAAATATATCTATTTAAATAAAAAATAAACGCCGGAGATATGCGGTAACAAACATAAAAAAAAAATACATCCGAATTGAGAACCTCCTCCTTTTTTGGGAAGTCGGTTAAAAAATCACTAATAATCACTATTTTGACGACCTCTGTGGCGTGGCGGGCGAAGGTTCGCCTGCGACGCAGGAGGTTGCGGGTTCGATTCCCGCCTCTGAACAAATATTTGTATTATTTGCAGACAATTGTTCAGGGTGTTCTGGGTATTTTTCTAAGCATAATAAAAAAATATCTATCTATGTAATGTATTGTATTAAGTATATCAGTTATCTAGTACCCATACCACAAGCTCTGCTTAGCTTGGGGCTAGATAATGTCGTGTGAAATGTCCAGCATTTACCTATTTTAGTCGGGTTTTGATGAATCACATCACGAATTACACCAAGGGATGGACTGCAACATCCGCTTGAGTACTCAACACCAACACTGCAATCAAACATCCGTCTGCCAAGCGTGTGGTGTTTATAGCAAATCTCTCCATTACATTTTATGGGGAAGGCCTCGTCTAGAAATGGACGTCTAATGGCTGATGATGATGATGTTGTTACCAGCTTGTTGATCTTAAGTCTAGAGTTATAAAGAGTTTTAAAGCCGCGTGGCCTGATGTCGCTCTGCCCCTCGACTGTTAAACTGGAAATTTATATTCTATTCTAGTTGCTAGTTCTATAAGATTGTAATTTATAAGTATAACAAGCGTAGCGTGTGCTGTCTTACATACTTTTGCTGATGTTTATTTACTTTTGACTACCTTCCTAAGGTTTTTAAGTTCTCATATACTATGTATCATCATCTGGGTCATCTGGTACCCAAACTCGTAAGAGTTAGGTAGTATCAAATGAATCTACCCATCCACACTCTATACTCACACATATGTCATACTTTTTCATTACACTGCACATACATATACACTATCACATACATCTCTAAACTTATACATACATCTACACTCACTCAAACATTTACAATCATTTAGAAATGTTAATATCTTATTTTAATTTTCGTTTAATTTTTAAATGTTTTGTTTTAATCTACCAATATTCTTATATCCTTAAACTACTTTATGGAAGAGCGATACCTCCTAATACAGGTATTTACATACTTAGAAGGAGGTATCAACTATTGTTAAAATGCTGTTACTTAAGTTACCGAAAATAAAACATTTTGTATTTTTTGTATTTTTTTGTATGTATCAGCAACTCTTTGCTCCGAGGCACCACACAGGCGCTTCTTACCTAGTGGTAAGACGGACCATCAAAGTAAGCCAAGCCGTGTTTGTTGCCTGATTCTTCTAGGCTTGGTCGCGTTGGAACAGGAGTAATTTTAGTTTATAAGACGATTCAAAATGATCCTTGTGATTTCAATGAATAACATTCTTTTGATTTATTTGAGTTCATATTAATCACTTTTGTGATCCACATTTCCTTTTAAAAGAATCATTAAACAACCCGTCCAACCCCATTCTCAGTTAAAGTATTCTACATATCGACATGTACGACCAACTCACTCATCCGTAAACGGGTGGTGGCCATAGAATTAACATTTATCCGGGTATTCTGATTCCGGGTGTGTTTCGATAGTAACGCTTACACCGGGTTTATAGCGGTTACCCGGATGAGACGGGGTTTTCGTAGCGAATTGATATTATCTGTACTTAAGTGGATGGTTGTAAAGATAATGTCGACTGATTTATATTTGACGATCACTGTGGCGCGGCGGGAGAGTAGCCAGCTGAGATGCAAGAGGTTGCCGGTTCAATTCCCGCTGCAGGGCAAATGTTTGTATCATCTACAAATATTTGTTCCGGGTCTGGGTGCGTTATGGTACCATGGTACTCGTAATTCCTGATACCCACGACACAGGGAATCCTAGTGTGGGATCAAGACTACGTATGGGTGTTATGTTATGTTATGTTATCTTATATAAAGTAGCAATCTTTCTTGACGTTTTCCTTCATCCACCAACATTGCGACGCGTGCCGAGCGCGTTCAACTAATGTTGCCACATACCCGAACGATAAAAATCACTTTTATAAATGGTATTTGCTTACATAAGGGAAGGAAGATTAGCTAATAAATAACCTTTTAAATCAATTATCACCACTTATCGACCCTTTGTGCGTCTGAAGGTAATGTATCCGTCACATTGTGTTCATTTTGTTGTTAACAGCCTTGTGATAGTGTGCGGTTCAGACACCCATTTATAGGTCGGGAACTGGTAGGAAATCAGAACAAACAAACAGATCGTAATAAATTACAAACGGCACGCCCGCTTGGTCCGAACATTGTCGAAGCAATGTCACTCACCGGGCGGGCGGCCCGATCGCAATCGCTTTATTTCAAAGGCTGAATACCACATCTCTTCCTTTTTAACAAATTAAAAATTAACAACTGCTTATTTCCAAAAGTTAAATTACTATTCTTACTTCACTATATACCTCTAGTGATTTTACAACATAATTATTATTCTAAATCGTATTTTATTTGAACAAGTAAATAAACTACGCCGTTGATGTTTAATTAAGTACCTATACAATTATCGATCTCTTTACTAGGTACGCTATTATTTGTCCTCCTCAATTTCTTCATGATCACAGATCTTCCAATTACTATCTTCTACTCTTTTCCAGTGTAGGTATTATATTCCGACGATACTCCCGACCTTCCTGTATCAGAGCCTTTCAGATTTCTGATCCATGTGCATCGCAGAAGCAGCCTACACCTTCTGTATAGATTGAAGTAGTTCCCACCTCTGCTTGTACGCAGTCTCCGGTTAGTCAGGTTAAATCCTGGTGGCAGACTTGGAAGACTGTGGCATATTCAGATAAGATAGGCGTTGGGATGGGTTTGCTACTCAGTGATCTGTTAGGGCAAGTTGTCACAAATAATTGCTTTCCAAATGCCTTCATTCACAAAACTTATAAATACTACGACACCACTCTGATAATACAATTAGGTGAAAATGTGGTGTCATGCGATATGATATTATTAGCTAGTTGTAAGTTAGTGCAGACAATCAAATAGTTTTTAATCTTAATTTAATGTTGTACAATTTGACATATCGTCATAGAGACGTTTTGTATTTTAATACTAATAATTTTATTAGAAATTTTGTTTTGACACGAGATACTGTAGATATACAGTATCTTGAGTCTTGAGTTTATTATTATTTTATTAAAACAGACAGCAGACATAGCAAATTAATAATTGCTAAATTGTTAGCATTTCATATTTTTAATCTCGTTATAAGTATCTACTATCACGCAGTTCACCGACGAGTTCGTGGTTAGAAGTAGGTAGGTAGTACTAATGAGAGTAAAAGATAGGAGTGTCAGCTGACAGTCACTTAAACTAGTTCGACAATGAGAAGGCCGGCCATATAAAATGTACAAGCCCTTCCCAGCAAAATCTTAGAATTAGAAACATTTTTAAACAGTTTTAATGTACATTATCATGTATGTAACTGAACACTGGATGTTACAATTTGAGTTACTCCCTTATTATGAGAATTATAATATTGTAAGTTCATACAAACGCAAGAACGCCATAGGGTTCCTAACTGTTGTTCGAAAACCTTTAAAATGCAAGAAACGTAAAGATGTTGCAAATCTCACTATTGAGAGGACTATTGAGCTGTATTGTGTTGAGCTAGAGATGCATATCATTGTGTGTTTACCGTCCCCCTGACGCAGACTTCGTGTTATTTTAATCCACTATGGAAAAGTATTGCTCAAAACTTTTGTACATAATAAAATGCTAATAGTCTGCGGAAATTTCAATATAGGTATTTATAAAATACCTGAATACTATTTTGGTTAGTTTTTTGTCTGACAGGCTGTTTAATTTGGTTAAATGTTTTAATTTACATCACCTCTTCGAATAACCAACAAGAGTGACACTAACAACATCCACCTGTTTAGATAATATTTATTGTAGTAGTGTTCCAATTGATAAATCAGTAATTAAACATTTCACCTCAGATCACTATGGTCACAGCACAGTGCTTTAAATACTTTTAATTTCACTTATCACAGATAATCGCATTATGAAATTCCACGGCAGTATTGAACTAAAAATGCCCCTTGTACGTACCGTGCGTATATGATCCGAATGACCTTTTTACCAGTTTGTCTAAATTGATAAGTGAGGAACATAGTGAGATTATAAAGATAGAGCGAATGTCGGGTTAGCTGATTGGGCTACAACCCTTTATTAACTCTATATGGCTGGGAAATCAATGTTGCACGACCCAACGTTTATCTTGTACATAAAGAACTATTCCAAGTCCTTCAAAAAGTTTGTCATACATTAAAATCATTGCATTTGAGAAATTCAATAGAAAAATCAGCAAATAAAATTAATAAAACTTGGAAATTAATAATGAAACAGGTAAATCTAAACCTTGTAGTAACCAGATGAATTTAAACACAAACAATACTATGTTATCAAAAATATTCAGGCCGCGAATGCCTTTGATAGTTTTTCTCTAGTAATTGTGCTAGGTGCTATAATTATTGATATTGCGCCGTGTATGGCCTACATTTTTAATAGATGTGTTGACAAGAGTCTTTCCTGATCTTATGAAACATAGTAAATTAATCCTTTGTTCAAGTCTGGAAATGAAAAGATCCAGGTAACTATAGGCCAATTTCTATATTGCCTGCTTTAAGTAAGATCTTCGAGAAACTTATTCTTACTCAGTTATTGTCACACTTCGACCTCCACGGACTTCTTCAGTCATTAATTTGGAATAACTAAAGGTCATTTGACAGCCGATGCTGGTACCATGCTCTTAGAACACATATTTGAAGCGTAGGAGAACTCGCAGAACGCAATCGTCCAAAGCTTTTGACTGTATGGCATGATACATTAATTTCCAAGTTAAAACATCATGGCATCCAAAATCAGGCAATTAATCTTGTTAATTTTAACTTATACAATAGAGTCCAAAAAGTTGATGTTGGTGGTGAAAGGATCGACTATTGTCATGGGGGTGCCACAGGGTTCAACACTAGGCCCTTTTTATTTCTAGTTTACACTATCAATCTCCTTTTTTACATTATGAGGCATAGTTCTGTTTGCTGACAATACTTCTTTGATTTTTTTTTTTTCAGGGTTTTCTGGGTATTTTTCTATTTATAATAAAAATATCTATCTACATAGATACATGTATTATATTATGTATATCAGTTATCTAGTACCCATAACACAAGCTCTGCTTAGCTTGGGGCTAGATAATGTTGTGTGAAATGTCCAGCATTTATTTATTTATTTATTTATTATTTATTATTTTCAAAGTTGACAGATCTAAAGAAAATTACAATGGAGTAAATGATTCACTGTCGCGAGTTCTTGTAAATAATGTTTTGATCACAGTAAATAATGTTTTGATTAACGCTAAAAACGAAAAGCATCAAATTCACATAGCCAAATGAAAAACATTATTATCAAACTAAATATTAAAATAAATGAGGAGACACTTGATCTTGTTAAGTCTACTATTTTCTTAGGACTTAATATTGATCCAGGGTTGCAGTGGGCACCGCAACCCTGTAGTGGTTTTAGCTGGTAGACTTAGTTCCACTGCATATGCAGTTCGTATGATAAGGCAGCTTACTGATGAAGCTACAGCTAGGCTTGTTTATTTTAGCTACTTCATAGTGTTATGTCATATGGTATCATGCTGTGGGGTAAAACAGCTATATTTCCAGCTAAATTTCTCTTACAAAATCGGGCAATACGTGCCATTTATAAAATGAAGTCACGTGACCCCTTGAACGCCTTGCGTTTCAAAGAAATCAATATTCTCACAGTAATTTCGCAATATATCTATGAAATATTATTACATACACATAAACACTTGGATAGTTGTATGAAAAAGGGTGACTTGCATGGTATTTGGATTTATACAAGAAATAAAACCAAACTAAATATACCAAAATTTCGATTGAAGAAAGTAAATGGGTCTTTTATGAGGAATTCTGTACAGTTCTATAATTAAATTCCAGAAGGTGCATCCAAATTTCTTATTCGAAGATAAATGGAAATTTCATATTCATAAATCATTTATTCACTGTAGGACCACTGGGAGCACTTGGTTTTGTTATGGTGTACTACTTTTAGCGGCCGCACATAAGCCTTGTCAGATAATTGCTATATCTGAGGCCCAATTCTCTAATTTAAAAACATTCAATTCGCAGTATAATCTCGTCTCAGTCGCACTGTCAGCTGTCACCTATATAGTAACTATAACTTAATCTTCGCATGCATACGCGAAGATTAAGTAGTAGTTACTACACGATACAGTGCGACTGACACGAGATTATATTGTGACTGGAATGTTTTAAAATTAGAGAATTGGGCCTCTGATTTGAGCTGATTTGCTATAATATCTGTACTTTTCTCTTTACATGGTTCTATTAGATTGTTATAAGTAGGTATACTCATACTTATTTATTAAAACCATAGGAACAATTATTAAGAACACTTGGTCACGTCATACATTATATATAGAAATTAGGTTATATCAAGTGGAGCGTGTACTGTCTTATAAACTTTTGCTGATGTTTATTTACATTTGACTAACTTTCTTAGGTTTTTAAGTTCTCATTTAATATATATCAGCAACTCCCTGCTCCGAGGCACCATACAGGCGCTTCCCACCTTGTGGTAAGACGTATCATCAAAGTAAGTCAAGCCGTGCTTGTTGCCTGATTCTTCTGGGCTTAATCGCGTTAGAACAGGAGTAATTTTAGTTTATAAGGCGATTCAAAATGATCCTTGTGATTTCAATGAATAAAATTCATTTGATTTGATTTAACAGAGGGATCAAAATGCACTACCTTAGAGTACGTACCTACATTAAACATGTCTAGGTATCGGAGTTTATTGCCATTTATCGCTCCATACTATCACCATTTTGTAGACATTAACATTCGTCTTTTAGGCAAACTTGCGTAAATAAATACGTGGCACAATTTCAATGAGTAGGTAAAAGTTTAGTTGACTCATTGAAAACAACTTTATAGAAGCTCGTAACACTTTTGTCCATTCCCTGGAGTTGGTTCACATCAACAAGAACTTTATAGGTAGTTATTTGCTATGAGCAAGGTACCAGAAATAAACTCATAAATTGGTTGACATGAACTGAAACATTTTGCCTCATTGTTTTGTCATTTCATTATGGTTGCGACGTGTTGCGAGATAAATAGCCACCATAAATTTATTTCAAGTAAGAGGGTACTTACGTAAAAACTTTTAAATTCGAGTGGCCGGTTAAAAATCAAGTCAAAAATATCTAGCTACGACCACGTTACGACTGATTTAAATCACTAAGAATAAGTGCTAAAACTCCTCGAGTTTTAGAAAAGTTTTCCAGGTATTATTCAATTAACACAACACTACGCAACTTTTAGTCGAATTATCGACTAGGTACTTACAATTTTTATCCTCGTCGCCAATGTGGGGTTCAGACACCCATTTATGGGTCGGGAACTGGTAGGAAATCAGAACAAACAAACAGATCGTAATAAATTACAAACGGCACGCCCGCTTGGTCCGAACATTGTCGAAGCAATGTCACTCACCGGGCGGGCGGCCCGATCGCAATCGCTTTATTTCAAAGGCTGAATACCACAGATAGGAAATAATTATGAATGTCAATACCCGCACAAACCAAAAAAGCTTTTCACACCCCGCCGAGAAAAAACTACAAGTCACTTTGCTCTATTACAACCGTTTTATTCTCAATACCCTGTTTCCCGCGGAGCCCATTTCCTGTCTGTGACGTCACCTAATGAGTTGACGCAGCTTCCGGCGGACGCTCACTTCCGAAAAGAATAGAGTTTGTTTTTGTTTTGGTTAAAATTTGGTATGAAAGAAAATTATGAGAGATGCTATTGTGCACAAGTAAAGCATTATTATTATTATTAATCTACAGTGAAAAATTGGCTACAGAAAGATTAGGGAAAGATTTAAAGGTTAAAGACCTACTTGGTATTGTAGAACCTGACTGATATTATAGGTAAATGCAATTTGGACGTTTAGATGTTTAGATATTTGTTTGGTAATTACGGTTTTTGGGTAATCTATTAATTATTAATCGGATGGCAACGCAACATTTGCAGAATCGATCATGATTGCTCATCTATCAAGCGTTGCTAATTGAATAACAGCTGGTACAATAAGTTCTCGATTCTTAATCATATTTATAAAAATGTATTTACTTCTAGGGATTTGGTTGAGTGAGTAGATAACGGCAGTTGATTAATATCAATGCTTTAAAAAATCTAAACATTATCGTAGTATTCTTCAAACCACGCCTTTATCAAATTGTAAAATTAAATGAACTGTAAAGTTAATTGTTGTGTTGTCTTTATTCATTTATTTTTATCAAATTATCAGCGAATGCCAATGTTTAATATACAATGCCGTGGTGTGTCCAGCCTAAGAATGGACTCCTCTGTCTCCTCCCGTGGATATCTTAAAAGCCGAATAAGGGGGATAAACTTCCGAAAAGCGCATACCGCAGATCGATCTGAAATTGGGTAAACTAGCGTATTTTGAACTTCTAAATCACAAATATCATAACGAAAATTGGCGCAAACGCCATTTCGAATAAGAAAAACGGAGGAGAACCTCTTTTCGTTCGGTGTGCATAATCGCGCATTCCTAACCGATTTAGACTATTGTAGCTTTCTCCAGAAAGGGTCGACCTCTGTGGCGCGACGACTGAATAGCCGGCTGAGACGTCAACAGGCTGCGGGTTCGATTCCCACTACGGAACAAATGTGTTCATGATCTGCCAATATTTGTTCCAGATCTGGGTGTTGTGGTACTTGTAGTTCCTGATACCCAACAGGGAATCCTAGTGTGGGATCAAGGACTATCTTTGTGACTGTTGGGTGTTATGTTATATTTATTAATATTGTCACGGGTTTATCGTCTTGCCTCATTAAACGTCGGGGGTAATAAAAAATAAAGGTAACACGCGATAAATACCCGTGACAATATTAATAAATATGTGTTTTGAACTATGTTATGTTATTTTCCACATTTATGTAGAGAGAGTATTGTGTAAGGTGGAATGAGGATCGAGTATCCATGGTACAGTTCGCATCCATCACCTCTGAAACCCATTCTCTGTATATAGTATCAATTTCACTTGCTGTTGTTTGATATCTACTAGTTACGTGTGTAACTAGTAGATATCAAACAAGCCTTATTTACCATAGGTATGTTAGATACCTACTCAATAAAACACAGGTATGGGCTGTATCAGGACAAGTGCTTTGTCTATTTATTTTGTATATCTCTCAAGGAATTACTAC
This sequence comes from Epirrita christyi, assembly GCA_951392215.1. NCBI lineage: Eukaryota > Metazoa > Arthropoda > Insecta > Lepidoptera > Geometridae > Epirrita > Epirrita christyi. The sequence goes on along the minus strand of OX595858.1, from coordinate 412,182 downwards.
GTAGTACTTGGCCTATATATTTGCGTGCTTATACAAAAATAAATTGAAAGTATTCGTACTTATATCTTGTTCTTATTTGATACTATAATAGGTTGGTTTTTCTAGGTTTGGTTGCGTTGGAACAGGAGTAATTTTAATTTATAAGACAATTCAAAATGATCCTTGTGATTTCAATGAATAAAATTAATTTGATTTGATTTACTGAGGCGAACGAACGAGGTTAAAAGCTAACGAAGTCATCTCGGTGAAACCCAGATTCCTAGGAGTTGCTTTTAGTATTAAAGCTAGTGCAAATAGAACTAACTAGACCCCGCAGCTCTGATCCGATGGATTGATAAGCATACCTTGGGCGGGGGCGCGGGGGCACTGCCGTGGCGAGCGCTGGCAGAATGCGCGCGCCTTGTTGCCTTGTAGTGGAGGCGCCTGAGAGCACCCCCTAGACGCTCGGGAGAGCCGTCGCCTCGTGCCACTGTCATGCTGCCGTCTGCACCTTTGAAAAACCATCAATATCAGTGTCATCATCAAAGGCATCCTCACCAGCTCTTAGACCTTCACTGCTAGAGGCCTCAGGTATAAATACAATGGGAAAATTGCAATAATCACCACACTTGACAGGCGAATTGGTGGTCACAATATTCATGTTATGTACTCAGGTGGATGCTGCTGCCCATCTCCTGGTGTAATCCGTTCCACCAAATTGAAATTTTTAGTTTCTTTGCTTGCAAAACGTAGTTTCACTTTCCCCTAAGGGTTTCAAATAACATACCAAAAATTCAGCTTGACTCCACGTTTTGCGTTTTTAGGGCTTTTTTTGTTAGATATGACTGGCCTATTAGTCTCACCGAGTGACTTTATTTTAGGGAATAGGGGGCAGAACATACCCGAATGTACCTACATAAAATCTACTAATCTTTTGCTCTCGCACACTACATACAGCTAAAGCGCTTCGCGAGTTCCATTGTTAACAACTAGTTATATCATTAGCAGAATTCTCGATTTTCACATTTTCGATAGTGACAGTGTGTTGGAACGAAAACGAATCCACTAGACGTGAAACATATTTGTTCGTTACTATTATACCAATAGACATAATAGTAAAAAACAAATATATAAACCTATTCAAAGCTATAGCTAAAACGAATTCACTAGACTTGAACTTTAGGAATTGTATTAATGATTTTACTTAGTTTAATTAGTATCTGTGAGTTGTCTTAATGTTACTAGCAGACGTGTAAAAGGGTCTTCTTTAAAAGTCTCAAAAAGCTTTGAAACGCATGACAATTATCGATTCATAACTTGCAGGGTGCGGACAAGCCTGTAGAGTTTTTTAAAAACATAATACCCGACACCCAACATGTGCCAACAGCATGCTGGCCGTTGTGGTAGACCATTTTAATTTTAATTCCGGCATTATAGCACACTGGGTTTCAAAACATCAGCCAGTCGCTCAGCTTGTGACTCAATAATTACCTGACATCATTATATATTGACTACTTTTAATGTGACTGAATTTGAATTAATATGTTTATATTAATTCAATATTAATTATAATTATTATTATAATTTTGTATACTTACTAACATTATCTTTATTATCTTTAAAACGTAATTGCTAACAAAATGGATGACATGTGAATTACTCTGTGTGAAATCTGATTAATAAATAAATTATTATTAATTATTATTATAATGTTTCCACTTGAGACCTACTCTTGAGCTTTCACCAGCTTTTAGACGACCACTGCTGGACGAGGCCTCCCCCATAAAAACAATGCGGGAATTGCCATAACCACCACGCTTGGCAGGCGGATTGGTGTTTGCAGTAGTTGTGTTGAGTACTCAGGTAGATGCTGCTGCCCATCTCCTGGTGTAATCCCTTAGTCGGCTTTTGCGACATCCACGGGAGGAGATGGAGGGGTCTATTCTTAGGTGGACACACTACGGCACAAAATGGGCTTTAAGGCTGATTTTTTTAACCTTCAAAAAAAGGAGGAGGTTTTCAATTCAGCTGTATTTTTTTATGTTTGTTACCTCATATCTCCGTCGTTTATAAACAGATTTGGAAAATTCTTTTTTTATTTGCTATACTTTCAGATTGGTCCCATTTTTTTCAAAATTCATTTCTGATGATGAAGAATTATAAGGAATTGAGGGAACTCCTCAAATATTACAGGCATACATATAGCGATTTTGATATTTTCTGCAACCTGTCAAGCATTTGCATTCAGAAAGTATTATTTGATGAAGCGGAACTTGTGAAGAAGACCACAAATGGCCACCAATCAAAATATCATCCAGATACTTAGTCGAATAAAATGGCGGACGTCGGTTTTTTAAATGAAAAGTTATCTAAAAACTCCTCAGAGACTGGACTGCTTCCAATGATGCTTAAGTGAATCTATCCTCTGATTAAGATATCTCTATTTAATTAGATAGGAGATAAACGCACCGACCTGCGACGTATTCAGGAGGGGGTCGAGCCGACTGGATTTTGGAAGTTTGGTGACGCCCATCCGCCTGCAACAACACAAAACATTGACATCAACAAAATAAATTAGGGCAGTTGGACCAACCTCCATTCTTCTGGTGATAAGAGAATTCTGCAGTTGTTACCAGCCGGCCTAAACAAACGGTATTCGCTTCGAAGCGATTCTATTTCTACAGTCGTACGTAATACAATACAAAAAACCACGTGACATAATCGATAGCTTACCTTATACATTTTGGACTTTTCTACAAGTAGTTACTTTGTCTACGGCCTCTGATTCACTAATAAGTATTCGTAATAATGGGTGCGTTAATTTTTACTGCTAACTCAAAAGCGTAAAGGAAAACTCCTTAATTCTGCTGTAGAGAAAGACTTTATCCAAGATTCTACTTGTAGGTATAATAAAGACCTTCAACTTAGCTAATAGGTGTAGTAGGCAGGAGGCCACATCCAAGTTTATTTAAAAAAAATAGCCTTTGATTACTACTATTCATTAAATTGAAGGCCTTTACTGTAGAATCGTGGATTTGGCCTGCAACATTTTTATGCTTGTTTTCAGGTTTTGCGTAGTCGGGTTTTAGTTTTAAAACTTTAAGCGGTAAGTGTAGTTAATATAAGTTTGATATATATTTTTGGAATATACTCATTAAGTCCTTTCATATAATATCAAACTCATTACGTCTATATGAATTATATATTTTTCAATATTGCGTTTTATTTCCACCATATTGAATGTGTGACGTCATATAGGTCGTGACACGCGAGGCGTCAAGATGCTACTTATGATTCCTTAAGGGCATCACACACGTAGCAGATGCGTTAATATTTTATATCTGTATAAAAACTTATCGCATCTGAAGGTATCACACACGTAGCAGATACGATAATATACGAAAATGATACATTCACGCGGAAACCTTCAAACTGTATTGTATTTCAATTTGGATACACAGATATCATCTGTCCATCTTTTGATAATGTCGGTACAGATGCTTGACGGTAAAATATAAGTGATCTGCTACGTGTGTGTTGCTCCTTGAGTTTAGTATATAGAGAGCGATATAGGGACAGATACGCGCTCAGATACAGATATCTTACCGCGTCTGCTACGTGTGTGACACACTTTATTTTTACAAAATCTGACAAGTAATTTTACTTCTAATATACATCCCTTTGCATTAATCGGGTATAAAAGTCTCGAATTATCACATCATTTTTTTATCAGACTTAGTGCTAATTAACAATGCAAAGAGGGTTCTCCAGGACGATTCGAAAACGTTCCGAATCCGACGTTTTAAAACAATTTTCTAACAATTTTCTCTAGTAAAACACAGTAATATACAATATTTATTGTTTTTTACTGTGTTTTACTAGAGAAAATTGTTCACAACGAAATGAAAAACTAACGAATCTGATCGGAAACGTTTCCGAAGTTTTAGAATCGCCCTGCTGATATTAGAAGTCTATGCATGGATGTATGTAAGTTTCTTCTTCTGTTCCCTCGTGCACACACCCACGTGTCCACGTCACACGTGGTTCTATGATACGCACCATTCACGCCACTCAAAAGCTGATGAGATAGTCTCATGAAAGCAAGTAGCTACGATGCCTACCCATTTTTTATCAACCCTTATTATCCACAAATCATTAACCTAGTTAGCGCGTCCATACACATATCGGTGTAGTATCTAATCTACCCTACTACCATTCAAGAAACCTTCAAACACAACCACGCCTTTCACCTTTCACTAAATCGCTACTGCGACCCATGTGGGTCATTTCGACCCATAATCGCGTTGTCTCGCTGACGGGTTGGGCTCTTTGAGGCAAGGGCGATGTTTGAGCGACGATAATTTAATAACTTTGAAGATGAGTGGATATGAACAAATGTCTAATTTGTGAATTAGTTGCTCGTAATAATATTATCGTGAAATATATTATTTAGAGCTGTAATTAATTTAGTAAATGAATTACAAAAAAAACCTGAAGACTAAAATTTAAACTGAATTAGCAAGTTGAAGTGGCAATGGGCAGGTCATATGCTGGCAAAACTGACAACCGTTGGGGAATAAAGGTTCTCGAATAGCGACCGCAAACCAGACGACGCGGTAGAGGAAGGCCGTCCACTCGATGGACTACGCAGGAAGTAGGTGGAAGGAGGAGGCTCAAAACCATTTGTCATGGCATTCTAAGGGGAAGGCCTATGTTAAGCAGTGGACTTCTACAGGCTGGTGAGGATGATGATAAATTAATTTAGTTTTCAATATTTTTGACGTTCAAAGCAAACTCAAAAAGATCTCGCTTATTTTGGTTTAATGAAAAACTTAGATATTCAAACAGCAATAAGATAAGATAAGATAAGTTTATTTGCCAGAACATTGTAAATACAACAAGGTCTTAAACTAGAAAAAGTCCATTATGTTCTATCTTACAACGAATGCAAATTTTCACATGGGTAATATGATAAATATAAAACAATTCGGCACCCTTAAAAACAATTAAATTAGAATAAGAATTGAGATTTAAACAATGAAGTAAAAATAAAAATGGCAATAATTTGATTAATCAGTAAAAATTATAATTGAATGCTCAAACTATACAGTGCATAACAGCGCTCATAGTGAGAGTCTACGCACACCGCTTACTACTGACTACGGAGACCGAAGTATGAGTTTTTGACGTGTTAACGTCTTATAAATCGATGGAGCTGGCTGCACGCTCGAAAAAACATGACTAATGCGTCGTTACCTCGTCGTACGTCGTTACCTCGTCATGCGTCACCTCGCAAAACGCATGCGGTATGCGCATGCGCTATATATGCTATATACACACGTTATGTATGCACACGTTATATATATATATATATACGCTATATATGCTATATATATATATATTCGCATGCGCGAAGCGCATGCGCATAGCGCATGCGATATATATATATATATATATATATGCGCATGCGCTAACGCCGCATGCGCGCGAGCGCGGAACGAGCGACAAAGAAGCACAATAACGACGTTGACACGTTGAACTATCGTCAGTAAACCGACTTTACAGACAACCGTTTTTGTTTTTTTTTATGCTACTTGGTAATAATATTAATAATATAATAATATTATACATAAAGATGAAAAGTATCATGTGCCTGTAATTTCACCGGCACCCGTATCCTTCAAACCGAAACACAGCAATGCGAACACTACTGCTTGGCGGCAAAAACAGGTACGGTGGAGTTTTAACAAACAATTAACAGGCGGACATACCGGACACCTCACATTGAAAATGAGGTTCACAGAGTGTACGCTTGGGGCGCTCATTGGTGTCGCAAAACAAAATCCGTGTACTACACACCATACATCCGTAGCAATTGCTTCCTGAATAGCACGGGACGACGGACAGAGTAACATCACCCATAACATCCAATACCCAACAGCCACATAACCTTTCATAGCCCTGGTTCATCACTAGGATTCCCTATGTCGTGGGTATCAAGAATTAAGAGTAGCATGGTGCCACAACACCCAGACCTGGAATCGCCGCAGCGGGAATCGAACTCGCACCTCTTGCGTCTCAGCCAGCTACTCGCCCGCCGCGACACTATGAGCGATGTTACAAACTGCGTTGTTTAAGCATATCAAATCAAATATTATTTACTGTAAAACATAGGTAAAAAAAAAATTGCTGGATATTTCATACAACATTATCTAGCCCCAAGCTAAGCAGAGTTTGTGACACTGATATATTTAATACAATACATTACATAGATACACATACATATTTTTTTATTATACATACATAAATATTTACATAGATATTTTTTATTATACATAGAAAATACCCAGAACATCCAGAACAAATATCTGCACATTGTACAAATATTTGTTCCGAGGCGGGAATCGAACCCGCAACCTCCTGCGTCGCAGGCGAACCTTCGCCCGCCGCGCCACAGAGGTCGTCAAATAGGTATTAAGGATGTTAAGCATAGTCCTAGATTGCATTGCAATTCTATTTAGATGATGCCGTCTAAGAATCCAACCCTCTAAAAGATTTAATTCCACACAAGTCTTGCTGCCAGTCGCTACCGCCTCCACCTTGGGTAACAACACAGAGCACATCACTTTTAAACTCAATAAAATCAATTTATCTCACCAAGAGTGCACTTAGCTCTGGTATCGGCGCGACTTTCAGCGCTTCGTACGGGTTCAATTCAATTGTTGTGTTAGCTCCACTTCGTATAAGTATACAGCGTGAAGCAATAGGTTCATTTTTCAAAGACATCTTACAATATAAAATAGACGAACAAATATATAGTAACAATTCCGCTCCTCTCCAACGAAAACTCTGAAAAAATTCGACACGTGTTTCGCCTCTCAACGAAGCATCCTCAGGAAACAGTAGGCTCACTGCGTGCTAGAACGAAAAAGACACTGCAAAAACTCCGCAGCCATGTTGCCTCTTCGAACGCCGAACAGAAAGACACGAGAGAGTTCGAAGAGGCAACATGGCTGCGGAGTTTTTGCAGTAGTGTGTCTTTTTCGTTCTAGCACGCAGTGAGCCTACTGTTTCCTGAGGATGCTTCGTTGAGAGGCGAAACACGTGTCGAATTTTTTCAGAGTTTTCGTTGGAGAGGAGCGGAATTGTTACTATATATTTGTTCGTCTATTTTATATTGTAGAATGGATTTCCGCAAAGTCACGCTTGAATCAATTAATTATCAAAGACATCTTAATGTTGGTACTTTTCTTGAATACACATAACACCCACACAACTTAAGGGGTCGGGGAAGGATGAACTGCCCATGCAAACGTAATACCAAAATCATTTGTAATTAGAGCATATTTCTACTATATTATGATATTATTCAGATTCGGATAGTATTTATCTAGGTTCCTATATATTTTTTGTTTCAAAATACCTAAAACGAAATTTAAGCGAATTCCATTTTGTATATTTTTACGACTTTTACGACATGTTTTCATCTTATTTGTTTCGTATTAAAAACAACGTATTTTCTAGTATTCTGTGTTTAGGAACATAGCATATATTGCCAAGTTACAGAACAAAAACAAGATATGAAATAAACATTAAGTTTTTATTCATAATTCTTGGTATTATGGAACACGACCTAATTTGATACAAATTCCGAACGGCTCGTACACCCAAAAGCAGGCATGGTCAAAGCATGGAAAGCTGTCCCTTACCTGTACACAAACCTACTTACCTGTGTGTGTGTGTGAGCTTTACAGCTCCGGTACCATTCTGGTAAATGGTAGTTGGCTTCTCCAACGTCCCTAGCTGGGATTTAAGCTAGCATCCTTTGGGGTGCGGGTGGTGAGCGACATTAACAGCTCCGACACCATTTTGGATAAATGGTAGTGTGCTGATGCGCATGAGCCCACTCAGCATGAGTACCGTGTTGTAAGCTTCTTATAATACGGCGGCAAGACCTGCCGTAGGTGGTCCTGGCCTCGGCCAGCTAAAGTGTCTACCACGTATAACCTAACGGTTGGTAGGGTGACACTCTAAACTCAGTAGTCGAAATAATGATGAGGGGGCTGTCCCTTACCTGTCCCTATCTACTGGACCCGAGTAGATAGGGTTCGCAGCGGAAACTACGGGTTCCGCTGTTTGGATCAGGGTACCGCGGGTGTCAGGGTGCCGCCTTTCGGGTTAAACCGTTAGGTCTTGACTGGAGTTGGATTCGTGGTGGCATGTGGTGAGTTGCAGGGGAATTGCATGTTCGTTTGCCCGGATAATGTTTTCGGGCGCAATCCTTCGCGAGCAACTAGCTGGTGTCCTCACAGGCCCAGGGCGAAGGGCTGGAACGTGGGCACTAGCGGGGTCAGTGAGTGATCCTTTAAGCGACAATCCTTTCGGAGCGTCGTAATCTCCGTCACTTACCTGGAGAGTAAGTAGAGTCTTGAACGCTAGCATAGATTCCGGTTACCCAGCTGACGGTATGGGTAGGTGCATGTGTATGTGTACCGAGATGTGAGCGAGCTGTAAAGCTCCGGTATCATTCTGGTAAATGGTAGTTGGCTTCTCCAACGTCCCTAGCTGGGATTAAAGCTAGCATCCTTTGGGGTGCGGGTGGTGAGCGACATTAACAGCTCCGACACCATTTTGGAAAAATGGTAGTGTGCTGATGCACACGAGCCCACTCAGCATGAGTACCGTGTTGTAAGTTTCTTATAATACGGCGGCAAGACCTACCGCAGATGGTCCTGGCCTCGGCCAGCTAAAGTGTCTACCACGTATAACCTGTCGGTTGGTAGGGTGACACTTTAAACAAAGTAGACGAAATGATGAGAGGCTGTCCCTTACCTGTTTGGCCCCACTTACAAAGTAACTTTTACTACGTACTTGTTTTGTTTAGTACCAATCAAATCGTCAAAACCATACAACTAACTGAATACGATGAGGGATTTAGATTTTTTAGGGTTCAGACCTCGGAAGAAAAAAGCAAAACCCTGACGACCTCTGGGCGAGTAGCCGATGTAGAGATGCAAGAGGCTTGATTCCTGCTGCGGAACAAATGTTTGTATGATCTGCAAATATTTGTTCCGGGTCTGGGTGTTATGGTACCATGGTACTCGTAGTATAACCACGACACAGGAAATCCTAGTGTGGGATCAAGACTACGTATGTGACTGTTGGGTGCTATGTTGTGTTATGTTATGATCATGTCAAGCAAGACCCATTTTCATAGAAACAACCAAAGGTATCGCTCCAGGAAACATATTTCATCAAACAGATAGCCAATCACGAAGTTATGAACATTTATGGAAAGTACGTGTCCAACATGGCATCAAGCAACCCTTGTCAAAATTACCTGTAAGTTAACCTGTACGGTAGATAAGGGCACATTCACATGGAAACCAGGTCACCTGTGCCTGTCTTCCAGTACTTACCAGCACTAAACCTGGCCCAGGGCCACATTGCGGTCCCAGCGCGGGTGCGACGGCGGGCGCGAAATATCAAACATATGAAACCGCCGTTTGAAAAAAACTAATTTAAAAAAGTTTGTTTTGAAAATAACCTTTTGAAAAAAAAACTTACATTCAACCACTGATGTAAATTATAGCGTAATCAATGCATTTCACATATAATAATTAAATTTGTCTATGACAATTTTACGTTTATAACATCCTCTATGGATGACAGCATGATAATATACTTATATTTTTATTTATTTATTTATTTCACAACAAAATCCACAGCTCTTAGAAATAAGATATTAAACCAATGTTCCAAACCGACAGCCAATAACGGATTTACATTATAATTAATAGAACAAACCGACAGTTATCAAGTAGACATTTAGTATAGGTATGTATGTATAACATTTAGACGACTTCAGAGGCACACCAGACAAGTAGCCCGCCGAGATGCGAGAGATTGCGGGTTCGAATTCCGCTGCAAGACAAAAATTTATATGAAACAAAAAACCCGTTCCGGGCCTGATGCTCTGACACCATAGTACCCACTCGCATAGTTCCTGAAAACACTCAACACAGGGAATCCCAGTGCTGGATCAGGACAACATATGTGACTGCATGGTAATATGTTACATTATGTCATACATTATCTATGTATAATTATATAAATATGAAATATTTATTTATTTATTTATTTACACACCACTCATATATATATATTCACAACACTTGCACAATATTATATTAAGTACACATCATAAACACAAAAAATAAATAACAAATCATACATACATTATTTATTAATTCAAAATTTTACATACTTCATTTTTAAAGACCTTCCTGCTACTGTTGAAAATATCTGCAGCACGCATTTTGTTGCTTATATTATTATTATTGTACCACCAATGACAGTTGTTATGATTTTTAGTGAAGCTATGGCCAAACCGACGAATTCAGCCCACGTACGCAGTGGCGTGCACGGTGGCGATTTTACGAAACGCCACCCGTGCACGCCACAGCGAACGCGGGCTGCGAAATTAATACAAATTTCTACATGTGAAATTAATAATTTGGACGGTTCTGAAAGTTATCTGAGAATAAAATTAATTTGCCCACGTATGTGTTATTTTTGGTCCCTTTTGATAATTTGTTGCGAATTCAAATAAAAATCAGCATTTCAAATTAGCAATTCGTGTTACATTTGGAGTTTCAAATCAAAATTCAGAAATGTTCTGAAACAAACTTTAGTGGTGTTAAACTTTACGAGCTTGTATCACGAGATTGATGAGGTAGGTATTGTGTATATCTACCAAGGTATCTACTACTCTATGAAATAAGTTTCAGGAATCACATATTATATAATAATAATAATAATATAAATGCGAAAGTTTACGAGTATGTTTGTTACTTCTTCACGCTCAAACGGCTGAACGGATTTGAGTGAAATTTGGAATGGAGATACCTTATACCTTGTATTTATTAGCACATAGGCTTCTTTTCATCAAATGGATGCAGCTAGTAAATAAATTAGATCCCGAATTCATGAAACGCATTATAACGTGTGATAAAACTGGGTTTATAAGTTTGACATACAAATAAGTAAACAAGCTTCGGAATGGCGCTTTGAAAGTGATCCGAAACCACGCCAAAGTCACTCAAAACTCGAAGTCATGTTGACTGTTTTCTTTGACTATCGAGGTGTTGTCCACTCAGGATTCCTTCCATATAGCAGACTGGTTGTGTTTAGGCTCATTTTGGTAAATTGAAAACACATTTCATAAAATTTCAAAAATTTAACAATAAATCTCCTTTTAACCGACTTCACAAAAAGGAGGAGGTTCTCAATTAGGTTGTATTTTTTTTTTTTATGTTTTTTACCGCTTATCTCCGGCGTTTATGAACCGATTTGGAAAATTCTTTTTTTATTTGAATAGATCTACTTCCAGATTGGTCCCATTTTTTTCAGAATCCAGTTCTGATGATGGAATCCACAAGGAATTGAGGGAACTCCTCAAATATTGTAGGCATACCGATTTTGATATTTTCAGAAACAAACCAAGCATTCAGAAAGTGTCATAATCTTTTCACCACTATGGTTCTTTCATCATTTTTTTTTTAATTCAAATATTTAATCGAATACAATGGCGGAAGTCGGTTTTTTAAATGAAAAGTTATTTTTGCATATTGGCAAGCAAACCAGCTTACGGCCCACCTGATGGAAAGTCGTTATAAATATATAGTTATTATAAGTATGTACTTAAACAACTACGTATATATATTAAAAACTAATACATTTTAACACTTTCATCAAAACAACTATATTAGGTAGTGTTATAACTTCACAAGTTCCATACAACTCATGAATTTAACACATTATGAAGTTAGTCTAGAATCAAGATTCATCATCCATACATAATGCATGGCAATAATAATTAAAATCAAATTATTATCTGTTGGGCCACGAAACGAGCTAAAAGGTTTGAGCTGTATGCATGAGTAATCTTCAATTTGCGCGAAATTACGGTGGGTATACTAGTTTGGAGCAAATCTGTTCTATTGCGAAAAATAATTAGAATTTATTTTGTAGTATCCAAAGTAGGTACTTAATTATTATTTTTCAAATAAATAATATTTTTTTGGTGTGTCCGGTCTAAGAATCCCTCCGTCTCCTCCCGTGGATATTGTAAAAGCCGACCGAGGGGTTACACCAGGGGATGTGCAGCCGCATCCACCCAAGTACTCAACATCACCAATCCGCCTGCCAAGCGTGGTGATTATGGCAAATCCCCTCATTGCATCCTACGGGGGAGGCCTCATCCAACAGTGGGTATCTAAAGGCTGCTTCGAGCGCCAAATGTCAAAATTTCTACCAAAATGGGCAACTGTAGAAGCCCATGGCGCCTGAGCGCATATTGTGAAGTAATAATATTCTTGCATTAAAACATGTAAAAACCAAAACCACTTTAAAACAAAAAACTCACTCAAAATTATCCATGTGATTTCAATGAATAAAATACTTTTTGACTGAGACTTGATTATGTTTTATTTTTTAACAAAAATAAACTAATGAAAAATAGGAGATCTACAAAAAGCTAACGGCTACGAAAAAGCGAGTAAGTTCGTACAGAAAACTGCTACATCAGCGTAGTGTAGCGGCAGTCACTACTCTTCACAAGTATTTGGAGATAATTTCGTTTTGAGCCTTGATTTCCGAAGAGATCGCGGCAAACAGCATTATTATTTTGACAGCTGGTGAAAACGATTCTCACATTTACGTCAAAAAAAATTGACGTCTGCTACGCCTCGACTCATCCTCGACTATACAACCGCTAGTTCTTTGAAACCCACAGATTGAATAAAAATACAAGAGTCAAGTTTTTGTACCATAAGCAGGACCAGGCTTGTTCCATTTCTCATCATGCATTTTTGACGACCTCTGTCGCGCGGCGGGCGAGTCGCCGGCTGAGATGCAAGAGGTTGCGGGTTCGATTCCCGCTGGGGTACAAATGTTTGTATGATCTGCACATCGGTTTGTTCGGGGTCTGGGCGTTATGGCACTCGTAGTTCCTGATACCCACGACACAGGGAATCCTAGTTTGGGATCAAAACTAAGTATGTGACTGTTGGGTGTTAAATACTCTACGCTAGCTTAGCTTTAATATTATTTAATATCATAGCCGAACGTAAGACACTGGACTAAAAGCTTGACAGAATTTAATCTGTCTCGAGTACCGTGTGTGTATTAATATTTTAGCTTCATTAAAATGTGAATACTTATTTTTGAACTTATTTACATAGAATATTTTTGAATCAGCTTTTGTGAGCACTTTGTAAAAGATTTTTACCAAGTTAGTACAACAAATTGAGCTATTACATTGTTGTCCAAAATTACCTGCGCACTCAAAATTACCTACGCACAGTACAACTTAAGTTGTTCTTGAGTAGCTAGTGCAATGTATAAAATATGGTTGTAACACGCTGCTGGGTTCTAGAAGTATACATAAATACATTGTTAAGCCGGGTTCGCTGCGCCATGTTTTGGTGTTTTACAACATTGTTTTCTAACCGAAGGGGGACGTGGCTAACAGTTTTGTTTGCAATGACACAACAAATTGTTTGCCGCGACGAACGGAAAACATCTCCCGCGTTCGCCTGCGGGGGCGTGAAGCGTCTCATTTCGTGTCAGTACGCTCTAGCTAGAGGAAGACGTCGGAACTCATACTTGAAAAGAGATTTTCTAACAAAAACTCTGTCAACTCAAAAGTCGCAGCCGACTCTGTTTTGCTAACATGTTTTGTTAGGAAATTGGCGCAGCGGAGTAACCAAATACAACTTTACAATAAAGCCGGGTTGATTGTAAAGTTGTATTTGGTTACTTGAGTTGTAATGCTACTTATGCAGCTGACTGTACGTAATTTTTCTCAGTATAGCGAGCGAGTAAAAAATTCTTTGTGAGAGGTGTAAAATTTCAATGAGAGTGGAAAATTCTTTTGCCGTAATTTGAACATGTAAATTTATGAATTTAATTTAGAACGCTTTTGTAAAAGCTCAAAGTGAAAGTTTCGTTTGGTGTAAACAAATTATTTAAAAAAGCAACGCTTTTTCCAACTTCTTCTTCTGCAACCTTTGGACGTCCACTACTGGACGAAGCCTCCCCCATAACATACAGTGGAACAGTGGAGGGAATTGCCATGATCACCACGCTTGGCAGGTGGATAGGTGATCGTAGTAGTCGTATTGAGTACTCGGTTGGATGCTGCTGTCCATCTCCGGATTAATCCCTTAGTCGCCTTTTACGACATCCATGTGAGAATAAGGAGGGGTCTATTCTGAGGCCGGGCACAGCACAGCTTTTTCCAACTTAAGTTTTCTTAGTTATAATGATTAATTAAAGTTTGTTCGTCATCCATGTAACTGGTTCTTTCTTGGATTTTGCGTTAGGCCAATGATCAGAGATACGGTGACCCTAATAAGGGTCGTGTAATCGATGGTGAAAAAACCAATGTGGTGATAGCATATTCTGTTAGGCACTGTCGATGCTCGAGCAGGTTTTCTTGCAAAAAAAGAAGCTTTTCTCTTTGAAACAATCGATTCAAGCCTTACCAAAAAATACCTACCCTCAATAATAAACTCCATTTTCCCTGTAGATAAGTAGGCAAGTAATAACTAGATGAAACCTTTGAAAAAACAAGTTAAAAGTTAGAAATTACAAAGTAAGTAAAACAGAACTCCTCGACCTAAAAAAGTTATAACAATGAGATCACGGTAGGTAGGTAGGGTAGGAGGTAAAAAGCTACTTCGAAGTTTTGTAGATCCATACCTGAAAAATTCCTTTTATTTCCTAGAAAAATCTTTTATTCCATGACCAAAAATCTTTACAGATTTCAATTAGTTCGTTTATTCATTTTGTAAAAACGGGAAATTTTCACGCACCCGATATGTTGGTGGAAACACCAACAGGTTTCAACCCTAATCGAGGGTCTTCATCAGAGTGGGTATAGGATCCGCGCTACACTCCCTCCGCGTCCTTCCTCGCCTAAAAATTTCCCGTTTTTACAAAATGAATGATATAATTCCAGAAAGTTAATTTAGTTCGTTTATCTTGTGTGGTTAAATTATTGACTTGAAAACAATTTATTTTTCAATTAACACACCGATAAATTTATGACGTTTTAAAATACGCAGGACGTCGTTGGATGGAGGCGGCTCAGCACAGGTTTTTCTCTTGGCATTTTATAGGGGGGCCTATGTTCTATGACCAAGCGGAGATGCAGTCTATACATGACTTACGTCGACTTCTGGGAGACCCTGTATAGAACCACAGTTCTAGGTTTTTTAGGTCTATTCTTAGGCTGGACACACCACCGCACTTAATTTAATTAATAGTTGGAGCAAAATCTACGATTTAAATTCCTAAATTAAAATTAACCAAAAATTAAAAAAAAACATTAATAAATTTAAAAATATATGTTCAATTATAAATTTTCTAATTTTTAAAAGCCTCCGTCTACTACTATTAATTAGTCAATTTGAAGGTTTTTATAGAATCATGGAAATGGCCTTCCTCTACAACATTTTGATACCTGTGTTCAGCTTTTGCATAGTCGGGTTCACAATTTACAATAGAACGTTGCTTTGTCAAGCCACAACAAACGCACAAATCGTGCTCATAATTATGATCATGCGTAAATTAATTACCCAAACAATAACGCTACTCACTTGTAACCTCAAACGGGCAAATTTCAAAGCATTATTGCTATTACATTTTACTAAGAACCTTAATTAATTTAGGACATCCACATACAATCTAAATTCTAGCCAACATACTAAAAATTATTTATTTCAAAACAGGCACATGTCCAAACAAAAATTTGATGTTTACTTTCGTAGCAGCTACGCCGTAGCCGATGCCGTAGCACTATTATATTGCTATATCTAAAGAATAACTTTATTGTTACAGTAGGTTGAAACTGTAGGACAAAGTGGAATATACATAGCTAACGAATTAGGTTAGGTGATGATGATGATGATGGTGCGACTCCCTTAGTAACTGCTGCCTCTATCTAAGTACTATGTGAGTTGGAGTATTCTCTGTGATTATTTGATCTATAACGCCTATCGACATGTAATAGCAACCAAACCCCGAGGAAATGCAAAGTGAAGTTTCTGCATTTTCGATATGAAGTTTGAATCTTTGTACTATAACAAGTATATACAAAACTTAAAAAACCCCAGAAAAATTGTTTAGAAAATTGTTTTAGTTACTTACCACATGGTATCACTGGTTCTTTGACTGGTAAGGACTAAGTGCTTTAGTCCTTATTTCTAAGGGTTTATGACATGGAATGGTTGTATCTACTCTAGTACCTACTTATGGGAATGAAATTATTTGTATGTCATAATGTGTGACTGAGTATGTTGGACGTGTGAATTATGACCACCAATGTAAAATTACCATATTCAAAACAAATAAAATTATCTTTATCTTTATGGAAATGAAAAACTAACGAATCCGATCGGAAACCCTTCCGAACTTTTTAAAATAGCCCTGCAGGAATACGTGTGAGACTGTTGGATATTATGTTATGTTATGGTTTGTTAAGTGTGGGATAAAACTATGTCTGTGTCTGTTGCGTGTCATGTTACGTTATAAATATAGCTAGGATGGGGTTTGAAATGATAACCAACCAACCATATAACACGTGAGCCGCTACAGTACACGGCCATTAGGTACCATGAGAGCGGAATTGCGAGCAGGAGCTAGTATTGTTTACCTGCCGTGAATTGAGGTAACATTCAAACAGAAACAATAATTGGTTATATTCGGACGGAACACAACAGTCAGTTAAATAAATAATAAATAAATAATGCTGGACATTTCACACAACATTATCTAGCTCCAAGTTAAGCAGAGCTTGTGTTATGGGTACTATATAACTGATATACTTAATACAATACATTACATAGATAGATATTTTTTATTATACATAGAAAAATACCCAGAACACCCTGAACAAATATTTGCAGATAGTACAAATATTTGTTCCCAGGCGGGAATCGAACCCGCAAATTATCTGTTAATAAGGCACTGATCGTATTGTCAGTTACTTTGTCAATAAACTATTTTGCCGATTAAATTTAGGAAAACAATCCTAATTATAACTTTTCATTTAAAAAACCGACTTCCGCCATTGTATTCGAAAAAATATTTTTATGAAAAAAAAATTATGAAAGTACCATAGTGGTGAAAGGATTATGATACTTTTTGAACGCAAATGCTTGGTTTGTTGCTGAAAATATCAAAATCGCCATATGTTTGCCTACAATATTTGAGGAGTTCCCTCAATTCCTCATGGATCCCATCATCAGAACTGGATTCTGAAAAAAAATGGGACCAATCTGGAAGTATATCTATTCAAATATAAAAAGAATTTTCCAAATCGGTTCATAAACGCCGGAGATATGCGGTAACAAACATTAAAAAAAAAAAAAAAAAAAAAAAAAAAAAAATACAACCGAATTGAGAACCTCCTCCTTTTTTGGGAAGTCGGTTAAAAATAGGCACAAACTCGTTCACCAAACAAACCTAATTATTTTTAGCTAACTTCGAAAAAAGGAGGTTATCTATTCGTCGGCTGTACATTATTATTGTGATGACTCCTGGATGTTACTGCAAAACCGACCAGCCCAATTACAGTAGGAAATGGCAATGGGGAACGCAACAATGAAGATTATTTTGGAAGCCATAGCGCTGTCCAAATTTTTTGAAACATGAAAGGAGGCATATTTAGGTCACGAAGTTTCTCGCTAGCGCTACTATAATGATGCCCATTGTTGCGTTCCCCATTGCCATTCGGTATTGTAATTGGGGGCCACACTGATGTGCCGGGAAGATGAGACGGCGCTAGGGTATCGACACAATTAGCATCCCAAACCAAAGGCTGTCTCATCTTCCAGAGGATACGTCTCATATTGTATAAGTTTGTGTATTAGTTGAAAAGTTATTGATAATTACTAATTAATTAATTAATTAATACTTTTAGCAGGCCTTTCTTTCAGAGCTAGATTCACATCAATCAACACAGAAAAGAGTCCTTGAAAGTAATAAACTCCGCAAAGCGAGAAAGTTGATAATTAATTTTGTATTCACTGTAAGTACCTATTCCGAGTGTTTCCGAAATTATGAAGACTTAGAACTTTCCTTTTTAAAAAGTTTCAACGGAACAACGGAAAATTATTTTGTTATAATTACTTTTATATCATTAGCTTGGTTTAAATACCTGTGGTTTCCGTTAGGGGTTGAAGCTTTCCTTCAACCATTAGGAAATAATTCACTTTAAACACAACATAAACCACAGAGACACACTCAAACTGTCAAGTTTCTGTTTGTTGCCCGTGGTACTACCAGTATTACTATCAGTAGTAATAATAATAATTAATAATAAATAGCCCTAGCCTCCGACCGCTTGGGCCTTGCTCCGCGGCCGGAGGTTTCCCGTTTAGATGTATATTTTTTACTATAATGTTTTTTATGCTTATTATGTTTTTGTAGATAGTAGGTATTTCTTCATAGTAAAAAATATATTTTTGTAACGAGATTTTAAATAAATGAATGTCATAATAATAATAATAATTGTTTATTTCAGGCTACATGGGAAATGTACAATAAATTATACATAAACAAAAAAAAAAAAAATAGAAATATATACCTTATAGACTAAAATACATAGATTATAAGTACCTACAAAACTATCACTTACCATCTTTTGAGGGATATTGTTTCAAAACCGCTTCCCTATAGCGTCTGTAAACAATGCCAGCTGGCCAGAAATCCGGAACAAGAAGCACATCCTTGTATTTCACCTGAATCTGAATCTGTAATACGGGTAAAAAAACCCGTAGAACTACCAAGCGATTCAGTAGTGCCACGGGAGGTTTTTTTTTACCCGTGTTTACTCTCTTAGTCGACATTTCATAGTTTGACACCTGTCACTTTGACACCTTTTTACCCGTGTTACTACTGATAGTAATACCGGTATTACCACGGGCAACAAACAGAAATTTCTATGGAAAAATCAGATGAAAAAGAACCCAGATAGGTTGAAGTGTCAAAGATTGAAAATAAATTGCTTATAATTTTCAGGGGAAGTTGTATTTATTATATTTTTATAATAATTAATAAAACTTCCTTAAGTTAATTAAGATTAAAATATAATAATTTATAATATAAAATAAAAATAACAAATACTTTTTAGAAAAATTACGATTATACACTACGTACTTTAACAATGTCCTGCTAATTGTTTTTTTTTAAATGATACCAAGCCACGATAACTTCAATTCTATTAATAAATACTTGTAATAATTTACTCACTATTTGTGCAAATCATTAATGGCCAAGAAGTAACAAACACTCAATGTATTTGTTACATGATTCATAAACACATAAGTGATAAATGAGGTATCGTATGAAGCGTCTTGACAGCTATATGACGTTACACTAAATTGATTATAGCGGAAATAAAATTCGATTTGCTAAAGTTACTTTTAAAAGTCAAAAACTGCTTTATTAACAATATTTGCTAAACTTGAATAAATATCAACTAAAACAGGTATTTACATCTCTATATATTCTACTACAAATGTATAACGATACCTAGTTTATTTATTCAGGAAATGAATGGTTTATTTACGAGATACTTGAAGGTGTTACTGGGGAACGTATATAGAGCTACCAAACAACATACTTGTGTGTGATGTATGAACAAGTGAGACTACTAAGTATCTCTTAATGGGTCCCTAACTTTTTCTGTCTATGTCTAAGGTTAACGTAATTTTGTACACGGATGAGGTAAGTTTGTAGTTTCAGTAGTAGCACAGCTCTTGTGAAAGAGTTCGTCCGGGGATGTACTACTATCATACCTATTTCTGCCGCCAAGCAGTAGGTTTGAAAATATTTATGAGTATATTATCGGACTACACTGTTTGATATGATGGTGATAAGTTGAACTCCTCGATGGATATGAAAAAGATAAACGGGCTACGTTTGGGGATCACTTTGGCTCGTGGTTCCGATTACTAATTTCGCCATCATTTTAATCTGATAGAAGAAATCATAAAAGCTAGTTTTGATATATGAGTACGTACCTACTTCAATAGCAAGTTCGTCACAGGATCTATTAGTAATTCGAAAACTGCCTTAAACGCTTAAATTTTACAGGATCAATCAGTAACTACTCCATTTTACAACACAAGAATATTTTTACCTGCATATACCAATCTTATAAAATAAAAATAAATAAGATTCAGGTCTGACAGGGAATAATTTCAGGGAGTTACCGCACCTCGGGTACTCCATTATGCGACGGATAAACCGCTTAGGCACGTTCCCCCTCGTGAGGGTAGCTATGAGGTAAGTTCAGAGTGTTGTGTTATTGATTCAAGTAGGTAGATATCTAAAGCTTGCGGTACGTACATTTACATCAGCTTTACTTAATTAATTTATGATTAAAGGTCTTCGCACATTATAACAACTCCACGCCAACGCGGCAGCAACTCTACTCACACTCTCGTACACCTTTAGTGTACGATGCGTAGGCCACTCGTCGTTCACTACTTTAATATCATTTTTTGAAAAACCTTGAACATATGACACAGGGTTTAAATTTCAATATTTGACATAGAGTCGAGTCGCCGTTGAGTTGTTTTAATGTGCGAAGACCTTAATACTGTAAAATAGTCGTAGTAGAGTAGGACTCCTCCAATTCCTTCTGTGGATGTCGTAAAAGGCGACTAAGAGACTACGCAAGAGGATGGGCAGCAGCATCTACCTGAGTACTTAACATCGAACTGCGATCACCAATCCGCCTGCCAAGCGTGGTAATTAGGCCTCATCCAGTGGACGTCAACCGGCTGGTGAAGACTGTAAGTAAATAAGTTAGCAGAGGTATGTCCGGCCCAAGAATAGTTCCCTCCGTCTCCTCCCATAGATGTCGTAAAAGCGGACTAAGAGATTACACCAGGGTATGGGTAGCAATATCCATCTGAGTACTTATTCACACTTATTCAGCGATTAGTAACCTGCCTGCCAGGCATGGTGATTATAGCATTCCTCCCATTGAATTTTATGGGATAGCCTCGTCCAGTTTTGGACGTCTATCGGCTAATGAAGAATGTAAAATAAATGGGGAATTTTGCCTTAAGCGTGGTAAGCTTAACAGGCAGATTGGTGATCGCAATATTGATGTTGCGTACTCAGGTGGATTCTTCTGCTCATCCCCTGAAAATGCGATCTTAGTGTATGTACTGTGCCGGTAAGCCCCAAGCTCCTGCCTATCTAGCAGGGTAGTAAAGGAAACCAGGGTGGCTATAACATAATAAGAAAATTTAATAATGTTGTACAATAATATTTGTAAAATGGGATGAAATAGAATACTTATTTAGCAGTGTTGAAAAGGAAGTTTTCACATTAATTGATACAATAGGATGATCTTAGTTTGTAGCTACATGGTGCAATACTTAGACTGCGATACTGAATCAATGCAAGTAATGGTGCAATACTTTCAGGATAAGATCACAAATCTCAGAACTTTAATGTTAGTAAATTCACATTGAAAGATGGAGGTACTATAATAGTCAACCGATAATATTGCACCTGAGGCAACTAAACAATGCAATGTCGCAAAAGACTGCGAAATTATTCAAGTAGGAAAGTGCCTAGTACTGCGATTCGAGAATCCATTCATAATTTTTTTTTTTTTTTTTTTTATCAATAATAAGAAACAAGGTCTAGTCAAGGTCTACCTTGCCATAGCAAGAAGAGACTCCTATTATTATGCAAAAGTAGTTATTGCGTGGAATTCAATGGGGGGAATTTGCCATAATCACCACGCTTGGCAGGCGGATTGTGATTGGAAATTGTGATATTAAAATTAATTTGTAAAAATTTGCTATTTCCTTTCACTTTTAGTAATATATTTTTTTGCAAAGATTGATACTTTTTACCAAGAAAATCCATTGGTTCAATAATACAGGCTGTCTTTTTTTTTTAAATCATTCGGGATTATTTCCTTAAAAAGTAAAAGATTAAAAAAAATATGCAGCTATTGTTTTCTTCTAAATCGAGGGCCATGACTCCCCCCATGATGATGATGGTCTCTTGTCATGACTTTTCTCTAACTCTCATGGTTTCGCACTTGGCCATCACCACCCCTCTCAAAAAACATCTGTGGTACTATTTTTGAATGTTATCTAGTGACTAAACGTCATTTTTCTAAATTTCTATACATACTGAAACTCATTAATGACTTAAGTTCTTAACACGTATGATATTAATGATATAAATGCAAGTGCTTCCTCCAGTACATCTCCTGAAAAAAGGTTATTTGCGGCCTTTTTGATGATATTTAATCACTCGGTGACATAAAAAATCGCACCCCTGTATATGAAAATGACTCGTGTTCCAACGCGACCGAGCCTAGAAGAATCATTCTCTAATATCGGCATAGTACCCTCATATCTATCATCGACCTCACGCAAACAGATAACAACTATATTGCCGACCCACCCATGTGTAACAAGGTCAGTAGCGGGTTCGTGCCCGGACCCAGTCAGGTAGAAAACTAGGTTACGTCTGCGCCATTGCTCAGAGTTGTTTTATATTTTTTTATTAAATTAAACTGGACCGAGAAAAACGCCGTGGTATAAAGATAAATTTATTTGCTTGAAACATAATTAAATAAAATAAAATAAATAAATAAGTGCTGGACATTTCACACAACATTATCTAGCCCCAAGCTAAGCAGAGCTTGTGTTATGGGTTCTGATCATTACATAGATAGATATTTTTTTATTATACATAGAAAAATATTCAGAATTAAGAAAGAACAATTGATTAAGAACTATTTTAGGTTTCATATTTTCACCTTTTTGCATTCTGAATAATCCCTAATCGCTATATATATTATGAAATTGTATTATAACTGCGGTATATTATGTAGGTTTCATTATTCTTAGATAAATCACGTCCATGTGATGACATTTCATCTCGCATGATGTCCATGACTATAATATAGTTGATCCAAAACATTTGTCGGTCACGTAAATTTAAAATATTTACATAGAAAATATTTTGTTGTGTGTCGAGTTGGTGCGAAAAGTAATATTTATTTTGAAGGTCATCTTCCCATCTCGTACCATTTCGGATGAGTTAAATACGGTCAAGAAATTATGCGATCTCTACTAGAACTTTGAATTGAATGGACACCAGCGGCCCGCACCGACACTGCACGGTATGCCCCGACACCACACGCACTCACATTACTCAACACAATGACTACCCAAGTGCAAGAGGTAGATATTTTTCACACAGAACTACCTAAATTTATACATATGTGTATTTGTTTTTTAAGTCAACTAATTTAGCTTGTAGAACGTTTTGGCTTCGGCTGTAAGTTTTGTGAGCATCTGATTATAAATAAATAAATAAATAAATATAAAAATTGAATTAGTAAATTAGAGAAATAAATATTTCGTAACTAATTTACCATTCTAAAAAATATCTCAATCTCAATTTAAATGTATTTATTTATTTATTATTTATTTATTTTACTTTAACTAGAACGGCATACAGTACCTACCTATTGCACTAATTACACACAATCAAATAATATTAAACAATTGAATTAATGTACACACTAAAATACAACAAAAATAACATAATCAAAACAACAGAAAAAACATAATAAAAATAATCAAAATAAAAAAGTCTAAAGTAAAGAGTCATAAAGAAAAAGAGAAGATTAAGTTAAAAGTCTCAATATAAAGTAAGTCTACAAGATCTAGAGTCTATCATGATTTGATTACTTCCTGATTGAATCTATATTAACTCTTGTCAGGAAGTCAGGATCGGATCGACAAAACGGTGTATTCATTTCAGTCAACAGTCGTACTTGACTCAATTATCCCAACGTTGTAGTAACAATAAAACACAATTGTAATATCAGACACAGAAAGCTTCATTTACACGGACCGAAATATGATCGTCGCATCGTACCAGAATTTATGTTAACTTCATTATTATGATTAAAAAATCACCTTATTGTACACTATACATATAATGGGAAGTTTTCAGGGAGGCAATTAAAAAGAAAAAATAGTTCTTAAAATTCCGGTAGATGGCGGTGACTCGATATGGTTGTGTCTTCTGAAGATTTTGCAAAATCACCACAGATAACAAATTCTCTTTGTTTATCTTTTTTTCCTCCAAGTTTCACGTTGCGATTCCGAAGCTCGTTTTTTAAGTCTACTATAGACCAGTCTACTTGGTCCGGCTTCAACAATAACAACAAAAAATTATAACAATAGCGTAACACTAACAAATAAATCAGAATTTCAACAAAAACTTTACGTAGATTACGAGAGAATCGTAATCGTGAGATTTACTTCACCAACGAACAGCATGAGCGAGTGAAGTCAGTGACACTGACAGTTGGTGGCTGACCGACAAAATTTAGACAACCATATCTGGACTGCGCCATCTATGCATGGATTTAGAACTATTTTCTTTCAGCTGTCAGAAAACTTCACGCACGGGTCAACTACCCGTGCGGAGACCTTAAGATTAGAAGGCTTAGGTCCATGTCTAAGTCTCTTAGAGCATTTAACTAAGTCTGTGTACGGTGCAATAATTTTCTTTAAGACAAAATCTCACCTAGAACACAACTAAATCGTGCCGTTATTAAAGTTTTTGGTATAAGAAAAAGATCTGTTGAAAATACACAGATATTGTGACCAAAATACCGGTAGCCGTTGTCTGCGATCAATGCTGTCAAGCGGTAACTTTTGTATGAGAATTTGACGTATGACAGCAATGATTGCACAATTAACGCCTGTTACAAACCTATCGCGAGATAAAGAATAGCCCTGCCAGAAAGCTCCAAGTGACACCGAGGCATGAACCTTTGTAAGATAACGTCTCGGTGATGCAATGCGGTACGGCCGCGGAAAAACCCGCAACGTGTATCCAGTCTAAAGCACCATTTTGATGCAGGCGAGCTGGCACGGACAGCTGAAGTAATTAAAAACTTTACCTTCTGTTTCTACGTGTATTGTGCAACTCTCTAATGGTGCCACTTCACTTGGTGTATATTCGCAAATGTTTGCATTGTTTTTCCATGGTAAAATCAACCATAGGCCAATAACGTACGGCCGCACGGGAGGGTACAAAACGACCGAATTGTATGCATTATTTAATAAAAAAAAATTACAAACTAATTAAGCCTAACGTAACAATAGTCCGATGTTAGGTACTGAAGTG
This sequence comes from Epirrita christyi, assembly GCA_951392215.1. Lineage (NCBI taxonomy): Eukaryota > Metazoa > Arthropoda > Insecta > Lepidoptera > Geometridae > Epirrita > Epirrita christyi. Next base: position 386,940 of record OX595858.1, on the reverse strand, counting down.
AATATCAAAAAGTCTATTAATCACACCGGTCCTACAGGGCGGGATACGCAACGTTGCCGTTTTGTTTCTCTTGTTCTTGGTAACCAGTGCACCTGGTGTGATGAGCAGGTGATCGTTGCGAACCGTGGCCAGAATCGCTGGAAATATGCCGGTTACATAACAAGCCTATCGGTACATAATGTTGTTTTTTTTGGCAAAATAACGCAAACATTTAAGAATATACACCAAGTGAAGTGCCAGCATTACATCCAGTTAATCCAGTTTAAGTCAGTTATCAGCATTAAATCAGTCAGAATTCCCTGTGTCGTGGGTATCAGGAACTACGAGAAACGTGGTACCTACCATAAAAGTCAGAACCGGAACAATTTTTTTTATACTACTTGGCAAGCAAACAAGCATACGACCCACCTGATGGAAAGCAGTTACCGTAGCCTATGGACGCCTGCAACACCAGATGCATCACACGCGCGGTGCCGACTCTGAGACATAAAGATGAAAAGTCTCATGTGCCTGTAATTTCACCGGCACCCGTACCCTTCAAACCGAAACACAGCAATGCGAGCACTACTGCTTGGCGGCAGAAATAGGTACGGTGGCAGTACTTCCCCGGACGAACTCTTTCACAAGAAGTTCTACTACTAACAACTAACTAACTAGTTTGTATTTGCAGAACATACAAACATTTGTCCCACAGCGGGAATCGCAACTCTTGCGTCTTAGCGGGCTACTCAGCCGCCACGCCGCAGAGACATGACATGACAAGACATGTCTCATGACATGGACTTTTTTTTTATCCCGGTTTCATGCGAAAGAAACTGCGGCTACATGCTAATGTATAATAAAATCCAGAAAATTTAGGTAAATAACTTTTTCACGGTTTTATCGAGCCATTCCCGGCAGATGTCACTGACGAGAATGGCGCTGTAAATTTTAATCTGTCTATTAGACAAGCGTACATCGGAGCGCAAGCGAATTGCGCTATTTGACAACACTGACCCTCCATGATCAATTTTTAAAGTTTTGGTAGCTAACATAGCTTTTGTCTTGTTTTGACGCATGCCATTTCACATCAGAGAGAAATTACATGCGTCAAAACAACCTAATTTACCTAGTAAATTTTCTAAGTCAGTTTTCTGAAGCTAGGGACTCTTCTAATTCAGGTTTTTAAACTTAAAAGAAGAGATCCCAACACTGTTACCACACCTTGTAATTAAAAACTGTTTTTTTTAGTTTAACTTGGTAAATTATGTTTAAAAAATGACTATGAATAAAGGGGTTAGAAAATATACCTATAGACAGACGGGCGTTTGTCAATCCCCTCCATTCTTTAGTTAGCGTTTTGCGAATGCGCTAACCGTTTGCATGGACGATTGTCTAATACATCTGCGTGTAAAAATTTGAACCGATTAACATAAAGCTGTGATGTGAAATATATATAAATGTCTGAGGTTAAAACTATATTAATCAAAAAACTGTAGTTACAAAATAATTACAAAATACAGGGTGTCTAAGCAATACTCAATAAATTGGTAGGTTATTATGAAGTCGGTAAAAGAGTGTTGTTACTGATGCAGGATGCAAGTGACGGGATTCCCCGCAAAATCTTCAACCGTGGCGCGTAAGTTTTTTTTAAATTAGTTTTTTTTAATTGATGAGGTCGTACAGAAAGCCACCATTCCACTTTTTGACGTTTAGATTTTATTATTGATTTTTGTTGACCTCAGGGCTGCCAACAAGAATCAATAATAAAAATCTAAACGTCAAAAAGTGGCTTTCTGTTTGAACACTCTTCAATTTATATTTTGGTAACCATAATATAATTTTATAAAAAACTAACGCACCACGGGTCTAGATATTAATGTCTCCAAATGATCTTGTTTACAAAAATTAATGGAGTTTGATGAGGTAAAACGAGAAAACTCGTTTGTTAGCAGAGGGCTCCAGCATCAGCCGTACACTCGTCTCAATGTTTAATAAAGTCTTGCTTTGAGATGTATTGTCCTCCTGCTAATCCTACCAGCCAGCCACTAGACGTTGGCTTTATAGCAGTAGGTACCTATTTTTTTTGGGTAAATTTAGTAACCTACTGCCTGAACGTATTTTTTTTGCTCTGGTATCCCATTTGCTTAAAAAAAAAATCTAAGTTAAGAAATCAGAATAGGTATTTGTTTGACCATTTTTTGAGTCATTCGTCATCTAGCGGATCTGAAACTCGCTTGAATCCGCGAGTTGGCACCTTCCGATTTTACCTATTTTTATTGTCGTCAACTCGTGTGATCGTAAAATATCCGACGTATTCATGTACAGTCATCTACAAAAAAGTTACTTACTTTGAATGTACCTATAGAATACAATACTATTTGAGTTTAAAACCATTTGTATTCTCTTTGTATGATGTAACTAAGTCCTTGTCTATGGTGTAAATAAATGAAATGAAAAACACTGTGGAAATGCGTCTGAAGGCTTCGATGATGGAGAGGATCCAAGTAGCTCCTGCAAACCCGTCTTGCCACTGGCCTCTTGACACCTCACAATGAATACAGGTAGATGTTAAGCATGTTATACTCCAGCACTTACAAGCTACAGTCAAAATATTTGCACAAGTAAATGAGTTCTCTGGTTCAAACGAGTCAATGATTACAAATTAGTCGACACGGCGCGCCGGCGAAGCGACGACGTTGCGAAAATTACGCATCCTGGCGAGGAAGTGCGTAAATGTCGTAATTGGATTTTGGGCATTCTTGCTGCTTTGAAACCTAACGTATAATGACGAGAGTTTAAAAATGGCCGTCTGGGGTTCGCTCCCCTGGTATCCCTGGTAATGTTTGGGCTCATTTTGATGAGTTCACGCATCCAAACACTAATTTCATAAAATCTTGAGAGGAGAGTAATAAACATTATGACAACTTATTTTAGAAAACTCAACCCCCCCCCCCCCCCCCAACCCCACTTTTCCGTTGAGTTCCCGTCCGTTGCACGACCTTCGAGCAAGGTCGTGGTCGGAGCTTATGAGGAAGTACCTCTAAATGGACAAAGAAATGTCAGCAGGAGAATAATAAAGTACGTGGTGTATAGTCATATTTTTTTTAAAATAATACCAATCCACCATTATTTTTGCATTCTAGAAAAACTTATTAATAAAGCGTCTCTTCCCAGTTGTTTTCTGGGTAGACGCATCTTCTTACACCCGGTATTTTTTATTCTTTTATTTTTTAGGAACTTGCGTCGATAGCAGCTCCGTAGTAGCAAAATTCAAGTTACATATCAGATTCAATTAACCAGCTCATATGTGAAACGGTAGAACATGTTGACTGCAGCTGTGGCACGATTACGTAATTCTGTTGCTATTGGTTTCATTCGATCTCAATTCTTTTTCTATCCAAAATGACGCTCTTAAACTTAAATTAAAGCTTAAACTAAAATTACTCCTGTTCCAACGCGACCAAGCCTAGAAGAATCAGGCAATAAACTCGGCTTGGCTTACATAAATGGTCCGTCTTACCACTAGGTGAGAAGCGCCTGTGTGGTGCCTCGGAGCAAGGAGTTGCTGATACATAGTAAACGAGAACTTAAAACACACGCTACGCTTGTTATACCAATATATATGTATTTATTATACCATTCCCATACTCTCTCATAGACGCACCCCGAACACACTCCATTAAAAGATTGTACACATCTTACACCCGGTATAAAATGCATTTACTTGAAAGCTCTTTGTGCTAAAGTTTTTATATCTCTATCACCTTCTAGAGATCACCAGTCTAGAGTAGAAGTAAAAAACTTGATAGTTCAAAACTGCAGCAATTTCAAACTTATTTCATAAAGAAATTTTACTCGGAAATTAGATTTCCAATAGGTAAGTATGGCGCGCTACACAGTTTTAAAAACCGTTTTGGCTCGCTTGTCCGCGGGCGGGCCAAGATTCCTTGCCAGGGCCCTATGCCAATTGCCAATGCTTACAGTTGCTATTTTATGGGATTCTATGAAAAGTAACTTTTATAAAATACTTAGAACAAACATGTGTATGTATAGGAACATAGATTATGTACAATGCACTCTTTTCAATCACGTTTTTGGAACAGGAACAGGAGTAATTTTAGTTTATAAGACGATTCAAAATGATCCTTGTGATTTCAATGAATAAAATTCTTTTTGGCTTTGACTTTGACTTTGACTTAAAAGCCTCAAAATCCGGACCCTTTCAATGAATAGGTTTTCAGATTTGCGTAGGCAAGTTCTAGTTTTAAAACCTTTCTTTTAACCTTTTTTTTTCTTAACTTTTTAGTAGAGTAATTAATTTGTGTTATATTTTTATAATATACTCATCAAGCCCTTTCATTTGATACAAAACTCATTATATTTATATTATTAATTATAAAAAAATTCGAGAAATTGTGTTTAATTCCCGCCATAGCTTGATGATTTGAACTCTGCAAACTCCACGACATTAGTGCATGAATCAATAATATCGATGAGCACGATAACCTAAGTAACACTATTAATTAACGATATTATCCTGTCATTCAGACATAGGGATGGGGTTGAGAAGCTCTCATCGTACTTGTTATCGATGAATATTAATCACCTATCCTAGCTAATATTGACCTGAGGTTGAATTGTAAAGGTAACTTTGCCACGGGTGGACACTATACTTAAATAAGTGGTTTAATCATCGCTTGCTATGCAAGATATTACCAAATAAATAAATATAAAAGCTATTTTTTTTTATTTAAACTTGTGTTTCCTTTCACAATGGACCAATATGGGTAGTTTGGTCTGGAGATGTGCGAGTACCCACACCGAAAATAAACCACTTCATTCTGTACCGCTATCCATGGAGTTTCATTGAGTCCAGTAAATTCCACATAAACTAGTTAAATTATTTGGAAAATACCTGACAGCAATGACAGATATAATTACTTATATGCAGCACTCAAAAATCAGACTAACGGAAGATCGATTGGTCCATTATGAGTACACAGAAAAGATCTCCACGCCATCCATCGCTTCGGCTAATTTCATTCAATTACCTACTGGAGGTAATTGACCTATTTATTACTATTAGTTTCTGAGGTCGAGATAAATAGAACGTACTTCACTGTGACTAAGTCTAAGCCTTACTTTGAAATCGTCCCGTCACTGTCACACAAATTTTAAAACACTCGTATTAGAGAGAGACAAATTAATAGAGATTTTAAAGTAAGGCTTAGACTTAGTCACCGTGACAATTTCTATTTATCTGGACATATGAGATGGATACTTTGGTAGGTATTTTACACCAAAGCTACACCATTGTATCAATATTTCAGTATATAGGTAGGTACAGCATCAATGCCCCATGTTGATTTTATAAAGTCCTTTCCATCCAAAGGTTGTCGCTACAGAGCGATAAGACCGTCCATTGTATAACATAGTTAGTTTTAGTTTTTGTTTGTTAAGTTGTAAGTATTTTCTATCTATTTTACTTTCAATCTGCATGTAACGGAAGGGAATTCGCTTTCAAAATAAAATAGTTAAGAACCCAGCGAAGGATGGACTGCCCATACAAACGTAATACCGACGTCATTTGTAATTCGAGCATATTTCCACCATATTATGCTATTATTCGGATTCGGATAGTATTTATCTATGTTCCCAGATAGTTTTTTTTATCATAATATATACCTAAAATGAAATGTAAGCGGATTACTTTTTGTATATTTTTACGACCTAAACGACATGTTTTCATCTTATTTGTTTCGTATGAAAAACAACGATATGTTACGTATTTTATGTGTAGGAACATAGCTTATATTGTCAAGTAACAGAATAACAACACGATATAAAAAAAACAACAAGTTTTTATTCATCATTTTTGGTATTACGGAACTTGAACAAATTTCTAAAAAATTCTGAACGCCCATATTGCTATCGCGTCAGAACCGAGGGCCGGTCGGGGAACTACGGTTGTGTGATGTTTGACAACTCGACAGGCACTCACACTAGTACACTGTGTAACCCCGCGCTTCGCTTGCTCTTGTGTTTGTTCACCTATTTGTTTGTTATATATGACATTGCAATATTTTTGTAATTTTATTTAGATTTGCCTTGTGATTTGGAATGAAGTAACCTAGGTAACTAACATACCTACGACTTGTGCTTTGTTTACCATTCAGTACCTAGTTTTTGCGAGAAATAGTAGCGGCTCAACTTTCCTTTAGCGACTGTGACCTACGAGGTTCATATTTTTATCACATGTAGGTTCACATAGCACAAGCCTGAATATGAAATGGCGTACTGCGGAAACCAATAGTTTTAGCATTGTGAGCTATGACAAAAAATCAAAGAAAAATATTTCAAAGTAAATGCTCAACTTTACTTTAGCGACTGTGACCTACGAGGTTCATATTTTTATCACATGTAGGTTCACATAGCACAAGCCTGAATATGAAATGGCGTACTGCGGAAACCAATAGTTTTAGCATTGTGAGCTATGACAAAAAATCAAAGAAAAATATTTCAAAGTAAATGCTCAACTTTACTTTAGCGACTGTGACCTACGAGGTTCATATTTTTATCACATGTAGGTTCACATAGCACAAGCCTGAATATGAAATGGCGTACTGCGGAAAAAAATAGTTTTGGAGCTATTCATTGTTGAAATTTGCTAAAAACTGGTTTCCGATCTCCATATTTTGGTGATATTTTACTATTTGTCAGTGTTTGGATACGATTTTCGGCTTTTGACATTGACAACCCACCCCTCCCCTCACCCCTCAAGCCTTATACTTATAGTCGCTAAAGGAAAGTCCTTCGATGAATTCTCAAACAGGAGTAAGCACGTAAACAATCTCAACTCTGAGAACACAAACGATGACAGAGTTCATTGATGTTCAAGGAATACGTAACCGACTGGACCGTAAGAGCAAAAAACACGACTAGTTGAAAATTGAGAAACCACCAATTTTTAGCAAAATATACCATTTGGTCTGTCACTGTCATTGTCAAAAGCCGAAAATCGTATGGGAACACTGATAAAAAGTAAAATATCACCAAAACATGGCGTTCGGAAAGCGGTTATTAGCAAATTTTAAAAATGAATAGCTCCAAAACTATTGGTTTCCGCAGTACGCCATTTCATATTTAGGCTTGTGCTATGTGAACCTACATGTGATAAAAATGTGAACTTCCTAGCTAGCAGTAGCTAAAGGAAAGTTGAGCTTTTACTTTGAAATATTTTTCTTTGATTTTTTTGTCATAGCTCACAATGCTAAAACTATTGGTTTCCGCAGTACGCCATTTCATATTTAGGCTTGTGTCTACATGTGATAAAAATATGAACCTCCTAGCTCACAGTCGCTATTGGAAAGTTGAGCCAAACTCAACGATCATCAAAGCACCAACTTGCCCCCTTATTCGCTCTGACCAAACGTAACATAACGCGGGCTCGTTACGATATCTGCGTGGAATCATCGCTGAATCGTATGGGTGACGTCACACGTTATTGAAAAGAAATCTCATAGGTCATAGCGAATAACCACCCTGATCACAATTATTGGAAAAAAGTTTGTGCTCGCGAGTTCTAACTGTTCACAGAACTAGGTACCAAGGAGTTTTTATTGCTAGATATATAAATGTAAAAAGTTTGTGACAAATGCCAAATATGCCAAAAAAATATTTTTGTCAAATGCTAGTTTGCATAAAAAATAAATACCAGCTTCGAATTATGAATGGTAACGGCCACAGAATAGAAATAAATGTTCGGCTGTGCCCCGCGCGCGCCTGCGTTAGCCAAACAGGGACAGCAATATGCAGGCCGACTTTTGCGCTATTCTCGAGTTGATTTAGCGTGCGGCCATCACCGCAACCTCATAAAAGGTACATAAGTGCTTGATTCAAAACGGCACATATTCCCGTGTCTAGCTAATGTGAGTGATCCAAAATCGAGCCAATAAGCCGCGAAGCACGTGCTTACCGCCATGATATCAGCCAATGACAAGCCTCAATTACTTCGCTATGACTTTCAAGCCTTTTGTCGGTGTCGGACGGCAAGTCAAGTGGTAAAACGAAAAAACGAAGGACATGAAAAATATGAATTAGTGTGTTCTGAGGCCCAATTCTCTAATTTTAAAACATTCCAGTCACAATATAATCTCGTGTCAGTCGCACTGTCTCGTATAGTAACTATTACTTAATCTTCGCGTATACATGTGAAGATTAAGTAATATCTTAATATATATAAATCTCGTGTCACAATGTTTGTCCTCAATGGACTCCTAAACCACTTAACCGATTATAATAAAATTCGCACACCATATGCAGTTCGATCCAACTTGAGAGATAGGATAGTTTAAATCTCAAATTATAGTCGCAATTTTAATTTATTGCTAATTATTTGTCTGTTATTATTTGACAGTCACAATTATCTGTTAACTCCAAATGATTCTAACAGATGTCGATACCTTTCGACTGGGTTGAGTAAGTAATCAATAGATGGCGCTGCTATGGTAAATCTACGAACGTGTCATATAAGCTACATTTTAACAGCATAATTACCACGTGTTGTTGACGCTATAAAATTAATTAAATTTATTTTGTAGTGAACAATATTATTTTATTGCAAATTATTTGTTTATTATTTGACAGTCACAATTATCTGTAAGCTCAAAGCGATTCTAACAGATGGCGGTATCTGTTGATTGGATTGAGTAAGTATTCTAACAGATGGCGTTAGTTCATTTTTTTTTGGACGCACCTTTTGGAACCGGTAAGACATATTTAATATCATTTTTGGTTTAGTTGTGTTCATATTTGTCAGGGAAAGGTTTAAATGTACCGGGACCACCGGGAACACCGGGACCACGCGAGCGAAGTCGCGCGCGGGCAGCTAGTTTACTATATAGGTGACAGCTGACAGTGCGACTGAGACGAGATTATACTGCGAATTGAATGTTTTTAAATTAGAGAATTGGGCATCTGTTTTGTTTCGTGGTGTGTCCGGCTTAAGAAGAGACCCCTTTGTCTCCTCCCGTGGATGTCGTAAAAGCTGACTAAGGGATTACACCAGGGGATGGGCAGCAGTATTCGCCAGAGTACTCAACATCAATACTGCGATCACCAATCCGCCTGCCAAGCGTGGTGATTAGGAGGCATCCATTAATAACGTGAGGTAATTTTGGCGATTTTTTTGACCTCCCTTCACCCCTTGGTGAGATGTCGTGAGATTTCGCTCGACCCCCTCCCCCTTTAACCCTTAATCTCAAACACCATCTCAAAACACGTACCTACAAGAAAAGGGGCATTAGCTAGGTACCTACATCACAAAACACGTACCTAGTACCGAAATGGGCATTAGGTAGGTACGCGTAGAAACAATGACATTAGTTTGTCGTTCGGGAAACACCACGGACTTGTCATGAATACCTAAAATATAATTTAGAGTAGGTACCTACCCATGCAATGTCAAGTCATAGCTATTTTTATAAAACTTATGATCGGTCGTCGCGTCGCACATTCATATAAGCATTTGTAGGGTATTCTTGTGCAATGTAAAGCTAGAACCAAACTCTCGGACGCGACCCAAGTCGTGTCGTGACTGTTTGTCGCGCGAGACATGCGTCCCCCGCCTTTCTGGCCCCACTGGGGGACGTTGGGAGAAAAAGTGCCATCGTCCCCCACTCGTGACAAATGTTCCAGAAATAGAGATATCAAATAAATAGTATAGGGAATAAAAAGGTGACCCATCCACAGGAGGATATCCATCCATGGGAGGAGACCCATCCACAAGAGGATACAGGTTGCACTGTTGTGTTGAACACAGACGCCGTTGTCTTAGTTTAAGTATTTGACATGGGTGTATGGTTTACCTAGTGTAATACGGATTTTGTTTGGAGACACTGATAAGCGCCCCTAGCGTACACCTTGAGAACCTCAATTTCAATATCCATGTTACACTACACCTTACGTTCAGTAAGGTTCGTCAGTGTTCAGTTTGTGAGTATGTTTGTTACTTCTTCACGCTCATACGGCTGAACATATTTGAGTGAAATTTGGAATAGAGATAATCTTATACTCTGGATTAACTAAGGCTTCTTTTCAGCTTCATTAGGATATTAGGATATAGGCATTTCCTGAACCGATACCGCCTTAAGGTAGGTTTACCTACCTACATTGAGTCAGTGACTTACGTCAGTTCACTAGCAAGTCAATTTTGTTTCAATATATACGATGTAGATACCTGGCAGTGAGTCAACGCTGAGACGACCTCAAGTGACTGACTCAATTCGCGCTAACATAACCTAAATCTCTGGCGTTAGGTTTAGAATCGCGGTTGTTACTATTTACGTCCGTTAAATGAAAGCCAACGCTCTCTAAGAAACCCTGTCGTGGAATCTGCTATTCAAGACACGAGCAAAACACTAGCGTCTCTGTTTACCACTTGCTCGCTTAGTCAAAGAGGTTTTGTATCGGAAAACACGATCAAGATTGCTATAGTGAGATTGCATATTTTTTTTTTTTTTTATAATTATTTTGACCAATTTTGTTTTCTGACTCGCATGTAATATATTTAGCTTGTAAGGACTGCTTTAAATTTCGCACGCTTAATGGCAGAATGTACTGGAAACTATAATTATATTTAACATCTATGTTTTATACTGTAATTCTTAAATGTTGTATATGTAAATTCTAAGCAAACAAATCATTCATTCATTCATTCATTCATTATCATTACTAAAAACTGCTTCAATATTCTTTCGTAAGGATAATTGGACTTGATGAAACCTTGGTCAGATTATGTTGATGAAGTTGACTCCAAGACCCATCGATGTTATACCTATCGTGCATGTAGATTTCGGATACAATATCTTCTCTTTATCTTATCTTATCTTAATTCAGCCATGTAATTTTTTTATGTTTGGCTCCACGTGCATGCTATATTTAGTCGAACAGTAAGCGTTTGCCTATTAAAATTCATACCACGAGGGTAGCTAGGCGTCCTTGGGATTAAAGCTGATTGCTCGCACCCACAGGTAAATTTGTACCAACGGTCAAGTCAAGTGTCATGCCCAAGAAAGAATTAGCAACAGATATAAATATCATAGACAAAAATACTAATTAACATCGATATCGATAAACCTGTTTGGACATCTCAGACGCCCCGACCGGTGCGTGTCGGACGCAGCACGCTGTCTTCAGAGGCCCAATTCTCCAAGTTATTTTAAAACTACACTGAAAGTTGACCGAATCGAGACTGAATTGTAAATTGACTGAAAGTTGAATTTCTAGTCCCTCATAAATAACAATTTAGTCTACTTTCAATTCATGGTGACCACCATTAGAGTAGGATAGTTATATATATAATTGGAAAGAGTAAAGAGAGACTCCATCTACTTATGCTAAAATTAACGAAAAATCTTTGAATCGTTCAAGTTTCGGTCACATTTCGATATAATCACATAACAGTGTTGTAGTTTATGTCAGGAGAATACCATTTCTGACATTTAAGACATCGACACAAGATCGAAACATGATCCGAACTCTATTTTAACTATTTTTTAGTTAGTGAATTGGGCCTCAGATCTGAGGCCCAATTCTCTAACTTTGAAACATTCCAGTCACAATATAATCTCGTGTCAGTCGCACTGTCTCGTATATTAACTATTACTTAATCTTCGCGTATACATGCTAAGATTAAGTAATAGTAACTATATAGGTGACAGCTGACAGTGCGACTGAGACGAGATTATACTGCGAATTGAATGTTTTTAAATTAGAGAATTGGGCCTCTGATGCGCGCTTCTTGTAATACCGTCGCATTGGATACAACTAGATATTTTCTAGTAACAATATGCACCTTGGGTCAAGATATTAGTGTACTGGGTGCCAATTCTACTATTGTTAAAGAAATTACAATCAATCAAAATTGTCATTAGAAACGGTAGTCTGCTAAATTTGTGATTGTATCTCCATTGATTTAAAATTGTCTTGTTTTAGAATTGTAGGTAGAAAAGCGATCGGTGGAGCCATTACAATCATTTTCGATTATACCACGTGTAATAAAAAATATAAAAAAAATTAAGCATATAATCTCGAGGTTTTAGGTACCTAACTAAAATTTAAAATTTAATTTGTATACTTATACGTTAAAAAATATCTTTACTGCTAGAAATAATAGCCAAAAAAAAAGCAAACTCGCGTACAAAAAGGCGTAAGCGCCCTACCGGTAACCTTCTAATGGCTTTTCTTTGCTGGATTGTAGATACTGGTGTCATTTATCAGGTAGTTACCTATTTAAATACTTACAGAGCGTGTGGGGTGTGCGGAGGGGTGCGGGAGCGGGGGCGGGGGGCGGCGCAGACGGGCCAGCGCGCTGAGCAGCCCGTCCGTGGTCACTCCGCAAGCCCCGCCATCTGTAAAGAGAAGCATCCTTCAGCACAGAAGACATGAATTCAGAACAGATGTAATGACACCAGTCCCCTGCTGCAGGCTGCTTTCAAACGTAGCTTTCCTCTTTCAAAAGTTATCGTTTGACAGCCCTGATTGCACAATTTACGCCTGTTGCTAACCTGTCGCGAGATAGAGAATAGCCCTGCCAAACTCAACACGTGCACAGGTCATTAAAAAACATTGCTTCAAGGACGTTAGACCATCCAACGAGGATCGTCAGAATGTCATAGTCAAAGTCAAAAAGTCAACGTCAAAGTCAAAAAGAATTTTATTCATTGAAATCACAAGGATCATTTTGAATCGTCTTATAAACTAAAATTACTCCTGTTCCAACGCGACCAAGCCTAGAAGAATCAGGCAACAAACACGGCTTGGCTTACAAAAATGGTCCGTCTTACCACTAGGTGAGAAGCGCCTGTGTGGTGCCTCGGAGCAAGGAGTTGCTGATACATAGTAAATGAGAACTTAAAAACCTTAGGACGGAAGTCAAAATTAAATAAACATCAGCAAAAAAAATATGCAAAACAGCACACGCTACGCTTGTTATACTTATAAATAATAATCTTATAGAAACATCTAAATAGGTAAGTACAGATATTGCATTTCCATTTCAGCAGTCGAGGGGCAGAGCGACATCAGGCCACGCTGTATCATTTATATAGTCATCAAGAGATACGCTTTCTTAATTAGATTAATCTTTATGTACACTGAGAAAACAGTTCATCAAAAAATATGGTGGTTTCACGTAAAGTAGGGAGCATACGGAAATAACCATAAAGTACGATGAAACTACTGTTGCTGCTGCTAACCATATATTATGATGAGCTGTCACCATGCATTAGTAGTTCGTATCACCGTATGTCCGGACTTACGGTGACGGTAATCGTAATGGATTTTTTGAGAGAGAGCATAACATTACATATGACTGTCATCATATTTTTGTATGCTTTCCTACTATTTTTATGTGCTCTCCTCTAATTTCCGAGTAATCCCTATTATTTTATCATACTATTTATCCATGCTTTCCTACTATTATTGTATGCTTTCCTACTATTTTTAATGTGCTTTCCTCTCATTTCCGAGTAACTCCTGTTATTTCATCCTACTATTTATCCATGCTTTCCTACTATTATTGTATGCTTTACTACAATTTTGAATGTGCTTTCCTCTTATTTCCGAGTAATTCCTGTTATTTCATCCTATACCATTTATCCATGCTTTCCTACTATTATTGATGTGCTTTCCTATTGATTTTATTTACTATTTTTCTATGCCTCCTGTTGTAGTATGGCTCGGGTATTGTTCCTTTTTCTTAAATATGTATGAGCCAATTAATAAAGATAATTGACACATAGAATAAGCAAGAGTACGGTTAAGAGAATGATGATGATGTATAGTCGTTCATCGTCATCACTCCCGTAACCGTACTTTTGCACGGTTATGGGTCAGAGTAGATTACTAAGTGTCAATTATCTTTATAAATTGGCCCACACATATTTAAGAAGAAGGAAAAATACCCGAGCCATGCTACAACAGGAGGCGTAGAAAATTAGTAAGAATAAACAATCGGAAAGCACATCAATAATAGTAGGAAAGCATGGATAAATAGTAGGATGAAATAACAGGAAATACTCGGAAATGAGAGGAAAGCACATTCAGAAAAAAGTACCTACGCAATACAGAAAATAACCCTAATAAAGTAGGCACTTCTAGATAACAGTGGATTTGGGATTTGGGGAATTATTTGCTATAATGGAAAAACATATGACGGATTAACATTTTAATTAAAAATTACAAAATATTATTAAATAACGCAAAATATATAATTTAGAGTAACGGAGTAGTAGTTTTGGGGTAACGGAGGCGGGCTCGCACCGTCTCTTGCCAGAGGGCGCACGACCTCCTGTCACGGACCAGCTGAGGGTCGAGACCACTGTTCCAAAGCTGACTGCACCTTATCCGCGTCACCTGTACAAAATTGCAAGTGGTTAGGTCAAATAGATTTTTATATATGGGGGTCGAAAGTAGCTTTAAATTTGGGGTAGTAAATTCTGCCGAAGTCAGCCTACAAAACTCGAAAGGAAATTAGCTAAATTTACCTAAATACAGTATTTTGTGACATGTTTACTTTATGGTACCATAAAGAGTATCTCTAATTAACATGGGCTTTCACATTAGATATTTTACTTAATACGAGACTAAAATCAATACCTTATTCAAATCCCTGGTGATTGATCCTAGAACACGACGCGACTTCAGGCGTGCTGGACAGAGAACGGGATCGAGACTCGGGCTTTGCCAGGATACCCAACGTAATAAGATAGGCACGTTGAGCCCTCCAGGCGTTCACCAACCAGCCATGGTTTGGTAGGCGTCAGCGCCTGCTGAACGATGCGTAGTAGAAAGGTGGAGATTATTTTATGTACAACCACATCATTTTAAATGGACATCAGCTGGGCATCAGTCGGCAAAACTGGGTTATGTACTGTCACAAGCTTTTACATCAACAGCTTGCATAAACTGGTGCACTAATCTTAAAACACTTATTTTTGTACACGAACAAATGTTAGGTATTATGAAACCCAGCTGATCTTTGTTGCACTTTGTTGCTTCAAATCACTTCACATTTTGTAACACTAACTATAGACAATCCGTAATATTTAAAATAAAATTACAAGCAAAAGGCGGAGCGCATGTGCTTCCCTGCTAACTAAATAGAATAAAATGACCGGGCTAGGACCTACCCGCGTGCCGTTCGCAGTAGACTGGTGATTTCACAGTATTTTAATATGCCGGTCATCCAATATTATGAATCTGTAATCAAACTTTAGTAAAACGATAAACGTATTTTTGTGTGATGATCACGGTATTTTGGAGTGCCGCGTCAAATATTATGGTTCCGTAATCATATTCGATGGTAATTTGTTACGTAATTGTATTTTTGTGTGCTAGTCATGGTATTTTGGTGTGCGGTGTCAAATATTATGATTCCGTAATCATTATTTGATGTTTGTTCATTTGTTAATTATTTTTTGTATGCCCGTAGTCACATAGATAGATAGATAGATTAACACTTTATTGTACACCAGGAATACATAAAAGGATTTATTAAAATTAGCAGTACAATGGGCGGCCTTATCGCTGAGAGCGATTTCTTCCAGACAACCTTTGGATGGACAGTAACAAGCGAAGCAGTAACGAAACGGCGGAAGATATAGTCCGTAGTCGTATATTATAAGGATTTTATGCATAGAAGCTTCAAGAAAATTGATGCTTACTACAAAAATAAAGTGACGAAAACTGTTATATCTTAGGTATCATCGAATTTCTGCCAAGCAGACATCCAGCAGACCATTTCATATTACGTAGTGTTATTTTAAGAGGAAAGCATCGTAAAGTATCGATTTAATCTTCTTATATTCTGTCACCGTTTATTACGGAGAATGGTCATCATAATATTGTATTACTTACTATTTAAACTAGATTATTTTATTATATATACATGATACAATCTTATTTTAGAACAATTCATCGTATTTTTGAAAGACGTATTGATATTTTATAATGAAGCCAAAATGACATTTTTCTCAGTGTAGAATTTAAATCTTCGAATAGTTTAGATGCACCTTCTGGGTGTTTATTATAGAACCGTACCTACAGAATTCTCCATAAAAGACCCAACACAGACTACATAAGTAAATGTAGGGCTTCCCTAGCATCACAATAAAGGTATACTAACTTACCAGGATGGGTCTTCTTAGTTTGAACTAAGTTTGCTACCTTCTTTTAGTTCAAAAAAAAAGTTTATGATCACACAACATTTGAAAACTGGGCCCATAACCTGTTTACGACCTATTCTATAATTGAATCAGCATTTTTTTATTATCTTCATAAAAACATCAAAACTAAAAAATTGGTAGAATTGGTTTTGATGGAAATTTTGTAGGTTCGTTGACCGTGTAGACCAATTCAATATACAATTGCCAATTGCTGTATTAATTAATAGTGCCGATTCAATTCATTCAACTCATGTGACTTGAATTAGTAACGAGTAACGAACTTTACTATGATCGATCATCTCTCATCATCATCATTACCCGCCTGTTTACGTCCACTGCTGGAAAAGGCCTTTTGCCATAATCACCTTGCTTGGCAGGCGGATTGGTGTTAAGTACTCAGGTGGATGCCGCTGCTCATCTCCTGGTGTAATCCCTTACTACATCCGCGGGAAGAGAGTCTATGCTAGGCCTGACACACCACGCCATTACAAGTCGCTGTGTTACATGCTCTCAGTAACATCTTGAGGATGTAATCTAAATAAACCAAAAACATAAACAGAACAGAAACTTTTTCTCGATAGATGAGGGCGCTCCAAAAATATAATGCTGATTTGCCAAGTTATTGTGAGTAAACCAGATATCACATCAATAAATATCTTACTGAAATACGTGATTGTTCAAACTTTTTTCTATCCGTGACCAAGCCAGAAACACAATTGGCCAACATTTAAGTACTCGATTTTTTTTTTTTAATTTCTAGGAAACATCTTCAGTCACATATCCAAAATAAATACTCACCGAAGGCAAATATAGTTTATTATCCGTGACCAAACCAAAATTTACCTAGACTAATTAGTATTCTCATAATACCTATATTAAATACACACATCAACATTTTGTTGATTGATTTGGGATATTCAACATTTTGTTGATTTTTACAAAAACTGAAAATAATTTCTTTGGAAAACTAGGTATGGCAAGAATCTTTATTTTGTGTTGTTTATTAGTAATAATAAAATACAACTGTTTGATATTATTTTTTAATAAAAATTAAAGTAGGAACAAAATCTCGAAAAATCTGAAAATTTACAAGGTTCGATAAATTGTGTTAAAACTATTTTTACGTTGCCATGACTTTATAAAATTGCCTTTTTACAATTTAATAATCGGTGTTGCCTCCTCTGACGTTGATAACACATCTGCACCGGTTATTCATACTCAAAATTAGCGTGTCAAAGTCTCGCTGGGGTTATGCGATCCCATGTTCTTTTTAAATGGCAAAAAAGTTGGTCTTCCGTGGTCAAATTTGACCGCAAATTGCTGAAAGCCCTTCGTTGCAACATGTCCCAAGCGTGTTCAATTGGGTTTAAGTCGGGTGACTGTGCAGGCCAGGTCAAAACCGCGACATCATATTCCTGAAGGGCAGCTGACACCAATCGCGCCGTGTGTGGAGGGGCATTATCATGCATGAGCTGAAATTCCTGGCCAATTTGAACTCTGTGAGGGATGATCACAGGTTCTACGACCTCGTTCCGGTATTTTAGTGCAGTCATGCTGCCTCTTATCCAAATGAGCTCGGTTCGCGCGCCAATACAAATTCCCGCCCAAACCATGATTGTCCCACCTCGGTATGAATCGACCTCTTGTGGATGCTGGAGGCGACTTTTTCTGCCTGGAACTCTCCAAACACGTGTTCTTTGTGAATCGGGGTGGAACCCAAACCGAGACTCATCAGTAAAGAGAACCATTGTCCATTGGCCATTGTTCCATAACAAATGTTCTATGAGCCCAAAGAAGTCGCCTTCCGCGATTGCCTCGTCGTAGAGCTGGCACACGAAGCGGCCTACGAGAATGAAGATCGACTTCATGTAGCCTTCTTCTGACGGTTTGGTCGCTGACTGACAGCTGATGGTCTGACTGAAGCCTTTGCACTAACTGCTTTGCTGTGAGATTGGGTTCCCTCCTGGCGGAATTTTGGAGAAAACGATCCTGTCTAGGGGTGGTTGCTCGTATTTTTCCAGTGTGGCGCTCTCTTACATCCCCAGTAATACGATAACGTGACCACAATCGACAAATTACGTTTTGATTGGTGTTTAGGGTATTGGCAACCACGCGTTGGATAGCACCGGCTTGTAACATGCGTATCGCTCTTATCATTACTTCTCTGCTTAAATGTCGACGTTCCATGACATTACGAATACCACAAGATTCGTTAAATTTAAAAATGACTTGGATACCACTTATTGATAACTAAATAAAAGTTAATTTTTCTTAGGCAAAATTAACGTTGTTTAATTTAAATCGGAGTCCCCATTCTATATTTTGTTTATTGCGTCCTATTTTTTTTTTTTCAAATTTTGAAAATGGAACCAAATAATTAATGAATAAATTAATTAATTAATAGTTTAATTCCATATTAAACTTTTCCTAAATAGCAAATAGTTTGCAAGCAAATCATTTCGAAATGGAATATCTCTAGACAATGTTGATGTGTGTATATGATTTGAGACTTCTCTGCAAGATAGGGTCGTGCGATATTCAATCTTATTCCGTTAGTATTTGCGTCAAAAAGGCGATTCATACGTATAATATTTTCGGAGCGCCCTCTAGTAACCGTTTTACGTCCATCCTTCTAATCTAGAAATTGATAGAAGCATTATTACTTTTTGAAACTATTAAAATTATTATATTCAATTTGTACACTTTCAATACACAAACAAACTGCTATGCATCGTCGATTATAAAACACATTTTGCGTCCATCGATTGGGTATCCCCCTCCCCCGCGTGGTCCCCCCGCGTGGTCCATGGTACAGCTGACCTGTTTCTGATACCGATCTACAATAACACGTTTTAAAGTCAATTATTTTTAACTTTTTTTTCTAACATGACATCACAAAAAATGATAGAAGAGCCGCCTCCAGTCACAGACTTTTATGTAATGGCTAGGCAATCGTGCTTACGGCCAGTCTGATGGTAAGTGGTTGTCTTTGAAATCAGAGCACCTGTTCCGAACCTATGAGGCCACAGTCAAGCCGACATACAAACACATTATGACGTATATTACACCCCTCTTTTTCATCTTTTTCTTTTTCTTTTGCGGGTTCGATTCCCGCCTCGGAACAAATATTTGCACAATCTGCAGATATTTGTTCAGGGTGTTCTGGGTATTTGCTATGTATAATAAAAAATATCTATCTATGTATTGTAGTTATCTAGTACCCCCAACACAAGCTCTGCTTAGCTTGGGGCTAGATAATGTTGTGTGAAATGTCCAGCATTTTTTTATTTTATTATTTTAAACTTTTCTTAAAAACATCACATCAGAGAGCCGCCTCAAGTCATAGACTTTTTGATTTTATGTAATGACTAGGCAATCGTGCTTACTGCCAGTCTGATGGTAAGTGGTTGTCTTTAAAGTCTGAAATCAGAGCACCTGTTCCGGACCTATGAGGCCACCTGCCTTCAACAATCCGCCTGCCAAGCGTGGTGATTATGGCAAATCCCCCCATTGTATTCTATGGGGGAGGCCTCGTCCTGCAGTGGACACAAACAAATAAATAAATAAACAGGCTGGTGATGATGATGATGATCTATCAAGATTCAATGCGACACCAGTATCGAACAAAGCCTTTCAAAATTAAAAACTAAGCCCTTTGATCTGACACTGATCTTCTGTCTCGTGTGAGACGATGAACCCATTAAAGGAAAGCACATGAATATCAAGATAACAAAGAATACTGAAGAGGTTATAAGAGTTCGAGGAAGGAACGGAGTTTGTTAGTATTTAACCGCTATAGCTCCAAGCCGGAGTGTTATGAGTTTGACACCCAGTTAGACTCAGAGACGAGCCCGCCCTACTGAGAGCTGCTTATAAAGTTTTTTGCAAACAATTGACACGGATGTTTGGTGTGGTGTAACACAGATTTTTGTATGGAAAATGAGGTTCACAGAGTGTACGCTAGGGGCGCTCATCGGTGTCGCTTACAAAATCCTTGTTACACTACACCAAACGTCCGTGTCAATTGTTTGCAAAAAACTTAGAATCAGCTCTCTGGTACGTGTACTAGCGCTCGGAGGCGACATCTGCCCCTGTGTAGGGGTTCATTTCTTTTCATTAGAAGCTCATCATTTCTTACGGAGTGCCTATTTTCTGAGCGTTACTAAGCCGATAGGCCAAAGAAGGTTTAAAGGTTTTTAAGGTAGGAAGTCGGTGGATGGAGGGGTATGGAGCAAACATGCATAATATAACACCCAACAGTCACATACATAGTCTTGATCCCACACTAGGATTCCCTGTATCGTGGGTATCAGGAATTACGAGTACCATGGTACCACAACACCCAGACCCGGACAAATATTTGCAGATCATGCAAACATTTGTCCCGCAGCGAGAATCGAATCCACAACCTCTTGCGTCTCAGCCGCTCGCCCACCGCGCCACTGAGGTCATCCATTAATTCATTGTATAGTATTAAGTAGTGTATGTTAACGTAAACAAACTTTGTCTATTTCCTGTACCTATTTTAACATTTATAACTCAGAATTACAATAATCTAAGCTTCATCATAATAATAAATTTTTTGTGGCAATAACTCCTGCTCCATGAACCACGGAAATTGGCTTGATGATGATGATAATTGAGATAAAAAAAAGCTCCCAAACATTTTGTACGAAAAAATCCCCGAAATTCACAAACGACACGGCCCAAGCATTAAAATACGATTTGCAAATTACGATTCACAGAGGCTCATTCGTTCATCGTGTCGGTTGGCCCTTATGAGGGCCTTGGTGACTGATGGTGAAGGAACCTGTCAGTGGATTGAAAGGATTCAGGTCACCTTGCAAAGGCTCTTTACCCTCCCAACTAGAAAGAGGGCTAGAGTGATTGTTGCTGTGTATATGGGCTCACTATATGGTCTGACTACCTTCCTAAGGTTTTTAAGTTCTCATTTACTATGTATCAGCAACTGCTTGCTCCGAGGCACCACACAGGCGCTTCTCACCTAGTGGTAAGACGGACCATTTATGTAAGCCAAGCCGAGTTTGTTGCCTGATTCTTCTAGGCTTGGTCGCGTTGGAACAGGAGTAATTTAATTTTATATAAGACGATTCAAAATGATCCTTGTGATTTCAATGAATAAAGTTCTTTTTGACTTTGACTTGACTTTTTGACTTCATAGCTCCGGAACAGTGCTCTGATTTCAACGCAGTTTTTTTTTTGTATACATTAAGGTGTTTGCGACATGGTGCCTTACTATATTTGGTGGAAATGAGTGCAGCTGTTTTCAGAATCATCAGCTCTCAAGACAGTCCTGTAATCAAGTCCTGTGTCAAGTAATTTTGGACAAACAAAACATTGTAGACTAGACATAGATGTGTTCCGTTTTTGTATTTTTTATGGAACACTGATAATTGTCGGAGTTTTTAATTTTTTAACCGACTTTAAAAAATGAGGAGTTTCTCAATTCGACTATGTTTTTTTTATATGTTTGTTACGCGATTACTCCGTCAATAATGCATCGATTTTAATGTTTTTTTTTATAAAACTAACAAAACAGATCTTTGAACTTTTGGTTCAAGGACATGCTGGTTCCTCTTTGAACCAGTTTTCCTAGGTTTGTATGTGTAACATAATTTTCGAGTGGAAAAACCGATTGGTGCACGGCCGGGATTTGAACCCACGACCAATCATGATTAGAATAGAAAATATCCATGAGGAGCGCACCTTGACTCCCTTTACAGAACCGGTTCTTGCCTTGAGCGATCAAAGTCAAAAGTTCTTTTTAAAGTCACAAGCCACAATAAGTCTCAAGCCACAAGTCACAAAGCTCTGGCAGAGTGACCAAAAAATAACCGATCACAGATACGAAAGAAGAATACGTGGAAAATGCTTCCAGCTTGTTGTTTCTTTTTCCCTTGCTGGATCTATGTTTAAATCTGAAGGAGTCCCAACTTTTCTTAGCAGGGAATGGTTTGGTGACGACTACATATCAAAAGCCAAGGATTCTGAGGAATGATGCTGCTATAGTACATGTTCATAACTAATTCCCAGTAAAAAACCACCAAACGACCATGGAAAATTTATACATCAACCGTTTTTTAATGGAATAATACCCATTATACGTACATGCCGTATTTTATTTATAGAATAATTGTGTATTATTTTGTAAAAACATTGCTGTTTTTCCTCAAATTGAATCTTAATCAACGTTACCAAATGACAAACCTTTGACAGTAGGTACTTGATTAGTTCGGCCGTCACAAAAGTCTACAGTGACCTGTGGGCCTATTACGAGTTTTGCATTGCAAAAACCGGAATGCGAAACGTGCCTAACGTGAAACTGCGTAAAAATTTTACGTATCTGTTAGTAACATCAAAGAAATATAGAAAGAAAATATTTTTTTTGACACGAAAACAAATACAACAGCAAGCAAACAGAATAGAAGTAGATATAGGTAGGACAAAATTACTAACTAGTGAAATGTCCCACGCACTCACTCTGTCCCACTCCGTCCAAAAAGTCGCGCCAAAATAGCATTCAGCTCAGCTCAGTATAACGCTGAGTATTCTACCTACTCAGTGCTGATCAAAGTCTACTGGCTCATAGCCACCGGATCTATTAGGAACTACTCGGCACTGCTAGGTTCTTTTTAAAGCTAATTACCACATGGAGATCAAGAATGAACCATTAATATGAACGAAAAAGAAGAATGGGGAGTTTTCAAGGAGGCAATTAAAAATAAATAATAGTTCTTAAAATTCCGGTAGATGGCAGTGACTCGACATGGTTGTATCTTCTCTGAAGATTTTGCAAAAGCACCACAGAGAATAAATTCTCTTTGTTTTCTCTTTTTTTCCTCCAAGTTTCACGTTGCGATTTCAAAGCTCGTTTTTCAAGTCTACAATAGACCGGTCTACTTGGTCCGGCTTCAACAATAACAACAAAAAAATATAACAATAGCGTAACACTAACAAATTTATTAGAATTTCAACAAAAACTTTACGTAGATACTTACTTTACTTCACCAACGAACAGCATGAGCGAGTGAAATCAGTGACACTGACAGTTGGTGGCTGACCGACATAATTTAGACAACCATATCTGGACTGCGCCATCTATGCATGGATTTAGAACTATTTTCTTTCAGCTGTCAGAAAACTTCCCATTGGGGACTTGTATGTCCCCAATTGGGGATTTAAGTGCGGCCGTTACTCAGCATTAGAAACCACAATCCATATCGGTATGGATTATGATTTCTAATTAAAACATTCACAGGCATTCTCGTGTGACTCATATGATAACTAGGCCGCTTGAAGTGCTAGGCGGTATAGTCGTCTGTCTATAGCAATCCCGTGGAATCAGCAACAATATTATATATTTAAGACTTAGAGCATTCTTAGAACATTGAATGTGACGACATGGAATACTAATATTGAAACGAATTACTATTATGAATAGTGAAGCAAATTTATATTTAGCCGTGCAGAGTTTTTGTGCAGTAAGTAGTTTGGTATCGTTACAAAAATATCGCTAATTACTACAAAAAAACGATAATCATTAATGGTTTATTTAAAATAAAGTATAAATATTTTAAAAAACTTAATGAACAGATTTTCATGCGGCCATTTTAAAAGAATCCCCAATTTTCTCACAAAACAGCATAGACATATACTACAAAACAGTTACTTTATTTGCAGCCTGTCACGTCGTCTAGTTAAATTGTCAGTAACGTTAATATAGTTAGCAAGTCGAGACGATAGTAAACGTCAAATATTAACCAATCAAATTACAAAGATTTCAGGCTACCTCGATGTCATTGGTCAATATCTCGCTAGCGTCTTGCAGGGCTATTTTATATTTAGAATAGCCCTTGGTAACGCTAGTCAGCTTGTGCTATCACAAAACGTAATTTAAATCCAAATCAGACGTAGGTACCTTACTTAATTACTGTAAATAAACATTTTCCGTTAATACCCATTAATTTGCTACGATACCGTTTTTAATGAAGCGTATAATTTTCACAAACAAACAATCGTATCCGTTGTAACTTTAAACTATAATTAAAACAGTAGAGTCAAATTCTCCACTAATGATGTTGTTTTTAATCCTTGGTTGAAGAATTCTTGTACGGGGAATTAGAATTTGGTTGTTTGCATTTTTATGATTTGCATAAGGTTCATAATGCCACAACAACCGAGTATTTATCTCAGTGCAATAAAAAGATATGGCAATTATAACATAACACCCAACAGTCAGTTATATAATCCAATCGTTGAGTTGACACTCGCGCAGAAAAGATCCAAGTCTTTGCACTTCACAACTTGTTGAAGTTATCACTTGACCGCCACAGAAATTAATTTTGCCGGTAGTCTGGTCCCACAATAGGACTCCAGTTTTGTGGGTTTTATGAACTACAAGTACCATGGTACCATAACACCCAGACCCGGAACAATATTTGCAGATTTTATAAACATTTGCTCCTCAACGGGAATCGAATCCGCAACGTCTTGCATCTCAGCCGGCTACTCGGCCGCCGCGCCACAGAAGTCGTCAATGTCTATTTTTTGTGCGGAAATCGCGAAAATGGAAATCCTTCCACCTCATAACCTCACAATCCTGAAATTTTTAATAAGCCTCCTTGTCTTTGGCAAAGGAAAAAGTCTAATGATGGTGAAGTTTGCAGGGAAAAGTCGCTGAAACTCAAAAAGGACTTTGACTTTTTGACTTTTTTGGAATAATTTACGGATCGAAACCCTCTGAATGCAAATCTCACTCTTACTTCTGCGTTTTGTTTAATTACTAGCTGGTGCCCGTGACTTCGTCTGCGCAGGATTAGTATTTCGAGTAGCCTATATTAGCGTGGCGTAGAAAAGAATATAACCTATACATATACTGTGGCGGGCTTTTTTGTAGGACTATTTAAGATAAACATTTCCATCATACATTACATAATTTGTAACTCTAGCTGTTTTGGCAGCGCACGCCAGAGCTCGCAGATGGTAGACTTTTTCCTACTTGACACTTATCGTCATATTATAGACAATTCACACAATATCTTTATAAATTGTAGCCTATGTGTTATTCTGATGTATAAGCTATATTATTGTAGTTTCATTAAAATCCATTCAGTAGTTTTCACGTGAAAGAGTAACAAACATCTGTCCATACTCACAAACTTTCGCGTTTATAATATTAGTAGGATGTATTTATTCATACGAATGTCGGCTTCACTTCTGATAATGACAACCATTTCTATGACGTCAATATTTTTAACCATTCTGGTAAAAAAATCTTGACATAAGTACAAAGGTACTTCTAATAATCCCACTATCGTTTCCCTTCGATCTAAATCCTGCTTGGCTATAATCCCTGCTACTATCGGATCTGCGGTTTTTCTGTCTTAGATTGATATCTATGACTGAATCCCAGTCGAGCAAATCGGTACAAGAACAAGGTCACCGACTTAGCTCTCAGAGTTGACAAGTGTGGTGATGGGCAGACTATATAGCTTGCAGAGCGCTCTACAGTGATGACCATAAAAGGGAAGACAGTGTACGATGGTGGCCCCTCGATTGATGGGATGTCATTAGTGACAGTTTTGGGGATGTGGATGATAAAGGTGATTCTAGACTGTTTATCGTGCTTCTATGAAGGCCTATGTTGATCAGTGGTCTTCTACATGGTAATGGTGATGATTATGATTAAAAGAAATATAAAATATATTACTTAAAGCTTTCAACGCAATTATCGCTCTGTATTTCTTTTGATTACGGAACTGTTCCCAATTTATTACAACAATTAACCAGATAACACGATTATTAACACAATGGCTGAAGATTATATACTAGGAAAAATACAACAATGGATACCAGAGACGTAGTTAGGCGAGCGCCCAGGGCAGATCTCATGTTTAGGTGTAACGCCCTCATTGGCATCTCGCGTTTAAGGTAAATCGATCAAAAGGGTTCAGCACTATTATGAACACTGCCTATAATTAACTATGTAGTAAATTCCAGCGGGAGTGCGATTTTTGAATATTACAGTGACTAAACTACAATAAAATTGGCGTTAATCCCCGATTTACAAATTTCTATATATTTAAACTCATTGATGACTAAAATTCTTATACCTATTATATCAAAACAGATGCCTGCTTCAGTACATTTCTTGAAAAACGGTGATTTGCGGCCTTTTTGATACACACAATATAGGGAATCTTAGTTTCCTAGTGTGTCATGTTTCTTGTTAATTTGCAATTATTGCACTTTTTCAAGTGACGCCCTAGTCCACCGAAACGAATTAATCCAATGAGTATGTAACATTACTATCTATATATGTAACTGCATAATACCTTTTCATATTAAATTACTCTTCTTTTTTAAAACAGCTGGATGCCTTGGTTCCTCGGTAAGGTTGTATATTTTGACAAAGTTTTAGAGCCCAGGTGCGTCTGCCCTAGCCCCTAGTTGTCAGCCCTAGCTACTACCCTGGTCATTACACAATGATTAATAGAACCACGAAGAAAAACTAGGATTTTCCGTGCAATTGTACAGCGATGAGACTGCGAAACACAAAGACCTACATTTGTGAATGAATCAACGAAAAAAATTCACTGCGGTAAAACAGCGAATGAAGCAGTAAAATGTTGGATATATTTTGTATACCATCCTATCAAAAACATTTTAAACTAAAAGCCGCACTTTGTTCGTTCGGACAAAATACTTTCATGTTTCGACACTTTTATAAATGTAGAGCACGATATAAAAAAATGCACTAGTTCATTTTACATAACCTTTTCTCAATAGAATATTCTTTATTGCGCAAAAAACAAATCATCTACATAGGCGAACTTAATGCTAGGAAGCATTCTCTACCAGCTAACCTTTAATGCGGATAAATTTATGCAGGTGGTGTGGTCGTGGAGAATTAAGTTTTTTTTCTCAATGACAATGTATGCATTTATTTGCATTTCTTTTAAAGAAATCGTGACTGTCAAATTGATTGTCGGAAGAACTTCTAGAGCGCTGAGTCACGCAACTAGTACCTAGTAGGTGTGCAAGTGCGGCATTGTTATTTTGTACCTACTTACGTCACATCTGTTAATTGTTCATTGCCACGACCGACGAGCCACGGCCGTCAACCAGTTAACGGAAAATGTTTTTATTTTTATTGACCGGTGTCTGTCACAAGTAAACATTCTCGCCAAATACACCGGCGCGTGCGCACGCATTTCGCGAGTTAAAGATTTGAACGCGCTCGAGTCTACGAACAATTTATGACAAAGTTTTGTGTTTGACTTTTAACTGTGACAAATAAATTCTTTGGACATTCTTTGGATATTCTCATGGTATTTTGTCCTGCCCTTCAAGGATTTTTGTGAAAGTGATGAATTAAAACAGTGATATGGCTAAATTAATAATACTAGCAGTGTTTGTGGCGTCTGTCAGTGCACAGTTTGAGGACAATCATAGAATCAACGGAGAGCGTGGGAATCTTAGGATAAACAACGAAGAACTAAGAGTAAATCAGGATTACCAAGATGAAGGTTTGAGGGTCAATCCAAGACATCGACACAGAAATCCTGAAAATATAAATGCAGGGGGTTTCCAAAATGGTAATTTTGCTCCAAATGATGGTAGATTAAGAACAAATTTAGATTCTGGTCGAACAGTCAGTGAAAATTCTGGCCAGAACAACTTTCGGTCAAGAGATGAAACTTACGTAGTGGAAGAAGGTGCAGCTTTTAGAAAAAAAGAGAATGGCCGATTTGACGTACACAGTAGTCAAGGAAGAGTAGTTGATGCTTCTTATTTAGCTACGGAAGATGAGAATTTTCATGACGACAACAGAAGACAAAGCCCGAATTTTGAAACACAACAAAATGGGCAGAGAATAGAACAGATTCCTACAAATACAAAACAAAGAAACCAAAACGTAAATGGTCAAGCTAACTCCGGTCAAAGTTTATATTTTAATGGACAGAGCGACACTAGAAAGGTCAATAACAATGAAAATAGATCCAGTAATCAAAACACGCGAGACAGAAATAACCAAGGCGATGATAACGATGATAGAGTAACAAACCTTGACCACAGTAATACAAGGCTAAGTGAGCAAAACATCAATTATAATGTTCAAAATGATCCAAGGAATAATAATCAAAATAGATTTAACAGTCAAAATAGCCGCGGAGATAGAAATCAAAATGACAGAGAAAGAAACGATGGTCAAAGTAATTCAAGACAAAATGCTCAACATATAGATGCAGAAAATAACAACCAGAATAGATTTAGCAATCAGGGCACTCCATCAACGAATGGAAATCGAAATCAAAACAGTGGAGCCAATTTTGATGACACTAGTGATACTGTTACAAAAATCAACAGTAATTCAAGAGCCATCGCTGACAAAGCATCAAAAAATCATCAAAACTACGACAGAGAAGCTATAGATAGAGAAATCAACAACCAAATTACCAAAATGATATTTGAAGAGAGTACGCAACCAGAAATTCGTAAAAATAACACGAAAACAACCCAAGATAACGAATTAGGACCTTCTAGAAGCAGCTCAGGGAAACAAGACGATAAATGGATCTGGAGTGACGGCCATGAAATGAACGTAACGACAAAATCACCTAAAATCCCAGATGTGGACGACAGAGCGGCGTTTGTGGCAGACCAGTGCCCAACTGGACAAGTTAAGTTTAATAACGTATGTACTGATGTAGACTGAAAGGGACTGTGCGACTCTCATTTGTTTTGATATTTAATAAGTGATATTCATTCTGAAGTTTTAGATCTTAAGAAATATACAGGGGTCTACTAATTTCGTCAAATGAAGACACATTTCTCTTGACATACTCAAGTCCTAGAAGTGGGAATACGTCTTGACTGTTATGTTTTAAGACACCTTGTATATTAATTTGATTCCTACATTAGGATAATTATTACTTATTTTTATTATTGTTACTATATTTAATTACCTACCTATATTTAAAATAGTCCATCGTGATGCCAATGAAATTGCAATACGAGTAGGTACATGGAAGGACATGGTATTCAAGTGTTATGTAACTAGGCGATATACTAATACTATATTATTATATAGTACGTATGCCAAGTATATTCATCCAAAAATAATGTAATAGTATTTAGTAGTAGGAAGGTAAACGTACCTATAACTTTACTAATTATCATGATTCAAAATGATATGCCTGTTTGTTTGTCATTTATAGAGTTAGTAAAATAGAGGTAGGTATAAACTTTGGTTTTTGACACATTTTTAGATTAGTGGAATATAAAACTATTGGCTCGGCAATATTTATGATTGAAGATAGGCTTAGTAAAATATAGAAAACCTTTTTACAAATGTAAGTTACAAAGCTTTAAAAAAATTGCCAAGTGCTAGTCGGACTCGCGTAAGCATAACCCCAAATTGTAATTTTTTACTAAACTTATTTGTTCTTATATGTAGAGAATAATAACAAGGCAAAAATTAAAAAAAAACCGAAACAATCATCTGTCCACCGCCTGTTTACGTCCACTGCTGGACGTGGCCTCCCTCGTTGAATACAATGAATTTGCTTTAATCACCACGCTCGGCAGGCAGTTTTGTGTTAAGTACTCAGGAGGATGCTGCTGCCCATACCCTAATGTAAACCCTTAGTAAGGATTGTAGTAAAGCCACGGGAGGAAACGGAGGGATCTATTCTTAGGTCGGCCACACCACGACACACAAAAAAAAAAGAAACAAACGAAAATTTTTTGAGATAAAAATAGAACAAACATTTTTGAATAATATTAAATTTTTAGAGAACACTTGTACGCCCCTTGGGGTTTATTTTGTATTTTTTTATTACTTAACTCACGCCTCAACAAAACATAGTCTACTTGATATGTGAACAGTTAGACTGGCTACCTCTTACGGTATTCAAATACATGAAATATGCAATGGCACTGGATCAAGTCTTCCAAAGAATAGTCAGTCTACCAGGTGTCACTTGTTTTTTTAGTTTCAACGGCATATTTACATAAGAGCTACGATAAAGAACCTGACCACTAAAAGAGCGTGCCTCGTTCGTATTCAAATTTATTGATTTAATTTGAATAAATTTTCAACTTTGAAGCCTTCTTAGCGTGTTAAGCGTGCATTAAAAGGATAAAAATTTCCACACAATTATTTTTGCAACATATTTTTATCTTTGCACCTATGATATTTAAGCTGCCCTTTTAGGTATGTAACTTCTAGCTAGTTTTATACCATACTATGTTTAAACATATTTTTAACGCAAGTATTAAAACACCTTTTCCGTTATGTTGAAACTCACACTTATATATATCAAACTATCAAAACTTTGGCATGTGAAGATAGATTTGTTGTGGAGTGGAAACATACTTTCAAATTAGTGATCATAACCGTAAGCTGATCAAAATGAGCCTAAACACTGCCAGGCTTCTTTCTATTGATCATCGAGATCCATAATCAGATCAGATCGCTGTCACCATAGTATTGTATTGTCATCAGAACTTGAGAACTAGTAAGTACGCAAAATTTCGGCTCAATCGGATGGGTGGAAGTGGTTTAGAATTCTGCTGGTAAATTTTACCACATACACAAAGGGCATAATGATTTTTAAAACCTGCTTTAGTTAAAACAGCTTTTGTTTCGTTCTGTCTTTTGTAAAATGTCATACGTCAAAACAAGACAAAAGCTATTTTAACTAAAATAGGTTTCAAAAATGATTGTGAAATTATGAGGGTTAGTGTTTTCTTTTCTCGTTTCTTTTGTGCTACATACTAACAAATGAAGCTAAATAAAAGCTTTTAAATAGCCATGATATAGAACCTATAGAGCACCCAAGGGCTTTCCTTATCACCTGAAGTTGTGACTGTATCAGTACCTTTTTAATTTTTTACCTATTTCTAAGGAAATTAATTAATTAAATAATTAATTAGTATGAATGGACAATGAAAAGAGGAAGTTTTTTTAGGAACGACGACAAAAAAGTACGTTTCTTATTTTTAAAAACTTATTATTTTTTAATTAAGAGCTGTTGTATAGTGGCTTCCCCGACTTCCAATCATATCGTGGGTTTGAATCCGATGTTGTACTTATGTATTTTTACTCTAATTTATATTCGCGATTCAACGTACAAACGGTGTTAGAAATTATCGTGAGAATACGGCATCGTAGGTAGGTAAATAAACTATGTACATTGTTGCTACTCGTAGTTATAGGTTGTTTAATCTACATAATATGTATTGTTTCGCTATGTATGGCTCCATTTAATATGCTAAATGGTAAACTATACCTATTAATTAACTATTCATGGTAAATCAGTGCAACCGAGTAGTTCTTGGAACTATATAATATTAACTTATTTTAGTATTAAGGGCTTTATAAGTTAGGCAGGCATGCAAAGAATTTATGACATTGTATTTTTAAGTTAACTTTGAAACATGACAATTGTTGATAATTCATTTTGTAAAAACGGGAGATTTTCACGATTTTTTTTTGTTTTTTTTTTCCTATACCCACCCTGATTAGGGTCGAAATCTGTTGGTGCTTCCACCAACATATCGGTACGTGAAAATTTCCCGTTTTTACAAAATGAATGATAAAGGTAATTCACGAAAGTTACTTTAGTAATGTTGATAATTCATAAGCTTTAACAATAACAGCACTAAAAATAAAGATATCTTTTTTATTTCAGTGTAGAGACGGTAAATCTTTAGTTTAGCTTTAGAAAAGGCTGCACAAAGTTGAGAAAAATAATTATTTAGATTACTTAAAATACGTGATTTATTTTATTATTTATAAGTAGAGCTGAAAGTAAAGGTATTCTTCAAAATTATTAAAAAGTTGTAAAAATGTTCTGTGATCGAAAATAAAGTAAACGAAAGTGCAATTGTTATTTCTGACCTTTCTGTGAGTAAATCTCTTTCCTCGTAAGGTTCTTGGGGTTCCGTATCTCAAAAGGAAATAACGGAACTCTTATAGGTTCACTTTGATGTCCGTCTATTCTGTCTATCAAACAGTCTGTTAAGGCAACTTATCAACTTAAAAAATATAAAGCTCTGAGCTTTTAGTGCCGTAAAAAAATCAAGCTTCTTACTATGGAAACGAATGTCTAATTTTTGTATGGAAACCGCAAATACAAGTTTTCTGTTATTATTTATTATTATTATTATGTCATTTATTTTTCAATCAACAAGGATCACTGGGTTAGTAAAATACACCAAGCCTGCCTATTCTATGGTTAGTGAGAATATATACAATAATTTAAATATGTCATCATCAACACCAGCCTGTGGAAGTCCACTGCTAGATTATGCTGTTATTTTTTTATAAGAGATACAAGTGTTCTATTGTTTTTTTACACTATAGAGATACAAGTTTGTATCATTTCTATTACCAGTTCAACTTACGTTTTAATTAGAATTCAAAAAGACGAGTGAAGTCGAGTGAATGTACTTGTATTTTTTGTAGTTGTACTAGAGATACAAAGGTGTGTCATTTGTACCTACTACCAGTTGTACTTCTGACACGGAGGCAAACCTACAGGGTACTTCCAAAATTTGGAATGCTAGTAGTCTTTGAGACACAAATAAAGGAAAAAGTTAGAAGTGAGGAATTTCAACTTTTCTAGGGGTAGAATGGTATAGTGAAGTTTGTAGGAAAAAGTGTTTGAAAATAGAAAAGCGCTCGCTGACGATTTCGAAATAATTTACGGATAGTCGGGCGCGAGTATCGCTCGCATTTGTCTGTTTTATTTAATATTATGAAGATCATTACTTAATAATATATACAAATGTTTGTAGTATCTGCAGACCTAAATCATAATAATATGTGGTAATTTACCACATTTTTTTGGGTAATTCACTGTGTTTATTCCGTTGATCTCAAGGGGATGGCCGAGGTTCTTATTTGTTTTGTTTTGATACCACTTCCCTATAGTGACGCTCAATTGGTGAGCGGATTTCCGTGGTTCACTCTGGGCACCGACGGAAGGGCCTACGCGGCCTAGCAAACGCTAAGATGAGGACCCTTTTATGGCTTCAACAGACACACACATTATGTCATAGTTATTTCGTTAGGTGTAATATTTTTTAATGTTAGTTCTTCTGTTCTGTTTGTTGTTTTGTCGTTCTGTTTTTTATTTAGTCATAAATAAACTGTTTTTCTTTCTTTCTTTCTTTCTAATAATGACTACAATTTCATTTTTATAATTCCTACCTTACCAGTCTTGGTAACATAGTTTTTAATTTGTAATACCTAACTACACAAATGATGAATGAAATGTTATATCTACTTCGTACGGCTGTAGTTAATGTTGTGCAAATTACAACACAGTCATAAACAAGAAGATTACCTGTGAAAACATAGCAATAAGACATTTAAGTAGGTTAATAAAATCGTAGTAACATCACCACTATCCTCATAATATTGAATTAAAGGTTGGTAGGTACTTAGAACCTATACAGCTACTACAATTAAATGGCGTAAGAATCATTAGTTGTAAATCATTATCTAATAGTCGTAGGTACAATAATTAAAAAGCATTTAAAAAACTTGTTGGTAAAATTTCGTTGATAGAAGATTTGTCCGCTGCTGGCTTATTTAGGAGTGCGTTATTACTATGGAAGAACGCGTTAGTCGAAACTGTCGTGGAAAGCAATGGCGGCGATGAGCTCACCACTTGTCACGTCTATAATCCAGCGATTGTGAAAAGATTCCCTTTGAGGCTCTGCCTACCCCTTCAGGGAAAAAAGCGTGTGTTTATGTTTATTTAATGTAATTTAAAAATTTTAATTATAATATATATTACTACTATAATAATATTTTTTCTTCTATGACGTTGATCTAAGTAGGCACTTACGTAAGTCTAAGTAAAAGTGTTTTATTCATTGCAATTACAAAGATAATTTTGAATTGTCTTAAAAATTAGGTGTACCTACCTATTTGCACTTGTAAGAAGCCTTAATAAGCATTTATACTTGAGATACATTGTGTCATGGATTTCCATATATTAATAACGACCTTGATGTAACAAGTTTGTGACGAGCACAGCAGTTTATTAATAGATGTTATTGCAATGCGCGTGCGCACCTTTGGATGCTTGAATTATTTTAATGTAAGGGCTCTAACTTGGGAGTAAGGGAGTTGTAATAACAGTTCAAATGGTAAGTACCCCAACTTGGGAGTTCGGTTGGGCCCAATCTGCAGTGATGTCTGCGGTAATTGCTTTCCATCAGATGGGCCGTATGCTTGTTTGCTTGCTAAGTAGTATAAAAAAAATGCACTGACCACTGATAGATAGACAGACGTTACTACGCTTAAATACTGAATTAGTGACTGTAAATTAATAGAGGTTAAGGACGCTAAATTATAATGTGGATAGAAGCCCTTACTCGCCTCCCTAAAGCCGGGCCTTTCAAATTAGATCCACATCCATACTCTTATACGGCTGAATGTGTTCCTTTATTGTCCTACTGGCAGGCAAAATAACAAACCATTTTTTAGGTAGGAACAAGCAACGTTTTACAGTCTTCACAGAACTATTGATAATTATGAAATTTTGCATGATAAGGAGTTTTTAGAACCAGTAAGAACAATTAGTATAAGGTCCCGCAGCGGGATAAGTTTTAGCTAACTTTGACGACCTCTGTGGCGCGGCGGGCGAAGGTTCGCCTGCGACGCAGGAGGTTGCGGATGCGATTCCCGCCTCGGAACAAATATTTATACGATCTGCAGATATTTGTTCAGGGTGTTCTTGGTATTTTTTTATAATAAAAAATATCTTTCTATGTAATGTATTGTATTAAGTATATCAGCTAACTAGCACCCATAACACAAGCTCTGCTTAGCTTGGGGCTAGATAATGTTGTGTGAAATTTGTCCAGCATTAACTTGCTTGGGTGCACGAGCGAAACTCGGTCTTCCAATGTCATGTACTTACTTACCTAGTCTAACAACCTTGTTCATGAACTCATAGTACCTATTTGCATGAACTTGACTTGACTAGACCTGTCCTTGTCATGAATTTATCATTTATTTTTCATTTATCTACCTACTTTTTGTTGTATGCTCTAGTCACTTTTGTATTGCGCGGAGTGGGGCCCTGGTGAATTGCAACACAGGTTTTTCAAACCTATTATTAACTCACCATTCTCGCATAAAGTTGGTTTTAGGTTAGCCCTACGTTTCTGTACCTAGTATTAAATTATTTATATTTTTTTTGTACTCATGTGTTTGTGAATGGATGGAAGATGATTCTGTCGGAGTGCCTGGGGTTCTGTGAGAAGAATGTGTGAAAGTTGCTGTTTGACATTATTTTTGACATAGTTTTTATATAATTAATTGATTCAAGCGTGACTTTGCGGAAATCCATTCTACAATATAAAATAGACGAACAAATATATAGTAACAATTCCGCTCCTCTCCAACGAAAACTCTGAAAGAATTCGACACGTGTTTCGCCTCTCAACGAAGCATCCTCAGGAAACAGTAGGCTCACTGCGTGCTAGAACGAAAAAGACACACTACTGCAAAAACTCCGCAGCCATGTTGCCTCTTCGAACGCCGAACAGAAAGTGAATCCACCTGTACGCCAACCGCCCTTATATAGACCCACCGTTATCTCTCAGACTAGCCCCGCCCCCTGACTCCCCACTACCTGTCGTAAAAATGCGTAATAGCGGCGATCTGGGCAAACCAGTATTCAATTCATTGAACAGTGTAGTACTCGTATTGTATTTTATAATTTCTAAATTTTCCAACACAGACAGCCGAAAGCCTTTATTACACGTATGTAAAATACTAAACGAATGATTATTATTTAACGAATGACCAGTATCAATTAAATGTTTTGCAAAATGAGATCTTTCTGGACAATTGTTCCTATACGCTGCCAAGTGTTCCTTATACCTTGTTTGAAAATTACGACCTGTTTGCCCCACATAAATACCATTACATTCATCACAAACTAACTTGTAAACACCTGATTTTTTATGGTCCTCTAATCGATCTTTGCTATTACAGAGCTGTCTTAATGAATTGTTTGTTTTAAACGCTACCCTTATTTCATTTCTAGCCAGTGTTTTTGAAACCCTATCACTAACCGAACCTAAATAGGTCAAACTGCCCACATATTTCTGTGGTCTTTCAGGAGGTAATGGATACAACAGAGAACGAACCATGTTCCGACGTTTTCCCTTAATTATTCCATCGATCATATTTCTATTGTACCCGTTACTTTCAGCTATGTAATAAATTACACTCAGCTCCTTATTATAATTATCTTGAGAAAGTGGCACTGACATTAATCTATGAATAAAACTACGATAAGCTGCCAACTTATGTTGGAAAGGGTGACATGATGACTCAGGAATAGTAACGTCTGTATAGGTTGGTTTTCTATAAATTTGAAAATCGTGCCTATTGTCTATTCTTGAAACAGTTAAATCCAAGAAATTAAGAGCCTTATCAACTTCCAATTCTAATGTAAACTTAATTTTCGGATGTAAATTATTAATCTTCCTAACAAAACTGTAAATTTGACGCAAAGTACCCGTCCAACACATAATTATGTCATCAACATAACGGTAGTAATATAAAATGTGAGGCTGACCGACAATATATTTATTTTCAAAATAGTCCATGAAAATATCTGCCATAAGTGGACTTAATGCTTAAAGGAGGGTTTAGCAATGGGTTCTCCATTAAGTCCACTTATGGCAGATATTTTCATGGACTATTTTGAAAATAAATATATTGTCGGTCAGCCTCACATTTTATATTACTACCGTTATGTTGATGACATAATTATGTGTTGGACGGGTACTTTGCGTCAAATTTACAGTTTTGTTAGGAAGATTAATAATTTACATCCGAAAATTAAGTTTACATTAGAATTGGAAGTTGATAAGGCTCTTAATTTCTTGGATTTAACTGTTTCAAGAATAGACAATAGGCACGATTTTCAAATTTATAGAAAACCAACCTATACAGACGTTACTATTCCTGAGTCATCATGTCACCCTTTCCAACATAAGTTGGCAGCTTATCGTAGTTTTATTCATAGATTAATGTCAGTGCCACTTTCTCAAGATAATTATAATAAGGAGCTGAGTGTAATTTATTACATAGCTGAAAGTAACGGGTACAATAGAAATATGATCGATGGAATAATTAAGGGAAAACGTCGGAACATGGTTCGTTCTCTGTTGTATCCATTACCTCCTGAAAGACCACAGAAATATGTGGGCAGTTTGACCTATTTAGGTTCGGTTAGTGATAGGGTTTCAAAAACACTGGCTAGAAATGAAATAAGGGTAGCGTTTAAAACAAACAATTCATTAAGACAGCTCTGTAATGGCAAAGATCGATTAGAGGACCATAAAAAATCAGGTGTTTACAAGTTAGTTTGTGATGAATGTAATGGTATTTATGTGGGGCAAACAGGTCGTAATTTTCAAACAAGGTATAAGGAACACTTGGCAGCGTATAGGAACAATTGTCCAGAAAGATCTCATTTTGCAAAACATTTAATTGATACTGGTCATTCGTTAAATAATAATCATTCGTTTAGTATTTTACATACGTGTAATAAAGGCTTTCGGCTGTCTGTGTTGGAAAATTTAGAAATTATAAAATACAATACGAGTACTACACTGTTCAATGAATTGAATACTGGTTTGCCCAGATCGCCGCTATTACGCATTTTTACGACAGGTAGTGGGGAGTCAGGGGGCGGGGCTAGTCTGAGAGATAACGGTGGGTCTATATAAGGGCGGTTGGCGTACAGGTGGATTCACTTTCTGTTCGGCGTTCGAAGAGGCAACATGGCTGCGGAGTTTTTGCAGTAGTGTGTCTTTTTCGTTCTAGCACGCAGTGAGCCTACTGTTTCCTGAGGATGCTTCGTTGAGAGGCGAAACACGTGTCGAATTCTTTCAGAGTTTTCGTTGGAGAGGAGCGGAATTGTTACTATATATTTGTTCGTCTATTTTATATTATAGTTTTTATATTTTTATTTTCATTATTATTATTCTGTTTTTTTCTGTTGTTTCGACTAATGTCATTTTTATTGTATTTCTATTGTTTAATATTATTTGATTGTGTTTAATTAGTGTAATTGGTACCTTGATAAATAAAATAAACCTAAGGTGTGGAATAAATGATTATAAAATAAATAATGAAATAAAATAAATTCATGATACAATATGTATGCCAGGGACAGAACTATAATTTTCCAATACGCTCTATGTAAAGGACAGTAAGGTTCTAGAATACGGCTGTTAAAGTAATTATTTGTGTTCATTGTAATAAAAGCACTTAATTTGTCAACTCTTAATGAACGTGTTTAATCAACAGAATTGGACAATTAGTTCATATAATCTCGCCACGAACAATTAAGTATATCATCCCCCCCCCATCCCTCTCTTTACTATCCCACAACTCCCCCTCTTACCCTAATTGAGCCACTTAAGAACTAACGGTACATTTACATTTGGGGAGGTACCAACACCTGGACTTCAATAACGAAACTGTAAAATTGTCGGATAAAAATGCTCATTAAAACCAGTTGCACAATACACATACTTACCAAGAATTTGAATTAGTAGGTTAATTGTTTTTACATATAATAATACCTATTTATCAAAAAGCATAAAACGAAATTCCGACTAAGCAATGAAAACAAGTATCAAACTGTAGTAGGTGGCCAAATCCGCGATTTTTATTTAGAATATCCTCCGTCTACAAGTTGAAGGCCTTTATCCTACTTCCTACTAATACCTATTATAAACGCGAAAGTTTGTGAGTATGGATGTTTGTTACTCTTTCACGTAAAAACTACTGAATGGATTTGAGTGAAATTTGGAATGGAGATACTTTACGCCCTGGGTTAACACATAGGCTACTTTTCATCATCATCATCATCATCATCATCAATTTTCATCATTCTTCACGCGGGTGAAACCGTGGGGCGCAACTAGTATTATATAATCGTGGATCTGGCCTTCCGTCCCCATCATCATATCAGCTCGCTGTCACCATAGTGTTGTATAGACATCGGAACTTGACAAGTAAGTATGTAGAATTTCAGCTCAATCGGTTTGGTTGGAACTGATTTAAAATTCAGTTGGTATATAACCACATATGCGAAGCATTTTCGTTTCTTTTGCGCTACGTACTAACAAGTGAAGGTAAAAGATTGAATTTTAATGTTTAACAAATAAATGTGAAGTATTCTGTGAGAAAAACCTACGCCAAAAAATTCCGTTCTTCGTTATCCAGAATGTGTTGGTTCGCGCCGCGTCACTAGTCCTTCGGCTATAATTGCCCTGCCCTTTCAGACCCGGTTTTTCAACTTGAATAAAGTTAAATTGTACAGTCCTCCGAGTTCTTGGGTTTAAATGTAAGAATTTTATACTTATAAGAAAAATAAAACTGTCTTGAAGGGTTTTAGAATTTTATTGTGTTTCTAGTATAGTGCCCGGCTGTTGCTGCGGCACATCTTGGATCAATAGCGTTCGGTTCAATTCGGGTTTTTATAGCTCCTTCTGTCGTTAGTCTGTCTCAACCAGAAAATTCGGGCATTTTCTGGTCATTGACAGAGTAAACGCTCTACAAAATATGAATATATTATTTTATTACAGTTATCAATGAGTTATTCCTCCAAAAGGTGATCGCACATAATGAAGAACAAAAAAAACATAGCAAAACATTTCCACGTGATCCAAATATTTTGATATGCGCGATCCAAGGCCGAATTGGCCCGAAAATATGATATAGAAAAAGCAAGCTATAAATATCTAAATAACAAAAAGTCTAATTTTAGGTTACTAAACCAATGTCGCCTTCATAATAAATTATCATTATTCTGAGTCAAAGAACACTGAGCACTTTATGTCACGCAAAGTTAGAGGCGAAACTTTTCAATTGTTGTACTGAGCCCGTACGATGACGGACATTAATATATAGCAAGAAATTATGATGCTTTTGCTGATATTTTATTTTATTCCCGAAATTCCCTTTATCCTGAACGTGCAGCTTCAAAGTGGATTTCGGGGAATAACTCATTGCTGATCTACATGAGTCATCTTGGCTCACATTTACTTGGATAAAACCCAAAGCTGAAAGATAACTGCTTGTTTTTGATTATACTTTCACTAAATTCGATTGAAAATAATACTTCTAGGTTTGTCGCGTTCGAACAGGAGTAATTTTAGTTCATAAGACGATTAAAAATGATCCCTGTGATTTTAATGAATTAAATTCTTTTGATTGATTGACATAAAGATGTCTCTAAAATATGGATAAAATAATTACCTTGACTGTAAAAAAAACATGTAAAAAAGTTCACAAAAATCAAGTCACAAAGTCAGTTTAGCTAGAATATCATAGTTCAATTATAGTTTGTTAGTTATATTATATTATAGTTTTGCCTGCGACGCAGGAGGTTGCGGGTTCGATTCCCACCTCGGAACAAATGTTTGTACGATCTGCAGATATTTGTTCAGGGTGTTCTGGGTATTTTCTATGTATAATAAAAAATATCTATCTATGTAATGTATTGAACTAAGTACTTATATCAATTATCTAGTTGCCATAACACAAGCTCTGCTTAGCTTGGGGCTAGATATTGTTGTGTGAAATGTCCAGTATTTATTTATATAAAAATATGCTAAATCGATTTCCTGACATCTCGTCAAATAGTAAAAGGTATACACTCTAAGATCTGTCAATTAAATATATTTCCTCACTGTACCATCAAACGGAAAATTCCTTTAACATAAAACGTAGTTAGCAGTTGAGGAGCCTTCACAGTTGAATTACTTTGCAACTTTGCTGTGAAATGGAATTACGTGGTTTCTACAAATCTTCGGGCGAACTTCTGAGATTCTCGCTGATTCGAATTAATCATTTTTAATTTATTTGGTCCTTGGTAAATATTTTTCAAAACATCTATGAAATTAGTGTAATTAAATTAAACCGTGAGTTGATGAGCTCACTGCCAAGCTGCTGTTAACCATCGAAGAGTTTCGTTGCCCACCTTTCGTCTCCATCATCTGAACAGCTTGCTGTTACCAATACCTATACTGCCGTCGTAACGAAGAAGGGCACATCTGACAAATTGTAAATATCGAGATAAAAATGGGTTTAAAGTTTTTCTATGTTTTTCTGGAAAAAAAAGTAATTTCAATGAACTTGATTTTTCAAAAGGGTGGTAATTTACTATCTTTTAGTAAAACTACAACCGAATTACTTGAAAAGAGAGTAAAGTTTGCAAAATACAAGAAAGCAGAAATGAGAAGTAACGAGAAGCCAAATACAAAATTTAAAAAAAAACTTCTAATAACATCACACACAATGCATGCATTATTAAATAATTCGAAGTTGGCTGCTGGCTTATTTAGTAGTGTGTTATTACTACAATAAACCGTTACCCTAGTTGTTCGTGGATAGCACTGGCGGCGATGAGCTCGCCACTTGTCACGTCTATATTCCTTCGAAACCCACGGTGAAAAGAGGCTCTTGAAGACTCTGCCTAGACATTCGAAGAAAAAGGCTTGTGTTTATGTATGTACCTACACGTGAAATTTTTATGAAACTAATTTCGTAATGTCACAGCTTTATAAGTAGTTTGTACTGTTTCAAATCGGTGAACGTCATGCGTAGAGGGACTAAGTCGCGTTATTACTAAATTTCATTTTATTTAGCTTTATGTTTAAAACGGTATTAGTCTGTCTAGCAGATTGCTTACTTCGTTTTAAAGGCCAAAGCACACCGGATGCATTTGCAGCACGTAACGTAGACACGCGCGTCTCTACGTATGTACCGCTTGCGTGCACGTCACGCAACCGGTGTGCCATGTCTCATACAGTTCCATACATTGCAACGTCAAGGTACGTTGACGTGCGCGTCTACGTCTACACATACACAGCCAGTGTGCTGTGGCCTTAAAGCTAATCTGTATCAGACCTAAATATTTATACTTACTAATACGGCAATTATTATACTAGGTATTAATAAGATTAATAGGTACTTAATAAGAGCGTGATTCGAGCGTGGGTAAACAGGAAAATCTATGGGATTATTCCTCCACACCAAATAAATAAGGTAATTATTACCAAAGTGTTCACGTTTTACGGTAAGCTGACCGCAGAGCTCGCCGGCCAGCGTCGTTCACAACCGCAAAATGTTCCGGTGGAAAATAAGTAAGTATTTAAATATTAAATAAATGCTGGACACAATTCACACAACATTATCTAGCCCCAAGCTAAGCAGAGCTTGTGTTATGGGTACTAGATAACTGATATACTTAATACAATACATTACACAGATAGATATTTTTTATTATACATAGAAAAATACCCAGAACACCTTGAACAAATATCTGCAGATCGTACAAATATTTGTTCCGAGGCGGGAATCGAACCCGCAACCTCCTGCATCACAGGTGAACCTTCGCCCGCCGCGCCACAGAGGTCACAGAGGTATTTTATTTGGATCACCAACAAGGGAAACACGAACTTAGGTCGACAAACCTAATAAGGTTTTTTTGATGTGTTAAGTTAATTATGAATAATATTTTATTATTAATCGCAGTATTTGTGTTGAGTACTCCAGGTGGATGCTGCTGCCCATCCCCGGGTGTAATCCCTTAGTCGATTCTACGACATCCACGGGAAGAAATGGAGAGATCTATTCTTAGGACGGACACCGCCAAATCCCCCCATTGCATTCTATGGGGGAGGCCTCGTCCAGCTTTGGACGGTAAGTACTTAGTTCAAAGAATTCAAAGTAGTATTTAGTAGTACCTACCTACCTGAGTAGTACCTACTTAGATAAACCCTAAAGCAAGCCAAACCCCGATATGCCAGTGCCAAAAAATATATTTAGAGTGCACAAACAAACCAGACAGCTTTGTTATTCCAATTAAGTACGGAACTCTGATTCCCGTGAACTTTCGGAAAACAAATCTGGAGCTGGCGCCGAATTCAATGTTTGCAACATTTTTTAAGGGTTAAAAGCCCATCCTATATTTATTTCAAAAAACGTAGTGATGTTATAACTCGACAAAAAAGACCTAAGTTTATGAATATGTCAACCTACATGCCATTAAGATGAGAGAAAGATGATAAGAGAAATGTTTTTAGTATAAATATCTATAAAAATATATAACAAGTTACCTGAAGAACTGAAAGTATTAAATGGAAATATATTTAAGAAGAGACTAACTCATTGGCTATTAGATAACTGTTTTTTTTTACCACCTTTTCAAAAAAACTAAAAGAAATGGCTAATTTTAAATGTTTTTTACAATTTATCTGAATACTTTGATAAAGATGTACAAATCTAATACCTATCTAATATTTGATCTCGTTGTATGTAAGTACAAAATAAACAATACTTAGGTACTTACCTCTTTAGGTAGAATTTTAGACTTTCTAAAAATCTGATCTCCGTATAATATAGGTCTACTTGTACCTAACTAGGTTTATATAACTAGCGGTTCGCCCCGAACTGAGATCTCGCGATGACACTTTTATCAGCCTGACTAATTTAAGAGGGGAAGAAAGGATCTATATTTAACGGCTATGTAAGTTGTATTGATCAAAAATCTAAAACTACCAAGTTTAATTTCACAAAATTTCTCTAACATGAGAGTTTTGTGAAGCAAAAAAAAAAGATTTGTTTAATTAAGCAGTGCCATCTAG
The DNA here is from genome assembly GCA_951392215.1 of Epirrita christyi. NCBI lineage: Eukaryota > Metazoa > Arthropoda > Insecta > Lepidoptera > Geometridae > Epirrita > Epirrita christyi. The sequence goes on along the minus strand of OX595858.1, from coordinate 343,003 downwards.
TTGTAGTTTTGCTACCTAATTTTTAAATATTTACGTTTTCTACGCTAAAAATGGATATTACAAAGAAAAAATCCTCAATGTTCGACTTCTCCACGTAGAACAAAATATACTTAAATAATAAATTTCAGCATTACCAGAGAACTTGAAGTATCTTCGAGATATTTTTTGCATATTTTACTTTCATTACCCTTCTAACCGATTTCTAAAAATATTTACTGAGAAAAAAAATTAACCTCTAGGTAATTTCCTACACATCATCGAAATAGCCTTTGAATAGGACTAAGCAACAGGACGTAAATACTACATATATATATGTTTGTATTTAAAGTACTTGACGAATTAATTGATAACGTCCTTTTGACGAAATTCATAGAACTCTAATGTCATTCAAGTTCCTAGGAATGGGGGGTCAACAATGGATGTTACATTGGTTATTATTTTTTAAAGGTTCAAGTTTCTAATTTCTTCAATTTCATACTTTTCCCTGTAGTTGTGACACAAAAGCTTCAAGCTTACCAAATTTCAGCATTGTGGGATTGCTGGAAGTACCCTAGAATTTTTAATTTTTACGTTTTAGATTTTCCCTAATATCACAGAAACTACTAAGTCTAAATACTAATTAAGAACAGTTTTGAAATGTCCAGCCAAAGCGCTTTCATTAGACACTCCACTTGATCCGACTTTATGACTTTTATTTTTTTTACCCCCTCTTGAACCCCAATATCTCACCAACCCCCCGACCGATATAGCTCATAACCTTACCTACAAATTGTATCAACACTATCTACCCCCATACTAAATTTCATAAAGATCGGATAAACGGTTGGGAAGTTTTCATCGGACAAACATACATCAACTCGCTTCGCTCGTTCAAATAATAAATATAATAATAATAAATAAATGCTCTTAGTGAAAGGCTTCTATCCACGAAGCTTCATCAGTCTTCATTAGCTTCTTCAGCTTGTTGACATACTATGATAATTGAACGAGCGAAGCGAGTTCTTTGAGTCAAGTTGGAAGAATCGGCGTTTGTATGTATGTATGTTTGTCCGATGAAAACTTCCAAATCGTTAATCCGATCTTCATGAAATTTGGTATGGGGGTAGATAGTATTGGTACAATTTGTAGGTAAGGTTATGAGCTATATTGGTCAAGGGGTTGCTGAGATATTGGGGTCCAAGAGGGGGTAAAAAAAATAAAAGTGAGACAGTCAGATCAAGTGGGGTGTCTAATGAAAGCGCTTTGGTTGGACATTTCAAAACTGTTTTTAATAAGTATTTAGCCTTAGTAGTTTTTGAGATATTAGGGAAAATAAAAAACGTAAAAATCAAAAATTCTAGGGTAATTCCAGCAATCCCACAATGCTGAAATTTGGTATGCTTGTTGATTTTGTGTCACAACTACAGGGAAAAGTCTGAAACTGAAGAATTTAGAAACTTGTACTCCATAAAACAGAGACCAATATAACATCCATTGTTGACCTCCCATTTCTAGGAATTTGAATCACGCTGGAGTTCTATGGTTTTCTCAAAAGGACGTTATCAATTCATTCGTCAGGTACTTGATATAGGTACTAACAGGCATGTAGTATTACGCCCCGTTGCTTAGCCCTATTCAAAGGTTATTTCGTTAATGTGTAGGAAATTAGAGTTGTTACTGATAGATCCTGTACTGTACTGGTAGACCTCGATGTGAAAATTTTCAAAAATAATAGTAGAAAAATGGAAATTACTTGGTTAAGTAGTCGGGCTGATAAAGGTGTTATCGCGAGGTCTCAGTTCGGGGCGAACCACTAGTATTAAGATAGTTAGAGAAAGGTCACCCAAAGTCAACGAGCATTATAAAAACGTGATGAGAGTGAAAAGAGATTATGCCAGGATTGTAAAAAGTGCAAAGTAGGCTGTTTCCTGGAGAGGTAGGCAGAGAGCCTACCCCTCCAGGGAAACAGCCGTGAGTTTATGTACTTATATTTTACTTCGACGACCTCTGTGGCGCCGCGGGTGAGTAGCCGGCTGAGATGCTAGAGGTTGCGGGTTCGATTCCCGCTGCAAAATGTTTGCATGATCTGCAAATAATTGTTCCGGGTTTGGGTGTTATGGTACCATGGTACTCGTAGTTCCTGATACACACGACACAGGGAATCCTAGTGTGGATCATGACTACGAATGCAACTGTTGGGTGTTATGTTATGTATGTACGTAGATAGGTAGTAGGTACGGCTCTACAAAACAACCTATGTAACGAAGTCAGAGCTTCAAATGAAATTAATTTCGTTCAAATAGAGCCGTAACAAATAATTAGAAGGCCAGACCCCGAGGAAAACATCATTTCGTTTGTTAAATATTTGCGCCGTTTAAATATTATTTAAACATTATTTTGTTTATGCGTCGTTTATGTACTTATTTTGATTTCGAGTTGAAGGTAAATAAGACAAGAATTTATATTTAATTTAGGTAAGAAGTAAGTAAGTACCTTTTCATGCTCTAAAAGTAGATACTAGTAACTAGAAAAATATGTTGTAGATAAGACATTTCGGGCTCTGATTGAAAATGAAACGAGGCTATTATATGCTTGAAAATGTTATATACTCAACTAGTTCTGGTAGCTACTATTAGTAGTACCTAGTAGTAAATCGCGTAATAAAACAAATCCGTAAGCAAGGCCAAAACTAAACTTAAAAGTAGGTAGCACAAAAAATTATACTGTGACAAAAGGCCCCTAACCATTGACAAATATATTTCCTATTCACATTAAATGCCCCTAACCCATCTTGTTCACCATTTGGAACTTTCATAGGGAAAAAACATAGCGTGACCACGGGGTCTCAACGAATAAAGACTGGTTCCAACTATTTAGTCAGCTTCACTTTGTGTGGGTAAATCGTTTAGTCCTCTCAAAGAACATCCATTTCGGCCATTTCTCTATCAATCCGTAGGTCAGTTAGTTTGGTGGAGGTCAGGACTCTGTCACACAAAAGGTTAATCTCAGGGCAAACAAAAAAACGATTTAGTGGCCGCTTTCAGTCGCTGAAAGGCGATGAAAAATTACTTCGGATTCACGAACAATATTTCGTATTTAAGCAGTTGACGCCGTTTCAAATTTATTTTGTAGTTTTGACGATATACAACTTAAATGCTATTAAAACTCTAACGCTTCTCGCTGAAAGCTATGGAGGACAAGCTAAAACTATAGCAACGGCTGTCGCTGCCACTGTGAAGGACAAGCTAAATCCATTATCAGGCAATTAATCTTGTAAATTCTTACTTATCCAATAGAGTCCAAAAAGTTGATGTTGGTGGTGAAAGGTCTTCAGGATCGACTATTGTCATGGGGGTGCCACAGTAGTAGTTTACATTAACGATCTCCCTTTTTTTGTGAAAGACATATGTGACATAGTTATATTTGCTGACGATACTTCTTTGATTTTCAAAGTTGATAGATCTAAATCTAATTACGATGATGTAAATGATTCACTATGGCATGTTCTTGAGTGGTTCACAGTTAATAATCTTTTGCTTAATGCTAAAAAAACTAAATGCATCAAATTCACATTGCCAAATGCAAAACATTATCTAACTAATATTAAAATAAATGGGGAGACACTTGATCTTGTCAAGTCTACCATTTTCTTAGGGCTTAATATTGATGCAGGGTTGCAATGGGCACCACAAATTGTGGCTCTTGCTGGTAGACTTAGTTCCGCTGCATATGCAGTTCGTATAATAAGGCAGCTTACTGATGAAGCTACAGCTAGGCTTGTTTATTTTAGCTACTTCCATAGTGTTATGTCATATGGTAGCATAATGTAGGGTAAAGCAGCAGATATCCAAGCTATTTTTGTCTTGCAAAAACGGGCAATACGTGCCATTTATAAAATGAAGTCGCGTGACTCCTTGAGGGAGCGTTTCAAAGAAATCAATATTCTTACAGTAATATCGCAATATATCTATGAAATATTATTACATACACATAAACACTTGGATAGTTTTATGATATAAAGTGACGTGCATGGTATTAACACGAGAAATAAACACAAACTAAATATACCAAAATTTCGATTAAAGAAAGTAAGTGGGTCTTTTATGGGGAATTCTGTACGGTTCTATAATAAACTTCCAGAAGGTACATTTAAACTTCCTATTCGAAGATTTAAATCCTACATAAAGATGAATCTAATTAAAAAAGCGTATTACACTCTTGATGACTATATTAATGATAAAGCCGCGTGGCCTGATGTCGCTCTGCCCCTCGACTGCTAAAATGGAAATTTACAATATCTGTACTTACCTATTTACATGTTTGTATTAGATTATTATTTATAAGTATAACAAGCGTAGCGTGTGCTGTCTTGCATATTTTTGCTGATGTTTATTTACTTTTAACTACCTTCCTAAGGTTTTAAGTTCTCATTTACTATATATCAGCAACTCCTTGCTCCGAGGCACCACACAGGCGCTTCTCACCTAGTGGTAAGACGGACCATTTATATAAGCCAAGCCGAGTTTGTTGCCTGATTCTTCTAGGCTTGGTCGCGTTGGAACAGGAGTAATTTAATTTTATATAAGACGATTCAAAATGATCCTTGTGATTTCAATGAATAAAGTTCTTTTTGACTTTGACATTTATCAAAGCAAAGAAACTACTTATTTAGAATTGCTATCTACCTATGCTTGATGTCTCTAGGTATAGATAGTTTCTACCGTATAGGTAGAGATAGCTCGTTACTTAGGCTTTACGGCTCTATGGGCTAAGGTATCAGGTGAATGGTGTTTGACTTGATAACTGAACTGACCCTTGTCAGACAGGTTTATTATATACCTATCCAGTACCTTACCTGAGTACCTACCTAGATTATTCCTACACATAAACAAGCCAAGACGTGTTTGTTGCCCTGATTCTTCTAGGCATGGTCGAGTTGGAACAGAAGTAATTTTAGTTTAAAAGACGATTCAAAATGATCTCAATGAATTACATACTTTTGGGGCCAGGCCATAAGCATCGAGCGATGGTGGAAGAGTTCACCTAGCACTACTTTCAGGAGGGCACGTTGTACACGCTCCACTGTTATAATGGCATTTTACTAGTAAATAGCAATAGAATCTAAGGGCCTTATTCATAATCATTTTTCAAACCTATTTTAGTTAAAATAGCTTTTGTTTTCTTCTCTCTGATGTAAAATGTCATACGTCAAAACAAGACAAAACATATTTTAACTAAAATAGGATTGAAAAATTATTATGAGTAAGTGTTAGGAAAGTACCCAATCAAGCGGTTTGATTAAAATATTCAAAAATGAAGATTACCTACTTAAGTACCTGCCTATTTGTGTGGCATCATCGAATATTAAGGGCAAGCCGATTATGCAGAATCTGCAGCTTATTATGCAAAGACACTTCAGAATAAGCTCTAGAGCTTCTCCGATAGTGGAGCTTCGAGACGTACCGACAGTCAACAAAATGTTGTATGGGTTAGCGGATGTTCAGGCACGGTCTGCCAGCCATTATTGTATTGTCAGCACATATGGAAGCCTTCTTCTCATTCTTTCCAAAAAGTATGACGGTAAATATTGTACATTGTTCGTGTATGACAGGTATTTGCTATGCAAGACGCCATTTAATGTCTGTAAGTACCTACTTAGGTGTTAGAGGTAAAGGAAATATACGCAAAGGTCTTGGTGTCTCTTCTCTGACCAAAATGTCAGACACGCTCTCTTGTTTAGTAACTCTGTTAGGTCAGCTAAATTTTCTTTGAACATAATAGTCTGAAGAAATTGGTAGCTACAAAGATTATGTCTGTTGTTTTCTATTCTCGTGTTTCCTTTGTAGTCTTTCAGGTTTGGTATCCTATCATTTTTGTTTGGAGCTTTGTAGCTTTTTTAGAGTTCTGGAACCCTTATAGTTAGTAGTAGAGCAATAATGTGTACAAAGCCTCGTGGCCTGATGTCGCATCAGTTCATGTTCGCATCAGCAGTGCAACAAACTGCGCTCATCAATCCGGTTGTCAAGTCGTGTGCTGTTTTATGAACTTTTGCTGATTCTCTTTACATTTTACTTTTGACTACTTAGGTACCCAAGGTTTTAAGTTCCCTTTTTCTGTCTCAGCTTCTTGTTCTCGACCCTCGAGGCACCACACAGGCCCTTCCTTACTATAGTAATTAGAAGTATCATCAAATCAAGCCAAACCGTGTTTGTTGCCCTGATTCTTTTAGATAAGGTCGCGTTGGAACAGTAGTCATTTTAGTTTATAAGACGATTCAAAATGATCCTTGTCAACCCACACACTTGTCCAATTAATAAATTGCTCATTTGTATTCATTCAGAAAAGTGAATCGCGTGGCAATAAACACAAGTACGAGTGAGCGATTACAATATTTGTAGCGCCATAAACGTCGCGCCGATGATTATGATCAGTTCATAAAAGCGTTTCACACTCACCGAAGTGCTTAAGTGGGTAATTTATTTATGTTTCACAAAACAGGTCACAGGAACGCTGATATTTGGTAGCACACAAATAAGTAGGTACTTAATACAAGGAGTAGACTTACCCCAAAAATCACTTTGCACTTTGTCACTAATCACAACTAAAACACAAAAGTCGTACTACAACCTGAGCACACAATAACACACGCGGTCTAGTTGCATCCGAGCCACGAAACGCGTCTACTCCCGGCGTCGGCCGCCGCACGACTGGCTGTCGCGATGTTTACGCCGCGTTGCGCACGCGTATTAACTACCCTCCTTTATGGAATAAATATTATTTCACTCTACCTCCCATTTATTTGATTGCCAACTTTATGCCGTTAATATAAAAGCTACATTAGCTACGGCCTCCGCTAACGCGTGGCCCGTTTGACATGTCGTTTGTCAAGATGTCCTTTTTACGGTAAAGAAAAGTGGCCAGTTGTGTAGCTTTTTAATTAAAAATTCATTCATTTAGGCGGGAAACGGTCGTATCGCGCTCACCCCATCTGCATGTAGGTCAAATCCGTTTCTATAATGCCGTGGAGACGGGTAAAAATTACAGGTTATTGTACCTAATAGGGCATTTACGATTTGTATTAGTTAACTGGCGCCCCAACGTAGGGCATTCAGATTCGTTCGCGCTAATGTAGAGGCACACGCAAAGCTGTTTGTAGATGGCACCATGATCAACTGAGCTTTGTTGACGTTGTGTCAAGAGTATGGTTACGATTTAAGGGTTTTTTGCTAAAGTCGAAATGCAGTAGTAGCTAGGCAAAAAATCCCGAGTTGAAAGAAAGCTTTAAAACATTTGAGGTTATTTCCCCCTTCCAATAAAGTTCTCCTCCAAAGTTTATTTTTTATTAGTTTTTTAATTTTGTTGTTTGCACCCAAAATAAGAAATTATTTTATTTTTACGCAGATTTCGTGACGGGCATAAAATTATATCGTAACTTTACGCCCGTGATTGTGTCACCTAGCTATATATATTATGTAACCACCAAATTTCAACTTTTTTGGTTCAGTAGATTCTGAGAAAACAGGCTGTTCCTATAATGGTCCTTTTGAGGTACCAACAGAACCGTAGAAACTGACGAGTCTCCGAAAGAGTCTCCGAGAGCTTCAAAAGAATTCAGTAGGTAATAAAATACTGTAGGCACGGTACTCAGCCGTAATACATCTTACTATACACCGGCAATTAAGTTAGGAAACACAGTTGCCCCACGTTGGGTCGCCATGGCACCGCCTTGCATGGGGACAACTGCCATGCCAAAATCTAGAAATCCTTAATGGCTTTCGAAAATAGCACGAGTTCAATTGCGCAAGTCGAGATGGTGGACCACTTACTGCCTTTACGGGTTCCAAAACCTTCCGATCATAAGATACTGGTCCAACCGCCGCCGCCGAGTAAGCGATGAGCTATCGACGAGTTTCTCGCCCAAGAAACGAAAAAAAGATAATCGCTCCCGTGTAAATAAATGAGAGAGATTATATTTATAGTTCATCGCTGGTTACTCGTTCTACGTACTACTCGTTTATCGCTCGTCGCCGGCGGTTGGACCTGCAGTGCCTAATGGGCGCTAAACACGGTATATACCACTACTTTAGGTCGTGTTTAGTGTCCATGACCCATCTCAGATCTTAGAAATTTTTAACCTTAAAAATAACTAACTTTAAATTAAATGTGGGCCATCTGTAGCTTAGTGATATTATTCCAGCTGAGGGCCGCCTGCTCAGTTGTACGTTTTGGTTGGAGCGTCATGATCAATGATAATGAAGGCAAATAATCTCGTGTCTACAAGTATCAGGTACTACTTGCCAAATTTGCTCTCTAATAATAATTGATTCTCAATAAAATAAATGGATTCAAAAATAAAAGCCAAAATCGTTTTTCCACTTCATACTCACTGTATGTCTTTATTTAATTTTTTTTTATATTTTTATTAATTATTTTTAAAACTTTTCTTTAAATCAAAATTTTATAATAATATTAAATATAATAAACTTTAAGTGTATTTACAGACTATGTACAAGTGCCGTATGTACACGTGAATTGGCTATGTACACCGTTACAACTAAAACAACATAGGTACTATTTCTATGCTAACCGTACGTTCGATATACTGATAATAAACAAAACACTGGCTACACCGAGTAGAAGAAAAAATTATGACGAATCTTATTATGATAAATGCAATTTTAATCACACTACAAGTAATCAATTTACTGCGAGTTTTATATTGCCAGTGAGCGTTACGCATTATATCATTTTTTATGTATTTTAAGATGAAGGCTTCGGTCTACTATTGCGGGTAATAACCACCTACATACATAAAACATTGGACAAATAATTTACTTTTTAACAGACTTCAAAACATACAGGAGGTTCTCAATTCGGTTGTATTTTTTTTCTAATGCTAAATTTCACCAGCCAATTCTTTTTTATGAGACACGCCTGACAAATTGATGGATTTCTATAAAAACTGACAAAGTTGACATTTATTAAGTGTCTCGTAAGCGGTTGGTGAAAGAGAGCACAAATTTGTATTGCATGCTATTGCATAAGCTATACAAAAATAACTACAATTTTCCCGACACATATTACATACTTAAGACACATATATAATATTAGATAAGTACATTTTCTATTTTGACATACATTATTTAGTGCGTTCATTTAATTAACATTCAATTAAATCTAGTTGGTGTTCCATTTTGTTGAAGAGCGCTAAGAAGCGTCACGGACACGCGTTTCCTACCAATTCTTATTTTACACGACACTTATCCAAAGTCAAATTGATAGGTTTCGTTAGGAATAGAATCGACATCGGTGACCGCCACAACGATTTGACAGAGCTTTGCAAGAAATACCGAACTAGACCGTCCACTAGGAACATCCACAAGAAACATCCACTAGCACATAATACAACCAACCAATTATCGAATTTGGATAACGTGTCATTGATAACCTGCACAAATGTACACTATTGGTTTCCATTATCATGAATAAAAACAAATTGGAAAGAGACTGGCAGTGAACAAATAATGTAGAATTTAATAATTAATAAAATTTAAATTATCGTGGCTTGGCATCATTTTAGAAAAATTACGACTATACACCACGTACTTTACTATTACTCCTGCTGAAGTTTCGTTGACCAGTTAGAGGTCCTTTCTCATGAGCACCGACCGCAATCACGCCCGAAGGTCGAGAGACGGGAACACAAAAAAAAATAGATAATAAAATACATATTTATGTATCTTGTGGTGTTGATAGTAAAGTGCGTAGTGTAAAGTCGTAATTTTTCTAAAATAATGAATCAAGTCTAAATTAACAAAACGAATCACAAGGTCGACTCTTGAGTATGAAGTGATCACGTAATAAGGAACGTGAATGAGACAATGGCGTCTCGAGACGAAAGGGCATGTTTCATGAGGAACACTCGCTAAATCCAGAAATGTTTGAGTATTAAAATACACAGCAAAGTTCTTGTTAGAAAAATACATAGAAAGTAGCAACAAAATAACTAACAAATAACGTTTTACTAAACTAAACTAAACAATACATACAAATAAATATTAGATTAAATATAAAATACAATAGAGATCTACTATTTCAGAACTAATTGCTTATAACGATAACTATGTGAGTGAGGGTCCAATGCGTTAACGTCACATACCATCTTTTTCTATGTTACAACGTGGCTAAAATGTACATTAAACAATAATCATCAAAAATAAAAGATAGTGTCAAAATTGATATGATGTCCAATGAGCTATCAGCCGTGGTCCCGCCGCGCGGTGGGACCGCGGGGGGGATCGACGGGTCCTCGACTCATTATATTTACCAGACGCCTTACCATTAGTTCTTATAGTGATTCAGTTCAAAAAATCGGTTCCGTGATGTCTGCAGCTATATATAACGGTACAGCAGCAGAAGGTCTATAGACTTCTGCGACTAAAGTTATCCAACCATGAAAGATGTCAACGAGGAACCGATATTTTGTACTGTGGGGTCAGCACGAACAACTAACGTTACCGAGACGCTAGCGAGACGATCGCAAATGTCAAATATTGTCCAATGGCCTCGAGGTAACTCAAAATCTTTGCAAGTTGATTGGTTAATATTTGACGTATACGATCGTCTCGCTAGCGTCACGGTAACGTTAGATTTTCGTGCTTAGGCTTCTGAATAGTTTTTGAACGGAATCGCTATAAGAGCTCAGGTAAGGCCTCTGTACACATTAGAGATTACAATTCTACTTAATATAAATATATCAGTAAAAACAACATAGTACTTCAAGTAAGAAACCTAAAATTATTTTGAAAAAACCTTATTTTGAAACAACCTACCTAAGTGACTAATGATGGTAGGTTTAGTTTTATTTTTTTATTTCTTTATAAAACCTAACATGCCCTAGTGACTCTCGATATAGCCAGGATTTTAATAAAATATTGAACGATTTGTAATCTCTGACTGGTCTACAGGTAAATAAAATGGCGCACGGATCCGTCGATGGTCGAACCACCGCGGCACCGGGACCACAGGTCCAATAAAGTCTTGTCCAATAAATAAATAATCACGAAAATGTGTTAAGCCATTCGCACTACTCAAAGATCTACCACAAGCACAACATTGTTTCCAATTGCCATACTCAGAGACGTCACTTAAATGTTATGGCATCAAAAATACATCGTTCCTTAGTGTGTTCTTGTATGGATTTGACTATTGAAGTAATTGAATCACCCACTACTGGGTATAACAGTCAGGCTGTGGATGATGATGATGATGTATATCATAATTTATTCGCAGGAATGTACGTAAATATTTTTTTATAAAGTCAAAAATAAATAAGCTTTTTGTTGAAAAATGTATTTTTCATAACAAGCTTTCACAAAATGTCCTTCGGAGTGATGATGAATCAGTAATCAGAACTGTGAGCTGATCAAAATGAGCCTAAACACGACCAGTCTACCATTTCCCACCAAGGAGTTCCGTTGTCAACCTTACATCTCCATCATCAGATCAGCTGTCAAATTCAGTTTAGAGAATGAAACAGAGTCGAGACCATTGGCTCAGATAAAACAGTAAAACCAAAATGAATAAAACATGCATCATGGGCGGAGATTTGATCAACAAGCCTACCCCCTTTACATTATCGAGTGAGGCACTGACGTAACTTTGGCGCTACTTGCTTAAAAGCCCGTCATTATGATCCATAAAGTTGAAAAGTCATGTGCCTGCTTAAAAGTACACTTCCTAGACGAATTCAAAAGAGCGTGTTATTGTTAAAATGGTACAAACATCAATAATATTATTTAGAGCCACATGATCTGTCGATGGTGGATGAGACCTACTGCCATTTTTAGGGTTCCGTACTCATAGGGTAAAACGGACCCTATTACTAAAGCTCGGCTGTCATCTATCGGTATCTCATGAACCGTGATTGTTACAGTTGAAATTTTCACAGATGATGTATTTCTGTTGCCGCTATAACAACAAATAATAAAGCAAAAATATTTAAGGGGGGCTCCCATACAACAAACGAGATTTTTTTGCCGTTTTTGTAGATAATGGTACGGAACCCTTCGTGCGCGAGTCCGACTCGCACTTGGCCGGTTTTTAATATTATTTCGATCAATGATCCGCCGGTAGTTACCATGCTAACAAGGTTGCTATGGTAACTATCGGCGGATCATGGATCGAAATAATATTGAAAATGGCAGTAGGGCTAGAGACCTACTGCCCAAGATGTTATATTATTTTTTGAGAAGTTACTCAAAAATGGATGGAAACTGAACCATTTCTGCTTTAGAAGTGCTGTTTTTCGAGAGTTTCAAAACCTCTCCAGAGGTTGGTTTGCGGGGTTACAGCTGCTTCGATCCGTTATCAGAGATAGATATTTTAACTCCTTATCTTGAATTGTGGATTGAGATAGCTTGTTGGAAATGGCTGTTAAAAAATAATATTTCAAAATGATAGCGGACTTACTTTCTGTGGTTATCAACTTGAAAACTAACCTAAAAACTAGTATTATTGTATGACATAGTTCCAGAAGTTGGTTGATTATATATTTCATCATAGATGCGAAGAAAATAAACAAATTCTCTACAGGGCTTTTCACCAAGTGCTGGTAAGAGAGGGATAGCTTAACTATCTGTTAAGAATTAAAATGACAATAAGGATTACAGGGGTGCGATTTTTTAATGTCACCGAGTGACTAAATACCATCAAAAAGGCCGCAAATGACCATTTATCAGGAGATGTAATGGAGGAGGCACTTGTATTGATATCATAGGCATAAGAATTTTAGTCATCAATAAGTTTAAATACACAGAAAATTGGAAATCGGGTATTAACGGCAAATTTACTGACTTTTAGTCACTTGATGACATTCAAAAATAGTATCCCAGCTTTGCATGTTATCAATTTGGGCTATGGCCATAACATATTTATTTTGTGTTATGAATAGGTTGTTTACATTTATACTATTACCCCATAGGATTACTCCGTATCTTAGCTACGAGTATACATATGCGCAATAAGATGGTAGCTACTGACAGATAACAATATTTTGATCCGTATCCGCTGGTACAAGAAGCCCACAGTGAATGGAGACATCAGTCAAATACCTCCCATTAAACCACTTATCGGCACCTGTCGGAACGAATCCCATTTGCATCAGGCGTGGCGCACTCCGCGCTTTAGGTATGAAGCTACAAGTACCCGAGCAAGCCGGGTTTATTTAGTAAGGTGTGTCGCGCGCGATCGACCTGACGCGCCTTAGGCTAACAAAAAGTAATTCTTATAGGTTTTTAAGTTCGTCACTAATCGTCAACCCTTACGAGCCGCGTCACTCCGCGCCAGGCAGCGACAGAGTTACGCGTTAGAAGAGAGCGGAAATGCTTAGGTGAATATCGCGATAGGCACTAAGCGCTTATGCGAGCTGAATTGCACTTTGTTGCGTCCCAGCAAAAGTCCCTATTTATATAAATTTGTTCGTGAAGTGAGCCTTCTGTACTGTCTTTATTCTGTGTTTGCACCAACAACTTGGAAGATAAGAATCATTTTCAACCAACTTTTGCAACTACTTATTTTTTGGTTTTATTTTTATTTGTCAAATTTATTATGCGACGAGTCCCTTACAAGGATCATAGAGCATGATAAGGGCTGATGTCCACTATAGCTGACAGTACATAAATCAAAGTATCGAAGAACAAGAGTAAATTCACCTAATTTGTGGGATGATCTTGCATTAAATACTTTTGACTTTGATGTTATAATGATGTGACGAAATCACGTTGTCAACAAGTACATTTTATTGGTTAATTGTAAACATATCCGCTCAGACACCAGCCCTCACTAGCTGTACTTTAGAACACTTAGTATATTGTCCAAGCAAATCGTCCTATCTACTCGCTAATTACTTAAGTTAGCAAGGCATCACAAAATATACATTTGCCTTACGTTCATCGCAACATTGCACACACTTCTTACCATAAGAAACTGTCTAAACGTTATTTTAGCTAAAACCGCGCCTAAAATGATCCCTGTCTCATCCTATCTTCAGACACTTGATAAAGCCTGGCCCTTGCTGTCAACGACGAATATTTTTATGTAATAGTTTTAGTACACAACACTTAAGTAGTACATATCACACATTATTACTAAATCTTTGTTTGTTTGTTTGTTACAAGTAAGTATGGTTTATTGTGAAAAACTTACTGTCCAATTCATACAAGTTACAACTTCGTATTAAACAAATAAAAACATTTCATTTCGTAAAGAAATAACATTTCATCTTGTAATGGATTCACGAAGGTCTGGACCGAACTGCACCCCAATTACAGTAGCAAATGGCAATGGGGAACGCAACAATGGGGATCATTTTGGCAGCCTTAGCGCTATCTGAATCTAATGAAACTTGAAAGTAGGAATATTTAGGTAAAGAAGTTTCTATTTAAGTTTCATGAGATTTAGATAGCGTTAAGGCTGCCAAAATGATCCCCATTGTTGCTTTCGCGCCGTATCTACTTGTAGGTCCGGTGTAGCTGTATGCTGAGACAGGGACCTATTTGCCCCCACACAACATGCATTACGCCATTTGGTGTTTATTTTTATTTTTTTAGTTTTTGTAAAGTTACCTACTACTTAGGTAGGTAGGTACCTATTGTTGTTTTTATGTTGTTTCTTTTAAGTGGGGACAAATAAACGTGTTTTCTTTCTTTCTTTCTTTCTTTCCCCATTGCTATTTGCTACTGTAATTGCGGGGCTGGTTAAAAAACCCCGCAGTTAAAATTCTTTTTCAATGCATGCATTTACAAATAATCAAATAACACAGGTAAACTTAAGGTGAATGCTCTCGTTGCCTTGCCCATACAAAATAATTTAAGTATTTTTTCAATCCACAGATTGTCGTTCTTTATATCGTATTTTTTTTTCGATTTTCTAATGATTATCGTACTCGCAAATGGTTGTTTCAAATAAAAATTTACTAAGGGTAATTTTTAAAATTAGTTTGAAATACGACCAATTTTACGTATGTGTGAGTGTTTTTAATGTCCATTTTGAGTCGCCACCTACCATCGAAGCGTGATATTTTTACGCAGAGCACCCTGTTTTGTTTAATTTGACAGAGATGGCGGTTAAATGGACCTCGAGCACCGAGTTTTGAGAAAGATAGTGAAAGATGGCGCTAAATAAATAAAAGTATGCCTCGCGTTATTTTCGGGTCTGTCACCAAAATTGCGAAACGCGACGTTGCCAGGCAACGCTACGTCACAAGTTTAGTGCTTGCTAGTCACCCGTAATTATTAGGCTTTATGAGCTGGCTCTGATAGGGTTGCCAACCGTTCGTTATAATCATAGTTTACAAAGTTATTTGCGGCTATGTTCTTTATACTTTGCAATATCAACAAAGTAGGTACCTTCGAGAAAATACTTTATTGTAACGTACTTTATTGAAACTCAAGTTTCAGTTTTATAAAATAAAAATAAAACAACGAAAGAATATGTAAAAACTATACTTTCGTAACTTCATTCGCAGCAATAAAAAAAAATTATTATTAGTCATTGACCGAGCGAGCAAAGCAAGGTAAGTCCTTGCAATATAATATGGCAAAATTTGCTATCGTCTGTTCGGATGTATGTACCTATGTACGTAAGTACTCGCGTACGTCGCATTTTTCAATTAATCTTGATGAAACTTGATATATGTACTTACTTATATATTTATTTTACAATATAGTTTTTGAGAAAAAATAAAAATGAAAACCAGTATTACGTGAGCTCTCATTTGTTAGAGTTTCAACGACTTGTGGTTCAAGTAAGATTGGGTATATGCTAGATCGGACTATGGATGCGATTTTTAAACTTTATCGAAAAACAAGATAGTTTGTGCTCTTGAGGTATTCTGTTCGCAAAACTACTAGTTTTTATAATCCGACCGTGTACCGTGCTGTGATTCAGAAACTCGGTGTAGCAACCCTGATAATATATCAATATCAAAGTGTAGTATGAAGTTGTCATCTCGCTCCTTAAATGCAAAAGAGCCACAAGTCGAAAATTCATTTTATTACTGGAAAGCCTATCAAAGTTTTGATAGTAGTTTTTTTTGTATTACTTTATTAATCTTTTTTTTCTACATATATGTATGGTATATTATAAGATGCGTATTTTGAACCTTACACTACCTTGAAATTTACATTGAGATCAATGTAATTAAATGCGGAAGAAACTTATCCATAACTATCACCTCTTCATCTAGCAATATTACAAAATAAAATACTCCATAAATCTTTGACTTACTAGTAGTAACGATGAGATCTACGATCAATAATATCTAAGTCATCGCAGTAATCTCATTAAGTGTTTCATTATTATACATAAAAATCCTTTAGCTTAAATAATCAATTTTAAAATAAGTAAGTATAAAAAGTTTAACATTACTTTGGGATTACATCCTTTTCAATCAGTTTTAGGATGCTTTGTTTTTTGTCTCAGCAACTTGTAGCTTTTTGATATTATTTTATATTATTTACTTGGGAAAAATCTGTATCCTGAGAAGTTTTGTATAAAAATATATTTTAATGTTGTTGATCAGTTTTAATAACTTTGAGGTCTGCTCTTTACGACTCTTCCTTTGGAAATCTATGTCAAGAGGCTGAACACTAGGAAGTACTGAATCAACTGATTGGTAATCAATCATCTGTACTGCTGTCTGAGCTTGAAGATGAGGATTCACTTGAGTATATCTGAATCGCTGTCTGTACTTTCCTCAATGACTAAATTTATTCATTGCTCTGGACTTCCAAAATCAGATAATGTTTTCATCAAGTAACGATAGGCTAGGATTGTGTTGGCTGGCTGTCTGTCTGGTATGGAATTTGTACCGTTTTTGATGAAGCGATTAAGATAGAGACTCCAGTGAATCCTCATCTATAAGCTCAGACAGCAGTACAGACGATTGATTACCAATCAGTTATGATTCAGAACCTCTTAGTGTTCAGCCTCTTGGCATAGATTTTCAAAGGAAGAGTTGTAAAGGCATAATATATTTTTATACAAAACTTCTCAGGATACAGATTTTTCCCAAGTAAATAAAATAAAATAATATCAAAAAGCTACAAGTTGCTGAGACAAAAAACAGGGCATCCTAAAACTGATTGAAAAGGATGTGATCCCAAAGTAATTTTAATAATCTTAAAAGTGATTATTTAATTCAAAGGATACTTATGTATAATAATGAAACACTGTATTTTAAGACTGATTGTACAGACTGATTGTAATAACAGTCATTTAACAAATATTGCATGTTTGTTTATAAACAATTACAACCATAATCACGGTAATCTTATATGCAAAACAGACACATTTCCAAGTACTGCGGTTTCGTTTTAATAAAATAGTAATCAAACTTATTGAACTTTCATTCAAAAGAAACGCATTCCAAAACCTGACACTTTTATGTTTCGTAATAAAGTTATTATTATTATTATTATTAACTGGAAAGATGGCTGCTTTGCTGTGAAGTTAGTCATCAAAGTCTCAAAATGCTAAATGGGTAGTTGTGTGATTGAACTATTTTAAACGCTAAAACCATGGGTGTCTTTTTCGAATATAAAAATTGGAATCATCTAAATGCCATTTTTGCATTAAAAACGATATTGAAATTTTTTGATTTGTGGCCCTGTTGAATTTAAGGTGTTCGGTTTGTCTGTGGTTACCTAGCCCAGTGCACTTATTTCTCCCTATATGTTCCTTGACTTTTTTCTCTATGGTCCTTGTCTATGGTGCACTGTGGGTGTCATGCGATTAATTTTCTTTGGGGCGGTGTCTTTGAAACGAGTGCAAGCCAGGTTATAACGGTTTCACGGTGAAATTTCGTAAGTAAACAGATATTTACATAATTTTAATGTGTTACCTACTAGTAGAGTAGTACTATTATAGAAGATGCCTGCCCTTTGTTTGAAGCCTTCGTTGTTGTTGTTGTTGGACATAGGACTTCCCCTTAGAATGCCATGACGAACGGTATTGAGCCGCCTCCATCCACCGACTCCCCGCGACGTTTATAATGTCTTTATTCCATCGAGTGGAGAGCTTTCCTCTAACGCGTCGTCCGGTTTGTGGTCGCCACTCGAGAACCTTTATTCTCCAACGGTTATCACTTCTTCGAGCTATATGACCTGCCCACTGCCACTAATTCTGAGAGCTATGTCGGTGACCTTGGTTCTTCTACGGATTTCCTCATTTCGGATTCTATCACGTGGTGAAACTCCTAGCATAGCTCTCTCCATAGCCCGTTGCGCAACTTTGAGCTTGTCTATACGGCCAATAGTTAGCGACCACGTCTCAGTGCCGTAAGTCAACACTGGCGTGTAGACTTTCGTCTTGAGGCTCTGCGGTATCGGCGACGAGAAGATTTTTTTTTATACTACTTGGCAAGCAGACAAGCATACGGCCCACCTGATGGAAAGCAGTTACCGTAGCCTATGGACGCCTGCAACACCAAAGGCATCACAAGCGCGCTGCCAACCCTGAGACATAATGTGAAAAGTCTCATGTGCCTGTAATTTCACTGGCACCCGTACCCTTCAAACCGAAACAGAGCAATGCGAACACTACTGCTTGGTGGCAGAAATAGGTACGGTGGTAGTACTTCCCCGGACGAACTCTTTCACAAGAAGTTTTCACAAAACCAACAAACTAGATATGGCGTAGTTTCCCGAACGCTGCCCATCCGAGTTGGATTCGTCGGTTGACCTCTTCATCTCATCACATCACACTAATATTATAAATGCGAAAGTTTATAAGTATGTTTGTTACTTCTTCACGCCCAAACGGCTGAACGGATTTGAGTGAAATTTGGAATGAAGATACCTAATAATAATAATAATAATAATAAGCAAGCAAGTACCTTGACTTGGCCCACGAGATTACCGCCATGTGGGATGTGGATTCGACGATTATCGTCCCGATAGTTGTTTCTGTGAATGGCCTTATAGCAAAGAGCCTCGACCAATACCTTGAGAGGCTCTCACTAAATGGTTGGATCAACGGTCAGATTCAGAAGGCAGTACTCCTGGACTCGGCACGCATAGTCAGGAGGTTCCTCTCTCTGCAGCCCTAGCCTCCGACCGCTTGGGCCTTTGCTCCGCGGTCGGTGGTTTACCGTTTTGTAATATATTTTTTACTATACTGTTTTTATATACTATTTGTTTTTATAGATAAGTAGTATTTCTTTATAGTGAAAAATGTATTTTATAACGAGTTTTAAAATAAATCAACGTCATAATAATAATATCATGGTTCACGCAGGTGAAACCGCGAGGCGCAGCTCGATATTTATATTACTTGAAATATCTTTAAAAATTTAATGAATGAAAATGTAATAAGTAAATATGTTATGTTTTCAGATCTTATCTAACACCAAGCTCCCAATTTATGATTTGAGAAATGGTCCACAACATGAACAGCATGTAAATGATTTATACGTTACTCACAGATCGGAACGTTTTTTTTTTATGCTACTTGGCAAGCAGACAAGCTTACGGCCCACCAGATGGAAAGCAGTTGCCGCAGCCTATGAACGCTTGTAACACCAGAGGCATTACACGCGCGCTACCGACCCTGAGACATAAAGATGAAAAGTCTCATGTGCCTGTAATTTCACCGGCACCCGTACCCTTCAAACCGAAACACAGCAATGCGAACACTACTGCTTGGCGGCAGAAATAGGTACAGTGGTAGTACTTCCCCGGACGAACTCTTTCACAAGAAGTTCTACTACTAACAAAACTACTAACTAGTCGTCTGACTGCGAGTCAATTTGGAATAGTGAGAGAGGCAGATTGTTGATTGTTTATCCAATATCATATATTTCCAACACAGTAATATTTGTACACTGTTATGTTTGCAAACGCCGTATCACCACACCCTATAAATGAGTTTATCAGCAGCATGATGCTAAAGCTGGTAGCATTTTTCAAAAATGCGATTTTATCTGAAATATATATTGAGACGTGTTCGGAAAAATGCAAAGTGCATAGATCTCAATGAAATGACATCATGTACGTTATTTTTTCTCATACAAAAAACCCTTACAACATTGTCTAAAACAAAACTATATCAAGAAATGTATTTTTTTCTAGCCACTGATGATCAACCAGAATTAGCAAGTTGAAGGGGCAATGGGAAGGTCATATAGCTCGCAGAACTGATAACCGTTTGAGAATAAAGGTTCTCGAGTGGCGACCGAAAAACGGACGAGGCTGTAGAGGAAGGCCCTCCACTCGATGGACTAAAGGCATTATGAACGTCACAGGAAATCTGTGGATGGAGGCGGCTCAAGACCGTTCGTCATGGCACTCTAGGGGACACCTAAGTGGACTTCTACAGGCTGATGATGATGTAGTTGATCATCAGATCAACTACATCTAATGATGATGAAGATGATACCTCATATCTCCGGCGTTTATGAACCGATTTAGAAAATTCTTTTTTTATTTGAATAGATATATGTACTTCCAGATTGGTCCCATTTTTTTCAAAACCCAGTTCTGATGATGGAATCCATGAGGAATTGAGGGAACTCCTCAAATATTTTAGGCATACATATGGCGATTTTGATATTTTCAGCAACAAACCAAGCATTTGCATTCAGAAAGTATCATAATCCTTTCACCACTATGGTTCTTTCATAATTTTTTTTTTCATCCTAATATTTAGTCGAATACAATGGCGGAAGTCGGTTTTTTAAATGAAAAGTTATATTTAGAAGAGATGCAATGGGCACTAATGGTAACAATGAATACAATATACGAAGACAAAATGTGCAGTTGCACTGATCGCTTACCTATTGATGAATATTTGTTGTCAGTGTATGATATTTCTAGTGGAAAATACTTGTAATTATAAACCAATAAAAATACCTAATCTGTTTGTTTTTTCTTTTTATTCATTTCTGTAAAAAGACATTCATTTTTGTGGGGGTGTTTGCCATAATTACCACCCTTGGCAGGTTGATTGGTGATTGCAGTATCGGTTACTCAGATGGATGCTGCTGCCCATGCCCTGGTGTAAACCCTTAGTCGGCTTTTCCGACATCCACGGGAGGAGGATTATAGATTCTACGCTGCACACCACGGCACTTTTTATAGGGTGGCAGGAAGTCGGTGGATGGTGGCGGCTCATCCCTTCTAACAATTTTCTTTAACGCCATCATTATCGAGATACCTTATAAACATTTTTTTAACGCCATCTATATAACATCTGGGGATAATGACAACGCTATCTAGTGAAAAACAAAACAGTGAATGTAGAAGTGTGCGTGCGTGTAATTACATGAGGCAAATTGTCAGATCTTATTTATAGTGAATTTGAAATTTCTAACGACTCTTTAACGAAAATTCATGCTGCATCAAATTCTATGACCTACACCGTGCTCGCAAACGGTAAAATTACTCACTAAAGACGCTCGAGTTTTGAACAAAAAATAAAAAAGTCAATATCTGTTTTTCCACGCCATCTAGCGTGAAACGAGCTTTAAGTAATCGAAAGCATCCCCCTTAAAGACACGTGCACACCGTACAAGAGACAGATAAGACTAGACATTTGATCACAGCGCGCACGCGCCGTTTCGTTTTCTGCGACCAATCATGTGCAGTTCCTGATTACAGTTTTACCCAGAAAATAAATCCGCTCGGCTGTTTTCGTTTGCGCAGAAAAGCGCAGACTGATATCCGACAGTAGCCGTACGTATAGTATAGCTCTGTCCCGCTGACATGATTCGTACACTGTCGGACAGAGTCGACTGATGAACAAGACGGCGCACGACCGGCCACGATTTTACCTCGAAATCGATTAACCAATAACAGCGCAAGATTTTTTAGCGCGCGATTGCTATTGTTAGAAAGAATTAACCTTCTTAGAAGGTGTTATAGAAATTGGTCTACGGCGCAGGTACATCGGGGCGACTTATATTTTGGGGAAAACTGTACCCCAGTCTTAGCACAGAGTAGGTATAGTCACAATGCAGAAAACTAAGCGGTATGATCAAACAACGCAGTGTGTGACAGCGCTCTTAGAGCCCGTCAGCGCATAACATTCAGTACATAATGATGTGCGCTCACAACCACTATGAGCTCTGTTACGCACATATTGATAAGTTTACTGACAAGGGCTTTTGATTTCTTTATTCAGTGAAAAGTTAGAACAGGTTTAAGAAGTCATAAGTACTCTAAACCAATGCACTCGTCCATACAACGAGATCTCATAGTCATCATCATTATCAGCCTGTAGAAGTCGACCGCTGGGCATAGGACTCTTCCTAGAATGCCATGACGAACGGTCTAGAGCCGCCTCCATCCACCGACTTCCTGCGACGTTTATCATTTCCTGCGTTGTTTTCTGCGTGTGTGTTATCTCATAGTATTTGTTAGTGAATTACGATTTCAGACTCGAAAAATACTTCACTTGTATAGTTTGATATCTTTTGTAACCACTGACTTTTAACGCAACAAACAAACAGCCATATTACAGCCGCTATTCACTGTAAATTTCAAAGTATTTCAAACTAACTATAGTCCACGACGATCCCGCCATACGACAGCCACGCAAACCTGGTAAACCGCCATAATGACTTTTATATTCACGTGGCTAAGGTATATTATAGCCAGGCTCAACGACTGGACGAGTCCACAACGTAACACTGTACTAGCACACTTTCACTGGATTCACTACTTCGTGTCACCGGCTCTTTCTTGGTCCCTGCATTACGTCATCGAGAGTAGTATTGGCTGAACTCGTTATATCAAGTGGTTTGGAATGACGTCACTGTGACTGTATTCCGTCGTGTGTGGTAGTTGCAATGACAATAACAAATACCGTAACCACGGAGCTATTTCCAGCCGCCACGATCGCCCGAACGGTGCCCAAGAAAGAACTAATGAGACGATAGATCAATAGTTTCAGATTTGCGCTCAGCTGCGGAGTGACGTCATCAGGGCGTGTCGTCGCGCGGCGCGCGCTGACGTCATCGCTGCGGGTGGGGGGCGAAGTTGTGTCGTCGCTTCTTGTTATGTCTCGGTTCGGACGCCCTGTGTCTCGGCGGGGAACCCCCAGCGTACCTTCTCTGTTTAGATGAAAAGGATCGTGGGTTCCGTTTGTTGGAGTCCCCGCCGCCGGTGTTGTTGCCACCTCTGTCGTTGGCAACAGCGTTGTTGTTGTTGTTGTTGGCGCCACCCGCTCGCTCGGCGCCGGGTCGATCGTTAGCGACTCGGTCGTTGCCAGGTCGCTCGTTGACGATTCGGTCGTTGCCAGGTCGCTCATTAGCGACTCGATCGTTGCCGGCTCGCTCGTTGATTCTGTCGTTGGCTGGGTTGTTAGCGCCGCCTCCGTTATACCGCTGTATCACACCTAAGGTTGAAAAAGGCTCGGTTAGATTGTGAATGTTCCATTGAGGTGATCAGATACATCAAGAGGTTACGGCCACGGGTCACCGCTTTTGTCTATTATGAGTTGTTTAGAAAGACCATTTTGAATTCACTTGGCATCCATTTAGTACCACTGCTTCTATTTACATAATACAAATCGGTCATGAAACCCCTCTGGCTGTACCGAGAGCGTGGTGATCGGAGATACCCTTGGTTGCGTCTCGCATCAGGGCTCGCACTCTCGAATAAATCTCGTCAACGATATGACAGAGACGTGGCGGCCAACGGCCACGCGACCGTCGAATAGACACCAGAATCACCGCGTTCTCGGCACAGAAAGACGGATCGAGGGGGAACATTAAGTGGGCACGAAAGAGAAATGATCAAACTCACCCGAAGGGATATTATTGAAGTCGCTATTACTCGTGATGTGGTGTATTATCAAGCTTTGATGCGCCGACACGCGTCGCGGCGTGGGCGACGAGCACTGGAGCGCCGACAGCGGCGGTGGGGACGTGGTGCGCGGCGCGGGAGGGCCGGGGGGCTGAGCGTGGCCGAGGGGCGGGGGCGTCACGGCCGAGCGCGACCCGCTGTCCGACCACTCCTGAAACAAAACAGAGTAAGGTTACAAATTGTTTGCTTTTGGCTACATCTCGCCTGATGGTAAGCGCAGATGGACCCTAGTTAATCACAGTCACCCAGAACATCTATTCACTTCCATTTACTCTTCTTTTGAAGAGACCCAAATTAAAAGTTGCGGAAGACAGTTTCACTCCCTTACCATCTTCATGATCAATTATTATGGACATTATCACTACCGGGCACGGATTTTATACAAATGCATGTATGCTTAAGCAATTACTTCAGAAGCATTCCCGAAAAAAACGAAAATAAAAGTTTAAAAACATTTTAAACAACCCTAATAAAACATTTTAAATAACCTATTAACCATTTTTATTTTTTTTATTTTATGCCTGCTAAATTGCCAAGTAGCTATCCCGCCCGCAACGTTGTCTGCGAGTCATGTTCGAAGCATTTGTTTTTTTAATCCTATCCGAATCTGTACAAAAATCATATGATGCATTAGCCATATTTTAGCCGTTTTAAGCTGTATATAATCCGCAAAGCTATTCTCTATCTCGCGACAAGTTTGCAACAGGCGTAAATTGTGCTCAGCTTTCACTGTTCAGCGCTTCGAGGCAGCTGACGAATTAAATGTCTCATCTGTTTTTGTGATTGGCGTCGACATCGTGTGCAAGCGACATTATCTCTGCCAAGCCAAGTATCATATCGAAGATTGTATAAGAACAACAATATTACGCAATCAGGGGGGTAAACAAACACTTGAGTGTGACAGCCTTACGTTCCGATAATCCGTAACTGGGAAAACCATTTTAAAATAGATAAATAACATTATCATTGAATTAAGATAGATAGATAAATTGCGTTTCATATCGAATCTACACAAAAGCAGATAGACACATTAGCAATTCGGTAAAAAAATTACTGCAAATGGCGCTGAGACATGCATGTGCATGCTTCACTAGCTGATAATGCTTGTGATCTCATAGTTCTTTCATGAGCATGAAGACGGCCTTGAATCACCGCGTTTGACCAACAAAATGTTTAAAATTCCTTAAATTTTTACCATTTTTAAACCTTCAGAATTGACGGAATAATAGCTCGCATCAATTTATATACTCAAATTTTTATTTGCACATGAGATGTATCACCGCTATCTTTGTTTGACATTATTTGACAAGTTCTTGAACCGATAATCTTTATTTAGATAAACATTGGTTGGTATAAAGGGCACTGTGTTTTCAGATTCTCTTTCAGTTGTTACATAGTAACCTTCTAAAAGGCGCATTATGTATCGCGATTTACTGTAAGTATTTTTAATTTGTGTTGGGGTTCATGAAATTGCGAAATGGTCGAAAACAACAAAGAATCAATTTTGTCAAGGAATTCGGTCATCCGAATTCCGTTACTAGACATTGACAAGCGATTGTAGCAAGTGTGGTAGAAAGATTATGTTAATGTAATACAAATAATACTTAGTAGTTTGTAATTTAGTTGTTATTTTCTTAGGCGAATGTAATAAAGACTTATCTAACTCATCTAGCACAAAGACGGTGTTAAATTCTACAAACTTTCCGATATGGGGTGCGACTTTTGAATGTTACAGAATATAAAAATAAAATAATATGAAAAGTCCGCAAATCACCGTTTTTCAGGAGATGTGTTGGAGGAGGCACTTGTATTGATATTATAGGTATAAGAATTTTAGTCATCAATGAGTTTCAGATATATAGAAACTTGGAAATGGTGGAATAAACGACAATTATATTGACGTTTAGTCACTCGATGACTTTAAAAAATGGCACCCATGGTCTCGCAATTCCAATCCCATGTGCAACACAATTGACCAAGACGGGATATAATACAATCTTCATCTTACGTGTTACCGCCACGAACAACTTCGGCAAATGAACCTTCCATTTTTGAGCGTAGATTAAGAGATCGTAATCTTTTCAGGTTACTACTCTTAGCGTTCGCGCTATGCGAGTGCAAGACAACCAATCGCAGCGAAGTGAGGAAGTTTCCCGAAGGTTTCCTATTCGGAACCGCCACCGCTTCCTATCAAGTCGAAGGAGCATGGGATGAAGATGGTAAGCGACTTTAGCGGGCCGAGAACTGACCCTAAATAACAATAGATAATACGGTTAATAGGTAATACGGGGAGGCTTTTGCACTGCAATTAAACGATAGAAGTTGTTTTCTCTGGTCAATATACCTGCAATACCAACCAAAACCTAACTCAGTACACAACACACCGTGTCACACCGAGATGAGAGTCAACACTCGACATTACAAGCATTTGTTACTTATTCTTGTATTCAAATTAGAAAACAGTACAGTAAGCTTCACTATGGCCGAAAGTGATATGCATTTGGTACTTCAAAACCTATCAACGTTCAGAGAGCCAGTACAAATAGTTACCAGATTTTTGGTCATATTTTGTAACCTCTTTATTTATGTTCCAGGAAGAACGCCAAGCATTTGGGACCACGCCACCCACACAAACCCATGCGTAATAAAAGACTGCTCCAACGGTGACATCGCCGATGACTCCTACCACCAAGTCGAACGAGACGTGGAAATGATGCGAGAACTCGGCTTGGACTTCTACAGATTCTCTCTGTCATGGTCCAGGATACTACCTAGCAGCTTTCCGAACAAAATCAACCAAGCAGGGGTCGACTACTATAACAGATTGATCGATGAAATGCTAAAGTATAATATAATGCCCATGGTAACGTTGTACCATTGGGATCTACCGCAAAAGTTGCAAGAAATGGGAGGTTGGACCAACCCAGCCATAGTTGACTGGTTTGGCGATTACGCGCGAACCGTCTTCACGCTGTTCGGTGACAGAGTGAAGTATTTCATAACAATGAATGAGCCTTACCAGATCTGCTACCAAGGCTACGGAGACGTAGCTAAGGCGCCCATGCTGAACATCAAGGGTGTAGCAGAGTACATGTGCGCGAAGAATCTACTCCTAGCGCATGCGAAGGCTTATCACATTTATGATCAAGAGTTTAGGAAGGATGGAGGAGTTATATTCATCGCGTTCAGTGCTCAGTGGTACGAACCGGCTTCTACAAGTGAGGCAGATACAATTGCAGCTTATGAAACAAACCAATTCATGGTAAGAGAACAAATTTTAAAGTGTAATTGAATGCGCAGAATGATTCATTTCAGTTTTGAGTCTGGAGTCCAGACCATTAGTGCTCAATGATAGGAAAGAAGACAGCGATAAAAGTTACAAAACTGTTGACCTTGACAATCTAGAGCACGCTACATCCGCTACAGAACTGTTTCATTGATTGCAGTGGGGCTTTTACGTGCATCCTATATACTCAAAGACCGGCGATTACCATCCGCTGGTGCGCGAGCGCGTGGCGGCGAAGAGCGCCGCACAGGGATTCTCTAGGACACGACTGCAAGAATTTACTCCAGAAGGTTGGTAACTAAGGACGCCATCGCAAGATACCTGACGACACTCGTTGGCTCGTTGGCAATTAAGAATTTAAAGAAAACATTATTGGAGTATGTAGAAGAGAGTGAATGAAGCAAAAGAGATTATGTCAACATCGCAGCAGCCTATCCCTCCTTAGGAGGCTTGAGTTTATGTTTCTGATTAGAGATAATTTATGATTTCAGAGATTGCTTACATCCATGGAACGTCAGATGTCTTCGGCTTAAACCATTACACCACCAACCTGGTGTACAGAAACGAGTCTGCAGTCGGCTACTATGAGTCACCGTCCTTTTATGACGACTTAGAAGCGATCATGTACCAGAAGAGCGAGTGGAAGATCGGCGAATCGGATTTCGTTAAGGTACGGGTCATAAGATTCAGCAGCTGGGGCGTTAGGGACGGATAATAAAAGCGCGTTAACCTCTATTAAGCTTTCTTACTTGCTGATATGCCAAACTAAACAGGAATTACCAAAGCACCGGATGAGTAGCGATTAAGCTACACGTCATCGTATGCTTCAGCACCGAGCCCATACATAAAGCTAAAGGAATGACAGTACTTCTCCTTTTTAAAAATTGATAACAATGTTTTCGTAAGTTTCCCAACGTCAACTTTTGTGAGCAAACTGCGTTTGCTGGGTGATCGCAAAAACAGAGATACATAATCGGCAAACAGAAATATATTTATTATAATTTTCAGTCAGTGCCGTGGGGGTTCTACAACCTTCTGACCAGAATCCGCGAAGAATACAACAACCCGCCGGTTTACATAACCGAAAACGGATTCGCCACTTACGCCGGCTTGGACGACGAAGACCGCATTCAAAACTATAGGGGCTACTTAACGGCCTTGCTGGATGCCGCAGAAGAGGGATCCGACATCCGCGCATACACGGCTTGGAGCATGATGGACAACTTTGAATGGCTGCAAGGATACGTGTGAGTTTGATGCTGGACTGCCACAGATGCCTCGGCAATCCTGACGTCGCTTTTTCACTCACTCACTTGCTATCATCGTATTTCTGTTTTCGATAGACGAAAATTGCCCAGGCACATCACTTTCGTCGTAATACTTGGACCCCTGTTTACATTTGCGGACACTTTGCTTAGAGGACCAATTATAGAAAACTGTCACGAAAAGTGAATGAAATGGCGCTAACATAGTCAGGGGCAGAGATATTAATCGTTAGAAACACCTTACAGTACTCTAACAGACGTGATATTTCATCACACTGAAAGGTGTGAACCATTCGAATCAGTACGCGGGAACAATGATTTGCATTTACATACAGAAAGTTGAATAAAATGCCGTCCTACGCCTAGTCACCATCAAACGAATACAAGATTTTATTTCATAATTCGTTTTTTAAATAATGACTCACATTGTTGCAGTCAAGGCCTATCCAACATAATAAATCTTTAGCTAGGGGTAATTCTGGGTGGCCCCCAGAACGGTCTTGAGCCGCCACCATCGACGGACTTTCTTTTGTTGCTTCAGAGAGCGATTCGGTCTCTACGAAGTGGATTACGAAAGTGCAGAGCGCACGCGCACGCCGCGCAAGTCCGCCTTCATCTACAAGCAGATACTGAAGACGAGGGAGCTCGACCTGAACTACCAACCACAGAGCATGACCATGACCATTGACGAAGGACATTGAGGACGAGGATATAATAATAAAGGCTGAACCAATCAAAAGCATTTTCATTGATAGTCCTCGTTTCTCAGATAATCTTTAATTGGTTAAATTTGAAAGGTGGCCTTGTTTGCTTCTAATTCCAATTAGGGGTTTAGAGAAATGGAACAGTTATAGAAACACATCGTTGCACCCTGGATCATAATCATCCTGTGCCGGTTACCATCAGACCATCGAGTCTGCGGGAGAAAGACATGTAGTCTTAATTTGAAGTTCGAACTCAAACTTAAAAATTCAGCTTTAAAAGTATCCTAGGTCCTGTTCATCCTATGTCGGTCATCATCAGACCCTGGAACCTGATTTCGTCGAAACTGAAGGTTTGACTGCAAAAATGCTTGAGAGAAAATGCCTAATATGATGATAGAGGAGCGACTCGCGGTTCCAACGGAGCTGGACTTTGTGTTGATGGCAACACTGTTCAAGTGTCCAGGATCCAGTGCCTGCGGCTCGTACCTGGTCGCTGTCAGTGGGCTCGGGGCTGGTGGCGGGTGGCGGGCGGTGCGGGAAGAAGTACGGCTCGAAGGTGTCGCGCACCCAGCGCCGGTACTGCAGCACGTGGTCCGTGACGCGCACGACGCGGCCGAGCACGGAGGCGCGCGGGAGCGGCGTGCCGGGTTGCAGGCCGCTCGCGCAGATGGCCTGCTGCAGGATTATGTAGCCGTAGTCAAACGCCTGGAACAATTTGCAACATCATTTGAAAAACTCCATTTTGACTCGTTAGCCGAAATGCGCCGTTGTGCAGGTGCTTCTAAATGGCCAATAATGGTCCAGACATAACGTAACATAAAATACACCCAACAGCCACATGCATAGTCCTAATCCCACACTCACACACACTCCCTGTGTTGTGGAACTACAAGTACCATGGTACCACAACACCCAGACCCGGAACAAATATTTGCAGATCATGCAAACATTTGTTCCGCGGCGGTGAGATACATATTTTCCAGATATATTTCTGTGATGGCTGGGCCATAGTGGCCAATATTGCAGTCACATAATGCTAGTGTAAGTGCGCATACCGTTTATTTTCAGCGTTTTGTGCAGTAGGTACCTGTTTGACTTGAATAGCTCCATAGCTGGAGCGTCCGATGTCGTTGCCGGCCGTCAGAGGGTCCTCTATGCATAGTAGCGACGGCCGATGACCTTCGTTCATCTCCTGGAAAGTAAAAAAACAGCATTATACTCCATCAGGCTCCTCGCAAGCCAACAATTCCCTTCAAGATAAAGGTGTGAGATAATGTACTACCGATGTTCGGACGTTCCTGTTCGAAAAAGCTTCTAATAGCAAAAGTAAATTGCGAGCGATGCGAGCCTTTTTCACCTGGAACAGCCAGTCGGGACAATAAAACACTCGAGGGATTGAACCATTATGTGGAATAAAACACAGTGATATAACCAGTAAGTGGGATAAAACACTGAGGGATAAAGCCGTACGTGGAATAAAACACTGAGGGATTAAGGCAGTACACAGGAAAAACAGTGAGGGATAAAGCCAGTACGTGGAGTAAGAAAATTTTGAAGGATATAGCTAGTAATTGTCAACCAATGATCTTACCTTCTGAATCTCATCTTTGGACACGTAGCTGCCACCAAGCTTCACTCTAATCGCAGTCTTGACATAATTGAATTTCCTTCCATACAGTTCAAAGAACTCGATCAGCAACACTCCCAGGTTGTGCGGCTGCCTGAGCCTCTCCGGTCGAGGATGCAGCTGCAGGAAGCTGATGCACATGAGTATCAAGGAGTAGGAGGAAATGCCTCCCGTGAACACCTCGTTCAGGTCGCGCTGCAGCAGGAACTGCTTGAGGACCATCACCAACCGGGAAAGCACCGGGTATTTCTCCTGGAAAGGGGAAGAGACACTTGAGTAATGGGAAGACCAGCATTTTTTGACTTTTATTTTCACTACACTGTGTTGTGTATAGCTTAAGCAATACGATCCCACGTTACACGTCGTCAAACTTTTCGGCTGAATCACACTTCAACTAATTCTCCAAAAATCTAGAACACTTCGTACCTTGATAAGTCTTATCCGATTTTAGGTAGCTTATTAAAAGGAAACAAGTGCCAGACAGAAAGAAATAATTTATAAATTTAAAAACTACAAGTCATATATTCATAAAATCTCGTAGATATAATCGGATAAAACTTATCAAGGTACGAAGTGTTCTAGATTTTTTAAACATAACATAACACCCAACAGTCACAAGCGTATATAATCTTGATCGCACACTAGGATTCCGTGTCGTGGGCATATGGAACTACGAGTACCTTGGTACCATAACACAACAATGAATCAGAAAACATGCGTAGCGTGCAATGGGGGGATTTGCCGCGCTTGGCAGGCGCATTGGTGATCGCAGGTTGATGTGGAGTACTCAGGTGGATGCTGCTGCCCATCCCCTGATGTAATCCCTTAGTCGACTCTTACGACATCCACGGGGGTAAAACATTTAAGCGTAATAAGGAGGGTTCCCAACGAGTAACACCCAAACGAGTACTTAGCACTGTTAACAGTGTTACTCGATAGAAAAAAATAACAACAAGTCACACAAATTATGTCTGGGAGACGCTGAAAATAAATTAACACTTGAATTCTTTAAACACACGTCATATAAACGTTATTCAGAAAACCCTCTAGTGCACATGTTACTATTATCTTCCACTAGCTGCGTCCCGCGGTTTCACCCGCGTGAACAGTGATGTAAATTGATGATGATGATGAAATGTAGCAAATATGTGTGAAGCCAGGGTCAATTCCAAATTTCACTCAAATCCGTTCAGCCGTTTGAGCGTGAAGAAGTAACAAACATACTCACTATACTATTTATTGAATACCTCCAAACAACAGAAAATAAAAAGTTTTCCTACTGTTAAAATATTAAATTTCTCACGTTGTCACGAGTGGGGGACGATGGCCTTTTTTCTCCCAACTCCCCCCAGTGGGGCCAGATTTGTGGGGGACGCTGGGAATATACCGGTTCGAAAGTTATCGTCGAACATACCCACATACATACAAAAGCCGACCCTTCGAGATAAGACCTCGTTTCGCTCGGTCAAAAGACCATTTATCTTTATCTTACAAACGCAACTAATTGTTGTTTATTAAATAATGTTTTTATGTAATAAACTGACCTTAAAGTGTTTGATAAGCTCAGCGCTCTTCACGCCGCTGCTCATATTGAATGATATATCCACCTGGAATCATAATACACTTCAATTACATTTTATACATACACAGGTACACGCCACACCAATATGCCAATTATCTTTTCCGGTTTATTCCGTCCATCCAAAGGTTGCCTGGCAGATACCGCTATTAGCGATAAGGCAGCCTATTGTATTGGCCTTAAGTTTTTTTTGTATACTTCCATGATGTGTCTAATAAACAGTTATCGATCTATCCATGTATCAAGATAGGTCGCAGGCCCATCGCCGCAGACTGAAGGAACTAGTCAGCGAAAACGCTTGAAAAGTTGTGTTTGAAATTGTATTTCGTGTTTTACTTACGTACTTTTAAAACTAGGTTTATAAACATGGTATTAAGGTGTTTTATTTCTCATAAATAGCTATAATCCCGTAGATTTTGGTAAATTCGTGAAAAGGGGTAAGTGTCATATCAATTTACACAAAATCCAAAATGAAATTTAGAAACAGCTTACATACTTTTATTCAACCTGAAGTGTTTTTTCTATTGATCTAAACATTGTTAAGAATAAAGCTAAATTTGGGGAATTATTGGCTTTTGAAAATATAAGTTTTCAAGCGTGTTCGCAGACTAGACCCTGAAATACTAAGCGCTAATTCCGCAAACCCAATCAAGACAAATTAATTTTAAACAGAACCTAAAGTCATGTACATGTCTTACTATCATCGCTCTGCAAACCGGCCAATCTCGGGTTTCACTTTAGGAGTGTTCCTGGGTATCAGCCAGCGGATTACGTATTTATGTTGCTAACAGTTCCATTCAGTCTCAATGCTATTTCTATTTACAATGACGTTTTTGCGATTACCTAATTTACGCAGTTTGCCTACAAAGCTTGATTGCAACTAACTACACTGCATAAATTAGGCCCAGAAACGCTATTTCAAATAGAAACAGCATTGAAACTCATTGAAATTGATAGCAACAGAATTACGTAATCGAGCCACAGGCCACTGCCAACGAGTACCACCTCGAGGTAGAGGTATAGGTAAGAGGTATAAATAGGCATCACTTTTCATGGGGGTCCAAGGGCACTTGTAGAGGAATATCTAATGTAGGGTTAGGAAAAATGAAGCCACTCAAATTCGGAGTCCAAGAACCGTATTCTACTAGAACCTTACTAGAGCATAACTGTGACATCTCGAGCCAAGAGGCGGTTTGCTTTGCTACCTTAAGTACCGGAGTAAGGATGCGCAGACATGTGGCGAGCGAACCGAGATCCCCTACAGTGTGTGCGAGGAGCGAAGGCCTGCCGACGCAAAGATATCTTTAGTAGGCGAAGTGAGTGACACCTTTATCTGAAGAATGAATGACTACTGCGAATGTGGCCGACTCTAAATGATTTACTAAAGGAGTAATCGTTTACCATCGAGCCGCTCGAAATTGTCTGTGCAAAGGGTTCGTTCGTCGAGCTACTTTCAGTTTTACCCCCAAGAAAAGAGCCTTGTGACCGATAGATGGTGAAAGGATTGGCTCCTATGCCAATGCCAATATAATGACAAATGTCGATTTTCTCACGATGTTTACCTTCACCGTTTGTGGGCATAGGGCCTATTACGAGTTTTACATTGCAACAATCACTTTGCGAGTCGTGAGTAATCACACTTACATAGTAACTATTCATCATTCTGTGCCGCGCAGTCGATAGAAACAGCACTGATTGATAAATAGTTACTACGTAAGTCACGTTGACTCACGACTCGCACAGAGATTGTTGCAATGCATAACTCGTATTAGGCCCTCAGGTATTAATGTGCTCATAAATTTTTAAAGTGGAAAATCTATTGGTGTACGTCCAGGAGTTGAACCAACGACCGTCGGTATCGGAAATCGGAGCAAACGTTTGGCCGTGTTATTTATGTATACACACTTACTTTGACGTCAGAGTATTTATCAGTCATTTTGACGATGGGTACCGTCGCCTTTTCGAGGACTTTTATGCTCTCCTTCTCGGCGATGTCCTGCACCACCAGCTCACGCTCTAGCGTCCACAGTGGCAGCTTCTCCCACTGACCTGCGAAACAACGCGGAATACAGTTCATTATGTACAAGATTGTATACAATTATCTGT
This sequence comes from Epirrita christyi, assembly GCA_951392215.1. Taxonomy (NCBI): domain Eukaryota; kingdom Metazoa; phylum Arthropoda; class Insecta; order Lepidoptera; family Geometridae; genus Epirrita; species Epirrita christyi. Next base: position 308,593 of record OX595858.1, on the reverse strand, counting down.
CTACCTGGAGAAAGAGGCATAAACATTCAAAATAATGATACATAACATTCAATAAGACACATTGTGACGACCTCTGTGGCGCTGCGGGCGAGAAATCGGCTGAAAAGCCAGAGGTGCGGGTTCGATTCCCGCTGCGGGACAAATGTTTGTATGATCTGCAAATATTTGTTCCGGGTCTGGCTGTTATAGTGCCATGTTACTAGTAGTTCCTGATACCCACGACACAGGGAATCCTAGTGTGGGATCAGGACTACGTATGTGACTATTGGGTGTTATGTTATTGTACTCAGCCAATCTGTAATGCCATAAAGCCATCACGCACGACACCCTTGAAAAGTGGTTTTAGATTGGTCCACTTGTGGAAATTAAGCCAGGCCAGGCGATCGCCTTGTCCCGAAAAATGTTTATAGCAGCATTGCCATTCTTGGGGCGTTCCCAAACTGAGTTCTCTCATAACCTTTTGGAGGTATGCTTTAGATACGTTACAAATAACGTAGCCGTAGATGCACTCATAGCCGTACAACAACGTTACAACAAAATATTGACAGCAATCATCTAACTGCCTCATAAAACACCTAATTAGCACTATCCATAGTGCAGATCTCTGTCACGCTATAACATTTGTATGTGCACACGCACGTCTGTAATGATTGGATGAATGCTGAGTCCATTGACGAAACGTTGGTTCGACATCTTGAATGATTGGACTATTATAGATAGTTATGGATGATAAAAATAGTCAAATCAGCGTGACAGTGAATCTGCCAATGTTTTTGATGGTTTCAATGAATTTTATCGCGACGCAGTGTAGAATAGGACGGACGACGGCGACATTATTACAATGATCGCGGGAACACGTTGAATAGGGGCGCCTCCAGACCATTCGTCATCATGGCAGTCCCATGCGGGAGCCAGCAATACGTCTTGTGGATGATGATGGGTACAATTATATTGAATCAGTTGACATCATCTCATCCTAAGCAACTCCCTATGCGCCTAAGTTAAGAGCTTAAGTAGTAAGTTTTGTTAGTAGTAGAACTTCTTGTGAAAGAGTTCGTCCGAGGAAGTACTACCACCGTACCTATTTCTGCTGCCAAGCAGTAGTGCTCGCATTACTGTGTTTCGGTTTGAAGGGCACGGGTGCAGATGAAAGTACAGGCACATGAGACTTCATCTTTATGGCTTAGGCTCGGCAGCGCGCGTTTGATGCCTTTGGTGTTGCAGGCGTCCATAGGCTACTGTAACTACTTTCCATCAGGTGGGCCGTATGCTTGTTTGCTTGCCAAGTAGTAAAAAAAGGGAGGGCTTGGCCAGCGTGTCCATTGCTCAGAACAACAACTTTGTGACAGTTATTTTGCTGGCGTCTAGGTAGACCCTGGTGCAAACAATAGAAGACACCGACTAAGCATTGGCTGTATTTCCTTCCGAATCGCACACATCCTACGAACCTGCGTCACCTAGTTCACCGTGGTATTTTATTATGACGCAGTCATTTGTTTAGGTACGCGTGTTTCACTCCAAATTGCCTGCGATTTACGCACCACCAGGGCATGAATAAATACATGCATTGATAACAGTTAATTGGGTGAAATGATAATGAACCTACGTGTTCGCGGAACGTATTTGCGTAATGTCTTGTTTTCGGATTACGTACGGCTCTTAGGAGCGAACTTATTTATTGTTGAGGTGTCATCGGATTCTGGAGTTCTTGTTAAAGACACAGATTAACTATGAAGAATCATTTCAATAAGATTGAATTTGTAAATTTTTCATTTCATTTTGTTAATGAAGTCATTTTATTTTAAGTCTTGACTTCAATGATCGTCTTCAATCAACCGGTAAATGGTAATATCCATAACTAATAACAATAAAAACAAACAACGAAATGAGTCACAGTTTACATACCTAATAATTATTTCTTAATTAAAAATGGGTTTTAGATACAAATTTCGAAGACACAATTAATATTAGCATTACATACATTTACATTTTATGCTACATTTGAAGAAGTGTTGATACAAATGCCGAATTACACTGATGATGGAACCTAAACAATCAATGAAACACAACAGACCGATCGACAGTCTATTTATACCCCTCAGTTGACTGTGGACGGCCTCGTCGTCGCAAAGAAATAACATTACTAGCTCTGTGATCAGTATACTCAGTACAGTCGAACTTACAATTTGTTTACGAATCTATCTATGGCAAGATGCGTACAAACTGTGAGCTAGTCTGTGTATCGTGACGTCACGTTGCTGGGCGCCAAGAAACTGATAGCAAATGCTAAAGTAGTAAGATATTTAGGTGGAGATAAATATACGTTACTAAGCCCTCTTAGGACATGCTTAGCACTGTCCCTGCCTTGTTACTCTATTCACAAATGTGACAGTTTTTTTTAATACTACTTGGTAAGCAAACAAGCATACGGCCCACCTGATAGAAAGTAGTTACCGTAGCCTATGGACGCCTGCAACACCAGAGGCATCACACGCGCGCTGCCGACCCTGAGACATAAAGATTAAAAGCCTCATGTGCCTGTAATTTCACCGGCACCCGTACCCTTCAAACGGAAACACAACAATGCGAGCACTACTGCTTGGCGGCAGAAATAGGTAGGTACGGTGGTAGTACTTCCCCGGACGAACTCTTTCACAAAGTTCCACTACATACTAACCAAACTGTCTTTATTCTGTGACCAAACACAGGTCAAGTGCCAAGTGACAGAGAAAGTGCCACTAGCAAGCACTTAGCATTAGCATGTAATCATCATCATCAACTGCCTTTGGGCGTCCACTGCTGGAGACCTCCCCCATAAAATACAATGGGGGGAATTGCCATAATCACCACGCTTGGCAGGCGGATTGGTGATCGCAGTATTCGCGTTAAGTTCTCAGGCGGATGCTGGTCCCCTGGTGTAATCCCTTAGTCGGCTTATACAACATCCACGGGAGGAGATGGAGGGGTCTATTCTTAGGCCGGATACACCACAGTCAAGCACGTGATAGTATCGTCTATTTTTTAACATGTAAACCCATGTCACATACATACCTAACTCAATTTTAACATCACTTTCAAAAATTTTGGAAAGAATAATAAACTCTAGACTCGTTAACTATTTGGAAAAAAACAATTTACTATCTTCAGGACAATTTGCCTTCCGCTCAGGTAAATCAACTGAAGACGCATTAAATGAGTTTACTGAAAATATAGTCCGTACAATGGACGCAAAAAAAAATGTATTACTATATTTTTAGATCTTGCTAAAGCTTTTGACACGGTTTCTATCCCCATCCTCTTACATAAACTAGAATGCCTGGGAATAAGAGGAACTCAATTTAACTTGCTTAAAGACTATTTAAATGGCAGAAAGCAGTAGGTCAAAATTGATAATTATACGAGCAGTTTCCTACCTATTACTCATGGAGTGCCACAGAGTAGTATTCTGGGTCCTACATTGTTCCTAGCATATATAAATGATCTTACCATGCTGGATATTGATAACTGTAATATCTTATCATATGCAGATGATACTACCTTAACATTTTATGGAAACACATGGAAGGAAGTATATCAAAAAGCTCAGCATGGTTTTAACATAATTTCAAGTTGGCTAGTCATAAACTGTCTTTCGCTCAACACGGATAAAACAAAATACATTCCCTTCTCGATGCGTAATTCACCGTATCCTTCGTCACAAGTATTTAATATAACTGCACATACCTGTAATGACTTCTATTCTAAGTCCTGTAATTGTTCTTTTTTATCTGCTGCTGAATCCATCAAGTATTTGGGAATCATTATTGACCACAATTTTAGCTTCAAAATTCACATTAACCACATCGCTAATAGGGTTAGAAAGCTCATTTATATATTTAAACAGCAAAGACATTCTGCTGATACTCGTGTCATGAAAATGATCTACACTTCCTTTTGTCAGTCCATTCTATCATATTGTATAACATGTTGGGGTGGAGCCACTAAAACCAACCTACTAACTGCTGAAAGAGCTCAACGAGCCTTACTAAAAGTTAGTTTTTTTAAACCCAAGTATTACTCAACAAATGCACTATACAATGAATGCAAGGTTTTAAATGTTCGTCAGTTATTTATTCTTCACATCATTCTCAACATACACTCTGTTGTGCCTGAGGTTGACTCAATACAATCAACACAAACTGTTTCAAGGAGGAAGCACAACATTTTCGGGGTTATTGGTTGCCGAACATCGTTTGCTCGTAGATTTTCACTGTTCCTTAGTCCTAGATTATACAATATAGCAAATAAACATTTGGACATTTCTCCTATGGGTAAACGATCATGCAGGCAAACACTTTTGAGGTGGCTTCTTTCCTTGTTGTATGAGGAAACCGAAAATCTTTTAACAGTTATATCATAACAAGTACCCCTTTTTCCAGTGAACTATACATAACACACATTTGTTTTGGTTGGTTTTTGTGAACCATGCTTTTTAAGCACTTATCTGCAATACACTTATTCCATACAAATGAGTGCACATATTTGTGCACCTAGGTATTTGTGTGCAAAACACTCACACCTTATCCCACAGTTACACATCCCTATACACCTTTCGTTCATTCACACATTCGTGTAAAGTTTTTAACATTGTATGTGATGATCTTTTAAATTTTATTTTATCTATTTTTTTCACTCAACACACGGACACTTTTATAAACATTCATTAATTTTACAAAACACTAACATAAATTATAATTAAAATACTAAACTAGTTTAAATTTAATTTTATTGGCATAAAATTGTTTAATAAATTTAGTTTGAGGGTGGGCGCTGACACCTATCACACAGGATATTATTATCTTAGTTCAGGGGTCAGTTGCCACACTAAAACTGTTACTATAGTTACCTTTAAGCCTGTGTACCTACTTACTATGTCCTATATATTTTTGTACCGTGTTAAGGTTTTAAGGTGTCAATAAATATATTACTATTACTTTAGGCCTGATCCCACACTAGGATTCCCGCACCTCTCACGTCAGCCGACTACTTGCCCACTGCGCCATAGAGATCGTCAACTTTCGCATTTACCTTTATTAGGATTTTACGTTATACCTAACTCAAGAAAACACCCTTTACGACTTTATTACTATAACATTTTGAGACGCTAAATGCCTTTAATGAGCTCTAGAATATTTAAGTTTTTAATACGAGTTCTTATAGTTTAGAAAAAGAAAAAAAAACATAAATTCAGTACACAATTTGAATTACTCCACTCGATAAAAAATATAAACAAAGATAAGTACAGAATTGAAACTTTCGTGGTTGGGAATCATTTTAAATACAGCAAACAACACAAAACGGAAAACAGTGGTAATTACTTAGCCATTTTTTCAATTTAAAAAGATAAGTACCTCCTTTTTAACCATTTTTAAAATTGAATCTCATTTGAGACTAACTTCTAGCACGTTTTAATTTTTGGAACATTTGGTAACTTATAAGTTATAAATTGGATTAGTGAATTCATTAACAAAATCTAACAAAACTTTAAAAGGAGTTTTTATATCATTATATTATACACAAAACCAAGGTATCAGAGTGTGCGCTCGCCTTCTTTAGTTCATACAAAAACTTTCGTTGAACCTATAGCGTCTTAACAAAGAGCTGAATCTTTATAGTCGTAAACCCCGGAGATAAACACGCGAGTATCATCACCCAGTCAACCTAGTTAAACTGATAAGTAAACCGAGCTTGATACCACTTTTTAGGGCATACTCAAGGACGCAGCCTTGGGCTTTAACCGTCTTCTAACTATTTCTTATTCTGTGCTGTTTTGTCTGACCTTGTCAACATTAAAAGCTCTGGATGAAAAGGAGTTACTATCTTTGTGTATTCGAACCGTCACCATACAATAGAACCCTTGGCTTGGGGTCAGATTGAATAGAAACCTTTATGTGTTGGTTGACAGGTTGGGTTATTCGTTTAACTTGGAGGGTTAACCTATCGCCGTGACCTCCGTTTTAAGATGCTACGATACACCAACAGACAGCCAGAGAGCTGATTCTAAGTTTTGACAATCAATTGACACGGACGTATGGTGTAGTGTAACACGGATTTTTGTATGGAAAATGAGATGGGCGCTCATCGGTGTCGCCATACAAAATCCTTGTTACACTACACCATACGTCCGTGTCAATTGTGTGCTAAAAACATAGAATCAGCTCTCTGGACATAGGGCTTTCCCAAAGAATGACACGACGAACGATCTTGAGCCGCCTCCATCCACCGACTTCCTGAGACATATCATGATGCTCGTAGTTCCTGATACCCACCACACAGGGAATCCTAGTTTGAGATCAAGACTACGTAACTACTGTATATTGACTGGTAATACTGCGACCACGCAACCACCAATTAATCACGGGGCATCCTTCAGATGCTGCCTTTGGATTTTGACCACATTGACTGCACCCATTTACTGACCGAGATCAAAGCCTGCAAGTGTGGTCTGACCGAGAAGCAGTTCAAACTTGATGCTGTTCAATGTACCATTTCTGACCTGCGTATCGATGTCGCACATTGCGCAATACAATGGCGGTAAATAGGCCACCTGAAACGTGCAACGTAAACACCCTTCGCGGCGCACAGCAGAATGTGTCGGCTTGCAGAATAGAATAGATAGAAGAATAGAAAACACTTTATTGTACACCACATTAAAAATTAAAACAATCATAAAAATAATTATACGTATGGAAGTACAATGGGCGGTCTTATCGCTGAGAGCGATCTCTTCCAGACAACCTTGCAGATTAGTTTCAACGTCGTCTGGCGCTGTTGATTCGCCGTGTTAACGCCCAGAGGCCCAATTTTCCTAATTAAGTATATTAAAACTACACTGAAAGTTGACTGAATTGTGAATTGACGAAACTTGGTATTCTGCTCCAGTCATAAATAAAATAAAATAAATAAATAAATGCTGGACATTTCACACAACATTATCTAGTCCCAAGCTAAGCAGAGCTTGTGTTATGGATACTAGATAACTGATATACTTAATACAATAACATTACATAGATAGATATTTTTTATTATACATAGAAAAATACCCAGAACACCCTGAACAAATATCTGCAGATTGTACAAATATTTGTTCAGAGGCGGGAATCGAACCCGCAACCTCCTGCGTCGCAGGCGAACCTTCACCCGCCGCGCCACAGAGCTGGTCAATAATAACAATTTAGTCTATCGACTTTCGTGAATGAGGAGTTTTGGCCGAAAGGAGTCACGTTCAGGAAGTTCATGAGACGCCTGACACGAGACACGGCACAAGTACCTTGCACGTGTGATCATTAAATCAGTGTTTATTTATTATTTTATATGTACTATAAGGAATAAGGTATACATTTTTATGGACTTATTGATAAGGTTTTGTACATTTCTAAATAAGCCTGAAAAAATAATACCCCTGTATTCTATGGGGGTGGCCTCGCCTTAAGGCTTCTGCTGATGATGATGATGATGATGATACAGAAAATAGGTTTGTCATATCCGTGTTTCCGTCACCCACTATCTCGTCACAGATATTATCTCACACGGAAGCGCTAAGCACAAATATAAGACGCCCAACTATTTGATTGAACTAACATTCCTAAGCTGATGTAACCAAAACAATCTTCTAGCTAAATTGGTTGAGATTCAGACTCTTTATTGGCCCTCAGATAGCTATACTAATTCATATCTTTAGATCGTTTGCAACGGTCTTTAGAAAATTCAACTGTTACATTTGAATTTTTTAAATTTTGTCATTATGTATGTATTATTTTATCAGAAAAGAAAGGTTTTAAAAAAATCATGACGATACGATGAAAAAATAAAATAAAAACATATTATTTGCTGTACAAACACACTAGAATACTCAGCTTACTAAATAAAACTATTACAAAAATTGTGTGTGAATACAGAAGTTTTAATAGTCCAATTAATTAAATTTCTAGTGATCTCCACTTACTATATTATACTTCTGCTTTTTATCCCGAAATTCAATTTCCTCGGGAGAGCAGCGCGGGTGAGACCGCGGGCGAGCGCTAGTCTCTATTATATTTTTTATACAGATTCATGAAATATAAATAAGCGCTCGAAGACGCGACGGATAAGATCTCGGATGCCTGCTAGTCTATATTATCTGAATCGGGAGCGCTCACATTTAGGTAAAAGCTATTCAACTCGGCCGAGGTCAGTCACCTCGCTTTCACTCGTGATAACTTTATTTTACATCAAATTTAGAGCAATTTAAATAAAATGCAATTATTTACATACATATAAAAAAAATTAACGCTTAATTTTTTACAACACTTAAATAAAGAAAAGCTATTTAAACTAGGCAATAGGTACAGTCAACTCTATGTTACAACAAATCTGGCAAAAATTATGTTCATCGAATCCTAAAATAAACTCCTAAATAATTCGCAATGTGGAACTTGAGCCCTGTGCACTGTGCACGTAAGTCTGACGCCAAAGCCACTACACCAAACTTATTATGCATATGTTTACATTATAGGCCTCGTCATTGCCCATGTGACGCGGTAGCCGGTAAGGTATTTCGTCATAACTATTTTGCTGGTTAATATTTTTTAGGAGTCCTCAACAAACATGGGCGTAGCCACGGGGGCTTTGGGTTTCCAAAACCCCAAACTAAAACCTGGCTACGCCCGTGCCTACCAACGAAACCATTATAAGATCAATCTCCTGTCTGTCTGTCTGGCACAGCCTATTTCCTCCGAATCTACTGGAGTAAAGTGACGATAAACGAATGCTGGTTTTGGGGGACAAACTAGAAAATAAAAAAAAGCTTTTGTCAAGTGCATCATGTGACATGTCTAATGAAAGAGTTCGTTATGAAACACTAGCATTTGCTCGCGGCTCCACCCACATGGAACCTTTTTAAATTATAAGCCTATAGTTATTCTGATGTATAGCTATAATACTGTAAAGTTTTATCAAAATCCGTTCAGTAGTTTTTGCGTGAAAGAGTAACAAACATCCATCCATCCTCACAAAATTTTACATATATAATATTAATAGGAGTAGGATAAATATCCTGCATAGTTTCATGACTATAAAGAAAATATTATACGAAAATCGAGCATTACCCCCCACCTTCTCAATCTTTGAAGATTCAAGTCAAAAATATAGATACGAAGCTTATCTGACGAGTTGTTGGTATGGGCTTAAGAACCCAGCGAATGATGAACTGCCCATACAAACGTAATACCGTCGTCATTTTGAATTCGAGCATATTTCCACCATATTATGCTATTATTCGGATTCGGATAGTATTTATCTATGTTCCCAGATAGTTTTTTTTATCAAAATATTTACCTAAAATGAAATGTAAGCGAATTGCATTTTGTATATTTTTCAACTAAACGACATGTTTTCATCTTATTTGTTTCGTATTAAAAACAACGATATGTTACGTATTTTATGTGTAGGAACATAGCTTATATTGTCAAGTAACAGAATAACGACACGATATGAAAAAAACAACAAGTTTTTATTCATCATTTTTGGTATTACGGAACTTGAACAAATTTCTAACAAATTCTGAACGCCTATATTGCTATCGCGTCAGAACCGAGGGCCGGTCGGGGAACTACGGCTGTGTGATGTTTGACAACTCAACCGGCACTCACACTAGTACACCGTGTAACCCCGCGCTTCGCTTGCTCTTGTGTTTGTTCACCTATTTGTTTGTTATACATGACATTTCAATATTTTTGACATTTTATTTAGATTTGCCTTGTGATTTGGAATGAAGTAACGTAGGTAACTAACATACCTACGACTTGTGCTTTGTTTACCATTCAGTACCTATACCTATAGTTTTTGCGTGAAATAGTAGCGGCTCAACTTTCCAATAGCGACTGTGAGCTAGGAGGTTCATATTTTTATCACATGAAGTTTCACATAACACAAGCCTAATTATGAAATGGCGTACTGCGGAAACCAATAGTTTTAGCATGAGCTATGACAAAAAATCAAAGAAAAATATTTCTAAGTAAATGCTCAACTTTCCTTTAGTGACTGTGACCTACGAGGTTTATATTTTTATCACATGTAGGTTCACATAGCACAAGCCAGAATATGAAATGGCGTACTGCGGAAACCAATAGTTTTAGCATGAGCTATGACAAAAAATCAAAGAAAAATATTTCTAAGTAAATGCTCAACTTTCCTTTAGTGACTGTGACCTACGAGGTTCATATTTTTATCACATGTAGGTTCACATAGCACAAGCCAGAATATGAAATGGCGTACTGCGGAAACCAATAGTTTTGGAGCTATTCATTTTTGAAATTTGCTAAAAACCGGTTTCCGATCTCCATATTTTGGTGATATTTTACTATTTGTCAGTGTTCGGATACGATTTTCGGCTTTTGACATTGACCCCCCACCCCTCCCCTCACCCCTCAAGCCTTATACTTACAGTCGCTAAAGGAAAGTCCTTCGATGAATTCTCAAACAGGAGTAAGTACGTAAACAATCTCAACTCTGAGAACACATACGATGACCGAGTTCATTGACGTTCAAGGAATACGTAAACGACTGGACCGCAAGAGCAAAAACCAGGACTAGTTGAAAATTGAGAAACCACCAATTTTTAGCAAAATATACCATTTGGTCTGTCACTGTCATTGTCAAAAGCCGAAAATCGTATCGGAACACTGATAAAAAGTAAAATATCACCAAAACATGGCGTTCGGAAAGCGGTTATTAGCAAATTTCAAAAATGAATAACTCCAAAACTGTTAATTTCCGCAGTACGCCATTTCATATTTAGGCTTGTGCTATGTGAACCTACATGTGATAAAAATGTGAACTTCCTAGCTAGCAGTCGCTAAAGGAAAGTTGAGCATTTACTTAGAAAAAATTTGTCTTTGATTTTTGTCATAGCTCACAATGCTAAAACTATTGGTTTCCGCAGTCCCTACGCCATTTCATATTTAGGCTTGTGTCTACCCCTTATTTGCTCTGACCAAACGTAACATAACGCGGGCTAGTTACGATATCTGCGTGAAATCATCGCTGAATCGTATGGGTGACGTCACACGTTATTTACAAGGAATCTCTTAGGTCATAGCGAATAACCACCCTGATCACAATTATTGGAAAAAAGTTTGTGCTTGAGGGGTGAGGGGAGGGGTGGGGGGTCAATGTCAAAAGCCGAAAATCGTATCCGAACACTGACAAATAGTAAAATATCACCAAAATATGGAGATCGGAAACCGGTTTTTAGCAAATTTCAAAAATGAATAGCTCCAAAACTATTGGTTTCCGCAGTACGCCATTTCATATTCTGGCTTGTGCTATGTGAACCTACATGTGATAAAAATGTGAACTTCCTAGCTAGCAGTGGCTACAGGAAAGTTGAGCATTTACTTAGAAAAAATTTGTCTTTGATTTTTTGCCATAGCTCACAATGCTAAAACTATTGGTTTCCGCAGTACCTACGCCATTTCATATTTAGGCTTGGGTCTACCCCTTATTCGCTCTGACCAAACGTAACATAACGCGGGCTCGTTACGATATCTGCGTGAAATCATCGCTGAATCGTATGGGTGACGTCACACGTTATTGACAAGGAATCTCTTAGGTCATAGCCACTAAACCACCCTGATCACAATTATTGGAAAAAAGTTTGTGCTCGCGAGTTCTAACTGTTCGCAGAACTAGGTACCAAGGAGTTTTTATTGCTAGGTATATAAATGTAAAAGTTTGTGACAAATGCCAAATATGGCAAAAATTTGTTTATGTCAAATGCTAGTTTGCATAAAAAACAAATACCACCTTCGAATTATGAATGGTAACGGCCACAGAATAGAAATAAGTGTTCGGCTGTGCCCCGCGCGCGCCTGCGTTAGCCAAACAGGGACAGCAATATGCAGGCCGACTTTTGCGGTATTCTCGAGTTGATTTAGCGTGCGGCCATCACCGCCACCTTAAATCGTCATTGATCATCCGTAGGTACTTAATGCACAGTAATCTATTTTGTATATTATACTAAGCACCACGTACAAAGATAACCGACTTTGCCCCATTAATATACGCATATTTTCTTAATTAATATTTTTGGTTGCACTTTAAGATATAGGTGGCATTCAGTATTTAAAAAAAATGCCTCAGCAGTTTCTCGGATAGAGAAAAGGTGGAGGGTAATGCTCGATTTTCGTAAAATATATTCTTAGGTATTTGTCAAAGAGTGCTAGATTCTTTACTTGGTCTGCAAATGCCTCCAGAACAATGATATATCTCATTGTTGTAAGAGCACGGGGCCAAAGACATGTTACAAACCGTACATCTTACTCTCATCGTTGCTCTCTAGAAAAGACCCAGCTTCCATTAGTAGAAACAAAACAGACTTGCTCCGTGCACTCTCGTTGATCAAGGAGCAACCATCGGTCACCGGTCGTTGTCGGAAGGTACAGCCCAGTGCGAAACGAGCCAAATACATCCACGAAGACATGATGCTATAGGTACGCGGTCCTGACCCAACTAAGCACTATCAGTGGCACCCGTCAAGGTGTTCCGTGTCCGTTGGAGACAGCAGTCTTTTGCTATCTCAGTTGTGATTATGGTATTCACTCACCTATGACCACAAGGTCGATGTCGCTGGTCGGGAGGTACAGGCCAGTGCGAAACGAGCCGAAGACTTCCACCCTGGCTTGAGGCCAGAGTGCCAGTATCGCGCCCCGGATCCTGTTGACCACAGTCGATCGCACCATGTGTTCCGTCTCCGTGGGAGACATGTACATGTAGAAGTGTTCTATCTCTTCGTGTAACCTGTAAAAGAGCAACAATATTATGACATCTACTAATGCGTACGAATTGTCCAGCCCCCTTAATGTTAAAGAACTCTCTTTTCCGCATTCGAACTCTATGGATGGTCCATTATGCGTGAGAGTAAACTAGCTAGATAATTAGACAGCCTAACTCCGTCCAGAAACACAGAAGCTTCCTGGGGTCTTTGCAGGCTTCGCGGAGTGACCTCGGGTTGTTGAGGATTTGTTGACGTGAACAAATCCTCAACAACGTGACGTCAACGTCTACGTTTCTTGTCAACGTGAACGTCCAGCCCCCTTATTTCCTAACTGAATGTCACTCAGTGACTAACGTTTGACAAGTAAATTTACCATCAATTGTCAATTCTTAATGATAATTTTGAGTAATTAGTAATAGTAATTTTACTTGTCAAACGTTAGTCACCGAGTGACTTTCAGTTAGAGAATAGGAGCGCAGAAAGAGGCAAAGGTTAGAACTGCAGCCCCTAGTCATCACCAACATCATCATCACCAGCCTGTTTACGTCCACTGCTGGACGAGGCCTCCCCATTGCCATAATTACCACGCTTGGCAGGCCGATTGGTGATCGCAGTTTGGTATTGAGCGCTCAGGCGGATGCTGCTGCCCATCCCTAGGTGTAATCCCTTTGTAAGACTTTTACTACACCCACGAGAGGAGGGGTCCTATTCTTAAGCCGGGCATACCACGGCACCTAAGAAAGCCCCTAGTCTCGGTTAACTCTTTAATACGACTTTTATTGGGGAGAGGTTAAGAAAACTAAGTAAGAAAGGGTGACGCGGCGACATTAAAACGATTTTGTTAGATGACTAACAAAATGTTTGTGGCGTTCGTCGTAGCGAGTCCATTATTTCCCAAAAAGTTTTTATATCAGATTGTTTTACAAGGGACCAAAGTAGTTATTTACGCTGAGGGCGGAACATCTAATCCAGAGCGAAGCAAATAATAATATGAGTGTAGGTGAAATGGATCAAGTGTTTTACAATTTCGTTTCACGCGCATTTGCTAATTCATTTTCATCGAAACTGACTAGGAAACCAATCGCAAATAACCTCTACATTTCCTGGACCAATTTTACTTTTCCTCAAACCTAGTTTAGTTCATGAAAATAGTATCGATCTGTCACAAGACCACTATCAACACATTCCAAGGCGATCCGAAACAAATTGAAGTCGTTCACTTATCAGTAACAACATCACATTTACTTTGTTTACTTCGGATATTACGCAATACGAGTAGCTATACATATAAAACCGTCATTAGATTCGTGACAAGCGGAATTCATCGAGTAGACATGACACATCGAATACAACACTTATAATAGCACATGTTGTGCGTGACGTTACCGACATCAGGGGGGTTACCATGAGCTCATATAGCGATTCAGTTCAATAACTATTCAGTACAAAATATCGGTTCGTCGTTGATATCTGTCATCATTGAATAACTTTAATCGCAGAAGCAAAAAAAAGAAGGGTTTGCTGTTCTAGCAGACCCTTCTGCTAGAACAGCAAAGAACAGAATTGAGACCGGGTTCATCGTCACACACTTACCGGGTGAAATAGGGGCTGCACTCCACACATGGCAAAAAAAACCAGTACTTGTTTTACGAAACACCATCTAAAATTGCCAGTTCTTCAAACCTTTCAATTTGACAATCGTTAAGTGCCCAGTTACTTACGGGCCGTAAACATTACATATCCCGTAATTGGATAGTGAAAACGAGCATTCATCTTTTCCATAATTCTTTTGATAAGTTAGCATAAATACCTACACTACCTATATTGAGAAATTTTCTTTACAATGTTTGCACAAGGTGCCGCGCGTGAACCTGTTTTCTACATGCGCGAAATATAAGTTTGTATCAAAACGTGCCAGAGCTTACCTCACCTTCACATGATTCTGAATGCCAGATCACTGGAATGCCTTGTACCTGCCTTTCACCTGACTGGTTAGATCCACTTCTGAGATGAATGAATAGCATTATGATGTCATATCTTTTTAAGCCCATAACTATAATGTGGGGTGTTATAAGTTCGAGGCCAGTGTGTTTTTGTGTGTGTTTGTCTGTTTGTCTGTGGCCATAGCTCCGGAGCGGGTAGATACATAGTTCTGATCCCACACTAGGATCCCTTGTGCTTGTGTCGTGGGTCGTGGGTATCAGAAACTACGAGTTAACAGTACCATGTTACCTGCCGACATCTGTAACCTTACTATGAGCCCGGGGTACGATTAGAACTCTCCATCAACAAGTCAACAACACAGTTCGTAATCATAAGTAATAATAGCGTGTGTGACATCACGATTTTTCATTCGGGAATTTTCAGTAATAAATATTGAATCAAAACAACTTTTTACTGCTTCCTAGTCTCCTGGTAGTTTAAGAAAGATATTACAATGTTATTGACTTCTTGAATGTTCGCAGACTGTACTTAATTAGCAAGATCGCACCCGGAACAGTTAGTAATTTCAAAAATGCCTACAAATTTAACGGATCTATTAGTAACATCAAAGTTCACCGGATCATCATAGCCAACGAATCTATCAGGGGTGCGATTTTTTCATGTCATCAATTGACTAAACGTCAGTAAAATTGCAGTTAATCACCGATTTCCAAATTTCTATATATACCTATTTAAAACTCGACTAAAATTCCTATATCAATGCTGGTACATCTCCTGAAAAACAATGATTTGCGGCCTTTTTGATGATATTTAGTCACTCAGTGATATTCAAAAATCGCACTACTACTCAATTCTGATTCATTTCAGAATTCTTGAATGCATCATTAAACTTATGTATATTTATATACTTACCGGGAAGGAGCAAAACTTGATTATTTACATAAAAACTAGATCTTAGTTCTCAAACAGGAGTCTCATCGCGAGCACAACTACCTCATACACGACAGTGCGTGATCGCATTCAGTTAGCTTCCATTCCATTCGCGCTTGACTCACTGGCATAGAAATTATAGTAACAGAAGTGGCCTGTTTCTCTCGCGATTTTAAGTTATACCTTTAAGGTTGTTTTTTCTAAAATTTTGGGCAACAAAACATCGGCGTAGACGGGCGTTGCAATGCGGAAATAACCTGAAGCGCTAAACAATCACAGATGTCTAAAGGTGGCGGTTCGCGCCGCGACCGCGACCGCGACCGGAGACAGAGACGGAGACATCTGTACAGTGTCGAGACCGAGACCGCAACCAAAGCTAGTAAATATTCATTCAGCATCGTTGAGTCTGTCTATGGTGTCAGTTGTGTTGTATGTACTGTGTCAGGAAAGCCAAGCAGATTTACTAATGGAGGATGAATTAGACGATGATTTACTCTTATATTATTATTACAAATAATATAAGAGCAAATCATCGTCTAATCCTAAAATGTTACCTATTAACGAATGATATTCAACCAGAGGCCAAGAAGGATAATATTCGCTATTTATTTATTTTATTTATCTATTACCTATGTTTATCAAAATATGTATTGTCGTTTAAATTTTCGTCTCTGTACGAGTCTAGTTATGCATTGTATATCGGAGGGTGCTGTCTGATTAGTTCAATTAGCTTTTCAGTCATCGACAGAAAAAGCAGTATTTTTTTACAATAAATACACGTGATTTTCGAGCACGGCACGAGACACTACAGAGAGCTGGACCCTGATTCTACGTTTTGACAAGCAATTGACACGGACGTCAGGTGTAGTGTAACACGGATTTTGTATTGAAAATGAGGTTCACAGAGTGTACGCTAGGGACGCTCATCGATGTCACCATACAAAATCCTTCTTAGACTCAGCCCTCTGGTACGGGGCGGAGACCGTCTTGTTGTCTTCGGTCTCGCGTCTCTGTCTCCTGTCTCGGTCGCACGCGCGAAATGACAAGTACCAGTCGCAGACTCCTGTTTCTGTCTCTGGTCTCGGTCTCAGGTCTCGAACGCGGCGCGCCGCGGCGCGAACCGCCACCTTATTTCAGCACTCATTACGTATTAATTAAACTTTTTTTGATAGCTGCAGGAAACAATGAACATTTTTTTAGGATGCGTAATGCGTTACCACGCGTGTAGCGTGGTGGTATCGCTCTAAGAATAGGACTCCTGGAACTCCTCCTGTGGATGTCGTAAAATGCGACTAAAGGATTACACCCGGGGACGGGCAGCAGCATCCATCAGAGTACTTAACACGAATACTGCGATCACCAATCCGCCTGCCAAGCGTGGTGATTATGGCAAATCCCCCCTATTCCATGGGGAGGCCTCGTCCAGCAGTAAACGTCTACCAGCTGACATGGAACGCGTTACACGCTCGCTGTACATTTAACGACGTCATCGATTGTCAAGTCTACTCATATTCCATAGTCTACAATGCGGTCTAGGCTAGAGCAGACAGCCGCGGCCAGACGACCTCGATCCGCAAAGCCGTACAACGCTTAATACAACTATCAAAAAATAGATTACTTGCCGTTAGCCAAGTTTGTCTTCATTCTCGATACAAAAAATTAAACGGGTATTTAGGTACAACGATTTTTATCTTTTGGTATTTAGCATTTTACGACTGGCTAAGTTGGTAAACGTGTTTTTGTATTTTATTGCGTTAGTTACAATTTCTGAACGACGACATTCTACAATGCTACAATAAAACTAATAAGTGGAACAATTATACTCAACATAATAATATAACATAATCAAACCACTATGCTCAAGCGATTTACTGACCATTTTTTTTACCGACACCAAAAAAAGGAGGTTTTCAAATGTTTGTTACCTATAACTTCGTCATTTATAAACCGATTTGGATTTTTTATTTTATTTCATAGGATATGTACGGATGTAGGATAAAAATGGGACCAATCTGGAATTAGTTCAAATTAGAGCAAAATCTTGTTCTGATGATGGAATCCATGAAGAATTGAGGGAACTTCTCAAATATTATAGGCATACAGCGATTTTGGTATTTTCAGCAACAAGTTATTAACAGGAGTAAATTTAGTTTATAAGACGATTCAAAATGATCCTTGTGATTTTAATGAATAAAATTCTTTTGACTTTGACTTTGATAGTTTTGTATACCCTTAGAAACAATTAAAAACATGCTGTTTGAAAGTCATTGAGTGACTAAATAGCATCAAAAAGGACGCGAAAATCACCGTTTTTTAAGAGATGTACTGGAGGAGGCATTTGTATTAATACACTCGAGAGCAATGAATCCGGGTCACTTAAAAAATGTTAAAAATCTCGGAAACTAAAAATGATAGATTAATGCAATAAATTGTATTTAATAGACAATGTAATACTCCTTAAATGAAGGTAAAAAAAATATGAGTCACCATACATTTTATTAACACAAAATTACATAAAGAAAAAAACTGCTGATCTCTCCTTAAAACAAAAATAGGAAACATGAAATTTTTGAACTTTATTACGATTTTCTTGAATTTTAATACTTCGTATTGCCTCCTCGTGCTTCCATTACTGCGTTTACGCAGAAAAAAAACAACAAAAAAACAGAAATCAAACAATGATAAATGACAGATTACAAACAAAAGCAAAACCAAATGCTGTAATTTCATAGTTCCATCTTCGAAAGTGGCCCTTTTTCAAATTTGATTTTTTTATGATATAACTTTACAATAACTAAGAAGTTTTAATACCTTCATTTAAGGAGTATTACATTGTCTATTAAATACAATTTATTGCATTAACCTAGCATTTTTAGTTTCCGAGATTTTTAGGATTCTTTAAGTGACCCGGATTCATTGCTCTCGAGTGTATCATAGGTATAAGAATTTTAGTCAAAAATGACTTTCAGATGTATAGAAATTTGGAAATCGTGGAATACACGGCAATTTTACTGACGTTTAGTCAATCTATGACTTTCAAAAATCGCACCCCAGATAGCCGAATTCAATGGCGGAGAGATTTTTGTGTCAAATTTTTGGTTTTGAGTCAGGGCTACTATCATCACGATTCACGACGGAAACACGAAAACTATGTCCAATTTAAGCAGGTGGCAACTCAATCAGAAGCAAACACAGGCTCAAGAGTTAATACGAAAACTTTTCTAAAGAGAAAATTTGAGATCAAAAGTATTCCAAGTGCATAAAACCTCTGAAGCCTTCAAAAGTTGTAAAAATTAGGAAAACTAGCCTAAAACTAGGAGCTAATTAATTCTAGTCTAATTCTGTGTTTGTTAGGGAACACTTTCGACGCCGACGTCTCGTTTTCGTTCAACTTGACAATACGGGCATGACGGGCGAGCTGAGACACGAGAGGTACAAGTTCGATTCCAGCTGCTGGGTTATATGAATATTATTAATTTTCTATTTGTTTGTCTGAGAGTGGAATGGATTTTAGTGGACAAAGACTCACTATTATGACTGTTGGCTGTTGTGTGTACTTCTGAATTTTCGACTAGTATTCGTGCAGGTGTCTTGCAGGTGTCTGTGTCTTGCTTTCCTCCTAGAAGTGTACTTGTGTGCCGAAACGGGAATAGGTCGTCGTTTCAATGCTATAACTAGGAGATATTATTGGAAGAAAGCGTTAGCAGAGTTAATCGTGGAAAGCAATGGCGGTCATGAGCTCACCACTTGTCACGTCTATATTCCTAAAACTGCGTAACCTACGGTGAAAAGAGACTTGTAAGTTTAAACAGAAATAAGGTAACTTCCGATATGTATACTAATGAGGATATCATATCGGCATGACATTATGATGAATATGTCAAACATTTTGAAGACTAAGGCTGCGTTTCCACCAAAGGTGTGCGAGGTAGATGAGCGGTGCGAGGATGCGTAGCGAGGCTGTGGAACGATGTGAGTGTTTCCACCAGAGATGTGCTAGGCAGATGCGTAGCGACGCTGTGAAACGGTGCGCAGATGAGCGGTGCGAGGATGTGTAGCGGGCTCTTTTCATATGCGAGCGAACGGGTGAGATACACCGTCCATCCTTTGCACACATCCTTCGCTTGTTTTGTCCGTATAAAAACCTCGCTCCGCTAAGCCGTTTCCACCAGAGCTGCGCTGAGCGAGGCTAGGTAAATGAAGTGATTCTATTGGTTCTTAACAAACACATCCCTCGCTACGCATCCTCGCTCATCTCTGGTGGAAACGCAGCCATAAACCTGCTCATGCACAAGCGCAAGGCCGTTACTCTGGATTACGGCCTGACTAGTTCGAACCCTAGCATAAGTGTGGAATGGAAGGCAAGCAGAAATTTACCTGAGATGATCATACGATCGGCAGCGTTACAGCAATGTAACGCAAAAATATATATCTATGTAATGTATATTATATTAAGTATATCAGTCATCTAGTACCCATAACACAAGCTCTGCTTAGCTTGGGGATAGATAATGTTGTGTGAATTGTCCAGCATTTATTTATTAATGTACGCCTGGCATTGACAAGGACACGATATATACACTATTACGTTCGATTCGATGTTTTGTGACTTAATCAATGTCTAAGGTTCACTCTTGCGCTACTCTCTAGTTTGCTACTTACTGATGTAAGTGTTATAGCATACAAGAAGGGGCAAACGGCATTGGCAAGGCCGTACAACCACCTGGGGGGTATTGCCTATCAAACTGGTAATCGCTTTTGATTACAATTTTGCTGTACATTGCGCCGCATGTTTTAGCTTCTTTTCTAAGAGCAGAAATATTCGAAACATAAAGTGCAATGTACCGTAAAATGTACAGGCAACAACACAATTTTTCTACGAATTCAATAGCTAGACTTGTATTTTAAAGTTCTAACCGCATGTTTTTTATTTAAAATTTGTATATTTCGATTAATTCAAAAAAACCCTCAAAACGAAAAACCTACAAAATACAGCCTGAAGTGCAAACCAGTTTCATCGTCAAATATGACATGCGATTTTCTATTGCCGTAAAAATATTTATTTTTTATTTTTGGTTGTTTGGATTTTAGGATCATTTTAGGACCTTGCTTAACACAGATAATTTTAAGGTCATTTGTCTAACTGTATGGTAGTCTCAGCCTAAGAATAGGACTTCGGACCTAAAATTTTAAGCTTTTAGGGATGTTTCCGAAAAGTAGATTCAACTAAGGTCAACTCCATACTACGTCCAAAAATATATAAATCATCAGCTTGTATCACAGTCCACTGCGTGGCATAGGCCTGCCACATAGAATGCAACGACGAACAGACCAGAGTCGCCTCCACCCACCGACATCCCGCAACTTTTAAAATGTTGTTGGTTCATCGAGATATATCATTCATTACTTTTGATCATAAGTTAACCCCTTGTTCTGTC
This sequence comes from Epirrita christyi, assembly GCA_951392215.1. NCBI lineage: Eukaryota > Metazoa > Arthropoda > Insecta > Lepidoptera > Geometridae > Epirrita > Epirrita christyi. The sequence goes on along the minus strand of OX595858.1, from coordinate 287,488 downwards.
TGAGCCCAGCTTGACCTGGCAATACAGAACCAATCATCATCATCAGCATCAGCCTGTAAATGTCCAATCCTGGACATTGACCCGCCCATAGAAAGAAACGACGAACGGTCTTTATCCGCCTCCACCCACCGACTTCCTGCGACCTTATAGAACCAATGCAGCATTAAAAATAGGTGAGCTAAGGTATTGGGCTAATTGGCCATCTATTCCCGCCCCTGGCGCCCGGCCAGATTCTCCACAGAATATAAAATACTAATGTATAGATGTCTCACTCCAACACGTCTGAACATACAATGTATGAATCTGTGGAAAACATTATTGCTACTTCAAAATATCCTTCTGAAGAAAATTGCAGCCATATAATAATAACTATTATCTAAATGCCTCATGTTTGCTGATGAACTCACACTTTACCACCATACCTATTTCTACCGCCAAGCATAGCTAAGTGTTTGCATTGCTGTATTTCCAAACGGGGGTGCCAGTGAAATTACAGGCACATGAGACATTTAATAAAGCAAATATGTATGTAGGTTATTTCACCAACAATTTTTTAATCATTGTCATAGATTTAACAAATTTAAATTATAATTATTTGCATCAAGTAATTTGAATTTTAATCTTTATGTCCCAGGGTCGGAAGCGCGCGTGTGATGCCTCTGGTGTTGCAGGCGTCCATAGGCTACAGTAACTGCTTTCCATTAGGTGGGCCGTATGCTTGTTCGAAACTTTATATATGTAGAAAACATAGCCACAGAATACATTGCCTATGTTTTCTAGTATAAAGTTAAGGAAGTTTCCTGACTAGTATTACTGCTTGCATAAATTTATTTATTTTATTTATTTGGGAAAACAAACAGTGACACATAAGAAGGCACAAATATATAAAAATACAAGTAGGTAATTGTGACACCAACACCGTTTACCACAGATTAATTAAATGTTTTACTTATAGCTACTTAGCTAGTGAGAAGTTGGGAGTACCATCTAAACTAGAAGATCAAGAAATAGCTTTTGAAAGGTACTAACTGACGTTGCCTATGAGTCAGCATGAAAACTCGGATTTTACATTGAAAAGCAATTAGGAGTGACACAGATCAGGTACAGCCATCTCATGGTGTCAACAACCTGTTTTATAATTCATTTTGCACTGTTCATTAATACTTTTATTATGTTGTGTTGTTTATTACTGCAGTGATGGTGGGTGGCACTTTTGAAACACATGATTTTAGAACAGTGACCTTGTGTGACATGGATTTTTAGTATCTGTGTAATGGATGTCACCAAAATAAGTTCCTGAGATGGTTCAGATTTGTATTTTGATCTATATTTGGTTGTGGTGGAACAGAAATAAATTTAGTTTTCTTCAGATTAAAAAGTACTTTCATAATTTTATGCTTTTAAAAAAACAGTAATCATCTTTAACATCCTTTAGATATCCAACTGTTGGACAAAGCCACCCCCCTAGCCCCCTAGAATGTAACAGAGGTATTTGCCATAATCACCACGCTTGGCAGACGGATTGGTGATCACAGTTTGATGTGAATTACTCAGATGGATGCTGCTGCCTCTCCCCTGGTGTAAACCCTTAGTAAGGCTTTTGCTATATACACGGGAGAAGGAGGGGTCTATTCTTAGGCAGGACACACCACGGCTGCAGTGACAGTGCAGTAATATTGTGTAAAAATCAATTACATGCTGGTTTCTATTTTCATTTTTGTACATCGTTTTGTTTTCTGTATTACCTTGCATTAGTTGATCAAAATGTTTTCATAAGTTTCATTAAGTTAAAAAAGATTTAAAAATAGAATGAAGTAAAAGGAAATTTTGAAAAATGTGGGTGACTTCCACTTGCTGATAAAACTTTCCTAAATAAATGTTCAAGTTGCAATGACTCAAGTTTTTTTTAAGCAACTTTTCTTACTGTACCTAGTTAAAAGAAAAGTATACATATTATGAACCTCGCTCAGAGACACTTCTTGTTGAACTCGTGTTTTTATAGTTTAGTGCAACAATCTACTATTTAAGATGATTCAAAATGATCCGTGTCATTCCAATTAATAAAATACTTTTGACATTGAATTCCATCACAGCCTGCAGCTTCACTGCCATGGTACCAGATATAACTTTTCATTTAAAAAACAGACTTCCGCCATAGTATTTGACAAAATATTTGGATGAAAGAACCATAGTGGTGAAAAGATTATTATACTTTTTGAATGCAAATGCTTGGTTTGTTGCTGAAAACTTCAAAATCGCCATATGTATGCCTACAATATTTGAGGAGTTCCCTCAATTCCTCATGGACCCCATCATCAGAACTAGATTTTGAAAAAAATGGGACCAATCTGGAACTATATCTATACAAATAAAAAAAGAATTTTCCAAATCGGTTCATAAACGCCGGAGATATGCGGTAACAAACATTAAAAAAAAAAAAAAAAAAATACAGCCGAATTGAGAACCTCCTCCTTTTTTGGGAAGTCGGTTAAAAAATTAGGAACCCTAAAAAATTATTGTTCAATCTCTGTCTTCTTTTAGTCAAAATCAGTTCAGCACTTTAAGTTTTACCTAAATTATTGTGCACTCTTTCTAACAGACTGGAATAATATTATGTTGTGATCATGTTAGCATAGTTTACATTCAGAGAATGCTAAGCAGAATCACTACTAAATCTGAAAATACTCTTTTTAATAGCTGCTCTCCACAGTTTAACCATCAATGATGAAAAGTAGCCTAGATGTGTTAATCCAGGGTATAAGCTATCTCCATTCTAAATTTCACTCAAATCTATTCAGCCGGTTGAGGGTGAAGATGCAACAAACAGACTCTCATCGCATTTATAATATTAGTGTCATTAAACTTTGTTTTTTTATTTTAACTTTTCTATATGCAAAAATTTATGGGTTATGAATAATAGTTACTCTACTAAGGTCTACTCGAGAAATCCTACTTCCTTGTTTACCTCCATAGAAAGAGACAGAAAATGAGTCATAAACCCACAACATAAACAAAACCAGTTGTGTACAATAGTCAGCTTTATTTTTAGCATACAATACAAAACACATCTCTAGTCCTAGGCCATTTGGTTAGGTTTGATTAGTGGAAATCAGTTTTAGATCTAGGCTATAAGGTTCACAATCGCAATACCATTCTGATAATAGATATTTGGCAAGTTGAGGAGTCAGGATCTAAGCAGGCAAGGAGCCTGTGGGGTTTCCGAGGTGCATTTTGGCCAGTGGGTAATCCCTTCTTAAATGCGTTGCATGGGCGCTTGGCAACCGTTCGATCGGAGTATAGCAAAGGGTGTGCAGTTAGCTGGACTTGTTTGTTTTGACAAAAAATAGTTTTATTTACTTATGTTATTTATTTTGGTATCTTAAACAGTTCTAATAGGTGCCGGCAGCGGCGAGTCCCGCAGCTGGACTGCGACCTACGATACAAACGCACTTCGCACGCCGCCGTGCCGCTCGCGAATCCTAACCAATACGTCACCCACGTTGACATTCGTACAGTACCTACTAAAAAACAAACTTACCCTAGAATTCCAGGCTTGTACGCGTAGTTGGGTATCCTCCACGGGCAGCCCCCGTATTCCCCTATGAGAGCATCGTGGTTTTTGTTCAGGTTAAAAGTTGACGCGCGGTTGTCGTTCACTTTCCTCCGCGCGGGGTTAAAATAATTGTTATTTCTACTTTCACCGTTCACATCATTTATTGGTATAAAGTCTTGCGCTTTATTCACATTGGGGTTAGCGTTCTCTAAATTTTTTAGGTTCATTTTGTCTATTTCACTTTGAGTTTCCCAAATCCGAAGCCACAGGCGCTTCGCGGGTCCTTCCTGCTCGGGCTGATACCACGCGACCGCGGGATCCATTCAGCCGGAGCTAGGTTGCACTATAACGGATAACACATGCTTTTGCATTTCACATTTGAACAATTGTATGACAATTTATCACAAAACAAAAATAAGTCACACCACATTGGAACATGGACGACACGAGCAAAATTTATTTTGACAGTTCATTAATAAAAGTTTACTAAAGAGGGCGCCATCTAAGCAAAATAAGCTTAGATTTTAAGCCAAAAGAAGCACTTTAAAAAGTTGCAGTTATGTTTTTTACATTATAAATTTATTATTTTTCAGCATAATATCTCAAAAGCTTAAATAAAAATAAAAATATGATTTTTAATTGCAGTAATAAACGGGCAAAGGCAAAAGTAATGTTTGTTTGCTTTATAAAAGATTTGAAAATGCTAAGCCGGAAAAAACAATATCTTGGTCGGATACACCTTATATGTACGACATGGGTTTATTCTTTATTTAGAATTTATAAAGCTTTATGGTGGTGAGTTCTTTTGCTACTTTACATTACAGCTATTGGCGTGCTACTGAAGATATTTTAAAAAGTCTTCAAGCATAATTTATGCCGTAGAACTTTTCTGATTACCTTCTTCTGTAGTCAGGGGCTATATATTATAAGTTCCTTGGGGAAATCACGGAAGAAGAAATCACTCGAGGCAACGTATCCGAAGTCCTAACACAAGTGTCAGAAGTGTCAGATATGATGGGTCCTCCATGGGGGTCCCACGGAAGAATTAATCTTCCATGGGGGGATCCTTATGGAGTTCTCCATAGGGTTCCTAGACATCTATCTACGGTAGGGGTCCTCAGAAAGAATAATAACTGTTGGGTCCTCAGAATAATGACTAAAGCATGATGGGTCCATGGGTCCATGCTCAGGTTCATAGAATACCTTATTTTAAATGGCTTAGAATAAATATATGGGCTCAGGGTCCATGCATGGAAGAAGAATAAATCATTCCATGGATGGGTCAGATAATGAATAGAACGCTCGGAAGAAGGAAGAGATTCGCATGATGAGATGCGATGAGAAAAATGTCGCTAGAATCAGGGGTTTTTAATTTTATAATTTTCTATCGTATAAAATACCTTTGACGACTTTTAGGTGGAATAAATTCAGGCTTAAATTTCACAATGCGGGGAATATTGCCATAATAACCACGCTTGGCAGGCGAATTGGTGATCGCAGTATTCGTATTTTTTAAACTCTCGCGTTTAGAACACATATTTATTATATTATTGTCACGGGTATTTATCGCGATGTGTCGTCTCGGTGCGTAGATACGGTTAGTGTGGTGTGTCGGACTATGAATACGACCATTTCTAATTCTGAAGACCAAGTGAGGATAGTTTCTGCAGCTGCCACCACTTCTCGACGGTAGTTCCATGTACTCCAGTCAGCCCGCGACCATGATTGCTGTAACGCATTCGAAACGTCGGGAATAATAAATAATAAGGTAACACGCGATAAATACCCGTGACAATATAATAAATAGGTACGCAGTATTCGTGCTGAGTACCTACTCATGTGGATGTTGCTGCCCATCTTACGACATCAAGCTTCCAACCCATCCATGGGAGGAGATGGAGGGATCTATCACCAAGGTATCTCCCTAATATTTTTTTTTATTTTGTATTCTGGTTCACCCCATTATAGTGGTGTTAGTAAGGAACCTATCGCTTTACCTAAGTGTTAGTACCTATACACAATGTTCACAATTACTTGGCGCAGTGCATTGAGTTGGCTGGAAATACATGCGTCTTAGTCTGAGGATTACACCATCCACGCGCTGTGCCACTATGGTCTGGAATCTGTTGGTAATGGCGCGCATCCACCACATCAGGAAAGTGACTCTTTTGCACATGATGACAGTGGGGCGGTCCGAGGGGGGGTCGTAGGGGTCATGGCCCAAATTGCGTTGACAAACCTCCTAAAAATTGTCTTCCTGCCTAGAACGTCTCAACAATTAAAATATTGATTTGCCAATAATAATAGAAGACTTCCATTTGATTCGTAATTTATGTAAGTAATTACTTCATTTATTCATAGTGCAATTAATTTTAATTTGCTAAACTTATTTTATTGTTATTATGACCACCCCAGGGAGGGTGTCCACTTCCATGCAAATCAGGGAAAGTCAGAGAAAAGTCAGGGAACCTCAAGGTGGACAGCCGTCAGGGAAAGTCAGTAAAATCAATGGGCCATCTGAAGAATACCATCATCTATTGAAGTGGAAGAGTGAAAAGTTTAGATTTTACAACAGTGCTCTGAAATCTACTAAATCTAACTAGGAAATTTTGGGACTTACACAGGTAAGTCCCAAAATTTCCTAGTAAAATTTCTGTTTCCGTTGCAGAATTTCACGACTCGCTCCGGTATAGTACTTTTTCAGCTGGGCTGCCACAAAAAAATCACAAAACTTTGGCTGTTTACACTTCTCTTCCAACGTCGATGATTTTATATAATTTTTTACTCATGGAAGATAAAAATCTGTTTATAAATATTGTAAAAATCTGATTAAAAATCTGTTTCTATAATAGACTAGTATTTCATATTCAAAGGATAATATAAATATACGAATGGAGGTACACCGCCATCGTGTAGTAAAGAACGAACAACGACATTTTAATCGTCATTTTGATTGAGCGCAACATTATGAGATCCGGTGACATCTAACTAGTTTTGGGTAGCACGCACTTTTTTCGCGAGGATCGTGCGAGGCACTCATTGTGACAAGTGTGGCAGCACATTGTGCTACCACAATTGAGGCGAGCCTCTCGAGCTGTCTACGCTCGCGAGCCTCGCGAGTATAACTCGCACGTGTGTTCTTTCTCTGAGACCCGGCACGGCACGTGTGCTGAGGACCCACCTATACATCTAACTGATTTTTAGAGAGTCTTTATACGAGCCTGGAGGATTTTTTGTCTGGTTAGGGACTTTTACTTTTATTGAACGGCAGCACTAACTTTTCGCGCCTTTTATCAAATGTCAACTGTCAAGTCGAATCAAAAATCGACAATCAAATCAAATAACAACAAACAAAAATGGAGGGACGAAATTAAATTCAATTTCGTGTAATTTTCACTATATGTAAAATAGTAATCTTGTGCTGCTTTGATTAGTTTGATTCGTATGTGTTCCATGTGATATAAGTTTAAATTGTTGAATAGACCCGTGAAATCATCAATGTTTAACTTAATAAAGTCATATTTTACATGCTCTTCTCCTGAAAAGTTTACATGGTAGGTATTTCATTAGAAGATCTAAACTTCTAACCCATATTATAGAGTAAATTCCGTTTCCATGCATTTTCATAAATTGTTCCCAACAAAATATTTCTCTATAATTATGTGATAAATAATTTTCTGTTTCAGGTTATAAAAAAATACAAACAAACAGAGTACCTTACTTGGAACGAATTATTCACAAAATTGAATTACAAAAGTAGTTACTGAAAACGCTAATGAATAGGAAATTATTTACTTACTGGGATATATGAATTTAAATAGATTATTTACCCATAGAATAGTATTAGAGGCAAGTAAATATTTATGTAGAGATATAAGCAAAACCAAGTTGTGTTCAAAATTCATTCTGGAAAGAGCATTTAGCACGAGCGAGACAGCCATGGCACAAAGAAGTATAACTTCATTCTTCAAAATCACTCCTTCTAAGAGCACTGCTCCAAAGAAAGAACAAGTTACAATCAAAGAAGAGAATAATGATACATCACCAATTGTTATTGGAAAAGAAAAGGTTAGTATGAAAAAGTCCAAATCTTTTTACTGTCCTTTTTGCTAATGTTTTTTTGTAGGTATTGCAAGTTTAAGAGTATTTTATTTTGGCAGAGATCATCTAAAAGGGCAAGGCTGGATAGCAGTGGGAGTGATTCTGAAGCACCAAGTGTGATTAAAGCATCTCCACCAGTTGCCGTAGATAAGGTAAACGAAGCATCATTAATTGTGTTGGAACATAATATTTTTTTAATATAACACACTTACATTTAATGCTAGAAAAATTGGTATATGAAGTCAATATGAAGTATCTAATAAAAATGGTGATATGAAGCAACAAATAAAGTTAGATAAAGTTAGCTTAGATGTGGTAAACAAAGTATCCTTATTAATTAGCTCAGTTATGGTATAAAAAGCATCTCCAACAGTTAGCTCAGATAAGGTACACAAAGTTTGTATATTTACATTAACCAATGTCCACTTGTAAAGTGGCTATAGCTATGTCTATAGTGACATTCTTTGGAGGAGGCCTATGTCTTCTGATGGTTTTATAGTTCTAAGCCCTATTTCTGGCTTTCAAAAGCATGCCCACTTGACACATAAGTATCCTTCAGGAGTGCAAATTTTTTAAAGTCATTTAGTGACTAAACCTCGGTAAAATTGCCGTTCATTCCACAATTTCCAAATTTCTAAACATCTCAAACGCATTGATGACAAAAATGATTCTACCTATGATATTAATACAAGTACCTCCTCCAATAAATCTCCTGAAAAACGGTAATTTGAGGCCTTTTTGATGATATTTAGTCATTCAGTGACATTCAAAAATCGCACCCCAGCTCTTTTGATGAATGTTTTGCATGTTTTAGCTGATGTATCGAAGTACATGTAAGTGTTAAATGAGATGAAAAGTTTATCGTTATTATTATCATGTATGATTACAGAAAAAAAAGCCAAAACGGCAGCGCATAGAAAGCTCTGGAAGTGATTCAGAGCCATTATCACCAAAACCTGATATCAAATCATCACCAAAATCAGAACTTAATTCTGATGTTGAATCATCACCTAAATCAGATGTCAAGTCATCACCAAAAGAAGAAAAGCTCAAAATCAATGTTGAAAAGACAGTCTCTCCCAAAACCTATGCATCACCTAAAAGCAAGAAAGGAAGACCTAAGCCTCTAAAAGAGGCCAATAAAAGTATTTCGAATGAAACCTCGAAAAATGAAAATTCAGCCACAGGAGAAAAAGCTTCAAAAAGTAGTCCACCACCCAAAAGAAGTAAAGTCAAAAAGGAAGTGGTTAGCAATGGAACACCTCTAGAAAAGAAGGAGAATTTAAAAGCGAAGCAGGAGGATAAAGAAGAGAGTTCAGAGAATGTTCCTGGTAAGATTGATTGTTTGAACCTGTTACTCACCTCAGGCTAGATAAAACATGAGGTCAACATTTTCCAGCTCAAACCTCTGTAGGTGAGAAACATAGCAGTAAACCAAGTTGCCACTTCGCCCTAAATGCGATATCTAAAGGTGTTTTTCATATCTTTGTTTTTATATGTATTTTTATGGCCATAGCACCGGAACCCCCATAGGGAACGTCCCAATAGGGAATTGAGTTGGCTGGCGTTTCAGCCGAGAACTCTTGCCATGTTGGTTATCAAAGCGTAATTATCCATGCACTGAAAAAGTAGCTGTTTCATGTTCCTACAGACTCAATCCTGGTTCCTATCATCATCACTCGATAGACGGCTGGATATAGGTCTCCCTCATGCCTCGACAAGGTAACGCAGGTAGCCGGTGGATAGAGGCGACTCAAGTGGTCTTCCATTACAATGCCATGTGTCTGTCGAGTCCCACACCACTGTGGCAACACTGGTTGGTAGTGGCCACTCAAGAACCTTTATTCCCCAACGGTTGACAGTTCTTCGATCCAAATAACCGTTTAATGATTAATTCGGAGTACTAATTCCAATTCCATTTTAGTTCCAGAAACAGAATACAACCCGGCCAAGCCCAAATACCATCCGATTAAAGACGCGTGCTGGGCGAGCGGCCGGCCCGTGCCCTACCTCGCACTTGCCAGGACCTTTGAGGCCATTGAACCCATATCTGCTCGCCTGAAGATTATTGAGATACTGAGCAATTACTTCAGGTAGGTATTACAAGTACCATTCAATCAGTGGAGAGTATTAGTAGAGGGCTGTGTCCAGCAGTGGACTAATGTGGGTGTGTAATGATATGTAAGCTGCATTTATGTTTAATTTGATCCGCGTGTTTACGTATTGCTGTTCACTACGTATTTGATTGTTCACTCCGTATTTGATTGTTCATTCCGTATTTTACCCGCTTGTCTATGTATGTATGCGTGTTCACTCCGTTTTTGGCTGTTCACTGTGGGTGAGATGAGGCTAAGTCCCAGCTACGGGAACTTGAATGCTGCTGATGATGATCACCGTTATGTGCACAGGTCGGTGATAGTCCTGACGCCGGAGGACTTGCTGGCGAGTGTGTACATGTGCCTCAATCAGCTGGCGCCCGCGTACCACAGCTTGGAGCTAGGTGAGTACGTCACAGATAATAGTATTGCACGGAAAATAATCTTACTATGGATAGATAGATGATCATTTTGTTGTACATTAGAAACATAACAATACAAAATAGTCATACTGAATACATGCAATGGATCAGATACAGGACTTTTTAGTCTTTTAGTTTTTATAGTGACTTTTTAGTGTAAGCCACTCCCATGCATCAAGTTTGAGGTCCTACGAACCCCGGCAGTGTTCGTTGCAGCTCTGTGCGCAGCGGCATAGGTCAGCAGCCTTTAGAGGCAGTTTCCGCTACGCTGCAACAAAATGCTGGAATAATATTCCACCGCCAATAAGGAACCTGCAAAATGTTCTAGGGGTTTAGGCAGAACCTTAAAAAATACCTACTTAATTGGTAAAGGGAGCAGGAACTCCTCAAGAATGATACGAGTGCTATATAACTATATAATTTAATATTTGTTTTTTATCTACTTATAATTATTAAATCTGTTTTACTTATTATTGTTTACGGTGTATAATTTGACTTATATATTATTTATTTAATTTCATTCATTTTCTTTTTTTGAACTTTATTGTTTTTATGTTTTATTTCGTGTTTCATTGTGTCCGTGACGTTTTTTTTTTTTGACAAATTTATTATATTGTTTGCAAAATGGCTCCAACGGAAGACCAGCGTAGGTTGTTTACATCCTGCATATGCTGAGTTGGGGCCTTTTTGCAACAACATTTTTTTATTTTATTTTATTTTTTGTTTTGTGTATATATAATGTTGTTGCAAATAAAATTTATTCTATTCTATTTATTCTATTCCATGGATAAGTTCCATTATGTTTAAATTTGAACCAAACATTCCGATCCAGTGGAATTCGAGCCCGCATCTTCGCCTTTGATAACAAATTTTGAGATAAATTAATGTTAGTTCCATCTCACCACACGTTCGATTCATGAAAATGTAGATAGCATCCTTCAGTGCCACTAATTTCGCAGCCAGCGTCAGCTCAAGCCCTGCCTGAATCAGTCGTTTCCGACTGGTCAACGATTTGTGTCACATTTATATGTAATGGTGTGCTTGTGCTTCCCAGGTATCGCTGAAACATACCTGATGAAAGCTGTGGGCGCGTGTACGGGACGCACTCTTGCGCAACTCAAGACAGCCACTCAACGCGGCGGCGACCTCGGCGCGGTGGCGGAGCAGGCTAGAGCCACTCAGAAGACCATGTTCCCTCAGCCACCATTGACGGCTAGGAAAGTCTTTGCTGCGCTGAAGGAAGTGGCAAATATGTCCGGTAAGACATAATAACTAGTGAGACATGACTGGTGATGGTGAGACATGCATCACTGAGGAGAAACGACTTATATGTAATACAAAAATTGTGAGACATATTTGGGGAGATATAGTTGTATGTAAGACATGACTGATATTACAGGCTAGGATAGTATGAAGTATGATTCTAATCTGCATAAAATAAAAATAAGATTTTATTTCTAGATTTGTTATAAAAACATTATGTTATAATATATTTCAGGGCAAGCATCTGTGAATAAAAAAATCGCTAAGATCCAGTCGCTTTACGTCGCGTGTCGACATTCAGAAGCCAGATATCTCATCAGGTATTTATGTCTTACTAGCTGACCCGCTCGCGACTTCGTCCGCGCGTGTACCCTCAAACCTTGCGGAAGAACCAATCTATCCAACAGTTAAAACATCATTTGAATCCATTTAGTGGTTTCTGAGAAGAGTAACAACGCGAATTCTTAATGAATTCATTCATTAATCATAACATTTCTCTATAAGTGAACTTTATATTCACAAAGAGTAAATATGTTTAACGCCAGTGCCGTGGCGCAGTAGACTAGTGCTACCCCGGCAGGGACGTCGGGTCGATATTTTGACTATTAGAATGATTGTAGGTCGCTGGAAGGTAAACTGCGCATCGGGCTGGCGGAGCAGTCGGTGCTGCAGGCGCTGGCGCTCGCGACGGCGACGACTCCGCCCGGCCCCGCTGGACTCGGCGTCCTGGACGCTTCCAAGGGACTTTCTGCTGATAAATTCAAGGTAAACTAGCCTTTATCACAAATGGTTGTAGTTAAGCGTAGAAACTAATAAATTCAAATATAAAAATTAAGGCCCATATCCAGGATTATGCTCAAGCGTGAATCGAGACTCGAGCTTTCATTGAACAACAACAACTTTGGTGACAGCTTTTCATTGAAATGTGTCAAGAAATCTATGCTTGAGTCTTGATTCAGTTTCAGTTTAGTTCTGCCCCCTATTTCCTAACTGAAAGTCACTCTGTGACTAACGTTAACTGACAAGTAAAATTACCATCAATTGATTGTCAATTGATAATAATTTGAGTCCCTATATTGTACAGCATGATAATGTACGACCCGATTAAACACAGCACGATTTTTCACAGCCAGTTTTCCAAAACACACCCAACCACCCACTGGCTTCCAATGATCGGGGTGTACATAATCAGGCTGTACAAAATCAGGCCGTGTTTAATCATGCTGTGCAATAACGTCTCCCAATAATTTGACTTGCCAAATGTCACTTTTCAAATTTGTCACTGAGCTACTCTGGATTAGGGAATAGGGAAGCTGGAATATGGGCCTTAATGATTCTGATTTAATGGTAACATCTAAAACGATTTTAAACGGGCGCCCTCTTCAGTAATCTTTCCGTAATGTCTCCAGAGAGAATCAAAAACTGCTAGGAAATCAGCACGAACCGGGAGACGCAGTGCACGTCAGCCCCCCACTCGCTGGACTGACGACATTGCTTGTCGCAAGATTTCGGTGGATGGAGGTGGTCTGTGAGCCTAATGTCCTATGTCCAGCAGTGTCTGATATACAATGTATTTATCTCGCAGGCCAGGGTAGACGAGCACTCCGTCATAATAAAGACGACGTACTGCGAGTGCCCGAACTACGACGCCATCGTACCGGTGCTGTTGGCGCACGGCGTGATGGAACTACCGAACCATTGTCGACTCACAGTGGGAGTGCCGCTCAAACCCATGCTCGCCCATCCCACTAAGGGGGTGCATGAGGTCTTCAACAGGTATGTCGAAGGAGTTACCAACATTTCCAAGGACACCAGTGCACGAAATATCTTCTGATGAATGCGAAGCACTGCAATTATGGTTTGCACTTTACGGTGTCAATTGACCACCATTGAAACAGGAGTGATTGGAAACATAGGAGTAAACTCATATATTAGAGATCAATCAATTAGCATATTCTTGTGAGTAATTGTTCAGGTTTTTACCGAATTGTGAGCAATTGTGTGTTTCTGCAACGTTTGTATTTGATACGCAATTGCCACTATCCATTGAGGCACCTTGTGCCCAAAACTATTATACCATCACCAGATACCAGCTTAAGAATAGTTTTAACAACTTGATGAACTATAAGTGAATTTGTACAACCAGTTAATATGACCAACATAAGTGAACGTCTAGCTAGACTTTTCATTCATCTTCAAACTACCAAACTATAAAGCTAGAAAGAAGAGCGAGGTCCACCATAGCATACCAGAGCTACCTCTTCCTTTTACAGTAATGTGTCCAATAACCCTCGTTTAAACTTTCCCGGATGGACTATATTTCAGTACGCTAACCAAGAGCTAACTTTGCATGTTGCGGTCCAGCTGGCGAGTAGCCTTAATAATAGAATTCATTTTGTTTCCTCGATGAAGTTCCATCAGCTTGTTACTGTGTTCAGATTTGAAGGTGAAGAGTTCACGTGCGAGTGGAAGTACGACGGCGAGCGCGCTCAGATCCACGTGCCGGGAGACCAGGCGCCTGACCTGCCGCACGCTTCCATATTCAGCAGGAACCAGGAGAACAACACCAGGTAAGTGAAAGTACGCAGCAGGTAGATCTTGGTTCTTATATTCTTCTATATCCTCGTTTTTACTAACTAAGATGTTTGTTGTTGACAGTAAGTACCCGGACGTGCTGCGTCGGTTGCCGTCCCTCTTGAAGGCGACGGTCTCTAACTGCGTGCTGGACTGCGAAGCCGTCGCCTACGACACCACCAATAAGCAGATCCTACCATTCCAAGTAAAAAACATTTCTCATATCATTATAAACGGATAACTGATCAATCGATAACAGTAGCGAATCATTTTCTTTCTTTTAGATTCTTTCAACTAGAAAACGAAAAGACGCTTCGGAAGCAGACATCAAAGTGCAAGTGTGCGTATTCGTGTTCGACCTCCTTTTCCTGAACGGACAACCGCTCGTGAAGGAGCCGCTCGCGAGACGACGCGCCCTGCTCAGGGAAAACTTCAATGAAGTCGAAGGTAAACGAGTCTGCCCCTCTTTAATGTTTAAGTTCAAAGCAACTTGTTTCGAGGGGCTAGTTTGACAAGGTCATTGATTCCTTATTCTTCTATGGTAGGTCATGTTGGAACAGGAGTCATCCAGGATCCTTGTGATTTAAATTAATAAAATACTTTTGATTTTGACTGGGTAGTTCTTAAATGTGGTGATAGGTGTTACCCACAAAAATGACCCAAGACGATGTCTTTTTTGACACACTGTTTCTGCTTGATGCGCCAATTGACTTGGCGCAGCCGGCGGGATGAAATGATAGCAGACCTATAATATAACTCAATATAAGCAACAGAACCGACAACCGTTGGGGAATAAAAGTTCTCGAGTGGCGTCCATGAACCGGACGACGACGCAGTATAATAGTAAGGAAGTGTAATAGATATTTCAAAAGAGGCAGGAAGTCTGAATGAGACCGTTCGTCGTGGTATTCTATGGGGGATGCCTAGGTCCAGCAGTGCACTTCCACAGACCGATGATAATGGTAATGGTCAACAATGGACTGCAAAAGCGGTTCAATATATGACCATTCTGAACAACCACACGTTAGTATAACTTTTTGTGAAAGAGTTCCTCCGAGGAAGTACACTATTTCTGCCGCCAAGCAGTAATGTGAACATTGCTGTATCCCGGTTTGCAGTGCCGGAAAAATTACAGGCTCACGGACTTTATGTCTCGGAATGACTGGCACAGTGCAATGCCACGTGACCTGTGAGGTAATGCATTGTTATAGGCAGAGGTTACCGTTCAACATCAGATGGGCCAACAGCCTTTTCCTAACTAACCTAACTTTCCCCAATTAGATTGTTAATTGATCGTTTTATCAGGTGAGTGGCAGTTCGCAACCTCTAAAGACTGCAGGGACATGGAGGAGGTGCAGATGTTCCTGGACGAGGCGGTTAAGGGCTCGTGCGAGGGGCTCATGGTGAAGACGCTTCAAGGAGATCACGCGAAGTACGATATCGCAAGGCGATCGCATAACTGGCTAAAAGTAAGTTTTAAATCATCATCATCACATTACGCACCACATTCCAGCCGGCTTCCAACCAAAAACAGCGATCTGGATTACGTAAAGCGTGGGCAACGTGTTAATTTTTTTTAAATATTCCTTTTGTATCTTTTTCAGGCCACATATTATGGCTTTTACACATCGCTTAAGTGCCCTTTAATTTGTTAATTTTTCTGTTAAGTTGCCCCAGAATATTATGCCGTATCGTAGGACCGACGCAACATATCCATGACAGGCTGTAAGCACCGGTGACGTACCTATTCGTTAATCAATTCAGAAAATTTATAAAATCTGTTACAGATACTGTCAACATGAAGTTTCCAATTCAATTTATTGTAAAAATTAAAAAATATTGTAATTGGGTGTTAGTCCAAGAAATTTAGTACTGTTAACTTAATTTACCTTAGTACCCAAGTTGTTAATATACATGTCAAGGTTCACATTATTTCGATGTTTAAAATTAATTATAAATGTCTTAATCAAGTTAAAGTATAAAGGTGATGTTCCAAGATGTATGGAGCCTAGCCCTTGTCGATGAACACTTGTGTAAACGTGGCTAAATATATGTAAAACCTTTTCTTATCATCCTTTTTTGATTATTTCGCTTCATTTAATGCAGGTTCCTAAAATATCTTTCTCACGGAGAGCAACACAAGACAAAACAATATGGCGGGGCGGATACAATTTAATCTGTGGTAAAATGTTTCGACAGCTGTTGACAACTTTGACCAAAACTGCATTTTGTTCACGTCTTGGCTGCAAGGTCTTGGAGAAAGGGAAATAAACATTTACGATTTAACTTCTGGGACTTCTGTTCCTGCTTAAAATTGTCCCTCTCACTACTCCCAACGAACGAATAAAGCAAGCAACCACAGAGCAATAAACGTGACATTCCCTGCCTGTAATGGCTGCTCAGATAAAAAAATATGTTACCGTTGTAAAAAAAAAACGAATTTTTAACATTTCTGTGCAGTAAATTATACTTCAAATTAGAGTAAGAGTATTTTTACGATAATCACTGATTTTTTCGCCATTCTCTGTCTGGTGTTCATCGATATAGGCTGGTTTGGAACATGTCCTTTACTTTTTTAAAAAAAATTATAGGTTAAAAATAAGACTCGTTCAAATTCTCCTGTGGATGTAATAAAAGGTGACTAAGGGATTACGCCAGAGGATGGCAGCAGCATACACTTGGGTACTTAAGGCCGTGCGGACAATTTAACGCAAGTCAAAATGTTCACGAGCGCTAGAAAACTGTAAGTCTATCACGCACACTTCATTGCTCTTTGTGTGCGTAAGGAAGCTAGAGCCAAAGCTACCCGGCTCAACTAACCTTGATACTATAAAAAATAGATACTTGAAAATAGATACCATACGCATGACTTACAATTTACATAATACCCACCTACCTCCGCCCATCCACGGGAGGATACCCATTATACCCATCCATGGAGGAGACCCATCCATGGGAGGAGACCCATCCATGGAAGGAGACCCATCCATGGAAGGTGACATATGTCACTGTACTGCTCCTCTTTCCGATTACTCCCAGCGTCCCCCACCTGTCTGGCCCCACTGGGGGACGTTGGGAGAAAAAAGTGCCAACGTCCCCCACTCGTGATAACGCACAGAAATTTAATATTTAAGAACTTTTTTTTCTGTTTTTAAGTATTCATTATGATGATCACTGAACACGATTCTGCTGTCAGAATTGAAAATAGTTGCCGTGATTTTAACTTTTTTGTTTCTTTGTTGTCCGATTGCTTTCAAAATCGATATCTGAGGATCCCTGTGATCACTGAACAAGAATCTGCTGTCAAAAATTAAAAAAAAGTGGCCGCCATTATGAACTTTTTTGTTACCTGACAGATTGCTTTCAAAATCGATATCTGAGGTTCCCTGTGATCACTGAACAAGAATCAGCTGTCAGAAATGAAAAAGTGGCCTACTTGTACGGAACAAGTGCGAGTAGCACTTGACCGGTGGTATACTGTTACGGAATGTTGGTCTTAGTAAACTCACGTAATAGGTCCGGCAGTTTACAACAAACTACCACATCTGATGGCAGTTTACCTAGTTTTAAGTTCCGTCTGAAACGTTGGCTTATCGAGCAGAATTTATATTCTGAGAAAAAGAAAAGAATGAAAGAATATATATTTATTTGTATACAGGAGTTACATAAAAAAAACTTAGACTAAAAGAAAACAGACCCAAAGGTACGAAGTGTAATAACTCCAGCAACAAAATGGCTCTGCCTCAGCATGAGTTGGTTGACAAGCAAGCTAGCAACCAACACTGGTCTTCCGTCAGAGCCACTTGTTCACGCTACGGACCAATCACTCACGATCAATAAACATTATTATAAAAAACACACTAACATAAAGAAAACTATACAGGGTGTTTTTTTTAATGGGACAGTATGGGGATATCCGAATCCATAAGAGATACGGGAAAACTGTCTTTGGAACCATTTGCTCATTTTGTATGAAAATGATTTTGGCATAGTAATTTTTTTGGTCAAGCGTGAGTTCTCCATAAAAATGAGTAGTTTTGATCAAAAATTTTTTTTATGCGTATCGACTCAGTTTCATGTAAGGATTGTTTCATTGTACCGGAAGAAAAAAATCTGAGCAGCAGAAGTTAGTCAAATTTTATAAAATGTTTTCTCATACAAATTGTAAGTAATCTGGTACCTACGTTAATAAAACTATCGCAATAAATTTTCAAAATAGCCTCCCTCTTGCTGTTTCCAGGTACGGGCACGTTTCAGAACATCTCTAGTGGCATTAGACAAAGATGTGTGGTGAATGTTGTTCTACTGCTCTGATGGTCTCGTGAAATGAGAAAAATCAGAGCTGTAGAACTTAGGCAAACTTTAATAAGAAAATCTTTGTCTAAGGCTACAAGAGGTATTCTGAAACGTACCCTAACTATGCCAAAATCATTTTCATACAAAATGAGCAAATGGTTCCAAATACAGTTTTCCCGTATCTCTTATGGATTCGGATATCCCCATACTGTCCCATTTAAAAAAAACACCCTGTATATAAGACTAACAATAAAAGAAGAAAGTTATGCTATGATAAAATAGGTAATATGATAGAAATTAAAGTTTTTATTTATTTCTCACAGAACACTTGTGTCACGCCTTAGACTTTCCTGATCCTTTTGGTGGTCAAACAAAAATTTTGAGAACGAACTACTTACCTCAGATATCGATTTTGAAAGCAATCGGTCCGGTAACAAAAAAAAACAAAATGCCGGCCACTTTTTTTAATTTCTGACAGCAGATTCTTGTTCAGTGATCACAGGGATCCTCAGATATCGATTTTGAAAGCAATCGATCCGGTAATAAAAAAGTTCAAAATGGCAGCCACTTTTTTAAATTTCTGACAGCAGATTCTTATTCAGTGATCATAGGGAACCTCAGATATCGATTTTGAAAGCAATCTGACCAGTTACAAAAAAAGTTCAAAATGGCGGCCTATTTTTTGAATTTCTGACAGCAGATTCTGTGATCACAGGGATCCGCAGATATCGGTTTTGAAAGCAATCGGTTCGGTAACACAAAAGATCAAAATGGCGGCCACTTTTTTAAATTTCTGACAGCAGATTCTTATTCAGTGATCATAGGGAACCTCAGATTTCGATTTTTAAAGCAATCGGTCCGGTATCAAAAAAGTTCAAATTGGCGGCCACTTTTTTAAATTTCTCACAGCAGATTCTTGTTCAGTGATCACAGGGATCCTCAGATATCGATTTTAAAAGCAATCGAACAACAAAGAAACAAAAGAAAACAAAAAAGTTCAAACTCGCGGCAACTATTTTCAATTCTGAGAGCAGAATCGTGTTCAGTGATCATCATATTGGAAACTTAAAAAACAGAAAAAAAAGTTCTCCTACTGTTAAATATTAAATTTCTGCACGTTGTCACGAGTGGGGGACGTTGGTACTTTTTTCTCCCAACGTCCCCCAGTGGAGCCAGACATGTGGATTGTGGGGGAAGCTGGAAGTAAACGCCTCTTTCGTTCGGATAGGCCACTTTTGAAGATATATAATAGGTACGAATAATGACATGGTACATTAACGAATAATGTTATAAAGTATCAATCGTACCCACGTCTCAGTCGCCCTATAGTTCACCAACGCAAGAACATTGACCCCGGCATCGGGACGGGCTGCGGGAACGAGCGATACGTCCACTCTCTGGGAGGACCCGGTGCGTACTGATCGGAAATCGTTGGCGCGCGCGTTTATAATGGTGTATTTAAAAAAATCGCAATAAATAACTGAGGACATTTAAAGCGCTAAAAAAATAATACAGGTTCAAAAATACTTGTTCTTTGATATATTGTGTACAATAATTACAAATACACTCGAGAGCAATGAATCCGGGTCACTTAAAGAATCCTAAAAATCTCGGAAACTAAAAATGCTAGGTTAATGCAATAAATTGTATTTAATAGACAATGTAATACTCCTTAAATGAAGGTATTAAAACTTCTTAGTTATTGTAAAGTTATATCATAAAAAAATCAAATTTGAAAAAGGGCCACTTTCGAAGATGGAACTACGAAATTACAGCATTTGGTTTTGCTTTTGTTTGTAATCTGTCATTTATCATTGTTTGATTTCTGTTTTTTTGTTGTTTTTTTTCTGCGTAAACGCAGTAATGGAAGCACGAGGAGGCAATACGAAGTATTAAAATTCAAGAAAATCGTAATAAAGTTCAAAAATTTCATGTTTCCTATTTTTGTTTTAAGGAGAGATCAGCAGTTTTTTTCTTTATGTAATTTTGTGTTAATAAAATGTATGGTGACTCATATTTTTTTTACCTTCATTTAAGGAGTATTACATTGTCTATTAAATACAATTTATTGCATTAATCTATCATTTTTAGTTTCCGAGATTTTTAACATTCTTTAAGTGACCCGGATTCATTGCTCTCGAGTGTATCTTCTAGTACATGTAAAAAAAAACATTGAATTGGACAAATTTATACATTTTATGGTAACGTTTTTTTATTTAAAAAAATAACATATTCGTGAAACAACTCAGGCAGTGCACTTTGAGATTATATATTCTGTTAGAAACATGTATCAAATAAAATGTTTTGCTACAATAAAATGTTTTTTCTTTACCTGAAAGATAGCTCTGACGTCGTGATTCGAAAAACAGCATAGGAAAAATTAGTTCGTTTGAAATAGTCGATAAAAAAAAACTTTTTTGCTCTGTCTGTGCACTTGATTACGACTTTACCTCTCCGTAACAGTAATTTAACTTCAAAAAAGCTGACCACATAGCCACGATATTGCCGTCGGAAATTCTCCAAAACACGAGTTTTTCGTATAAGCAGTCTTAACACAAAACTCTGATTACCAATCCGTCTGCCAAGCGTGGTGGTTATGGCCTCCCATTGCACGCTATGGGTTGTACGCTATGATGCTATGGAGGAAGCCTCATCCAGCAGTGGATGGCTACCGGCTGATGAAGATATTCTTATAACTACGGCTATAACATAACACCCAACAGTCACATACATAGTCCTGATCCCACGCTAGGATCCCCTGTGTAGTGGGTATCAGGAACTAGAAGTACCACAACACCCAGACCCGGAACAAATATTTGCAGATCACGCAAACATTTGTCCCGCAGCGGGAATCGAACTCGCACCTCTTGCGTCTCAACCGGCTACTCACCCGCCGCGCCACCGAGATCATCACTATAGACTATAGAGGGTATAGACTATACTACTAGCTACGGTCCTCGACCCTGTCTGTGACATCTACCCTTCTCACTCTGTCAAGGTCTAAACTGATATTACTTCGACTTCCAGCTCAAGAAAGACTACCTGGACGGTGTGGGCGACACTATCGATGTGGTGGTGATCGGCGCGTACTTCGGACGAGGCAAGCGACGCGCCGTGTTCGGCGGGTTCCTCGCCGCCTGCCGCGACCCGGACACCGACTGCTACCAGGTCTGACGCTATCTTCAAGGTGCAAGGCAGATAGAAAAGATGCACCGCAGAAGTGCGCGGTTTGCGGCTTTTTAAACTATACAGAAGAGGCGGGATGGAGAAATAATGCCGTGGTGTGTCTGGAGTGAGAATAGCCCGCTCCATCTCCGTGGATGTTGTAAAAGCCGACCAAGGGACAGCACTAGGGTATGGGCAGCAGCATCCACCTCAACATGTTGAGTAATCAATTCGCCTGCCAAGCGTGGTGATTACGGCAATTCCCCCCATTGTATTTATGGGGGAGGCCACGTCCAGCAGTGGACGTCTAAAGGTGATGATAATGATGATGAACGGGAATTAACAAGTTAAGTATTGTTGGACCCCCTCAGCGGGGCTCCAAGGTTAATAATTAGTGTCCGTGGATCCCCTAGGGGGCCTAGGGGGTCCTGGATTACTCAATCATCTCGCTCTGCCCACCCTCCTAATCCTTATCCTTCACACCTCCTGAACCGGAGCCTACTTCTCCTAAACCGGATGCAGCGCACCTCAGGCGTATAGTTTACGTCACAGTTGATCGCAGGCGCTGTGTAAGCTGGGCACGGGCTTCAGTGATGAAGAGCTCACGACCTTCACGGAGACCCTGAAGGGGCACGAGATCCCGCAGCCTAGGAGTTACTACACGTAAGTGCCAACTATCTATACTTCTTATGAAGAGCCTGTAGACGCGCTAACAGCCAATTTCACCATACTAAAAAAAATATAACAGCCTGATAATATTGGGATGTTACAGTCGCTCTATAATAACGTAACAATATTGCCAACATAAGAAATACTGTAATTAAGCACTGCAGAGCCCTAATCATAGGCCTATAGGTAGCTACTGACCACACCGTAGTTTCGCGCACTCGGTTTTAACTATTAAAATATTTGTCCAAATGATGTAGCGTGAAAGACATTTTATGTGCTTTTAATAGCAGAAGCGATAAAAGTACTTATCTATTTTCATTTAGGAATCAATTTAATCACTACCAAATGTGCATTTGAAATAAATTATCAATTTTTGTTGTAGTTATGGTTCACTATTTGGGCTATAATGGCTTACACATAAGATATAGATATATACTGTGGCGGGCTTTTTTGTAAGACTATTTAAGATAAACATTTCCATCATACATTACATTTGTGTAACTCCAGCGGTTTTGGCAGCGCACGCCAGAATAGCTCACAGATGGTACATTTTTTCCTACTTACTTGACACTTAGCGTCATATTATAGACAATTCACACAATATCTTTATAAATTGTGTTATTCTGATGTATAAGCTATATTATTGTAAAGTTTCATTAAAATCCATTCAGTAGTTTTTACGTGAAAGAGTAACAAACAGTTACTCTTTCACGTAAAAACGTAAGTAGTAGGATTGTAGGATAGGATAGGGTTTTAGTTTTTATGTACCTACTTCTTTATTTTCATTTTACATTCCCAATATATTTAAATTGATTTACCCAATATATGAATGTTAATTACAGTTACGACAGCAGCCACTGCCCGGACGCGTGGTTCGAGCCGGCGCTGGTGTGGGAGGTGCGCTGCGCGGACCTCTCCCTGTCGCCCGCGCACCGCGCCGCCATCGGCCTCGTCGACCCCGACAAGGGCATATCGCTCAGATTCCCCAGGTCACACAACACAACACAACACCACGCCGCACTCCTTGACCACTCCTTTTTGACGTTTTACGTTCAGATTTCGATAAATTAACTTCAACTCTCAAAAAGGAGTTGTTAACGTGTCCCTTGTTTAGTCTAGACTAGGGATGGGCTGAATATTCGGTTTATGTTCCTTATTCGGCAGGTTTACAGAAAAAACCATTATTCGACCGATTATTCAGTAAAATGTCGGACAATCTACTGAATGTTACATAAAGCTGGTCAATCCGCATGCCAAGCGTGGTGATTATGACAATTCCCCCCATTGTTGTTTATGGGGGAGGCTTCGTCCAGCAGGTGACATCGAAGGCTGCTGATAACCTGGTGGTTGTTAAAGTTAAAAAAAGCCTTCTCGCGTAATTTTCTCTTGACTAACCACACATGTCACTTTAGTTTTAAGACGACGCAGTGTAGGACTATATATTCGGTGCACGAAGTCGGTGGGTGGAAGCAATTCCAGACCGTTCGTCGGGGTACTCTATAGGGGGGTCGTTTATGTCCAGCAGTGGACCTCTACAGGCTGATGATGATGATACGTAGATTTACGCTATCCACTCGTCCACATTGCCGTGGTGTGGCCGGCAGTCTCCTCCAGGGGATGGGCAGTAACATCCACCTGAGAAACCCAACCACCAAATCGCCTGCCAAACGTGGTGTTTACGACAAACCCTCTATTGCATTGTATGGGGGAGGCCTCGTCTCATGATGATGACCTCTGCAGGTTCGTGCGCGTGCGCACCGATAAAACCCCGGAGCAGGCGACGTCGGCGCAGCAGATCGCGGAGATGTACCTCTCGCAGGACCAGGTCAAGAACACCGCTGGCGCCGGCGCCGGCGCCCACGCCAACCACCACGCAGATGACTTCTACTAGGTACTATTGTCTGTCGTACTGCATACCTACCCACGTCGTAATATTATATGATAATTATGCAATAAAATTATTGAATTACAATTTTATTCTTGTGTATTTACTGTCTTGACTCCACACTGGGTACTTTCTCCGACATGTCAACAGTAGGTTGCACAGAAAACACTATTATATACTCTGAGCTTGACAGCTATTTCAATTTTAAAGTGAATTGTAAACCAAATCGTAATGAGTTTTCCGTAAGACTCCATCTAGCGACGTGCAACCTTTTTCCACTTCCAAAATGAACAGAGAAAGGATGGCGACGTCCTTCTTTCTTTAGCCAGCGACAATAGTTGCAATCAAAACGAAACGAAAGCGCTCCGCAAATGTAGGTACATATAACAAGCGATCCAGAAACGTTGTATACAGTAATTTTTGTCCGTTTACTGAGCGGTTTCGTTTAATTTTCGATGGGCATTTGTCAAGTAACTGGTCTTTAGGGTTCCAACCACACAGGGGGCCCTGTTACTAAGCCTATGCCGTCCGTCCGTCTGCCTGC
Organism: Epirrita christyi; assembly: GCA_951392215.1. NCBI lineage: Eukaryota > Metazoa > Arthropoda > Insecta > Lepidoptera > Geometridae > Epirrita > Epirrita christyi. The sequence goes on along the minus strand of OX595858.1, from coordinate 262,920 downwards.
ATTATGTATATATAGGAGTATATCTCTGCACCGGTAAGTGGTATAGACAGTTGAAAATTTACAGATTATGCGTTATTGCGGCATGCATCAGCAAATAATAATAACTGAATTGAGAATCTCCTCCTTTTTTTGAAGTAGCTTAAAAATACAATAAACCAAAGCCTACGTAAGAGTTCTTCAACTTCAATACTGTCTAATGGGAAGTTTTCTGTCAGCTAAAAGAAAATAGTTCTAAATCCATGCATAGATGGCGCCTGTCCAGATTTGGTTCTCTAAATTTTGTCGGTCAGCCCCAACTGTAAGTGTCACTGACTTCACTCGCACATGCTTTTACGCGTTCGTTGGTGAAATAACTGCGTAAAAAGTTTTTGTTGAAATTCTGATATTTGTTAGTACTACGTATGCTTCTTCGTTCTCTGCAAAAAGAATTTGTTCTCTGTGGTGCTTTTGCAAAATATTTTGAAGAGAGAACCATGTCGAGTCACCGCCATCTACCGGATTTTTAAGAACTATTTTTTCTTTTTAATTGCCTCCCTGAAAACTTCCCATTGAATTATTATTTTGATTGAAAAGATTGTGGAATAGATAACGAACTTACGTTTGATAAAATTAAGGTGATTCCTCGCATGTGGCGCGAAATTCAAATTTTATTGTGTTTTTTGTAAATCACAGCTAATCAACACTTCTTGAGATAGAGAAAACAGATTTTGCGAAAACTAGGAGACCTAGCACACATGTTTTAATTGATAGTATCTCATAAATGTCATTAGTTAAGCTACGCATATCTTTAAACCAAAAAACACTGTAAAAAATCATTGAAGAGTATTCGTAGCTGAAGTAATGATCTTTATGTGAAACTATAAACTAAAACACGTGTGTTAGGTCTCCTAGTTTTCGCAAAATCAGTTTTTACTATCTCAAGAAGTGTTGATGAGCTGTAATGAGCAAAAACGCAATAAAATTTGAATTTCGCGCCACATGCGAGAGGAATCACCTTCAAGTGATTTTCATCAAAAAACATCTCATAAGCTGTGTTGAATTCATTGAGTTATGGAGGGACTGTGCTTGGCTTGGCACTATGCGCGAGGTTCAAGAGGAGACGAATGGCCGGTTCGATTAGCTGATGGCACGGCTGATGATAGTTTTATTACTGCCATTCTGCCTGCTGCCTGCCTTTTTCGGCAAACTATCATTCGTTTAGCAAAACCTATAGTAATGTAAAAATAAAACAAGATTTCACTCAAGATTCATTTTATTCTAGATTCATTGTACTTAACATAATGCTAGGTTCAGTGTGGATTGATCAGGCTTGGATGCAATTGTCTCTTCATCAATAGGAATAAAACATCTTACATCAAATTAATTCTAAAAAATATATCTACTAACATGAGAACTACTAATACAATACAAAATATCACAACTCATACAAATTTCATGAAATAATTGTACTAACTTGAATTGAAGCTTATTGATATGTCCGTTCTTGTCGAAAACGAGATTACAACATTATGAAATAAAATAAATTGTTTAATAAAAAGACAACAGTGATCACAACAGTTTCAATATTTGAAGTAGCTGCCAAATATCACTAAACTAAAATGTTTAGTTAATTTTAATTAATCATGAACAAAAAGGTATTTAGGTACCTACTACTATTAGATACTAAACATACAACATCCATTTCAACTCGCGTCTTTTTAATTATAACCTCTTCAAGATCGGAAAGGACGTTTTGTCAACACTTCTACAATTGTTTGATGGCGAATTCGCCAGCCCTAACTTGCTACAATATTAAAATATCAAAACATTTGGATTTTCCAAATAATCATGGCACAGTGTTCCAATTGAGACTAAATTGAGTATTTCTTGTTATACATATATAAATCACCCAATTTATTAAATTCTTATACTTAGCTACAATCTTTATGTATACTAAAAAGAGTTTTATTTACAATTAAATTCATCGCATTTATTAGATTACGACTAAAAGTAATTGTCACTAACCATAAAATAGTTATGTGCTTAAATCATAATTATTTGATCTTTTAGTTTTCACTAACCATAATAACCTACTTAAATAATAATAATTTGATCTTCAAGTTGTCCAATAAAAGTAATTGTCACTAACCATAATAATTAATATGAACTTAAATAATTATTGATTGATCTGTAAGTTGTCATATTATGCGTCAAAACTTAAGTTACTAATAGATACCTACCTAGGGAGTAAACCTTTATTGAGAATTCATTATTTTTATACGGCAAGAGAATTGTCTTAAATAGTTTCGTGTTTCTCGAGAGAGACAATCTGTCCAACATATCTGTATCAGATCACATTTTACAATTAAACTTATCTAGAACAACATTTAGAAATAATCCATCGTTAGTTAAAAAAAATGGATTAATTCCTTGCATCATCAATTAGGCCGTGTTGCTCTCGGGGCCGTTATGGTCTCGGCCTAAGAATATAGGACTCCTCCGACACCTCCCGTGGATGTTGTAAAGGCGACTAAGAGATAAGCAGCAGCATCCATCTGAGTACTTAATACGAATAACTGCGATCACCTGTCAAGCGTGGTGATTAAGGCAAATCCCTCCCATTGCATCCTACGGAGGAGGCCTCGTCCAGCAGAGGGGACGTCTATCATTACACAATATGATTTTGATGTTCTTGAAATTAGAACACGAAAGTTGTTCATCATAGAGCTACGAATAAATAGTTATATGAAAATACTTTATGCATGAGCCTGGTCCGCGTCTCATTTCTAGAACACATTCCAACTTATTCTTTTCAATTCTACATCTTATCCCTACGCATTACAGTCTATTTTCCCGTGTCAGTTCGATGGTCGCCCTACATTGGACCTTCCGCGCTTGGTGCAGAGTATACATTAGTTTGGCACAATCTACAGTCTACAAGAGCGCGGCCCGCTCGGCGCCGGCGGGCGGCGGCGACGCGTCGTCCGCGGCCTCTGCGAGCAAGTTCGCGTGCTCCTGAAACAAACACAACACGATTTTAAACCAAACAATGCGACATCTCCCTTCAATTAAACTAACCACATCCAAGAAACTCGATACTCGTGCCTATACCACCCTAAGAATTACTATTACAACCCAATTCTCCCAATTCTCAAATTTTAATAACTTTTCATTTAAAAAACCGACTTCCGCCATTGTATACGACTAAAAACCTGGATGAAAAAAAATTATGAAAAAACCATAGTGGTGAAAGGGTTATGATACTTTCTGAATGCAAATGCTTGATTTGTTGCTGAAAATATCAAAATCGCTATATGTATGCGTAAAATATTTGAGGAGTTCCCTCAATTCCTCATGGATTCCATCATCAGAACTGGGTTCTGAAAGAAATGGGACCAATCTGGGAGCATAATATCTATTCAAATAAAAAAAAATCCAAATCGGTTAATAAACGACGGAGATATGAGGTAACAAAAAAAAAAAAAAAAAAACAACCGAATTGAGAACCTCCTCATTTTTTGTGAAGTCTGTTAAAAAAGATTAATTTACTATACCGGGCGTCCCACGGATATGCCACATGGAGGGAAAGTACCTTGAATATTGTAGATGGAACATTTAACTGAAAAAATACATTATTTGAATTTAAAAAACAATGTAAACTGCATTCATAGATATTTAAATAATTACATGGTTGAACCGGGAATCGAACCCGTTACACGAGAAAAATAATCAGCCTGTAGCTTTATCATACCGATCAAAAGGCTTCATCATAAGGATTATTTTTTGCTAAATAACATAGTGTAAGAAATAAAAGGAAGACCAAGAATTTTAACATTTAATGTGATATTTTGTTCAGAAAAATGAAAAGCTGACATTGCCGTAAGGACATACAACTGGCATTATCATAAGTACCTATTACTAATAAATAGTACCCACTTGAGAAGTACGTATCATTTCCCTATTAACAATTTAAGTGCATGATAAAATGATAAAGAGATACGTAATTAGTAGGAACCTGGTTGTTTGCAACAAATCGAGCCGTATCCTGAGCTTTTATTTCTGACACTATGTTATTTAGCAAAAAATAATCGTTATGATGAAGCCTTTTGATCGGTATGATAAAGCTACAGGCTGATTATTTTTCTCGTGTAACGGGTTCGATTCCCGGTTCTCAACCATGTAATTATTTAAATATCTATGAATGCAGTTTAAATTGTTTTTTAAATTCAAATAATGTCTTCTTTCAGTAAAATGTTCCATCTACAATATTTAAGGTACTTTCCCTCCATGTGGCATATCCGTGGGACGCCCTGTATAATCGCGTAAGCGAAGATTAGGTAATAGTTACTACGTACTAATAGCGACTGACACGAGATTATATTGTAATTTAATCGTTTTTAAAATTAGAGATCCTACCATTGCATTCTATGGCCTCGTGCGACAGTGGACGTATAAAGGCAGCTGATAATGATGATGCAAAAGTGTCAATCTGATTTGTGAGTATTCGATACGAAGTGCTCTTACACTAGTTGCACAACGTGTCCTTTTGGACAAAAACTATAAGACCACTCGTCGCGTGACATTCACGTGGTTTTTGTTGCATGATGCCATCCGCTTACAACACAAACAATATTACCGGATTTATTACAGTGCATTATCTTTTTAATACCATCGTAAGTTATTTCGCTTCACAGAGCTATAACCATATTTGTAATATTTCGCTGTGGTGTATCTGATATTAGCTAATAGGCATGAAGTGTTCATGAGTTCAAGATCTCTTGACTTGCAATATTCACCCAAATTATTTGTTTGGCATTTGCGGTTTCCGAACCATCTTATGCTACGTACAGACCTGCGAGCCGGACGCAGATTCGCCTCACGGCACTTTGTGACGTCGCGACGCGACATCACGTTGATCAAATTGATGTATGTAGTTTAGATGCTACTTATTTATTTATTAAACCTTTCAGTCTCAAGCTGAGCAACTCACAGATCTGTTCGCAGCTTTATATAATCGCAGAGCGACCTTCTGTCGGCTTGTCTACACTCATCTCATAATGGGGCTTGTAAGCACAAGCAACAGGTATTAGTATAACTCATATGAAGCGGATGATAATCCATTTTTTAGAAAGAGTTTATATTCTCTTCAGTTGAATTATTTTTGTGTCATGCTTAGTTTGTTGAGTTTTCTACTAGTGTTTGTTGGTAGGTTGTAGTAGTAAGTTGAACATGAACGCGTTCAGTGCTAGTTACACGCGTCCACGCTCACCGGACTTGGCCAAAAAGTCCAGGGCCCTTATTCGCTATGACCAAACGTAACATAACGCGGGCTCGTTACGATATCTGCGTGGAATCATCGATAAATTGAATTCTGTATGCCAATGTCAGATTTCATAAATGCGACGAGGCGGTTACGAAATTGTCAAAATAACGTGTTTAGGAACCACGTTTGCGTTTAGAACACGTTATGACGTCACACGTTATTAGTAAGGAATCTCTTAGGTCATAGCGAATAAGGATCCAGTTCTTACTCTTACTAAGCAGAGTTATTACCTCTATGGGGATGTCTTGTTGTGGCGCGTACATGCTCTCGTAGACCGGGTTTGCGAAGTGATTGCCGCCGTTCTGAAATATACAGTACAGACTATTAAGTAAAATTAAAAAAAAAATAGAATTTAAATATAAAAAAAATAATTTGAATGCAGTCAGAATGTCTCAAAAAGTTAAGGACAGTCTCCTAAGAAAGTTTCCATCTAGTTAAAACGATTAAGGTTATTGCACCATCTCAAAATAGCACCCTGTATAGAGCCGCGGCGACACCGCGTGTGACCAATCACACTCGTATGAGGATAAAATCTATTTTTCTCGTAAAAGATTACGGTAACACGTTCTTGACAACAGATTATTAATAGATGACCTTTACTACTTTAACTAATGAAACTGATCAATACAGAGTCCTCTCATCCAGAATCGAATTTTTTAACTATGTACCTACTATTAGGCATACGCCCGTTGCGTTACTTAGTCCGACTAAAATGGTTCGATGCTGTGTAAGGGGTAATCTCCAGGTGGTCCCATGAAAATGTAACCTAAATATTTTTTGATGTCGGTTAGAAAGGTAAAGAAAGCAGATAACCTATGTCGAGTGTATTCGCGAGATCTCTATATAACTGACCGTATGCGTGCGGGGCGCGGAGGCGGGCGCGGGCGCGTGCGGCGTGCGGGAGGCGCGCGGCGCAGGGGGCGCGGGGTCGTCGTCTTCGCCCGCCAGGTACATCGGGTTGGAGATCTCCACGTTGTCGGCGAGACGCGCGTGCACGAACATTCCGCTGCAATACACAAGAGAACTAAACACCGCGTTTCTAGACTAGCACTATGCGAGGTGATACACATCATCATCGTCCCACATTCGTCCACTGCTGGACAACAGTCCTTTCCCAATCGTGTCTTCTCATCTACTGTATGTGGTCGCTCCACAACGCGGGGGGCACCCACACCACGTCTGCCTAGACGCAGTCTCCACTCAACAACTCTTCGGCATACATAAGCAGCCCATTACCACTACAGCTTGCTGATCCTTTGCTACGGACATCGGACAATTTCGTCGCAGATTGTATCCTTCACAAACTGTGAGCTGGCTAAGCCAAATGCGTCCGTAGGATATGCGTCCTATATGTACGATCAGACTATGTATGGCCTGATAATACACAGCCTAATATCCACACTGATACGCCTGATAACATAACATAACAGTCACGTATACGTAGTCTTGATCCCACACTAGGATTCCCTGTGTGTCCTAACTATGGCATATAAAGATCAATACGTACATTATTTGACGACCTCTGTGGCGCGGCGGGCGAAGGTTCGCCTGAGACGCAGGAGGTTGCGGGTTCGATTCCCGTTTCGGAACAAATATTTGTACTATCTGCAGATATTTGTTCAGGGTGTTCTAGGAATTTTTCTATGTATAATAAAAAAATATCTATCTATGTAATGTTATTGTATTAAATATATATCAGTTATCTAGTACCCATAACACAAGCTCTGCTTAGCTTGGGGCTAGATAATGTTGTATGAAATGTCCAGCATTTGTTTATTTATCATCAAGTGACGATACAAACTGTACAAAGCCAGATAATGCACAGCCTGATAATTCGTGCTCTTGGCTTACCATTTTGAGGCTGTATTACCACAGGCCCTACAATATCTGGCTGTACATTACCGTTTCCCAGTAAAATTTTCACAATAGGTACTTACAGTATAAAACAACAGCAAACCCATAGATCTTGGCCGTCCTGAAGTTAGCCTTCATTACTCATTTATCCTTAATACCTACCTAGCTAAGTATACACATAGCAGAGACTACATGATCCTAGAATAACTTAGATTAAAGTACTCACTGTCGCCTCCTGTGTATCAGGTACAGCACGGCCAGCACGATCGCCGCCAGCGTCACCAGCGTGAGTATAGCTGCGAGCCAGGCGCCAGCTGCGCCCGCGCCCACCGTCACGCTGCTGAGCGGGGGCGCCGCCCGCACGCCCGCGCAGCTGCTCCCCGTCGGGCACGCGCAGTATGTGGAGCCCACTTCCGTGTCACTCACTGTCAAGAGAATACCGTCAAGTGGTCAAGTTTTGAACCCCCGACTAAAAAGAGGGAGATTATAAGTTAGAGGCCATGGTGTTTGTTTGTGGCCTCAAAGTTCCGGAACGGGTGAAGTTCAGTGCGGTTTTTTTGTATGATGAACTCATTTTTAAGAACTCTGTCACTTTTGCAGCTATAGCACCTTCAGTTTGAGCTCACAAAGTTCATTTTTGATGACATCAGACTCCAGAATCTGTTGATGACCAGTATAGGAAGAACAGGATTAGGTTGCAACGATATCTTGAATGATAGTGGATCGATCATGCTGGATGATGGAGATACATACGGTCCGGGCCCCAAACGCAGTGTAGCGGCGCACTGCACGCGCGCAGGCAGGCATGGTCGTGCCCCACGTACACGCTGCACCGCGCTCCGCCCCACACCCCCGCGCCGCCAGCGCCTGCGCATGCGCACACGCGGCCCGCATCCGTGCTAATGCAGCGCCCGCCGTGCAGGCATGCGCCTGCTCCGCACGGAACAGCGCTAGCCGTCTCTGGAAATAACATAAAGTTTTCAAATCACCGTCGTTATGAGGCTCAGTGGAGGAGTCAGTGACCAGAGGCTATACCATGAGCTCTTATAGCGATTCAGTTAACAAACTATTCAGTACAAAATATCGGTTCATCGTTGACACCCGTCATCATTGAATAACTTTAATCACAGAAGTCTATAGACCTTCTGCTACTGTGCCTTTAAATATAGCTGCGAACATCTCGGAACCGATATTTTGTACAGAATAGGTTTTGAACTGAATCGCTATAAGAGCTCATGGTAAGGCCTCAGGTACAAGCACCGTATGCATTAAGAAGGACAGGATAACAAATATGTCTATGAGTCGGTGGACTTGTTCGCCTTTCAGCTGTCGTCGACACGTCGGTCAATTTCTCTGCCTGTTTTCAAAAGTAAATGTAAGTATCGATCCTATGTTTCTTGCTATTCTTGCTTGGTCATGAAATGGCTCTTTGAGCAGTTCAACATAAGTCCAAACTCGAGGCTTGCCTGCTAAGGTCTTGGAACATTCCTTTTAATTGGAGGCATTTATTGAGGACAAAGAGAACAGAGTTCGGTTCTAGTTGATTTATGTTTACCCGCGACGACAGGAGCCGGTAAATGTATTTGGCCAACAAGTTATTGGTGTGTTTATCACCAAAACGGCTTCACCGATTGTTATTTTTATTTTTATGTTTATGTTTACTCGTTTGTGACCTATATGTGGAACCTTGTAATTGGCCGTCAGGATACATGTAACTCTTACATGTATTTTAGTTATGTGTACTAGCTGTAAGTTTTCCCAAAATTTGTAAAATTTAATAAAATAAAGCGAGTTTTTGCAAACCTTTTTTATGACTTGAAAACTTGAAACTTGGCGCTGCAAATAGATGTCTTTGCCGATGGACGAAGCCATTGAATACATTGGGGGCATTACAGGCAGATTGAAGATAGCAGTATTGGTGCTAAGTACACAGATAGATGCTGCTGCCCATCCCCTGATGTAATCCCTTAGTCGGCTATTAGAGCATCCACGGGAGGACAAGGAGGAGTTTATTCTTAGGCCGGCCACACCACGGCACAAAATTCTTATTACTGCATTTTATAAAAAAACGTTTAATTACTAAAACCCGACCAGCAGACCGATAAACGTGGACTAAAGAAAAATAACTTGAATAGGTGTAGTGAGGCCAAATCAACGATGTTTGAACGAGCAAAGCGAGTCTCTATTTAAATGTAGCATATTTTGTTTAATATAAGTTTAACTTATATTGTTGTTTAATAGTCTCATAACGAGCTACCTCTTTCATAACTAACAACCGTTGGGGGATAAAGGTTCTCGAGTGGCGATATCAAACCGGAGGACGAGCTTTTTAGAGGAAACAGCTTTTTAGGCAAATCTCATGTTTACGTATAATGCCCTCATTGGCATCTCGCGTTTAAGGACTCGATCAAAAGGGGAGGAAGGCTCTCCTCACGATGAACTTAAGACATTATAAAGGTCGCAGGAAGTCGGTGGATGGAGGCGGCTCAGGACCGTTTCGTCTTCGTTCGTTGACATAAATATAATTATAATAATTAAAAAAATATACCTACTTAATTTACTTTTAAATATACCAAGGTAATTATTACCCGACTACGGCAAAATAAAAATACTTTGGGTTTGATGCAATTGGCACGGTCACTCGGCAAGATCCTTTCATTATTTTTTTGAATCACATTTTGTATAGAAAGGAAATCGCAAAAGGTGTGTTTACTGGAAGAAAGCGCTCTTCTACACGAGCGCGGCAGCCGTCGACGCGGCGGCGACGCATCGGCGGCAGCCGTCGAACTATAGCGACGCTTGCAGTTGTTGCAGCAGCTGTCAAATGCTGCCGACGGGTGCAGTTGCCTCTGCCGTTGACATCGTGCCGCTCGTGTATATGAAGCCTTAGAAAGCAATGGCGGCGATGAGCTCACCACTAGTCACGTCTCCATATATTTCTACGATTGTGCGACCCACAGTGAAATGAGGCCCATGATTGGCCGTTGCCTTCTTTTTATCCCGATAACGCGATCGAAGCCGCGGGTGGACGCTAGTAACAAATGCTTACCGGTGCTTTCGCGCTTCCGTCGGCCCATTCTAAAGTACACACAACCACACACGCACCCACCCTCCGACTACAACAACTTCACTTCAGCAGTTTTTTATATTGTTTCACTCTCCTGAATCACTTATCATCCGTATTAAACATCAACCATCAATTGCCCAAGACATTATTTACAAACACACGTTTATGTAAGAAGTACCGGTATCGATATCCTTTTCTCAAAATATTTGATCGGTAAACCAGTATTTATCAACTCAATAATAATAATAATGAACTGGTGTTCACTTAGTCCCACATCAAAGAACATTCAGTTAAGTTAAACTTAACTTCTTTCACATAAATGATAAAATCGTAACGATTTTACAAATTCATCGAAGGCACGTTAGCTCATACACAGCGCCCGATCGCGACTGACGTGACGTGGCCATGCCATGCTAATTAATCGGTACTACGAGTGACGTACGACTCCACGATGTTTTGTATTCGACGGATCGACCGCTCACGTAATAATGTTCGATGATATTGGATAGACTTATTAATTGCACTTGACTTTGCCGTGAACTTTTCAATAGAACTTTGCCAACGAGCTGCCAGATCTGGTTGGCGGAATAAGACGATACTTGGGTTATCTGACAAACCTTTTATAACTTCCATCTTTTTCATTCAGAAAGTTGTATGACATATTAATTTCTCCATAAAACCGGAACAAAGCAATTGAAGCATTAAAGTAATAGCTTCTACTGAGATATACCCAGTAGCAGTTAAACTTAATAATCTTCAACCCAGTTAACTAGGAGCTAACGGGGCCGTGGCAGCTGACACTGAATCAGATCTAGTAGTCGGTATCTATGATCACTTACAAGGAAGAATATTATAAAATACATTTTCAAGGATTTGCCTGAATGCAAGATACCTATTTGAATGCAAAAACATCGCCAACTTTATCTCAAATTTAAGGCGTTTAAAATGATGTGATGGTCTAACTAAAGAGACAAAAACAAAATTGGTCACGCCATGGCAACGGATAGACACGCTTTATCTGTACAAACTTCTAACGCGGTGAGGGTTCACCAATGAGCATACACCCAGGAATAGGGATACCGTAGGATTTATGCTCTCCTCAGGATTGCGGCCGGATTTTGGAAATAAAAGGAAATCTCAGGATTTTTTTAATTTTCAATAAAATAGAGTACATTTTTCAGATCTCTTTCATTACAAAAACAAATAATACTAAATCTTTTTTTTAGAGAGACTAATTTAAAAACCAACTTTTGGTCATGTGCATTGCACAAATAAAATCAACACTTGAAATGTATGAAACGTATTTTATAATCACCAATTTTATCATATTTATTTTTCGATGATACCTTTTTAAGGAAACTTTTGTGTTTTAAAAAGCTATAAATTACGTTTGTGAGAGTATTCGCAAAATTAGAGAAAATCTCAGGATTTTTCAATGGAAATCAAGTTTTTCTCCGGACTTTTAAATTTTCTATCTAGTAACCCTACCCACCAGGGGAAGGTCCCTTATTACCCATCTTGAAAGTCATCGGTGACGTTTCACTAAAAGATTATGAACATCATCAGCAAAATGTTGTCTCCTCTCAGGATCTGAAGAGTACGAATAGTAAGCAGGTACCTACTTAATCGTGAAAATATGCTAAAATTCCTGACTTCGCTCGTTGTTGAGTTTTCTGTTTTGCTGAAATACTTACTAATTCAGATATTGAAAGGAGATACCATTATGCGTTCATGATCATCACAAGCTTCACTTGTTAGTATGTAGTAAAAAAGGAAACGAAAACCGAAAAGGCAACGCGCATGTGGTTGAAGCTACCAACTGAATTTTAAACCAGTTTCATACCCAACCGATTGAGCTGAAATTACGCATACCTGTCAAGTTCCAATGACAATTCAATATTACGGTGACAGCGGTCTGCTCCCGTATACAAATATAATTGTCAAACGTTTTGACAAGTAAAATTACTATCAATTGCTGAGCAATTGATGGTCATTCTACTTGTCAAACGTTAGTCACCGAGTGACTTTCAGTTAGGGGGGCTGATCTGATGATGGTGGACAATGGAACTCCTCGATGATTAATGGTAGCCTGGTAGTGTATGGGCTCCTTTTAATCAGCTCACGGTACCGGTCACTAATTTCATAAAAGCTTGTTTTGAATAATATATTTTTCACGAATAGGGGAGGGAGCGAACACAGAACCGTGTGTAGATGTACAACTTATTAATTTGATTGTCAAAATGATCACTATAATCATTGTCAGTCGGATGCAGTTCGCGCGGGGTAGTAAAGTTAAGTGTCTCTGTGCGAAGTGTGCGATCGGCTGATGTGACGCACTGCGCCACCCGATGCGGCGATGCGGCTGTCGCGTCGAAGCCTTCTTACCCACTTAAAGTTACTTATGTGGAGCACTGGAGCAGCCTGCTTGGCGAGACATGCATAACGAACTCTCTTCCATCTGCCTGACGCTTTGTATCCGCCGGATGTTTTCTAGTATAATAAAATATAGTAAAGCAGTTTAAGAAATGTTTTACTAAATGGCTCTTTTTCAAATGTTTTGTATTCTGAAAGACTTGTAAGTACTTACTTAGACATAAAGCCCGATATGATGATCTGTTGTACCTCCTATTTGTTGATTTTTAAAGAGTGTTATTTGACTTTTTATCCTCTATTTCGGCCGGTTCGTGACATTCATTAATTCTGTTCATAAAGTTTACTAACATCTACTCGACGCTTCGCCGTCGCGGTGATATGGATACAGAATGTTTAATCGAAATCGGACTGTTCCGTCGTGATTGAACCACAAAAAACATTCGGATTGATAATATAAATTGTATAGAATTTGCCTTACAAACTATTCAGGAACGTTATACGAACGAAATACATTTATTCATCACAGACTTGATAATTGAGATTACAATCTTAGCAAACAAACAAAGGCAGAAAATTACGCAAAAGTGCACATTAAAGTTATGAGCCGAAACGGTAAACCTTTACAACAAATTAATTGTTATTTTATTTGAGACACAAAGGCATCCAAATGAGTTGAAAGTCAGTTCTAAATTCAAGGTTGTTAATTCATTCAAAAACAAATGTATCATAAATAGCATTCCACAGCCACTGAACATAAGCCCACAAGATTCTTGATTATCAGACCAATATCAGAAACGCACTTGGGCCTCGGATCATTCGAGCCATTTGTCCGAGGCGGGAAGCGAATCCACATCTCTTGTTTCCCAGCTGGCTCGCCCGCCTCACTACTCTGAAGTAGACAACAACTTCTCGACAGCATAATATGAAAAGGTAAAACCAGCCAGCCGACGTTTCCATGCGAGTTACGAACGGGTAAACCCCGAGGTGCTTCTGCAAATTTGACGCTACGTCAGACAGCGCACATTCGCACATTACGTAACCAACACTGTAGGTATGCAGGTCAGTGTGACTCATTCGGGTGTGATAACTAAAGGGTGTCTCAAAACCCACTTGTTTATGGTCTCCGTTATCGCAACATTATAACCAACTTTTTGTGGGCAGCGTTGGATAAAATTGATGTTGATGACATTCGGTATCAACAAGATGGTGGATGCAACCTGTCACACTGCGGCAGAAACAATGCAGTTATTGCATGCAAAATTTCTAGGACGAGTTATTTCGCGGGGTGGGGAGAAGTTAACTGGCCACCATGGTTGTGTGATCTGACACTTCTGGTTTTCTGAAGGGAAAAGTGTACACAAATAATCCACAGACATTTCCAGAGCTCAAAACGGAAATTCAACGTGTTAACATCCGAGATGGTGCATAATGATGACCGAAAAATGTGCGACATCTGTAAAGTTCTCATATTTCCATGCGTTTTGCTCGAACTGAAAAACGTTCCATGCCTTAACCTCGAACTTTGCTGATGACAATTAAATAAATAAATAAATGCTGGACATTTCATACATCATTATCTAGCCCCAAGCTAAGCAGAGTTTGTGTTATGGGTACTAGATAACTTAATACAAAACATTACATAGATAGATATTTTTTATTATACATATAAAATACCCAGAACACCCTGAAAAAATATCTGCAGATCGTACAAATATTTGTTCCGAGGCGGGAATCGAACCCAAAACCTCCTGCGTCGCACCGTCCCCCGCCGCGCCACAGAGGTGGTCAATTGCAAAATATCCGCGTTTCATGTTGACACAATGAAAATTATTCAAAATTCAAGTAGCTTTTGAGACATCCGATCTCAGAGCATTTAATCTAAGCACCCGGTAGACAAGCCCACAATAATAATACAATAATATGGAAAATTGTGTAATCCCATATTGTTATGCCGGAGCTTTTGCTTGGCCTTTAGGATATCTTTATTTATTAATATTGTTCTGAACGCAAAAGTTTAAAAAACACTTTAGTATATCAACCTCACTACTGGACGACCAAGCTATTTAGCTAACAGGATTTATATGTGTACAAAACCGAACTTACCTAACTAAACGCACGCTGGTATTCCCTATGTCGTCGGTATCAGGAACTAAGAGATGAAGATGGTATCACAACTATTCACAACACACAGACCCGGGAAAAAATGTAAACGTTTGACCCGCAGCGGGAATCGAGCCCGCACCTCTAACGTCTCAGGCGATTACTCGCCCTGCGCGTCGTATTTCCATAGCCAGAAATATTTTCTATGTATAATAAAAAATATCTATCTATTATCTATCTATTGTATTAAGTATATCAGTTATCTAGTACCCATAACACAAGCTCTGCTTAGCTTGGGGCTAGATAATGTTGTGTGAAATGTCCAGCATTATTATTATTATTATTCTCCACATAAAATGGTTTAATAACTAACAGCCCCTGACCCTCTTCAACAATAACTCGAGCTCTTATTATTTATGGTGAAATCCATTTTCAATCGTTCATGTGGTCCGATCGGTAGGACAAATGCAGTAGGACCACGTGGCCAGAGGGGATTTTAAAGATTATTTCTTGACCCTATCGATTTGGCAGCACAGTACAACACAACTCGCCCGACGTCGCGGAGACGATTCGCAGGCTGGAGGTCAAGGGTGTACCCAAGGTCGCGTATATAGCCTGCACTACCACGTGCGACTTTAAGCCGTGAAGCATCTGGGTAAGATCGAAAATCGAGTGGCTGTTGCGGCATGAACTGACCAGCAGTTGTACTATTGAGTATTCTGTGCCAGCGTGTTTACATTTTTCAACCGTATCAGCTTTATCTAGGGTTGAAAATCAGTTTGCAGTTTTAACTTGGCTTTAGCTAGGTAAGTATTTTGGTTTAATATGTAGGGACTATGTAAGCGATCTATTTATGTGGCACGCGACACGACCTCTGTTTTTATTTTATGGACTTTTTGTTATCATTATTAAACGGGTTAAACATTTTGGTCAGAAAGAAAAGCCTGAAAAAAATATTGAATCATGCAATCACGCGCGCGGTGCTGATGAGTTGATGACATTGAAAACACTCAAACAAAAGCGCGCCATCCTGGTCGCGATGCTGATCCAAGCGTTTGCATGGAGTTTGACCCGTAATTACACATGCAATCTTGATCATTACTACAAAGACCTCGTTCGCAAGTTGACTCACAATAGAGTTAGTAAAAAACCTGTAGTTGAAGAAACTAACGTTACAAAGAAACAAGATATCCGTAGTTATTACCTAGCTTGTGATATCTCACTTGACTAATGCGTTTACATTTATCTAATAAAACGGACAAGTACTTCCGATCCGTAAATTATTTTTCATCCCATCTATTCGAAAAGGACGACTTGGTTCGCCTTAAAGTGCACCCAAAGGTGGTGTTTTCTGTATGAAGCTTCTATAAGTGCGCCGCAATTATCTTTGCCGCGCACTTTTTAAATTTGGAATATATCGAACTCAAATAAGTGCGCCGCAATTATCTTTTACGGCCCTTTTTGAATTTGGAACATCTTGAAAAGAATCAAACACAAATAAGTGCGCCGCAATTATCTTTTCCGCGCCTTTTTTAAATTTGGATCATCTTAGTGTTCAGCGCCAAAGAAGGCGAACGCAAATATTGTTTAAATAAATAATGGCTGGTACGACGGCCCATAGTCGCGCCACCGGCTGAATAAAAAAAAACAAATTAGAAACGACGGCCCGCGATTTTGTCATTTTTAACCGACTTTACAAAAAGGAGGAGGTTCTAAATTCGGTTGTATTTTTTTTTAATGTTACCTCATATCTCCGGCGTTTATGAACCGATTTGGAAAATTCTTTTTTTATTTGAATAGATATACTTCCAGATTGGTCCCATTTTTTTCAGAATCCAGTTCTGATGATGGAATCCACGAGGAATTGAGGGAACTCCTCAAATATTGTAGGCATACATATGGCGATTTTGATATTTTCAGCAACAAACCAAGCATTTGCATTCAGAAAGTATCATAATCCTTTCACCACTATGGTTCTTTCATAATTTTTTTTTCATCCAAATATTTAGTCGAATACAACGGCGGAAGTCTTTTTTTTAAATGATAAGTTATTCACGGATTGTTAGAAATTCATGGTTTTGTTTTGAAATAAAATATGAGGCGCCTTTTATTTTCTCATAGTGGGTGATGAAAAGTAGAGTGTAACACTCGGGCGCAAAATATATTTTTGGCTCGGGCGACGTACTTTGAATCCCTCGCTACGTTCGGGATTCTACTCTAGAATCCTTCACTTCGTTCTGGATTCAAAAAAGCGCCCTCGCCGTAAAAATATGATTTTGCTCCCTTATGATACAATCTACTATTAAAATCATCAGAGCCCTTTTCGAGTTCCAGCCACATTTCGATCCCGTTTTAGGGGCAAATACGTAGAAATTCCTAAATGTTCCACTTTTTCACAGACCTTTATATTATTCCGGAGAAAAAGAGTAATGACAGACAGCCAAACAGACAGACAGACGGACAACCTAGGTAATTCGATGATTAGCCTTATTCCTCATCCTTAGATTCATAGCTCCGCAACGGGTTGGTTTTCTAATTTGAATGGAACACTGAAAATAATCGATGGTTTTGAATGTTTTCTAAAATGAACTTGTTGTACACGTGATGCTTTGGACTGAGCTGTTTGCAGCATGCTATCTGTTAGCAGCTAAATCAATCACCATCCAAACCGGGCCCTGAGTGTTCTAAGACACTCGTCGTCGCGGGAAAAGCACTAAAAACACTTCGCACAGTTGGGCACAATGGAACCGGATTCGCAATCGTAGGTCACATAACGAGTTACGAATGTTCATATAATAAAATTTCGACACGTCCGTGTTAGGTACTTAAAGTATGAGTTATTAATTATTATTCAAAATAGTTATCAAATATGTAAATTGAAGTGCTATGGTATATTCTTTGTAATCATTGTTAACACATATTTATTACAGAAATAATAATTTGAAAAGGGCTCGTCCCACAACGCAGTTTGGGGTTGGCAAGGGAACCCACAGTACACTCCCGAGGGAGTGCAGGGATTTCATACATAATCAGACGTGATGACGCAAGTAGATGTCAAGGTCATAATGACATTGCTGTCAGAATCTGAATGATTGTCGGCCAAGTGAGAAGAAAATAATGTTAGTATGTAATTTATGTCTAGGGACTGTCGCATTAAGTAGTTTGATAAGATTTTTTATGGAATTTAGCTCAATATTACTGGTTGTGTTTACATATTGGTACTTTCGAGTTCATAAACAGAAGACTCCGTGATAACTGTCGGTGTGCTCTAAGGGGCCGGCGAAGGCCGCAAGCAAATTCAATTTGAAGCGAGTGCAAAAATCAGCTATCCCTGTTTGGCACCGGGGCCTCTCCCCCTGCATGAAAACATGCCGTAAAAGTCGTAAAAATATACAAAATGGAATTCGCTTACATTTCGTTTTAGGTAAGCTCACTACTTCATTTTTATTAAAAAAAAACATAATTAAGTATCTATATGCTAAAAATATAAAACAGCTAACTATACAAAGAATTTGGTTCATATGGCAAGGTGCCAAGAGCACTGGCTGTATTCCCACGTTGAATGGCCAAAGAAATTCTTTGTGCGAGGAAGGAGCCAGCCCTCTTGTCACCAGCGGCGTCAATTAACAAGGGTGTTATTTTTTTAAAAAAGCTCTTCGTACTAGGTCCCCATGGGCCTAATGTCTCTACTCCAAGTGGCGCAAAAATGTAGTCATCAGAGAGAACTTCGTATTAAGTAAGTAAGATTATTATTAGTATTATTATTATTATTAGGTAGTAGTAGTATTATTATTATTAGGTAAGTATTTTGAAACAAGAAATATCCAGGAACTTAGAAAAATACTAGCTACCCAAATCCGAATAATGGCATAATACGGTGGAAATATGTTTGAATTACAAATGATTTTGGTATTGCGTTTGGATGGGCATTTCATCCTCCACTGGCCTCTTAAGGGCTGTCGGTTTTGAACTTAGGTTTTCTAAGAGCTGTGCATTTTGTGAAATAAATAAATAAATGATGATTACCTACTTAACTACAATTCATGTTATTGAGTTAGAAGTTTTAGTTTAAGTAAATAAATAAATTGCTAGTACCATTGAGAGTACTAGCGATATTGAGGCGTTCGCCGTGCTACCTTCAACCCCAAACACACATACCGGCTCCTTCCGTCGTGGCTAAAAACACATAAATTTTATATTTCACTATACGTCGTTGATACCGAGATTAGGTGCGGGAGTAGTTGTCACTCACTTGTATGTTGCTTGTAGTCGTCGCTCAGCCCTCTCTCCTCTCCCTGAGGGTTCTCGCTAATCCTGTTGTCCGCGTCGTCATTGCGCGACTCGTTGCTCTGTTCATGCTGGTCGCGGTCGCGGGCGCGGGCGGCGCAGTCGGCGTCGCTGCAGGCCGCGCGCTGGCAGCGCTCGCCGCTCCAGCCGGGCGCGCACTCGCACGAGACGCCGCTCCCAGCGACGATGCATGTGCCCTGGACAGTAGTATTTTATCTTATCGCAGCAGGCAGCGCACAGTATGCTAATAAAAGAGTGGCGACCACGAATCGGACGACAAAGTGTAGGAAGGCCGACGACAAGAAGTCGGTGGGTGGAGGCAACTCATGGGGCATTGCATTCTATGGGGGAGGCCTATGCTCAGCAGTGGACCTCTACAGGCAGATATCTCTCGGATTACCTGGTTGAGACAGTAGGTGCAGTCGTCGGGTCGGCACTGCGCCCCGCGCGCGCCCAGCACGCAGACCGCACGCGGCCCGCACTCCGGACCGGTCACACATTTCTCGCATCGAACACCTGCATTACATCATTATAAGTGAGCATAACACTGCGCTGCAAACATAAGAGTTTCAAGTCGAGAGTTTGACCCATACTGCAGACTCTGCAAAGGCTGTTGCATTTTACACTTACAGGTGTTTTTATACAAGCCTATTTTCAAAAATCTTTGACATTGCTTCTTTACGAATGTTTTCTTTAGTAAAATTGGATATCTCCAGTATTTAGAGTACTGTCATGTAGATGTGGTTAAAAAAATCGACCCTGTATATATATATTGTGTTTCACACGGCCATGGAGGACAAGTACTTTAAATATTGAAGTTATGAAGTTTTACATAAAGGAGACTTTTCTTTATGTTTTACAGTCGGAAATACTGCATTCAAGAATATTAAAAAAGTCACTTGCCTAAGCCGGGGCTCGAACCCGCTAAATTACAATAAACAAACATTCTGTATTTTTATGATACCGATCGAAAAAGTAAATTACAGGGAACAATTCCTTCTCAATAACATAGTTCCTCATATTAAAGGAAAACCCTTAAACCTGCATTAATAATGTTAAATAAATGTAATTGTATTTGAGACTCGGCAATGATGGTTGCTGAACACAGTGGGTTACAATCTGCGTGATGCCTCAAACACCTACCGTAATATCCATCGGGGCAGACGCAGTGTGCCGTGGGTCCCGGCTGGCGGCACTCGGCGCCATTGGCGCATCTCAAGGCTGCGCACGCGTCCTCCGCGGCCGCGGGCGGCGCCGGGCGGGGCGGCGTGGCGCAGCGCGGCCCGGTGTAGCCTTGCACGCAGATGCACTATGACAAAACATAGCAATGAAGTGTTTTAAAGCGTAGATAGATGCTCCATGTAACACTTCTTTGATGAGTGAATATAAATGTACAAAAAAATACATGTTGCTTATTAGACATTAAATTGTAATTTGAACAATTTAAATAATTCTAATTGTATTATTACAATTCTAAAAGAATATTCAAAGCGAAGCAAGGGCAATCAAGGTTTTTTTCACAAAGTGTACTAGGCGAGTCAAATTAATGATTTATCTGCTCACTTTTTGCTTCACGAGCGCTATTCTGTCACCTTCTAACTTACCAGAACTTTAAAGAGTTAGATAATGTCAAAATTTGACGTCTATCACCCTCTTAATAAAAACAGGCAAGGTTAGTTTACCCTCACTAATGTAAGTCCATACCTTGAGCGGTGGCAAGGCCAGTTTGTCCGCATTGGTGGCAGGCTGCGGTTCCAGCACGCACTGCCCCCGGTGCTGGCAGTACCGCGCACAGCGGTAGTGCTGACATCTCGCACCAGCATATAATGGGCCACAGACACAACGTTCCGTATCTCCGTCTCGCTCGCACACACCGGTCCCGCACGAGAGCGAGCAGGACGTGTTTACTGTCTCGCTTGTGCTTGAAGTGACGGGAGGGAGGCCACTTCGTGATATGACACAGGTCAAGTTCTTCTGTGTGAGTATTGAAAGCGACGGTTGAGCACTATACAGTATATTGGGTATGAATTAAGTTTGTACAAGAATGGCATGTGATCTAGAAAGTTCAGCGAAGACCGCGCTATAGAT
Source organism: Epirrita christyi (assembly GCA_951392215.1). NCBI lineage: Eukaryota > Metazoa > Arthropoda > Insecta > Lepidoptera > Geometridae > Epirrita > Epirrita christyi. The sequence goes on along the minus strand of OX595858.1, from coordinate 241,849 downwards.
TAGGCTACGAGTTAGGTAGGTCTACCAAAATTGGTCCGTCCTCTTCGGAACACTAAAATGAGTGATAACGCTAGTATTTGAGCTCGCATTGCTGTGTTTCGGATTGAAGGGTATGGGTGCGGGTGAAATTACAGGCACACGAGTCTTTTCATCTTCGTGTCTCAGGGTCGGCAGCACGCGTTTGATGCCTCTGGTGTTGCAAGCGTCCACAGGCTACGGTAACTACTTTCCACCAAGTGGGCCGTATGCTTGTTTGCATGACTAGTAAAAACTACAACGACAGACATTCCTACTAGTGCCGTGTCGTATACTCACGTCCGTGTTTTGGTCGGACGGCACGAGTCCGTCCGGACACAGGCACGCCACGCCGCGTTCGGAGGCCGAGCGCACGCACAGAGCGCTCGCGTGACACGCGGACACGCACGGGTCGCCTTCTGTAACATACAACACTGGTTATACATCGTTCTGATTGGCTCCTTAAACTGCAGATGTGTATATACTGCTATTACACATGCCATTGTGAAAGACCGATCGTGTAAGGTGTATTGGAGAGTACCTACCTATTGTACAAATATACAGATTACTATTCCACTTACCAGGAGAAACCGGGAACATAGCGGCATGCGCTAAAGCTAGAGCCGATAGTGGATGCGGCGCCGCCCTAACCCGACGCGCCACGCCCACGCCACGCCGCGGGATGCGCGTCACGCCACGTCCCGCCGCGCACCACGCCCACTCCTCCCACGCCGCCACGCGTGCGCACGCGCGCCCGTGGACAGTCGTTATCGTGAGAGAGTTGTTGATAGTTGCCAGTACAGCTTCTGTTATGGAAAAGATTGTCACAATCAAGCCATATTTATTTACCAGCCGAAAAAATCAATAAAAGTACCTATATATAAAATGATATAATATTACTAGGACTTTGAGCCACGGACAAAAAGTGATTGAACAATTAAATAGCTTTTTGAAGATAGTAAGAGATTTGGCGGCTCTGATAACAAGAGGGAGAGCATTCCATAGACGGGCAGCTTTTACAGTAAAGAAATATTCGTAGGAAGTGAAAGTGTGCTCGGGTGTTTTAAGTTGCACAGTCTCCGAGGAGCGCACTATGATGGTATGACGGTGGGAGAGATGAAGACATTGAAAGCACTCCTTGAGGTAGGGAGGGAAGGGGAAGGAGTATGAGTTACAAAAGTAGGAGTGTGAGACACTCACCTCCGTCGATAAATAGATGAGGCGCACGAGGTGCGTCCGGCCTCTGAGTGAACAAGGCGATGGTAGCGCGTCCGCTGCCGTCCACGCGCACCGTCTCCAACGTGTCGTAGTAGGCGTCCACTGCGTACAGCCGGCCGGCAGGCGCGTACAGCGCCAGCGCCGCCAGGCGCCGCGCGCGCCTTGCTATCAGCCGCCGCGCGCCGCCGCCCGCCTGGCTCGCCACCCACAGCCCACCCAGCGCGCCGCGGTCCGTCCAGAACATCTGCCTGAGTCCAGAACATCGCGTGTTAAACAATCAATACTTGCACACCAAGGACAGCATCGGTGACACGGGAGAACCGCATACTTACCTAGTATTGTTGTACAGCACGATGTCGTCCGGTTCGGCGTCGTCCCGCACGAAGAGCGCGGTCCGGCGCCGGCCATCTAGCGCGGCGCAGTGCACGCCCCCGCCCCCTGGCACGCCCACCGCGGTCCAGTATAGCCGACGAGCCGTCCACTCCACCGCCACGCCGCGGATGGCGCCCGCCGAGCGGATCTAACAACATTATCACATCGATTAGCATACTCTGGAAACTTTAGCGCCACTAACATTAGAATCAATATGGTGCGACACTGGTTGCAATTTTCTGGGCCACCTGGATGGTGGCACGAAAGGTGACTATGGACAACAACGGGTGGAAATGTGTCTTCCACTACGATCAACAGATGTTGTTGGGAGGTATTATGTGCAGTCAAACTCCAGAATAATTTAACTTGCACGATTCAGAACTTTCTGTGATTTCTTTGCGATAGGCGCCATATCTTCGAAGAGCGCTGCGTCACTTCGTGACAGCATCTGCTTGCGTTAGCTCGTTCTTCAATGTGGTGATAGGTGTCACCCACAGTGGCCAAGGAAAATCAGTTGTACGATAAAATAATGTTTCTAGCTTAGTAAGAGCAAACATAGCTATTAGTTTACTCACGATGGTCTCTGCGCTGGTGGACGACAGGTCACGGGCGTGATGGGGCGCCTTCATGTGTCGCGTAACGTCACGGCGAGTGACGCGTCCACCCTCGTCTCCCCACCAGATCCACCACGTGTTGTCTATGAGTGCCACGGCTATGCTGTTTATCTCCGCCCTGACACACATTAATAAGAGGTGTTATGGAATCATACAAAAGCTGGATGTCTATAATCATAATATTATAATTTGTTTCAGGCTATATAGGAAATGTACAGTAAAATTATACCTTAACAATATCCAAAACCACATGCACAGGGTAGTCACTAAGCAATCTGTAATAAGAGTGTTACTCGTTCGAGAGTTACTCGTTGGAAACGCTCCACGATAAGCCGGGTGTTTCCACTTCACCAAGGCGCCCCACAACGTGGGCACACACAGACCACTTTTACTTTCAACCCAGGTTTAACCAGATCACTTTTTAACGTAATTTTAAAAGAGAGGGATATTTTAAAACTTGGTTTTACTCAGACTGTCTCACGCAACGAGGCACTAACTTGTCATGGTCCAGTTCGTCCCAGTCGTCGTCTGTGTCGGCGCCGTCAAGAGCGCCGTCGAGAGCGCCGCCCTCCGCGCCGGCGTGTTTGTGCGCGTCCCACAGGCGCACTGTGCCGCCGCCGGCGACTACTAGGATTGCACGATCACCTACGCACACACAAATATAAGCCTTATCGAACAGATTCAACTTGACAGAAAATGTTTTGATGGGATATCGAGGTGGTATGCGTATTAAGGTGATGATAAATTGAATTCATTTAGATCCAGCCCTAAGGTAACTATGCTAAACCCCAACTCCTATCATGAAAACCTCCAACGCAAACTACCAGTTCGTTATAAACAAGGAGGCAATCGAAGCGACTCGTACTGTCTGGACGATTATAGGTCTACAAGGAATCTGATGGCATTCAAAAAAAAGTTGCCCTTGTCCGAACAAAGCCTAACAAGGATAGAAAGTAATCAAAATAAAAGGGCATTAATAACAATGTTTAATTCCGACATTATTGTTTTCCGTTGATTATAATAAGTAGGTTTGCGCCGAACCGAGACCTCCACAAAACATTTGATTAATATTTTGACGGGACGGGAGGAAAAACCCATTTCAATCGGACTAACAAACACAACGGAGCATGAACCCGTTATCGCCATGAGTTCCGAGAAACTCGTGACCAATGAACTTTTGACCATTTGGATGTCAAGGACGAAGTATCAGCGATACTGTAAGATGAGTATGATGAATTTTCCCCTTGTGGATCCTAATATCTAAACAACCGATTGATACATACAAATTGTACCAACACTATCTACCCGCCTACCTAATTTCATGAAGATCGGATACACAGTTAAAAAGTTATCCTCAGACAAAAATACATACACAAGCAATTCACCCAAATTGACCCAGAGAATTAGCTTCACTCGTTCAAACATTAAAAAACGAAGTATCTAGAACATTGCGTATCCTGTAAATGGCCCTGGTTGTTACAAATTTGAATTTCCCCATTTGCCATGAGATTCCAGCAGAGCTATATCGTCATACTCGTAGTTATTACGCACCCGTAGCTTCGCAGGTGAGAGTGCCGTCAGGAAGTTGTCGTTGTTTGAATCCAGTAACACACCTGTCGACAGAAACACATGAGAGAAGCGTCGTGAGAGGCGGAGGTGACGTGTCTATGAAGTTATGAAGTGGCACTTACTTGCAGGTGTGGTTGTTGTGCTTGGGCAGGCAGAGCTGCGAGCACGCCGCATGCGGACACGCGCGGTCCAGCTCTGTGGAAGACAGCTTGTAAAGTCTCCGAGAGGAGCAATCTTTTTGAATGTGTAGTCAAGAAATGTTGTATTTTTCTTAGAGCCATAGTTTTTGTTTGATCTAGAGATAGATTACAGCTTTATCGATAACTTTTTTAATTCATTGAAATCACAAGTTCATCCTAAATCATTTTATAATTTAAATGTGTTCCAACGTGACCAACCCTATAAGAATTAGAGCAACAAATTGGGCTTGATTTGATGATCCTTCTTACTCCTAGGTGGGAAGCGCCTGTGTGGTTCCTTCAGAACAAGGAGAAGCTGATACATAGAACAAGAGTACTTTATGAACCTAAGTATAATTAACATAGTACAACTAGCGGCTTTGGCGCTGATAGCGATTTCTTCCAGGCAAACTTTGGATGGGCAGTACTGTCACGGAGGGAATTATACGCACCGGCGTCGCACGCGGCATCATGGAGCACGCAGCGTCCGTCGGCGCACAGCCGCTCATCCGCGCCGCACTCCTCGCCCAGCCCGCGGCGACGTTCGCCTAACATAATACAATTCAAGTATAAATATATGCCTTTTAAAATCTTTTAACCGCTGACATAGCTCTCAGAATTAGCAAGGATTTGGCAAAGGGCAGGCCATATACCTCGCAGACCCTACAACCGTCGGGGAATAAAGGTTCCCGAGTGGCAACCACGAATCGGACGATGCCGACGCAACGTAGGGCCCCCTCTCGATGGACCGACGACAAAGGCCACATGAAATCGTTGGATGGAGGAAGCTCAAGATCAGTCGTCATGGCGTGCTATGGGGTAGGCCTGTGTCCAGCAGTGGAGTTCTACAGGTTGATGATGATATATTTTGATTGCGAAGTTCTATTTAGTTTGAATGACTGCCACAATACTCACACAGTATGGAGGTTTCGTCGCTAGCGTCGGGGCAGTCGTTGAACCCGTCGCACATCAAGTGAGCCGGCGCGCACGTGCCGTCCTCGCACCTGCAACCGGTCAGCCGGGTTACGCGACGCGACACCACCTCGAGGAGCTACTGACCAACTACCGAATACGGCCCACGTAGCGTTTAACTCGGAACTACAGTTGGTACGAAAATAAGCGATGTGGTGGTTGGTTGTGCATCAAATCTTCATTGATAGTGTAATTACGACCAATGAGATGTTGACGGATGTTGAGATGTTGTAAATTGAGCACGAGTTTTTGTGATCTCCTGGCAGTGACGTGCAAAATGCGACCTTAATATTCGTAAGCATCGATCTAACCCAGGTTCACCCTACTCCCATCACTCACCTGAAGGTATCCGAGGCACAGGTGTCCTCCCTGCAGGCCAGCTCGTCCCTGCCATCGGGACAGTCCTGCCGTCCGTCGCACCACCACGCCGCGGGCAGGCAGCCCCCACCTCCGCAGCTTAGTCGCGCCCCGCAGGACCCCGGGGTCACCCCGGACCCCACGCCGCAGGATGCCTCGTCTGATCCGTCGGGACAGTCGGGGGTTCCATCGCACCACCATTCTCTAAAGCACATAAAAAAGTTACATAAGGTCTTTTAGCGTGTTTCTGCGTTGGTACTCTTCGTAAGAAATGGTGGCTCACAAAAGAGAAGTGCTGTTGGTATAATAACGAAATGCAAAGAACAAAGTTCCAAAGGCATAAACGGAGCACCTCGCTCGACGAAAACGCAGCAAAAGAGCGGCTTTTAATGGAAAATAAGCCTTTTTACATAACCATAAAATTTAGTATAGCTTTTCATGTTGAACACAAATTAATAAACTGAACCATTCCTGAAATAGAATGATAGTTCGTATGTATTATACCTGCCCGACACATACTTTTCGACTTAGTGCCGTGGCGTGTCCGACCTAGGAATGTTCCCCTGCGTTTCTCTCCCGTGAATGTCGTAAAAGCCAACCAAGGGATTACACCAGGGGGCGGGCAGAAGTGGACGTCCAAAGGCCTACTTTAAGACGACATACTTTTTGACACATCTCTGTGTGTTGTTGCAGAGAGTGGCGCGCTCGCCGCACTGCGCGCACAGCTCGTCGCTGCCGTCGGCGCAGTGCGCGCGGCCGTCGCAGCGCGCGGCGCCGCGCACGCACTCGCCGCTCGCGCAGCGCCACTCCGACTCGGAGCACGCGCGCGGCGCGCACGACATCTCGTCAGCGCCGTCGCCGCAGTCGTCCTGAATGTTAGCGAATATTTTATATATATTATGTGTCACAGATTTGGAGAGAACGGCTCTTGAGGCGGTATCAGACAGTTAGTTTTTTAGCCATTGTTATCTTTATCTGAACGCAAAATGACACAAAAGTGCCGCTTGAACACATCAGTGAAACGATCAAGCAATGTTGGATACTTTTTTTGGACAACATTCTTTCGCTTGGAATTAAAGAAAAGTGAAATGTCCGAACACGGAGTAAAGGTCCACATAAAACAGATGAACGTTCATTTTGTCGTAAATCTGCCAGCGCCAAGTAATCACGGAATGAAATAAACTTTAAATTATACTCTGAGGAAATTGAACAGACTAAATATAAAACGTTAAGCAAATGCAAAAGCAACCTCAGAATCGCAGCGCCATCGCCCCGGGATGCACCTCGCGTCAGGGCAGCGGAAGTAGGTCGGTTCGCACGGCAGCGGCGTCACGTCTCCGCAATCCTACACAGATACAATTAGACAGCGTTACACAACATCACGCATCATGTCAATGCAGCAATCAATATCATCAACATTACAGATTATTATTATTTTGTTTTAAATAAGAGTGTCTAATTCTAATATCGGTTCAAGCAGGGTACAACACGGGCATCGTTGTATAGGATAAAAAAATGGCGTTTTAATCAGTATAGTGTACCAAATGGAGATAACCCCAATACCATTTGCGAGAGAGCAAGAGAGTGTATCACCATGCATCCGGTGAATATACCTTTTCATCTTCCAAGCCGGGACAGTCGGCCTCTGCGTCGCACTTCCAGCTGGCCGGGATGCAGCGTCCACTGGCGCACCTGAACTCATCGCTGGCGCAGGTTCGATGCTCGCAGTGCGCGCCTTCGTCGCTGCCGTCCGGGCAGTCCGAGTCGCGGTCGCACACCCACACCATGGGCAGACATTTCCCGCCAGATCCGCATTGGAACTGAAACGTTGAAAGAGTACTCTTGTAGTCTGAGTCTGTATAAAGCGCACATCCCGGTGTGGTACCTTCTTATTGTGGTTACTTACATGGTGCGGCGGACAGGTTCGCGGCGGACAATCCACTTCGTCGTCTCCTTCGGGACAGTCCACGCGCGCGTCGCAGCGCGCCGCCGCCGACACGCAGCGCGCCGACACGCCGCGCGTCGCGTTCCCTCGGCACTGTATCATTTTACGGAGTTTATACAAGTTGACTTGTCTAAACTGAGGATGATGATTAAGACGATGTAATAACGATGGTCTTGATGCCGATAGGTTCACAACTCGAAATATACATATAACATTAGTTTATAGGCAATGTAAGACGGGTATTCTCGCTAGCCCTGCTTCTCTATCTCGCGACAAAGTATGCAACAGGCGTAAATTGTGCAATCAGGGCTGTTAAACGGTAACTTTTATATGAGAAAAGCGACATTTGACAACCATGATCGCACAATTTATGCCTGTGTCAAACCTGTCGCAAGATACGTGGGCGGATCTTCATGAAATTTGCTAGGTGGGTAGATAGTATTAGGACAACTTGTATGTGAGATTATGAGCTACATCAGTTAAGGGGTTGTTTAGATATTGGAGTCTAAGAGAAAGTAAACAAAGTGTGAGACAATCAGGTCAAGTGGAGTATCATATGCAAAAGGGCTTTGAAACTATTTTAAATTTAATTTTAGGTGTTCACAAAAATAAAAAAATAAACAATTTTCTAGGGTTTTTCCAGTAATCCCAAAATGCTGAAATTTGACACGCTAGTACCTTTTGTGGCACTTCTATAGGAAAAAGGCAAAAATTCAAGAATTTCAACATTTGTAACATTTAAAAGGAGAAACCAATAATTAAGAATCAAACGAACTTACCTTGTGATGTTTGATGTCTAATTATACGAGCGTCTTGACCGAAGATGATTGCAGTTTACTTGCAGCAGTACGTCAGATGATGCTGTCCTATTCACACTTTTAGAGTTATATTTCATAGATTTAAAAGTTTTGAATCGATACTAGTTGTTATTTGACTTATTTCCCACCACTACTGGTCACCCCACGCTGCCATATTGAATCCTGGCGGTTGTCAGAGACCTATTTTTTCGGTTGGTCTTGGGAAAGAAGGGTGGGTGGGTGTGTAATCATCTTCGGTCAAGACGCTCGTATAATTAGACATCAAACATCACAAGGTAAGTTCGTTTGATTCTTAATTATACATCGCATCTCTCCCGAAGATGATTGCAGTTTACTTGCAGATGTTTAGAGCACCGAAAAAAATAGAATTAAAGCGATCAACATAATATTTATTTATTTTTATATATTAAAAAAATAATATAATTAAGTTAGGTATTTATTAAAATATTATTATAATGTAGTAATGTACTTTGTTACTAATCATAATCAACAATAATTTTAACTTTGAAACAAATTATTAATAAATTCACTTTGAGCTGATTTTAATAAATTCTTATTATAATACTTCAGAAAAACATTTGAAGATTCGGACCATCCTGCTGCCTTCCGAATAACTTCAAGGTTGACGCCTGCCCTATGGGCGGCGGATGTTGACGCATGTCGCGTGCTATGAGCGCCGTATACTTTTATATCAATTCAACTTTTTTCTAATATTGATTTAACCCAATGAGTTAAAGTCTGAGAACCTACTTGTTGTGCGGTTTTCGATAACTGATAAAAAGTGAATCTTCTTGAAGACGTAAAGGGAATGTTCGATTTAAGTATGATTTTAGACACAGTGCTGGACACACTTTAGGATTTTCTCTAATGTATGGTAATACAATGAACGGTTGGAAGGCATTTGGTCTTGAAGTTTTAATTAAAGCATCGACTCTTATTTGTATCTTTTTTTTTTTTTAATCACCTGTATATTTTGAATGTTAATAAGGCTAAGTGTCTGCATTCTTTGTGCTGACGCTAATGCCAAAAGCGTTATAGTTTTTAGAGATAGATCTTTTAATGAAATCGAATCATTGGGAAAATAGTTATCTAGATAATTGAGTACTAAACTGGGATCCCAAGTGGTATCATATTTTGGTGCAAGAGGTTTTATGCGATAAACACCTTTAAAAAACCTTTTAACAGAATCATTACATGTAATTTTCTGTCCTAACAGAATGGATAACGAAGAACGATAGCTATTTAGTGTACTATAGCTTGCACCAGAATTAAATTTTTATGTTAAATATTCAATTAACTGTGCAGTATTGGAATTACAATAATTTAATCCTTTGTTATTGCAATAAAGCCACCATGATTTCAGCGATGAATTATATTGACTTAATGTATTGGTCGAAAAAGAAGCCATCATTATGTCAAGAGACGAATTTGGAATACCACGTCTCAGTAGCGACTCCCTGATAATTTGCCTGCCATCAGGATCAGATCCATGTGTAGGGGATGTTGCTCCTTGAAAGGAGAGATAAGTAAATTTTTATTGGGCTGAAAATATAGTACTTAATGGGTACCACGGTTGGGTAGGCCAGTATGGTACTACGACAATACCTACAGCTTTGTCACATTTGATTTTATGTAAAACTTTAGAAATCAAACTAAACGGCGGAAAGGCATAAAAACGTAAGTTTTTCCAGTTGAAAGTTAACGCATCAATAATTTCTGAATTTGGGTCAAATTTCCATGAAGCATATCTTTGACATTTACGATTTTGAATACTAGCTAACAAGTCAAATTCAGGGGTCTCCAACTGATTTTTTTTCTGGTGAAATGCGTAATCAGCCAGTTCACATTCCGAATCTGTGTTAAATTTTTGACGGGATTCGAAATCTGCGACTACGTTCATACTGAATTGTATAAAAGATGCAAAAATGTGTAAATTGCGTTTTTCGCACCATTTCCAACTGTCGCGTGAAATTTTGTTCAGGTGAGTGAATTGTATACCGCCCATTTTATTGATATAGGCTATGGCGGTCTTATTGTCTATTCTTAATAAAATATTGCAGTTACTAAGTCGTGACGCAAAAATTGTAAGGCCGTAAAACGCTGCAAGTAGCTAGAGTGTTAATATGTAATAATAGTTGTGAATAATTCCAGTGCCCGTGAGCTGTCTCATCATTAGATGCTGCGCTCCATCCGGTGCTTGATGCATCGCTAAAGATTACATGTGAATAATCTTTCGTCAGAAACGAACAACCTGAATGGTCTAAGTGATCCCTCCACCATATGAAACCATCTTTTAAATGAACTGATAGCGTCATAGTTTTGCTGTAATTGTTAGAATAGTTGAGTGCCAAGAATTTTTCTCTTTCAAACATTTTTGTGTAAAGCCATCCATAGCTGACGGCGGGACACGCTAACGTTAGCAATCCGATATAACTAACAAATTTTTTAGTTTTTAATCATTTATTTGTAAATAGTTTTATACGTTCTTTCTTGTCATTTGGTAAGGTCAAAGACATTTTAATTGAATCAAATGTAAAGCCTAAAAATACACACATTTTCTTTGGATGGTATGGCTTTTATCTTCATTAATCAAGAATCCTAATTTCGACAGTTGATCTCTAGTGGTTTTTACGTTATCAAGACAGTTGTTAAATGTATTTCCGATACACAAAAATCATCAAGAAAATTTACAGATAAATGGTTTAGCGAGCGTAAATGGTGCAGCACAGGCTTTAACAACTTTGTAAAGACAAACGGAGCCGTACAAATTCCAAAAGGTAAAACGTTAAATTGGAATAATTGATCTTTGAACGCTTCAGAGTTCCATTTGAAACGAAGGTATCTTCGGTCACGTTCATCAATCGATACCAAAAAATGAGCATCCTTTAGGTCTATGGTTGCCATATAACAATTGCTATCTATTAACTTTAGCGCTGTGTGATAGTCTTCCATTGAAATGGTTAACCATTATAAATTTATTTCATTCTTTTAAATTCAAGATAAACCGATGTTTTCCATTGGGTTTTTGGGACTGTAAAAATTGGTGAGATGAACTGCTTTTCACATGGAGAGCAAGGTGATATATATCCAGTTTCTAATAAATCTGTAATACATTCATTAATTATGCCAATTTCTTGGGGTTTATAAGATCTAATTTTTGGTGTACCGGACCGATATGGTTCACAATAAAAAGGAATTTGATAACCTTTGATCCAGGACAAAATGGTTTCATCATTTGCTATGTGAAGCCATTCATCAAAAAAATACTGAAGTCTACCAGCAATAGGTAATGAGGTGTTTGTGCTATGTACCTGTGATACATTCGTTAGCGGCGTCGAGTCTGTTTTGAGTAAGCCTTCGAGTTATGAGTCGCTGAGGAGTGCGGCGGGCGACGGTAGTCGCGCGGCGCATAGCCCGGCGCTGGCGGCGGCGGCGGCGGCGGCGGCGGCGGCGGCGGCGGCGGCGGCGGGCGGCGATACTGTCCCGGGTACACTCGCGTCTCGCCAGCGGCTGGTGCTCGCGGTGCCCCCCGTGCGTTTAAAGCCCCTGGGTTACGAGCCGCATTATTTTGTTGTATGCGTGACTGGTTAAATTTACCACTGTTGAACCTCAACTCGGAAGCGGACGCTGATATAGCCTTGGATGATTTCAGGTGTTCAGACAGGTTGGAGCCAAACAAGTGATCGTCTATCTTCGTATTTTTTATGACGTCTCGTTTCTGTTTGCTTATAGAGTTTATAATGGCGAAGCGTCTTGAGAGAGATTCTCTGTGATGAGTATCACACAACAGTCGTCCTGCATCACTCAGTGTTTTTATGACATCTTGTGGTGTATTATCCTTTTGTGCCAGGGCCGAATTCAGTGCTTCCAGTGTGTAGCCAAATCTTTGTGTAAATTTTCCCCGAACGATTTGTCTTGCGTTGGGTCTGAGCCCAGTAACTATATCTGGGTCTATTACATACAATAGTAAGGGACTTAGGACGCTAAGCGTCAATATTTCCACAAACGCATTGCGTCGGGAATGCTTCTTTTGTAAAAATAAAATTGGTACTCGTAGGTACAATCCACACACATTATGTCGGGATATTTTATTTATGTAGGTACTTAGGTACGGTATCCACACACGATATACGTCGAGATACGATTGCCACACACGTTTTACGTCGGGAAATTTAACGATAAAGAAAATAATAATCATAATAATTTTTGAGGGTAGGCAAATATTTTCACTCGATAGGTATTATCTGAAACTCGCTTACCTGGAATTTCTTGATCACTAACTTGGGCTTCCAAGTGCTGGAAATTTGAATGAGCAGGAGATAACGAAATATTATCTTCTCTGAATGACTCATCAGACGATGAGGACGACGGTGACAAGATTCTTCTTCTCCTGGTTTTCACTAGTTTTTTCACCTTCTCAATACTCTTTCCAATATATTACTTTCATCCTTATCTGATCGCTTTCTTTTACCCATTTTTTGTTGGACGAGGAGCAATAAATAGAAAATGTTCGTGTGACTCGGACAACACAAAATCACGTAATGACAACCGCCAGGATTCAATATGGCGGCGTGGGGTGACCAGTAGTGGTGGGAAATACGTCAAATAACAACTAGTATCGATTCAAAACTTTTAAATCGATTTTAAATCTATAAAATATAACTCTAAAAGTGTGATTAGGACAGCATCATCTGACGTACTGCTGCAAGTAAACTGCAATCATCTTCGGGAGAGATGCGATGCATAATTGTTGATAGTACTGAAGGCAAAGAGAGGGCTCACCTTCCATTGAGTAGCGAGACAAGCGAAGCGGTCGCAGTCCCGCTCGTCGCTGCCGTCGCCGCAGTGCTGCGTGGCGTCGCACAGGTGCGCGGGGTGCACGCAGCGCTCGTTGTCGCACTGGAACTGGCCCGGCCGGCAGCGGAAGGCGGGGCACGAAGCCGGCTCGTCAGATCCATCCCCGCAATCGTCCTGCCAACGCAACAACCATTCCAACACCCAATACAAAGGACTTTCATGAAGTTAACCACCTCACTCAAGATATGATAACATGAGACAAATCATCACCAGGAAATACAGCACAAAAATAGTCATGATGATGACGATAATTTCCATTCAACACCTATACAGGGTGTTTTTTTGAAATGGGACAGTATGGGGATATCCGAATCCATAAGAGATACGGGAAAACTGTCTTTGGAACCATTTGCTCATTTTGTATGAAAATGATTTTGGCATAGTTATTTTTTTGGTCAATCGTGAGTTCTCCATAAAAATGAGTAGTTTTAATAAAAAAAAAATATGCGTATCGACTCTGTTTCATGTAAGGATTGTTTCATTGTATCGGAAGAAAAAAATCTGAGCAGCAGAAGTTAGTCAAATTTTATAAAATGTTTTCTCATACAAATTGTAAGTGATCTGGTACCTAAGTTAATAAAACTATCGCAATAAATTTTCAAAATGGCCTCCCTCTTGCTGTTTCCAGGTACGGGCACGTTTCAGAACATCTCTAGTGGCATTAGACAAAGATGTGTGGTGAGTGTTCTTCTACTGCTCTGATGGTCTCGTGAAATAAGAAAAATCAGAGCTGTAGAACTTAGTCAAACTTTAATAAGAAAATCTTTGTCTAAGGCCACAAGAGGTATCCTGAAACGTACCCGTACCTGGAAACAGCAAGAGGGAGGCCATTTTGAAAATTTATTGCGATAGTTTTATTAACGTAGGTACCAGATTACTTACAATTTGTATGAGAAAACATTTTATAAAATTTGACTAACTTCTGCTGCTCAGATTTTTTTCTTCCGATACAATGAAACAATCTTCACATGAAACTGAGTATAGTAGTAGTCATAAAAAAAATTGTTGATCAATACTACTCATTTTTATGGAGAACTCACGCTTGACCAAAAAAATAACTATGCCAAACTCATTTTCATACAATATGAGCAAATGGTTCCAAAGACAGTTTTCCCGTATCTCTTATGGATTCGGATATCCCCATACTGTCCCATTTCAAAAAAACACCCTGTATAACATTCTTATTTATTTGCTTCGACATCTCCGATATTTTGTGCAGTCACAAGTCTCTCGGTTAGGGTCTCTTTCGTTCATAACTTGTAAATGTACGTAGTGTAGAAGATCGAATGCAAGTACCTGCGTGTCACAGCGCCACCAGAAAGGAATACATTTGAGCGCGGTGTGACACACGAAGTGCGCTGATGTACAGTTGTGCTGACAGCTGCGACCGTCCGCGGCCAGCAGCCAGTGCTCGGGGCAGACGCAGCGCGCCGACGCGTCGTGCGTCTCGTTCGCACCCGTCAGCAGGCATAGCCCGGAGCAATTGAGACGGCCGCATAACTCGGATAGCCCTGGACATAGACAATTACGTAAATTTTAACAAAGCTTCAGAGTTTCAGTCATACACTTGGCTCTTATGCTCAATTCACACCGAGATGGTAGCGACCGGCAGCGCAGTGACGAGACATCGCACGATACAGAAGAGTACATTGTTATCTTAGGTCATCTTGGTGTAAATTGAGCCTAAGTGTCCGTAAAAAGTTAGCAGGTCATGAAGGAGTGAGGGTGGCGGGCGTGCCAGACCAGCCATTAGCTTGGTGTGACTTATTAGACATATAACAGCACACTCACTGGGTACAGCTGGTTGTCGTGCAGGGTGGAACACGCGCAGGTCCATGGGTTTGTGTACAGTCGTCACCAGCGTGCGACACTCGTAAGCGCCTCCGGTATCCAGGGATACGTTTTGTTCCTGCACAAAATGGTACATCATTTTTGTAATCTAAGCTTTATTACATTGCTCAGCCAAGACCTGGCTCAAACCGATTAAATCATATCCTATTTTGGTTCATTTGAGGTGTACCTTGTAGTGCGGATTGGGTCGTCGTCTACAGGACTCGATGCCCCGCGTCTCCCAGTCGCTCCAGTAGACGCGTCCGTCCCACACGCCCAGCGCGAACACGTGGTGCAGCCGCAGCCAAGGCATACTCTCTGCGTACATTGGTACGAATGGAAAATGACTTACATAGTTTACCTTAATTAAGCTGAATTAGTAATAACTATTAACAATCATCCATATCTTTTCTTACTGAACTCTTTTCATTTGTATTTGACGTACCTCTCGAGAACAGCACTCTAACTCGGCTGCCATCCAACTCGGCCACGGCCACGTAGTCCTCCCGCGCATCCGCGAAGTAGAGCTCCGCGGCCGGCAGCAGCACGGTGAGCGCGTTGGGCCAGCCGAGCCGCTCGGCGACGATGACGCGCGCGCCGGCGCCGTCCATGCCAGCGCGCCCGATGTGCGCGCGCGCACCCCAGTCCGACCAGTACATCCAACTGAACAACATACAAATGTATTCAATGCACACACAATCACATCTCAACTGAACCAATTTCTGAACTTTTTTCAGAATCCAGTTCTGATGATGGAATCCATGAGGAATTGAGGGAACTCCTCAAATATTGTAGGCATACATATGGCGATTTTGATATTTTCAGCAACAAACCAAGCATTTGCATTCAGCAGTTATTCTGTTATTATTATGTTAAAGTAAGCTGTTGGTTCTCCAAAAAATAAATAAATCATAATCCTTTCACCACTATGGTTCTTTCATAATTTTTTTTTTCATCGAAATATTTAGTCGAATACAATGGCGGAAGTCGGTTTTTTAAATGAAAAGTTATCTCGTCTCGTTTCGTCCTATCCTCCCATTCTTTGCGGTGTAGCGTAGTTACCCGCGTTGCGGCAGCAGCGCCAGCGCCCTCGGCTCGCTGAGTCCGTCCCTCAGCAACACCTTCCTGTGCGTTCCGTCGGGGCGAGAGACCTCGATGGTGTCGGTGCCCTTGTCGCACCAGTACACGTTGCCGCCCACCCAGTCCACGGCCAGCCCGTCCGGATTCTGCAGCGTGGCGCCGTGCAAGAGCTGACACAGAACAACACACCTCAGATACGGAACGAATTCGCCACTCATATTCATTTCTTTGCGAAAACGATCAAAAATTGCCCAATTAAATCCACGACTGCAAAGCACATCACGTCGTAGGAATAAGGTAATGTTTGCATGATCTGCAAATATTTGTTCGGCTCTAGGTGTTGTGGTACCTACCATGGTATTCCCTCGTATTTCCTGATATGTACGAAACAGAGAGTCCTAGTGTGGGATCAAGACTATGTATGTGACTGTTAATTAATAGAATAGGCGAGCGCATCGAACCCTACGAACTCAATGCGTCATATCTGGATGGCTATTTTAAAAATGTACTCAGGAACGCTTTCGGGGTAGCGTCCGATTATAAATACGATAGTGCTTCTTAAATAAGCTGTTCGATATATAGCCACCCCGCTTACGTCACGGCTGTCAGTGTAAATGTCGTGTTTTGATGGGAATTTGATAGTTTCTTGAACTAGACAGGGAAAGGGGGCGTTGCTTTTGAAGGTTATTATTATAACCGCGCTTTTTGGACTTGGAAAAATATAAAACTTTTGATACAAGGGAAAACCTAAAATTTGTTTGTGAATGAGCTGAGAGTTGACCATTGTGGCCGGCTGTATTCAAATTGTTAATCTTCTGCGGAATTGTGTAGTGTCCAGGGCTGAGACCCCTTTTGTTTGACGGACAATATGGTCGGGCACCGCAGGTGCATAGGCCGAGATTAACCCCCTTTATTCCAGGCTTGTAGCTCGAAACTGGTACCAGAAGAGTGATAAGCCCACGAATGTATTTGGACCCTCCCGGAATAACTTCGGTGAGTGATTTGTATTGACTTTATAACTTCGCGCATCGCGAATAGTTTCTCCAGATCGGTTCCCAACAGTGGGCTGGAGTGAACATAAGCGATAGTTTAGTATGCATGAGGAGCAAGTGTACCTGGTAGTGATCGCTGGGTATGGGTGGCGCGGGCTCTAGACCAGCGCGCAGCGGCGCTAGTTCGCGCGGGGCGCACGCCCGCCGGATAGCGCTGCCTACGCGCGTGACGTCACTCCAGTACAGGCAGCCCGTCGCCCAGTCCATGTCCAGCGCGACCGCGTTCGTGAGGTTGTGCGTGATGAGCGTACCGTGCGCGGCGCCAGGCGCGGCGCCCGCCAGCGACACGCGCCGGATGTAGTACCGGTTTGTGAAGATCAGAGACGCCTTTATGTCTGTAACAACCAACCAACCACCGGTAAGCAACTCCAGTCTTCCGGACTAGAGCACGGATGCTATCCAATTGCATAAAGATATTCTTTCTCCGTAACTGTTAGTCTGCATTGGAGGATGTTTTCAAACTTCTGCATTGGAACGGATACGGCAACATCAATGGCGAATACATCCCTCACCTTTGATTTGCCGATGACATAGTCATCGTGGCCGAATTGCTGGAAGACCTTGGCACAATGCTCAGAGACCTTAATGGCTTAAATAATTATCAAATACATTTTGTAGAAAGTAAGAAGAGTGTTATGTGAACTCACTCGATATCGGCGTGCAGCTGACGCCGTCCTCCATCAGTCGGTAGCCCGAAGCGCACGCGCACACGAAGCTGCCGGGCGTGTTCCTGAAACACGCACAAGAACATAACACGTCTGATGATTAGAATATAGTATCTGCAGCCATGGTTACAAGGGATATCTTCGGAGACCAGGCAAAAGCAGGAGGGCCCCACCACCAGATCGATGCCCTTATAGTACCTGCAGTGATGGTCACAGGGGATGTCCTCTGCACATTCGTCAACGTCCTCGCAGGCGGGGGGCGCCGGCGCGCGCGGCGGGAGCGCCCTCCAGCCGCGCCGACACCAGCAGGAGCGTCCCACCACCAGGTCGGTGCAGTTGTGGGGACATTCTCCGTTGCGGACCGCACATTCCGCCACGTCTGAGAAACGAGCACAACTGTACAAGCATTTTATACTGTGGAGAACCTCATTACATGTTAAATTTTGTATTGACTGGAAGGATTTTTGTGGAAGAGCAAAAAGTAACGTAAGGAATGACTAACTGCATCGCCATTCATCGCTGTAGTCCCCGCAGTCGTCGGCGGCGTCGCAGAGCGCGGCCCGCGGCACGCACGCGTCGTTGCGGCACTGCCACTCGCGCGGCGCGCAGCCGCTGCGCGCGGCCGTGCCGCCCAGGTTGAAGGCCGACGCGAATGATGCTGACGGAATTCAAATGCTCATTTACATCAGACAGTGAGTGACTGCACAACAGTGAGACGAAGCGACCGTAAGGATAGACTGTTTTAGACGACAGTTATACTAACACAAAATTAGATAACTTAACGGTTTTGCAACAGGGGAGAACAGGCAGAACGAATTGATGTAACATTAAAGTACTGTTGCGTATTCTAATAATCTTTGTTTTATTTAAATCGGTCTATTATTTTGCAATTCATTAGTAAGGCGCTTTCGCGCGATGACGTCATACCGCTCGGTGCTCGCGTTACGCACGTACATTTTATTGAACGGATACTACACTGACAGGTCAGTGATCCACATTTTCACCATTACGAGACACGTATGCCAAGTTGAAAAGTTTCTTCGCATTTTTTTTTATTTGACACGATTTATGTGTAAGTGTCTCGTATCGTAAGTGCTAGGTGTCCGGACTGTCCGGTAGTTAATTGGTGAAAATAGGTGTAATGCCGAATTGCACCAAACCAACATTTAGCTTGTAAGAAATCTTACATAGGTAGACATAATGTCAAAGTTACAGTTAAAAAGGAAAAATAAATGGAGGTTATTGTAGGTCTGCGTACGTTACCTTGGCTGCCAAGGTAACTTACGTAGACCTACAATAACCTAATAACCCAATAGCCTCTTTTAGCCAAGGCTTGGCTAAAAGAGGCTTGATGCATAAGCATTTCGACCATTCATCATTCTGGATAGGATTGATCTGACCAGCACCAGCGCGGTGCTACTTATAGTGGTGGTAAGTAGGTGAGTACCAAAACCTTTATCCAAGTGGAATCTTAACCTTTAAACTCGCAGTAGTTGGGGTTCACTTCGCAGGTTCATAACACAGGCTTTCGTTTTACCTGAGAAGCCAATATTGAATTAGTTCCCGATCAAAGCTCAACTCAAATTAACTATTAGATAACTCACAGCACATCTCAGGATCTTCATCAGAACCCGCTCCGTGCCCCCCTCCATCGTTACAGTGGTCCCTTCCATCACACACCAAGTCTCGCGGCACGCAGCGGCCGGAGCAAGCGATCCCACCGCCCGCGCCGCACCACCGACTCCCCTCCGCTTCAGCCGTGGCAGAGGTGGGGTGCGGGGCGGGAAAGGGGAGAGACGCGGGGGTCGGAGGCAGCACGGCGCAGCCTGCGGGCTCGTCAGATCCGTCCGGGCAGTCTTCATCTCCGTCGCAGAACATCTCCTGTATTAAGTAATTTTTATTTCAGAGCTGGCTTTGCGTATACAGAATATTATTATTGGAGGATCCAAATCGCCAAAGTAATGACGCAGACACGTTTGTTCCGATAGTGCCTCAAAAGAATATCTTTGACCTAGTCGACGTTACACGTACAGTTCGTGAGCCTTTGTACCTGCGGCAGACAACGTCCGTCCTCTCGCGGCGTGCAGGCCAGCTCGCCTCGCGCGCAGCAGCCACGCTCGTCCTCGGCGCCGGGGCACTGCGGCACGCCGTCGCAGCGCGCGGCGGCCGGCACGCACACGCGCCACAGGCCGCAGCGGAACTGGCCGGGCACGCACGTCCAGTTGCCGCCGCGCGCGTGCCCGCACTGCGCCGACTCGTCGCTACCGTCGTTACAGTCCGCTCTCCCGTCGCATCTCCACGAGAGCGGGATGCACTCTACGGCGCCTTTGTTGTCTTTCTCGCCTCCGCACCTGAACTGCGCGGGTCCGCACGAGTCGGACAGCGCGTCTTCGAACCAAGCCACGCTTTCGTCCGTTACATCTGAAATTCAGATAAAATGTTGAGCATCGCCAACTCACTTATAGTTTTAATCATTTTATCAGTGAACTGAAGCGCCACATCGCTCACCTTCCAGAGGCACTACGGGAGGGCAGTCCTTCTCGTCGCTGCCATCGGGGCAGTCGGTGTAGTTGTCGCAGCGCCAGGCAGGCAGGTAGCAGGAGGCCCCCGTGCCGGTGGCCCCGGGGCCGCACGGCAGCGCCGCAGGCCCCAGCAAGGCGCAGGCGGAGCGCACGCAGTTCCTCTCGTCGCTGCCGTCGGGACAGTTGGCGCGGCCGTCGCAGCGAGACGAGACGTCGATGCAGGTTCCGTCGTCGCATCTGCAACACGCCTCATGTTCACAGAGCATGCTCAGAGTCCAGGTAACATAACAGGTTAGGGTTAGCTCCTTTCATTATTGGATTAGTACTTGAACTGTGTATTGATGCAGTCGCAGCCCTCCTCGTCGGCGCCGCCGTCGCAGTCGTCGTGTCCGTCGCAGCGCACGGCGGCGCGCACGCAGCGCCCGCCGAGCCCGCACGAGATGTACGTTGCGGGACAAATTGAGTACGCTGTCAAATACATAAAGGTAACTATGAGAGTAACAGTACAAATTATAAATTGACGTAAACACAACGCTGTTTAACCGACGTAACAAAAGCAGAAATAAATCTGACTTCAAAGAGTGCATAAATAGTTAAGCTGAAAGCGGAGCGGATGATGATGAAATTAGTAGTCAGAACTGAGAGCTGATCAAAACGAACCTAAGCACGACATTCCGTCTCCATCATAAAATAAGCTCGCTGTCACCATAATATTGTATTGTCATCGGAACTTCATCCACAATTTCAGCTCAATCATTGCGTTGAACTGGCTTAATATTTAGTTTAACCAACCCACGCAAACACACACTGCGATTCTCTCGGGGCACAATATGTCAACTACTGTACACACAGTCTGCACCCAAGTAGGTTTCTGCAAAGCAATGAAGTGTACTCACTGCAGTACGCGTAGTCCTCGTCGCTCGCGTCTTCCGCGTCGCTGCAGTGCCGCACGCCGTCGCACACCAGCTCCTCGGGCAGGCAAGGGCCCTCGGCGCAGTGGAAGTGGTCGCGTGGGCAAGCGGCGCCGGCAGCCGCGGGCTCCGGCTCGCAAGCGCGTCCGTCGGGCGCCAGGCGCCGCGAGCCCACACACGCGCATTGCACGCTACCACTCAGGTTGCGCGCGCACAGCTCGGCGCACCCACCGTTGAGCACCGCGCACGGGTCAAACATGCACGCCTGCAGGAGGACATTATGAGCCATCACCACGCGTGTCACGTGACCGCCGCTACTATGCCAGTCACGTTATACACATCATGGCATACACAATATTGATCATCATAGTATTGTAAGACATCTATCCTCTATATGCTATATTACCTGTATTGCGGGGGTGACGGCGATCACAGCCATAGGGCATTGCTCGCTCGTGCGCAGGCGCACTGCGTCGCCGCCTGCGTCGTCCAGTGCGAACACACTGCGCGAAACCCACTCTGTCCAATAGATGCGTCCGCCGCCCGCCGCCAAGCCGAATGGGTGTTCCGTATGGGTTCGAGTCACGACCTGCAACGGATAGCAGATTGTCCGATGAAGATCTGTGAAGTCGAAGGTAGCTCACGCATCACATCACAGATGCAGATACCTCTCTGTGTGCGCCGTCATATCTGACGCGTTCGATCTTGTCGAGCCTCGCGTCGGCCCAGTACAGCCACCTGGCGGCGTGGTCCAGCGCCAGCCCGTTGGGCATGAGGATGTCGGTGCCGACGACGGTCTCGAGCTGCGCGCCCGACGTGTAGGCGCGCTGGATCGCGGGTCGCGACTCGTTCCAGTTGCTCCAATACAAGCGTCTGCGCAACAACATACATCCCATCCGTACTCAAAGAACTGTTATAGGTTGTGAGTTCACAATTCCAAGTTTATATTTTGATCAAAATAAGCTGTTTGGTTTATTTGTAAGTACGGTCTCGTTAGTTAGACTCACTCATCGCAAGAGTCGACATCGATCCCCCTGGGGCGGTCGCCAGGCGCCAGGCGCACGACGCGCACGGCGGCCGCGGTCTCGCCGGCGCGCAGCGACGCGCGCAGCACAGCCAGCGCCGCGCCGCTAGTCCAGTAAAGTGCGCGGCCCACCGGGTCCACCACCATGCCCTCCACCGCGCCCACCTCTGCAACGAAACATTCCATAAGAACGATGAGGGCACTGCAGCTGCAGCAGCTCCTGCTGATACATGGCGGTGAAACCTGCAACCGCTTTAGTCGTTATCGATATAGAAGGTAACAACGAAAACAACTTCTCACGCCAAATACACATACTGCCTTTGGTCGTCTCTAAGAATAAGCAAACACACAAAATATATCTTATGGTTACCCATATATAGCACTCCATGGATGGTCGCGTTAGAACAGTTGTGTTTTTAGTTTAAAAGACGATTCAAAATGATCCTTGTGATTTGAATGAATAAAATACTTTAGGCTTTAAATTTGGTAGACACTTACGGTCGAGGAAGGTGGCGTGTCCAGATCCGTTAAAGTGGACTACGTTAATGGCGCCGCGCTGGATGTCCGAGTAGAAAAGTCGCGAGGTGTTGTACTCGTAAGCTAGAGCGATAGCGTTGCGCATCAATTCCCTGAAACACACGATTAATGTTTGGACGTTTCTACTTAGCAGCGTTACTTGACAACACAGCAGTAGCGCAAACACTCCGGTGGACCAGCTTCGTCGTCACCGCTACAATGTCGAGTTTGTGCTCACACTTGTTGCGTATCGCACCTCGTGGTTGTCTGATACTCACTTGTCGTTTATCAGCGGGAAGGGCGAGTTTAGGTTCTTGTCATCATCGAGATGGATGGAATCGATCTTCGTCACTTGGGAGTACATCACGAATGACGTGAACGCTGCAATACAAAACAAACGTTAACCTATCATTTCTCTACTGCTGGGACTCGAGGCTGTCTCCACTGCTGACAGTGGATAGATTGTAATAGACCATTCGGATTTGCAAATGTAAAATGTCGTTCGAATTTTTGATTCAAAGCTTGGCTTTGCCACTCACTGAGATTTGTAAAGACAGCAACAGTACATTACTGCAGCAGCCGGCAAATCAGGAGTTGATGGACGAACGTGATAATGTAGGCTGAGGCACACATACGTAAGTCTATCAATGCCCAATTGCGGCCAAGGCTTGTCAAGTACTTTTGCCAAACATTGCGCGGATATTCTATCAAGTAAAAACAATTTAGATGCTAACCTCATGTTGTTAGCTTGGAGTGGTTTCAAAACATTGTTGCGTCCACCGAATAACCAACATTGAAGCAGAATTCCAACATAATTGCTGGCGCTCTTAACAGGTACAGCGCGCCTATACTCACGGACACAAGCGAGTCCATCGGACGCTAGCTCGCCGTGTGGACACACGCAGCGCGGGCGGACTCCGTCGTACAGGCACAGCGCCTCGCAAGGCTGTTCGCGGCATGTGTTCCACGGCGTTGCGGAGCCACGCTTGCGTTCAGGTTGCGCCTGAAGCGCCCGTGACCAGATCTGAACAGGAGTTTATCTTGTTTATAAATGATCAGGAACCGGGATTAATAGATAAAAACGTACATCTCATAAAACCCCATAAAAACTCCTACCACCCCTACAAAGCTCTACAATCCTTAAAACTCCTGAATCCTTTCCTGCGGACCTTTCAAAAAGGATGTTATCAATTAATTCGTCAGCTATGTATGCACCTACTAATAGGTATGTTGTATTTTATTCACGCCCCGTTGCGTTTATTTATTTTATTTATTTAAGTAGTCCGATTGAAATGGTTCTTTCTTCGCTGTGCCCTGGAATGATCTCGAGGTGGTTCCATGAAAATGTAATCTTTTATTTTTAAAGTTGGTTATTAAATTAAAGAAAGTAGATACACACATCGCTATTCGTGAAGTTCTACTAGTATTTCCTTAGAAAAAAAAATTAGCTGAGCAATAAGGTAGAGCTATGAGTTCGATTTTGTACATACAAAGATGTCCTTGAGGCTGTCTCCCAGGTTGTCCCGCAGCACGCTGTGCGTCGAGAGTGCGTTGAGAGGCGCCGACAGCACGCTGCCGCGGTTGTAGCTCCTGCAGTAAACACGAACAGATTACACTAACGACACCAACACACGGTCTCACCGTACTGCATTTAGGTGTCCAGGAGCGCGACCGGGTGCGCAACCCTCGTCAGCAGTCTGACACACCGACACACACGTCTCATTGTACTGTACTTACGTATCGAGCCAGAACAGCGTTCGGTTGTAGACAGCGAGTGCGACCGGGTGCGTGAGTCTCGTCAGCACAGTCTGACCCGCACCGTCGTAACGCGCGCGCGACACCGAGCCGTCGCGCCCCGAGATGTAGTATATCCACTGCTCCTTAAATCGATAGAAATCACAGTTCAGTACATGAAACTAGTCTTGAAAATAGTCGAATTTAACCTTTCTGATACAAAAAGAAAACATGCCCGCGCCAATCACTATGTAGTTGAATAATCGAACCCGCGACCTTTGTGTGGCAAGGTCGGTATGTGCCGCGCTCACCTGTGTGTCGAGTGCGATGTCGCGTACGGTGCTGGTTACATTCAGAATCATCTTCCGGTGTGAGCCGTCCAGTCGCGAGCACTGCACCCAGCTACCGCCCGCCGCGAACAGCCAGCCTTGCAGGGAATCCACAGCCAAACCTAACAACAACACACAACTGTAACCACCTCCTACTTTGCTATGTACGAGACACGTTTATGGCCTTTACAATTTAATATAATGCAGTTATTTACAAATTGAAAGCTGTGAATTCGAACAGCGGGTCATTTAGTTTAAATAATTTTACAACTTTCCGTACTAAACGGTCGGTATATCACAGGGCCCAAACCTTGAGTCCTTACCCGATAGATGTAAACTTTGTTAGTAGACTTACTAGTAATGGCGAGGGGCTCGGTGTTGAACAGCACGTAGCGGTGAGAGCCGTCCAGACGCGCCACTTCCACGACCTTGCGCCGTGGGTCCGACCAGAAAATGTTCCCGCCAGCCCAGTCCATCGCTAGTCCTGTACAATCATCTTTCATGTTACTTAGCCAACACATTTCTCCCCAGCAAATTACGTTACGTCACGTCACAAAGATGGAAGACATGGAACTCTAGAAGCAATGTTAATAATGATATTGTGAGAAATAACTAAGTAACAGTTCAATATTTTCCAGAAGTAGTTTTTTAATTATAAGTACGTTATGTGACTATCGTCATAGGTACCTGCAAGCCAGTCCTGAGGCTGCGCGTCGATGGGCGCGCTCTGCGCAATAACGCGCTGCCGGCGTGTACCGTCGCGCGCCACACGCCAGATGGCGCCTGCCTCGCCGTCCACCCAGTAGATCCACGACATCTCTGTAACACTCTCCCTGTTCTCAAACCACGCAGCACAGTGCGCAAGGCAGTTCATGGCAGACAATGCGCATGTTCCACAAGGACGCCGAAATGCGCCATGAGCGACCCAATGCACACGACACCGACGTGCGCTATGAACAGCTCATTGCATAAGTTTTTATAACAGAGTTATTTTGTGTGACTTAACGAGGATGTTTAGGATTATAAGCTACGAGTATTGTTTTGTTTGGGATAACTGTAAATAACTTGCACAAGCAAAGAAAGCATCTATTGCTAAAAGATGCCGTCACAATTTTCTAAGGGATGTATGTTGTGCCCATTAATATTCCATTTAGTTAGTGAGTTCCGTCCTAGTTCATACCTGCATAGTAGTCGATAGCGGTTGCTTGAGCCAACTGCGGCACGGGGGGCAGCAGCGCATGGGAGGCGTCTTCGCCCCCTTCCACGGAGACATTCTTCTGCAGCGGCAAGGCACGGAGTTCCCAGCTCATAGAATACACTACTAACTCGTCGATAGCTGGAACAGACGAGCATATTATTCAGTGGAATATCCCGTGATCTACTCGGAACACTACACATCAATCATGAATTGAAAAATTCAAATAATATGTTTGCCAATAAACAATTTTGAGGTACCGTCTGCAAGCATGAAATTTATGGCACATTCTATGTAAATGTACCAAATTTCAACTTTTATGGTCCAGTAGATTCGTAGAAAGTCGGCTGTGATAGGCAGACAGACAGACATCCGAGGGATCCTATAACGGTTCCGTTGGTTCCTTTTGAGGTACGGAACCCTAAATAGGTGTAAGTTAACAATAAGTAATACATGCCAACTTCCAATAGTGCTGAGATCAAGATAAGTACTCACGGTGGCAGTCGGCTCCTTTCCGGATGTAGCCCGTGGCGCAGCGACATTGGCTGTCGGTTTCCGAAACCGGCAGACATAGCTGCGAGCACGGCGTGCGACGCAACAGGCACGCGCCGCGCGTGCCACGTTGCGCTGACGCATCGTACATACGGAGGGATATCACGCCCTCTGTTGGACAAAAACAAAATGAGTTTATGTTACTGCATCGTCCGGTTTCACCGTTCACCGAAAATTCGTGGTCCGTGGTCCATCGAGAGAGGGACCTTCCTAAAGTAAGGTCCTTCGCTCGATGGACCACGGACATTATAAAGGTCGCAAGAAGTCGGTGGATGGAGGAGGCTCAAGACCGTTCATCGTGGCATTCTATGTGCGAGTCCTATGATGATGAACAAGTGATGGGCATCTACAGGTTGATGCCGATGAATCAACGGTGAGTGAAAACTACATACCTACCTAATAATTTTCAGTTTTTGTGTCGGCTTCATCGCGGTTTCTTGGGCCCAGATAGTAATCCAAATATGTGAGCAGCACGCCCAACTTTAAATAGACGAGTCAAAATTACCCGTGTGGTTCCTGATAATCGTATTGCAGTGATCGTCAGGGTCCTGTTTGTCGTGCTTGTGGGTCGGGGGCGCTGCGCACGCACGGATGGTGGCGTCGCTCGCGTCGGCCCACAGCACGCGCCCGCCGTACACTTCTAGCGCGGTAGGCTGTCGGTTCGCTTCTGTTTTCAACTGACAAGTACACATATTAATTTAATTTAGATAGGGAACACCACCACGTTGCCGGCGCCTACATCTAACTACTGAGACGAACGGAGACATGTGTATAGTTAACCAAGACAACTCCGTAGTCAGATGGCGATCCCAAACACGTCGTTTACGCGCGGTTCTATCGTGTCCTTCACAAACAGTAAGTAAATAGACGCGTTAAGAGACAAGGGTGTTTATAAACAAAAAGATGTCACTAACAGTAGTAGTCTTCCCGGTCCTGACGTCCAAGTACTGCATGGACCTGGAGCCCGTGTTCACCCAGTACAGCCGGTCGAGCTCCACGTCGAGCAGCATACTGGTGACGCCGGCCAGCAGCGGGTCGGCGGTGGAGTCGAGGATGACGCGCCGCCCGCTGCCGTCGCCGTTGGCCGTTTCGATGCGTTCCTCGCCGTTCACGGTGAGCGCCCAGTACAGTTTCCCTCTGCAAGTGATACGTTATACGTGTGTCTACAGCTGGCAATGTCCATGCCCGAAGGACTAGTCTATATTGCTTAAAAGGTATTGTTATAATGTATAGGCAGGTGTTGCAATTACGTTGAAATTATTCACATCGAAGGGTAAAAAATGATGAGTTGTTTAGAGATAGCGTGTGCGATGTGATTTAAGTACCTGCGAGGGTCCACAGCTAGCGAGGAGAGGTTGCCCATGGTCCCGGCGTGAAGGTAGGCGGTGCGTTCTCCGCGCAGGTCAGCCACCGCCAGCGCACCGCCTGCACCGTAGTACAGCAGGCGCGCCGCCCAATCCAGCGCCAGCGCGCGCCCGCCCTCCGCGCCACCCGCCACTGCACGCGGCCCTCCGCCCTCCTCGCCGCCCTCCGCACCGCCCAGAGTAGCGCGCTTGATCTCGCCCGTCTTCAATTACAACAACAGTCACTTAACGTAATGTGTAACTTGTCAGTACAATCTGAATGTAAGCAATTTAAATATAACCATGTAAATTCTCGGCCTCTAAAATTAACCTTTAGTTGGTGTACTGACCTCTAGATCGGCCCAGTAGAGCGCGCGCTCCGCGCAGGCGCACTGCAGCGCGGCGGGCGCGGTCACGTGCGCCGCCGACACGGTGGGCGCGGCGTGCGTGTACACCGAGTCCGGATCCACGCTCAGTATCTCTCCCACCCGCCCGATCACTAACGCCTTCTCGTGCGCTGGAACGATACTGTCACATAAAGGTCTGTCTGGCAGCGAGCCGCCTAAATGTGACGACGATATATACCTTCGCAAGTGACGCCGTCGGGCTTCAGTCTCATGAGATGCGGACAGGCGCACTCCCTGCGCGTCGGCGCGTCGATGAGGCACAAGTGCGAGCAGCCGCCGTTGTCAGCGCACGGGTTGTGCGCCGCGGCCGGCTGCCGGCTCGGGTGGATCACCTGCAGCAGTACCCGACCATACATACGTGCAAACACAATCTCCATTCTACTAGCACTAGATCTATTTCCGTAGAGCCAAATAACTGTAAGCGAGATTGGCGCGGTTAAAGGGAGAAGCTTTAGCTAATTCATATCTCAGTCAGAACGAGGAATCATCGAATAGTGTGTCAGCCATACCTTCAGGTCAAACGGCTGCGTGAGCGTTCTCTGCACGACGACTACGTCGGAGCCGTTCCACTTGTTGGCACGCACGACGCCGTTGGTGCGCCAGTCCGTCCAGTACAGGTGGGAGTCGAACACGGTCAGCGCGAACGGGTGGCGCAGCGCAGAGTGATCGCGCAACACCTGCAGGTAGCAGACTGGTAGTTCTCGGAACAATCTCGAATTTGATATGGAAGGCACACGAGACGTGACGTCACCACGTGGACTACATTTATCTGCGAATACAGGCCCAGCCCCACGAACTGCGCTAGAATCTGGCCATGAGAAACGCAACTATAAAGTCCATTTTGAGAGTTTTAGCACTGTAAAAAACCCTTTTAAAACTTAAAAAGGAGAAAGTTAGGAAGTTTAATATAGAAGCTTAACGCAGTCTTGTGTCGGAGACCAAGACTTTGGATCGCTGAGCCAGAGTAGTAAGTTCTCACCTCACGGTGATCCTCTCCGTCATAAGTAGCCGTATGTAAGGAATCACTCCGCGCATCGACCCAGTACAGCCTCTTGGGTCTGTAATCCAACGCGATCCCGTTAGGCCACGCCCCTTGCGCTAAGGCCCCACCCCCTGCTTTGATAACGCCGCCCACCACTCGGTTTCTTCCCGCGAGGGAGCAACGCTCGATGCGAGGAGCTGACTGCTCCCAGTCGCTCCAGAACAGGTAACCTGTAGACACACGACACGTATACATCTTGGAATCTTTGTAGAATGCAACATTCTAACAGTTGCAGTTCTGGTTCAGACCAACCTTCTCTGGGATCGAGGGCGATGGCGCGAGGACTGTCCATGTCTCCGGAGATGAGCGTACGTCGATACTTGCCGTCCAAGCGAGACACCTGCACACAAACATCTCATGAGATACCCAACTCTTATTTATACCTTCCACCACGCTGCTTCTGCGAGCCTAATTAGTCACAGGGACAGTATTAGAGTGCTTACTTCTATCTGATGAAGGCTGCTCTCGACCCAGTAGAGGTTCTCGCCGACCCAGTCGACGGCGAGCCCCTCCGCCGTGGACAGCCCTTGTTGCACGACCACCGTGACGTTGCTCAGCGCTGGAAGCACACCAAGCAGCTACTTTAACAACCGCCCAACTTCTCGCCTCTCCTTACAGTCTCGGTGCAGTAAACCCACCGTTCTCGACGATAAGTCCCGAGTAAATGTTATCGTCCACTACGTCGGTCCAGTAGAGCCGCACGGCGCCGGACGGTTCTCGTCGCCAGTCCAGGGAGATGGTGTTCTTCAGCGAGGATATGAGGGCTCGCACCGTCAGAGTCGGCAGTTCGATGCCGCGCACCTCGTGCCGGTTGCTAAACACCAGCAGTGCTGTTACTCCGGCTGTAAACAACATGCACTAACTTATTGTGAATCACTCTCGGCGAGCGAAACGAAGGCAATTGAGGATGAAAATGAGTTAGTCAACAGCGATACTAAGAGAACGCTTACATGTGCTCTTGCATGTGAACCCGTCGTCGGCGAGCCGGTACCCTTCGTCGCACGTGCACTTGTAGCGGTTCTTCTGCGGTAGACATGTCTGTAACACACAAACAGTACATTACAGTCACTTCAATTATGATGTACTTCTAATAGTGTCTCGTAACTCACCTGGCTACACACGCCCCAGTCGGCACACACGTGGTTCGGGGCGCACGTCACGCCGTCACGCTGCAGGTGCAGGTGTGACGGGCACGAGCACGCGGGCCCCGACGGCGTGGCGTGGCAGCTGTGCGTGCACGCCGCCACAAGGCACATAGGCTCTCCTGAGAACAAATCAAATGATGATGAACAGGGCTGCCAGCAGTTTTTTAAGGGTGCTAATTAATTGAACGGCTACAAAGTAAAATTTTTGGCGGACAATAGAACAAAAATAAATTCAAATATATCTAAATAAACAATGGTGACAGCGAATTTAGATTGATGAGGAACTATCTGACCAACAATGTAACTGGCTAGGGATTTCGGTACTTACCAAATCTATGCTATGATTACCGGAGGTCACCGGTTTTGTAAGTGAACGAAGTTTGCTTCTATTTTGGCTATTATTTCATCAAACTCCAAGAAATGTTGTACACATGATCAGTACACTAATATCAGATGTGCATAGAGGAGCACGCGTTGAAGCTTGCCTTGCTTTGGATGAGAAGGTACAAAAATGAAGGGATTTTGGACAGAACCTGTGACGTGTGATGAAAAGTGGATTCTCTAACATAATCGCCATATTTTTTTTTATTTTTTTTTATTTATTTACCATTTAACATTGTATTAAACTATTGTATATAAATAGCACTTAAAAAACCACCAAGGTTAGTAGGGATAGTGCTATTAGTGAGTCTTAGCTGATACATAAACGTTAGGAATGTAGGTATGATTAGATACAGTTAAAAATAAAGTAGATACCTGCTTAAACAGACACTTATTCGTCATACCTACTTGGAACCAGGTAAGTGCGTTATTATTGTTGGTATCTTCCCATGTTAGCAAGAAAATATGACTTTAATTTATGCTTGAGGTTTTTTTGTGTAATGCTATCGAGTAAGTCAATAGGTAGTTCATTAATCAACCGTGGAATCTCTGCCGTACGCATTGCTAGCGCATTTAAATCCAAGAGCCACCCTATGGTCCACTCTCTTTTAAGTGGTTTTCGAATTCTGAACGTAGCTTGCAATGCCGCGGTAAAGTAGTCGGGCAAAGTATAATATGATGATGATGTATGAGCATAATGAGTAGCAGATTCAAAAGCCATCGTAGGTATTCTGTTTCACTAATTGAAATACTCTTCTCTTGTTGGTAAAAGACAATAGAATTACATACCACATCTATCCGCCTCGTCCGATCCGTCAGCACAGTCGATAGTTCCATCGCAGAGCTGCAGCAGTGGGGCGCAGCGTGTCCCGTTGTCGCAGCGTATCGCCGGCGACGCACACTCGTCAAGGGGTGCAGCGGGGGCGGGCGCGGCCGGGGGCGCCGGGGTGGTGGACGTGGAGAGGGGGCAGTTCCACTCGTCTGATCCGTCTAGGCAGTCGACACTCGAGTCGCATAGGAAGGCCTGCAACATTGACACGTAAACTCACGCCCGTCCATTTAAAGGGTTAGTCAGTGTCTTTCCTGAAAGTGGTGAATCATACCTTTCGAATGCATTCAGTGTTGTTACATTGGAACTCGTGTTCTTCGCACAATGGTACTTCGATGTGATGATGCCTGCAAAAATAGCAATATTTGAATATGATAGGCTGGATAAATGCAAGATCGATCGGAATGAAGTTCGACAGGTATGCACAAAACAAGTGTCATGACACTCACAGCGTGTTGGTGTCCGGGCGGTGTCGTTGACGCGGGTTGTTCGTGGCGGCGCCAGTGGCGGCGTGCGCGGGCGGGCAGTCGCTCTCGTCGCTCGCGTCGGCGCAGTCCGCGCTGCCGTCGCAGTAGTACTCCAAGGGCACGCAGCCGCCGTTCGCGCAAGGGAACATCATGTCTGTGCATTCTTGGTGTTCTGAAATACATACAATGGCTCAAGAGTGAATAACTTTTTAGCTAAAAAGACATTTACACTATAAATAAATATTTGACTGATAAACTAATTTAGACATTATTTTTAGATTTTTTATTTGACATATTGTTTAACATGTTGTTGGAATGTAATGACATAAAAATGTCTGGAATTAATAAGTAAAATAATGATAGCTAACTGATTTGTTAATTCTGGGAAATTATACATTTTGCAAAGTCAACCGAATGGTCCTAAAGGTAACATTTATATGTAATTTTTGCATGCCTAAAAAGGTAAAAATAGTTGCTACTTTTTAGTGTTCCGTACCCAAAGGGAAAAACGGACCCTATTACTAAGGCTCCGCTTTCCCTCCATCCGGCTGTCACCAGGCTGTATCTCATGAACCGTGATAGTTAGACAGTTGAAAT
Source organism: Epirrita christyi (assembly GCA_951392215.1). Lineage (NCBI taxonomy): Eukaryota > Metazoa > Arthropoda > Insecta > Lepidoptera > Geometridae > Epirrita > Epirrita christyi. The sequence goes on along the minus strand of OX595858.1, from coordinate 209,312 downwards.
TTTCACAGATGATGTATTTGTGTTGCCGCTATAACAACAAATAATATTTGTACTACTATATACTTGTAAATATTTAAGGGGCTCCCATACATCAAACGTGATTTTTTGCCGTTTTTATAGATAATGGTACGGAACCCTTCGTGCGCGAGTCCGACTCGCACTTGGCCGGCTTTTTATAATTAACATCCTTATTTCCCTATTTGAAGCAAATAAATAATTTGGTTGATTGAAACGCGAGTCGGTCTCGGGTGGGGAGTGTTCCGTACAAGCAGGCTAACATAGTAAGTACTATAAGACCAATAACATAACATAACACCCAACAGTCACATACGTAGTCATGATCCCACACTAGGATTCCCTGTGTTGTGGGTATCAGGAACTACGAGTACCATGGTACCATAATGAGCGATTTTAAAAGAGCCGCTATGGTGAAAGGGTACACTTACCACATCCCATTTCATCGCTCGGGTCGTCGTGCCCGCAGTCCCGCGCGCCGTCGCAGCGCCAGGCGGCGGGCACGCAACGGCGCGACGACACGCACGCGAACTGCTCCGAAGCGCACGACGTGCGCGCGCAAGCCGCGCCCGTCTCGTCGCTGCCGTCGTAGCAATCTGCAGTCGCACAATCAAATTGATGGATGTGCCAACTAATAGTCCATTTTTTTCAAGACATTTTTCCATGTTACATTAATTTGTAAATCAGTATCAATGTCACAGCAAAGAGCAGGTCGTATACTTTCTTTGTCAGAGATGAAAGGCGGAATATGCATTTCATCTGTGCCTTCTGTCATACTCATAAACAAGTGGTGCGCCCCGAAACTTCACTAACTGAAATTTGGTAAATTGTATACAGAGACAGGTGACCCAAACACAGACGTTGTTGACGCGTTACAGTATGAAGTTGCGGTATTTACGTATACCCTGGTTCAGAATTCGAGATATTTTTTGTAAACAAAGAAATGTCACTGTCAAAGAGACAAGCCAGTGGTAAAAATATTTTTTTGCGTGGATCATGTTTTACTAGTTGTGACCCGCGGCTCCTTCTATGGCTTACCAATTGTATTATTTTTTTTGTAATATCGCTCGCGCGGTATGTACCTTAAATTTACGGCAAATAAACACAAACCCACTACATACCTACATTTTGCACAACTCTCCACCAAATGTTCGAGTTTTACTAAATAAAACTTAACATAAACAACAAAATAACAACAACTACTACAATATAACAGGTAAAAAAGGACTCGTATTCGGCAAATGAGGAGAAACGAATGAAATTAAAAAAATGGAGACCGGCTTTCAAAACAAAGTCCAATGTTCAGAATTTCTGCAGTGTTCCAAGTAACATGAAATATTTTCTACTAAAAAATATGTCTTTACTTGATAACTTTGTTAATAACCGAAATAACTCCAAAATATATACGAGAAAATATTGATTACTTTATAGTTTATCAGATCTGAGTTAGAAAAACATGCCTAGCTTGTTTAATGGCCTAATTTAATAAACTACCATGGAGTACCTATTTTTTTGCTATGGTATCCCCTTTGTTTACAAAAAATATCTCGAATTCTGAACCAGGGTATAGTGGCCCCTTTGAATGAAAACTAAACTTTTTTCACACAAAAATTCAAAAGTTTTATGGCATTCTATTATTTTTTTGCATTAAGTATTTGAGTTAAACAGGTAAGTACTGAACCTTTCAATCCGTCGCAGACCCAGCTCTTGAGGATACATCGGTTGGTGTCGCACTGCATGAACTGCTCTTCGCTGCAGGTTACGTTTGCTGCAAATGCAGTAGAGATAAGCAAAGATTTTCAATTTCTGAAACCAGTTTTGAAGATAAGGCTCATAGGTTAGTATGAAGACTAACCACACGGTCCAGTGCCTGACGAGTCCTCGTCGGAGCCGTTGGGACAGTCGGTGTCGCCGTCGCACACGTACTGAGAGTCCACACACTGGCTGCGAAAGACATTACATGCACATATAGCGTGTTTCCATCGGACTGAGATTCCAAATCGGAAATAGTAAGCGAGGTAACTCACCCATTTCCACAATGGAAGTGTCCCTTCGGACAACGATCCCGCTTTGCTTCTGGAGGGGCGGTGGTGCCCCCGGAGGCCGGGGTGGGCACGCACTGGTCCCCCTCCCGCTCGACGCCGCTCTTCCCGCAAACGCACTTGTGTCCGCTCGGAGCCACGGCGAAGCAGAGCTCCGCGCAGCCGCCGTTCTTGAACGAGCACGTGTTGTGCACACCTGCGATACAAGGAGTGCGTCAGTACCGTGTGCTCTCCAACCTACTTCAACGCTTCGAGAATGCGAGTGCGCGTACCGTCCTCCTGCGCGGCGGAGACCAGCTTGAGGTCGTAGATGGGCGGCGGCAGGCGGTGCAGCACGATCGTGGAGCCGTTGGGCTGCAGCTGCTTCACGAGCCCCGTGCTGTGCTCCGACCACATCACCAGACCTACACAAACACACACTCAATCTTGCTTATTATTGAAAAGTGTCATGTCAGGTTCAGCGGACGCCTCAAAAGCTGCAACGCACCGCGCAGCTACTAGTCAGTGACGTGAACAATAAACTCATATTAGTTATTTTATAAGTATATATGTATGTATGTTAGTTTTAAGGCATATCTATGGGCCGTTGGATAGATATATAGTTTTCAAAATGATTCTTGTGATTTAAATTAATAAAATTCTTTTGATTTGATCAAATTTTAATTTTTCGTTATAGCTTAAAGTAAATCTTTAATTATTATTATAACAGATTTTTACTGGATTTCATTTTTTACCGGCTGAAATATGAGTTTCGATTCCCGCTGCTGGACAAATGTTTGCATAATCTACAAATATTAGCCATGGCTTGTTGTGGTAAGGTTTGGACCGCTTCACTTCCGGCTGGTCACCGACCACTCTTACCTTCATACACAGCGACGCCGTAAGGTTTGGACAGCCTCGCTTCCGGCTGGTCACCGACCACTCTTACCTTCATACACAGCGACGCCGTAAGGTTTGGACAGCCTCGCTTCCGGCTGGTCAGCAACCACTGTTTCGCGCTTCCCGGTGGACAGGATCATACGTTCCAGTTTGTTAAGGTAGGTGTCGCACCTAGAAACACAACGAAATAGGTATGCTTTAATTCTGGTGATATGCAAAAGATCATGTGTTTAATTCACCACGCAATTTAACTTGGCAAGTGATGATTATTAGGGTGTGTGTGTGTAAGCGGATGTGCGTGCGTGTGTGTGTGTGTGTGTAAGCGGATGTGCGTGTGTGTGGCGTGGTTACTGACCAATAGAGTACGTCCTCGTGTAAGGCCAGTCCGTTGGGCCAGTGCAGGTCGGAGTGGACGAGCGCGTGCGCGTGCGAGCCGTCCAGTTTGGCGCGCATGACCAGGCCGGCGCCAGCGCCAGCGCCGACGGCGTCAGGCCCCGTCCCACCCTTGGCCCACGCCGACCAGTACATCTCACTGACAATACATGACGCTCAATTACAATAAGATAGAAGATACTTCATTGTACACCTGAGATGTAAAAAACAAAACTTAATATCTTCTTAACATAGATCAATAATTATTAATTGCATTCACCTTAAAAGAAAACATTAGCTAACTTATAGACACACGGTGTTACAATGGGCAGTCTTATCGCTTAGAGCGATCTCTTACATGCAACGTTTGGATGGACTGGATTGTAAAGAACGTGAGGGGAGGTGTTACAGTAAAATTGCATATCAATAGAAAGATTTGCTAAAAACATTGGAGTTATGGGTCCGGAGTCTTCAACAGAAGAGTAATGGAAGAGCGCATATTGCGAAAATGGGAAAGATGTAAGAATTTGAAGCAATCTTTAAGATAACGTGGACAGAAAGGAATAAATAAGATTTTATATACAAATACTTATGATAATATGACAATCCCAGCGAAAACGAATTGGCAACCTACCTCCTTATTGTCTATCAAACTGGTAATCGCTTTCCAATACGATTTTACGGTACATTGCGCCTTATGTTTCGAATATTTCTGCTCTTGGAAAAGAAGCTAAAACACGCGGCGCAATGTACTGCAAAATTGTATTCAAAAGTGATTACCGGTTTGATTGGTAATACTCCCCCTGATTAGAATAGCGCCAAGTAGCACCGTATGGCCCCGTTGCGCTGATTAGACCGGCGGCCAAAAACAATTATTTTTTATTTATTCATACTTGTATAGGCCATATAACAGTTACCCGTTGGCTGGGTCCAGCGCGAGTTGCCGCGGGCTGTGTCGTTTGTGCGTGTACACAGTGCGACGGATGTTTGCATTATCCAATCTGCAGGCGGACACCGCGCCCTGCGATCCATCAGACCAGTACAAATTGCGTCCTGAACAACAAAACAGTTTCAATCAGACAAAAACCACCGAAAATGGAGGCATGCAAGGCTGTTATAAAAAAAAACAAAAGGTGGTATAATTCAATTGCTGATATAAACCAATGTCAGGGCACCGCCACTCGCTCAAGGTCGCGCGATATTTACCTACATCTAAGCCGTTCCCCAAAGGGAATAAGTGACCATCGGTTGTCGGGCGCACGCCTGACCGCTCGCACAACAATTTTCCCGCGCAAATATGACTTCGCGTGCATATTGGGCTGTAAATGGATGCAGTAGTCAAAAGACAAACAGAGACATTTTATTTTTTAAATTGCCGAAGGACGAAAAAAGTTAAGTTATTTGATTGATGTACATTAGTTATTGTCTGTAGGTGCATATCGAAGTAATGCTTTTTATAGGTGTGATTTCATGTGCATTTAGCATAGATTGCAATAATCTAGGTTGGAGATACCTAAATTATTACTTGAATTTTCTACCTACCGATCTACTTACGTGTTTAATTTGACTTTAATCGCTCTAAATTACTTATATAAAGACATAAAAAATAAAAAAAATAAAAAAAAAGTTGGTTAGTATTCTAACCAACTTTATTTCTCCCTAGTAACAATATTGATAATAACAAACGGTACTTAAGTTATTCGTAGGTACAAGTCGACAACCCTTACGAGTTGCATCACTCCGCGCCAGACAGCGACAGAGTTACGCGTTAGGAGAGAGCCGCAATGTTTAGGTGAATATTGCGTTAGGTACAAAGCGCTTATGCGAGCTGAATTGCACTTTGTTGCGTCTTAGCAAGAGTCTCTATTTATATAAAAAAAATCGAGAAGTGAGTCTTCTGTACTTGTACTAATATTTCTTCTGTGCCAAGGTTTAGTGACAAAACCGCGAACTAAGTCTCGTTTTTTAAACCTGGCAGCCCCTGTGATAGTTTCAACAGTGATTTACAAGCTTGTTGGAGGTTACATTTTCGACATCTTGGTTGTGATGTGACACTTTCATACAAGATGTCAGTTTGACACGAGATTTGTGCAATGATTCGAGAATTGATTAACGTGAAACAAACCATCTTACACTTTTATGCTACCCCAAAAATTACCGATCCGGCGAAAGGAAACTCGCAAACATCGAAGAAACCATCCTAATCGGTTCAGTTTCTGAGATACAGAGATAAATACACTCGCTTGCAAAAAACGGGCTGTTTTGATTCTTTCCGTGTAATACAAAAAAGGTTTTATAATTACTGGCATGCTAGTGAAGTGTCATGGTGTATAAAATTGTTAAAAGTTCTTGTTAACTCAAGATCATTTTCAGGTAATTATTGAGTTGTCTCATTTCTTTGATGTTTTTAAGCCTTGGCACCTTTACTTAGCGGTCTCAAAAAGGTTGATAAGACGATAACAGCCAGAATAATTATAGCGCTGCTTGAGGGAGGTTATAGTTCATGTTGTATGTCCCAGAGGCTAAATGTGCGTCGTTCGACAGTCCAGAGGACTTGCCCGGTCCCGTCAACAGACTGCCTGGTTCTGAACGAAAAAACTATACATGTATAGTCGGTGACCAATTAAAAGATAATGCACATAATTATATCACTGACCGATCCAGTCGACCGCGAGCCCTTCGCAGTTGTCGACGTCATCGTGGATGAACACCTCGCGCGCCGACCCGTCCGCTTTCTGGCGCGCTATCTCGTATCTATAACGAACATACTGTTTAGATTAGACCTATTCCGAATGTCGTAAGGCTCACATTTTAGCGGGCATAGCACGCTCACCTGTGCACGTCGCAATAGTACAAGTATTGGTCCGTGCGGTCCACGGCCACGGCGGAGGGGCGGGCCGCGCCCGTGGCCGGCACGAGCGCCTCCCACCCCGCGCGTCGCCCGCCGCGCTCCACCGTGAGCGCTTGCACGATGGGCGGCGAGCCGCGGGCCACCACCAGGTAAGTTTCTAGTTCCACGCCTGAAGCACAACATTATGATCAAGTGAGACAGTTTTCAATGTTTCCAGTTAAAGAATCAGCCACCTCACTTAATTACATTTATTTATTTATTTTAAAAATGTTTAGTGGAGTAGTTAATATTAGGGTCATATAATATTTTTGGAAGCCCTTTTATTTGATACCAAATCCATTATATTTAAGTTCATTCAAAAAACAAGGGTTGTAAAATAGCGTTTTAATTACGCTCTATTGAATTTAGCATGGCTGTAAACTCAAAACACTGTAACAATTCCATGGATAGCTGCGTTTATTAGTATGCAAGTTCAGAACGTAAGTACTTACGGACACAACGATGTTTCCCTGCGATCCGGAATCCATGTCGGCACATGCAGCTCGCGAGCGGCGCCCCGTCCGCGTCCGCGTACGTCGTGATGCACAGGTGGGAGCAGTTGCCGTAATTCTTGGCGCACGGGTGATCCACTGTAAGTTGATGACATACATTCATTAAAACGAGTCAAGAAGCCAGAGACACCATGAGGGCCTTAAATGGGGCGATCCAGATCAGTTTGATTTTAATAAAACTGTGCGTACCTTTCGGATGTCGTTGCGCGTGGTAGACCAGCACGGCACGTGGCCGCGCGTCCAGCTCGAGCGAAGACAGCTCGCGCGTGCGCGGCTCTCTGTCCACCAGGGACACGGAGCGGCGAGTCCACGATGGCAGGTACAGGGTGGATTCCAGCAGAGATATGTGCTGTAGTTTCTGGGTCTGTCCAATTAAATGTACGACTAAAACACTATCGGAACAAAGAACAGATGCCCAATTATCGAGATAAAAATTAGTCCAAATAAAATTCGGATCACGTTCCGATTTAATGTCTTAAATGTCAGAAATGGTCTTCTCCTTACTTAAAATACATCACGATCATGAGATTATATCGAAATGTCAGTGAGTTGTGCGCATTCGCTAGAACAACACGTACTGTGCTGTGCTACAACAATACTTCGCTTGCCATATATCGCCAACCTTTGGTCTAATTGCGTTTCGCGATGAAGTGCTCAGCGTGTGGTGAAAGTTTCAATGATGGAGTACAATGTGTAGCTTGCAAGAAGCGCTTAGACTTCGGCTGCGCCCAGATTTCTGAGACCGGATGGAGAAAGTTGGGCAGCGAGAGAAGGGCAGCCTGGAGGTGCTCGGCCTGCAGATCCTCGTCCCCTGCATCTGCACCTGCACCCCCCGGTGCTTCAGAACCAGCCTCGCTGGAAGCTGTACTCAAAGAGGTGAAAGACCTGAGACGTCAACTGGTTGGCTTACCAACTCTCATCGAGGATGTCAAGTCTATTAAGGACGAACTTAAAGAGTTGAAGTCGAGTTGTGATTTTGCGGTCAATAGACTTGATGGTTTCGCCATTAAAATTGCTGAAGTGGAAAACCGAGTTTCCAGTGTTGAGCAGCTACAAGCAACTGTTAGCTCTCTTGAAGCAGATATTTCATCTCTCAAATCTCAATTGTCCGCCAGTGAGCAGCGAACCCGCCTCAATAATGTGGAAATTAAGGGTGTCCCGCTCAAAAAGGATGAAAACTTGTTCTCAATCGTTGAAGCGATCTGCAAAGCTACCAATTACAGCTTTCCCAAGGCGCAGATCAATTACCTGCATAGGGTCCCGCTGCATGGTTCAAAGGAGAAGGCCATCGTAGTGAGCTTTATCAATCGTTATGTGAAGGAGGAGTTCGTGGCGTCAGCGCGAGCGTGCAAGACCCTGTCAGCGGCTTCTTTGGGATTTGTCGGCACAAGCCAGCGGGTCTTCGTAAACGACCATTTGAACGCGGAGTCAAAGAACCTCCTGAATAAGTCAAAATTGGCAGCCAAGGAGAAAAACTTTAACTACGTATGGGTAAAATACGGAAAAATCCATGTTCGAAAGAATGAAACCTCCCCGGCGTTTATCATATATAATGAGACTGATTTAAACAAAATTGCATAAAATGGCGTTATAAAAATGCATTTATGTTAGTTTTCGCATTGTATCACGCTCATCAATTGAGTTTTACTCCCAAATTGGCTTTTTGTTATAATCAAACAACACTAACACTAACGATCGAGTTAAAAAGGTTTGTGAGATCTGCTTTGTCTTGTCTGTTTGCCCGGCTGGTTCGCTATTTTTCTTCGCGGGTAGTTGCCGATCGCTGCGCATTCCACGTTCATTATTTCGTAGTCAAAGCTGCATACTCTATGCGGTTATCAAGGCAAATAACTATGATAACTACTTTCGTTGATCCTCTATTTTACATTTATACTTTTTGCTTGCTCACCTGCTTAATTTATCAACTATTGTGTGACTACACCTTATTTAATTTGTGGAAGTTGGTTGGCATTTGGTCACTGCTTGTTTATTTGGTAAACAGATTGGAAGGAATGTTATTTTGGTACTATTACTATGAAGCTAAAACGATGCTATTCTATTCATTTAATAATGGATAATACAACTAATAAATTAAAAATGTATTACCAGAATGTTAGGGGCCTCCGTTCGAAAACTACAATTTTTTATCGTAATCTTTGTCTTTGTTCGTACGATGTTATTGTACTTACAGAGACATGGCTTTTAGATAGCGTGGGTGATTCAGAGCTTTTTGACGGTCGATACACAGTGTGGCGTCGGGATCGTGATTATGATTTGACTGGCCAGTCGAGGGGTGGGGGGGTACTCATAGCAGTGCGTAGGGATATTCACGTTATACCGCAGGCCTCCTATCATTCTTCGGCTGAAGATTTATGGATTACTATCACACTAAGACATGGTAATTTACCTCCAACTAATATTCATGTCTGTTGTATTTATTTATGTAAGCAGAATTTAGGGTTTTCTTTTTCAATGCAATTACAAAACTTTTTATGCAAGCTCGATTACATTACATTATCGCATCCTTGTGATAAGTTTATCTTGCTAGGTGATTTCAATATGAGCAACATCAACTGGTCACCTAGCAGTGAGCTATTTTTGAATCCGTCAAATGTATCTACTTTTGACGAGCATTTTTTGATAGATGACATGTACACTCATGATCTTCGTCAATACAATGGTGTTTCAAATGCATATGGCAAAATCCTCGATCTAGTTCTTTCAAACGATGCTGTTTCTGTATCTGAGTGTGATCAGCCATTGGTAACCATCGACCCTTACCACAAAGCACTCGTAATTAACCTCTACTTTGTCACTATGCCAGTGTTAAAATCGCAAACATACCTTAAATATCTTTATTATAAAGGGGACTATGAATCTATCAATGCATCATTAGGCTCAACGGACTGGGATGCGGAACTTTCTTCTAGGTCTCTAGAAGAGAGTGTCAAGTACTTCTATTCTGTTCTTGAAACCCTAAAAAAGAAATTCATCCCTGCTAAGTATACTAATAATGGTTCTTATCCTGAGTGGTATACGCCTGCGCTTAAAAAACTTATAAAAGAAAAATATAAATATCTTCGTAAGTTTAAAACGTACGGAAATAAATCTAATCTTGAAACGCTTAAGCTCCTTCGTGACAGAGTCAAATTGCTGGAAAGCCAATGCTATCATCAGTATATTTTTTCAATAGAAAACTCAATTGAAAGGAATCCTAAGCAGTTTTGGTCTTTTATAAAAACGCGATCGAATTCTAGTGGCATTCCTAATTGCTTGAGGTACCAGAACTCAGTTGCTTCAACGGGCGCCTCCATCTGCGATGCTTTTTCAAAGTACTTCTACTCCACCTTTCTTTCTCACTGTGTTGCGGATGGAGGAGTGGGTCAAACTATTAGTGACCCCACTATTTCACAAGTATCTGATTTATGCAATATTGATATTGATGAGGAAAGTGTGGCTACACATCTTGCTAAGCTTGACCTGTCCAAATCTGCTGGTCCTGATCATGTAAGCCCTGTTTTTCTTTCTATCTGTGCCAAAAACATTGCGGTGCCCGTAGCCATATTATTTAGGAAATCTTTGTCATCATTTACCTTTCCTGTTATCTGGAAATCGGCCTTTGTCACACCTATCCATAAAAAAGGATCTAGAACTGAAATAAGTAATTACAGGCCGATCTCTAAATTATGTATTATTGCTAAGGTCTTCGAAAGAATAATCCATGATCAAGTTTACTTAGGGCTTCGTAGCTCATTTAACCTATCTCAACACGGGTTTCTCAAGGGCCGGTCTACGGTATCCAACCTGGTTTTATTTGATGAATACATTACGAAGGCTATGGATGCGGGAAGCCAAGTTGATGTCATCTATACAGATTACAGTAAGGCCTTTGACAGAATTGATCATAAGCTTCTCCTGGCTAAACTACTACTCATTGGCATAAGAGGAGATCTGTATAGATGGTTTTCTTCATATATTGATAACAGAACCCAGGCAGTGGTAATTAATAACTATATTTCTGGGTGGGTACGCATTCCTAGTGGGGTTCCTCAAGGTTCCTTACTGGGTCCGTTGCTGTTTCTGATTTTCATAAACGACATCTCGAAGTGTTTCTATAGTAGTCAGCTGCTTTGCTTTGCGGATGACATGAAAATATTTAGTAAAATCAATTCATCCGGTGATATTGAAAAGCTTCAAGCGGACCTGTCACGTTTGGATGATTACTGTGGTTCCAACAAGCTTGAGTTGAATCCCTCAAAATGTTCCGTAGTTACCTTCACCCGTAAAAAACTTATAACTCCTTCATCGTACTCATTAAAAGGTCAGTTACTTGAAAGAAGCAACGGAGTGAGGGACCTTGGAGTGATTCACGACTCAAAACTTATATTTGATAACCACATTGAGTCTATTGTGTCTAAAGCCTCGAGGGCTCTGGGTTTCATTAAGCGATCTTCAAGCGACTTTAGGAGAGCCAAGACCTTTAAAATTTTGTATTGCACGTTTGTCCGGAGTAATCTAGAGTACGCATCGCAGATCTGGAGCCCACGCTATGACAAGTACATTTCACGAATCGAGCGAATTCAGGCTAAGTTTTTGAAATATCTGTGTTACCGTCTAAGAGTTCCCTATATTAACGATTACAATAATCTTTGCAAAAAATTTCACTTCCTCCCTCTCTCCAAGAGACGGGAAATTGCTGATATTACCTTCCTTCTTAAAATAACTGGTGGCCTTATTGACTGTCCTGATCTTTTAAACCAGATTAAACTAAGTGTTCCTTTTCGATTAACTAGATTCAACAAGCCACTGTATGTACCAATAGTTTCATCTAATTATAGGCAGAATTCTTACCTTTGGCGAGCAAGCAATAACTATAACAGGTTGAGTAGCCGTTTTGACTTGGATCTTTTCTGCACCAGCGTCAGCTCGGCACGGCAGCGACTGAGCAGTGATTTCTTTTCGTAATATTATGTTTTTAAATGCAAAAACCTTATTTTTTCTACGTTAGTTGGTTTAAAATTCTTATAGTTCTTTTTATTTATTTTTGTTAAGCAGTAAGCGTTTTATTGGTAATTTTTTATTTATTTTTTTTTCTTCCCCGAAAATTTATTGTTCACAACTCTTTGACTACCTACTCAATTTACTATCCGTGGGAACCTGTTATTGGCTCTCTACTGTTATTCTGGTGTGTTATTGTATTTAAGTAAGCTGTTGGTTCTCCAAAAAATAAAATAAATAAATAAATGTGACCAAAACTAGAACGATTCATAATTTTTTCGGTAATTATAGATGGTAGTCCAAACGAAATAGGCGGCAAGGTCATTGCCGACTGGTTCAGTCCCAATAACCTGGACTTGGCCTCCCCAAGTTATTTTTGAATGTTTGTATTTTGTATAGTGATGTTGTTACCACATAGTTCCGTGTGATGGTCCTCCGATGGCCTCCGTCGTAGTCGGAGCGCTCCACGCACTCGAGGTAGGCGTCGGCCCAGTACAGCTGGCGCGTGGCGGGGTCGACCGCCATAGCGCCCGGGTACACGAGCTTCACGCTGGCGAGGCTGGTGCGCCGCGTGCCCGCCAGGCTGGCGCGCCACACGCCGGCCGGCGACGCGCCCCACACCGACATGAACATGAACCTGCCGATACATAACACCTAACAGTCACATGCCTAATTTTGATCCCACACTAGGATTCCCTATGTCGTGGGTATCAGGAACTACGAGTACCATGGTATCATAACACCCAGACCCGGAACAAATATTTGCAGATCATACAAACATTTGTCTCGCAGCGGGAATCGAACCCACAACCTCTTGCATCTCAGCCGGCTCCTAGCGCGCGTCATACAAGTTATAGAGAGGGAACGCAGAGCACTACTTTACAGACATCTCTGTACCCGTTGACGCACAAAAAAGGCTGCCAAATAACAATGCCAACAGCTTTTTAGGCAAATCTCATGTTTAGGTATAATGCCCTCGTTGGCATCTCGCGTTTAAGGTAATTCGATCATAAGGGTTCGAAAGTAATCCTGAGACTAATATACTTAGTCAAACGCTAAATCATCCAAGTGAACCTGTGAGGCGAATCAACTACATTCACACCTCTCGCTCGTCGAGAGCTCCCCTGCAGTGGCAGTCACTCACCCTGCCAGCGGATCTATTACGAAGCCATGCAGCTTGCTGAGTCCCTCGTCGATGAGCAGCCGACAGTGCTGTAGAGACGGCGAGCACACGTAGATGACCTCTCGCTCGTCGTCGCTGAAGTACATGTTCTTGGACACCCAGTCCACCAGCATGTGACTTATAGCTGAAAACACGTGAAAATTAATCAGAAACGAAAAGGCAATGACTATCTTAACCATATCATTTTATAAGGAACTAACGCACCACTATATATGTCGGTCTACATTAGTGTACAGAGGCCTAATTCTCTAATTTAGAAACATTCAATTCGCAGTATAATCTCGTCTCAGTCGTACTGTCACGTATAGGAACTATTACTTAATAAAGAATATGTAATAATAATAATAATAAATAGTTTCTATACGAGACAGTGCGACTGACTGATCATATTGTGAAATGAAATGAAATGAAATATATTAAAAACAACAAACATTACAAAAATCACAAAAAGTACAATTAATAATTAATAGTTACATTTTTAAAGTCACTAGTAGGTACTGGTTGGAAAAACATTAGTACCCAAACTAGGGAGACCTGTGATATGGCGTACTAATGCCTTCCGCCGGACAAAGTTGAAAAATGCATAATTATTAGAATTATCATAATAAATGAGAATAACTAAATGAATATAAAATTATAATAAATTAAATTTTAAATGTATGAATATAGAAATACAAATGTGCATCTAAATTTATATAAAACTAGGTAAAAGAAAACATATCATGAAAATATAACAATACTAAATTAATTCGATTTTTGGACAAAAATTACACTAAGGCAACTAATAAAGCTTCTGTAGAAGCATAGTCCTGGTCCAAAAGCCAGGTTTTTAATACTTGCTTACATTTAAACGTAGTTAGGGTATAGAATTTAAGGTTTTTATTAAGTTTCTTATACAAATAAGAACCCATATAATAATACTGTCTTATCGCAAATGCTGTGTTACATTTTACTAAAATAATGTTATGTAATGATCTCGCTTGAGTGACATGCGCAGAGTCACAGAAAAGATTTTTATGATATGCTACGATAGTGCTAAGGATAAACAATTTCCGAACTGACAAAAGTTCACATTCCTTGTAGAGAGAGGTGGTAGGATATCGAAACTCTCTAAACCTCATGACTTTAAGCACGGAACGTTGCGCGCGCTCAACAATAATCAGGTTCTTTTTACACGCACCACCCCATACAGAAACACAGTAGCTAAGTACCGACTGGCAGAGCGCATAGTATATTGTTTTTAGTAGAGCAAAGTTGGCAACTGATCGTAAGTTTTTGAAAACCCAAATAAGTTTGCGGACACGACTAGATACCTGTTTGATCTGGGCTAGCCAGTTAATTGATTATCCAGAGTAACACCAAGATACTTTATAGAATCCACTTGTTTCAAAAGTAGACAGTCATATTTGCTATTGGGACGAAGCGTGCAGGTGTGAGCTCGGATTTTTATCGAGGGTATTTTATGTTTTAAGATGCCGAAAGTCATGAACTTAGTCTTGTCAAAGTTAAGAGTAAGCAGATTTTTTCCAAGCCATGCGATCACATTACGAAGACCCTGTTCCGCGTAGTTACTGGCTTGGTCCCAGCTGTTCCCTTCAAAAACTAGGGCTGTGTCATCCGCGAAAGTGACAATTTTACCATGTGGTGGTGAGAAAAGACACAGCTCGTTTATGAAAATCAGGAACAGGCTTGGACCCAATATGCTGCCTTGAGGAACTCCGTATGAGACTGGTTCATCATCACTTACAACATTATTGATTGAGACTCGTTGCGTCCTACCTGTCAAATAACTTTGAAACAACTTCAGAGAAGTACCGCGAATCCCCAGGCTTTCCAGTTTATCCAGAAGTATAGGTATTGAGACAGTGTCAAACGCCCTAGCCATGTCCAAGAAGAGACCAACTACTTTCCTTCTTTTGTCCAGATTGCAGACAATATATTCTGTTAGGGTTGAGACCGCCATTTCAGTAGATTTCTTAGCTCTGAATCCAAATTGCGATTCCGATATTAGTTTTTCACTATCCAAATATTTAATTAATCTCGAATTAATAAATTTTTCAAAAACTTTCGAAATAGCTGGCAATATAGAGATTGGTCTAAAGTTGTTTACACTGTCTCGGGGTCCAGATTTATGAACAGGATGAATAATGGAACGCTTGAAAGCATCAGGAAAAACACCTGAAGAGAAGCTGAGGTTTATAATATGTGTCAGGGGAAGCACTATGATACCCTTTGCCAATTTCAAAAGTTTTGATGAGACACCGTCCCATCCTGTAGCACTATTACTTTTAAGTCCAAGTATAGTACGTTCCACTTCACCCTGATCCACATCCAGCAGAACAAAAGACCTACCATGTGTTTAGAGTTTTAATGTCGCAGGAGATTTGAGTAATGTCAACCCTACTTGAGATTTTTTCAGCCAGAATCTTACCAACATTTACAAAATGAGAGTTTATTTTGTTAACCGCCTTAAGAGGGTCTACCTCAGATTGGAGCAGCTCTGTAGCGGGTGACTTAGCCTGAGCAATATTGGCGATTCTCTTTATGACTTCCCAGGTTTTCTTTGCGTTACCTGCAGCTTTTTGTATGATGCTTTGAAGAGCCTTCAAAGGCTAATTTGAGCTTTTTAAGTAAGCTATTACAAAAATTACGATACCTCCGGTAGCTTTTTACTAAAATTTGATTATTGGGGTATTTTTTTACCTTAATGTGCATATTATCCCTATGGCGGATGCACCTTAACAAACCTGGCGTGATCCATGGCTTGGAAATACGCTTTCTGCAGGGAATAGGTCGAAGTATGGTACCCAAATGTAAAGCGTTTGCAAAGACATCCAAAAGAGTGAACGAGGCCTGGTTAACATCATTCATTTCAAGAATTTCCTTCAATTTATGATTATTAATCAAGGACTCAATAACAGTATCGAAATTATTTTTTTTTAATTGAGATTGCAGCTGCTTAAACTTAGTATTTAATGAGAGACAAAGTAATACCGGAAGATGGTCCGTAATGGCACTTTGAATAACAAATGAAAGTGCAGAATTTTTCGATTTCAGGAGAGCATGGTCAAGGCATTTGCCTTCCCTAGTCGGAAATAAATTTGTAGGCAAATATCCATACTGAGCCGTCAGATTAAGATAATCTGAGCTCATCTTATCAAAATTGTTATACATAATGTCGATATTAATGTCACCTATGATAATTCCGTTAGGGAAGTCACTAATTGATTTAAGAGAAAATTCAAGAGAGTTGATAAATCTGTCAAAGTTGCGAGACGGAGAGCGATGAAGCGCCATAATTGCTGTGTGATCACCAATTTTGACAAGTAGACAAGTGGCTTCAAGAAAGGTAGGTTCAGCAACCACACAATGAAGACTAGATTTAGCATAAACAACAACACCATCGTTCTGGTTGAAATAGGCAGTCGAAGAATAGAGATTATAGTTAGGGAGTGTGGGGAGAGTTTTATCTTTGTCCAACCAACATTCTGTCAAAACGATGACATCACACTCTAATTTTAGGGATGATAAGAGAACTACAAATGTGTCAAAGTTTTTAAAAATACTTCTCACGTTCTGCGTTATAATTTTCAGGTATTTCCCGGGTTCACGGATTATACCGGGGCATTCTGTAGGGAAGCATTCAAATGAACTTGCGATTTTAAAATCGTCTATTTCATGAACAATTACGTTGTTATCCATTGTTGGAGGTTAAAAAGGAAACAGAGTTGATACCTTGATCAGGTGTCAGGCGTAGATGGAATTTTATCTTTGCACATGAGATATCAGTCAGCCTATTAAATGTGATCTGAAGATTTATTACATGGAGTTGCGATGATTCAGTGTGAACAGTTTGTTTAGCGTAAGCAATTGGTTTTAAAAATGTTTTAGCAGGATACTGCATAAAATAATTCATATTGAAAAAATTATAATAGAAAAATGTAAAAGTGTAGAAATATAAATTGATAATAGCTACAATGTAAAAAATCAAATTGAGAACAATAAAATTTAAAAACAACATGCAAATCAAAATAAAAATAAATTTGAAAGTGAGCGCAGTTTTACCTATAATATTGACTGAGAAATCCAGTCAATTTAGATTTTGAGGTTTAAGTGATGCCACCTGCTTTTCGGTTTTTATCAGAATAATCGGAGAGCCATCAGTCTTCCTCACAAAGACCTTTCCATTCGAGGTCCAGCAGTACTTGAAAAGCCCAGCCCTCAGTAGCTCTCTCGCCAGATAGTGTAGACGATTAGCTCTACTAGTGAGGTGCTCTACAACAAACACTGGGGAGCTGTGTCCCCGTAGGCCCAGATGAAAGGCGTTCAATTTGCTAGTCCTATTTGCGATGTTGAAGGTTTTGACAGCTTTTAAGACTCGGTTCTTCTGTAGAGTCGTTGTTAGCTCAGCTATTATGGGCTTGTTGGAATCAGCCTTTCCAGGAATCCTGAATACATCTTTAACGTTATTAGCAGCTACGTTGACTCCCACTTTGCCGCTCATCTCAATAATGTAGTTTGAAAGCACCTCCTTAGTCTCATTGGTCGTACTGGGGACATTCCTAATTTCTAGGGTAGAGCTGCGAGCATTACGCTGGAGATCCTCCAATTTGTCTTCGAGGTACTCAATTTGAGACTGCTTCTCTAGAACAGCCTGATCCAGTGACTCAACCTTCCTTGATATTTCATCAAATCTCTCGGTAAGGAAATCCATGCATTTTTCTATGTCTTTCGTGTTTTGTTGAATGCTCGAAAGCTTGGTTTCAATGTTCTTGAATTTATTGTCAATATCCTCTTGCAGAGTACCAAACATTTTGATAATTCTCTCCTCAAGAAACGTTAGTTGAACCTCGACGCTACATTCCGGGGATGTAGCACGGGCTGCGTTACCAATCCTACGTTTCTTGCTTCGAACAGACAGTTGAATTGGAGACTCCTCCTGGCTTGTTTCCTTATTCATATAAAGGTCCGAATCTGAGCCGGCCTTAACCGGTGAGCGTACCATTTTAGTAAGTACGGCTAGTACGGAACAAGATATAATGCTCTCCTGAGGCTAAAAATACCAATGCCTTGACTTACTTGATAGTGAAGGCGCAACCTAAGTTCCGTCGTTCAGGGCAATCGAAATTAAAAGCGCACTGAGCCAAAGTACCAGGCAATTATGAGCGGGAGGAGGTGACACGGCAGCTTAACTGCAGTGATGTGAAGCACCTACGCACGATGGATTTCCTTGTGTGTGTAAGTTTACCAGTGACTCACGCGCTGATCCGGTTAGTTGGTGTCACTGCCGCCGCGCCGCACTGCAGTACTATTGATTATTCTGTGTCACTCCACCGACACTACGAGAGCTCCTTCAAAATATGCACTCCTAATATTTGAGCTTGATTTATTGCGATTGAAATTGCATTAAAATTTAAAAAATAAATTAATATGAAGCAAGTAACACGTCAACTCGTAGACGAGGTCCGGGCGGAAGAGGAATTGTGACTGGATTGTTTTTAAATTAGAGAATTGCAGAGAGAAAAAAAAATCAGAGGCCTAATGTTGGCACTAATTTGTCCCACTATTAGAAGCAAACTTCGTTCGCGTGCAAAAGGGCATAAGCGCCTGTTTGTTAGTTGCCGGTGTACTTCTCTTAAAATTTTGTAACAACTTTGATAACTTGTGTTTCCCAAACAAAGATATTGTAATGGAAATTTAAATCCGTAATGTGGCTCATGCAAACATGAGTTGTAGATGAGTTGCAGGCGGTTTGGTACTTGGTAGTGGTACTCACAGTTGAGGTCCGGGAAGAGAGCGGGAGAAGGCACGGTCCACGTGCTAGCGAGGTCGTCCACGCGCGCGCACACTACGCTCGACCGCGACATGTTGTGGTGCACGTAGCACAGTGACCTGCACATTACAATGCACATCGGTACACAACGCGAACCGTACCGGGGGACAGTTATAGGCCGACTGCAGTGAGCCATAATATCACACTATTTGCAGTGAAGTCTATCTTCATGCGTCATAAGAAAACTCTGTTTAGAATACAAAGTTCAAAATGGCGGTCACTTTTTTCAGTTCTGATAAAAAAACATAGTGTGTTTAGTGATCAGTTGCCCCCTATCAGCTTTCCAAATAGCAATCTATCCATAAAATAAAAAAGTTAAAATGGCAGCCAGAGGCCCAAGCAGGAACATCTAACGTTATGGAGACGCTAGCGAGACGATAGTAAACGTCAAATATGAACCAATCAACTTACTAAGATTACAAGTTACCCCGATGTCATTGGCCAATATTTGACATTTGCGATCGTCTCGTTAGCGTCTTCAATAGGATTTTTTAAATCTCTTTGATACGCCATCATTCGCTGATCACATGGGCCCTCAGGTACGTAGATCGATGATGATAGTAGGACGATTGCTTTTTATATCGATGGGTGATCACATTGACCCTCAGAAAGCAATCGGATCAGTAACTAAGAAGATTATTTTTCATGAAAAGCATTCATTCAATTAGTCACCGGCTGATGGCACTCACCCGTTGGAGTGCATAAAGTCGATGGCGCGCACGTTGAGCGTGTGCAGCGTGCGGTTCCCCGCGCCCGCGCGCCCTCGCGCTGGCTCCCCCCGCGGGTACACCCGTCGGATGTCGCTCTGAGTCACCACTATAAGGGACAGCGGCTCGTCTACAGGATCTGTCGATGATTCAATCAATATCAGTAAGCAGGTCAATTTGTCTGTGGAGGGCGAAAATATGGTCCGAGCAAAGCATTACCATTGATAGCGTTGCAGGATCTCCCGTCCGCGTCCAGCCGGTACCCGTCCGCGCACGCGCACACGAACGAGCCTATCGTGTTGCGACATCGCTGCGCACAGCTCTCTTCTTGCTCACACTCGTCGCTATCTGTGGACACAATAACATACAACATTATGCATGTCATAGTGGTTCCTGCGTCCGCATAAAGATAAACCTACGGTTACCAGTAACAGTGGGTAACTTACCGACACACTTCCCCGCTCTGGGCTCATACCCGGCCGAGCAGAAGCATTGGAGCCCGCTGTGAGTCGGCCGACAGTCTAGGTTGCAGTTCAAAGTCGCACATTCCTTACCCGTGACTGAAAACCAAACATATCATGATATAACAACACACCAAACACCTAACATCTTAATACCATACCTATGTTTCACAATAAATGATATTTCATTTGATAAGATGGCACTTCACTATGAAAAGACTTGATAAAAAACGTAAAGATTGTTGTTGTTGTGAAAAAAATAACGATCCAGCGGTCGCAACCGCATCTGCAGCAATGTCTTGACGAACTCAGCCATGGATCGAGCTTAGCGAAATCAGGGAGTTACAATCAATGGAGATGCCACAGCAAGCACAATCTGTGGATTCGTACGAGTAAGATCAAGTCTTCGATTAGTTATTTTTATTTCAGCAGTGTTTGGTGTGGAAGTGTTATGAAACGTACTGGTTGTACCAGCTTGTCTCTCTTCAGTGCCACCACACTTCAGGAAACATGATCAAACAATAACGAATTAGCTGCATGTGCATGTCATACAGTCATGCAGCTAATTCATAATAATATGCCAGAAGACCACTGATGCAGTTAGGTCTCCATAATAGAATAGAATACCACAACGAATGGTCTTGAGCCGTCTTAATCCACCGACTTTCTGCTACCGTCCTTAAATAGCTAGTTAGGTTATGTCAGGTATGGTGTACGTACAGTTTGTGCACAGGTCCCATTCGTCGCTGCCGTCGAGACAGTGGCGTGCTTTGTCGCAGAACTGATAGATGGGCACGCAGCTAAAATGGCCGTCGACGGGCGTCGCGCAGCGAGCCCAGTTGCCAGGACATTTGAAGCCTTTCTCACCTGCGCATAACATTACTAAATCTAGGTGAAACTGATAAGGGTTTCAAAATCAATCACAATCTTCAGGATTTATCTTGACTGCACCTCTTCCTAACTATTTCAACTTTTACTTCCGCCCACCAAGTGAAACATTAAGTATTCGGGCCACTATTGTCCCGGTCACATTGAAACGAACCCAGACTTTTGATAGAAAAGTGGATAGGCTAACCTAAGTGATTGATTGTGTAGTTATTGGTCTTAAAAGAGCTTATGGCCCCAACGTGACACTGCACTCTCAAGGCAAGAGACAAGCGAAGGTGCGACACGTACACATGTAGGGCTCCTCATCGGAGCGGTCGTTTGGGCCGCAGTCAGCGTCGCCGTCGCAGCGCCAGCTCGCCGCGATGCATAGCCCGCTGCGCACGCACCGGAACTGGCCCGAGCCGCACGTTGTGTTCCATGCTGAAATTAAAACCTCCTTAATAATATTCTAATGGATTGCTGAGGTTCTGAATCATTCCAACTTGCTTATGTCTGTCTTTCAGCTTCAAAATTAGTAATCCACTTATAAAGCACTTGCTGGCATCCTATTAGCTGAAATTTGGCACACCTGTCATGTTTCGATGACAATACAATATTATGGTGACGGCGAGCTGATCTCACGATGGAACTCCTCGATGATTAATAGTAGCCAGGAGTGCGATTTTTTAATGTCACTGAGTAACTAAATATCATTAAGAAGGCCGCAAATCACCGTTTTTCAGGAGATGCACGATTTCAGGGGCTGATGTGGAGGAGGCACTTGATATCATAGGTATCAGAATTTTAGTCATCAATGAGTTTGAGGTATATAGAAAATTGCAAATGGTGGGATAAACGGTAATTTTACTGACATTTAGTCACTCGATAACTTTCAAAAATAGCTCACTGCCAGGGGCAGTGTTTGGGCTCATTTTGATAAGCTCACGGTTTCGTTCACTAATTTAATTAAAGCTTGTTTTGAAAAATATCTTTTTCAAAAAAAACTTCACTATTATCTCTGGCCACTGGTTTTTTATTTGTTATAATCGGTCTCATTACGTATGATGCTTTAAACGAAAATTCGGCCAGCCCGCTGGTATACCAACTCGAACGTAAAATCACGAATTAAAAATCACGAATTAAAATTCCGAATCACAAACCCGGCAGGGCTATTCTCTTAGAGAATTTATGTGGGGAGATGGCATGCTCAACTTCTAGTACTAAATTATTTCTGCCACTTTTTGCGGGAGGCGAGGTAAACACGTACAGCACACATTTACTTACTCACGCACACTCATGCAGAAAGTTGAGGCGTCTCTATAAACGCACACGGAAATAAAAGCTGTCACACAAACATAAAACAAGCACACAAATAAATAATTTCTGTAATTACACTATTGGTTAGTTGCACACTAGCTCAAAAACTAGTGATGGGGTGTGAAAGATTGAATGAAATTAAGATTATTAATTGTCTATGGATCTAGTCTATGGATGTATGTTTGAATGGGTGAATTGATTCATGTTGATCAAAAGTAATCGCGTAACAAACATATAAAAAAAACATAGTCATTTAAAAATTGTACCCGTAGGACGCGTACGTCCTTTTGCACGCGAACGAAGTTTGCTTCTATTTTGGCTATTATTTCTTCAAATTTTGTATTCATGATTTGTACACTAATATATATAGACCCGTGGTGCGTTGGTTTCTTATAAAATTATATGGTTTCCAAATCTCACTTATCAGGCAACTCACTTGGCAGGCTGATCTGCAACTATTTGTTCTGGGTCTGGGTGTTATGGTACCAGTTACTCGTAGTTCCTGATAGGTACCTACGATACAGGGAATCCTAGTGTGGGATCAAAACTATGTATGTGACTGTTGAGTGTTAAAAAAAACAATATTTTGGCTTCTGCTCGGAATGGATGTAAGGTTGGGTCCCGTGGTATTAAGGAGCTCCTCCTCATTCAGGAGGAGCAAGGGAAACCTCTCGGCTGCTTGTATTGATTATAAGAAAGTCTATGATTCTGTGCCACATACATGGATTTAACAATTATAAGCTGGGATTACATTTTATATTATATTTTTTAAATGGAAATATAAGCTATTGGTTTTAAAATTGATCAATTTATTGTTAAGAAAATGTATTTTCGCGGATCTGCTTTTTTCATACGAAATGAGATTCGAATATCCGTATACTTTTGTATACCTTCCTAATTTCATATTGTGATTGACGAAATAACCCTAAAACCGTAAAAAAAACGAAAATACAAACCTCTAAAATAACCTCTAAGAACCCCGAAAAACAGCTAATCAAGCCCATTTAACCTATATTTTAGGCTGGTATTGAACGACGTAGGTATTGATATTTTCTTTGGAAACAGGTTTTTTTTTACAGCTTTGAGATCGTTTTTTCGGCCTGAAAACTCCCTATCCTGTTAATTTCATAAAAATCGTTGCAGCCTCTTTCGTTCATTCATTCGTTCGTTTTTTTCACATCACTTGTCCCCGTACCAAGAAATTACGTATCGTTATTTCTGTCGCATGCTTGGACTAAGAAAATATATTTTACAGTGAAATTAATGGCCTAATTGTGTTGTCAATTACTTAAATGTGATAAGAAACTCCATATTTTGTTAAATTTGATGTTTCCGACCGCCATTTACACGAAACCACAGCACAATCAACCATTTTTAGGAGCTCCGTATAGCGACAGGTATGAACGCAGAATGGCGAACGATCGTGGCTAAACTAGTTTTTATAAACTGACACGAACGACCGTTCATGTACTTCGGCAGAGGGGAAAGCGTATGCTTGCCATCTCCCTACTATAAATTCTCTAAGGCTATTCTCTATCTCGCGACTGGTTTGCAACAGGCGTAAATTGTGCAATCAGGGCTGTCAAACGGTAACTTTTGTATGAGTAAAACGACGTTTGACAGCCCTGTTTGCACAACTTACGCCTGTCGCGAGATTGAATCTACAGTTTTTATCCTACATTTTTCACTTGAGTTAGTAATTTGTCATGCTCACTTAGATGAATTAGGTAATTATATTCTGATTTATATTAACAGAAGTCCAGAAAATAAATGAATTTTTGCCCATTTTGAATTAGGCTCACTGTTTAGTTAGATTAACAAAGGCTTGTTTTGTTGATATTCTATATTCCAAATAGCTTCTTTTTTTTTGCTCAATATTAATCGCTGAATTGGTTATTTGAAGTACTAAATGGTTCCTCTAAAAATGTTATTTAATTTTAGCACCCAAATCAAAATATACTGCAATCGAAGACTAGTAATGTATAGAAACTATAGTAGGTCCAACTGCAGGCCGACTGCGCCGTGTAAAAGCAGATGACTATTCCCATGTAGATACTTACTACAGTCGAGTTCGTCAGAAGCGTCGGAGCAGTGCACTCGTCCGTCGCAGCGCCACGCGGAGGGTATGCAGCGAGCTCCGTCCGCGCACTTGAACTGCCCCTTCCCGCAGGTCTCTTCTGAAAGCCACCAACATCGTTATCGCCAGCGTTATACAATTATTAACCAAAAGCGAGTCAGACTTGCACACTGTGGGTTCCCTTACTTGGAGTTCCGAAGTCCGACAAGGAACACTTATAATTTCGCCATGTCAGTCTGTCCGTCTGTGGTCTGTAGTCAAAGCCGTTTAACTCGCAGACTATTAGTACTATCATGCGGAAGTTTTCTGGGCTCCAACGGAAGACCAGCGCTAGGTTGTTTAGGCGGACTAGCAAATGCTGAGTTGGGGACCCTTTTGTGGTTTGCAACTGGCACACACATTTTGTCATTGTTATTTAATATGTTTGATATTTTAGTGTTTGTGTGTTTTTTGTTAGATCATAAATAATCTGTTTTACTTTCTTTCAATGCCCCCTACCGTCTAAACGGCTAATTAGAAATACCTGAAAAGTATTCCAAATAGTAGCATATTATAATTAAATTACAAGGAAAATTATCAAAGCTAAGTACTTAGTAGTGTAGTACCAGCCTAGTTGCCTGTCAAACTGGTAATCGCTTTTGATTACGATTTCGCAGTACATTGCACCGCATGTTGTAGCTTCCTTTCCGAGTTTCCAGTTTTCGTAAAATTGTATTCGAAAGCCATTACCAAACGCCATCCGTCTGTCTGTCTGTATTTTGTCACGGGGCATATCTCGGCAGCCGTAAGATTACACACAGATTATGTGTTGTTGCGCCATGGACCTCTATGCAATTTTATTAGTGAAAGAGTTCGTTTTTAAGTTTTAGTGTTTCAAATATATTCTTGTCCAAAGAAAAGGGTGCCTGTAGGGTACGGGGAATGGCCACACATAAATATATCATTCTACTGCTGGTAAATAGCCATGTACAGACCCATTTTCGATGAGCCATGGTTTTTTTTCGCAGACAGGTTTTACTGCCTTGTAAAACGAAAACAAAGGGTAAAAAAAATACGATTTATCCACGATTAAGGCGAGGACTGATCTCACAAGTAGTATTTCTAACGCCCAGTGCAACGTGAAGAGATTAAATAATGAGATGCAAAAAATTGTGTAGGTAGAACAATATACTACCTAATAATAGTTGTAACCGAAAAGAATTTTGAAAAAAAATCTGGTTTTACAAATAAGAATCGCACAAATGACCACCCTAAAAAAGCTTTGGCATTCTTTGAATGGCAACAACTCTTATTTATAAAAGTAGGTACTTACGTCAAAATTATAATTTAAAGAACAGCTGAGAAATTCACATATACAAACCTCATTATATTGAATGTTTTCGAAAGCGATATCATAGAATAAATAAACACTCGTTATCCATATCCACCCCCAAGTCTACGACCAAATAACGGGCACGATACGCGTTCATTAACATGTTGATGTTATAAACAGAGCTAGGTACATTCCTTTCTGGATGCACAGCACTGTGCCTGTGGTATGCGTGTGGTCAGAGCAGCGCACGTTATCGCGGGGCAGGCGGGCGTGCGGGGTCACCGCTGCATTCCTCATCGAGCCCCTTATGTGCACCCCACGCAGGAGAGAGCCGATTATCTATCCTACTAATCAAACTGTAAAGGTCGAAAAGTCTGTAAGTACCGTATGGTTAGCTGATAACCAAGTGTTTGTTCTGTGTCTGTACTTTGGAAATATTTTCCTAAAAACCGGTCAAGGATACCTACAAACTTTATAAAATTAAACAGGAATCAACCGTTTTTAGGGTTCCGTACCCATAAGGGTAAAACGGACCCTATTACTAAGGCTTCGCTGTCCGTCCGTCCGTCCGTCTGTCACCAGGCTGTATCTCATGAACCGTGATAGTTTGACAGTTGACATTTTCACAGATGATGTATTTCTGTTGCCGCTTTAACAACAAATAATCAAAAAAATAATAATATAAATATTTAAGCTCCCAAACAAAAAAACGTGTTTTTTTGCCGTTTTTATAGATCTATAAAAACGGCAAAACCGCGGCGCGGCGGTATCTCATGAATAGTAAGATAGTTAAAATTTTCACAGATGATTTATTTTTGTTGCCGCTATAACAACAAATACTAAAAAACAATAAAATAAATATTTAAGGGGGCTCCCATACAACAAAAGTGATTTTTTTGCTCAATATTGATAACGGCAACAGGTAGACGCTTGAAATATTCACAGAATATTGAGTTATATTACTATAGATACTGGTACGCAAATCCGTTTGTTCATGACCGGGAATTTAGGATCAGGGGGTTTGGAAGTTGGGGCACTTTTTCATGGTAAATTTTCACCATCAAAACAGTGCCAAATGTAAAACAGAATCCAAGAAATATAAGGAGACACTTGATCTCGTAAATTCTACTATTTTCTTAGGGCTTAATATTGATGCAGGTTTGCAGTGGGCACCACAAATTGAGGCTGGTATACTTAGTTCCACTGCATATGCAGATTGTATGATAAGCCAGTTTACAACCTCTGTGGCGCGGCAGGCGAAGGTTCGCCTGCGACGCAGGAGGTTGCGGGTTCGATTCCCGCATCGGAACAAATATTTTTACGATCTGCAGATATTTGTTCAGGGTGTTCTGCGTATTTTTTTATAATAAAAAATATCTTTCTATATAATATATTGTATTAAGTATATCAGCTAACTAGCACCCATAACACAAGGTCTGCTTAGCTTGGGGCTAGATAATGTTGTGTGAAATGTCCAGCATTTACTATTGTTATTATTTAAAGTGTATAATACTTGAAATGGCTATATTAATGATAAAAGCCACGTGGCCTGATCTCACTCTAACCCTTGACTGCTAAAATGTCAATTTGCAATATCTGTACCATAAGGACTTTTGAATCAATGTTTGGAAGGGGAGGGAGAAAAAGCTTTTTATAGGGGAGGGGTGTGGTGGACACCCAAAGTTTCTAGAAAAAACATTTTTGTATGAAATCAGTAGTAACTTTAATAATTTGTTTCTCGAAATCTATTGGTTTTCGCAGAATACAATTCTGTGTGGATGATCTAGCCTAGACCTTGAAATAGATACATAGAACTAGATATCTAAAAAAACTTTTGAATGTGCAATGTGGAGTTTATTGATTCTAAAGAAGAAGCCCCTTTACCTACCTGTAAGTGTAGTGTGTGCGGTCTAATGAACTTTTGCTGATTCTCGTTACTTTTGACTACCTACCTAAGGTTTTTAAGTTTTATTTTTATATGTATCAGCTTTTCCTTGTTCAGGAAACACCACACAGGCGCTTCCCATCTCTTACAAAGAAGGATCATCAAATCAAGCCCAACTGTTTGTTGCCCTGATTATTCTAGGTAATTTTAGTTTATACAATTATTCAAAATGATCAATGAATAAAATACTTTCGACTTTGTATGATAACATGCAAAAGTTTCAAAGTCAACATAATCATCAGTCTGTTTAGGGCCACTGCTGGACGAAGGGTCAAAGTGTTGATAAGGGGGCACAGAGAATTCGTCAGTCTTTTTTCCACAGTGCCCCCTTATCTACACCCCAACCTATATTTTTTAGTAAAACCTTAGCGAATCGGTGTGGTTAAAAAGTGAAACCTACAGTAATCTGATTTAGCTCTTCCTTCATTATTTAATCGAATCGACGATCAACAATAAAGTCTACATTTAGGCATGTACCTAAAATGCATGCATTTTTGACTTGCCTATAGCAGCATTGGCAGATGATGCCACAAACAGCAGCACCGCAGCCGCCGCCGCTCCCCGCAGCATCGCTAGTCCTGCCCTCCCGCGGTCAGCATTCCTTCCTTTCCACAAAACACTACCAACACCGCTTCCATCTAACAACACAATCAGCTCAGCTACACTCTCTCTTCTCTGCACTAAAATAAAGAGGATGTAATTCTACTCTGCACTACACTGAATTCTTAATTAGTTTCGTATTACAATAATAAACACTGCAAACGCATTCGTATATTGAGATAAGTTCGGATTCGGGTGGATAGTTTATGTAAATAACAAAGAATTTCAATGTTTTTTTCGAAAGTAACGAGTATTGATAGATACCAGCGTATAAAGTTATCACGATAAAATAAAATAAATTCTGTTTTATTTCTCCGGGAAGCGAGCGAAGCCGAACCACAGGGCGGTTGTTCTGATAAATAAGGCGTGCTCGATTTTTGGGTCGAACTGGGTCGGCTATTTGCCCGACCAAGCCCTAGTTGTAAACAATCTTGTAAGCAATTATGAATTACTATGAAATAATGATATTTTACACTACAATGGCACTAATGTCCTTATGTTTACTCTAAAGCTCACTAACGAAACATACATTTAGAACAAAATAATGAAGCAAAACTACAATTTCAATGAAAACTGTTGAAGCACTTGCGTAAAGTCAGCCCAGGCCGATACTGGCTTTGCCTCGTACCACAATGCACAATATTACACGCAGGCATTGTGAAATCCAACTTGTGTAGGAAAAAATATAGGTATTTGCTAATAAAATAGTGAAAATTTACGAAAACACAAAAAGTAAACAAAACTTTGAATGAAGGCAATTAAAGGTCACAGAGTATTAAATGAATGGTTGAATGGCAAGCTAATGATGGGCAATTTTCATACAAAATAAATGTTACTGCCGCTCCATTTTGTTCCTTGCTCCAAGAGCCGAACAAGCAAAACAAAGAGTGACTATATGAATGAATCACAGACTAAGGAGAGTACTGAATGAATGAAAGTTGAAACCCACTGACACTGAGCAAAGCAATCTGGCAATGTCTGGCATACAAACCACAGAACACATCGCACCTTTAGAACGGTATTGCCCTAACTCAAAAAAGCTAATATTCGGGAATCAATGAAACTAAATTGAAAGTTGTGACGATTGTCCATGCTTTCGTTGATTGTTTTCGTATTACTTTACATAACGTCAAGAGGCACACTTGGATTTTCAAGAGACCAATATAACGGTTTGACCCGTTCTCGTCTAAATGTGGCGCTTTTTTAATGAGGGGTTTTCACGGCCGTTTCATATCATGCTTTCAGCGTTGAAAATAGATGGTGCTGCTCTGTAACGTAACTGTCAAGTGTCAAAATAATGTTAAATGTCAACATCAACAACGTAAATATATTTTCGTGTCGTGGTATTTACTATTGCTTACTTCTAAAAACATCACGAAATCACTAGCGCACACTCAAGAAGCAGACACAAACAGAATAACATGACTATTAGCCACAGACTAGTTAGATAATAGCTTAGTACGCGTATAACGCAGATAATACATTTGTCAATCTTTGCATTTACAGTTGAGTCAGCGCCATCTATCGAACCTGTTTGAATTACTTTTTTTTTAATCGAAGTTGAAAAGCCCTCAATTTTTAAGTCATTTTACGATTCTAACTCATTTATCGACTTTTTTGGATTAAGTCACTACCGTTCTAAAGGTGCGACGTATCGTCGGTTGCAGGTTCAATTGGGGTAACCGACAAAACACGACTTTTCAGTAGAAGCATTTAAAGTTTTTTTTCGTAATAAATTGAACATAACTTTATTCGCAAGTGACCTTTTTTGGGTCTGTTTAGACAGAAAAGCTTATAATTCATTGAATTTTCATGCAAAATATGAAGTTTGTCCCTAGTAGCTCTAGTTTTGGATATAAATTTCAGTTACACCAAAATTTTTTAATGTTATGGCAGTTACACTATTTTGCAGTCAAGGTTTCTTGAAATATTGCAAGTCAAAATGGTTTAAGGCTCGTTAAAAACTAAGTTACGGCTATTCAATTCTATGTAAGAGACGGCGTCTGCTTTGTTGGTTGATGTTACTTCAGGTTAAAATCCATAAAATTGTATAGAAATATGCATAACTAATCATTTAATGTCGTTTACGCAAATTTTACTGTAATTTTAAATTAATTTATCAAGGGTTTATTCATAAATAGGTTATTTATATAGGTACTTATGTATAAGTGTTAGTAAAGAAAACAGTTTTATTTATTTAACTTCAATTTATTAAAATTATTTAACGACTTTAAAAGGTTTGCTCTATAATTAGCAACTCTTTATAGTAAAGTTTCTTAAACTTAAAGTTTATTTTACGCATTTATGCAATTTTTTATTGATCATAGATGTCAAGGTAGTTTCAGGCCGTGTACCGCGGTTCTAAAATATTTTTTTATGACACCTACTGACTATCATGAGGTCAATAAAACTATTATGGGCTTGAGAAATGGTAGTGCTCTTGGAATTGACGGTTGAACTGCTACTCTCATCAAGGAAATTTAGCATCTCATTCTGGAGCCGCTTACTTTCATCTGCAAGCTGAGTTTGTCCACCGGCTGTTTCCCCAAGAGCTGGAAATTGGCTGTACCAATCCACAAAGACGGTCCGAAAAACACTCCAAACAACTACAGACCTATTTCACTACTTAGCGTCTTCTCAAAAATCCTGGAGAAAGTAGTCAATAGAAGGCTTGTGGACTACCTAGAAAGAAGAAGTCATCTCTCTGACAGGCAGTTTGGTTTTAGACGTGGTAGAGGAAGGACTTTCCTTTAGCTACTTTTAGTATATGGATTTAGTCTAATTTTAAAAACTTACCTAGTCGATTCAAGAAATAGGGAGTTTATTTAATAAAAATAAGTACTAGATAATATATTATGAAACAATCTATTTATTATTATTATTATTATTGTTAGTTAATACACAGGCAGCTCAAAGCTGATGCGTGTATATCTTATTAATTGTCAGTGCACTTAAAATGTTTATCTAGTCTATTTTTAAAAGAGTTCACTAATGGAGCACTTATCACTGACTCTGGAAACCGGTTCCAGTCGCTGACGACAAGGTTGGGCAAAATATGCTTCCTCGGATTGTTAGTACCTGGCCAGCTCTGTAGCTTCAGTGAGTATCATAGAGAGAGAGAGAGTGTTCATAGTGTACATGCTTAATATTCCCGGAACATTGTAAAGATTGCAGAGTATTTTGTAAGTTTCTATCAAGTCGCCACGCTTTCTGCGCTGTTCTAACATTGTCAGATCCAGTTTTTTAGGCATATTAGGTTATTCATCGTCAATTTTGTAAACATATTCTATTGCCTTCAAAAGTTCAGCAAACGTGTCTTTATGGCAAGCATGTCAAACATGCGGCCCGCGGGCCGCATGCGGCCCTTTACAACTTTCACTGCGGCCCGATTCAATTTTAAGAACAAAGTATATTTTTTTGTCATTTTACTATTAAGTAATGATTAAATAAACGATTAGCGTTCTGCCCCCCTATTCCCTAACAGAAAGTCACTCGGTGACTAACGTTTGACAAGTTAGTCACCGAGTGACTTTCAGTTAGAGAATAGGGAGGCAGTTACTGCTAGGTATATCTAGTTTGTTTTCTTTGTGGTTGGGTTTTGCGGCCCACTGATTTTATGGTCCTTAGGCATTTGGCCCACCAATGACTTTGAGTTTGACATGCATGCTTTATGGTAAACAGTTATTTTCCTACGCCAGGAAAACTCTATCAGCCAATCACTAAAATTACTTTTATATTGATCCCTGTGGAAGGCCCGTTTGAGTTTTTTCCAATGGCTCTCAATTCTTTGGGTATGTGTCCCGTCTGGTGCCACAAATCTGTTTTCTGGGTCACTATGGTTAACCTTCTTATGAGTGTACCCATGCTGTGATAAACAATCGTAGGCTCTCCAACAATCAGTGTGAATAATAGAGCCTTCTTTTACATGTTTTTTTTTTATTAATGGCACCAGAACATTAGCCGATCTTTCATTATTGGGACACAATTCTACCCGCAGATCATCACTTCCATTCTCTATCATTCCAATGACCCAGTGACCTTCCACTTGTCGACCTCGGTTATATTTTCTCTTTCCAAATTTCGACTCATCTATTTGGACAATTTTGTTTACTCCTCCAATTTTCACATCAGCTTCTTGATGTTCAAGCTCATACACAACAACAGTTTCTCTGCAGTAGTTGAACCAGTCAGCGATAGTTCTTGTAGACAATACTTTATCTCTATTAGTGCTACAGCATTCTTTTTGTACTTGTTCATATGAGCTACCTTCACAAAAGTAATACATCAACTCAAATATGATTGGGAGCTCAACATGAGTGTTTTCAAACCATGTTCCGGCAGCACGGCTAAATGATTTAATCCGGCAATTGCTTTTCTGGCAACGAAACAAGCCTAAATGGCCATGCGAAATCGCCGAAGAAATCTTCATTGGGATCTTGTGATACCAACACATTTTCTTTGTAGGCAAAAGGTGATGCTCTCCAGCATAAGCTACACATTGCTCATGTGTACCAAAGCTGGAGAAAAATTTTCTTGCATTCCACTTCAATAAGATTTCCTCATTTGAACAACTGACCCTCCGACCCGAAGAACCAGACGGATTGTCAGCAGAAGACTCGAGCGCCCCGGAGGAGGTCGCAACAAGTGCCTCACTAGAGTCCAACACTGGTGCAACACTCAACTCCGCGGCACGGAACGACGACACTCCGGAACAGGTCGCGACAAGCGGCTCACTTGAGTCCAGCACTTGCACAACACTCAATTCCGCAGCACGAAACGACGACACTCCGGAGGAGGTCGCGACAAGTGGCTCCCTAGGGTCCAACACTCGCACAACACTCAACTCCGCAGGGGACGACGACGCTGCGGAGGAGGTCATGGCATGCGGCTCACTTGAGTCCAACACTCGCACAGCACTCAACTCCGCAACGGGGGACGACGCAGTAGAACTCGAGGTTGAGAACGCCATAGTAGCCACGCAAGTTTCTCTTACAGGAATACGTAAACGAAACGACCGCAAGAGAAAAAAACACGACTGGTTTAAAAATTAAATACCCGGCAAATTTTATCAAAATTTACCATTTGGTCTGTCACTGTCATTGTCAAAAACTGAAAATCGTATCCATACACTGACAAAGTAGTGAAAATATACCATTTTGTCTGTCACTGTCATTGTCAAAAGCCGAAAATCGTAGAAAATACTAGCAAATAAAAAAATATTACCAAAATATTGAGTTCCGAAAGCGGTTTTTTGCAAATTTTTTAAATTAATATCTCGAAAACTGTTGATTTCCTGTTCATGCCATTTCATATTTAGGCTTGTGTTATGTGAACCTACATGTGATAAAAATATGAACTTCCTAGCTCACAGTATCTAAAGGAAAGTTGAGCCCTCTTTTCTATTTACATGAACGATATCATGCATCTGAACATCCCGAGCACTGAAGTTATCTGTTATGCAGATGACACAGTGGTCGTTTTTCAGGACTCGTCATGAGATTTTATTTTTAGTGTTTCTGAATTGAGTTTAAAATTCTATTACAATCTGGCTCAGGATGAACCTACTGACCTTAAATTCTAAAATGACAAAGTTCCTAACTTTTTATAAACCTCGCGCATCGAAACCTATAAGCATCCCCTACATTAAAGCCCATTCATGTGGATTTATCGGACAGTCTCTCGTTCATTGTAGTTGTACTGATTCCTTCACACACGCAGACAACATTAGATACTTGGGTGTCAACTTTGACGAGGTCTGTTCTTTAAAGTTCACATCCACAACCTGTCGGAACGGGTTTGGAAATCCATGTACATCATGAGGGCCTCACATGATTCATGTGATGATAAGACTCTGCATAATGATTTATGGTGCAGTCTGTCAGTCAATAGTAAACTATTGCAGTCTTGACTGGGGAGGTGCAACTAAGATCCACATGATGGAACTTGAGCGAGCCCAGCGCGCAGTTCTGAGGGTGATGTTGCGTAGGCTTTTTAGATAGTCCACTGATACACCGTACAGCGATGCTAAAGTTTTGAGAGTTAGCCAGTTGTTTATCCTGAAGGCTGTCACTTCAGTGCATAGGAGTGTTATTAACTCTGTCACGTACAATGTTCTCCTCAAAAGGCAGGCGGGTTTTTAAAATCCCTATCCTTGCTACTAAAATAGAGTTTTCTAGACGCCATACTACCTCTAGTCTTCCACAAATTTACAATAAAATTTGCAAATCGTGTCATATATACCTCTTAAGTTAAACGTATTGTCTGGTTATGGCTTGAGTCAAAATCCTATGACGAGATCGAGGGTATTATTAGTTAGAGTGCACTATAGAGAATTCCTGTCTCGACGACGATAGTTCATTTACACTACACAACACCTGTAGGTACACTTTAATCATATAGATAGGTACACACCTTCGCCCTCAGATAAAAAACAAAAATATGCAAGGATTTATCATGTCATTATTCATATTATTCTTTTCTTTTTCTTATTACTAGTTATGTACATTTTTGTGAATTAACTTATTGACCAATTCTCATGGATACCCCTGCAATTGAATCATTTTGGTTAATCGATTTGGGCAACCACGACATGGGCCTAGAGCCTAGTGTGGGGCCATAATTTCTGTTATTTATAGAAATTCATAATGTTACTAAATTTTTCCTTATATTTTGTTCCATGTATATTCAAATTTCTGTTCTGTACTGTATTGTCTGGTAATAAATGACTTACTTACTTATTTATTTATTAAAATATACAAATCAACTAAATTTAAAAAATCTACTCAAATACTCTATTGTTTCACATCATAATTGTTCATTACAGATAGGTTACATCATAAACAGGTAGGTTTAAAAAATCTTTGTGGAATCTGTTAGGTGAGGGTGTTTAGGTGTATGCTAGGGTATGATACACAAACTTTTTTAAATCATTATTCCTTGCTTCTGATATAATATAATTTGCCTGTCTGTTTCTATAGAGGTTTAAATTCACGGAATACTTACCTATCTAATCATTGTTTTTGGCCAAACTTATTTTTGATTCCAATGCTTAAATTGGTGTAACTGACAACAAACTTAAACATAGTACGGGTCAATTGGTGTAACGTTAATTGGTGAAACAACACTGATGTAATTTTGGTGTATGTGTTGTTATTATTTTTCGTTTAAACTAAGATTTAGTGTAAGAGCATTGCTGGTTTGCCAAGATACTTACGCTAACTGAACCTTCTTCGGGCATAGAAATACACCCATTCGACTTACGTAAATGGATCACATAATCAGTTACAACATAATTTCGAAGGAAATCTGAAAAATTCACAGCTGAAATGTGTAGCGCAACTAACTTTTTTTTAAAGCTAGATTTTTTTTAAAATACACCATTCGAAAGAGCAGAAAAAACTAATAAAAACTGTATACTCAACTTATTTTACGTGTTTTGTCAGTTACCCCAATTGAACCTGCAACCGACGATATACTCCTAGCGGAGCGGAGATACCATGGCGATGAAACCCAGCCAGTCAGCTCATCCAGTGTTACCGGACTAAATACTCAAGTTATTCCACCAAGGTAGAAATGTACATTACAGATCAAATAATCGGGAGATGATGTACTATCAGTAATTGTTAGATTCTTCAGTCCTTATTCTAAGCTTAGATTTATTCATTGAAGTAATAAGTACTACGTACAACAGTACTTATTACTTCCATGGATTTATTACACAAATGCTCTTTTAACATAGAGAATAAAATGTTTTTGTCAATATTTAAAATCAAAATCGATGAAAAGTACGAAACAAACAACTGCTTTTGGGCCCCCAACCGAAATATGTAGGTATTTTTTATAACACGTGAATTTCGACGAGTCGACAGAGTTCTACTTTATGTGGTTTTCACAGATTTTTAAGTATAGTACTAAAGGTGGTTTTAAGCTTTCAGCAATACTCTTCCTTTAGACGAAGACGTCAGAACCCTTAGAACACAAACTAGTAGGATGCTAACGCATCCTTAGAATAAGAACTAACTAAAGCACTCCTTATTCTAAGTCAGAACCACAGGGATATTCCTTGCTCCAAGCAGCAGACTGGCTGTTTTACAACTTGACATTGGCAAACAGAACATAATTAAAAAAAAACTTCGCTAAGCAGTGTGCCGATGCCGGTGCGGATATTTTGCGTCAGTTTTCGGACTTTTTGGGGCTTCAGCGGACTTTTTGCGGATCCTGATGACTGTCGGACTTTTTTGGATCTTTTTTGCAATCATGCGTATAGAAATGATGTGTGCGTATAGAGTTGCAAGTGGCAAGTTGGATAAGCCAGAGGCCTTACCCGCAGTGATGACCTGTTTGATTGATTGATGGAATGCAAAGCATCCTCATAGGAGATAGATGAATTCTGAATATGCCAAATTTTAGAGAATAATTGGCAATTTCATCATCATCATTAGCCTGTAGATGTCCACTGCTGGGTATAGGCCTCCCCCCTAAAATAAAGATAAGATAAGACCACGATGAACGGTCTTGCTGCATACTTCCACCGACTTTCTGCGGCGTTTATAATGTCTTTAATTCATCGAGTAGAGGGCCTTCCTCTACCGCGTCGTCTGGTCAAATCCAGACTCTCAATTTAGATGCCAAATAAAAGATGCTATGAGCCAAAAACGCTGAGGAAGATGGTGAAACATCACGTCAGCTACTTACACTGTCATAACGAATGAGCCTACGATTATGTACTATGGCTCAAGTTCGAGAGCATAATTAAAGCACTAGGCTCCAAAATTTTCAAGTCTTCAGCTCTATGATCTACGAGCTGAAAACTATGAGAAAGCTGGTATTACGTTACTACAGCTACTCATTCTTCTATACCTATCTTCCTAACCAAAGAGTGACTTTCAGTTAGGGAATAGGGGGGCTGCCAAACGTCGCTTTTTTCATACAAAAGTTACCGTTTGACCTGTTGCAAACCTTTCACCAAGATTCCATTCCCCCCCCTACACAACCCCCCCCTTTGCTCTGCCGATATACAAAACGGATCTTTCGGATCTTTTTAGGTCGGATCGCGTTTGATTGAATGCCGGCAACACTGTTGCTAAGCGAAAAAAAGCGAACTGATGAGCTGCTGACTGACAAAGTTCAAGCAGAAAGAAAGAACAGAACAATAAATAAATAAATAGAATAAAGTGACTGAACTTGGATTGAATTAAAGGTATATTACCCATCAACGTATATAGACAATTTATCTTTAAAGTAGGTACGTTCAGCTTTCACGAATCTAAAATTACAATAAGTAAAGAAATAAATATTCCTTGTAAAATAAAGTTATATAATATTGTAGGTTATATTATGTTTTCACTATTTCTCTATTTAATTAAAAAGTTCCTCAATGGTTCCAGCGATGGGCGGTCACGAGCATGGGCCTCCATACGTGGTGCCTCCCTACACGCAGTTCTGCCACAAGGGTATCCCTCAGCTGGAGGAGCTTGAGAAGGCGCTCAGCGAGAAAGGACTGTGCGACCCATGGATCAGGTAAGTACCTAATTGTTCACATTTTATATTTAACGCAACGGGAGTGGTATGGTACTGGGGGCCCACCCCCCAGTACCATACCACTCCCGTTGCGTTGACTACCACCTTACCCCACCACCCCGAATTTCGGCTCAGGTGCAAAACATCCAATTCGTAAAAGGTATAGGTACCAGACCAGGTGTAATAACTTTTCCCCAAATGTCTACTGTGCAAAATGTCCCGTTCACATATTTCCCCATCGCTAAATATATCTTTAATGGGTTAGAGGCGTTTCAAATCAAATTGTTTATTATTTCAGACAGTACCTAAAGTCCATTGTGTTGATAAATTAGTCTATACTAGGTAAGTAACGATGAATATCCTATCCTACTTCCTACTAATATTATAAATGTAAAAGTTTATGAGGTTGGATGGATTTTCCATGTTGGAAATGGAAATAGATGGTTTGTTACTATTTCACACAAAACCTACTGAACGGATTTTTATGAAACTTTACAGTATTTAGCTTATACATCAGGATAACATATAGCCTAAAATTTATAACAGAGGTTCCACATGGGCCGAGCCGCAAATGCTTGTCTATATAAGTACTATAAAGTAGTCTTATAAAATTAGAAACATAAAATCTGTTTTGATCAGGAAGCAACCCAATTTCTGAACAAAACATACACACACAGATAGGGGAAAGGCAATTCCCTGCAAGTGTTTTTAGAATGCTGTTGTGACTCTACTCATCAGAGACGCGGTTTTTATGGTGTAAAAACCATCAGTTCCACTTTTGTTAAACATCTCGGAGGTACTACAAAAACGAGGCAAACCCAACAGCATTTAAAAAGTATTATTATACTGGACACATAGGGTGTTCAACCTACGGACCAACACATTACCTCGGACCTCCAAAATCCTACACTCATCTTCACTTTGAGATCATTGACATACAATTGAAGAGCTTAGGGGACATCAGCCCCCCTTGCCTCACCCTGCACTCCAACGTATATGCCCTGGAGAGCGAGTTTGCCCACATTACGGTATTGAATAGATAATTAATTGATTTAAGCGTGACTTTGCGGAAAGCCATTCTACAATATAAAATAG
The DNA here is from genome assembly GCA_951392215.1 of Epirrita christyi. Lineage (NCBI taxonomy): Eukaryota > Metazoa > Arthropoda > Insecta > Lepidoptera > Geometridae > Epirrita > Epirrita christyi. Next base: position 170,688 of record OX595858.1, on the reverse strand, counting down.
ATGAACTAATATAAGTATAGTAACAATTCCGCTCCTCTCCAACGAAAACTCTGAAAGAATTCGACACGTGTTTCGCCTCTCAACGAAGCATCCTCAGGAAACAGTAGGCTCACTGCATGCTAGAACAACAAAGACACACTACTGCAAAAACTCCGCAGCCATGTTGCCTCGCCGAACGCCGAACAGAAGACTTTCTGAAGACGATCGTAGTAATCGTTATCGTTACTATAGCTGTTGATGCAAATGCCAGACTAGGATCTCTGGAGCTTATACTAGACCAGTCTGTAATATTTAGAAAAAGACCTCTTGAGCATGGTAGACATTTTGCGAAGTGGATATTCTGTGCCCGAGCCTTTTTTCCTGCTTCTCGATTCAAATGCCAACCTCAATAGATCTAATATAATTAATGTTTTTTCTAAGGAATGAGGCTTGGCGATACAATCCCGGCTTCGGTACCAAGTGGCAGAGAGCTAACAAAACATTCTTCCGAGGACTCCCTCTGGGCCTCGGGCTCGCCATCCTGACCGTCGGCCTGGAGAAGATGCTGGGCGGCGGCGGCGAAGGACATGGCCATGGACACGACGGCCACTGAGCGGGGGATTACCATTCAAATGTGTTAGTTGTTTTGTTTTAATAAAGGTTACAAAGGTTAAAAAATTCCCAGAGTGGTTGGGCAATTTTCATTGGTATAAGATTTGTGGCCTGGCTGCTGGCTTATTTATCAGTCTGTTATTACTGGAAGAAAGCGTTGCTCACCACTTGTTACGTCTATATTCCTGCGATTGTGCAACCCACGGTGAAAAGAGGCCTGTTGAAGCTCTGCCTATGCCTTCGGGGAAAAAGGCGTTTTTTTTATACTCACCTGATGGAAAGCAGTTACTGTAGCCTATGGACGCCTGCAACACCAAAGGCATCACACGCTACCGAACCTGAGACATAAAGATGAAAACTCTCGTGTGCTCTCTAATGCAATGCGAGCACTACTGCTTGATGGCAGAAATAGGTACGGTGGTAGTACTTCCCCGGACGAACTCTTCATGTATGTAACAAACCCCTGGGAGACTTCATTGCTCGCGTTGTCTTCTTGTCTGTTTGACTTGAAATTTGGCAGAACTATTTTAGATCATCATCATCATCAGCCCGTAGAAGTCCACTGCCGGAGGCCTCCCCCATAAAATGTCACGACGAACGGTCTTGAGCTACCTCCATCCACAGACTTCCTGTGACCAATGTGTGTGTGTGTGTGTTAATGTCTAGCCATCGAGAGGCCTTTCCCTACTGCGTCGTCCGGTTTGTGGTCCCCAGTCGAGAACCTTTATTCTCAAACTTATTATAGACACAAGATGAAAATTCGTAAAATGAACATAATATAAGTTTGTGAAAAAGGTAAAAAAAAGTAGCTCCATTATCTGTAAAGTTTGAAATCGAAATTATTCTTTTTGTTTTTTCTTAGAGCATTTAGGCTATATCGCATATTTTACAGCAAAAATAAAAAGTTTGCATCACAGAAAAGGCATAAAAAAACATTTTTTTAAAATGTTTATTATTTATAATGTGCATTTTGATCTCATAGGAAATAAACTGAGTCTCACTCGCACTTGGTCAAACTTATCTATAAAACTAGTTTTTTATGCCCTAGCTAAATTGCTTGATAAATGAAGGCCTTTCGATTTAGATTTAAAAACAAAGTAGTTGCAAGTGGCTCGATAGAAGGCTCTGACTTAATTTCAACTGTAAAAATTCTTCAGGTTAATTTTTGTTGCATTTGTCAAAGTCACATTGCCATTAAGTTAAACTTTCTTTTCTATCGGCAGCTTATCCACCGTGTAACGCCATCTATTTTCAACGCTGAAAGCATGATTCGAGTCGGCCGTTAAAACCCCTCATTGGAGGGGCTCATTGAAAGTTTTGAACTCGTTATCCCGATTTCCGGATTTCTCATCCAATGCGATTAAACTTTTGAGTTTGAAGGTTTCTGACTACGCGCGGACGAAGTCGCGGGCGGTTCCCTAATAGGTACTAAATGAATAATAACGTTCAACATGGCCGATGCTAGGCTGATGCCTAAAAGACGATAACTAACATACATTACGATAACGATATCTAAAAGACATTAGGTGGGTTCAAATGTCTATTGGCCGAGTATTCACTATTACATACTAGGTATATAAAAGCCAAAATGCATGCCATTAACGACTTCAAAACAGCGTGGCATTTGAGTGATCTGCTTAAATTGTATTATCTAGTTTTACACATAACAGAGTAGTCGGGAGCGGCGCGGGGGTTGCGCCACCGGGCCTCGTTGCGGGGGCCGCGGCGCGGGGGCTGCGCCACCAGGCCTCGCTACGTGGGCCGCGGCTTCAGGTCGTCGAAGCAGGCACGCAGGTAGATGAATGGCTTTTTGTTCGAGTTGAAGTGCTCATGACCCTGCAATGAGATAAATAACTTTTATCATGGTGGGGCCGTGACGAACTGGTGGGAGTGGAACTGATCCTACGAATTCCAGTCATACACCAGACGATGAGTTCACCACCACTCTCAAAAGAAATAATGTAGACAACATAGCATCCAACGAAATAATATATTTTCAGGGCTTTTCAGCTTGCTAATTAAATATGCCTGTTGCATTTATGGTTTCTCCGGAAGCGATACAAAATGCCTTCATAGACTTTGTTGAGAGTTCAATCGCAAAGGTATAAAATATGATCTTCCCTCGAGATGGCAAAAATGTATAGATAATGAGGGTAAATACTTCAAAATTTCATACTTTTGAGCCCTATTATCTACTCACTCGCCTCTACTGAGCCTGCTCCGTTCACCATACCAGCGAAACGTGGTATAATAATATACTACGCCAGGTATGCTCTTCCGAAACCCGATGGTCACGTGCGAAAACACCAGTTCCGCCATCGCCAATAAATTGGCAACTGGATAGTGACTAAGCCGGTGTTACTCTCTGAGTAGTAGAACTTGTTTTCTTGGATCATGGTAGAGAGTAGTGAGGTACCTTGGACCAGTCGTATCCCGCGGCGTAGGCGAAGATCTGTCCGTTGTGGTTGAAGGCGCACTTGGTGAGCGGCTGGTCGAGGGTTTCCGAGCTCTTGAGCTTGGTCCGCGCGTCCTTGTCCCAGAACGAGTAGGAGCCGTCCGAGCCCACCGTGGCCAGCGTGCCGTGCACCGGGTGGAACGCGATGTCGTTCACTGCGTAGATGTCCTGGAACACACATGCACAATCAAACCACGATTCTGTAGTCGCGGTCTCCACTCCAATCATTTATTTCTTGTAAGTAAGTGATTTACAAATAAGTGTGGTAAAGGTAAATACACATTTTTACAATCTCACAAGAGGCTGTCTGTAGTACGAACGGAATTATGAATGCATCATACTTCCTTCTTATCTTAGTTAGGCGATTGGTGGGGCACTACATGAGAGAAAGGAACGTTCTCCACCTTAACGATAGAGGGAGAGTTTGTGCCAGACGTATGACGACCGGTGTCCCGCAGGGGTCAGTGATGGGCCCCTTGTTGTGGAACCCAGTCTATGATTGAATGCTCCGCGGTGCACACATTCGAGATTTTGAGGTAAAGTTGACCTTGGAGTTGGTGGGGTTGACGTACTGGATGGCCAGCCGGCCCTCCACGCTGCTGCGCGCAAAGCCGGTCGGCTGCTTGCGTTTAGTAACTCACCTGGTACCCGCCCGTGGTGGCCGTGGAGCGGTGGCACTTGAAGGTGAAGTTGTCCTTGGGGTTGGTGGGATTGACGTACTGGATGGCCACCCGGCCCTCCACGCTGCCGAGCGCGAAGCCGGTCGGCTGTTTCGTCTTCTTGTCGCGGAACACGGCAATGCAGCGGTGCTGGTGCTAAAAATGTAACAGAAACTAAATGTAAATAAATAACTATCTGACTGCAGTATCACTATCGATAATGATAATGTATGTCGTAGTTCCCCAATTCCGAGGTCAGTTACCATGATTTTCGGTGCTTTGTGTTTTTTTTGTTAGATTGGAACCGGCGCGGCGTCTACGTGATCAGACCATGGTCTTCAATCGTCAAAGCATAATGTTAGGGGTAGGACCGAGAGCTGATTCTAAGTTTTGACAAGCAATTGACACGGACATATGGTGTAGTGTAACAAGGATTTTGTATGGCGACACCGATGAGCGCCCCGTACACTCTGTGAACCTCATTTTCAATACAATAATCCGTGTTACACCACACCATACGTCCTCACGCATAATGGACCATCCATAGAGTTCGAATGCGGAAAAGGGAGTTCTTTAACATTAACACCATACGTCCGTTTCAATTGCTTGTCAAAACTTAGAATCAGCTCTCTGGAGTGTAGACCAACCCAAATGAGCGCTGTATTGAAACTGATTTATTCAAGTAAATTGTTAAATACGTTTAGTTAAGATGAAGATAAGTCCACAAACGCTAGACGCTGGAAAGGCGTTCACCATGCAGCACGCTGGTTATTTCTAGCAAAGGCCACACAATATATCAGGGAGACCAAGCATGAACCAGAAAGACCTACGAAACTATGGTGAAGCTGTAAAATAAGCAGGTGTGGTAACTGGTACGTACCTTGAGGGGAGACTCAACGCGTTTGAACTCAGCCGGCTTGCCTTCCAGTGTGTACAAGTTGATGCCTCGGTCGGCCATGCCCACTACAGCCATGGGGTAATCCTGTCAACATGAAATCAAATCAAAAGAACTTTATTCATTTAAATCACAAAAACAATTTTAAATGGGCTTATAAATGAAAATTATTATACATTATATTTATAGACGAGCAGCTTTCGCTGATGTGTCTACGTCACACAGTGTTAAAATTTAGTTGAAATATTGTCTCTTAGTTTTGGTAAATTTTTTTGAGCACTGATTTATTTCTTTGAAGCCCGATGTTTAGTTGATTTTTGAATGCATTGATGGAAGTAGCAGTAACAACGTCATGCTCTATTGCTGAAGAAGTGATGAGCGGCAAGTGAGACGGCGGGGTCACAGTTTAACTTCAGCTGGCGACCACCAAGTGTGGGTCTTAGATCATCCTTTCTTATAAGAATGTCTTGAATGTTTGGCAGGTTGTAATGATGGGTCATAATCTTGTAAGTTTCGATAAGATCTCCTCGCAGGAGTCTATCCTCAAGAGTAGTGAGATGTTGAGACGTAGTGTGAGTAATCTGTCCTCATAGGATTTGCGACGTAGAGCCTGGGGTATCTTAGTGGCCCTCTGTTGGACACTTTTAAGAAGGTCTATGTCTTTTTGAAGTAGGGGTGTCATATCTGAAATCCGTACTCCAGTTGTGGCCTTATACAAGTCTTATAAATCTTGCTAAAAACATCAACAGTCATTGTTAGAAAGGACCTTTGTATGACATACAGAAATGAATTTGCCTCCCTTGACTATGGTATAACTCCTAGAATTGAAATTATGGTGGCTTGGTATCATTTTAGAAAAATTACGACTATCCACCACGTACTTTACTATTCTCCTGCTGACGTTTCATTGACCATTTAAAGGTCCTTCCTCATGAGCACCACCTGCAACCACACTCTCTAAATGGTCAACTAAACGTCAGCAGGAGAATAGTAAAGTATGTGGTGTTAAAATTTCAAAGATAATATTCTAGAATAGGTATCTCTTTCATGGGCGTTATATACCTAACAATTTAAGCTCCGCTATTTACAACATTATTGGTCTATCTCATACAATACAGCGATTTTGGCACAGATAAAATATATTGTAAGTTACCGATAACTCACCACATCAGCACAGTAACATCTCTCAGATAGGTTCATGCTCATGATGGGCACAGCACTGCGAGTATCCCAGAACTGTAATTCAATAAATATTATGTTCGTTGTTCAAAAGGATAGTTAATAGCTGGCTTCCAGAGTTTAGAACATGCAAGATACCTTCAGAGTCTTGTCCCATCCTGCAGTCATGAGGCAGTTGTAGTTGGGAGCTTTCACCCAGTGGCAGTTCTTTACAGGAGCATCGTGTGCCGCCACCTGAACCAGACAACACAAGCAGCATCAAATTAATTTGCAATTACTATTATACTAAATATAACAGCATTGCGATATTATCATGTAACTTGCCTGTACAGTCTGATTGGAAGCTAGGTCCCAACACTTCACACTCTTGTCCGTGGATGCCATAAACACTTTGCTGCCATCCTAGAAGCCATCATCAGACATTAGGCACCATTTATGTATATCATAATTAAACAGGGTGGGCTCAAACTCACATCGTGCCATGCAACGTCAAGGATGGGTCCGTCCATGCCCTGCACCGCTTTGGGCACAGTCTTGCCTGATGCCTCCACCTCCCAGCATCTCACCTGGAATAACATTCAATTTACTTTTTTAAAAATATATTATATTTTTTTTTATTATTGTGGTGTGTGGTTAAAATCTTAAAACTAAATTTTTTAACAGTTCCACCCAACCGATTGGCCTCCGGACCATCTGACCACCATGAACTTGCTACTGGTGGTGACTTGGGATTTCTATATCCCAACTGACTACCAGTGACCAAATAACACAGTACTACTCCCATATCACCACCAGTGGTGAAAATTGTCTCATTTTACCACTAGTGGTAAAATAAAACAACATCAGTAGCACTTTACCACCAGTGGTCAAATCATAAGATCAGTTTCAATTTAGTAAAATCAAGATTATCTAAACCACTTGAATAAATATACCGTTTACTATATGCAAAACATTTATTTGTACTTAAACCAAACTGTCCGTTCTTAGCTATCATAACCTATATTTATATTACAAACTATTTGGATCTAAATTAGGTACTTCATTTAAAAATTATTCTTTATGTTATTCTATAAAAAATATTAAGTATCTATTTGTGGGTTTCTGGCATTAGTAAGCAAAGGGGCTAACTATCTCTAGACAGTGGCCGACAGTAACATTGTTATCCTTTAATGCTCCTACAGTCCTCTTTATTTTTTCATCGTTTTCGGCAAGATCACCACTTTTTTTTTGTAATATTAAAATCCTTATTACTTTCGTATATTGAGTAATATTGAGAGTCTTTCTTTAAAAAAATTAACATGTCTCAATCTAGTCATGTTTACTTTTCAATAAAATAAGTAAGGAGGCTAATTAAGGAGGATTCTACTCAAAGCAAATCGTAACAGGCTAGCTAGTGTTTACAGATAGCAGATTAGTCCCATTTCACCCCTGGTGGTAAAATTTTACACCATCTCAACACCGGTGGTCAATTAGAACTAAAATCGTGCCATTTTATCACTAGTGGTGAATTGGGAATAAGTTTTTCCCAGTTGACCACCAGTGGTAAAATGGGGTGGTTTCCGTCTCAATTGACAACCGGTGGCAAGTTCATGGTGGTCAGATGGTCCGGAGGGCCGATTGAGCTGCCCCCTATTCTCTAGCTGAAAGTCACTCAGTGACTAACGTTTGATAAGTAGAATGACCATAATAAAAAAACAAATCATGAAGAATTCTCAATTGATGGTAATTTTACTTGTCAAACGTTGGTCACTGAGTGACTTTCAAGATAAGGAATAGGGGGGGCTGAAGTTTAGCATATCTGTCAAGTTTTGATGACTATGCAATATTATGGTGACAGCTGATCTGATGAAGGTGGACAACTGCACTCCTTGATGGAAAACAGTAGACTTGATACATACAGCTACACATAAGTAATTACAGTGAGACGTATTGTCAGGTCTGCGGCTGCAGCATGGAGGGCGGCGAGAACTTTAGTACCGGGGCGGCGCGGCGCCGAAACTTTGTCCACCCAGGTCCCTCCTTGTTGTGGTTCATTTGAATCATGCGTACGTACCCGGCAGTCCCAGCTGCCCGCAACCAGGAAGGTCTGCGGCACGGAGGGCGGCGAAAACTCGAGCGCCGAGACTGTGTCTTCGGGCGGGGAAGTCACCTCGAGGTCCTTGTTCGGGTTGGTTCCCGCGCCGCCTATCTGGTTGAACATTTTTCAACACTCGCACAAAAACTGTTAATACACAATAATTCACAACACTGTGTAATCTTGTTCAAAATAACAATAGAAGCACAGACTAGTAAGATGCTAACGCATAATAGGTAGATTAGAAGATTTAGAAGCGGCAAAGCCGGCACACTTGTTTACTTCCACAATTTCAACACTATACTTATAAATCTGTTTCAACTTTTCAAGTAATTTGTAAAAAAGTACTCTGTGAAGCATGCATGGTTGGATTTAGGCACAGAGTACAAATAAATTAATTGGGAAGTTTTCAGGGAGGCAATTAAAAAAGAAAAAATAGTTCTTAAAAATCCGGTAGATGGCGGTGACTCGGCATGGTTCTGTCTTCTGAAGATTTTGCAAAAGCTGGTGCTTTTGAGAGAACAAATTCTCTTTGCAGAGAACGAAGAAGCATACTGTTAAATAATTGTTCCTTCTACGGACTTCAGTAAATAATACGCCAAATACTTTATACATATTGTTTACTTTACTAGGTATCATCAGTTTATTATGCTTACGCGACTACTCAGTGCTACGGCTCGAGTCAGAATGGCCGGCTATTACTAATATCAATTTAGGACCCAATAATACTCGTCAATAGTTTTGAAAATGTCCTAAGTACGATTTTGCATTAATAAAATTCAGGAGTATTTTTGAGATCGCTAACAGTCGGCCATCCTGTTACAGGGATGTCCTCATTCCTGGACTCTCGGCCTTCCTAATAAGGGTATGACCACATACCTGGTAACGATTATTTTCTAACATACAATAATAACAGAATAATCCACGTATTCGCCTTGTATAAGCAGATAAAAAACACAATTGAAATTAATTAAGTGAAACATTAATTATTACATTTATAACTTCAATTAAGATAACTAGACCAACTTAATCACTTTTAGGTCTACCTTACATTGTAAACGGACAGCATTTGTTTGCTAAATCGGGACATGGTAGTTCGTTTCGTCATCATTGATCCTGAAGTTTATATTTTAATTTTACCTCGATTCGGGACAATTTCTCATAATATTATCTCCCAAGAAATAGGAATAAAAATAAACTATAGGAATAATTTATGCTATAATAGTAATTGGAATTTTAGGAAAATGCGGAAAATAGTATTTTTTAAACTCTTGAAGTCAGCCCGCGACCATGATTGCTGTAACGCATTCGAAACGTCGGGAATAATAAATAATAAGGTAACACGCGATAAATACCCGTGACAATATAATAAAAATGCGGAAAATGTCGTCGAGAATCAACGCCATTTGGATATATGGATTTTCAAAAACTGGAGTCCGTAAAAGTCCTAAAATAAGTAAATCCTATAATAACATAGAATTCAAGATAAGCCATCAACATGTCCAAGGCATGAATGGAAAAAAAACTATTATTAAATTTATTTTTAGAACATGACATATTTTGCGTATCGGAAACTTGGCTCAGGGATGAGGAGACCAGTGGGTATGTCTTGGATAACAGCGACTATTACCAACCGACCAACCACGCTGTCCACCTAGTTGGACGGTTAGTATTATTTTTCTTAACCGACAAACTATCTAGTTTGTTCGTTAGTAATCTACATTTTTAATCCTAACCGACAAATACGTGATTGTTAGTTCTTACTGTAGGAAAGTGTTTCAACGTGGAAGCACTGTGCTATTATAGCCAAGAAAAGTGTTAAAGCTAAATCTAGGTCAGATATTTGTAAGCGCAGCATTCAAAAAGATTTCAAAATTAGTTGCATTGAAACGAAAAAAGTAATTGTTACTGTTGTATACCATGTGCTGATCTATGCGTGTTTTTGGGCAAACTTGAAATGTGCTTAGACATAGGTACTTGCAATAAAACAAATATACTACCTAAAGATTAATATGTGGGGACTTTAATATTCACATAGCAATCTCAAATGAAAGTAAAAGTGATAACTCGAAGACTAATTAGAATTTTATGGTCTTAAAAAGGAAAATTTACGATATTACGAGATTGACTTAACATACTCAGTCGTGTATTGACAATGTATTTACAAACATAGATGTACCTACTACATGCAGAAGTACTTAATGATATACAAACCGATCATTTTGCACAATGTATAACTATAAATGCTCAAAACCTTAATGTATGTTACACAATGTTAATGTTAATCTGTGTATGTTAATTATGTTAATGTTTAATTAACGTATTTATAAATAGCTTCTTTTGTATATATTACTGTTTAAAATTTAAAATATTTTTATCACTTAAAAGCCTCTAGTGGGGTTTTTGTTTTGTCTAATTCTGTTAGCTAATTTGTGGATAATGCAGTGGGCTACAATATAGTTAAGCTTAACTTTATAATCCTTCTATAACCTAATATTTTATATTGTAGCTGTTTATTGTCCCTGAATAAATAAATAAAACGAGGAATTCAATGGTAATGTCAAAAAGAGGATAACTAATAATAATTCTATGGAACTTCTCAAATCTGCTATTAACAATGAGTTCCTAAATTGTGAAATAACGAGTTTCAGCGATTTCTTTTCGTCGTTTTTAAGGGTATTAAATAGTGTTATGCCAGTGAAAACTATTTGTAAAAGAGAGAGGAAGTCTTTCAATGATTGGGCAACAGTAAACTTAAGAACATCTCAAAGCTATATGAAACATCTGTTCTATCTTTTATCAATAACTTAACGATGAAAGTTTGAGAATTTATATTAGACTTTGCTGTACAATCTTTAAAAAATGCTGTCTAGTGGCTAAAAGAACTGACATTCATAATAAAATTGTGACTTTGAATAATGTAATTAAAACAACATGGAATATAGTAAAAAGTGAAACTGGAAAAGTTCAACAAATAGCAATTGTATATAAATTAAGCAAGTTTTAATAATTAAATACTTTCCTCTGCCACTGACATTGCCTGTCATTTTAATGACTGTTTCACTCAAATAGCAATGAAACTAACAAGAGATCTCATGAGTTCAGAAATTGAGACTATGAAATTATGTTAATACATTTACACCATCAACTACAAATACGTTTGTGCTTAAGGGTATTACACAAACTTGTATTGTAAAAATAATTGACCAATTAAAATGTAAAAACTCATGCAATCTGTGGGATGTTTCAATGTTGCTAATAAAAAAGCTAAGGGACGTTATAGCTTCGCCCTTAGCACTAGTTTTAAATAACTGTATAAATAGTTGTAGCTTCCCTGACGTGCTTAAATTAGCAAAAGTAATTCCCTTGTTCAAGAAAGGCTCTCATTCCTACTCCAATAACTACCAACCCATATGTTTTCTGCCTTTCTTTAGTAAAATCTTTGAGAAATATATTGCCAATGAAATTGATTCTTTCATAAAATCTTACAACATCCTAAATTGTAGACAGTTTGCTTTCCAAAAACATAAGAGCACTAGTAACGCAATAGCTTCTCTATTAGAAAGAGTATTATGGGACTTGGATAGCTCGAAAAGCACATAAATGGCCTTTTTTTTGTGACCTATCAAAGGCTTTTGATTGTGTTTCCCATAAGATTATTCTGCGAAAGCTGGAGTAATACGGTGTTCGGGAAAGGGAACTATCTATTATATCGTCCTACTTAGAAAACAGATAGCAAATATTAGAATGTAACGAACACAAATCAAAGTCGAACAACATTGAAATGGAAGTTCCACAGGGTTCTATCCTAGGGCCTTTGTTGTTTATACTTTATATAAATGATTTGGTGGTTTGTGTGGAGAATGAAAAGGTTTTAGTCCTCTTTGCTGATGACACAACTGTAATAGTAAGTGATTACATTAAGGATAATGTTTGAGTTAAGTTAGATATTTGAATTGGTAACATAAAAATTGGTTCAGTGCAAATAACCTGTTATTAAATGTAGACCAAACGAATATTGTAAGATTCTTTTAAGGAAATGGGCATAGCAATTATATAGTTAAAAATACAATTAGAAAAACATTTTATGAATACTATTGATAACGTTAAATTGTTTTGGGTATAATTATTGACAGTAAATTAATTTGGAGTAAACATATTGATACTCTCGTCGGAAGACTGAGATCAGCGGTTTATGCAATTAAAACTACCTATTAGACAAATAAGTGACATCTGATCAGCAAAAATGGTTTATCATGCGTATTTTCATTCAGTTATGTTATATGGTATTTTAGCTTGGGGAAACGCCTCCCAGAATCCAGAATAATTATAATACAAAAAAAAGAGAGCTCTACATTCTATTTTGCAAATGAAGAATGTAGAATCGTGCAGAGATAAATTTAAGCAACTAGGAATAATTACAATGACAGGAAAGTATTATATCCCAAACCTTATGTATGCTAAATTCAATATTGAAAATTATAAATTAAATAGAGACTGTCACGGATATAACACAAGATGTAAAAATAATATACACAAACCAAAACATAGACTTGCCAAATTGGGTAATAGTTATTTATGCATAAGCATTAAGTTGTTTAACAAACTCGCACATGATCTGCGAAATTTAGATCATACAGACTTCAGCACTCAAGTGAGAAGGTTGTTAAAAGACAAATCATAATATACTCTTGACGAAGCTTTTGCTGATGAATTTCAAACAAAATGTCTAACATAAGTTTATAATCTCTTCTATACCTTATTGTATTTAGATGTTATCAACTGTTTAATCCTGTGTATGCATGCACCAAATGTTTGTAAAATTTTGACATAAACAAGTTTACTTTTGTACCTTCTGGAATAAAAATATATTGAAATGAATTGACTGTGTGCCACCATTGGGTTGCGATTCACTGGAACAATTTTGCAGACAACTACCGTTTGCCACCCTCGGGACACGGCCTGTTGTCTGATAAATACTGTCAACTACCGTTTGCCACCTTCGGGACACGGCCTGTTGTCTGATTGATACTGTCAACTACCGTTTGCCACCTTCGGGACACGGCCTGTTGTCTGATTGATACTGTCAACTACCGTTTGCCACCTTCGGGACACGGCCTGTTGTCTGATTGATACTGTCAACTACCGTTTGCCACCTTCGGGACACGGCCTGTTGTCTGATTGATACTGTCAACTACCGTTTGCCACCTTCGGGACACGGCCTGTTGTCTGATTGATACTGTCACCTACCGTTTGCCATCTTTGGGACACGGCCTGTTGTCTGATTGATACTGTCAACTACCGTTTGGCGCCTTTGGGGCACGGCCTGTTGTCTGATTGATACTGTCACCTACCGTTTGCCATCTTTGGGACACGGCCTGTTGTCTGATTGATACTATCAACTACCGTTTGCCATCTTCGGGACACGGCCTGTTGTCTGATTGATACTATCAGTTACCGTTTTCTACCTTCGGGACACAGCTTTTTCATTGATTGATACCGGGAACCTCCGTTTGCCACCTTTGGGACACGGCCTGTTGTCTATCCAATTTTTGTCGGACATCATTATCAGTCTCAGTCCACCATCATTAGATTGCATAGGCACCTAAGCATTTTGGATGATCTCTTGGATCTCTTCCTCTTACCAGCGCTTAAACGCGTTCTTTTACGAGACTGTATCGTTCAGTTTCAGTGACACTAGAAGAAGTGTCACTGGAGGAACAACCAACCTTCAATCTTCATCTAAAATAAATAAGTTTGAAATATTAGGGGTGGTACATTGGTTCTCAACCAGGAACAGGAATAGGCTACGTACTCTAACTTCTAAGCCACAGGCTCAAGAAGTCAGAAAAGTCTCCTTATAGTTGTCACCATATTTAGTAAGTTGCCAGATGTGATAAAAGATGCAAAAACCGACACGCCGTATTCAGGAATAAACTGAAACAGTATTTAATAAGACTAGCCTTCTATGCGGTCAGTGAATTCGTAGAAGATAACTCATAATGTAAATATAAATAAGTTTGTGCTTAGTGTATAAATTATTTCATTTACCTTATTTTACCTTATTAGTGTGTACCTTACACTACTTACTGGCCTTGTAAAATAACATTTTACCAATAAATAATCTGTATCTGTACTATCTGAGCTCGAAGTGCTAACAAAGCTCATTGATGTAGACGACAGCGAGTGTTTCCGAGAACTGCCCCTATGACGCCGACAGCGACCGTTACGAGTGTCATCTCTATGGCGTCGCTTTGAGGCACGTTGATCATTTTCAGCATCGGAAGAAATACCTACTGTCTGAAACAATGGAGTCATTGGCGCCGTGAACGACTACGCCAAGTGTCACGTTTTCAAGTGGATCTCCTTTGAGACCTTGTCTCTGACCGTCTTCAGCGTCCAGCATTTCTAGTGCGGACCGGGTTTCTGGCAGTTCTGTCTCTTCTGCTACCAGCATCTTGTATTGGCGGAGTGTGTGATCTGTCCGACATGACACAGACAGAACTATTGATACGAGGTGGCTAATTGGTGGAGACTAACAGTTAGGTAGGTTTAAGCAGTTGGAGTGTAGGCAGAGAACAAAAATAAAATAAAAAGTGTTTGTTATCAATAAAATCAAAATGATGCATTGCAATTCATACGATCATACACCTTTGAATATTTTTTTGTATCTGGGCTTAGAATGAATACCAGATATCACCTGATAGAATTCTATTACCTTAGACGAAGCACGTACCTATGTCATATTTGTTGTTGCTTGTTACTAGTATTATTAGAAAAGCCATAAGTTGATACAGTAGGGTATATAGGCAAGATAGTATGATGTACTAGGGCCGATATACAGTGACCATGCGCAAGTGAGTGCCTGCCAGGTCACCAGAATAATGACGGGACACAGTTACTAACAAACGGAACCTGCTGCGCCATCCCTTTATATTCCGTACGTAACATGCCACCCCTGTTATTTGTTAGTTAGCGGTTGACGTTTTAAAACATGTCTAGCACCCCAGGGTGATTATTCGCTAAAACTTAAGAGATTCCTTATCAATAACGTGTGACGTCACCCACATGATTCAGCGATGATTCCACGCTGATATCGTAACGAGCCCGCGTTATGTTACGTTTGGTCATAGCGAATAAGGGGGCTGGACGACTCCTATTCCATAAGACCAAGTATGTAAATGGAACATAAAATACTACATTTATAAATCAGTTAGAGACCCTAACTAAGCACAATAAAATAAACTTGTGATGTAGGTAGGTTTTAGGCAGCAGTAGACAAACAAACACATCGCCTAAACTACCCACGCTATCGCCATCAGATTTATTTTCGAATGTTTGTTTACGTGTTTTTGTTTTAAAATGACTCCTAGCCTAACAGCTAGGTGAAAGATATGAACAAAGAAGCGATCAATGTAAAACAATAAACACAATTAAGCAATCAAGTAAGTAATAGATAACAAAAAAATAAGTGGTAGGTTAGGTACATACCAAAGGGCTTTCTCCAACGTTCTTACCACTTCTGATGTTAAATAATTGTTCCTTCTACGGACTTCAGTAAATAATACGCCAAATACTTTATACATATTGTTTACTTTACTAGGTATCATCAGTTTATTATGCTTACGCGACTACTCAGTGCTACGGCTCGAGTCAGAATGCCCGGCTATTACTAATATCAATTTAGGACCCAATAATACTCGTCAATAGTTTTGAAAATGTCCTAAGTACGATTTTGCATTAATAAAATTCAGGAGTATTTTTGAGATCGCTAACAATACGTAGCACTAACAAATATCAGAATTACAACAAAACTTTTTACGCAGCTATTTCACCAACGAACGCTTACGAGCATGAGCGAGTGAAGTCAGTGACACTGACAGTTGGGGCTGACCGACAAAATTTAGACCTTAGAATAAGGACTGAAGCACATTTAGAGAACCAAATCTGGACGGGCGCCATCTATGCATGGATTTAGAACTATTTTATTATAGCTGTCAGAAAACATCCCATTCCTCAGAGGAAATACTACGGAATCTGTGGTGCTATCGTTCGTTTTCAATAGGGGGCATATTACGGGTTTTGATAGTTTCCGAAAACTATAAGAAGTTTATTTTCCTTCCATACATTAACTGACAGCGTCCTTAGTTTTCGTCTCGTTTTCGCTAGGGGCGCTGCAAGTAAATGTATGGAAGGAAACTAGTCTTCATATAGTTTCGTAAACTATCAAAAATAAAAATATCAAAGCCCCCGAATTCTGTTGAAAACGAACGATAGAACCACAGATTTATAAGCTAGTCACAAGGTTTTATCATGCGTTGTCACGAGTGAGGGACTGCAAATATTTGTTCCAGGTCTGGGTGTTATGGTACCATGGTACTCGTAGTTCCTGATACCCACGACACAGGGAATCCTAGTGTGGGATGGACTATGTATGTGACAGTTTGAAAAAAAAAACAAATAATTCTGGTCGAGTCGTCCCCCTCTTACAAGACTGACTAGGGCTGCGTTTCCACCAGAGATGAGCGAGGATGCGTAGCGAGGGATGTGTTTTCTAAGAATCAGTAGAATCACTTCATTTACCTAGCCTCGCTCAGCGCAGCTCTGGTGGAAACGGCTTAGCGAGCGAGGTTTTCATACGTACAAAACAAGCGAGGGATGTGTACGAGGAATGTGTACGAGGAATGTGTTGCGAGGGATGTGTGCGAGAGATGTGCACGAGGGATGTGTGCAAAGGATGGACGCGAGCGAGAAATCTACTAGCAGTCGGTCTGAAAAGAGCCCGCTACATATCCTCGCACCGCTCATCTACGCACCGTTCCACAGCCTCGCTGCGCATCTTCGCACCACTCATCTACCTCGCACATCTCTGGTGGAAACACTCACATCGTTCCACAGCCTCGCTACGCATCCTCTCGCACCGCTCATCTACCTCGCACATCTTTGGTGGAAACGCTGCTCCATGGATTTAGGTACGTAGCATTGTTAGCATAAAAATCCTTGAACTACTCATACCCTTACTTAATAATTAAATCAGTGGGCAGATTAGACTTTAAATTAAATACAAAAAGAGATGTTTTTGTTAAACAAGTGAATATAAATTTATAACAATTTGTTTTTTTTTAATAATATTCTTTAAATTGATTCTTTCGTACTAAAATATTTTTTTTTTAAAGATACGAAATTAGAATTTGCTTAGAATAAGGACTAAAGCATCCTTATTCTGAGCTTATACCTCATCTGAAGTCCAATTCTCTAAGTTATTTAAAACTAGACTGAAAGTTAACCGAATCGAGACTGAATTGTAAATTGACAGAAAGTTGAATTTCTGGTCCCTCATAAATAACAATTTAGTCTACTTTCAATTCATGGTGACTAAACACCATTAGAGTAGGATAGTTATATATATAATTGGAAAGAGTAAAGAGAGACTCCATCTACTTATGCTAAAATTAACGAAAAAACTTTGAATCGTTCAAGTTTCGGTCACATTATGTCAGAAGAATGCCATTTATGACATTTAAGACATCGACACAAGATCGAAACATGATCCGAACTCTATTTTAACTATTTTTTTAGTTAGTGAATTGGGCCTCTGATCTCCATCGTTTGTCTCTTAGGATAAGGACTGTTTGTCTTTGTCCTTATTCTGAGGTTTGTCTTTAGCTTGGAGCAAGGAACAAAAGTCTTTAGATATTGTCGACATCGACATCGGCAAAATTGTAGTTATGTCACAGAACAGAAGCCATAATTAAAAGAAGAAGAAGCATAAATCAGTTTAGTTTACTTACCTTTGCTTGTGTTTACCTACTATCTATTATATTAGTATTACATTTCATCTGCGTTGCGTTGCTTTTGCTTTGGTTGGTCCCTTAGTTAGTCCCTTCCGATGTCTGAATAATGTAAAAGTAATAATTATTGTTAGGGTAGTAGCTATCATCCACACCCATGTTATAATGATGAGTAACTTAGAGTTCACTCAGATAAAGGATCTGAAGACCGGCATGAAGAACATCAACGCCGTGTTTATCGTGCTGGAGGTGGGCCCGCCCCTGATTACCAAGGAAGCTCGCGAGGTACGCACGCACCATGCTATGTAAACAAATGAGTTCCGTTATTGTTCACTATTTTTGTATTGTACCAAGGAACTTATATCCAACCTGGAATGTGCACAGGCTGCCGATACGCGGTCCGAGCGAGATAGCTTCGCGAGAGCCCTCTGTCCCTTTTATTAGGTTGACCGGTCGGAGTGTCGATAAGGGGGCGCTGAGGAAAAAAGACTCTGCCAAATTTTGACGAAAAATTTTTTTTTTGCTTTTTTTATTTTTTTTTTCGCTTATCGTGTAGAGTTTTCTTCAACCATCAATTAATGTTAAATGCACTTTCTTCGTCAGACTTACTTTTATTGAGATATTACCACTGAAATATGTTAAAATTCGTCGCTCGTAAAAAAGTCTTATGACACATAATTATGACAAACAGCAACTCTATACGATACGCAAATAAAAAAAAGGTTTTTTTTTTTTTTTGCCAAAAATTCGGCAGAGTCCTGCGCCCGTAAGTTAAATAGCACGACTTTTGGGACTCTGACAAAATTTTGATAATAAAAATATTTTTTTGCGTTTTTTTCTAGTTTTTTTTTTCCTATCATGTAGGGTTTTTGTCAGCCATCAATTAATGATACAATCATTTTCTTCGTACGACACACCGTTATTGAGATATTACCACTGAAATATGTTTAAAGTCTCCACACAGAAAAAAGTTATATGACACATAATTATGACAAACAGCAACTCTATACGATACGCAAATAAAAAAAAGGTTTTTTTTTTTTGCCAAAAATTCGGCAGAGTCCTGCGCCCGTAAGTTAAATAGCACGACTTTTGGGACTCTGACAAAATTTTGATAATAAAAATATTTTTTTGCGTTTTTTTCTAGTTTTTTTTTTCCTATCATGTAGGGTTTTTGTCAGCCATCAATTAATGATACAATCATTTTCTTCGTACGACACACCGTTATTGAGATATTACCACTGAAATATGTTTAAAGTCTCCACACAGAAAAAAGTTATATGACACATAATTATGACAAACAGCAACTCTATACGATACGCAAATAAAAAAAAGGTTTTTTTTTTTTGCCAAAAATTCGGCAGTCCTGCGCCCGTAAGTTAAATAGCACGACTTTTGGGACTCTGACAAAATTTTGATAATAAAAATATTTTTTTGCGTTTTTTTCTAGTTTTTTTTTTCCTATCATGTAGGGTTTTTGTCAGCCATCAATTAATGATACAATCATTTTCTTCGTGCGACACACCGTTATCGAGATATTATCACATAAATATGTTAAAATTCGTCGCACGTAAAAAAGTCATATGACATACAATTATGAAAAACGGCAACTCTATACGATACGCAAATAAAAAAACAGGTTTTTTTTTTTGCCAAAAATTCGGCAGTCCAGTGCCCCCGTAAGTCAAATAGGACCGACTTCTGGGACTCTGACAAAATTTTGATGATAAAATTATTTTTTTTGCGTTTTTTTCTAGTTTTTTTTTGCCTATCTGGTAGGGTTTTTGTCAGCCATCAATTAATGATACAATCATTTTCTTCGTACGACACACCGTTATTGAGATATTTTCACTGAAATATGTTAAAATTCGTCGCACGTAAAAAAGTCATATGACATACAATTATGAAAAATGGCAACTCTATACGATACGCAAATAAAAAAATTTGCCAAAAATTCGGCAGAGTCCTGCGCCCCCGTAAGTCAAATAGCACCGACTTCTGGGACTCTGACAAAATTTTCATGATAAAATTATTTTTTTTGCGATTTTTTCTAGTTTTTTTTTTCCTATCATGTAGGGTTTTTGTCAGCCATCAATTAATGATAAAATCATTTTCTTCGTACGACACACCGTTATTGAGATATTACCACTGAATTATGTTTAAAGTCTCCACAGAGAAAAAAGTTATATGACACATAATTATGACAAACAGCAACTCTATACGATACGCAAATAAAAAAAAGGTTTTTTTTTTTTGCCAAAAATTCGGCAGAGTCCTGCGCCCGTAAGTTAAATAGCACGACTTTTGGGACTCTGACAAAATTTTGATAATAAAAATATTTTTTTGCGTTTTTTTCTAGTTTTTTTTTGCCTATCTGGTAGGGTTTTTGTCAGCCATCAATTAATGATACAATCATTTTCTTCGTACGACACACCGTTATTGAGATATTTTCACTGAAATATGTTAAAATTCGTCGCACGTAAAAAAGTCATATGACATACAATTATGAAAAATGGCAACTCTATACGATACGCAAATAAAAAAATTTGCCAAAAATTCGGCAGAGTCCTGCGCCCCCGTAAGTCAAATAGCACCGACTTCTGGGACTCTGACAAAATTTTCATGATAAAATTATTTTTTTTGCGATTTTTTCTAGTTTTTTTTTTCCTATCATGTAGGGTTTTTGTCAGCCATCAATTAATGATAAAATCATTTTCTTCGTACGACACACCGTTATTGAGATATTACCACTGAATTATGTTTAAAGTCTCCACAGAGAAAAAAGTTATATGACACATAATTATGACAAACAGCAACTCTATACGATACGCAAATAAAAAAAAAGTTTTTTTTTTTTGCCAAAAATTCGGCAGTCCTGCGCCCCCGTAAGTTAAATAACACGACTTTTGGGACTCTGACAAAATTTTGATAATAAAAATATTTTTTTGCGTTTTTTTCTAGTTTTTTTTTTTTTTGTATAGAGTTGCTGTTTGTCATAATTATGTGTCATATAACTTTTTTCTGTGTGGAGACTTTAAACATATTTCAGTGGTAATATCTCAATAACGGTGTGTCGTACGAAGAAAATGATTTTATCATTAATTGATGGCTGACAAAAACCCTACATGATAGGAAAAAAAAAACTAGAAAAAAACGCAAAAAAAATAATTTTATCATCAAAATTTTGTCAGAGTCCCAGAAGTCGGTGCTATTTGACTTACGGGGGCGCAGGACTCTGCCGAATTTTTGGCAAAAAAAAAAACCTGTTTTTTTATTTGCGTATCGTATAGAGTTGCCATTTTTCATAATTGTATGTCATATGACTTTTTTACGTGCGACGAATTTTAACATATTTCAGTGAAAATATCTCAATAACGGTGTGTCGTACGAAGAAAATGATTGTATCATTAATTGATGGCTGACAAAAACCCTACCAGATAGGCAAAAAAAAACTAGAAAAAAACGCAAAAAAAATAATTTTATCATCAAAATTTTGTCAGAGTCCCAGAAGTCGGTCCTATTTGACTTACGGGGGCGCAGGACTCTGCCGAATTTTTGGCAAAAAAAAAAACCTGTTTTTTTATTTGCGTATCGTATAGAGTTGCCGTTTTTCATAATTGTATGTCATATGACTTTTTTACGTGCGACGAATTTTAACATGTTTATGTGATAATATCTCAATAACGGTGTGTCGTACGAAGAAAATGATTGTATCATTAATTGATGGCTGACAAAAACCCTACATGATAGGAAAAAAAAACCAGAAAAAAACGCAAAAAAAATAATTTTATCATCAAAATTTTGTCAGAGTCCCAGAAGTCGGTGCTATTTGACTTACGGGGGCGCAGGACTCTGCCGAATTTTTGGCAAAAAAAAAACCTGTTTTTTTATTTGCGTATCGTATAGAGTTGCTGTTTGTCATAATTATGTGTCATATAACTTTTTTCTGTGTGGAGACTTTAAACATATTTCAGTGTTAATATCTCAATAACGGTAAGTCGTATAAAGAAAATGCGTTTAACATTAATTGATGGCTGAAAAAAATGCTACATTATAGGAAAAAAATAAATAAAAAAAAAGCAAAAAAAAAAAAAAAACTCAAAATTCTTCTGTCTTTTTTCCATTTTTCCAAAAAATTTGTCAGAGTCCTTTTTATGTCGTGTTATTATACCTACGGGCCCACAGGACTCTGCCGAATTTTTGACAAAAAAATACCTTTAACATTACCATGACCCACTACGTTGGGGTGTAGATAAGGGGGCAAAATTTGAGCGAGATTCTTCTAAGTCTTTTTTTTTTGCGATATTTTGTCAGAGTCTTTTTTCCTCAGCGCCCCCTTATCTACACCCCAACCGGTTGACCAAACAATATGATGTAGGTAGATACTAATATAATATATTAACCAATAATTTGATTTCATAAAATAATAATAATTATGCTTGAAGGATGGATTAAAATAAAACGCATTATGGAGAATTTATAAATACTATATTATATATATATACATATACTATATTATATATATATATATATATATATATACACTATATTTATTTATATTACCTATATGCTGCATTGTGTAAATAATCTTATAATTTCATTCATTATGGGCACCCTACTTCAAGAATTGAAATAAACTAAATTCTGGAATAATCCTCTTGGCAGCACTTTAGAAAGGGACACAGGGCTCTCGAAGCACTTTCTCTCTCGGACCAGATTTCTCTATGACCAAGTGATTGTCTGTAATAGAACTTAACTTCATATACATAAGGTTTATTTTATATTGGTGTCAAATTGACAATGCACATTCCAGGTTGGATATAAGTTCCTTGTATTGTACGTATTGTCTTCGGAATTTGACAAGCACTTCAACTTATTGGATAACTGTGCTTGCCAGATATTACCTACAGACAAACAAACAAACAGGCAAGATAAATAAGAAAAAAATTTAAGAAAAAAATATAAAAACCTCACTGCTTGAAAATAGAACTTAGATAAAATATCATAAAAGCAAACTGCTAATGCAGAACATAGCAACTTTAACAGACGGGGCCCATTAAAAAATCGAAACTGGCTGACATGTGTATAGACATTTTGACCTCTGCTCTACAAAGGCAGAGCCGCAGTCAAAGTTGTAAAGGGCTGCATGCAGCCCGCGGGCCGCATGTTTGACATACTTGCCTCAAAGGAAGAATTTTCCAAAATTCCTTTCATAATACCTAAAGGGAACACACCCTCGAAATTTTGAAGGTCCAGCGGTTTGGGCTTTGCGTCGTCTGACTGTCAGAGGCCCAATTCTCTAATTTAAAAACATTCCAGTCACAATATAATCTTGTGACAGTGCGACTGTCGAATGAATGAAGCATACGATGGCACGTATACATGCGAGATTAAGTAATATTTACTATTATGTGACAGAGCGACTGAACCGAGATTATATTGTGACTGGAATGTTTTTAAATTAGAGAATTGGGCCTCTCAACTTTGATAACCTATACAACTATAATTAAGAACATTATTATAAGTATTGAAAATTAAAGTGAGAATGGTTGCTAACTAACTTTAAATCGTTACAGATCCTAAATGGTCATTTGAAATGAAAAATTATAAGAGAAACCTAAAGATGATTTTTAAATATATATTAAACGATACCCCATTGAATATGGTTTGTCGACTTTCATTTTTTTTTCTTTTACATTAATATGCCATCTGGTTGTAGCCATATTTAATTTTGCTGTCATGTCTCTAATGATACTCGCAAGAGTAAGACTAATCGATTGACGTAAAAATCATCTATAAATCGACGTTGGCCTCTAGAGCGCCATAAAGGAACAAACATACACACATCATAGGCTGATAAACACATTACCCTCCCTTGCGTCGCTACAGCCGGGTAAAAATAGAGCTGTTTTTAGAACTGGCATCCAAAAATGCAGAATCTACGTTATGTAAAATTTTGACCAGGTCCGAACACTGCGCGTGGCGGACGCGTCAGCCTCTATCAACCTGTCGCTGTGGGACGCGCCGGGAGCGCTGCTGCAGCCGGGCGACATCGTGCGGCTGCTGCGCGGCTACGCCTCGCTGTGGCGCTCCGCCCTCACACTCTACTCCGGCAAAACCGGTGAAATACAGAAAGTAGGTACCCTCAGCTAGTCTAGTCGCATACCTACCTACTTGTTCACTTGCAACAGCTACTAATTCTAGTTTTTAGTTAGATCTTTAAGAGAATATAGTACTTATGCTCTAAACTGTAATATACTTAACTGAAACTACACTTGTCATCAAAAAAATCGAACCACTACAGATTTTCTTTCTGGCGACAAAAAACCAAATAAGAGGAACATTTGCTGGCAATTCGTGACCTTGTACCTACTGTTTACTGTTTACTTTAACCTACTGTTATATGACAATTTTTTTTCCGTTTATAACAAAATGAAATGAATGAAAGAAGTGTTTCGATTTTTTTGATGAGAAGTGTATAATTAGAATTATATTTTAGAATGTTTTTTTTTTTTGCAGCCAAGGCTTTTATTTATAGAATTCTTCTCAAACAATGAGCGGATATTTATTCATCAATTAAGATAAGATTGATACCTGTGGCGCGATTACGTAATTTTGTTGCTATTGCTTTTAATCGATTTCAATGCTGTTTCTATCCGAAATGACGCTCTTGCGATTACCCAATTTACACTTTTTGCTTACAAAGGTTAATTGCAACAAGACTGCGTAAATAGGTAATCGCATAAACGTAATTTCAAATAGAAACAAGATTGAAATCAATACAACAGAATGACATCACAGTGAAACTGCCTTTGTTTATGAAATTGATAATAAGTACAACAAATATGGATTTTCATACCTTTCGTACATTGCCGGCAAGGCAAGGTTGATTTTTCGATCATCTTTCTATTCGATAGAATACAACGGTGGGAATTACATATTAAAGTAAACAAAATCATCATCAGCAGCCTGTAGAAGTCCAATGCTGGACATAGGCCACCCACCCAGAAGGCCACCTCCATCCACCGACTTCCTGCAAAACCAAATACATTTTGATGAAAAAAAATTTAATGCTAGTGTCTGACTTGTACGTGGCCAAATGAGGGGATTTGCCATAATCACCACGCTTGGTAGGCGGATGGCTGCCCACCCGGTGTTACCTGGTGGGCACCACGGGAAGAGGCGGAGGGGTCTATTCGTAGGCCGGACACACCACACCATTTAACTATTAACTTTAGTTATACAATTACGTTTAAGCATTCATAATTTGTGTTCCAGGTGGATGAGTTCTGTATGCTGTTCAACGAGCAAGTAAACATGTCGGAGCTGCAGCCGGCGGTGCCACTGCCCACGATGTCGGCGCCGCCGCCCGCCGGCGTCGCGGCCGGTGGCGGCTACAGCCACGACGGCAAGCCGCAGCACGGTGCCGGCGGCGGCGCGCAGTCGCACAAGACGTACGTGCGCGGGCGCGGCGCCGGCGCCTACGCGCGCGGCAGCTCGAGGAGATAGCTCAGCACATGGTGGAACTCCTCTCTCTCTCTGCGCCGTATGCGAGAGTGCGTTTGATGAACATTCTGTTTTCCCGGCTTCATACAATCTGTGCCACGAACAAGGCTTTTCGGATGTTGATCATTGATCGGCTCATCTCCAAAGAACATACAAATATCTGGCCTAAGAGATCGGCAGGGCTATTCTCTGTCTCAGGGCTGTCAAACGGTAATTTTTGTGATAATGAGAAAAGCTACGTTTGACAGCCCTAATTGCACAATTTATGCCTGTTGCAAACCTGTCGCGCGCGAGACAGAGACTAGCCCTGCCGGACTGCCATGAAATATGGCAGGTTCATTAGGCAACACGATTTTGGTATCATGGTATTCGTAGTTCCTGATACCCACGAGAAAGAACTATGTATGTAACTGTAGGGTATTAAAGTGTTAATTGTGAAAAGTAATACTTGTAGTTTTATTTTGATACGCAACTTAATAGGGGTTAAAGTGTGAGCCGTCTTAACGCAGTGGCCACTTTGAATTAAATGCCACCATAATTGCCATTATTTTTTTAAAATTTTCACCTCGATGTAATTTCCTACACATCATCGAAATAACTTTTGAATAAGCACTTAGCAACGGGGCGTTCATACCACCAGAGACAAGTAACTTGTCTCTTTTGGTACATAAGTAACTGTTACGAATTAATTGCTAACGTCCTTTTGACGAAATCATAGAACTCCAACGTCATTCAAATTCCTAGAAATGGGAGGTCAACAACGGATATTAGATTGGTTTATTGTTTTATAGGGTACATGTCTTGAAATTCTTCAATTTCAGACTTTTCCCTGTAGTTGTGACACAAAAGCCACAAGCATACCAAATTTCAGCATTGTGGGACTGCTGGAAGTACCCTAGATTTTTTTATTTTTACGTTTTTTATGTTCCCTAATATCTCGGATACTACTAAGTTTAAATACTTATTAAAAA
Source organism: Epirrita christyi (assembly GCA_951392215.1). Taxonomy (NCBI): domain Eukaryota; kingdom Metazoa; phylum Arthropoda; class Insecta; order Lepidoptera; family Geometridae; genus Epirrita; species Epirrita christyi. Next base: position 144,567 of record OX595858.1, on the reverse strand, counting down.
CAGTTTTGAAATGTCCAACCAAAGCGCTTTCATTAGACACCCCACCTGACTGTCTCACTTTTATTTTTTTTACCCCCTCTTGGACCCCAATATCTCAGCAACCCCCTGACCGATATAGCTCATAACCTTACCTACAAATTGTACCAATACTATCTACCCCCATACCAAATTTTATGAAGATCGGATTAACGGTTTAGAAGTTTTCATCGGACAAACATACATATAAACGCCGATTCTTCCAAGTTGACTCGGAGAACTCGCTTCGCTCGTTCAATAATTTTTTAATGACATTCTATTGTTTGACTTTCAATTGTTTTACACTCGGAAATTACTTTTTCATCCCATCTATTCGAAAAGGATGACTTGGTTCGCCTTTAAGGTGATTGCTCTCGCATGTGGCGCGAAATTCAAATTTTATTGTGTTTTTTGTAAATCACAGCTAATCAACACTTCTTGAGATAGAGAAAACAGATTTTGCGAAAACTAGGAGACCTAGCACACATGTTTTAATTCATAGTATCTCATAAATGTCAGTATTCGTAGCTGAAGTAATGATCTATATGTGAAACTATAAACTAAAACATGTGTGTTAGGTCTCCTAGTTTTCGCAAAATCAGTTTTTACTATCTCAAGAAGTGTCGATGAGCTGTAATGAGCAAAAACGCAATAAAATTTGAATTTCGCGCCACATGCGAGAGCAATCACCTTAAGTGCACCCAAAGGTGGTGTTTTCTGTATGAAGCTTCTATAAGTGCGCCGCAATAATCTTTGCCGCGCACTTTAAATTTGGAACATATCGAACTCAAATAAGTGCGCCGCAATTATCTTTTACGCGCACTTTTTGAATTTGGAACATCTTGAGAAGGAATTGTTACTATATATTTGTTCGTCTATATTATATTGTAGAATGGATTTCCGCAAAGTCACGCTTGAATCAATTAATTATCTTGAAAAGAATCAAACACAAATAAGTGCGCCGCAATTATCTTTGCCGCGCCCTTTTTAAATTTGGAACATCTTAGTGTTCAGCACCAAAGAAGTCGTACGCAAATATTGTTTAAATAAATACTGGCTGGTACGACGTGACGGCCCATAGACGCGCAACCGGCTGAATAAAAAAAAACAAATTAGAAACGCGCGAACTACAGCCCGCGATTTCGTCATTTTAAACCGACTTTACAAAAAGGAGGAAGTTCTCAATTCTGTTGTATTTTTTTTTATATTTGTTACCTCATATCTCCGGCGTTTATGAACCGATTTGGAAAATTCTTTTTTATTTGCATACATATGGCGATTTTGATATTTTCAGAAACAAACCAAGCATTTGCATTCAGAAAGTATCATAATCCTTTCACCACTACGGTTCTTTCATAATTTTTTTTCATCGAAATATTTAGTCGAATACAATGGCGGAAGTCTGTTTTTTAAATGAAAAGTTATTCACGGATTGTCAGAAATTCATGGTTTTGTTTTGAAATAAAATATGAGGTGCCTTTTATTTTCTCATAGAGGGTGATGAAAAGTAGAGTGTAACACTCGGGCGCAAAATATATTTTTGGCTCGGGCGACGTACTTTGAATCCCTATCCTATCGCTACGTTCGGGATTCTACTAATGAATCCGTAAAAATATTATTTTGCTCCCTTATGATACAATCTACTATTTATGTAGCTAAGTCTGTAGTTGGTGAGATATGCGCTTCTGTAGTCGCTTTGTAGTCGTAAAAAGTATGCCCCTCCATCTAACTAAGGGGTGGAACACTCGCTTAAAAAATTGAAGGTAATTGAACTTCAGAACCGCTTTCAACGAAAATTGGGATGAATTAGATAATTGTGGTGTAATTTTTGTGATATGGAATATTTTTTTGGTTACACACTAATTAACATTGAATTCATCCCGGCTTCCGGACCTTTCACTGAGCGTGTTCTGACACGTACTTTGCTGAATTAGGGACCAATGTTGTGGGTAAGTACTTTATTTTTTTAAGTAATGTGGGTCTAATTTACTAAATACTCCTAAAGTAACATGTTGAGAGCGAGAGCGACCTGCCTGACGAACCGCGTGACGAAAGCTGCGCAAATCGCGATGTTCATAATTTTCAAGGATGGTTCCGAGTGCCCTACTTTTATTCCATCTGTGACCAATGGCACAACACTTAGGCGAGTTAATTTACATTCCTACCTCGGGCACTTGACTTTGTAACCGATGACCTTTTAGGACGATGCTGACATGGAGAGGGACGTTGCTGGCCGAAGATTCGCGCGATGTGCAGACGCAGTGAAAGTTACTTTATTCAAGGCGTGCACAGTTACTCGGGTGACTCGGTGGTTCAATTAGATACACAAAAAGCTTAAACGTTACAATGCACTGCTTATCCAGTGCAATAACGCGTTCAGGGCGCTGCTGCGGCTTCCGCGCTCGTGCATTGCTTCAGGTATGTTGACCGAGGCCCGCGCCGGCACCTTTGATGCCATCAGTAGCAAACAGGCAGTCGCTGCTGAGTACACTGGCACGAGCAGCAACAGCATCCTAAGCGCGATCTCGGATCCATTCGATGTCCTCTGGCCCCGTGTACCGTATGCACCATCGACATGCACCATACTTCACCTTGCTTACAACGTCATAGATAAAAACAATTCTGCCCTCCCAAGCCTAAAGTGCAGTAATAGGTGTTTTGTCGTTTTTAAGCTAAATACATATTCTGAAACCCCATTTCAAAACCTATCAATCAAATTAATCCTTGTTCTATAAAACAATTTAGAAGTATTTTATTTTTATATTTTTCGGAAAAGGAAATTGCAGAATTTTATCAAATTTATTAAAAATTTACTGTGTTTACCAGCTAAACCGCAGTAAAATACACACTGCACAAGTTTTTGTTGGGTTTCCTAGCTAAAATGCAGTATTTTTTCATATTTTGTGACATTTTAAATGGTAGTTTTATCAAGAAGATTTTTTAAAAAACACATTAAAGTGCAGTATTATTCGACTCCATACAAGTTGATTATACTGCAATTGTTAAGAAGAAATACTTTTTATTTGTATTCCCAATTAAAGTGCAGTAATTTTTGTACTTACTGCACTCTAACTCGTGAGGGATTTTACAATGCCTATCGAAAACCAAATAAAATGCTCATACTGCAGTTTAACTTGTTTGAGAGTTTATAGTTCTTTGTAAAATCCTTCCTACTAATATTATAAACGCGAAAGTTTGTGAGTATGGATGTTTGTTACTCTTTCACGTAAAAACTACTGAATGGATTTGAGTGATATTTGGAATGGAGATACCTTACGCCCTGGATTAACACATAGGCTACTTTTCATCATCATCATCATCATCATCAAACGCGAAAGTTTGTGAGTATGGATGGATGTTTGTTACTCTTTCACGTAAAAACTACTGAATGGATTTGAGTGAAATTTGGAATGGAGATACTTTACGCCCTGGATTAACACATAGGCTACTTTTCATCATCATCATCAAACGCGAAAGTTTGTGAGTATGGATGGATGTTTGTTACTCTTTCACGTAAAAACTACTGAATGGATTTGAGTGAAATTTGGAATGGAGATACTTTACGCCCTGGATTAACACATAGGCTACTTTTCATCATCATCATCATCATCATCATCAAACGCGAAAGTTTGTGAGTATGGATGGATGTTTGTTACTCTTTCACGTAAAAACTAATGAATGGATTTAAGTGAAATTTGGAATGGAGATACTTTACGCCCTGGATTAACACATAGGCTACTTTTCATCATCATCATCATCATCAATTTTCATCATTATTCACGCGGGTGAAACCGCGGGGCGCAACTAGTACTAAATAATTTACAGTGTTTTATACATTTTACTGCATATTAGTTAGTTTACTCAATCAAATTCATACCTATGCCTGAAGTCAACTAATATTCTTTAATACTGCGTTTTAGTTTGTAGCTTTACAAAAATATTAAAACCTGGCTCGCAATACTACAAAATAACATCGCCACACGGTCGCTCTTTTGCGTCGCTGACGTGGTTGGAGGCGGACGACGTGTGCTGTGTGTTTGTTATAGTAGTGGTAGAGTAAGTGTTTTTACAAATAAAATAATTTAGATAAATATTGATAATTTATTTTTTATTTGTCTATCCCATATTTTAACATGGTGTAGTTAAGAGTAGGTACTTATATTTAGTCAAAAACGAAATCGCAGCGGTTAAAAACAATGATTAACATACTAATATTATCCCGGAGAACACATTTAGATAAACCATCTGCGGCTGCATCTGTATCTGTGACTATGTCTGCACTTGCGGTAGCAGAACCGGGTCATGCTTTCATGTTAACGATTCTTTCTTTCTGTGTGTAACAATCATTGCGAAAAAAGGCATGGTTTATAATTTTAGGGGTTTTTTTAACGCGGTCGAATAGTCAAAGTCGGAGAAGGTGGTATGATGGTTCAAAAGGAGAAGACGACAGTGAGAAGTAACGCACTTTCAGGGCTGACTTGTCGCTTGTCGCCTGTGCGATGCCGAGCCGGCGCGGCGGCCCGAGATAACTGGAGTCCAAGTATAGTGGCTTCTATGTTAGAGCGTCACTCGTCATCCTCCTTTTGAAACCGTCATTGTGTAAAACTATGGAGGTTAAAGATTTCCGCAACTTCAAATCTTATGTCACACAAAATGAAGGATAGTGGGGTAAACATAGGGTTTATTTGGAAGATATGATTGAAATTTCGGTCCAAAAGGGAAAGCACTGCCTTTTATATGAAAAATATTTTGACAAAACTACCTTAAAACAGATGTGTTTTCTAAAATCCAAAAAATTGCCTATTTTTACTCAAAACATAAGGTAATTTTCTTTTACTACACGTGAGGAACTTGAGTATTTTATTATAAAAAACCTATTAAATAGCAGTATTTTCACATTATTACTGCACTTTAGTTGGTAAAAATTACAAAAAAAAACAAAAAGTAGTCAAAAAGCAGTAATAGCTAGATTTACTGCCTTTTAATGAGTTTTTGAACTGATTTTATAAAAAAATAGCTTGAAGTAATAGAGGCTAAAAAAAATAAATGGCAAATACAGCCATGTATTTTAAAGTAAAACTAATGCAATACATTTAGAAATATAGTTTTTTACGTTTTCTTTCACTTCACATTCAAGGTTTTATCAAATAACCTCTTTTGGATTTTATTTTTTAGTTTCTACACTTTAAACGCGCTTTTCTCGAAATCGTGTTTTTGCTGTTACTGCACTTTAGGCTTGGGAGGGCAGAATTGTTTGTCAACAAATGATAATACTTATACTTAGATAAATCTTATTTATTTGGAAGCTCAACCAGAGGGCTAAGACATTGACAGTTATAATACTTACTTATTTAGTAAGTATTATGCTAACAAAATGGACTCTGATGTCAAAATAAATAAATATTGTGGGCGATTCCAAAAGTTCGCATTAAGTATCTGCTTAGTTCTCGGTGTACCTAGAAACTTACCTACATACTGGATACAATTTTTTCGTATTTAGTTTATAAGAATGTAAAATCCGTTTCGTTTGCTTCAGCTTGAAGTGGCGCATGGCGCTACATTATTTTGACTCGCACATGGGTGTATCGTTTTTAGTTTGGCATTTAGAGTAACACATCAACGATTTATGTTCTCTTCTCTAAGATAAATCGCTGTTTGATCGATCTTCGGGTCTTTTAAAATGTAAGTAGGTAGGAATTTACTGTAAAAAGTTTCAAAGATTCGATTTCGCTCGTATCGAGTTCGTCCTATTTATACATGTCAATGGTTCGCCCCCACTTCTATTTACTTACATGGGGACGATTTCCCGTTGGTCACGTAGGTATAGGTACCTATTGTATGTAAGTATTTGTGACCGCTCATGCTGAACTTATAGTAAAACAGGTAAGTATAGTAAAAACTTACCTAGGTATTTACATTATTTTATGTAATTTTAAGGTGTGGTATGATCCTAGAATCGAAACAACCAAAAATAATTCTATTTTCACCAAACTCCAAACGACTTTGCATGTAATTTTATCATAAATGTCATGTCGGGTTTCATCGACATAGGTAGGTATACAAATCATAGATAAAAAATATGCGATACAAGTCTTGCTTGCTAGGTATATAACTCGTAAAAAAAGTGTTGGTTGAATGAATGCCAAAGCTTTTTTAGGGTGGTCGTATTTTATGCAATAAGTAGGTAGGTATGTACCAGGTTTTTTTCCAAATTCTGTTCGGTTATAACTATTATAAGTACTTACCTATATGTTCTACCTGCACTATTTTTTGCATCTCATTATTTCATCACATCACGTCGCACTGGCGCATGCCGTTCAAAAATACAATTTTTGAGATGAGTCCTCGCCTGGTCCTATTTAATAGCACCCCGCGGTTTCACTCGCGTGAACAATGATGAAAATTGATGATGATGATGATGAAAAGTAACCTATGTGTTAATCCAGGGCCGTATTCCATTCCAAATTTCACTCAAATCCGTTCAGCCGTGAACAAGTAACAAACATAAATCACAAACTTTCGCATTTATAATATTAATAATTTATTTATTAAATTTAGTACATAGTTATAAGTAGTGTGTTTAACTTTGTTAACAAATAACCTTGAATCAGTTAATTTTATTTGAATGAATTATTTCTAAGATGAGTTAGGTAAGTACTTAATCATAATAAGCTCCCAAAAAGGTAAAGTACCACTTGAAATCCGGAATAACCCGCGGCCGAGCGTCGATCGTGTTCGCTCTAATGAATCCTGCCTGACCCTGACCTTGTCATCGCTGACCTCTGACCTTTGCGACATTCTACTTGTACCTAACGCGGATGCCAAAATTAAATGCTAGGTAAGACGTAGGTAACTATCTACCTACATATTTTTAATAACGGGGTGGAATATTCTGAAAAATGCAGGCAATTTTTTTTGGAGAAATTTCTGGTCATTCTTTTTCGGCCGTTTATTAAAATCATTTAGGAGCTGGTTTCTTTCTGCAGGCAATTTGAATTACTATTTCTTTAGTTTTTACTAAAGAAATAGTAACAGTTTGTAAGATCAAAATGGAACAGAAAGGTAATTAAGCACAGCTGGCACAGCAGCGTAGTGGAATTAGGTGATTATTTATTGCGAATCCCCCCATTGCATGCAACTTACAAGGGGGGCCTTAGGCTGATGATGAAGAGAAGTAAGTACCTACGTGCCTACCAATCGCAAATTGAGTGACCTATGAGATGGCAATTTCTCTATGGTAATTTTCAGCCATGTCTCAGCATGTTATGGGCGAAGGCCTCTCGACCGATGTTGTTTGGAATGCTGATGTTGTAACGCGTGCGTGGTTGATTGGTTCATAGCATAGGTAGCTAAGGTACCAACCAACTTAATGACGGTTGTGTTGCTTGGACCTATTAGCTGTCAGCGTCATTCACATTTCACAACAAATTAACATAACATAACACCCAAGAAACTAAATTACTTTGCCAAGCTACGGTTTAAAAGAAATTGAAATATGACGAGGCATTATCTTCCGCCGATTTTGTAATGATAGAAGTACCTAGCTATTAAGACTTGCCTACGTAGGGTTGGGTTGTTGTGGTGCTATGTGCACCACCTACGGAAGGCTTACCACATTAGTAGGTACCTACCCAAATGCGTGTTATGTACTTGTGTGGGGAATTCAAGGGAACCTGGCAAATATTGAACAAATGAAGCCGCTTGGCACAGGTGAGGTACGGGTACCTGAGGGCTGATTCTAAAGTTTTTAGCACACAATTGATACGGACTTGTAGTGTAACAAGGATTTTGTATGGCGACGCCGAAGAGCAGCCCTAGCGAACAAACTGCAAAACTCATTTAAAAAAAAACCTTGTTACACTATCTACACCTTAGAATAAGGACTCAAGCACCCTTATTCTAAGATCTACACCATACGTTCGTGTCAATTGCTTGTCAAAACCTCTGTGCTGCCGCGTCGGCTAAATACCGTACACGCACTCATCTACTCGGTTATTCAGTAGGATAACTAGGTACCTATACAAAATTGAAATATCTAAATGTGTGACTCTAACCATAATTTACCAAAACTGTTCTACCTATCTAGGTAGTCTTTTCTAGCTAACACTTCTCCGACGACCTCTGTGGCGCGGCGGGCGAAGGTTCGCCTGCGGTGCAGGAGGTTGCGGGTCCGATTCCCGCCTCGGAACAAATATTTGTACGATCTGCAGATATTTGTTCAGGGTGTTCTGGGTATACATTAGCTGCCAGTAGGTACCTACCTAATTCAGTTAAGTACCTATTTATCATTAGGTACAGAGTTACTAAAATGCAGCAAACGGTTTTGGATCGATCTAGTCGAGTGAATAGTAAAACTTATTTTGCCTCTTTCAAAAAACTTTATTTTAATTTAGCTGTTTTAAACTTGTTTCCAAAATATTACCGTTGGTATAGGTAAATATTATTTTATAATTTTTTAAGGTTTATTTTTTATTTTAGGTCCAGAAAAGACAAGAGTGTAGCCACTCTTCTACACCTTACGACACTGTTTCCGTTTTTGTAGAAAAGGAAAGAATAGTTATTTGTTTCGGTTTGTTTTGTACATTTTTGAGATAACAAAGTTTTGTTTTTATTGGTATACTTACTTATATGTATTATACAGGGACTATATCCAATCCATGGTAAAAGCATAACAGCGACACCTAAAATATCGCGAGAGCGAGGCGTGGTGGATGCAGTTGCATGCGGAGGTGCAGACCACTATGGTGGCATTTTTGGGGGTGTCTTTGGGAATATTTCTATTTGTAATTTGTAATAAAAATATCTGCTTTCTGAGACCTCAGTCACCTCATACGAAGAGGTTCATCCTTGACATTTAAGCTGACGAGCATTTTGGTGACGGGAAGGAGTGGCGCCGCCGCATGACGGGCAGTGGGTAAAGGTGAAACTTGAAAAACATAGTAATAGGTACCTTACCTAGGTACCTATTTTTTTCAAGTTTGACCCACGCGGGTCGCCAATTCGCGATCCGCGGACGTAGTAGGAGGCGACGAAGCTCGTCTCACACAAGCCTAGTTGACCGGCGGCGGCGTAGAGGCCGCGTGTGTGCTTTGTAAAGTTCGGACGCGGTGTCCGTTGGTGTTGCGCAACTGCAAGTGAGGTACTACCGAGAGATCAACAAGTGGAACGCGATGGGGTGCAGTACGGTGGTTGTGGTGATCGCTTGTTTGACCGGTGAGATAATTAACGAAATACATTTGGTTTTCTGTGGGCTAGAAGTAGGTAATTACCTACTTAGTAGGTAAGTAATTAAACTTGCTTATAATACGCTCGTACTAATATATTATAATGTCAATGACTTAGAAGATTTGTCACATCACATGCCGTCATTTCCCTCAAGGGCATGCACTGCTGTTTCGGAGACATAATAAAAATACAAATTACCTACCTACTTCTTTTAATTATGGCCTGTTACGAAAGTTTCCTCAATTTTACCAGTGTCAAGTAGTGGTAAGTATATTATTTTGATAAAATTGGGTCAAGACGTTAAAGTCTCAGCGTTTCTAGTAAAACGGTGACAGTTTTACTAGATGTTGGTGGTCAATTCAATTTCCACCCATTTGAAAAGACACGCAAACGCAATAACTATTTCCCTAACACTCATATTAAAAACTACCAATAAGTTATCAAAATGCCACCAAAATTATAGAATAAAATATTCTTTATTGCACAAAAGGTACATAGGCGAACTTAATGCTAGGAAAGGAAGCATTCTCTACCAGCTAACCTTTGCGTAGTGCGGATATGAATTATACTCAAAATAAAACGGACAAGTGCGAGACTCTCACTCGTGAGGGTTCCGATCCATACCTAGGTAAATTATTTCGAAAACGTACCTTTTTGAGTTTCAGCAACTCTTTCCTAAAAACTATAAAAAATTAAAAAATACTCAATTCATCCTCAATTTTTAACCGACTTCCCAAAAAGGAGGAGGTTCTCAATTCGGTTGAATTTTTTTTTTTTTTTTTTTTTTAATGTTTGTTACCGCATATCTCCGGAATTTATGAACCGATTTGGAAAATTCTTTTTTTATTTGATTAGATATACTTCCAGATTAGTCATTAGTTAGTAGTTAGTTACTAGGTAGTTAGTTATTTTTTTCAGAATCCAGTTCTGATGATGGGATCCATGAGGAATTGAGGGAACTCATCAAATATTGTAGGCATACATATGACGATTTTGATATTTTCAGCAAGACACCAAGCATTTGCATTCAGAAAGTATCATAATCCTTTCACCACTATGGTTCTTTCATCATTTTTTTTTCATCCAAAATTATTTAGTCGAATACAATGGCGGAAGTCGGTTTTTTAAATGAAAAGTTATCTGATAAGAACTCTGCTTACCTTCAGGCAATATTATTGACTGGCTAGGCGGGAAAAAAATCGTTGTTCAATATTTTATATTTTTGACACTTGGGGATGATAGAATCCCCTGAGATAAGGGCGATAAATGGGCTGCGAGTGACGGGGGTTTCCTAAGATAAACTTTTTATTGTTTGCATTGTCTGAGCACGATGGCTCAGTAAAGAAGATATGACCATAAACTAGTGGTTCGCCCCGAACTGAGACCTCGTGCCATAAAGACTCGAAGAGTTGTGAGGTTAATGGAAACAAGTACGTACCTACAATACCATACAAAAGTTAGATATGATTTACATTAGTGTTTGCTATTAGTGGGCAATACAATAGCGCGGCTGTTCCATAGTTCACAAAGACTTTAAATTGAGCCGGCTCCATCCACCGATTTCCTGCTAACATTATAATGTCGTCGGCCCATCCATTGCGAGGGCTTGCTACTCTGCGCCGCGGCGCCGCGTCGTCCGGTGCGTGATCGCCATCGAGAACCTTTAGTATTCCCCGACGATTGTCGGTTCTGCGACCGAGCTATGGCCTGCCCATTGCCAATAGGTACTTATGTCGGTGATCTTGGTTCTTCAAGTCGAGAATGTATGAATTTAAAACCTTGCAATATTCAATAACCTTTGTTATTTAAATTCGATAAATACTTAATGATCTCATAAATATGCAATTAGAATAGATTGGGATACAAGTTTTTCGTCATCAGACTATTTTTGTGCTATAATGCTTTTAAGGAAATTTCGTCATCAGTTGGTACTACCAACTTTTCTAAGGTTTACATAAAAACATAAGACAACATTAACTTCTTTTTTCTTTGTCAAGGCTTCTTACTTTAAGCTTAAAGAGCCATAAACGTTATAAAATTAAAATCTATATTGCCCCAAAAAACAATGAGCTGCCGGCCTAGGTCCTAGTACAGGCAAATTAGCAAAAAGTGTGGACCTAAGTCGTGTAGTCGTGGATTCTTATGTAAACGTTAGATGACACGAAAAGAAGCTTATCCTAGGTTTGCACCGTTTCTGGCGTTTACGGAACCCTTTTAAATATTAGGTACAAACTTAAAAAGCCCGTAAATTTTTAAATGGGAAGAAATTACTTAATGCAAGTTAAATTACGTATAGAGAGACTGTTTTAGTGCATTATGATTTTAATAAAAACCACGTGCATGTAGGGAACACAGTGTAGAACAAATGCATCTTCCGTAAAAAAAAACCAGTAAGTATAAAACTTCCGGCGGGTGTAGTACTAATTAAATGAATAAGTTGCAGTCGATTTCCAGAACTAAATTAATTTTCCCCGAAGTAGAGCGACAATAAAATATGGAAAAGTGCCTTCCATGAGACGCACCATGGTGCAAACCTGGTAATGTATTACGAACATTTTTCTGATATGTCTATCAATTTGCACCGACTACCTTAATTTTCCCGGAGCCGTAATAAACACAAAAAGTTTTTTTTGTATGTTCCGTATGTCGGATTTCAAAAATACTTGGTGCAAATGTAGATCATAACGGTTCAAAGTCTATGCCAAATTGCACCGAATACTTCTATTTCCCCCATTAAGTTACGGATATTTTTATGGTTTTCACCCTATTTCACCCTGTTCCGGAGGATGAAATTACTGATGCTTATTATTAGAGGTGATTTTTAAGCCATACAAAACAATTGGAAAAGTTTTCATGACTACATCTAATTAGTTCCACACTTGTGCAAAAAATCACCTAATTTGACTGTACTTAGGCCGTCCCATCTGACCGATCGTCGCCAACACGTAAAGTTAGTAAAAACTGATGGAACAAACTTTTTTAAGATGACGTATGTATGGATAGAGGAGTACCTCAAGGGTCTATTTTACACTCTATATTATTCATTCTTTACTCTGCGGATATCGTCCGTGCATTAAAAACTGTAGTTATCGTTTTTTATACTGACGATGTCCAAGTGTAGGTAGGTAGGTATATCTCGTCGTCGTGAGACTTTGACATCTTCAAATCAAATCAAATCAAACTGTTTTATTGCGTTCATGTTGTACAAATTAAGATCTTATGGTTAAGTTACAGCTTCAACATGAGCCCGGGTTGGGCACTGCAATATGGAACATGAATTCCAGGTGGTAACAATTATGTGCTACAATTTTATATCTAAAAATAAAAGTACTACAGTCTTAAATTAAGATAACATAAATAGGTGCCGTAAGAAGTTATTTTTCAAAAAATTCCTCCAAGTTATAAAAACTTTTTTTTATTAGGTATGCTTTTAATCTTGATCTAAAAACAATAAAAATAATAAAAACGTAAGACGAAGCTCTACGTAAGACAAAGTGGGTCTTTAGTCTGCAAGAAAGGGCGAAATAAAAAAAAACAAAATTTAAGAAAGGGACCTATTCGTAAAATTGCGTTTACTCCCAGCCCAGCGTCCCCCACCTGTCTGGCCTCACTCGGGGACGTATTGGGGCTTTGTGACTTTTCTTGCGGTTTTTATGTTTTTCTACCGCTAAGTATACAAAAATACTAAATTAATATACTTCCACTTCACTGATAGCGACAGGACACCCAACACTTCAAGAGACCTATGACGTACCTATTGCCGAGATGTCCAAGCAAGGTTACTGTGCAAAGAGGAGTAATTACAATTTACAATTTTAAAGGTTCTTTATTACATAATGAAGGTATCGAAGTACAAATTCCAGTGTAGAATGTCCTAGAACTTAACAACAATATTTTGAAAGGTACGTTTGTCAAGGGCTTCGTTCACACGGCATTGTCCTGCACGTTTTTTTGCAGTATACGTCTTAACGTATAAATAGTGACCATACAACGTACATATATCCATTCACACGTCGATTGTACTGCAAAAAAACGTGTACCGCTTATACGTTTAAACGCATACTCAACGGACTTGTCAAGCAAATCGAATGAACTTTGACGTATTCGGTTCGCAGTGGCACATAATATAGCTCTGTCTCGTTCACACGGCACGATGTTCGGCTTGAATTTTCCAGTCGAGTTAATAACTTTTCAAAACTTTCAACAGACATTCGAAAGTAATTAAAAAACTTTTTTTCATCGTTTCTAAGATTTTCGAATAATTTTTCAAATGTGATCGTTCGCACAGATTCTTGATTAATAGGATGTACCCAAAACCTTCTGTTTTGTCGGCGGCGAGACCGTTGGCGCCTACGATACCAATATAAAAGTACAACCACGCGTGGATCCATCAGTGACGTCTACTCGCTGTGACAACTGTGTGAAGACTGCGGCTATTCGTCTTTTACACGAATGATAATTTACCGTGTGAAGACCCGGATGATTGTACGTTAAAAAAACGAATACGAAAAAAACGTGCAGGACAATGCCGTGTGAAAACTTATAAAAATAAAAATTAATAGATATTTAATGACGGTATAGGTAAGTAGGTACCTACCTAATACTAGATTTTATAATTAAGTTTAAGAGCATGTAAGCTTTGCAAAGCGTTACATTTTTGAGGCAAGATTTAATTATTTAACAAATATCGGTAAAACGGAAAAATACAAAATTAAAGAAGGTATTTATAAAATAAAGGCATAGCAAACTGGAAATAGTAAAAAAATTGTTAAAATCTAAGAGCCAAGGGAAGCTCTCGTTTAGTTTGAACTGCAAAGGTAAGATTTTAGTTTTACCTGCTACATTTCGAAAACAAGGATAGTTACACGAAGCTTGTAAAATAAATAAGTCTCTGCGAATTATGTTCATAAACCAGAAACCGTTGATGGTGCCCTGAATGAGATGCGGCTGTTTTTAAGAATTTCGCTAAAAGTTGCACTTTCAGCTACACATTGTAGGTGAATACCTCCGGGATCAATTTGTATCTGATCTCTAGTCCGAGGATATGAGATCCAGGCTTTTTGCCGAACGAAAGCTAGACTACAAGCGGTCCATCGAGCTCGCAATGTCATTGGACGCGGCGGACCGGCATGCGGTGACGTCAGGAGACAAGAACAAGAAAATACAGTTTATCGAATTGAATCAAAATTATGTTAGTCAACTAACCAATCAAGACCAAAACAGTGATTACCTTCTCTTTGACCAAAACCTCAAACTCAAACAAAACCAGCGAAACGAACGAAACATCAACTCTTCTTGTAATCTAAGTTAATCTAACACCTCAGAATAAAGATTAGAAAGATGTGATATTATGCTTTTGCAGGATGGTCTGCGGTGTTTGCGAGTCCATCGCTATTGCCGGCGCCGGCGTTGGACCCGACGCTCGTGCCAGGCGGGCCGGCGCTCGTGCGCGTTGCGCGCGGTTCCCCCGCTGCCGACAGCTGGCTGAGGCTCTTATCCGGTAAGCGAGCACATGCTCGATGGCATGTATCACTGCTTCCAAATTGCTACTGCTCAAATAACATCTTCGGCCCAAAACTTGGAGCAACACTTCCGGCACTCCTATAGGGTGTCCCACGGATATGCCACATGGAGGGAAAGTACCTTGAATATTATAGATGGAACATTTTACTGAAAGAAGACATTATGAATTTAAAAAACAACTTAAACTGCATTCATAGATATTTAAATAATTACATGGTTGAACCGGGAATCGAACCCGTTAAACCACAAAAATAATCAGCCTGTAGCTTTATCATACCGATCGAAAGGCTTCATCATAAGGATTATTTTCATCCCATCTATTCGAAAAGGACGACTTGGTTCGCCTTTAAGTGCACCCAAAGGTGGTGTTTTCTGTATGAAGCTTCTATAAGTGCGCCGCAATTATCTTTGCCGCGCACTTTTTAAATTTGGAATATATCGAACTCAAATAAGTGCGCCGCAATTATCTTTTACGGCCCCTTTTTGAATTTGGAACATCTTGAAAAGAATCAAACACAAATAAGTGCGCCGCAATTATCTTTGCCGCGCCCTTTTTAAATTTGGATCATCTTAGTGTTCAGCGCCAAAGAAGGCGAACGCAAATATTGTTTAAATAAATACTGGCTGGTACGACGGCCCATAGTCGCGCCACCGGCTGAATAGAAAAAAACAAATTAGAAACGACGGCCCGCGATTTCGTCATTTTTAACCGATTTCCCAAAAAGGAGGAGGTTCTCAATTCGGTTGTATTTTTTTTTTTTTTTTTTTTTTTTTTTTTTTTTTTTTTTTTTTTTTTAAGTGTTTGTTACCGTATATCTCCGGCATTTATGAACCGATTTGGAAAATTATTTTTTTATTTGATTAGATATACTTCCAGATTGGTCCCATTTTTTTCAGAATCCAGTTCTGATGATGGGATCCATGAGGAATTGAGGGAACTCCTCAAATATTGTAGGCATACATATGGCGATTTTGATATTTTCAGCAACAAACCAAGCATTTGCATTCAGAAAGTATCATAATCCTTTCACCACTATGGTTCTTTCATAATTTTTTTTTCATCCAAATATTTAGTCGAATACAACGGCGGAAGTCTTTTTTTTAAATGATAAGTTATTCACGGTATTCATTGTTAGAAATTCATGGTTTTGTTTTGAAATAAAATATGAGGCGCCTTTTATTTTCTCATAGTGGGTGATGAAAAGTAGAGTGTAACACTCGGGCGCAAAATATATTTTTGGCTCGGGCGACGTACTTTGAATCCCTCGCTACGTTCGGGATTCTACTAAAGAATCCCTCGCTATGCTCGGGATTCTACTCTAGAATCCCTCACTTCGTTCTGGATTCAAAAAAGCGCCCTCGCCGTAAAAATATTATTTTGCTCCTTTATGATACAATCTACTATTTTTGCTCAATAACATAGTGTCAGAAATAAAAGGAAGACCAAGAATTTTAACATTTGATGATAAATTTTGTTCAGAAAAATGAAAAGCTGACATTGCCGTAAGGACATACAACTGACATTATCATAAGTACCTATTACTAATAAATGTAGACACTTGAGAAGAACCAGTATGAAAGTGTCCACGAGCTACAAGCAGAAGTAAATAAATAAATAAGTTGTGTTATGGGTACTAGATAACTGATATACTTAATACAGTACATTACATAGATATAATATTTTTTTTATTATACATAGAAAATACCCAGAACACCCTGAACAAATATCTGCAAATATTTGTTCCGAGGCGGGAATCGAACCCGCAACCTCCTGCGTCGCAGGCGAACCTTCACCCGCCGCGCCACAGAGGTCGTCGAAGAGTTAGGCGTATTATTCTAAATATCCACCACAACAAGATCAAAAAATTGGCAGGGAGCGAAATAATCAAAAGAGTGCGACTTTGTATTCAACAGGAAGGGACTCATATTGAGCATTTGATAAATTCATTAATTTTGTATTAAAAATGTTAAAATTCATGGTCTTCCTTTTTTTTTCTGACACTATGTTATTTAGCAAAAAATAATCCTTATGATGAAGCCTTTCGATCGGTATGATAAAGCTACAGGTTGATTATTTTTGTGGTTTTACGGGTTCGATTCCCGGTTCAACCATGTAATTATTTAAATAGATATTTAAATAATAATTTAATGCAGTTAATTTAATTTAAATAATGTCTTCTTTCAGTAAAATGTTCCATCTACAATATTCAAGGTACTTTCCCTCCATGTGGCATATCCGTGGGACGCCCTGTATAATTGTGCTTCTACTACGCATTCTAGATTGCAACGTGATATTATGTAATTACAAAAGAATCAATTGATTGAAAGAACATCAGTTGAACATCTTATTCCAACTACATACCTACCTACATAAAAATTTTATTGGTATCGTTTTAGAGATATAGCTACATTTTGGATGACGAGAGACTGAAGCCGCGGAGTAACAATAATGAGTATTAAATTCCGCAGACTACGCTCGCAACGCTGCGGGTGCGCTGGAGCACAGCGCCGGCGCCGGCGGCGACGCAGAGGACGACTGGTTCCCGCGCCCCGTGCCCGTCAATCTGCCAGTCGGTATGTGACGTGATCACGTGATCCCATAACTTTTTAGGGAACATCGTGCAGAATTAAGTGTGTTGTAGCTGTTGACGTCACAGTAATTCTGTGCTTGTGGTTGTGTGATGCTTTCAGGATCGTTTTCCATTGTTCGCAGGGCGTGGTGTGGGCGGGAAGACAGTCTCCGTACCGGTGCTCATCCTGCCCGTGCCCGTACCGGTGCCTGCTCCGGAACAGAAGGCCTCTTCACGTGAGAACTGCCAAAGCACTACTAAGTATACTTATACTAGTTTGTACAAAGCTCTACCTATACCTTCATACTTTTCCAGAATGCGACAAGTCTGGGTCAAACTCGCTAACAATTCAAGATGATTCGCATGAGGGCTCTCTCAAGGGCCCCAGCCGTGACGAAAGCAGGCCCCAGCACACCCAACCTCTCAGGCCCTCTCAGGGCTACCAGCACGTGCAGGACCCCGCCCCCATAAACCGGCAGAACTACTCTCACTACAGCTTCGGCGAGGAGCCGACCGTGCCGCATCTAGATTACGTTGGTAAGGTCAATAACATTTTGTGAATTACTCGGATGAACATCATAATATCTATGTTCCAGAGACAGAGTAGAGCGTCATTACCTACAGGTATTCTCATTAAGAATCTGATTGTTCAGGAGACCCTTATCGCTTCCCTGTCTAAGTCTGCATTCTGAGCATACTTAGGGGGGATCCGTCGAAGTGGAACCATGCAATACTAATAGGCCCATCAAAACTATTTTCAATTCATCATCTTCTGAGATTTGTTTTAGAGTGCGTTAGCATGAAGTTAAAACTAGTCTAGCAAACTCGTAACTCCCTTACTTAGTTCAATTAGCTAGGAGCTAATTTCTGTTACCTACAAGGATGAAAAAAAGAAGTACATACTTATTTATTTTACAGCAAAACCAAAGTACCTATCATATTTACCATGGAACACATCTTAAGATTTTAATATAGGTACACATTGTTATGTTAATTACGGGGCACAGCCCCTCTGGCATAGCTCACACACACATCAATCCGTGTTTCAGTGTCGTCTCAACAGCTGGTGGAGCTGTTCCAGGCGCAGGTGGCACCCAACCCCGAGCTGCCGCCGGCCGTCATCCCCGACTACACGGCCGGCACCGGCGTAGACCACGTGGGCTTCGAGCCGGATCCCGAGCCCGCCGGCGGCGAAGAGCTGCCGCTTACCGCGCACTACCGCGGCGCGCGGCTCGTTCGCGGCGCGGAGCAGACGGGGCGCCTCGTGCGCATGCGCCGCTACCAGCTTCAGGGCCCAACTGCACCGCCCCCCTACGCAGTGCTGCACGCCACACGCGCCGGTGCCCCCGCCCCCCCACGCTTCGATCGTTCGTTGATGCTGCGCGGCGAGCTCACCGTGCCGCGCGCCGGTTACTCCGAGCCCTACACCGTGTGGTGAGTTTCTTGATCCATTATTAGATTAGAACGAGCGAAGCGAGTTCTTTGAGTTATTTGAACGAATCCTTATGAATATTTGTTCCGATGGTACATATCGAGATAGCCTGTACAGAGGGGCGTATTACGAGTTTTATATTGCAAAAGTGCTCCTCGTGCAAGAACTTGTCTCCTGTCCCAGTTGCTTCCTAAAGGAGATCTTTGGCCTGAAGCGTCAACTCGATAGCCTAATGTTAAACTCTAACTCGCCGAAGATGTCGAAACCATTAAAGATGAGCTGTTGGACATTAAAGCAAACAGCAAGTTTATGGGAACTGCTGGAACTGGATAACTTCTCTGCTAAGTTCGCTGACGTGGAGAACCAGTTTTTAAGCTAATCGTAGATAAATATTATGGCAGGACTTGGCTTGGTCAAATGACCAGTGTTGACTTTCTAAATGTGCGGTGCTTATCTTAGTGTCCAGTCCTGCACCAAGTACAATATGTATAATTATTAAGTGCGAATCTAAGCCCTTGAATATTTTGCAGCAGGTTCGTTACTTGTAGCAATCAACGTTATGAAGTTAAATTAATTGAATATTAATATTAAAGTTATGACACAGTGACAGACTGGCGCAGACGGACGGACGAACGGGCCGAAAGATCTTATCAGGGTTCCTTGGCGGACTACGGAACTAAGAAACCCTAAAAAAATGGAGAGTTGTAGCGCAATTTACCGCCAGATTTGACGTACCTTACGGGAGCCTCTGGTTCGGTGTATTTCCAGGTGGGACGCGGGGAGCGGCGCGGCCCGCGTGGACCTGCACGGCGGTGCCACCTCCACCTACCGCACCGTGATGCCGGACGGACGCGTGCGCGCAGTCGAGGTATGACGAACACCGGCCCACCGATACAGGTGGCGCGCATCATTATCATGGTCATGTATGCGTATGTTCGAGGTACCTGGGTACTGAGATATGGAGGCGTGTCCAGGGTAAGAGTCGCAGAGAGCCATGGAACGAGCCTGCTCAGCTAACACCGAAACGCGCCTTAGGACAAAGTGCACGACCACCGAGAAAAATGCCTTACGTTAGGTACACAAAAAGAGTCCTGCAGCCAGCAGTGAAATATTAATGGGCTAGATGATGACGATGGATTCTTGTTGTTAGAATGTAATTGGCTGCGTGGATGAGAATGATACGATACAGTTAGTCATAATAGTTTGTATGCAGATGCGCGTGGACCGGTCCGGCGACAGCGAAGTGCGGCGCTGCGCCACGTCTTCGCCGCGTGCGCCCGCACCCGAGGACCGAGCGCTGCCCGCGCTGCCCGACCTGCAGGCGTTCTCCTTCACCGGTAACACGTCGCGCTACGATAACCTTCTTTCCATGTATGCAAAGCGACCCTACTCTGTGGTGTTTGTCCGCAGGTCACGTGGAGTCGGAGTTCGGGCGCGTGGAGCGCTGGACACACACGGTGTCAGGGGGCCCGGGAGAGCTGGGTGGCGCGCGGGGGGAGGAACTCGCCTTCCACCACGAGCTGCTGTTGGCGCGCGCGCACGACAACTACACCACCACGCCGATTAAGTGGGTACCAGGGCTGCTCGTATAATACACCTACTTATACCTAACCAATCGAACGTAACGTTACTCCATACCTACCTCAGTGAGTAGTTTCTTAAGTGAGGGGATGATGTTCCAGATATTCGGTGTCGGTAGACAGCTCCGTGCTGGGCGTCGCCTGCGACGGATACGAGCACCGCTACCGGGAGCTGCGCGACCAGCAGCACGAGCCCGGCCTGTTCGTGCTCGACATCGGTACCTACCTGACCACACGCGCCACACCGCACCATGCCTCATCACAGTGTGGAGAGTTCAACGGTTCCTACCTCCTGTTTCAGTGGAGTCCTGCGAGGAGGTGCAGCACACGACAGCGCGCGAGCGCGTCGAGCCGCTGCGCGAGTTCACCATGAGCCACCGCGACCCGAGATACGACGCCATGTACAACCAGTCAGTATTACTACACGGTAGGACGTTTGTTTGTTTTCTATAGATATACGTGACGTACCATACTGTTGCGCTCGGCAGGTTCAAGGCTTCGCACCGGCGGCGCTACGTGGACGACACGGAGGAAGCCGTGCGCAAGAACCTGATGGTGCAGCATTCGCGTTTCGTCAACTCCGGCAACCGGCAGGGAGCCACCTTCAACATGGAGGTATGTACTTCTGCCGACCTACCTAGTGCTCATCTGTTGCACCAGATATTATCCCGCTATCATTTCTGTTACGAAACATAATGCGGTGGTGTTGGGGGTGGTTTGGGCGTCAGTCTCTTTTGCTCGGGCGAGGGCGATGAAGATGTTGATGACGCGGATGATGATGATGAGGATGAGAGGATTTCGTCGATGTCCGCGATGCTCGAGGCGATGAGGGCGAAGACGGCGTGCTGCACGATGGGGCAGGTGGTGAGGCCGGTGATGCTGGCAGCGGGGACGTTTGGGCGTCGTTGCGGCGGCGAGTGTTCTCTACGAAGGGAGTGCCGTGCCGCATATCCGTCCGGCCACTTTTACGAAGCACTGCTCGCTGCGCGGTTATAATTAAGTTTCCAAAAGAAGAGAAGGGCAGTGTATAAGTTTCCCAAAAGAAGGTTGTGAAGAAACGTCAGGCCAGCCGTAACCTGTATGTATTTAGGCGAACCACTAGTAGTTCGACGCGTGTTATGAACTATTCTGGTTAATGTGCAGGTGAACCATCTTGGTGATCGGCTAGACGCTGAGCTGGAAGTGCTGCGCGGCGTGCGTGAGGATGTGGAGGCGCTGCCCTCCGAGCCATTCCCGCACACGCGCGCGCAACTGTCTGCGAGCCGCGGCCGCCTGCCGCGCGAGTTCGACTGGCGCCAGCGCGGCGCCGTCACACACGTGCGCAGTGAGTACCATTGCCGCAGGTGCTAGTTGTAGTGTTTAGTTCAGCTCGCTGACCGTGATTGGTGCGTTTGCAGACCAGGGCTCGTGCAGCTCGTGTTGGGCGTTCGCAGTGGCGGGCGCGGTGGAGGGAGCGCTGTTCATGCGCACGCGTGCACTCGTGCCTCTCAGCGAGCAGTGCCTCGTCGACTGCGCACACCCGTACGTATCCACCTAACTAGCTGAACTGTAGTAGGTCACAGTACCAACCTACCTAACTACTTTGACATAGCTATAGTAGCACGCAACAGTCACGTATGTTTACTGGCGAATCACTTGGATTTCCTGTATCGTGAACGTGGGTATCAGGAACTACGAGTACTTTGATACCGCAACACACAGACACGGAACTTATATTTGCAGATCATGCAAACATTTGTCCCGCAGCAGAAATAAAATCCACACCTTTCGCATCTCAGCATTTACACAACACATTCTAAATTGGTAGTGTCGTGGTATGTGCGGCCTGCGAATAGATCCCTCCTGCGGATGTCATAAACACCGTCTGGAATGACCCTCTTTCGGGAGTGCATATCTGACCTGGGACACCTGGATCCATTCCGGCATTGTTGTCTGCCCCGACTCCAATCTGCCCAAAGTCCTTTCCTCTCAAAGTCAATGGGGCGAGCTTCTTTGCGAGCTGGAATGCCCAGCACTTGCCGTCTCTGCGTGGGAATAGGGATAGGGCTGCAAACAAGCTGCACACACTATCATCAAAAAATCAAAAAATGTAGGGTCACCATTTCGGGTTGCCAATTCCCTCCCTGCCAAGTGGCATATCGCCGCCAAAGTGGTGTGATGGCTGACTGTTGCCACCACGCACTTCCGTGTACCAGGACTGCAGAGCGTGTGCCCCGTCACAACTTCTTGAACAACATCATCCGAGCATGCATAAACAATTTTATTGAGTCGTATATGTACGTATTTGTGCGCGTTCAGGTACGGCGGGCACGGCTGCGGCGGCACGTGGCCGAGCGCTGCCTACGCGTACATCCAGGAACGCGGCCTGCCAGCGCTTGCTGAATACACGCCCTACCAAGAGAAGGTGAACTAAAGCTAGATAGATAGATATATATAGATGGTCTATACATGAATAGGACCTACACCCAAGGTTTTAACCACGTCGCTGAATTCTATAACAGTGCATACAAAAGTATAAGTAAGTACTTACTTGCGATTGGCACAAGCAGATGGAACTTTCTTGCGCTGCCTTTAAATAACTATCATCTGAGTTTTCTCTTTGTGTTCTGAACTAGCTATATTAATCATTTTGTTGTAAAGATAAAGAGAAAACTTAATTGGTCAAAAATTACAGCAACTTAACAATTGACAATCGAAACCGGCGCGCGATTCCAAATTCAAGTTCCTAGTGTACTATACTTATAAATCTGTGTTCCTAGTGAAACAACCTTATTTTTATTGTTTTTTTGTTAATTTGAATCTGGTGTACCAACAATAAAGTGTTATCTATCTAACTCACTGATAATTTGTCTATGACCTCTTCATACTGACAGAGTGTGTCCGCAGGTGCTGACATGCGTGGACAAGAGCGTGTCACCCGTCACGCACATCAGCTCGCACGTCAATGTGACGCGCAACAATGTGGAGGCGCTCAAGGTACCTATAATGTTTTGCTGCGCGTGTTCTCGATCCTTTGGGGTCTTCTAGGAAGGTTTGGTTAGGTACTTAGATTACTAATACGACCGAGCTTTGCTCGAGAACTCCTAGGTACAACCTATTCTAGTTCGGTAGGTATTGGATGATGGAATTTGTTCGGTAACTGAAATTTTGCACAGGTGTAGGACCTTGCTAGACTATTTCCTGAAACTCCCTATCCTGCTAATTTAATCGGAGTCTTTAGAGCCGATTTCGAGATTTTCTGTAACAAACAAATATAATAATAATAATGATGTATTTACGTGGCACGTTTAATGAACGGATGGGATATTCTTAACGTATCATTTCTGTCGCTGCAGGTGGCCATCAGGCGGCACGCGCCGACCGTCGTCATCATTGACGCGACGCCCAAGAGCTTCATCTTCTACAAGAAGGGCGTCATCAACGACGAGAGATGGTAGGTGGCGCAGATAAGTAGTTAGTTACACAGTAAGTTCATAGCGGTGACGCCTCGATCTAGACAAGTAGATATATAAGCCTTGGCCGAGGTCGAAGAAATCCTGGTCGACTGACGACGCACGCTGGTCAATGATGATGGTGTTGTTGAGTCGCGCGACGCGAGACGACACGCGAGACGACAGAATGTCAACGAGGCTTGTGTGTTGTTTCAGCGCCAAGAATAAGGCGGAGCACGCGGTGCTGGCGGTGGGGTGGGGGGTGCGGCGCGGGGGAGAGGAGCACATCCTCGTCAAGAACTCGTGGTCGGCGGCGTGGGGCGACGGCGGCTACGTGCGACTGCAGGCGCGCGCCAACACGTGCGGCGTGCTGAGCCGCCCCTCCTACCCGCGCCTCGAGCGTCCGGACGTGGACCGCCTGCCCACCACGGCGGCGTCTGCACCGGCGCCTGCCCGCAATGCCTAGTCGCTAGTCTATTCGCTCGAAAACACCGTTTTAGTCGTTCGATTCCCGAAATGTATTTTATGGATATAAAATGGATGGTTTTTAAATCCCAAATAAAAGGATTTCGATATTCGCATATCCCAGTATAATTTTTGTAAATAAAATACAATTTGTTTAAGTAAATCTGTTTTTAATTGTCAAAATCACCATTTAACTGACTCAACATTCTTACAAGGGAAAAGGCCTGAAGACCTTTCATTTTATTAATAAAAGCAGTGGCGCGATGACGTAATTCTGTTGCTATTCAATCGACTTCAATGCTGTTTCTATCCGAAATGACGCTCTTGCTATTACCCAATTTACGCATTTTATTTACAAAGGTTAATTGCAACGAGACTGTGTAAATTAGGTAATAGCATAAACGTAATTGTTCAAATAGAAACAACACTGAAATCGATTGAAATCAATAGCAACAGAATTACGTAATCGCCACTCGGGTACGGATGGCATTAACGTGCAAATCGTAACGTATAACGTCCTTTCGTCTGAACTCGTTTCTGCCTATTACCCACATCATCAACCATTCTCTTGAATCTGGAAAAAAGCCTTTGTTATCCCTCTTCCTAAAGATTCTACTCCCACTACTGTATCCCGATTTAGACCCATCTCTATTTTACCGGTCCTATCCAAAATTTTAGAACACGTTGCTCATAAGCACTTCTCTCTCTTCCTCTCGCATAACAGCCTACTGAGTCCATACCAGTCCGATTTTCACCCAGGTCACAGCACAGTGAGCGCTCTGACAAAAGTTTCCGATGATATTCGCTGGACCATGAACAATAAATTCATTTTTCAAATCAAATATCAAATATCATTTATTGTGTAACATAGGTATGGTATTAAGATGTAAGGTAAAAATTAAAAACAATGTCCACTATGTTACCAAGATTGGTGTACAATAATATCAATGAAGCTAGGTATGTCTATAAGAATTTAAATGTCAAAAAAAATTACACATGTCATATACCTATATATACCTACGTCAGACTTTAAATTATTAAAATATTCAATTACATAAAAATTATACGCATAATACACAAATGTTTTGACATAATACCTAAAATTTCATTTTTTGTCAATTAGTTACTATAAAAACAATTTTCTTGCAGCCACAACTTCATTTTTATGGTGAATTTGCTATGTGGAAGGCTTTTAATTTCACTGGGTTTTGGTGTTGTTAGACTTCAGTAGTAGGGTTCCCATCGAGTAACACCCAAACGAGTAGCACAAAGTGCTTTTAAATCAGTCGATTATGACATCTTGCTTATTTCATCCTGTCCTCCCTCAATATTTCTCTCTCAGTAACTTCTTGGCTCGATTCATATCTTTCGGGTGCCTTGTAGTGTGTGCGCTCCGGCGGTACTTGCTCGGACGGCTGTAACATTACTGCTGGTGTACCTCAAGATACCTCAAGGTAACCTCGGTCTTCATTAAGACGATGCTTTTCGAAAAAAATTCCCACGCTAACTCCGCCCATTGAGCCCCGCCTCCCAGATACGGAAATTCGCGCGTCGTCTAAACATCCAAAATTTTTGTACTTGATGTTGGGGAGCGAACATAGACACAATGGAGACTTCTTCAACTTATATTTTTTTAAATACTTACAAAAATAAATATTGTTGTAAATGATGGTGGTTTTATTACTTATTTATACGTGATTGCTTTTTCGTTAGTTAGCAGGTTTGTTTGTAAAAAAGTTTGAAAATTGTATTTTCCACTAAGAGTAGATACTTACCAAATTATAAGCTTATGTATGTACAGCTCGAATGTTCCATTTGATAATTTGACCCAGCTCCCGTTATATATGATTGAGGTGAAATTTTGCATACTTGCCAAGTTCCAATGACAATACAATATAATGGTGACGGCGAGCTGATATAACGTAGTAGCGTCCGTTGGCAAATCAAAATTATGATCACACAGAACCGTTTGCAGTACCCAGAGGTGTCGTATGAAAAAACGAATTTTCCCCATTTTTAGGGTACTTTCCAAAAAGATGGAAAATAAAAATTTTTATTACACAGAATCGTTTCCAGTACAAGAGGTGTCGTATGTACCAAATAATTTTCCCCATTTTTAGGGTAATTTCCAAAAAGTTGGAAAATCAAAATGTTGACTATACAGAATCGTTTCCAGTACCCAGAGGTGTCGTATGGACAAAATAATTTCCCCCATTTTTAGGGTACTTTAAAAAAAGTTGGAAAATCTAAATTTTGATTACACAGAATCGTTACCAGTACCCAGAGGTGTCGCATGGACAAAATAATGTCCCCCAATGTAATGTAATTTTGAAAGCAATCGGTCCAGGGACAAAAAAGTTCAAAATGGCGGCCACTTTTTTTTATTTCTGTCAGCAGATTATTGTTCAATTACCATAGGGATCCTCAGATATCGATTTTGAAAGCAATCGGTCCGGTAACAAAAAAGTTCAAAATGGTGGTCACTTTTTTAATTTCTGACAGCTGATTCTCGCTCAGTGAAAATTAGGGAATATTATTTTGACCAGGCAACACCTTGTGATGTTTGAAATGGTTCTGTATAATAAGAATTCTGATTTTGCAACTTTTTTGAAATTATCCTAAAAATGGGGAAAATTATTTCCATGAGGCGACATTTTACGGTACTCGAAATGGTTCTGTATAATCAGAATTTTCATTTTGCAGCTTTTTTTAAATTACCCAAAAATGGGGAAAATTATTTTGACCAAGCAACACCTTGGGGTGTACTACGAGTACCATGGCCCCAGCACCCAAACTCTTGCAGTTCATACAAACATTTGTCCCGCAGCGGGAATCAAACCCGCAGCCTCTTGCATCTCAGCCGGGTACTCGCCGTTGCGCCAAAGAGGTCGTCAAAGAAAAGAAAAGGTAAAGGTAGCTAGATACTAATCTACCTACATACTCGGTGCATGCCTACTCTGCCTACCTACCTCCTAGTAGCTAGATACTTGTAAGTGATTACTGGTAAATAGGTAGGTACTAACTTCTTTGCCTCTCTCATAATTCTTGCACTGTCTTTCAAACGAATAGTTTTCTTTCTTTTGTGGACGATTTTTTTGTTGTCCTTGTTTCCCATTGTTTTTACAAGGTAGTAAATACTCGTAAGGTAGTCCAAATCGATAAGCGAGCGAGCGTAACGTCCTCCCACTGTGGCGCACGGCGCGGTACTGAGGAGGAGCCTCGTATGAATCGCCTTTTAGACGCAAATACTAACGGAATAAGATTGAATATCGCACTTGGTGTTTGCCCGTATCTTGCACAGAAGTAAAGGACGTAAGTCTCAAATCTTATTTAATTTATTATGAGAATACTAATTAGTCTAGGTAAATTTTGGGTTTGATAATAATTAATAAACTATATTTTCCTTCGGTGAGTGCTTATTTTGGATATGTGACTGAAGTTGTTTCCTAGACATTTCAAAAAATCTAGTTTAAAGGCATAACTTTCAAAAAAATAAAGTATCGAGTAAATATCTGCCAATTGTGTTTCTGGCTTGATGATAAATAGAAAAAAGTTTGAAAAATCACGTATATAAGTTATTATATTGATGTGATATCTGGTTTACTCACAATAGCTAGGCAAATCAGCATTATATTTTCGCGGCCTCACCTTAATGCCATTACTCAAGTTATTTCTTCTAATACCATCTTTAAGCTGATTTGCTTTATCGCCAAGCTAATCTCAACATTAAAAATTGTCGGTGGAGTTTTGTGAAAGAAGATTTGTGTAGAAATGTATTGGGAAGGCCTTTTATATAAGGGTACATATATACAGGGTGGGGCAAATTTTTCGCCCCCTTTTCTACCTTTTCTTTTGTAGTTAAAAGGTTTTGTTCTCAGGAAACTTCTGTTTTATTTTGAAGAAAAAAATATTGGCGTTTTTAGATTTGTAAAGGGGACCTGTCTTGTGTGGTATGTCCAAATCCAAGTCCCTTTGAGTTTATGGTATGCTTAATGTTTGTAGTAAAAGTCAATATCCGCGAATACGCGAATATAGGTTAGGTTAGGTTAGGTTAGGTTGGGTGGGTCTGTGTTTATCCATTAATAGTTGGTTTGGCCTAGCTCCGGTTTTGGATAAATATGGGCCTTCCTTGCCCGCTCCGGGAGCGGGTGAGGAGGCGAATGGTCTTGAGAGGAGCGCAACAGTCGTTGATCCTCAAGGCAAGTCTGGTGGTCATCCTTCACGTGGTTGCTGCCTGTTATTGGTCTATTTCCTTCTGAAATAGACGTAACGAAAACCACCAGGCGCCTTCATGGTCCATTTGGGCCATGTGGGTTGTAGGGTCCGTGCCCCGGACTGTTGGCGCGGTGCCGTTCTGCTCGGTTCCCGCGGGCCGGCTGTATGGGTCAGTCTTCTTGCGGGAATCTGGGTGGGGCGGTGCTTCGGTGGCGGTTTGGGGTGCGGTAGGGATGGGCCCGCTTGCGGGCGTAGGTGTAGACCCCTGTTTGCGACTGGCAGTTCACCCGGGTCCCTCTCACTCGAGTGTGCTTCCACTTGCAAACGGGGAGGCGTTTCCTTCGTATCCTCTAGGTGTATTTAACAGATACATCTGGAGGATGCGCGGGCGTAGGTGTAGGAACCCCTGTTTGCGACTGGTGATGCACTCGGGCCTCGACGCGAGTGTGTTTCCATTTGCAAACGGGGAGGCGTTTCCTTCGTATCCTCTAGGTGTAGGATCCCATACATCTGGAGGATACGACGGAGGTTTGGCGGGCGGTCTCTCTCCAGGTCACTGTATCTGTGTGTGCAGTGACACGGAAAAAGACCGCCAACGGGATGGAAGGTTGGTGTTGGGATGTTGGTCGGTTGGCTCTTCATCGGATGGTCGGTAAAGAGCGGGCCGACCGACATCCTAACACCAACTAGTGAGGCGTTTCCCCCATTTTGGGGAGGGAAGGGGCTCTCCGCGTGTCCCTCTGATAAGCAGAGGGCACAGTGGAGGGCCAGTGTGAGGTGCCCGATGGGCGTGGTGGAGTGCCTCTGTTTGCGACTGGCGGCATACTCGAATTTCGAGTGTGACGCCACTCGCAACGGAGAGGTGCTGCCTCCTCATCACCCAGGCAGAGCGGCTCCCTGCTATGCCTGGATGATGGGACGGCAGGGAAGGGCTGTTTGTTCTCGCGTTTGTTTTTGTCAGGTATTCGGAAGCAAATGCGGGAATAAACGGTGAAGAGGTGTTTTGCCTTCTCTACCTTCCGGGCGTAGCCAGTTTACACCAGTGGACTGAACTATGCTTGGAAGGTAGATGACGGCCAGGAAGGAAGTGACATCTCTCTCTTTCTCCACAAAGTCGTGAGTTTTTCTCACGAATTTGTGGTGAAACAGATGGATGTCGCTGGGCTCGCGTGGTGGTTGGGGTGAGGGCCCCGGCCACCCTCCTACGAGCCCGTGGACGGTGGCAGCACGGTGTGGACCCTGTGCTGCCACAACTTGGAGGGAGTGTTTGTGGTTGGTCTTTTTGGGCCAACCACGGGATGGGCCCGAAAGGGCACCGCGCGAGATGGGCACCGGTGCGTTCCTTTGGAGATCCCGAGTCCATCGACATGCGCAGAGGATGGCCACCGGGGGGGTTTTAGTGAGTCGGTCGGAGTCCCGGCAACCTCACATAACCCTATCACACCCTCAAAGGTGATAGGGTATCTTGTTGAAGATTTCCCCCTCGACAGCAAAAAAAAAAAAAAAAAAGGTTAGGTTAGGTTAGGTTGGACGGGGTGACGTGGTCGGGTTACCTCCTAGTGAGCCTTGAAGCCGTGTTTCTGGTCGTCTGGGATTTGTCCTGGAGGAACGGAAGCATGGTAGGCCGGTGCACCCTGGTTCCCACTGTTAATAACTTCTCACTTTTGTGGGATCTTGTTAGCGGTGGCCGAAAACCCGACACGGAGGCTCCTCCGCGTGTCTCTATGTGTATCATACAGCACTGCGGATGGAGCTTGGCGGAGGAAAGGAGTTCCTTCTCCGCCGGGTAGGTGGGACGCGCTCAGGTGAGCCGTCCAGTTCGTTGGATCCGAGGAAGGATCAGAGGAGGCCAAATCCCAATATATGGTTTTGGCGCCTGCCGAAGGGAGTATTGTGTGTGTGAGTCCGGATCTGCACTGCCGCATTCTGTCCGCAGCCGCGGTGTACAAGGATGTACATAGCGGTTGTGGACAGGAGGTCGCGGTGCGCATCCGGGCTCACACGCGCAGTATGGTCGGGGGGAACCCGGCCGCTAGGGCGCCACACGGGGACCTCACCCCTTAAAAAAGGAAAAAAAAAAACATGAAATGGCAGATCTAAAAAACATATTACCTCAGGTGGGTATCAGCAATGCTGAAGAATCCCACGGTGCTACGGCATCCAACCCCACCGTATCTGAGGGGGGAAAGAAATGCCAAGACGTAAGGGGGTCTTCTCGCGGCTCAACATCATCGCGGAAGACGGCTGCTTCGGCAGCGGCAGCTGTAGCTTCGGCAGCGGCTGGTGGAGTGAAGGAGGCTTCGTTTGCGAGGCCGAAGAGGCGGGCGAACGTGGCGAGTGATGGAGGTGAGGAGTCAGACGGCTCAGTCATGTCCATCTCCTCGCATACTTCGGTCGCTTCAACGGCTTCGGAGGCGACGCGAATTGGAAGGAAGCGTTCGAAGAGGGTGAACGATGGCGCCTCGGACCTCGAGGCCAAGCGCGCCACGTTCTTAAAAAACCGGAAGGACAGCGAAGAGGAAGAGGCTTTTAACCCCGAAGTCATGCCCGACCTGACCATTAGGTCTAAGGCAAACCTGCCGTCGGCACATGACCTAGGGGGGGAAATGCGAGCGCTGCCAACTTCGGAGTTGGAGGCCTGCATGGTGGTCGAACTGCAGACCATTGAAAAAATCGCCGACAGGTCCAAAAACTTGCGCGGCGATTTCGTCAAGGGTCTTCGAGTTTCAGTGCGGAGGGCTGAGGCCATCATGAGGGAAGCAACGCAGCGCTCCCTCGTGGACGTGAATGTGGAGCGGCTCGAGCGGGAGAATGCCGAGCTGCGAGCCAAACTGGTTGACCTCTCCACCAAAGTGGATAAGCTGACGGATGCGATCCGTCAGCAAAACAGTCCCCAAGCCAGTGCTGGTAGCGTGGCTCAACCGGTGGCGTCACCATCTGCTACCGGAGGGACGGACTGGGAAGGCCGGTTCATGGAGCGCATCGTCGCGCTCATTGATCAGAAGTTGGCGGCTAGCAGAGCACAGCCTTCTTCTAACTTGCAGGTCGGCACAGCAGCACCCGCAGTGCCAGGGCCATCAAAAGGACCCACTTATAGGGCGAGTAGTCGGCTTTTGCCACCCACTTCCCTGCCACCCGTGCAGTCGTGGTCTCTCGAGGAACAGGTGCCAAAGGCATCGGCCTCCTCGTGGGCGATAGTGGTGGGGAAGAAGAAGGGAAAGGGGAAGGAGAGAGCTCCACCGCCGGCAAAATCCGGGCCGTTGGCTGGCCCCGTTGCTGGCCCAAAGGCTGCCCCCAAGGCTGGTCCGAAGGCTGGTCCCAAGGCTGGCCCGAAGGCTGGTCTCAAAGCTGGCCCAAAGGCTGCCCTGAAGGCTGGCCCCAAAGTCGGCCCCAAGGCTGTTATTAGGCCCGAGCGGCTGCCGACATCTGCGGCGATCACAGTGACGGTTCCGGAGGGTTCGGACATCACTCTCGCCGCAGTCATGGCAGCTGCTAAGGCCCGAATAAAGCTGGCTGAATTCGGGGTGGACACCGTTCGCTCGAAAAAAGCAATCACTGGAGGACTTATCTTGGAGGTGTCGGGACCCGACTGCGCCTCCAAAGCCGACAAATTGGCTGAACGAATGAGCGTGGCCCTCAAAGATCTGGATGTGCGTGTTGCGCGCCCAGTGAAAACGGGGGAGTTGCGGCTGAAGGACCTTGACGACAGCATCACACCTCGTGAGGTGCAGATTGCAGTTGCCGAGGCTGGAGGCTGCTCAGTCATCGACGTGCGGGTGGGCGAAATACGACGCTCACCCACTGCCCTGGGCACGGTATGGGTCCGTTGTCCACTAGTTTCCGTGCGGAAACTAGCTGCGGCAAAGCACGTCGTTGTCGGATGGGTGTCGGCTCGGGTCGACTATCTGACCTCGAGGCCACTCCAGTGCTTCCGGTGCTTGGAGTACGGGCACGTACGCAGCATGTGTCAGGGCACAGTGGACCGTAGTAGCTTGTGCTACGCGTGCGGCGAAGCCGACCATAAGGCGAGCCAGTGCACACGTCCGCACAAATGTCCGCTGTGCACTGACAAGGGCTGTAAAGCTGACCACAGGATGGGCAGCAAGAAGTGCCACCCACCCAAGGGTAAGGGTAAGAGGAAACCATCTCCTCCAGCCCCAGCACCGGAAGGAAAAGCGGCCCCAACAGAAGGGGCTGCTAAGTCGGGTCCTAAAGGCTCGCCCCAGGAAGGCATGGAGGCCTCGTAATGGATCACACCATACGAGTCCTCCAGTGCAATTTGAACCACTGCCGGAGCGCGCAGGATCTTGTCCTGCAAACCTTCGCGCAGTGGTCCATTGCACTTGCCGTAGTCGCGGAGCCCTATCGTATTCCGGATCACGCTCGATGGTTTGGGGACGATTTGGACTCCGTCGCTATTTATTGGGGCGGCAACCAGGGTGACCCCCCCTGTGCCCTTCTGGAGAAGGGTCAGGGTTTCGTGGCCACGGAATGGGGTCGCCTAGCCGTTGTGGGCTGCTACATCTCTCCCAACTGTACACTGGTCGAGTTTGAGGTGTACCTGGACGCGGTGGGTGATTGCATTCGCAGGTGCCTTCCACGTCCCGTGCTTGTCTTGGGCGACTTCAACGCTCACTCTAGTGAGTGGGGGAGTCCCCAAAACAACCCTAGAGGAGAGACCATTGTTGAATGGGCGGCGGGTATAGACCTCCGATTGCTAAATCGGGGGTCCGTAAGCACATGTGTGCGGTGGCAGGGGGAGTCGATCGTGGATATATCCTGGGCGACTCCTTCTGCCACACACATGGTGTCGGGATGGAGAGTAGCGGAAGAGGTGGTCACTTTATCCGATCACCGCCACATTGTTTTTAATGTGGCCCTCCGCCCCCCGGACCGTGCGTCCCGCCGCGATGGCAGCCCGCCGCGACGATGGGCCCTCAAGCGGCTCGACAGGGATGTGTTCGAAGCCGCAGCCATCGTCGCGGCCTGGCCGGATGGCCACGCCATGCCTGATCCTGTGAGGGAGGCAGCCTGGTTCCGGGCAACGATGACGTCGATTTGTGACGCATCCATGCCCCGAGCCAGGCCAACCAAGCGTAGGGCGGTGTACTGGTGGTCGGAGGAGCTTGCGCGGCTGCGCGAGACATGCCTGCGCACCCGACGCCTGTACACCAGAGCCCGAAGAAGAAGGCGAGCCCTTGCCGAAGAGACGGATAGAGCCTACGAGGTATACCGAGGTGCGACAAAGGCGCTCCAAGGCGCCATAGCTGAAGCCAGGTCTCGGTCCTGGAGCGAACTCCTCGAGGGACTGGATAGGGATCCATGGGGCCGCCCGTACAAGACTGTACTGGGCAAGCTCCGCGCATGGGTCCCTCCACTGACGGAAACCCTGGACCCAGTGCTCGTGGGGGGAGTGGTTGATACACTCTTCCCAAGGGTCCAGGACAGTCCCTCTACCCCCGTGTCTTCATCGGACCCGAACATCTGGGCCGATGATATGGGGGTATCCGAAGAGGAGTTGGACCGAGCCGTAAAGCGCCTCAGGGCTCGTAATACAGCACCTGGCCCTGACGGAATACCTGGTCGGGCTTGGGTGCTGGCTCTATCCGCCGGTTTGGGGGACAAATTGAGGCGGCTTTTTGATAGCTGCCTCTGTACTGGTGTGTTCCCCAAGGAATGGAAGGAGGCAAGGTTGGTCCTCTTGAAGAAGGACGGCAGGTCCGCGGACTCTCCCTTTGCGTATCGTCCCATCTGCCTGCTGGACGAGGCTGGCAAATTATTCGAGAGAATAATTGCCGCCCGTCTATGCACACATCTGTGGCAGGTAGGCCCCAACCTGTCGGATAACCAGTTCGGTTTCCGACAGGCGCGTTCGACGGTGGACGCGATTCTTCGTGTCCGTACGCTGTCGGACCAGGTAGTGTCCCGGGGCGGGAGGGTGCTGGCGGTGTCCTTAGACATCGTTAACGCCTTTAACTCCTTGCCCTGGAGGGCGATCAGGGAGGCACTCGTGTTTCACGGAGTGCCCCTCTACCTGCAGCGCATTGTTGGCGCGTATCTGCGCGACAGATGTGTGCAGTACGTGGGCAGGGACGGTGCATTGCACGAGAGGGAGGTGTATTGTGGGGTTCCGCAGGGGTCTGTTTTAGGGCCCCTCCTGTGGAACCTTGCATACGACGCGGTCCTGCGCGTCGATCTCCCCGCCGGCGTACAAGTCGTCTGCTATGCGGATGACACGCTTGTATTAGCTGGTGGGGACTCCTTCGACAGGACCAAAGGGCTCGCCGAGCTTGGTGTGGCATGTGTCGTGGACAAGATCCACGAGCTGGGTCTGCGGATAGCGCCTCATAAGACCGAGGCGCTGTGGTTCCACAAGTTCCCGAGGGGAAGGGAACCACCCAGCTTGTCGGTTCGCGTGGGTGACGTTGATGTCCAGGTGGGGCGGTACCTTAAGTACCTCGGCCTTACCCTGGACAGTCGCTGGGACTTCGGGGAGCACTTCAGCCGCTCCGTCCCCCGGATTCAGAGGGTAGTGGGTGCTTTGCATAGACTGCTACCAAATCTCGGGGGACCTAGGGAGGGCGTTCGCCGCCTCTACGCAGGGGTGGTGCGATCGATGGCTCTCTACGGAGCGCCCGTCTGGTCACATAGACTGGCGGGTGTTAGGCGTTATAGGCTATTGTTTAATGGCCTACAACGTTCTATAGCCATCCGGATCGCACGGGGGTATCGGACGATATCCCATGAGGCGGCCAGCATCTTGGCGCGGTTCCCGCCCCTCGACATCTTGGCGGAGATGGACGCACGAGTATACGTGCGCCTCCGTCAGGATGCCATGGGCGAGAACACGCCTGCTGAAGTGCGGGTGCAAGAGCGCCGGCGTGCGCTCGTTAGGTGGCGCGAGCGGCTCGAGGAGCCAGGAAGCTCGCGCCAACGCGTCGTCGGCGCCATTGCACCAGACCTCGAAGCCTGGCTGGGAAGGAAACATGGAAGCGTCACCTATAGGCTTACTCAGATACTCACGGGGCATGGATGCTTCGGTGAGTATCTGAGTAGGATCGGACGCGAACCGACACCACAATGCCACCATTGTGGGTGGGACTTGGATTCGGCGCAGCACACGCTGGAGAATTGCTCAGCATGGTGTGTGGAGCGCGGAATCCTGGTCAACAGGATCGGGCAGGATCTCTCTCTGCCAAGCATAGTTGAGACTATGTTGGCAGATGAGACGGCGTGGAAGGCCGTGGCCTCTTTCTGTGAGACCGTAATGGTTCGGAAAGAGGCCGCCGAGCGAGATCGGGAGAGGGCCGATCCCGCTCGGAGAAGGAGGTGGCAGCGGGGCGTCGGCAACGGCCGCCCCGCGCTGCCTGCCCCCCCATGAGGGGGGGTGAGCGGTAGCCCCTGCCGAGCAGGGGTCTTTTCGGGTCCGCGGGTAGTTGGAGTTGGGGACTCTGGCTGCCCGTATGCGGATCTCGGGAAGGCGGCGGCAACTTGTGGCAAGTTGTCGCTGTGAGCACCTTCAAGGTGCCGGGCGTGACTATGGGTGTCATTCCTGGGACTTGTGCTCCACAGGCAATTGCGAGAGGGGCACCGGTGCGTTCCGTATGGAGATCCCGGAGCCCCTTGACATGCAATGAGGCCGGCCACCGGGTGTGGTTTAGTGAGTCGTCGGAGTCCCGACAACCTCACATAATTCAATTACTTCCCCCAGTAATTGTTTATCTGGTTGCAGATTCCCACCCGTTACCAAAAAAAAAAAAAAAAAAAAAAAAGGTTAGGTTGGACAGAGCCTTGCAGCCTTGGACAGAGGTGGTCAGCAAGGGGAAGGGCAAGGCCAAAAAGAAGGCGAGAGCAGCCGCCACCCCTGCAGTCCCCGTCAGTACCCCTCCCGGCCCGTCCCAGACGACCGGCAAGGGAAAGGGGAAGGGGAAAGGGAAAGAGGCGGCCCATAAGCCCGCAACCGCTACTGCCGCAGCTAAAAGGGCACCCACCGGCGCGAGGAAACCTTTGGTTCCTCCCAAGACTGCGGCCGTCGTGGTGACGCTCACCGCGGAGGCTACAGAGCAGGGGGAGACGTACGAGTCCGTCCTGAAGCGGGCTCGTACCAATGCTGATGGATTGGCAAAGTCGTGTGCCGTCGGACCCAAGCTGGGGCTCGAATCTTCGAGTTCTCGGGGGCTCAGGGCGGTGCTAACGCGGACCTCTTCTCAACAAAGCTGAAGGAAGTCATCGCGGATGTGGCTAAGGTCTCCAGGCCCGTAAAGTCTGCGGCCTTAGAGGTAACCGATTTGGACGATTCGGTCACCAAAGTGGAGGTGGTGGCGGTGGTTGCAGCTATAGGGGGCTGCGACGTCGCAGCGGTACAAGGTCGGGGTATCAGGCCCGGCCGCGGTGGCATGGGCACCATTCGCCTTGAGTGCCCAGTTGCCGCAGCTAGAGCCGTCCTCGCCAAGGGACGGCTTACTGTCGGCTTCAGCTCGGGTGTAATCCGAGCTCTTGGAGATCAGCCTCTGCGCTGCTACAAGTGCTTCGGAGTTGGACACACGCGGGCCCTGTGTCCGTCCAAGGTCGATAGGACGGACTGCTGTTACCGCTGCGGCAAGGAGGGGCACAAATCCGCCTCCTGCAAAGCGGCCAAGCCACACTGCGTGGTGTGTGCTGCCAGTGGCCGCCCTGCGGGTCACGTGATGAAGGGGAGGAACTGTAATCCTCCCCCTAAGAAGGGCAAAGCGCAGGTTCCGATCCAGCCTGTCGCTACTACTGCCGTTCCCGAAGCTGGTACTTCGGCGGCGGCGGCTGATGAGGGGGGTGCGATGTCCGAATAATGGATAGGATCGAACATCGCATCCTCCAGGCGAACATCAACCACTGCAAAGCAGCCCAGGACCTGCTGATGCAGACCATGGCTCAGTGGTTGGTGAACGTTGCGGTGGTTGCCGAGCCATACTCGGTCCCTAGCCGTTGGCTGGGCGATCGGGATGGCTTGGTGGCATTGGTGTCGCGGTCTTCCACGGACTCCCCTCCCCTCTCACTCTTAGAGAGGGGATCGGGATACGTGGCCGCCGCGTGGGGAGATATAGCCCTGGTAGGGGTCTATTTCTCTCCAAACCGCCCCCTCTCAGACTTCGAGAACTTTCTCGAAGTCCTTACGGCAGTTGCCGGTAGGGCGGCGCCGCGCCAGGTCGCCATATTAGGTGACCTGAACGCCAAGTCGGCGGCCTGGGGCAACCCGGCCGTCTCTTGCAACGTCCGGGGACGCGCCGTCGAGTTTTGGGCGTTATCGTCCGGTCTGTCCCTTCTAAATAGAGGGACTATTCACACGTGTGTGCGGCAACAGGGAGGGTCGGTGGTCGACGTTTCGTTCGCCACTCCTGTGCTAGCCACCCGCGTAGTGAACTGGCGGGTGGAGATGGTGGAGACCTTGTCGGACCACCGATATGTGCGGTTCGACATTTCCACCCAAAACCTCCGGGAGATGGCCCGCTCGGAACAATCTCCCTTCCCACGATGGGCCCTCACCCGCCTTAACCGAGACGCGGCGAAGGAGGCGGCGTTTATTCAGGACTGGCTCGCGCCTCCTATCACAGTCTTGGACGTGGACGCTGCAGCGGTCCAGCTTCGGGAGTCCCTGACCGAGGTGTGCAATTCCAGCATGCCTCGGTCTCACCGCCCACCTCCCCGTCGCGCCGTCTATTGGTGGTCGGAGGAACTGGCGGAACTCCGTACTGCCTGCGGAGCAGACGGCGCAGCCCGCGAGATCCGGCCAACGAGAACCACCTCTACACCTTATACGTAGAGGCAAAAACGGTCCTCAAGTCAGCAATGATTCAGCAATGTCAGCACTGATGGAGACCCTCGAGCCTACATTGCTGGATGGGGTG
Source organism: Epirrita christyi (assembly GCA_951392215.1). NCBI lineage: Eukaryota > Metazoa > Arthropoda > Insecta > Lepidoptera > Geometridae > Epirrita > Epirrita christyi. The sequence continues at coordinate 106,230 of OX595858.1, read as the reverse complement.
GTCCGGTCCCTGTTTCCGCTCAGGACCAACTTAACCCCACCAGTGATGGACCCCCCGCGGGAGGCGACTCCGCCAGAGGAGGAGGTCCCTCCAATCACGGCGGTAGAGTTCAGCGCGGCGGCTCTTCGCCTCCGCGCCAAGAAGACGGCCCCCGGACCGGACGGCGTCCCCGCACGGGTGGTGGCCATTGCCGCCTTCCAAATGGAGGAGAGATTTCGGGACCTCTTCAGTGCGTGTTTCGCCGCTGGCAGGTTCCCGAAATCTTGGAAGGAGGGGCAATTATGCCTCCTCCAAAAGGAGGGACGCCCGGTGGATTGCCCCTCGGCATACCGGCCCATCGTTCTGCTCGATGAGGTCGGTAAGTTGTTAGAGGGGATCGTCGCCAGCCGGCTAAATGATCTCCTGCGTGGGGTGGGGCCGGACCTGTCCGACGCCCAATTCGGTTTCAGACGGGGGCGTTCGACAGTGGATGCGCTGGCCCGGCTCAAGGGCCAAGTGAGAGAAGCTGTGGAGACGGGGGAGGGAGTGTTGGCTGTGTCATTTGATATAGCCAATGCCTTCAATTCCGTCCACCACTCGACAATCTTGGAGGCACTCCGATACCACGGAGCGCCTCGATATTTGCGGAACCTCCTAGCTAACTACTTGGAGGACCGAGCTGTCCTCCTTGTAGACAGAACGGGCAGGGTCCGAAGACACAGCGCAGATTCCGGTGTTCCACAGGGGTCGGTCCTAGGACCACTACTGTGGAACATCGGTTTCGACTGGCTCCTGCGGGGAACCCTCCTCCGTGGCACAAGTGTCATCTGCTACGCGGATGACACTCTCCTCACTGCCAGGGGGAGGGACTTCAGGGAGGCGGCTAGTTTGGCCTCGGCTGGCGGATCTCTTGTCGCAGGAAGGATCCGCCGTCTAGGACTAAGGGTGGCACTGCACAAAACCGAGGCCGTGTTCTTTCACGGGCCTCGGCAGCGCACCCCTCCTGACGCCCATATTGTGGTTGAGGGCGTGAAAATCGAGGTGAAGGCCCAGATGAAATATCTGGGCCTTGTACTCGACAGCAAGTGGCGCTTCGGCCCACACTTCAGTGAGCTGTCGACGCGCCTGCTGAAGACTGCGGATGCCCTATCATGGCTCCTTCCGAACCTGGGAGGACCCAAGGCGAGATGCCGGCGCTTGTATGCCGGCATCTTGAGGAGCATGGCTCTTTATGGGGCCCCAATCTGGGCGGATTCCCTGCACAGGAGGGAAAACGCCACCGCCATCCGCAGACCCCAAAGGGCCATTGCACTAAGGGTGGCAAGGGCCTACCGTTCGGTGGGCTTTGCGGCGGCGTGCGCTCTGGCTGGCACCCCTCCTTGGGAACTCGAGGCGTGGGTGCTCGACAGGGTGTACGAGTGGACGGCTGGGCGCAAGGCGCTCGGGGAGCGACCCGCTGCGGAAGAGCGGGAAGCCGTCCGGCGAGAGGCGAGGGACGCAATTGTCCACCATTGGACGGAGGACCTCGCCAACGCCACCTTTGGCCGCCGGACGTTGGACGCGCTCGGGCCAGTCCTGCAAGATTGGCTCGAGCGGTCCCATGGGTTCCTCTCGTTCCGTTTGGTGCAGGTGTTATCCGGACATGGATGTTTCGGATCATATCTGCACCGAATCGGACGGGAGGAGACCCCATCATGCCTGGACTGTGGCGCGGTGGAGGACACGGCGCAGCACACGCTCGAGGTGTGTCCGTCTTGGTCCGAGCCACGACACAGTTTGATCGCGGTGGTTGGGCGAGACCTCTCGCTTCCCAGCGTGATTATCTCCATGCTGGAGAGTGAGGAGGCCTGGGCAGCGGTCGCCTCCTTCTGTGAGAAAGTAATTTCCCTGAAGGAGGCGGCGGAGCGTGCGCGAGAGGACGATCCCCTTGCGGCTCCGCTCCGTAGGCGAAGAAGAGGTGGGAGAAGGCGATTGGGCCGTCTTCTCCCTCCTGGTGGTGAATAGCGGGTGACAGGTGCGGGGGCACCTTCGCCCGCATTGCACTTTCACCACCCATGTGAGGCGGGAATGACAAAGTCACGATCATTCCCGGGCCCCTCCCAATTGGGTGGGGCATGAAGGCCCCGCTGTAAAGGCGGGCGGTCGTCGGTGGGGGACTGGATGTAAAGGCTCTGCCGGTTTCCCAGTCCTCCTCCATACAGACGATGCGGGTGTGCCGCTGGGTTGTTAGTGGGTATACCGGGCTAGTCCCGGGGAGTCCCACATAACCATCCCGTCCCCCGACGGGGTGGTATGCGTAATGCATTTTCCCAGCGAAAAAAAAAAAAAAAAAAAAAAAAAAAATGTTAGGTTAGGTTGGGGCGCTAGCCAGGTTTACCTCCAAGTGTGCTCGGCATAATTGTAATCCCTCTCGATGTTTACATCTGGGGGGAAGATCATTATATCGGGACGGTGCGCCCTGGGGTTCGGCCAATCACTTCCCATGTTAAGCATGGGATCTTATTGGTCGTAGCCAAAAAACCTGGAACGGTGGGCCTCTCCACGTGTTCCTATGAAGGTAGCATAGGACACAGTGGATGAGGCAGGGTGGGCTCAGAGATGAGCATCTGCCCGGTGGGTCTGGGTATTTATGTCTGGACGGCGTGTTGTTGGTGCGTGTGGGGCCAATAACCCGTCACGGTGGCGCCCCTCCGCGTGTCCCTATGAAGGTAGCATAGGGCACAGTGTGATGGGGGCATGGCGGACTCAGTGATGAGATTCCGCCACGGTGGGCTTGGGCTGTAATTGCCCTGGCGGAGCGTTGGGAATGTTGTTTGCTTGGATTTTTGTAAGAAACTCCACGTAAATCTGATGTTCCCATCGTTCGGGATGGAGATCTGAGTTAGATCTGTGGGGTATTGGCAACGACAGGCCGTATGCGTCTCTTTTTGTTTACAATTGTAAATGAGGAGATGGGGTGCGCGGGCTGTCATTGTCAATATCTACTTTTGTGTCTTGTCTTGTGTTTGTGTGTGTTGTATGTATGTGGTGGCCAAATCCCACGGTCTGGTGCCTGCCTAGGGGATGTATGGTCGGGGGAACCCGGCCCCAAGGGCGCTAAAGGGGACCTCACCCCTTTTAAAAAAAAAGGAAACAACAAAATGAACAATGGCAAATTTGGAAAAACAGATACCCCAGGTCGGTATCGGTCCCAACGGGGCCGAAGAATCCGACAGTGCTACGGCACTCTGCCCCTCGTATTCTGGGGGGGGCGCAAATTGCCATGAAGGCTCCGGTCTTCTGAAAGGGAAGGAGAAGAAGAAGGGAAAGAAGAAGCAGAAGGAGAAAGGGAAAGAAAATGAGATGGAAGTGGATACACTGGCATCTGAACTAGATGCAAGTGATTCGGATGCAAGTGTGCAAACGGTGGATTCGGCACGGTCTACTGAGTCTGGAAGTCTGTGGAGCTCTCGAAAGGGGAAATGACGGCATGAAGACGTTTCGGCTTCATCAAGCGATGGCAAAGAAAGGTCGGCCAAAGCATTCAAGGCACCCAATCCAGTGGATGTCTTGAATGCTTCGCTTAGTGGACGAAGGCAGAATTTCCTCAGGCGGGAAGCTGCGAGCCGTGAAGCTGAAAAGTGCCTGGAGGAACAGGCGAGTGACGCTAGTGCAAATAGAGTTGCGCTAGGTCTGCAAGTGACGGAAGAAGGTGACACACGAACGGCCGTTGCTCTTAATAAGCAGGTTCTTGACGATGTTGCCATCATACTGAAAGTGGCGACATCGTCAAAGAACCTCAAGGGCACCTATACGAAGGCCTTAAAAGAATCGGCGGCTTCAATCAAGGCTGTAGTTGACGTCCTCCAGAAACGGACGACTTCGGAGGAGGTTGAGAAACTTCAGGCAGACAACGTTCGCTTGCAGAATGAGGTTTCTCAGCTTCGAAAGGATATGGTGGAACTGCGGGCGGAGATGACTCAGGCCCAGAGAGCCCCGGCCCCTTCATCACCGCGGCGACCGTCGCCTCATAGAATGGAGGTTGTGGAGCTATTGTCCTCGCAAGGAGGAGGATCGGTGGAGGAGCTAACTCGCTCCATTATGTTACAGGTGGGTGGCATGTTGAGTGCACGATTGGAGGTGCTTGAGGAGAGGTTACTCCCTGAAAAGCGCCTTCGCCCTCCACTCGCAGCCGACCAGAGACGAGGGACATTGGATGCTCGAGAGACCGAGGGCTCAGCAAAGATATCTGGTCCTCAAACCCAAAAGAGCAAAAAGGGAAAGGTGACACCTAAAACGACGGATGTTCGTCCTCCTGAAAGAAGGCCTAAACAGGTAGGCACCAACACGCCTTTCGCTGCTGCACCAGCGGCAGTGGAGGAGGGCTGGTCGGCTGTTGTAAGACGGGGTGGCAGAAAAAAGGAAGCCCCTCAACGACCTGCCGAGAAAACAACAGCGGCGACCAAGCCAAAAAGTCGGTCAGCAAAGATAAAACTGCGTACTCCTCGATCTGCGCAGTAGTTGTTTCTCTGCAGCCTGGAGCCGAGGAGAAAGGCGTTACATATGCAAAGGTGTTGGAGGAGGCAAGGAATAAAATCGACCTTGCCAGCTGTGGCATCACCAGCCTGCGGTTCCGGCAAGCGGCCACAGGAGCTCGTATGCTGGAGGTTCCGGGTGCGACGAGTGGTGAGAAGGCCGATACCCTTGCCCAAAAGTTGAGAGAAGCTCTTAATCCGGAGATGGTTAAAATCTCCAGGCCAACAAAATGTGCAGAAATGCGCATCTCAGGCCTGGATGACTCAGTCTCTGTGCGAGATTTGGCCTCTGCCATAGTTGAGCGCGGGTGCTGCCCTGAGGAGTCTGTAAAGGTTGGAGAAATCCGACGCAACTCCCAGGGCGTGGGAGCTGTTTTGGTGCGCTGTCCGGTGACAGCCGCCAAAAAACTGGAGGCAGGTGGTCGTCTTTTGGTCGGATGGGTTGCAGCCCAGGTTAGAGTGTTGCAGCCCAGACCCATGCAGTGCTACCGTTGTCTACAGAAGGGGCACGTGCGGGCACAATGCACTGCTGAGGTTGACCGCAGTGATGAGTGCTATCGCTGTGGTCGTCCCGGCCACAAGGCGGCTATGTGCTCCGCTGAGCCAAAATGTTCACTTTGTTTGGCAGCAAACAAACCAGCAGGGCACAGGTTGGGGAGCAAATCATGCTGCCCCCCAAAACAAAACAAAGTGAGAGCAAAAGCGGCTGGCAACGCTGTGGTCCCGGCAGCCACTAGCAGGCCCCTCTCCCATCCAGGGGATGAGGAGGCGATGGACATAAACCAACTTGTTAGTTAGTTATGGCCCATCGCTTCCTCCAGGCAAATATCAACCACTCCGCCCGCGCGCAGGATCTGATTCTGCAAAGCATGGCGGAGTGGTCAATAGAAGTGGCAGTGGTCGCCGAGCCATACTACGTTCCTCCCAGGGATGACTGGGTTAGTGACCTGGATGGCTTGGTGGCCATAATTTCGAAAGTGGCCTCTGGTGTTCCTCCTCTCTCGACCATTGCGAGGGGCAGGGGATTTGTGGCGGTGCAATGGCGAGAAACTATACTTATCGGAACGTATTTCTCCCCCAACAGGAGCCTCGCTGAATTTGAGGCGTTCCTGGACAGAATAGGGGCCATCATAGGGCAGACCCTGCCTCGTCCAGCCTTGCTGGTAGGGGACCTTAATGCCAAGTCAATTGCGTGGGGTTCCCCTGCGACAGACGTGCGAGGTGAGGCTCTTGAAGAGTGGGCGACGATGACCGGCCTCTCGGTTCTTAATCAGGGGTCAGTTAACACTTGCGTGCGGCGGCACGGGGGATCCATAGTGGATGTTGCGTTCGCATCCCCTGCCGTCGCATGCTTAATTCAGGGCTGGAGGGTCATGGAGGGAGTGGAGACGTTGTCTGATCACCTTTACATCCGATTCGACGTCTTCACATCTTCAGGGACTCCAGGCGTTCGTCGTTCCAACGCGCCATCGTCTCCAAGGTGGAAGCTGGGAAGTCTCAAGCGAGAGTTACTGGTTGAGGCCTCTATCGTCCAGGCGTGGCAGTCTCCGCATGATGGGCTTGTTGAGGTTGAAGTGGAGGCGGAATGGTTTCGGGACGCTATGTCACAAGTCTGTGACGCAGGCATGTCCCGAGCTAAACCTCTAACCTCCAGGCATCAGGTGTATTGGTGGTCGCAGGAAATCGCTGATCTCCGTATAAGCTGCGTAGAGTCGCGACGCCAATACATCAGGCATCGCAGGCTGCGACGCCGGGACGAACTGGCTGAGGAACGGCTGTACGACACCTATAGAGATTGTGTAAGGGCCCTGCAGCTGTCCATCAGCAACGCCAAGGATCAGGCGCGTAAGGAACTCTTGGAGACTCTCAGCCTAGATCCATGGGGGCGCCCTTACAAGATGGTCAGGGGCAAAATCCGCCCCTGGGCGCCCCCCCTAACGGAGACTCTCGAGCCCCGGCTGTTGGAAGAGGTCGTATCCACTCTGTTTCCCAACAGGGTGGAGCTCATACCACCAGCAATGGCATCCCGTCGAGAGGTAGAACAAGAGGAAGCAGAGGAGGAAGTGGCACCGGTAACGCAGGAGGAGCTAGATACAGCCGTTTTAAGACTACGAGTCAAAAACAAGGCTCCAGGCCCCGATGGAATTCCTGGTCGAGCCTGGGTCTTGGCGCTCGATGCACTCGGGGACCGATTCCGAAGACTACTTGATGCCTGCTTAGAGACGAGTCGGTTCCCAGGTTTGTGGAAGACGGGCAGGCTTGTCCTTCTCAGGAAGGATGGACGCCCTGCAGAATCTCCCTCCGCCTATCGCCCTATTGTCATGCTGGATGAGGCTGACAAAATATTTGAGCGCATCGTAGCTGGCCGCCTCACCCGGCATCTTGGTGGCGTGGGTCCTGACTTGTCCGACCATCAGTTCGGATTTCGGGTGGGCCGGTCGACGATTGATGCTGTCAAGCGCATCAAGGCCTACTCGGACGAGGTGGTGGCCCAGGGTGGGGTGGTGTTGGCGGTGTCTCTGGACATTGCCAATGCGTTCAACACTCTGCCTTGGGCTTGTGTGAGGGAGGCGCTTAAGTACCATGACGTGCCTCCTCACCTCAGTCGAATTGTCGGAGCCTACCTCTCCGAGAGGTACATCTCGTACCTGGGGCAGGGGGGACAGTTGTTTCGAAGAGAAATGTCATGCGGTGTCCCGCAGGGCTCAGTGCTTGGGCCACTCTTATGGAATATTGGCTATGACTGGGTGCTGCGGGGCGATCTTACCCCGGGCGCTAGTGTGATTTGTTACGCTGATGATACATTGGTGATTGCCAGGGGTGAGATCTATGAGGTGGCTGCCCGTCTTGCCACGGTGACGGTGGCACAGGTTGTTGGAAGGATAGGGCTGTTGGGACTCCGAGTGGCGCTCGATAAGTCGGAGGCTATGTGTTTTCATGGCCCACGACGGGCGCCTCCACGGGGTTCCCACATCACTATCGGTGAGACGCGCATCGAGGTCGAGTCCAAGATGAAATATCTTGGACTCGTCCTCGATAGCAGATGGAACTTCCGTGAGCACTTCTCGCGCATGGCCCCTCGGCTGATGGGAGCAGCCGCTGCTTTAAAGCGGCTTTTGCCTAATCTCGGGGGGCCGAAAGCAAGTAGCCGCCATCTTTATTTAGGGGTGGTGCGCTCGATGGCCCTGTATGGAGCTCCTGTTTGGGAAGAGGCTCTCACGGAGCGTAACATTGCCCTCCTGAGGAGATCTCAGAGGGTGATGGCCGTCGGGGTCATTCGAGGATATCGCACCATTTCATTTGAGGCGGCTTGCGTGTTGGCAGGATCTCCTCCATGGGATCTGGAGGCGGAGGTCTGTGCTGCCATGTATATGTGGCGCACAGACCTTCGTCTCCAGGGTGTGTGCCCCCTGCCAAAGGAGGTGCAATTGTGTAGGCTCCATGCGCGGCAGTCCCTGCTTGGATTTTGGAGGGAGCGGCTGGCCCAACCCAGGGCTGGAAGCAGGACGGTGGAGGCTGTCCGACCGGTCCTTGAGGATTGGTTGCACAGGGCGCATGGGTCGCTTACCTTCCGGCTGGTGCAGGTGCTTTCTGGGCATGGATGCTTTGGGAAGTACTTGTGCCATATTGCTGGAAGGGAACCGACAACCATGTGCCACCATTGTAGCTGCGACGAGGACACGGCGCAGCATACGCTGGAGATATGCCCAGCCTGGGCCAGCGAGCGCCGTGACCTCGTTGCAGCAGTAGGGGGTGACCTCTCGCTTCCAGCATTGATCAAATCAATGCTCGAAAGCGAGAGGTCGTGGATAGAGGTGTTGTCCTTCTGTGAACATGTGATGTCACAGAAGGAAGCTGCGGAGCGGGAGAGAGAAATCACCACCGATCTCCCAATGCGCAGCAGGAGAGTCGGGCGTCGGAGAAGACTCCATGGCCTCCTTCAGCCCCCATAACAGAGGCCTAGGTGGCGGACCCGGGGGCGTCCGTCACCACTGATGGTATAGGCCCCGAGGAGGTGGTGCACGTAGATTAGCGTGCCCCTCATATGCCGATGCATGGTGGAGTCTCTTTCTCCACCATATATAATGGACAGAAGTCCTTATAGGACCAACGCCGTCGGGACCGCGGAAGACTGCGAAACCGTTCCCGTAGTCCCGACAAAAGGCGCCTGGATGGCAACCGTGGGGTTTTAGTCAGTAAGAGTCTGACATAACCTCTTCGTTGCCCCCGCATCGGAGAGGTATCCATGAGGATTTCCCCACGATAAAACAAAAAAAAAAAAAAAAAAAGGGAAAAAAAGGTTAGTTTAGGGTTTTTTTTTTTTTTTTTTGACGTCTCGAAACGTCACTATGCGTTCACCACAGACCTTCTTGTCCGTGCTCTTATTTAACTAGGTTTTTATTTATTAACTCTTTTTCTTGTACATATTATTTCTTTCCATTTTAACTTACTCAATAAACTAAGGAAACTTAGGGATAAGGTTACATTGGGTTTTACAATTATTTGATATTTTACATAGTTGCTTATGAGCTATATATTACTAAGGATCTTTATTGCTTAAACTATGGGTTACATTCTTACAGTAGTTGAATTTAAAGACTAGGTTTCAAACATTTAAACCTTAATTTCAACAATGACTTTTAATACAAAAATAACATATGTTACTGACTCCCACCCCCTTCCTCTGGCATTCCAGCCAGAGCCTCCCACACCACAGCGTTGCGATCTTTTATTGCCATTTTCAGATTGTACTCAACGATGGTCTTAGCTGGCGCTGCCATTGCTCGCTCGGCGAAGTATCCTATAGCGTCCATGGTGTCGTCGGCGTAGTAGGTGCAGCTGTTTGTGTGCCGCGATATAGCTACTACTGCGTGTGGAACGCTCTCATGCAACTTCATCTTGCGCCTAGTATTGATGACAACAACAGATTCATAAGATAAACCCTGAGCTTCGTGTATGGTAAGCGTACGCGATCCTGCACCCTCTCCGTAACCCTGGTTGATGAGGGTTTCCTTCTCCTCCTGGGTGTGAACAAGGAAGAGTGTGTTGGGAGGGTCCTTGGAAATTCGCGCGCCTGTGTAACTTTTCAGCTTCAAGGATTTAACTATGGGCTTGGACGAGTATATGCCAGAGTACACTTCTCGTAGGGCGTACGCGACATCCATTGGGTTCCGATGCGTGCACAACAACTCCTGGCTGATGTTAGCTACCAGGTTTGGGCGATTGTACCTTATCTCGAAGAGGTTGTTCCTGTCGATATAAGGCAGTTGGTTCACATCTCCAATGAGGACAACTTCACCAGCGTTAGACAAACGAGAAGCCATGACAATAGCTCCGAAATGGTTCATGAGAGCCTCGTCTATCGTAAGACGAAAGCATTTCTCCCTGAAACCATTCACTAGAACTGAAGCCATAGTGCGCACCTTGGTTTTAGCCAAGTCTCCAATGCGCTGCGCTAGCTTCTCTTTGAGGTCGTTTGCTGCCTCTGTCGTCAAGGTGATGATGGTGTCCTTGTCCACGTTGAAGTGCTTTACCACCCAGGTTGTTTTGCCGCATCCTGGAACTCCGTTGATCCAGCGAATATTTGGTATCGCCCAGTTATTCCAATCTGCCTCCTGACCCCCGATATGGTTTTACCCTTTTCGAGGATCCGGTCATCTAGCATAATTTTGGTACACTGGGCTACAACCACTATTGGGTCACTTTCTGGAGTCGCGAAACTTGGTTTTTCAGTCTGCCCCGTCTCACCCTCCTTTTGTGCCACAAAACCACTTGTTGCATTGTAAGCCGCCATATAACTACCTGACATTGTACCCTTTATTACTTGGGATTTGTCATTGTCGTATATGGCAGCCTCCGCCTCCTCGAGTCTCACCTTTAGGAGGCTTTCATTTCCTTGCTCAAAGGTCTGCAAGATCTTTTTGCAGGTTTGAAGGTTCACCTCTTTTGATGCCTTAGTTAGAGCAAGGAACTCGAGGAAGGCATTTGCTACGTGGTCTGACGGGCACAATACCGGTCTGAGACTTGGCGGACTCACCTGCCCCATGTCCGCTCGCGTACGGGTCACCTTCAGCGATATTGGGATGAGTTGTTTTTTAGCTTTCGCTTTCCCTTTTGCTGTTTCTGAAGGTTTCCCGATCAGACTCTATGCTGCTGCACTGAAAGCGTCCAGAAACTCTGCCAACCTTGTGCTATCCTTTGGAGGTTTTCCGGTTTGCTTAAGTTTCTCCGCCTCATTCTTAGCAGCTGCATTTTGCTGGACGCGTTCGGATCCACTGATCGACGTTGGTATGGGATGTCCCCAGCTGTCTGTGGCTGTATTCCAATTGTGTACTCTTAGGAAGCTAAGGTTTTCACCCCTGTCCTCGTACACAACAACCTCATGATGTTCTGAGGCTTTTATACAACCCAGCCGGTCTACGACTTCCCCTTTCTCATACTCGATCACCATCGCGTCTACGCTTATTATGCGGGGGGTGATAGATACCCCTTCTGCCGCCCGATCTCCGATTGTAGTGAGCACCGAACTCACCCGTGCGAATGGTGTTAAACCACCCAATTCAAGTAATGCGATCGTTTTGTTCTTTGATCGCACCAACCGACATTGATGGTTTTCCACTTCTATCACAGGTAGTGCGCTGTAGGTTTTAAAGCGCATTGTCGTTTTGGATGTGCTCCCATTAACCAGAGATGCCAGACCGGGAGATATCGCTACTCGCTTTGTTTTCCCGGTTGGGCAGAAGCAGAAACTCAAGCCCAGCCTTTCGTTGTTGTCATCCATAAAAAGAGCCACACCTCGAATTCTGATTCCAGCATTGCCTTTCTCTCCACATGCCAAAAGCTGGGAGATGGCCATGCTATTCGGAGAGGGTGCTAGCTGAGGGATTGCAATGTTGCGTGTATTAGGGTCTTGGGAATGTGTTAGCTCTCGCTGGGGTGGTGGAAGCGTGCTGTTTCTCCTAGCTGCGAGTTGGAAGACCTTTTCGGCATAGGCCAAGAAATGTGGTCTGCATTTCGGATCTTCAAGTATGTTCTGAAGTTCCGACTCAACCAAATTTCTGTCAATCCGAGTTTCAAGATCTATTCGTACCGCCAAGAAACGGGGGCAGTGGAGTAGTATGTGCCACACTGACTCACTCACATCTTCATCACACTCGCATCCAGAACTGTCCTTAAGTTTGAACCTGTGTAGGTATTCAGCAATGCCTCCATGTCCCGTCAGTACTTGCACTTGAGTGGGCGACAGTTGTGTAGTCCGCATCATCCGGTATGCTCTATCGACGGATGGAAGGAACTTCTTAGTAACTGCGCCGGTGCTGGAGGTTACGTATCGATCTTGCCATTTGCGGACCGATTCCTCCCGAATTTTCTTCCTGAGGTAAGACAGGGGAACTCTGTCGTAGTCTTGGGTGATGTTGCTGAGTGCAGCCGTTTTTGCGAGCTCATCGGCTCTTTCGTTGCCAGCTGTGCCTACATGCGCCCGCAACCAAAACATCTGAACACCTCTTCCTTCTCTCACAATCCTATCGACGTCTTCTCTTATACTTCTCACCAGGGGATGGCTCAGTTTGGGATTCCGCAGAAGATCGAGTGAAGATCTTGAGTCACTCAAAATGCTAACCACGGGATCTTTGCATAAACTCACCATCTGAATAGCCCTGCTGAGTGCATATAGTTCCGACTGGAAGACTGTGCAAGAAGGGTGAAGCTTAAAGGTGGCAAACTTGGACTCGACGCCTTCTTCCCACCAGGTAAGCGCAGCCCCCACTTGACCTTCTATCTTGCTACCATCTGTGTAGATTTGTGGTCCGGTGATACTGTGAGGTGCGCTTTCTAGTAGCCCGTACTCTATGGATGTTAATGTGGATGGATGAGGTTGCTCCAGATATCCCACCCTGAGTTCGAGCTTCTTACCCGGGGGAAGATAGTGTTGGGAGATGCCTTTCTTAGATTTGAAAAGATTTGCCGCTTCTTGGATTCTCAGGTCCAATGGCAGCAAACCTGACAGCACGAGTGCGGACGTCAGCGAGACGGTGCGATATGATCTGCACACTTTCTGTGCAAAACCTCTCTGGATAGCGTTGAGCTGGTTATGATTCATTTGGACGTCATAATTGGCTCAACCACTGCGATGTATATGGTCCTTATAATCTCACTGTTCAGGCCCCACGTCACTTTTGCAGCGCACGCAAGTTGTTTATAAATGTCTGTGACTTTTTTACATTGTGCAGACACGTGCGACTTAAAAGTGAGTTTACTGTCAATGACAAGGCCCAACAGTTTTATCTCTTTAACCAGGTTCAGTCTAGTGCCAGACATAACTAACTGAGGAATCTCAAACTTTAACTTCTTTGTAAGCAGCATCGCGTTGGTCTTGTGCGGTGCAAAGTTAAGTTTATTCTGAGTACCCCAGTCAGCTATTGTTTCTAGCGTGTTGTTAACTAGACGTTCCAAATTGTTTATAGAGATTTCTGTGAATACGAGGACCACATCGTCCGCAAAAGCTTGACAGTGTACTCCCTCAGCTTCCAGTTTTTGCAACAACGAGTCTAGGATAACGTTCCAAAAGGTTGGTCCTCCGACTGATCCCTGGACACAACCTTTCGTAGTTTCCTTCTCGTATGCTGCTCTGGCATAGTTGACCTTGACCTTCCGGTCGCTGAGATATGAGCACACCATCTCGTAAAGATTTTTTGGACATCTTTTTTTCGCTAGTTGGTTTTTTAAGGCGGGCCACCATGCGTTATCGAAGGCCCCCTCTATGTCTAGAGAGATCAGGAGTACTATGTTTTTATTGTTTACTCCTTTTCTTAAGTGCTCTACCAAGTCATAGAGGGCGTCCTCGGTTCCTCGCTGTGGCATAAAGCCGTATTGGTTTTTATTTAAGGATGGAATTATGTGCCATTGGAGCCGGCCAATCAAAAGCTTCTCGACGATTTTTCCGAGAACTGATAGGAGCCCTATGGGACGGTAGGATTTCGGATGAGTGTAGTCCGACTTTCCGGGTTTCCGGATAATGACCACATGTGCCGTCTTCCACTGTGCTGGGAAGTATTTTAATGATAGGCATTTGTTGACTATAGCCATAAATACCTCCCTATCACTGCGGATTGCTGCGACACAGATGTCAGCTGTGAGCCCGTCTGGTCCGGGGGCTTTTTTGGGATTTTGTGCTTGGAGCACTATTTCCAATTCAGCTGACGTAAAGTGTGGGTCATCTTCCGAAAGATCCTCCCATGGGTTCTCCTTTGTTAGTTCCCGGAGTTCGGTGTGGCACTGCTGGTCAGTGTGCTCCGAATCGTCCGGATAGAAAGTTTTGGCTAGGAGTTCTGCTGACTTATGTGGGGATAGAGTGTTTCCTTCTGGGCTTCTCAGGAGCATATCTTCTTGCCTTCCTGAGGTATTCCTAATCACTCGGTAAATCTTATCCCACATACTTTCTTTCTCCTGCGTCGTGCAGAACTCCTTCCAATTTTCCGTTTGAGCTTTTTCAGCCTTTGCTGCGTACTCCAATTTGGCTTTTTGATATTCCTCTATGACGAACTTCAAGCGCATTGGGGCTGCATTTCTGATTCTCCTTTTTTTCCGCAGAACCTCTCTTTTAAGATCCTCCAGCGACTGAGACCACCACGGGGGCTTTGGTTCCCCTTTTTTTGTGCCCACTGTTTGCATAGTTTGCTCACAGGCTTCGTGGATGGCTTCAGTATAAGCTGTGATCTTACCTTCGAGGTTCCTTTTGGATTCCAACTCGTTTACGGAGGCAATGGTGATGTCTCTCTCCGCAAAAGAGGTCCTTAGTAGAGCCCTGAATTCCGGCCACTTCGCTTTTTTAGTGTTATATTTGCGTGTGGTAATAGGCCGTAAAGATTCCAGGGCTTTTCCTAGACGTAGAGAGAAAGTGATAGCATTGTGGTCTGAAGTTAAGAGACTACTGTCTACTTTCCACCTTTCTATCCTGCCAAGTAAAGATACACTGCAAGCGGACACGTCCACTATGCTTGTACAGGCTCTTCCGTCTCTAAAGACCTCACATGTTGGTGAATCCCCGAAATTGAGAATCTGAAAACCCATCTCATTCAAGAACGCATTGTAGGCTGCTCCTCTATCATTCTCCAGACTGCTACTCCACCAGTGGCTCCAGGCGTTTACATCTCCTGCCACTATGAGGTTTTGCGTTGAGAGCTTTTCGCAGGATCTCTTCGTTCTCTCAAGGTAAGGTGCTATATCTTGTTCCCCATCAAAGTAAACGGAAACTACTCCTAACTTTAGGCCTCCTCCGATCACCATCACTGCCGCCTCAGTTTCTGTCACCAGCTGAGGATCATGAATGACCTCCAGCTGGTTTCCAAAAACTATTATGGCTGCCTTGACCGGTGTTTGCCTGTTAAGTGTACATTGGATCACCTGCGTCCCTGGATGTTGTTTCAGGACGCCATTTTTTCCAACATAGGGTTCTTGTACTAGGGCGATGGCGATACCCTTATCCCTTGCAACCTGAAGTAGTTCCGTAGTAGCCAATTTTGAGCGTTGCAGGTTTGCTTGGATGAACCGCAAACCTGTTCCGCCTGACATTGGGGGGAACGAGCTTTGATGCTGTGAGGTGCCCTTAGCAGTAGGAAACACGGGACCGCGCTATGGCATCCCATTTTTGCCTCTCTGGACATTCATCGCTGAAAGCGTTGTGTTCCAGGTTTGTGCCTCTTCCATGCTTGGCAGCGCAGTTCCTACATTTTGGGGGATTACCCTCTAGCCTCCCCTTGCATATCTCCCAGGTGTGGGACCTTCCGCAGTGGCTGCAGAGATTGTCCTTTTCCTGGCATACTGCTTTTGTATGGCCGAAACCAAGGCATTTGGTGCACTGCACCAGAGGAGAATGATCAAACACAGGTCTCCGCTGGATACCTATGTGAACTTTCTCTGCCTCTATGAAGCGTTTATGTATGGGAGGGGAGACTTCTAGCACCAGATGACACTCGTGGGTATTTCGTGCTCTCTTTCTGTACCTAACCTTTATGGTACACTCCTTCAGATCCACATCCTGCAGGAGACGATTGTTTTGTGCCAACAATGTCTCCACAAGATAAGAATCCTTGTGGTGAGAGAGCACATCCCTCACAATAAGTAGGGGATTCCCTGCCTTAGCCACCTCTGCCTTGAGACCTTTGTCCATCCTGACTCGGTTTTGGACTAGTAGAAGGTCTTCTTTTGAGCTACAGCTGAGGACCACTTTACTGTTCTTGGCTTTCCGAACCTTATCAATCCTAGCGCCACTCGTTCTTGTGTCTAAGGCCTCTACGATGCGGTCAATCACATTATCACTTGTGTTTACAGGATTCGTAGATGTGATGATGAGGGTATGGTTTGGCCTGTGCGGTGGCGGCTTTGCAGCAATCTTGGCGTAAGTTGCCTTTGTGCCGCTTCTCGCCTCCGCATTTGTAAGCTCAGCTTCCAAGCTTAGGGCCGGTGGTAGAATCCTCATCTTTTCTTGCCGCAACGTTCGAAGCTCAGATGAAACTGCCTCAAGCCTCTCAGTAATTGGCTGCATCTGGTCCTCCATGTTAATGAGGACCGGTTGTGGGGCGGTTTCGGGCGCTTTTGGGATCTTAGACATCGCTGTAAGAATTTCGCGAATCTCTAGGATTTCCTTCGTATCTCCCGTTTCAGTATTTTGGGGTGGAATTGATTGCAGGTGATCCAGAGTTACTGTATTTATTTCCAGGATCTGCTGCGTCTTATCTTGTTCTTTTTGAAGGCTTCTACGGAGCTCATCCAACTGGTTTTGTAGGGTGCTTACTCCAATTTTTAAGCTGGAGTCGTCCCTTCTGAGGAGTTCAATTTCTTTACTCCTATCCTCGTTGGTTATGGTCTCTCCAAGAAGCCTGAGCCGCTTATCTAGGTCCCGGATTTCCTCTGCTGTTTCTCTAATTAACCTATGGGGTTCTTGAGTCTCAAAACCTTGCCAGTCGCGAATCGCTCTCGTCTCTTTAAGTGAGGTCTCGACATCATTTCTGACCAGAGACATCTCAAGTGTAAGTTTATTTGTTATATCTACAATTTGTTTATTATGCGCCCTCTCCACCCGAACGAGCTCAATCGCTTTATGTGCAATAGGGGTGGCTAGGTCGATGAATGACGTGACTGACTCATCATCTGACATAATCTGTTTTGGTGGAGATATGCCACATTGCTCCCAATTTATAACCTTCTCCTTGACCGAATCCGAGGCTGACTGTGGTTCCAGAACTGTGGAGGATAGAGCAGACTTATCGCTCGGCTCCTGAAGAGTTTCGAGCTCCTGAGGAGTTTCGGGCTCCTTGGAGCGTTTCCTTCTTGGTGGAACCACAGGGGATGTTGCATGAGCGGTACCCTCCGACGACGCCTTTTTGACCGCGGTTACTCTCCCTGATGGTTTTGCCAGCTTCTCCGATTTTACGGATTTTGCGACCGTTTCTTTTTTGAGTACTCTCTGGCGCAACGATCGGTGTTTGTGTGAGGTGGCGGTGACTGGAAGGGCAACCTTTGCCTTCGGGGCGGATGTGGTCGCAGAAGAAGAAGACATTTTATATTTGATAAAGATATCTCTAGATGAAAAAAAAATTAGTGTAAAAATAAACAAAAGAAATTTCTTATTCTAAATTATGCTATACTTAATTAACTAACCTAGTGTTCCTTAATTGCTGGTGTTCTGCGTTTATTGAGTAACGTCTATGGTGAAACGCGCCAGGGCCTTGGGGTGAAGTGGGCCCTGCGTGGTGAGTGTTGTTCTGCAGTGCTGAATGTCTTCCAGGAGAGAACCTCAAGGTAAAGAGAGGAGAAAAGGAAATGGAAGTAAGAATTTGAGGATTCTATTGGGGCCAAGTTGTAGTGCTCCTTATTCCGATTTCAGAGATATCACACACTAGGGGTCTATCTCTTCTGGTTAAGGAGAAATGGCGAGAGGGGTTTTTTGGAGGGGGGTCGGGGGGAGGGAGGGGGGTTCTTGGGGAGGTTGGGGGAGGTTTGGGGGATGTGGGGGGTTTGAAGGGGGGTTCTTGGGAAGGGGGTTGGAAGGGTTGGGGGGTGTTTGGGGGTTGAAAGGAGAGCTTGGAGGGGCTTGGGAGGGGCTTCAGGTGAGTTTAGGGGGATTGCAGGGCTTAGGGGGGTTTTTAGAGGAGGGGTTTAGTGGGGGGGGGGGTTGTGTGGTAGGGGGAAAGGAAATCCCTTGGAGCCAAGTTGTACTGCTCCTTATCCCGATGTCAGGGATACCAAACACCAAGGGTCTGCCTCCTCTGGTTAAGGAGATGGACCGCGGGGGGGTGAGGTAATCCCGAGGGGTAAAGGAGTAGAGGGGTATGAAAAACCTTTGGAGCCAAGTTGCACTGCTCCTTATCCCGATGTCAGGGAAACCAATCACTTGGATCTACCTCCTCTAGTTAAGGAGATAGGCCGCGGGGGGGTGAGGAAATTCTGAGGGGAAGGGGGAGGAGGGCTAAAAATTTAGGAGGGTGAGGTATGTGGGAAGAGGAAGGTCCTGGTCTGCCCGTCCAGATGAGTCCAGACACGGGTATCCCAGGTATAAGGGTTTAGGAGTTACCTTGAGGTCTACTTGAAGAGCTGGTGGCCTGATGAGGATCCTTCACGCTGATCTTCAACAAGGGGCGAAGTCCCGGAGCCGGCTTCGAAGTCTTCACGCCGGTGCTTAGTGGTGCTCGAACGTCACGCCTCGTGTCGATTTGGGGTTACACGTGTGGCGGCCACGCGGTTTTGGAGGTTAAATGCTCTCTATTCGGTGCCTTATAACTCCGTGGTTCATCGACGGATTTCCAAAATTCCAATGTCTCTGGATAGGCCTTTTGATATTCTTGAGAATGATGTTATAAAAATAAGAGATTGCACTAACCCCCTTGCCGGTATAAGGATCCAAAGTTCAGGGTCTCCTGCACCTGAACCCTATGAGGTGGACTGCTGCAAACGATAATCCTGGTGAGTTGGACACTTAGTAAACAGTAGAAAACACTTGTTTGCGCGAGGCTCGTAAAATCAATTTATTATTAATTTTTTCCGCGGAGCCTTATGTTGTATGTGTCGATATTGGACTGTTACTGGTTAGGTTAGGTTAGGTTAGGTTAGGTTAGGTTGGGCGGGTCTGTGTTTATCCATTAATAGTTGGTTTGGCCTAGCTCCGGTTTTGGATAAATACGGGCCTTCCTTGCCCGCTCCGGGAGCGGGTGAGGAGGCGAATGGTCTTGAGAGGAGCGCAACAGTCGTTGATCCTCAAGGCAAGTCTGGTGGTCATCCTTCACGTGGTTGCTGCCTGTTATTGGTCTATTTCCTTCTGAAATAGACGTAACGAAAACCATCAGGCGCCTCCACGGTCCATTTGGGCCGTGTGGGTTGTAGGGTCCGTGCCCTGGACTGTTGGCGCGGTGTCGTCCTGCTCGGTTCCCGCGGGCCGGCTGTATGGGTCAGTCTTCTTGCGGGAATCTGGGTGGAGTGGCGCTTCAATGGCGGTTTGGGGTGCGGTAGGGACGGGCCCGCTTGCGGGCGTAGGTGTAGACCCCTGTTTGCGACTGGCAGTAAACTCGGGTCCCTCTCACTCGAGTGTCCAGTTGCAAACGGGGAGGCGTTTTCCTTCGCATCCTCTAGGTGTATTTTACCTAACGGAATACATCTGGAGGATGCGACGGAGGTTTTTGGCAGGTGTAGGGACCCCTGTTTGCGACTGGTGATGCACTCGGGCCTCAACTCGAGTGTGTTTCCACTTGCAAACGGGGAGGCGTTTCCTTCGTATCCTCTAGGTGTAGTATACTATACATCTGGAGGATACGACGGAGGTTTGGCGGGCGGTCTCTCTCCAGGTCACTGTATTGTGAGTGCAGTGACACGGAAAAAGACCGCCAACGGGATGGAAGGTTGGTGTTGGGATGGTGGTCGGTTGGCTCTTCATCGGATGGTCGATGAAGAGCGAGCCGACCATCACCTTGACACCAACTATTGAGGTGTTCCCCCCATTTAGGGGAGGGAAGGGGCTCTCCGCGTGTCCCTCTGATAAGCAGAGGGCACAGTGGAGGGCCAGTGTGAGGTGCCCGATGGGCGTGGTGGAGTGCCTCTGTTTGCGACTGGTGGCACACTCGAATTTCGAGTCTGGCACCATTCGCAACGGAGAGGCGCTGCCCTCTCATCACCCAGGCAGAGCGGCTCCCTGCTATGCCTAGATGATGAGACGGCAGGGAAGGGCTGTTTGTTCCCGCGTTTGTTTCTGCCTGGAGCTGGAAGCAAATGTGGGAATAAACGGCGAAGTGGTGGTTTTTGCCTTCTCTACCTTCCGGGTGTAGCCAGTTATGTGCAATGACTGAACTATGCTTGGAAGGTAGATGACGGCCAGGAAGGAAGTGACATCTCTCTCTTTCTCCACAAAGTCGTGAGTTTTTCTCGCGACTTTGTGGTGAAAGAGATGGATGTCGCTGGGCTCGCGTGGTGGTTGGGGTGAGGGCCCCGGCCACCCTCCTACGAGCCCGTGGACGGTGGCAGCACGGTGTGGACCCTGTGCTGCCACAATTTGGAGGGAGTGTTTGTGGTTGGTCATTTTGGGCCAACCACGGGACGGGCCCGAAAGGGCACCGCGCGAGATGGGCACCGGTGCGTTCCTATGGAGATCCCGGAGCCCATCGACATGCGCAGAGGATGGCCACCGGGGGGGTTTTAGTGAGTCGGTCGGAGTCCCGGCAACCTCACATAACCCTATCACACCCTCAAAGGTGATAGGGTATCTTGTTGAAGATTTCCCCCTCGACAGCAAAAAAAAAAAAAAAAAGGTTAGGTTAGGTTAGGTTGGGCGGGTCTGTGTTTATCCATTAATAGTTGGTTTGGCCTAGCTCCGGTTTTGGATAAATACGGGCCTTCCTTGCCCGCTCCGGGAGCGGGTGAGGAGGCGAATGGTCTTGAGAGGAGCGCAACAGTCGTTGATGCTCAAGGCAAGTCTGGTGGTCATCCTTCACGTGGTTGCTGCCTGTTATTGGTCTATTTCCTTCTGAAATAGACGTAACAAAAACCACCAGGCGCCTTCACGGTCCATTTGGGCCGTGCGGGTTGTAGGGTCCGTGCCCCGGACTGTTGGCGCGGTGTCGTCCTGCTCGGTTCCCGCGGGCCGGCTGTATGGGTCAGTCTTCTTGCGGGAATCTGGGCGGGGTGGCGCTTCAATGGCGGTTTGGGGTGTGGTAGGGACGGGCCCGCTTGCGGGCGTAGGTGTAGACCCCTGTTTGCGACTGGCAGTTCACTCGGGTCCCTCTCACTCGAGTGTGCTTCCACTTGCAAACGGGGAGGCGTTTCCTTCGTATCCTCTAGGTGTATTTAACAGATACATCTGGAGGATGCGCGGGCGTAGGTGTAGGAACCCCTGTTTGCGACTGGTGATGCACTCGGGCCTCGACGCGAGTGTGTTTCCATTTGCAAACGGGGAGGCGTTTCCTTCGTATCCTCTAGGTGTAGGATCCCATACATCTGGAGGATACGACGGAGGTTTGGCGGGCGGTCTCTCTCCAGGTCACTGTATCTGTGTGCGCAGTGACACGGAAAAAGACCGCCAACGGGATGGAAGGTTGGTGTAGGGATGGTGGTCGGTTGGCTCTTCATCGGATGGTCGGTAAAGAGCGGGCCGACCATCATCCTGACACCAACTAGTGAGGCGTTTCCCCCATTTTGGGGAGGGAAGGGGCTCTCCGCGTGTCCCTCTGAATAGCAGAGGGCACAGTGGAGGGCCAGTGTGAGGTGCCCGATGGGCGTGGTGGAGTGCCTCTGTTTGCGACTGGTGGCACACTCGAATTTCGAGTGTGGCACCACTTGCAACGGGGAGGCGCTGCCCTCTCATCACCCAGGCAGAGCGGCTCCCTGCTATGCCTGGATGATGAGACGGCAGGGAAGGGCTGTTTGTTCCCATGTTTGTTTCTGACTGGAATCGGAAGCAAATGTGGGAATAAACGGCGAAGAGGTGTTTTGCCCTCTCTACCTTCCGGGCGTAGCCAGTTATGTACAAAGACTGAACTATGCTTGGAAGGTAGAAGACGGCCAGGAAGGAGGTGCCATCTCTCTCTTTCTCCACAAAGTCGTGAGTTTTTCTCGCGACTTTGTGGTGAAAGAGATGGATGTCACTGGGCTCGCGTGGTGGTTGGGGTGAGGGCCCCGGCCACCCTCCTACGAGCCCGTGGACGGTGGCAGCACGGTGTGGACCCTGTGCTGCCACAACTTAGAGGGAGTGTTTGTGGTTGGTCTTTTTGGGCCAACCACGGGATGGGCCCGAAAGGGCACCGCGCGAGATGGGCACCGGTGCGTTCCTTTGGAGATCCCGGAGCCCATCGACATGCGCAGAGGATGGCCACCGGGGGGGTTTTAGTGAGTCGGTCGGAGTCCCGGCAACCTCACATAACCCTATCACACCCTCAAAGGTGATAGGGTATCTTGTTGAAGATTTCCCCCTCGACAGCAAAAAAAAAAAAAAAAAAAAAAAAGGTTAGGGTAGGTTAGGTTGGGGTGGGCGGGTCTGTGTTTATCCATTAATAGTTGGTTTGGCCTAGCTCCGGTTTTGGGTAAATACGGGCCTTCCTTGCCCGCTCCGGGAGCGGGTGAGGAGGCGAATGGTCTTGAGAGGAGCGCAACAGTCGTTGATCCTCAAGGCAAGTCTGGTGGTCATCCTTCACGTGGTTGCTGCCTGTTATTGGTCTATTTCCTTCTGAAATAGACGTAACAAAAACCACCAGGCGCCTTCACGGTCCATTTGGGCCGTGCGGGTTGTAGGGTCCGTGCCCCGGACTGTTGGCGCGGTGTCGTCCTGCTCGGTTCCCGCGGGCCGGCTGTATGGGTCAGTCTTCTTGCGGGAATCTGGGTGGGGTGGCGCTTCAATGGCGGTTTGGGGTGCGGTAGGGACGGGCCCGCTTGCGGGCGTAGGTGTAGGGACCCCTGTTTGCGACTGGTGATGCACTCGGGCCTCGACGCGAGTGTGTTTCCACTTGCAAACGGGGAGGCGTTTCCTTCGTATCCTCTAGGTGAAGGGTCTCATTCATCTGGAGGATACGACGGAGGTTTGGCGGGCGGTCTCTCTCCAGGTCACTGTATAATGAGAGTGCAGTGACACGGAAAAAGACCGCCAACGGGATGGAAGGTTGGTGTTGGGGTGGTGGTGGGTTGGCTCTTCATCTGGATAATGAGGTAAAGAGCGAGCCGACCATCACGCTGACACCAACTATTGAGGTGTTCTCCCCATTTTGGGGCGGGAAGGGGCTCTCCGCGTGTCCCTCTGATTAGCAGAGGGCACAGTGTGAGAGCCGTTGTGAGGTGC
This sequence comes from Epirrita christyi, assembly GCA_951392215.1. Lineage (NCBI taxonomy): Eukaryota > Metazoa > Arthropoda > Insecta > Lepidoptera > Geometridae > Epirrita > Epirrita christyi. The sequence goes on along the minus strand of OX595858.1, from coordinate 83,427 downwards.
CCGATGGGCGAGGTGGAGTGCCTCTGTTTGCGACTGGTGGCACACTCGAATTTCGAGTGTGACGCCACTCGCAACGGAGAGGCGCTGCCTCCTCATCACCCAGGCAGAGCGGCTCCCTGCTGTGCCTGGATGATGAGACGGCAGGGAAGGGCTGTTTGTTCTCGCGTTTGTTTTTGTCAGGTATCGGAAACAAATGCGGGAATAAACGGCGACGAGGTGTTTTGCCTTCTCTACCTTCCGGGCGTAGTCAGTTGCGAGCACTCTGAACTGTGCTTGGAAGGTAGAAGACGGCCTGGAAGGAGGTGCCATCTCTCTCTTTCTCCACAAAGTCGTGGGTTTTTCTCGCGACTTTGTGGTGAAAGAGATGGATGTCGCTGGGCTCGCGTGGTGGTTGGGGTGAGGGCCCCGGCCACCCTCCTACGAGCCCGTGGACGGTGGCAGCATGGTGTGGACCCTGTGCTGCCACAATTTGGAGGGAGTGTTTGTGGTTGGTCTTTTTGGGCCAACCACGGGACGGGCCCGAAAGGGCACCGCGCGAGATGGGCACCGGTGCGTTCCCATGGAGATCCCGGAGCCCATTGACATGCGCAGAGGATGGCCACCGGGGGGGTTTTAGTGAGTCGGTCGGAGTCCCGGCAACCTCACATAACCCTATCACACCCTCAAAGGTGATAGGGTATCTTGTTGAAGATTTCCCCCTCGAGAGCAAAAAAAAAAAAAAAGGTTAGGTTGGGGTGGGGTGACGTGGTCGGGTTACCTCCTAGTGAGCCTTGAAGCCGTGTTTCTGGTCCTTTGGGATCAGTCCTGGAGGAACGGAAGCATGGTAGGCCGGTGCACCCTGGTTCCCACTGTTATTAACTTCTCACTTTTGTGGGATCTTGTTAGCGGTGGCCGAAAACCCGACACGGAGGCTCCTCCGCGTGTCTCTATGTGTATCATACAGCACTGCGGATGGAGCTTGGCGGAGGAAAGGAGTTCCTTCTCCGCCGGGTAGGTGGGACGCGCTCAGGTGAGCCGTCCAGTTCGTTGGATCCGAGGAAGGATCAGAGGAGGCCAAATCCCAATATATGGTTTTGGCGCCTGCCGAAGGGAGTATTGTGTGTGTGAGTCCGGATCTGCACTGCCGCATTCTGTCCGCAGCCGCGGTGTACAAGGATGTACATAGCGGTTGTGGACGGGAGGTCGCGGTGCGCATCCGGGCTCACACGCGCAGTATGGTCGGGGGGAACCCGGCCGCTAGGGCGCCACACGGGGACCTCACCCCTTAAAAAAGGAAAAAAAAAACATGAAATGGCAGATCTAAAAAACATATTACCTCAGGTGGGTATCAGCAATGCTGAAGAATCCCACGGTGCTACGGCATCCAACCCCACCGTATCTGAGGGGGGAAAGAAATGCCAAGACGTAAGGGGGTCTTCTCGCGGCTCAACATCATCGCGGAAGACGGCTGCTTCGGCAGCGGCAGCTGTAGCTTCGGCAGCGGCTGGTGGAGTGAAGGAGGCTTCGTTTGCGAGGCCGAAGAGGCGGGCGAACGTGGCGAGTGATGGAGGTGAGGAGTCAGACGGCTCAGTCATGTCCATCTCCTCGCATACTTCGGTCGCTTCAACGGCTTCGGAGGCGACGCGAATTGGAAGGAAGCGTTCGAAGAGGGTGAACGATGGCGCCTCGGACCTCGAGGCCAAGCGCGCCACGTTCTTAAAAAACCGGAAGGACAGCGAAGAGGAAGAGGCTTTTAACCCCGAAGTCATGCCCGACCTGACCATTAGGTCTAAGGCAAACCTGCCGTCGGCACATGACCTAGGGGGGGAAATGCGAGCGCTGCCAACTTCGGAGTTGGAGGCCTGCATGGTGGTCGAACTGCAGACCATTGAAAAAATCGCCGACAGGTCCAAAAACTTGCGCGGCGATTTCGTCAAGGGTCTTCGAGTTTCAGTGCGGAGGGCTGAGGCCATCATGAGGGAAGCAACGCAGCGCTCCCTCGTGGACGTGAATGTGGAGCGGCTCGAGCGGGAGAATGCCGAGCTGCGAGCCAAACTGGTTGACCTCTCCACCAAAGTGGATAAGCTGACGGATGCGATCCGTCAGCAAAACAGTCCCCAAGCCAGTGCTGGTAGCGTGGCTCAACCGGTGGCGTCACCATCTGCTACCGGAGGGACGGACTGGGAAGGCCGGTTCATGGAGCGCATCGTCGCGCTCATTGATCAGAAGTTGGCGGCTAGCAGAGCACAGCCTTCTTCTAACTTGCAGGTCGGCACAGCAGCACCCGCAGTGCCAGGGCCATCAAAAGGACCCACTTATAGGGCGAGTAGTCGGCTTTTGCCACCCACTTCCCTGCCACCCGTGCAGTCGTGGTCTCTCGAGGAACAGGTGCCAAAGGCATCGGCCTCCTCGTGGGCGACAGTGGTGGGGAAGAAGAAGGGAAAGGGGAAGGAGAGAGCTCCACCGCCGGCAAAATCCGGGCCGTTGGCTGGCCCCGTTGCTGGCCCAAAGGCTGCCCCCAAGGCTGGTCCGAAGGCTGGTCCCAAGGCTGGCCCGAAGGCTGGTCTCAAAGCTGGCCCAAAGGCTGCCCTGAAGGCTGGCCCCAAAGTCGGCCCCAAGGCTGTTATTAGGCCCGAGCGGCTGCCGACATCTGCGGCGATCACAGTGACGGTTCCGGAGGGTTCGGACATCACTCTCGCCGCAGTCATGGCAGCTGCTAAGGCCCGAATAAAGCTGGCTGAATTCGGGGTGGACACCGTTCGCTCGAAAAAAGCAATCACTGGAGGACTTATCTTGGAGGTGTCGGGACCCGACTGCGCCTCCAAAGCCGACAAATTGGCTGAACGAATGAGCGTGGCCCTCAAAGATCTGGATGTGCGTGTTGCGCGCCCAGTGAAAACGGGGGAGTTGCGGCTGAAGGACCTTGACGACAGCATCACACCTCGTGAGGTGCAGATTGCAGTTGCCGAGGCCGGAGGCTGCTCAGTCATCGACGTGCGGGTGGGCGAAATACGACGCTCACCCACTGCCCTGGGCACGGTATGGGTCCGTTGTCCACTAGTTTCCGTGCGGAAACTAGCTGCGGCAAAGCACGTCGTTGTCGGATGGGTGTCGTCTCGGGTCGACTATCTGACCTCGAGGCCACTCCAGTGCTTCCGGTGCTTGGAGTACGGGCACGTACGCAGCATGTGTCAGGGCACAGTGGACCGTAGTAGCTTGTGCTACGCGTGCGGCGAAGCCGACCATAAGGCGAGCCAGTGCACACGTCCGCACAAATGTCCGCTGTGCACTGACAAGGGCTGTAAAGCTGACCACAGGATGGGCAGCAAGAAGTGCCACCCACCCAAGGGTAAGGGTAAGAGGAAACCATCTCCTCCAGCCCCAGCACCGGAAGGAAAAGCGGCCCCAACAGAAGGGGCTGCTAAGTCGGGTCCTAAAGGCTCGCCCCAGGAAGGCATGGAGGCCTCGTAATGGATCACACCATACGAGTCCTCCAGTGCAATTTGAACCACTGCCGGAGCGCGCAGGATCTTGTCCTGCAAACCTTCGCGCAGTGGTCCATTGCACTTGCCGTAGTCGCGGAGCCCTATCGTATTCCGGATCACGCTCGATGGTTTGGGGACGATTTGGACTCCGTCGCTATTTATTGGGGCGGCAACCAGGGTGACCCCCCCTGTGCCCTTCTGGAGAAGGGTCAGGGTTTCGTGGCCACGGAATGGGGTCGCCTAGCCGTTGTGGGCTGCTACATCTCTCCCAACTGTACACTGGTCGAGTTTGAGGTGTACCTGGACGCGGTGGGTGATTGCATTCGCAGGTGCCTTCCACGTCCCGTGCTTGTCTTGGGCGACTTCAACGCTCACTCTAGTGAGTGGGGGAGTCCCCAAAACAACCCTAGAGGAGAGACCATTGTTGAATGGGCGGCGGGTATAGACCTCCGATTGCTAAATCGGGGGTCCGTAAGCACATGTGTGCGGTGGCAGGGGGAGTCGATCGTGGATATATCCTGGGCGACTCCTTCTGCCACACACATGGTGTCGGGATGGAGAGTAGCGGAAGAGGTGGTCACTTTATCCGATCACCGCCACATTGTTTTTAATGTGGCCCTCCGCCCCCCGGACCGTGCGTCCCGCCGCGATGGCAGCCCGCCGCGACGATGGGCCCTCAAGCGGCTCGACAGGGATGTGTTCGAAGCCGCAGCCATCGTCGCGGCCTGGCCGGATGGCCACGCCATGCCTGATCCTGTGAGGGAGGCAGCCTGGTTCCGGGCAACGATGACGTCGATTTGTGACGCATCCATGCCCCGAGCCAGGCCAACCAAGCGTAGGGCGGTGTACTGGTGGTCGGAGGAGCTTGCGCGGCTGCGCGAGACATGCCTGCGCACCCGACGCCTGTACACCAGAGCCCGAAGAAGAAGGCGAGCCCTTGCCGAAGAGACGGATAGAGCCTACGAGGTATACCGAGGTGCGACAAAGGCGCTCCAAGGCGCCATAGCTGAAGCCAGGTCTCGGTCCTGGAGCGAACTCCTCGAGGGACTGGATAGGGATCCATGGGGCCGCCCGTACAAGACTGTACTGGGCAAGCTCCGCGCATGGGTCCCTCCACTGACGGAAACCCTGGACCCAGTGCTCGTGGGGGGAGTGGTTGATACACTCTTCCCAAGGGTCCAGGACAGTCCCTCTACCCCCGTGTCTTCATCGGACCCGAACATCTGGGCCGATGATATGGGGGTATCCGAAGAGGAGTTGGACCGAGCCGTAAAGCGCCTCAGGGCTCGTAATACAGCACCTGGCCCTGACGGAATACCTGGTCGGGCTTGGGTGCTGGCTCTATCCGCCGGTTTGGGGGACAAATTGAGGCGGCTTTTTGATAGCTGCCTCTGTACTGGTGTGTTCCCCAAGGAATGGAAGGAGGCAAGGTTGGTCCTCTTGAAGAAGGACGGCAGGTCCGCGGACTCTCCCTCTGCGTATCGTCCCATCTGCCTGCTGGACGAGGCTGGCAAATTATTCGAGAGAATAATTGCCGCCCGTCTATGCACACATCTGTGGCAGGTAGGCCCCAACCTGTCGGATAACCAGTTCGGTTTCCGACAGGCGCGTTCGACGGTGGACGCGATTCTTCGTGTCCGTACGCTGTCGGACCAGGTAGTGTCCCGGGGCGGGAGGGTGCTGGCGGTGTCCTTAGACATCGTTAACGCCTTTAACTCCTTGCCCTGGAGGGCGATCAGGGAGGCACTCGTGTTTCACGGAGTGCCCCTCTACCTGCAGCGCATTGTTGGCGCGTATCTGCGCGACAGATGTGTGCAGTACGTGGGCAGGGACGGTGCATTGCACGAGAGGGAGGTGTATTGTGGGGTTCCGCAGGGGTCTGTTTTAGGGCCCCTCCTGTGGAACCTTGCATACGACGCGGTCCTGCGCGTCGATCTCCCCGCCGGCGTACAAGTCGTCTGCTATGCGGATGACACGCTTGTATTAGCTGGTGGGGACTCCTTCGACAGGACCAAAGGGCTCGCCGAGCTTGGTGTGGCATGTGTCGTGGACAAGATCCACGAGCTGGGTCTGCGGATAGCGCCTCATAAGACCGAGGCGCTGTGGTTCCACAAGTTCCCGAGGGGAAGGGAACCACCCAGCTTGTCGGTTCGCGTGGGTGACGTTGATGTCCAGGTGGGGCGGTACCTTAAGTACCTCGGCCTTACCCTGGACAGTCGCTGGGACTTCGGGGAGCACTTCAGCCGCTCCGTCCCCCGGATTCAGAGGGTAGTGGGTGCTTTGCATAGACTGCTACCAAATCTCGGGGGACCTAGGGAGGGCGTTCGCCGCCTCTACGCAGGGGTGGTGCGATCGATGGCTCTCTACGGAGCGCCCGTCTGGTCACATAGACTGGCGGGTGTTAGGCGTTATAGGCTATTGTTTAATGGCCTACAACGTTCTATAGCCATCCGGATCGCACGGGGGTATCGGACGATATCCCATGAGGCGGCCAGCATCTTGGCGCGGTTCCCACCCCTCGACATCTTGGCGGAGATGGACGCACGAGTATACGTGCGCCTCCGTCAGGATGCCATGGGCGAGAACACGCCTGCTGAAGTGCGGGTGCAAGAGCGCCGGCGTGCGCTCGTTAGGTGGCGCGAGCGGCTCGAGGAGCCAGGAAGCTCGCGCCAACGCGTCGTCGGCGCCATTGCACCAGACCTCGAAGCCTGGCTGGGAAGGCAACATGGAAGCGTCACCTATAGGCTTACTCAGATACTCACGGGGCATGGATGCTTCGGTGAGTATCTAAGTAGGATCGGACGCGAACCGACACCACAATGCCACCATTGTGGGTGGGACTTGGATTCGGCGCAGCACACGCTGGAGCATTGCTCAGCATGGTGTGTGGAGCGCGGAATCCTGGTCAACAGGATCGGGCAGGATCTCTCTCTGCCAAGCATAGTTGAGACTATGTTGGCAGATGAGACGGCGTGGAAGGCCGTGGCCTCTTTCTGTGAGACCGTAATGGTTCGGAAAGAGGCCGCCGAGCGAGATCGGGAGAGGGCCGATCCCGCTCGGAGAAGGAGGCGGCGGCGGGGCGTCGGCAACGGCCGCCCCGCGCTGCCTGCCCCCCCCATAAGGGGGGGTGAGCGGTAGCCCCTGCCGAGCAGGGGTCTTTTCGGGTCCGCGGGTAGTTGGAGTTGGGGACTCTGGCTGCCCGTATGCGGATCTCGGGAAGGCGGCGGCAACTTGTGGCAAGTTGTCGCTGTGAGCACCTTCAAGGTGCCGGGCGTGACTATGGGTGTCATTCCTGGGACTTGTGCTCCACAGGCAATTGCGAGAGGGGCACCGGTGCGTTCCGTATGGAGATCCCGGAGCCCCTTGACATGCAATGAGGCCGGCCACCGGGTGTGGTTTAGTGAGTCGTCGGAGTCCCGACAACCTCACATAATTCAATTACTTCCCCCAGTAATTGTTTATCTGGTTGCAGATTCCCACCCGTTACAAAAAAAAAAAAAAAAAAGGTTAGGTTGGGGTGACGTGGTCGGGTTACCTCCTAGTGAGCCTTGAAGCCGTGTTTCTGGTCCTTTGGGATCAGTCCTGGAGGAACGGAAGCATGGTAGGCCGGTGCACCCTGGTTCCCACCGCTAATAACTTTTCACTTTTGTGGGATCTTGTTAGCGGTGGCCGAAAATCCGACACGAAGGCTCCTCCGGGTGTCTCTATGAGGAGCATAGAGCACTCCGGATGGAGCCTGGCGGAGGAAAGGAGTTTCCTACTCCGCCGGGTAGGTGGGACGTGCTCTTTTGAGCCGTCCGGTATGGTCCGAGGATGGACCGTAGGAGGAGGAGTCCTAGGGGCTCAGCGGACCTTCGGGTCGTAGGATGGCTGGCCTGCAAGGTCAGCGGCGCGGCAAGGAGGGTCAACTCGGCCACCTTGTCGGGCAGAGGCGGCAGCCTTTTTAGGCTGGTGGCGCGGCAGGGAGGGTCAACTCGGCCACCCTGTCGGGCAAAAACTAGGGCAGCTGTAACGGCAGCTGCAGTGGACCTCCGGGTCGTGGGATGGCGGGCCTGCAAGGCCTGCGGCGCGGCAGGGAGGGTCAACTCGGCCACCCTGTCGGGCATATGCGTCTCCAAATCCGAAGGTTTTGGTGCCCGCTGATAGGATGTATGGTCGGGGGGAACCCGGCCGCTAGGGCACTAAAGGGGACCTCACCCCTTTTCAAAAAAAAAGGAAAACACAAAAAATGGATCACACGGCGAAAGAAATAATTCCCCAGGTGGGTAAATCCCACCCTCGCAGAGGCTGCCCCGACGTATCTGGGGGGGGCAACTTTCGCAGCCCCAACGACTTAAGCAATTGCACAATGGACCTGAGTAAAGTGGAGGAGGAGAAAGCTGGTGTCTCCCCCATATCCAATCTGGATGTGGGTGAGATCCCAGTTTTGAACTTGTCGGAGTCGTCGGAGCAAGACTCCGACAATATGAGCTGGACAACGGTGTCCTCTCGCGGCTCTGGAGGGAGGAAACTCCGTAAGCGTGTACGGTGTGAGGAAGACCCGGGTGACTCTTTACCGTCACCCAAGGTCTCTTCTGCTCGGCGCGGAAGAGGACGCCCGCCCACGGAGGGTAAAGCGGCATCGAGGGGGCGTGGTCGCCCGGCTACAACCGGGGACTACGTCGGGCTGGCGGCAGCGAAAGCCGCTTTGAACGCCGCTAAAGCGGAGGAAATGCGGCTGCAGGCAGAGGAGGAGCTGGCCGAAGAAAACCGGCGCAAGATGGAGGCGGTGCGGGACACCTTCCGCAAAGTCCCCATCAACACCACCGCGCCGGTTACTGAAGAGGCGGAGGCACTGGCATCGGACCTGGAGAGACATGTGGTGGAGTCTTTGGCGACTATTGAGAAAGTCGCCAAGACATCCAAAAACTTGAAGGGGACGTATGTGAAGGGCCTCCAGGATGCGGCGCAGGCCATAAAGGTTTCAGTCGCGGAGCTGAGGTCCCGGTCGGTGTCAGAGGAGGTGTTGCGGCTGGAGGCCGCCAACAAGAAAATGTCAGCCGAGCTGCAGGAGCTGAGAAGAGAGGTCGCGGCGATGAAGGCCACTTTTTCCGTCGCCTCGGCTCCGCCCCCTGCCCCGGCCCTGGCCCCTGCCCCGGCCCAAGCCCCGGCTCCGGCCCCGGGCCCAGCCCCGGCTCCGGCCCTCGCTCCGGCCCCGGCCCGAGCCCCGGCTCCGGCTCAAGCTTCGGCCCTGGCCCCGGCTCTGGAGGCCATACTGCGGGAGGTCATGGTGCACGTGGGCACCATGATCAACGCCCGCTTTGAGGGCCTGGAGTCGAGGCTACTGCCTGAGGAGCGCCTTCGGCCACCGCTTGCTGCGGACCGGCGCAACGCGGCTAGGGCGGTGAAGGCTCCTCCCACAGCCCCCGCAGTCCCTGAAAGAGCCGCAAAGGGCAAAAGGATGCCAAAAGGCCCTCCCGCCCCGATGTTTATACCCGCTCCACCACCACCACCACCGCTGGAGGGGTGGAACGTAGTGACGAGGCGGAGGAGGGCGCGAGAGGCTCCACCAGTGGTGTCTGGTGCAGCAAAGGCGGCCCCCAGGCAGGCGCGGGAGCTCCCGCCAGCAAGGCCCGCCGTAACAAAGGTGGCCCTCAAGCCAAAGCCGAAGGTAGGGATGGCCAGCTTCCGACCCCCCCGCACAGCAGCTGTAGTGATAACGCTGCTGCCGGGGGCGGAGGAGAAGGGCCTATCCTACTCTAAGGTCCTGGCGGAGGCGAAGAGCCGCATCAATCTGGCGGCTCTAGGGGTGCCACCCCTAAAGATGAGGACGGCGGCCACCGGGGCCCGCATATTGGAGATCCCTGGTGCGGAGAGGGAGGAGAAGGCGGACTCCCTAGCCAGTAAGTTGAGGGAGGTCTTCGAGGGGGCGCCGGAAGACGTACGAGTGTCGAGGCCGAGCATGACCTGCGATCTGCGGGTCAGCGGCCTTGACGACTCCGTCACCCCCTCGGAGGTGGTAGAGGCCCTCGCCAAGCTCGGGGGCTGCGGTTCGTCGGACATTAAGTCCGGCGAAATCCGCAAGGGCGCGGCAGGAATGGGTGCTGCCTTTGTTCGGTGCCCCAAGTTGGCCGCCAAAAAAATCATGGCTGGTGGCGGCCGGCTGTTGGTGGGATGGGTGGCGGCGCAGGTGCGGATTCTAGAGGTCCGGCCCCGCCGCTGCCATCGTTGTCTTGCACTGGGCCACGTTAGGGCCCAGTGCAAATCCGAGGTCGACCGCAGCGACGAGTGCCATCGCTGCGGTCTAAAAGGCCACAAGGCCAAAGACTGCTCGGCCGCCCCGCACTGCACCCTTTGTGCAGCAGTGGGCAGGGCGGCTGATCACCTCTCCGGGGGCAAGGCCTGTGCCAAGCCCCCGACCAAGACAGGGGCGAGTAGGTTGAAGGCTGGGGCTGAGGCAAAGGCCAAGTCCCAGTCGACTCGCCCCAAAAAGGTTGCGTCGGAGAACATGGAGGAAGGTTAGGATGGCCCTAACCTTCCTCCAGGCGAATATCAACCGCTCCGCCAGGGCCCAGGATCTTTTACTCCAGACTCTGACGGAGCGGTTGATAAGTGTCGCGGTAGTAGCGGAGCCGTACCGGGTCCCCGCTAGAACCGACTGGGTCGGTGACCTAGACGGCCTGGTGGCCATCACCACTCAGTCTCCTGCCCATTCTCCTCCTTTCGGGGGAGTGGTTAGGGGCAGGGGACTGATCGCTGCGCAGGTGGGAGAGATGGTGGTCGTGGGTGTTTACTTCTCTCCGAACCGGGCCCTCGCCGAATTCGAGACGTTTCTCGACGAGGTGGGGACCCTGGTCGGACAGAGTAGACCACGGCCAGTGCTCGTCGTCGGAGATCTCAACGCCAAATCACTGGCGTGGGGATCTTCGAGGACGGACGCGAGAGGCGAAGCCGTGGAGGAGTGGCTGGTGGGGACGAGCCTCTGTATTTTAAATCGGGGTACCGCGAATACGTGCGTGCGTCGGGATGGCGGATCGGTGATAGACATCGCATTCGCCACCCCCGAGATCGCACCACGTATTCGCGACTGGGAGGTTTTAACGGACGAGGAGACGCTATCTGACCATAGATATGCTCAGTTTAGCGTTTCCCCGTCCTCGATGGCAGCAAGGGGCCCCCCGCCTTCGGCGGTCGGTCCGCGGTGGGTGCTCGGCCGACTTGAAAGGGACGTATTGAGGGAGGCGGCCCTAGTGCAGTCGTGGAATGCTCCTCCCTCGGAGCCAGTGGGCCTGGACGCGGAGGCAGATGCCCTGTGCAGGGCGATGGCGCACGTCTGCGACGCCGCCATGCCCCGTGCTGGGGCATCGCATCTTCGCCGCCAGGTCTACTGGTGGTCGGAAAGAATCGCCGAGCAGCGGCTGCGTTGTGTGGCCCAACGGAGAGAGTACCAGTGGTACCGGAGAAGAAGGCGCCAAGTCGAGGCCGAAGCGGACGCCCTCTATGCCCTGTATAGAGAGGCGTCCAAGGCCCTCCGCCTAGCCATCTCAGAGGCAAAGGCGGAGGCCTGGCTGCAGTTGCTGGAGTCCTTGGAGCGGGACCCATGGGGCAGGCCATACAGGCTAGCGAGGCAGAAGCTTCGCCCCTGGGCCCCCCCCATCACCAGCACTCTGCAGCCTCCGGTTCTCCGGCGGGTGATCGAGGGACTGTTCCCAGGTAGCCCGGGAACTGACTTCGTCCCTCTCACCATGGCGGCGCCTCAGGAGGCGGCCGAGTTAGCGGCGGAGGAGGAGGAGGTGCCTCCAACCTCCGAAGGTGAATTAGGCAGCGCGGTACTGAGGATGAGGGCCAAGAACACGGCGCCGGGACCCGATGGGATTCCTGGTCGCGCGTGGGCCCTCGCTCAGGAACATCTTGCACCCCGCATTCGGGACCTCTTCGACCGCTGTATGCGGGAGGGGAGGTTCCCAATGCGGTGGAAGGCCGGCCGGCTCGTCCTACTCCGGAAGGAGGGACGGCCGGCCGATGAGCCCGGGGGCTATCGCCCAATTGTGCTGCTTGACGAGGCGGGCAAGCTCCTCGAAAGAGTTGTAGCTGCCCGCCTTGTCAAACACCTGGAGGTGGTTGGACCCGACCTGGCTGATGCTCAGTTCGGGTTCAGGAGAGGTCGATCGACGGTAGATGCCATTGCCTACGTCCGAGACCTCTCCGAGGATGCGTGCTCCAGGGGCGGGGTGTTGCTGGCGGTGTCACTTGATATCGCCAACGCATTCAACACCCTGCCGTGGACCACGATCCTGGCGGCACTTGAGTACCACAGGGTGCCCCAGTACCTGCAACGCCTCGTCGGGGACTATCTCTCTGATAGGGAGGTAGTCTACCCGACGATGAACGGAGAGGGCCGAAGCCCGGTTGCGCGTGGTGTTCCACAGGGGTCCGTAATGGGCCCCCTGCTTTGGAACATCGGGTACAACTGGGTGCTGCGGGCCGCTAACCTCGATGGCGTCAACGTAGTCTGCTACGCTGACGACACCTTGGTTACCGCCCGGGGGACGACCTACAGAGAGGCGTCCCTACTGGCCACCGCTGGTGTTGCCTCGGTGGTGGCCAGGATTCGGCGGCTGGGTCTGGAGGTGGCGCTCCGCAAATCCGAGGCCATTTGCTTCCATGGTCCTCGGAGGGCGCCACCTGCGGGCTGCAGCATAATGGTGGGGGGTGTCTCCATCGCTGTCCGGTCGACGCTGAAGTATCTCGGCGTTGTACTGCACAGCAGATGGAGATTCGGCCCCCACCTGGAGGAGTTGGCCCCGAGGCTCGTAAGGACGGCCGCCTCTTTAGGCCGCCTCCTTCCGAACCTCGGAGGCGGAGGAGCGAGCTGCCGCCGCCTGTATTTGGCGGTGGTGCGCTCGATGGCCCTCTATGGTGCACCTGTGTGGGCGGGCTCGATTAACTCGAGGGAGACCGCCGTACTACACAGGGCCCAGAGGGTCATGGCGGTGAGAGTGTGTCGGGGCTACCGCACACTCTCGCATGAGGTGGCGTGCGCCCTCGCGGGCTCGCTTCCTTGGGACCTTGAGGCTGAGGTTCTGTCCTCGGTCTATTGGCGAAGGAGGCGAGCCCGCGAGGAGGACTTTCGGCCGGTGGCGCAGGAGGTCGCGCAGTGGAGGTTGGACGCCAGGGAGGAAGCCCTGGAGTCCTGGAGTAGGCGATTGGCCCTAGCCAACCCCCGTCGGGGTGCTGGGGCCAATCGGCTATTGGAGGCGGTTCAGCCCATTCTGAGGGAATGGGTGAACAGGGAGTACGGGGCGCTTTCCTTTTCGTACGGGGCAAAAACTAGAGGAGCAGCTGTTTACACAGCTGCAGCGGACCTTCGGGTCGTGGGATGGCGGGCCTGCAAGGCCTGCGGCGCGGCAGGGAGGGTCAACTCGGCCACCCTGTCGGGCATATAATGTGTCTCCAAATCCTAAGGTTTGGTGCCCGCTGAGAGGATGCGTGGTCGGGGGGAACCCGGCCCCTAGGGTACCAAGGGGACCTCACCCCTCCCAAAAAAGGAAAAACAAAAATGGACAAACAGGCTAATGAAACAAATCCCCAGGTGGGTAAATCCCACCCTCGCAGAGGCTGCCCCATCGTATCTGGGGGGGGCAACATTCGCCAAACTAACGAACACGGCTCACGAAAAACGGACTTGATCAATGTGGAGGAGGAGAAAACTGGTGTCTCCCCCGTGTCCAATTTGGATGCGGGTGATATCCCAGTTTTAAATTTGTCGGAATCGTCAGAACATGATTCCGACAATATGAGTTGGGACACGGTGTCTTCTCGGTCTGGAGATAGGAAGCTTCGGAAGCGCCAAAGGAGTATTGAGGAGAATGATCTGGGTGACCCCTCACCGTCACCCAAGGTCTCTGTAGCTCGGCGCGGACGAGGACGCCCGGCCACAACGCAGGGTGTAGCACTCAAAGTGGCTGCGAGGGAGCGTGGACAGCGTGGACGTGGTCGCCCGGCTACGACCGGTGAATACGTCGGGCTGGCGGCAGCGAAAGCCGCTTTGAACGCCGCTAAAGTGGAGGAAATACGGCTGCAGGCAGAGGAAGAGCTGGCCGAAGAAAACCGGCGCAAGATGGAGGCAGTGCGGGACACCTTCCGCAAAGTCCCCATCAACACCGCTGCGCCGGTGAGTGAAGAGGCGGAGGCCCTGGCGTCGGACCTTGAGAGGCACGTGGTGGAGTCCTTGGCGACTATTCAGAAAGTCGCCAAGTCATCCAAAAATCTCAAGGGGACCTACGTCAAGGGCCTCCAGGATGCGGCGGAAACCATTAAGGTCTCAGTCGCAGAGTTGAGGAACCGGTCGGTGTCGGAGGAGGTGTTGCGGCTGGAGGCCGCCAACAAGAAGATGTCAGCCGAGCTGCAGGAGCTGAGAAGAGAGGTCGCGGCGATGAAGGCCACTTTTTCCGTCGCCTCGGCTCTGCCCCCTGCCCCGGCCCTGGCCCCTGCTCCGGCCCCAGCCCCGGCTCCGGCCCCGGCTCCGGCCCCGGCCCGAGCCCCGGCTCCGGCCCCAGCTTCGGCCCTGGCCCCGGCTCTGGAGGCCATACTGCGGGAGGTCATGGTGCACGTGGGCACCATGATCAACGCCCGCTTTGAGGGCCTGGAGTCGAGGCTACTGCCTGAGGAGCGCCTTCGGCCACCGCTTGCTGCGGACCGGCGCAACGCGGCTAGGGCGGTGAAGGCTCCTCCCACAGCCCCCGCAGTCCCTGAAAGAGCCGCAAAGGGCAAAAGGATGCCAGAAGGCCCTCCCGCCCCGGTGTTTATACCTGCTCCACCACCACCACCTACGCTGGAGGGGTGGAACGTAGTGACGAGGCGGAGGAGGGCGCGAGAGGCTCCACCAGTGGTGTCTGGTGCAGCAAAGGCGGCCCCCAGGCAGGCGCGGGAGCTCCCGCCAGCAAGGCCCGCCGTAACAAAGGTGGCCCCCAAGCCAAAGCCGAAGGTAGGGATGGCCGGCTTCCGACCCCCCCGCACAGCAGCTGTAGTGATAACGCTGCTGCCGGGGGCGGAGGAGAAGGGCCTATCCTACTCTAAGGTCCTGGCGGAGGCGAAGAGCCGCATCAATCTGGCGGCTCTAGGGGTGCCACCCCTAAAGATGAGGACGGCGGCCACCGGGGCCCGCATATTGGAGATCCCTGGTGCGGAGAGGGAGGAGAAGGCGGACTCCCTAGCCAGTAAGTTGAGGGAGGTCTTTGAGGGGGCGCCGGAAGACGTACGAGTGTCGAGGCCGAGCATGACCTGCGATCTGCGGGTCAGCGGCCTTGACGACTCCGTCACCCCCTCGGAGGTGGTAGAGGCCCTCGCCAAGCTCGGGGGCTGCGGTTCGTCGGACATTAAGTCCGGCGAAATCCGCAAGGGCGCGGCAGGAATGGGTGCTGCCTTTGTTCGGTGCCCCAAGTTGGCCGCCAAAAAAATCATGGCTGGTGGCGGCCGGCTGTTGGTGGGATGGGTGGCGGCGCAGGTGCGGATTCTAGAGGTCCGGCCCCGCCGCTGCTATCGTTGTCTTGCACTGGGCCACGTTAGGGCCCAGTGCAAATCCGAGGTCGACCGCAGCGACGAGTGCCATCGCTGCGGTCTAAAAGGCCACAAGGCCAAAGACTGCTCGGCCGCCCCGCACTGCACCCTTTGTGCAGCAGCGGGCAGGGCGGCTGATCACCTCTCCGGGGGCAAGGCCTGTGCCAAGCCCCCGACCAAGACAGGGGCGAGTAGGTTGAAGGCTGGGGCTGAGGCAAAGGCCAAGTCCCAGTCGACTCGCCCCAAAAAGGTTGCGTCGGAGAACATGGAGGAAGGTTAGGATGGCCCTAACCTTCCTCCAGGCGAATATCAACCGCTCCGCCAGGGCCCAGGATCTTTTACTCCAGACTCTGACGGAGCGGTTGATAAGTGTCGCGGTAGTAGCGGAGCCGTACCGGGTCCCCGCTAGAACCGACTGGGTCGGTGACCTGGACGGCCTGGTGGCCATCACCACTCAGTCTCCTGCCCATTCTCCTCCTTTTGGGGGAGTGGTTAGGGGCAGGGGACTGATCGCTGCGCAGGTGGGAGAGATGGTGGTCGTGGGTGTTTACTTCTCTCCGAACCGGGCCCTCGCCGAATTCGAGACGTTTCTCGACGAGGTGGGGACCCTGGTCGGACAGAGTAGACCACGGCCAGTGCTCGTCGTCGGAGATCTCAACGCCAAATCACTGGCGTGGGGATCTTCGAGGACGGACGCGAGAGGCGAAGCCGTGGAGGAGTGGCTGGTGGGGACGAGCCTCTGTATTTTAAATCGGGGTACCGCGAATACGTGCGTGCGTCGGGATGGCGGATCGGTGATAGACATTGCATTCGCCACCCCCGAGATCGCACCACGTATTCGCGACTGGGAGGTTTTAACGGACGAGGAGACGCTATCTGACCATAGATATGCTCAGTTTAGCGTCTCCCCGTCCTCGATGGCAGCAAGGGGCCCCCCGCCTTCGGCGGTCGGTCTGCGGTGGGTGCTCGGCCGACTTGAAAGGGACGTATTGAGGGAGGCGGCCCTAGTGCAGTCGTGGAATGCTCCTCCCTCGGAGCCAGTGGGCCTGGACGCGGAGGCAGATGCCCTGTGCAGGGCGATGGCGCACGTCTGCGACGCCGCCATGCCCCGTGCTGGGGCATCGCATCTTCGCCGCCAGGTCTACTGGTGGTCGGAAAGAATCGCCGAGCTGCGGCTGCGTTGTGTGGCCCAACGGAGAGAGTACCAGCGGTACCGGAGAAGAAGGCGCCAAGTCGAGGCCGAAGCGGACGCCCTCTATGCCCTGTATAGAGAGGCGTCCAAGGCCCTCCGCCTAGCCATCTCAGAGGCAAAGGCGGAGGCCTGGCTGCAGTTGCTGGAGTCCTTGGAGCGGGACCCATGGGGCAGGCCATACAGGCTAGCGAGGCAGAAGCTTCGCCCCTGGGCCCCCCCCATCACCAGCACTCTGCAGCCTCCGGTTCTCCGGCGGGTGATCGAGGGACTGTTCCCGGATAGCCCGGGACCCGACTTCGTCCCTCTCACCATGACGGCGCCTCAGGGGGCGGCCGAGGTAGCGGCGGAGGAGGAGGAGGTGCCTCAAACCTCCGAAGGTGAATTAGGCGGCGCGGTACTGAGGATGAGGGCCAAGAACACGGCGCCGGGACCCGATGGGATTCCTGGTCGCGCGTGGGCCCTCGCTCAGGAACATCTTGCACCCCGCATTCGGGACCTCTTCGATCGCTGTATGCGGGAGGGGAGGTTCCCAATGCGGTGGAAGGCCGGCCGGCTCGTCCTGCTCCGGAAGGAGGGACGGCCGGCCGATGAGCCCGGGGGCTATCGCCCAATTGTGCTGCTTGACGAGGCGGGCAAGCTCCTCGAAAGAGTTGTAGCTGCCCGCCTTGTCAAACACCTGGAGGTGGTTGGACCCGACCTGGCTGATGCTCAGTTCGGGTTCAGGAGAGGTCGATCGACGGTAGATGCCATTGCCTACGTCCGAGACCTCTCCGAGGATGCGTGCTCCAGGGGCGGGGTGTTGCTGGCGGTGTCACTCGACATCGCCAACGCATTCAACACCCTGCCGTGGACCACGATCCTGGCGGCACTGGAGTACCATAGGGTGCCCCAGTACCTGCAACGCCTCGTCGGGGACTATCTCTCTGATAGGGAGGTAGTCTACCCGACGATGAACGGAGAGGGCCGAAGCCCGGTTGCACGTGGTGTTCCACAGGGGTCCGTAATGGGCCCCCTGCTTTGGAACATCGGGTACGACTGGGTGCTGCGGGCCGCTAACCTTGATGGCGTCAGCGTAGTGTGCTACGCTGACGACACCTTGGTTACCGCCCGGGGGACGACCTACAGAGAGGCGTCCCTACTGGCCACCGCTGGTGTTGCCTCGGTGGTGGCCAGGATTCGGCGGCTGGGTCTGGAGGTGGCGCTCCGCAAATCCGAGGCCATTTGCTTCCATGGTCCTCGGAGGGCGCCACCTGCGGGCTGCAGCATAATGGTGGGGGGTGTCTCCATCGCTGTCCGGTCGACGCTGAAGTATCTCGGCGTTGTACTGCACAGCAGATGGAGATTCGGCCCCCACCTGGAGGAGTTGGCCCCGAGGCTCGTAAGGACGGCCGCCTCTTTAGGCCGCCTCCTTCCGAACCTCGGAGGCGGAGGAGCGAGCTGCCGCCGCCTGTATTTGGCGGTGGTGCGCTCGATGGCCCTCTATGGTGCACCTGTGTGGGCGGGCTCGATTAACTCGAGGGAGACCGCCGTGCTACACAGGGCCCAGAGGGTCATGGCGGTGAGAGTGTGTCGGGGCTACCGCACACTCTCGCATGAGGTGGCGTGCGCCCTCGCGGGCTCGCTTCCTTGGGACCTTGAGGCTGAGGTTCTGTCCTCGGTCTATTGGCAAAGGAAGCGAGCCCGCGAGGAGGACCTTCGGCCGGTGGCGCAGGAGGTCGCGCAGTGGCGTGTGGACGCCAGGGAAGAGGCCCTGGAGTCGTGGAGTAGGCGGCTGGCTCTAGCGAACCCACGTCGGGGTGCTGGGGCAAGTAGGATGTTGGAGGCGGTTCAGCCCATTCTGAGCGAGTGGGTGAACCGGGAGCACGGGGCGCTTTCCTTCCGGCTGACGCAGATCCTCTCGGGGCATGGTTGCCTAGGGAGGTACCTGTGTCGCGTTGCCCGAAGGGAAGCTTCCCCGGTATGCCACCAGTGCGGCTGCGCAGAAGAGACGGCGCAGCACGTGCTGGAGGCATGCTCCGGTGTGGATGGACCGCGACAGGCTCTGGTCGCGGTCGTAGGAGCAGACCTCTCGTTGCCGACCATCTTGGTTAAGATGGTCCAAGACGAGGGGTCTTGGGATGCGGTGGTCTCCTTCTGCGAGGTTGTGATGTCGCAGAGGGAGACAGAGGAGCGTGAGAGGGAGAGAGGTGCTCTCGCTCTCCCGCTCCGGAGGACGCGGACACGGAGGCGAGCTAGTAGAGCTCGTACTCCGTCTCCGCTTGGAGGGCCTGGGGCGATGGATGTTGGGGCATCCGTCGCTCCCTAGAGTATAGGCCCTCCGAGAGTGTGGGGTGACGCGCTGGATGGATGTCCCGTGCGCGTCGCCGGAGCCGAATGGGGGGCTCATATCCTCCCGAGGCGGGTCCGCCTTGTTGTATTAAGGCGGACGTCGGTGGATGGGGCTGCGTGGAGTGTGAAAACGGACCCGCGGCCCTGTCTACTACCGTGGAAGAGGGACACCCGTGAGGTTTTAGTCGGTAGGGCCGTCTTTAGGCGAGTCCGACAGACCCTGTCCGCTCCCCAGCGGGCGGGGATGCGTAAACGCATTTCCTCACGTAAAAAAAAAAAAAAAAAAAAGGTTAGGTTAGGTTAGGTTAGGTTAGGTTAGGTTAGGTTAGGTTAGGTTAGGTTAGGTTAGGTTAGGTTAGGTTAGGTTAGGTTAGGTTGGGGTGGCGTGGTCGGGTTACCTCCTAGTGAGCCTTGAAGCCGTGTTTCTTGTCCTTTGGGATCAGTCCTGGAGGAACGGAAACATGGTAGGCCGGTGCACCCTGGTTCCCACTGCTAATAACTTCTCACTTTTGTGGGATCTTGTTAGCGGTGGCCGAAAACCCGACACGGTGGGCCTCTCCGCGTGTGCATAGGGCACAGTGGACGAGGCGGGAGAGCCTAGGGGCTCAGCGGACCCATTGGGTCGTAGGATGGCTGGTCTGCAAGACCAGCGGCGCGGCAGGGAGGGTCAACTCGGCCACCCTGTCGGGCAGAGGAGGAGTGCAAGCCGCATTAGACCCTCAGGTCGAGGGATTGCGGATGTTGCAGTGGACCTTCGGGTCGTAGGATGGCGGGCCTGCAAGGCCTGCGGCGCGGCAGGGACGGTCAACTCGGCCTCCCTGTCGGGCGTAGGATAAATCTCCGAATCCTAAGGTTTGGTGCCTGCCGAGAGGATGCATGGTCGGGGGGAACCCGGCCGCTAGGGCACAGTAGGTAGGTGAGACGCGTCAAATGAGCCGTCTAGGTTAGATTCGGGGATGGATCAGAGGAGTGGAAGGGCGGGCTAGGTGTGCACTTACCCTGCCACCGGGCAGGCAGTGGGAGATTTGTCTTCCTTGCCACTGTCCGACAGTCGTAATCCTGCAACACTGTTGCGGTCACGTCTCGTGACATGAGTAGGACCGATGGCCTTGGCTTGACCGCCTGGGCTACGAGGAAGACAACCTCTATAAAAAATTACTCGAAGACAAGCGGAGGCGCAGCGTTAGGATCTGGATGGCTGATCGGAGTTTCAGTCGCTACTGTGTCCCCCGCCAGGGAATCGCCGTCACCCTGAGCGGGTTACGCTAGGCTTCCCCGGTTACAGTGGGCACTGTCCGGGGCGACCATTTGTTCCCACGTACTCGTGGGATATAAATGGTTAATTTTGAAAACACTGGGAAAGGGGGGGATAATGATGAGAGAGGGTCTGCTAGTGCTTCGGTACTGCAGACGGACGTAGACGTGGAGACAGTAAAGTCAGATAGGGAGGTTGCACTGGGTGCAGAGGCAGTATTGGCGACAAGGGCGCGCGTGGTTTTGACACGCTGCGTGACGCCAAACCAACGGACGAGACAGACGGCACGTTGTGCGAGTGTGGAGCGGATGGCTGTTGACGATGCTCTTAGTTTAGGGTCGAAAATGATAGACCTGTCCGAGTCAGACTCGGACACGAGTATTGTGACGGCTACATCTCGGGCTTCCAGATCATCCTCGGCTGGCCTGTGGCGGAAGCGCCCGAGAGAGGGAGAGGCTGACAGTGGGGAGGACGAGGTATCGTCACCCCGGCGTGGACGTGGCCGTCCACCAACGACTGGACAGTA
This sequence comes from Epirrita christyi, assembly GCA_951392215.1. Lineage (NCBI taxonomy): Eukaryota > Metazoa > Arthropoda > Insecta > Lepidoptera > Geometridae > Epirrita > Epirrita christyi. The sequence continues at coordinate 63,124 of OX595858.1, read as the reverse complement.
CGTCGGATTGGCGCAAGCCAAGGCCGAACTTAACCGGGCACGTGAAGAGGAGTTGCGGCTCATTGCCGAAAGAGAACTGGCGGAGGAACTTAGGCTGAGCAGGGTAGCGTCAACTGCTGCCCAATTCCGAAAAGTGTCAGAGTCAGAGCCTGCTATGGCTACGCTGGAGTTGGGTGAATGTGATGCCACCCAGCTGGAATCAATGTTGATGGACTCGGTGGATACCATCTTGAAGGTGGCCAACAGGTCAAAGAACTTGAAAGGCACATGTGTGAAGGCCCTGAAGGATGCTGCGGTGACGATAAAAGCTTCTTTCCAGGAAACACGGGCCCGCTCGATGTCCGAGGAGATGGCTCTTCTTGTGAAGGCCAATGGACAGCTCGCGCTGGAACTAAAGGAACTCCGACGTGAGTTAGAGCAGTTGAGGGCGTCCCAGGTGCCACCCGCCTCGAATCAGGGGTCGGCTCAGGCCTTGGACAATACCCCTTCCACAGAGGAAGTAGTCCGGCAAATCATGGTGCAAGTCGGCACCATGGTCAATGCTCGGTTCGAGGGATTGGAGGAGAGGCTATTGCCTGCGAAAACTCTCAGGCCCCCTTTGGCCGCTGATAGACGTAGAGAGAATGAGTCTCGCCAAGCAGTCATTGGCAGCCGAGGCGTAGTGCTATCAAGCAAGCCGGACAAGGCCCCACAAGCTAAGATGATTGGGGGGAAAACTAAAACTGTGCCGAAGGCCGTGGATGTTCCTCTCGCCCCCACCTCGGTTCCTAAGGCTCCTGAGGCCTGGACCCTGGTGACGAGGCGTGGCCTGGCTAAGAGGAAGGATAAAAAAGCCCCTGCTGTAGTGGGATCCAGGGAAAAGAGGTCAGATGTTGCTCCTAGACGAGGCCCTCCTCCTCCCCGTAAGCCGACACCGCAATCCAAAACGGGTGCAGCCAAGCTCCGCCCTCCGCGTACTGCAGCAGTGGTGATCACGCTGCAACCTGGGGTGGCGGAGAAAGGAATTACCTTTGCGAAGGTACTGGAAGAGGCTAAGGCCAAAATAAAGCTGGACGAACTGGGAGTGCCGCCGTTGAAAATACGAACAGCGGCCACTGGGGCCAGGATCCTTGAGGTATCTGGCGAGAACAACACGGGTAAAGCGGATGCCCTTGCTGGGAAGCTCAGGGAGCTATTCGAGGGGAAGGAGGAGGTCCGGATCTCCAGGCCAACCGCCACTACTGATCTGCGAGTCAGCGGCCTGGATGATTCGGTCATGGTAGAAGAGTTGGTGAAGGCCTTAGCGAAGGTTGGCGAATGCCCTGAGCCGGCAATTTCTGTTGGCACTATACGCCCGGGTCTCGCGGGTATGGGCACTGCGTTCGTGCGATGCCCCACCATGGCTGCAAAAAAGATAGTGGCCAGTGGAGGCCGAGTATTAGTGGGATGGGTGGCGGCGCGAGTCTGCATCTTAGATGCCAGACCTCGACGCTGCTACCGCTGCCTAGTTTTGGGCCATGTTGTAGCCCAGTGCAAGGCCGAGGTAGACCGCAGCGAGGAATGCTATCGCTGCGGTAAAAAGGGCCATAAGGCCAAAGAGTGCTCTGCTGCTCCCCATTGCAACCTATGTGCTGCTGAGGGGAAAGCGGCGGACCACCTCTCCGGGGGCAAGGCATGTGCCAAGCCCCCGTCCAAGTCAGGGGGTAGACGACGGGCTGCTGCGGCTGAGGCTAAGGTCCAGCTGCGTCCGCCTTGCCCTGATAAAGGGCAAGTGGAATGCATGGAAGTCAGTTAGTTAGTATGGCTCTGACTTTCCTTCAGGCGAATATCAACCACTCCGCCCGTGCGCAGGATCTTCTTCTGCAGTGTCTGGCAGAGCGGTTGATACATGTGGCGGTCATTTCTGAGCCGTATGTAGTCCCACCCAGGTCTGACTGGGTGGGGGATCTTGACGGCCTTGTGGCGATCTCCACCCAGTCTCCTGCCCAATCTCCGTCCCTTGTTGGAGTGGCCAGGGGCAGGGGATATGTTGCGGCCCGTTTAGGCCAAGTTGTTGTTGTGGGAGTATACCACTCTCGGAACAAGCCCATTCACGAGCTAGAGGTTCTCCTCGGTGAGGTGGGGACTTTAATTGGTCAGACTAGCCCATGCCCTGTGGTCGTCCTCGGGGACCTCAATGCCAAATCTACGGCGTGGGGGTCCCCATTGACAGATCCGCGGGGTGGCACTGTACTGGAGTGGTTGGCTGAAGTGGGCCTCTGCGTTGTGAATTGCGGAACGGAAAATACATGTGTCCGTCAATGGGGTGGCTCGATCGTTGACATAACGCTTGCCACCCCAGACCTCGCCTGCCGTATTCGCGACTGGCAGGTGTTGGTAGACGAGGAGACGCTCTCCGATCATCGTTATATCCGGTTCAGCGTCTTCTCGTCCGTGACGGAATTGGTGGTCGGAGAAAGACTGAGTGAGATTGGACCGCGATGGGCCCTGAAGCGCCTTAACGCTGAAAAACTGCAGGAGGCGGCCCTCGTCGAGATGTGGAACGGCACTTCTTTGGAAGTAGGCTCGGTAGACTTGGACTTGATGGCGGACAGGCTGTGTGAGGCAATGTCGCGTGTTTGCGACGCCGCTATGCCGCGGGCTTGTGCTTCTCAGCCCAGACGCCAAGTCTACTGGTGGACGGAGGAGATTGCCGAGCTCCGGAGATGCTGCGTGTTGCGACGACGCCAATACCAGCGGTATAGACGGCGAAGGCGGCGAGAGACGGAAGTGAGTGAGTCTCTCTATGCCACTTACAGAGAAGCTGCAAGGGCCTTGCGTGTCGCGATTGACGAGGCCAAGAAGCAGGCCTGGCAGGAGCTTTTGGACGGGCTAGAGCGTGACCCATGGGGTCGGCCGTACAGGTGGGCGAGACAAAAGCTCCGTCCCTGGGCCCCCCCCATCACTGCCTCACTTCAACCGGCAGTGCTCCAGCGAGTGGTGGACGGCTTGTTCCCTGGGGCCCCCGGGGCTGATTTCACGCCTCCCACTGTTGTGGCCACGTTGGCTGTTCACATTGAGGGAGAGGAGGAGCCTCCCTCTATCTCTGAGGGAGAGTTAGGAGCAGCAGTGCTTAGGATGAGGGCCAAGAATACGGCGCCTGGGCCTGACGGCATACCGGGTCGTGCGTGGGCCCTCTCCTTGAAGCACATGGGATCCACCTTGAAGAATCTGTTTGACGTGTGTTTCAGGGAGGGAAGGTTCCCCAGGCGATGGAAAAGGGGCGGGCTCGTTCTCTTGAGGAAAGAAGGACGTCCCGTGGACGAGCCATCGGGCTACCGTCCGATTGTGCTGCTTGATGAGGCGGGCAAAATGTTGGAGAGGATCATTGCTGCCCGCCTTGTCAATCACCTTGAGATGATAGGACCTGATTTGGCGCCAAACCAGTTCGGATTCCGGAGGGGTCGCTCGACGCTGGATGCCATCTCCTGCGTCCGCGACCTCTCTGAGCAGGCGTGCTCTAGTGGTGGCGTGTTATTGGCCGTATCGTTGGATATTGCGAACGCGTTTAACACGCTACCCTGGAGCATGATACTTGAGGGATTGAGGTACCATAGGGTGCCTTTGTACCTCCGTAGACTCGTCGGGGACTATCTCTCTGTCAGGGAAGTAGTCTTCCCGACGAAAAATGGAACGGGTTGTAGCCCCATGACACGCGGCGTTCCGCAGGGGTCAGTTCTCGGACCACTCCTGTGGAACGTCGGGTATGATTGGGTTCTCCGGGGTGCTAACCTTCGTGGCGTCAGCCTAGTTTGTTACGCTGACGACACGCTGGTAACCGCCCGGGGAGAAACGTATAGGGAAGCAGCAATCCTGATCACGGCCGGTGTCGCGACGGTTGTGGCCAGGATTCGAATGCTGGGTCTGGAGGTGGCGCTCCACAAGTCTGAAGCCATTTGTTTCCATGGCCCCCGACGAGCACCACCTGCAGGCTCCACCATCGTGGTGAGTGGCACGTCCATCCCTATCGGAACGACGTTAAAATATCTTGGCGTCGTTCTCGATGGCAGATGGAGGTTTGAGGCGCATATGCGTTGGCTGTCCCCCAAACTCCTGGGGACAGCTGGCGCATTGAGTCGCCTCCTTCCAAATACCAGAGGAGGAGGTGGATGCTGCCGCCGCCTCTATACAGCGGTGGTAAGCTCCATGGCTTTATACGGCGCCCCAATATGGGCAGGTTCCCTCAATCGAGAGGGCACCTCTGCCCTGCTGGCAGCGCAGAGAGTGATGGCGGTGAGAGTGTGCAGAGGTTACCGCACTCTCTCTCATGAGGTGGCATGCGTCCTTGCTGGTCTGCTTCCGTGGGACATTGAGGCAGAAGTACTGGCCTCAGCCTACATGCGTAAGGTTCAGGCGCGGGAGCAGGATGAGCGACCGGCGCCGCGAGAGGTGGCGCACTGGCGCGATAGTGAAAGATTGTCGGCTGTCATCACGTGGGGTGAAAGCCTTCTTGTAGGGTCCGCACGGAGAGGGGATAGTGCTCGTCGACTTATCGAGGCTATTCAGCCCGTTCTTGGAGAGTGGTTTCAAAGGAGGCATGGGAGGCTTTCCTTCCGGCTGACGCAGATCCTCTCAGGACATGGTTGTTTTGGGAGGTATCTGTATCGCGTTGCCCGAAGAGAGGCCTCCCCGGTCTGCCACCAGTGCAGCTTTGCGGAAGATACCGCCCAGCATGCACTGGAGGCATGCCCAGGAGGAGCTGAACCGCGGCGATCTCTAATCGCGGTTGTAGGTAGTGACCTCTCCTTGTCGGCCATCATTGCTCAGATGGTCGATGACGAAAGGTCGTGGGAGGCGATGGCCTCCTTTTGTGAGATTATTGTCTCGGAGAGGGAGGCGGAAGAGCGGGAGAGGGAGAGAGATCCTCTTTCTCTTCCGCTCAGAAGAGCGCGGACACGGAGGCGGGCTAATCGAGCCCGCACTCCGTCTCCGCTTAGAGGGCCTGGGGCGTTGGATGCGGGGGCACCTAACGCCCCTCAGAGATAGGCCCTCATGAGGTGTAGATGCCCCCATGTGTTCCGGGGCATCACACGAGGTGGGGAGTGTATCCTGCTGAGGCGGGTCTGCTGCAAGGCGGACAGCGACGTTGATGGGGGTTGCGGAGAATGCGTGAGCGGTCCCGTGCCCCCCGTTAGTAGTCGATGAAGGTGGAACACCCCCGGGGTTTTAGTGGGTAGGCTGCCAGAGGCAGGATTCCCACATAACCACCTGTCCCCTCCCAGGGCTGGTGGTATCCATAAAGGATTTCCCCGGGAAAAAAAAAAAAAAAAAAAAAAAAAAAAAAAAAAAAAAGGTTAGGTTAGGTTAGGTTAGGTTGGGGTGACGTGGTCGGGTTACCTCCTAGTGAGCCTTGAAGCCGTGTTTCTGGTCCTCTGGGATTTGTCCTGGAGGAACGGAAGCATGGTAGGCCGGTGCACCCTGGTTCCCACTGTTAATAACTTCTCACTTTTGTGGGATCTTGTTAGCGGTGGCCGAAAACCCGACACGGTGGGCCTCTCCGCGTGTGCATAGGGCACACTGGACGAGGCGGGAGAGCCTTAGGGGCTCAGCGGACCCGTTGGGTCGTAGGATGGCTGGTCTGCAAGACCAGCGGCGCGGCAGGGAGGGTCAACTCGGCCACCCTGTCGGGCAGAGGAGGATTGCGAGCCGCAATGTTCAGGTTGAGGGATTGCGGTTTGCAGTGGACCTTCGGGTCGTAGGATGGCGGGCCTGCAAGGCCTGCGGCGCGGCAGGGACGGTCAACTCGGCCTCCCTGTCGGGCGTAGGATAAATCTCCGAATCCTAAGGTTTGGTGCCTGCCGAGAGGATGCATGGTCGGGGGGAACCCGGCCGCTAGGGCACAGTAGGTAGGTGAGACGCGCTCAAATGAGCCGTCTACGTTAGATCCGAGGATGGATCAGAGGAGTGGAAGGGCGGGCTAGGTGTGCACTTACCCTGCCACCGGGCAGGCAGTGGGAGATTTGTCTTCCTTGCCACCGCCCGACAGTCGTAATCCTGCAACATTGTTGCGGTCACGTCTCGTGACATGAGTAGGACCGATGGCCTTGGCTTGGCCGCCTGGGCTACGAGGAAGACAACCTCTATAAAAATCACTCGAAGACAAGCGGAGGCGCAGCGTGAGGATCTGGATGGCTGATCGGAGTTTCAGTCGCTACTGTGTCCCCCGCCAGGGAATCGCCGTCACCCTGAGCGGGTTACGCTAGGCCTCCCCGGTTACAGTGGGCACTGTCCGGGGTGACCATTTGTTCCCACGTACTCGTGGGATTTGAATGGAAACTGATAAAAACATTGGGAAGGGGAGGGATATAGACGATAGAGGGTCTACCAGTGCTTCGGCACAGGAGACGGACAAAGGCATGAATATGGACACTGATTTAGATTTGGAGAAAGGTGGCGCTTCAGCGCACGTTAACGCCAAGAAGGCGTATGAGGAAGATTTGGTTCGTGCACGCAGCGGGAGTATGCCAATAGTAAGGGTGAGCTTGGAGAGGTTGCCGAACCTCTCTGACACGGACTCTGATACGAGCTTCCGATCAGTATCTTCACTTCGGTCACAGCGGTCGTCACCTGAAGGAAACCGCTTCTGGAAGCGTGCTAGGATCGATAGTGGTGGTACCGACGAAGGTAATACGGGAAAGCCGCTGAAGATGGTAAAGGCTAAGAGAGGGCCCGGACGTCCCCCCAGTACTGGAACGTACGTTGGTCTGAAGAAAGCCCAGGACGAATTAAATAAGGCAAAGGCGGAGGAGCTTCGGCTCAATGCTGAATTGGAGATGGCTGAGGAAGTTAAGCGGAAGAGAGAAGCAAAGGCTGCCACCTTCCGCCATTCTCCAATAACGATGTCTGGCGATGAATGCCAAGACTCCCCGGATCTAGCTAGACTGGTGTCGGATTCGGTGGAAACAATAATAAAGGTTGCCGGGACGTCCGGTCACCTAAAAGGGACGTATGTTCGTGCTCTGAAGGAAGCAGCTGAAACTATAAAAGCTGCCTTCGCAGAGCAGCGGTCCCGGACAATGACGGAGGAGGTTGCCCGCTTGGAGGCAGCCAATGCTAAACTCGCAAGAGAGTTGGGTGAGATGCGCAAGGAGATGGCGCAAATCCGTGTACAAGCACAAAAGTCGATACCAACTCCAGGGCCAACCTCAGTCCCAGCAGTCGAAGAGATAGTGCGCGTTGTCATGGACCAATGCGGGACCATGGTCAACGCACGATTTGCAGGGCTGGAAGACCGCTTGCTGCCGGAGGTGCGACTGCGTCCACCATTGGCCGCAGACAAAAAGAAGAAAAGTGTGGCTGCTGCATCGTATGCGACCACTGTTCGAGCCCCTCCTCCTAATCCAGAGGCTGTGGCTAACAACAGCGGAGCAGCCAAAGCTCCAAAGGAGCAGAATAATAAAAAGAAGGAGACCAATGAGCCGCGCCCTCCGGGACCTGCTCCTAAGTCCACAGAAGAGGGTTGGAGTAAGGTGACTCGTAAGGGTGCCAAAACCTCCGCCAAAGCCGCCAAAGCTACCAAAGCCGCCCAGACAGCGAAACCGGCAGCCAAGCCCGCCAAGGCGCCAGCCAAATGGCAAAGAAGGCCAAAGGCTCCTCGTTCGGCAGCGGTGATTTTAACACTCCAGCCGGACGCAGTCAAGAAGGGCATCACCTATGCTAAGATCCTCTCCGATGCCAAAGAGAGCGTTGATTTAAAGGCTCTGGGCATAGAGGGTGTTAGGTTCCGGACAGCTGCCACTGGCGCGCGAGTACTAGAGTTGCCCGGAGCTGCAAGTGCGGAGAAGGCCGACTCCCTAGCAAACAAACTCAGGGAGTCCTTCAGTGGAGACCTTTTAAAGGTCTCCCGACCACAAAAGATGGCGGAGCTGCGGCTCTCGGGCCTTGACGACTGCACCACCAAGGAGGATATTTCAGCGGCCGTTGCCAAAGTGGGAGGCTGCTCTGTGGAGTCCATCAAGGTCGGCAATATTGTTCGGCCACCGGGGCGCCAGGGAACAGTTTGGCTGAGCTGCCCCGTTGCCGCAGCGAAGAAAGCCGCAGCTGGTAGGATACTGGTGGGTTGGACCTCGGTATCGGTGAAAGTGCTAGAGCCCAGGCCCTTGCAGTGTTACCGATGCCTGGAGATCGGGCACCTGGGGGTGAAATGCCAGTGTACTGCAGACCGTAGTGCACTGTGCTTCCGCTGCGGCAAGTCTGGGCACAAGGCAGCAACGTGCGAGGACAAACTGCACTGCCCGGTTTGTGAAGCGGCTGGCAAAAATGCCGATCACCGCGTTGGGGCCAAGGCTTGCAAAGGCCCGGCCTCCAACAAAAGAAAAGAAAGAAAGACGGCTAGCGTAGGCCCTTCGGCCCCCTCGCAGCCATCTACGCGCCCAAGGGCGCAACCGGAGGATCGGATGGACACTAGTTAGATGGCCATCCGATTCCTACAGACAAATATTAACCGCTCCGCCAGGGCTCAGGATCTCTTGCTCCAAAGCCTGGCGGAGCGGTCAACTCAAATTGCAGTTGTCGCCGAGCCTTACATGGTTCCTTCCCGAAATAACTGGGTGGGGGACCGCGAAGACTCGGTGGCTATTATTTCGTCGTCCACTGGCTCCCTGCCCTTCGAAAAAGTATCGACGGGTCAGGGATGCGCGTTAGCCGTCTTAGGCGGTGGCTGTGGTATAGCAGTGATTGGGGTCTACTGTTCCCCGAACCGGAGCCTCGTTGAATTTGAACGAGTGCTTGCCGAGGTCGGAGTTCTGGCGGGAGCAGTATGCCCCAGTCCAGTGTTGGTTGCTGGCGATTTCAACGCAAAATCAACGGCGTGGGGATCTCCAGCAACCGACGCACGTGGAGAAGTTTTGGAGGAGTGGGCGGCATCCCTGGGTCTCCTCATTTTGAATAGGGGCTCGGAGAACACGTGCGTGCGACAATATGGTGGGTCTATAGTTGACATAACGTTCGCTTCCCCCATCGTCGCGCGCCGTGTTCTCGATTGGACTGTAGAAACGGATGAAGAGACGCTGTCAGATCATCGGTACATCCGATTCAGCGTCTCTTCTGTAGGACAGGCTTCACCACCTTCGGCTAGTGTAGGCCCACGGTGGTCCCTAAGAGGGCTTAATAAGGAGGCCGCGACCGAGGCGGCAATTGTGGAGGCGTGGATGGCGACCCCAGACATGGGCGATGTGGATGCCGCGGCGGAGAGGCTTGGAGAAGCCCTCGCCCGGATCTGTGATGCTTCCATGCCACGCGTGAAGACGTCATCGCCACCACGCAATATGTATTGGTGGAGACCAGAGTTTCGCCAGCTCCGGAAAGCCTGTGTCGCCAAGCGGCGACTATACAGCCGTTGTCGTCGATGGCGTCGGAGAGATGAGGCAGTGGAGCATGAGCGCTACGCTGATTATAGGGCCGCCTGTAAAGATTTACAGGTGGCCATTAAGGAGGCGAAGGAGTCAGCGTGGCGCGAGTGGTTGGAATCCCTGGACCGGGATCCTTGGGGTCGCCCGTACAAGTCGGTGACAGGCAAACTCCGTGCATGGGCCCCCCCACTGACTGCGACCCTGGAACCGGAGTTACTTAGACAAGTGGTGTCCACGCTCTTCCCTCAAAGGAATGCGTGGTTCCCGCCTCCCATGGCACTCGGGCCAGAGCTGCCCGAACAGGACGACGAGGAGGTCCCTCCAGTAAGTGAGGTGGAGTTTGATCTAGCTGTTTTGCGGCTCCGGGCCAAGAACGCGGCCCCTGGACCGGATGGTGTGCCGGGCCGTCTGCTCGTCCACGCAACGAAAGAACTTGGGGAGGAAATAAGGGCGCTCTTCTCAGAGTGCCTGGCGCAGGGCCACTTCCCGCAGTGCTGGAAGCGTGGGAAGTTGGTTCTGCTAAGGAAGAATGGGCGCCCAGCCGACTCTCCGTCTGCTTACCGCCCCATTGTGTTGTTGGGTGAGACGAGCAAGCTTTTCGAGCGGGTGCTCGCCGCACGTCTCGTCCGGCACTTGGTTGAAGTGGGACCAAATCTAAGCGACGGGCAATTCGGTTTCCGCCATGGGCGTTCGACCATCGACGCCATTGCGAAATTACGGGAGCTAGCTGATGAGGCGGTCTCGGATGGTGGGGTGTTGCTGTCGGTGTCGTTAGACATCAAAAACGCTTTTAATACCCTACCCTGGGAGACCGTAATAGAAGCCCTCGGGTACCACCGCGTCCCTCAGTACCTGAGGAACTCTGTTCAGAGCTACTTTGCTCAACGGGCCGTGATTTATCCGGCCCGGGAGGGCAGATATGAGGAAAGGAGAATGTCGTGCGGTGTTCCACAGGGATCGGTCCTAGGACCGCTCCTGTGGAACATCGGGTATGACTACGTATTGCGCGGGCAAAACCTACGGGGGATCGGCGTATTATGCTACGCCGATGACACCCTCGTTACAGCCCGTGGCAAGACGCACAGGGAAGCGGCGATATTAGCTACGGCAGGAGTCGCCCAAATTGTGCGCAAAATAAAAGCGCTTGGGCTGGATGTGGCCCTAGAGAAATCAGAGGCCCTCGCTTTCCATGGGCCTCGGAATGCTCCACGGAGTGGCCAGACGGTCATTGTGGGTGGAACCTCCATCGCCGTCAAGTCGACGATGCGGTATTTAGGCCTTGTCCTCGATGGTCGATGGAGATTCGAAGAGCACTTCCAGCAATTGGGCCCAAAGCTCATTGCTTTCGCCGGAGTGCTCGGGAGTTTGATCCCAAATGTAGGAGGGCCCAGTGTGGCGTGCCGCCGTCTATTTGCCGGTGTGGTTCGCTCAAAGGCGCTCTATGGAGCGCCCATATGGTCGGGTGCCCTGAACGCTCCGAACCAGACCCTGCTGCGACGTCCGCAACGGGTCATAGCGGTCAGGGTGGCTAGGGCGTACCACACCGTCTCTTTTGAGGGGGCGTGTTTACTGGCCAGTACACCGCCGTGGGATCTCGAAGCTGGGGTATTATCGGCGGTGTACTGGCGCAGCGTGGAAGTAAAAAAGGGTGGAGGCTGGCCAATGCAGGAGGAAATCAAGCGGTGGAGAGAGTTGGGCCGTGAAGACCTCTTCCAGCAATGGTCACACAGGTTGGAGTCTCCGGCTGCTAGCCGGGATATAGTGGCTGCGATTCGACCAGTTCTTCTAGAGTGGGTCGATCGCCGCCACGGTGCTCCGACGTTTCGCTTGACGCAGATCCTCTCAGGGCATGGATGCTTTGGGAGGTATTTGTGCCGAGTGGCGCGTCGGGAGCCGTCAATGGTGTGCCACCATTGTGGAGCGGCGGAAGACACGGCGCAACACACGAGAGCTGAGTGTCCCAAATGGATAGCGCAACGTGCCGAACTAACGGACGTAATAGGTGGAGGTCTCTCACTATCGGCCATCATTAGCTCAATGACTGATAGCGAGAGAAACTGGAGAGCGGTTGCCGACTTTGCGGAGGCGGTGATGCGTGAAAAGGAGGCAGCGGAAAGGGACCGAGAGGACGATCCTCTCTCGGACCCTCTACGCCGTAGAAGAATAGGTCGCAGACGGCTGGCTTTTGCCAGTCGTCAACCACCATAAATGGGGATCTTCGGGTAATAGTTCGGGGGAATTATTACCCGACCTAAGAGGTCCCGGGCTGTAAGGCACCTCGTCTGTGTTCCGAGGTGCCTTAAGCGGAGTTTTTAGAGGGGGAGCTTTACACCCCCTCCAATGAAGGGCCCAAACGGGCAACCGCTGAGGAAGTTGCGGAGGCGCAACGCGATCCCGTGGCTTCCCCCAATTGCGGAGATGTGGAACACCCCAGGTTTTTAGTGCGTATGCTGCCTACAAGGTCGGTGACTCGTACATAACCATCCGGCCTCCCCCCGGCCGGTGGTACCTATAAAAGGTTTTCCTGGGTCAAAAAAAAAAAAAAAAAAAAAAAGGTTAGGTTAGGTTAGGTTAGGTTAGGTTAGGTTAGGTTAGGTTAGGTTAGGTTAGGTTAGGTTAGGTTAGGTTAGGTTAGGTTAGGTTAGGTTGGGGTGGCGTGGTCGGGTTACCTCCTAGTGAGCCTTGAAGCCGTGTTTCTTGTCCTTTGGGATCACTCCTGGAGGAACGGAAACATGGTAGGCCGGTGCACCCTGGTTCCCACTGCTAATAACTCCTCACTTTTGTGGGATCTTGTTAGCGGTGGCCGAAAACCCGACACGGTGGGCCTCTCCGCGTGTGCATAGGGCACAGTGGACGAGGCGGGAGAGCCTTAGGGGCTCAGCGGACCCATTGGGTCGTAGGATGGCTGGTCTGCAAGACCAGCGGCGCGGCAGGGAGGGTCAACTCGGCCACCCTGTCGGGCAGAGGAGGAGTGCAAGCCGCATTGGACTCTCAGGTCGAGGGATTGCGGATGTTGCAGTGGACCTTCGGGTCGTAGGATGGCGGGCCTGCAAGGCCTGCGGCGCGGCAGGGAGGGTCAACCCGGCCACCCTGTCGGGCAAAGTATATGTCTCCGAATCCTAAGGTTTGGTGCCTGCTGAGAGGATGCATGGTCGGGGGGAACCCGGCCGCTAGGGCACAGTAGATGGAGCTTGGCGGAAGCAAGCAAGATCCAAGGAAGGATCAAAGGAGTGGAAGGGCGGGCTAGGTGTGCACTTACCCTGCCACCGGGCAGGCAGTGGGAGATTTGTCTTCCTTGCCACCGTCCGAGAGTCGTAATCCTGCAATTGTCGCGGTCACGTCTCGTGACATGAGTAGGACCGATGGCCTTGGCTTGGCCGCCTGGGCTACGAGGAAGACAACCTCTATAAAAATCACCCGAAGGCAAGCGGAGGCGCAGCGTGAGGATCTGGATGGCTGATCGGAGTTTCAGTCGCTACTGTGTCCCCCGCCAGGGAACTGCCGACGCCCTGAGCGGGTTACGCTAGGCTTCCCCGGTTACAGTGGGCACTGTCCGGGGCGACCATTTGTTCCCACGTACTCGTGGGATATGAATGGAAATTGATAAAAATACTGGGGAAGGGGGGGATATAGACGATAGAGGGTCTTCCAGTGCTTCGGCACAGGAGACGGACGTACGCATGAACATGGACTCCGATTTAGATCTGACGAAAGAAGTGCGTGTGGTTTTAACGGACTGCACAGTGACGGAAGCGAGAGAGAAGGATTTACCTGATGTCTCGGAAAAAGTGGTAAACCTTTCTGACACGGACTCTGACGTGAGCCTCCATACAGTGGATTCACGGGGTTCTCGGGTATCATCACCTGAGAGGGGCCGTTTCTGGAAAAAGCGACGAAGGGATGACGCTACCGTAGAAAGTGGAAATGAGGTGACATCGCCACTCAAAGAGTCGGCTAACAGGGGGCGTGGACGTCCCCCTACATCAGGAAAATACGTCGGTCTGGCTAAAGCCAAGGCTGAACTAAACGCAGCGAAGGCCGAAGAACTTCGGTTGATGGCAGAAATGGAAATGGCAGAAGAACTCAGGCAAAAAAGGGAGGAGAGAGCTGCCACTTTCCGTAAATCCCCGGATTTGGCAGTGCAGGGCAGTGAACCACCAGATCTGGTTCAGCGGCTGTTGGATTCTGTGGAAACAGTTAAAAAGGTTGCATTGACATCTGGCAATTTAAAAGGGACGTACGTTAGAGCCCTGAAAGACGCAGCGGAAACCATCAAAGTTTCTTTCGTTGAGCTGCGCTCTAGGACAATGACAGAAGAGGTTGCTCGGTTGGAGGCGGCCAATGCACGACTAGCAAGTGAGCTGGTAGAGGTCCGCAAGGAGATGGCCCAATTGCGGCTACAACGGCAACAGGACTTAGCTCCGGTACCGACCCCGACTTTGGAAGAGATTGCGCGTAAAGTAATGGTCGAATGTGGAGCCATGATGAACGCAAGACTTGAGGGACTCGAGGAGCGATTGCTCCCTGAGAAACGCCTGAGGCCCCCGTTGGCTTCAGATAAAAAGAAAAGCTTGACTGTGCCAGCCATCGCTACCCCGGCGGCGGCTGCTTCATGCTCGGTCCCGCCTCCACAGGCAAAGAAAATGATGGACGTTGTTCCTGCGGTTTCCACCAAAAAGGCTAATAAAGCCTTTCCTGAGCCTCAAAACAACAAAAACAAGGAGAAGCCCAAAACAGCTGCTAAGGAGTCACGTCCACTGCCTCCCCCACCCCAGTCCATGGATGAAGGGTGGAATGTGGTAACTCGGAGAGGCTCCAAGAACAAACAAAACAAGAAGAAGGCCTCCAAAAATGTGTCAAACACTCATGTAGCAGCACAGAAGAAGAAGAAGAATGAGCTACCCAAGCTCCGTCCCCCTCGCTCAGCAGCAGTTGTGCTGACGCTCCGGCCGGACGCTGTAGAACGTGGCATCACTTACAGTAAAGTGCTTGCTGATGCCAGGCAGCACATTAATTTGAAAGACATTGGCATAGAAGGCGTAAAGTTTCGCAGCACGGCTACTGGTGCCCGCCTTTTGGAGGTGCCCGGTGCCACCAGTGCCGGAAAAGCCAATGCCCTGGCCGAAAAACTCAGAGAGTCCTTAGATAAGGAAGTGGTTTTGATTTCCAGGCCCGAGAAGTGCGTGGAGTTGCACATTACGGGTCTGGATGACTCAGCTACCAAGGAGGATGTGATAGCAGCCGTGGCTGAAGTGGGTGGCTGCACAAAGGAGGCAATCAAGGCTGGGGATGTTATTCGTCTTCCTAACCGCAAAGATGGGACGATCTGGCTGCGATGTCCAATTGCTGCAGCCAAGAAGGCTACGGAAAGAAGGCTTTTAGTGGGCTGGGTCTCAGTTCAAGTCAAAATCCTAGAACCCAGACCACTAAGATGCTTCCGGTGTCTTGAGCCTGGTCACATGGGTATTCAATGTACTAGTGGCATCGACCGGAGCAGACTATGTTTCTGCTGTGGTAAACCAGGGCACATAGCAGTCCAATGCTCTGCTGATCCGCACTGTCCCATTTGTGATGCGGCAAATCAAGCGGCTGATCATCGTATCGGGGGAAAAGCGTGTTCTGTCACGTCCCCTAAAAACGGCAGAAAGAAGAAAAAGAAGGCTGGAGAAGGCCCCAAGGCCCCCTCACAGCCAACTCAGCCACCACCGCAAGAGGAGGATGCTATGGACACTGGTAGTTAGTATGGCAACTCCATTCCTGCAGGCGAATATCGGCCACTCTGCCAGAGCTCAGGATCTCTTGGTCCAGAGCATGGCAGAGTGGTCGATCCAAATAGCCATTGTCACCGAGCCCTATTTTGTTCCCTCCCGAGATAACTGGGTAGGAGACCATGATGACTTGGTGACCATCATCAGAGCCGCTGACTCCCCACTCTTCGAAAAGGTAGTAAAGGGTAGGGGCTACGTTTTGGTCGTTACAAACAGTATTGCAGTGATTGGGGTGTACTTCTCGCCAAACAGGAGCCTCGCTGACTTTGAACAAATGCTCGTGGATGTTGGTGCTCTTATTGGGCAGACACACTTAAGCTCTGTGCTAGTTGCTGGAGACTTCAACGCGAAGTCGAGTGCGTGGGGATCCAGAGTGACAGATGCAAGGGGGGAGGCGTTACAGGAATGGGCGGTGTCCATGGGATTGGAGATAATGAATAGAGGATCAGTTAGTACTTGCGTGCGACAGCAAGGCGAATCAATTGTAGATGTCACGCTAGCGAGCTCTGACCTTGCACGCCGAGTCCATGGATGGAAGGTAGAAGAGGACGTAGAGACATTATCCGACCACCAATATATCCGTTTTGATATTTCAACGCTCCCAATTACACCAGAGGGGGCAAATTGGTTCCCTATTGAGCAGGGTGCGCGTTGGTCACTGAAACGACTGGACCGGGAAATGGCAACGGAAGCGGCAATCGTAGAGGCCTGGGTTGATGATGAGTCTCATCCTGTGGTGACGGATGACGTGGATGCCACATCGGAACGGCTGGTCAACGCCTTAATCCACGTTTGTGACGCAGCCATGCCAAGGGTAAAGCCGACCCCGCCACGGCGTCGGCTGTACTGGTGGAAATTTGAACTCCGCCAATTGCGGACGGCATGCGTTGCATCGCGCCGTCTGTACACCAGATACAGGCGAAGACGAGTTCAGGACCAGGACCGGCTGCAAGAGTTATACACCGAATATAGAGCCACCTGCAAGACACTGCAGACAGCAATCAAACTAGCGAAAGAGTCGTCGTGGGAAGAATGGCTCGAGACCCTAAACCAGGACCCATGGGGGCGGCCTTATAAGGCAGTGACAGGTAAACTTCGCCCCTGGGCGCCCCCACTAACAAGAAGTTTGGACCCACAACTGCTGGAGCGTGTTGTAACGACCCTTTTTCCTGAAAGGAGAGAGTGGCAGCCACCTACTATGGCACCACCAGTTGGTTTGGCTGATCTACAGGAAGAGGAAGTCCCACCGGTCACAGAAGCGGAACTTGGGGCGGCTGTACTTAGGCTAAGAAGGAAAAACACCGCACCTGGGCCAGATGGTATACCCGGGCGAGCTGTGGCAATTGCGATGACGGCGATGGGCGCAGGGGTGAGAGAGCTATTTTCTGAGTGTCTGACCCAGGGTAGATTCCCACGCATATGGAAGACCGGCAAACTCGTTCTGCTCCGAAAGAGCGGACGCCCAGCTGAATCACCGTCAGCTTACCGCCCTATCGTGCTGCTCGACGAGATGAGTAAGCTTTTTGAGAGGATCCTCGTTGACCGCCTCGTCGGGCATATGAGAAGGGTTGGGCCAGATCTGCATGATGGTCAGTTTGGCTTCCGCTGCGGTCGGTCTACCCTAGACGCCATTGCACGGGTACGCATTTTAGCTGAAGAGGCGGTTGCTCAGGGTGAGGTGGTATTGGCAGTCTCACTAGACATTGCAAACGCTTTTAACACTTTGCCCTGGGAGACCATAAAGGAAGCGCTGAAGTACCATGGCATACCCTGGTATTTGAGGAGAGTGGTGGCGGACTATTTTGTCGATAGAGCAGTTATCTATCCTTCCCGAAATGAGTGGTCCAGGAGAGTTATGACCTGTGGTGTTCCACAGGGGTCTGTCCTTGGACCGCTCCTGTGGAACATTGGTTATGATTGGGTGCTTCGTGGTCAAAATCTGCGGGGCATCGGTGTGACAGCTTATGCTGATGACACCTTGGTCACGGCCCGCGGACGCACCCACAGAGAGGCGGCCCTTCTTGCTACTGCTGGAGTTGCCCAGGTGGTCCGGAGAATAAGAGCTCTGGGCTTGGAGGTAGCCCTAAGTAAATCTGAGGCCCTTGTTTTTCATGGGCCTCGGAACGCACCACGGGCAGGAATGAATATTGTAGTTGGTGGAGCTCCTATCGCCGTTGAACCAACGATACGCTATTTGGGCATTGTCCTGGATGGGCAGTGGAAGTTCACGGAACACTTCCGGCGACTGGTGCCTAAACTAATGGCTTTTGCTGGAGTGCTTAGCACACTTCTCCCAAATTTAGGAGGTCCAAGCGTTGCGTGTCGCCGTTTATACGTTGGTGTGATTCGCTCTAAGGCACTCTATGGAGCGCCAATATGGGCGGACGCCCTAAATAATAAAAATAAGGCTTTGTTGCGACGCCCGCAGCGGGCAATAGCGCTGCACCGTTTCGTTTGAGGCGGCTTGTCTGTTGGCTGGAAGCCCACCGTGGGATCTAGAAGCTGAAGTCCAAGCAACAGTATATCGGAGAAATGCAGAGGCACGTGCTTGTGGAAACTGGCCGCTTCCAGAAGAAATCAAGCGTTGGAGAGATCAGGCTCATGATGAGCTCATATTAGAGTGGTCCGAAAGGTTGGAGAACCCCAGTGCTAGCCATGAAGTGGTAGGCGCTTTTCGAACCGTGCTCACACCATGGCTCAATCGCAAGCACGGTGCACTTACCTTCCGCCTTGCACAGATCATTACGGGACATGGTTGTTTCGGCAGATATCTGTGTCGGGTGGTTGGTCGAGAGCCCTCAACAGAGTGCCACCATTGTGGGCAGAGAGAAGAAGACACAGCAAATCATACTCGTGCTGTGTGCCCTGCTTGGGCAGTGCCGCGTGCGACTCTTGAAACGGCTGTAGGTAGAGACCTGTCATTGCCGGCCTTGCTAAACGCAATGGTTGGTAGCGAGGAGGCGTGGGACGCGATGATCGCTTACTCGGAGACAGTAATGTCTGAAAAAGAGGCGGCGGAAAGGGATCGAGAAGAAGACGTCCTATCGCTTCCGATTCGCCGCAGGAGAATAGGCCGAAGGCGGTTGGCCTTTGTCCACCATATGCCACCATAACATTGACTTTTGGGTAATGGATCGGGGGATCCATGCCCAATTTCAGAAGTCCTGAGGAGTTAAAATTTCCCAATGTGTTTCAGGGATGCCTTAAATGAAGAAAGTGGAGCATCTATGCTTCTAGAGATGAGCCCAATAATGGGTATCTGCCGAAGGGGTTACGGAAGCGCGACTAGCGATCCCGCGACTCCCTCGTTAAATGCAGCAAGGAGAACATCCCGGGTTTTTAGTGGGTATACCGCCTCATTAGGTGGGGAATCCCACATAACCATCTTGCCCCCCAAGCAGATGGTATCCATAAAGGATTTTCCCGGGTAAAAAAAAAAAAAAAAAAAAAAAAAAAAGGTTAGGTTAGGTTAGGTTAGGTTAGGTTAGGTTAGGTTAGGTTAGGTTAGGTTAGGTTAGGTTAGGTTAGGTTAGGTTAGGTTAGGTTAGGTTAGGTTAGGTTAGGTTAGGTTAGGTTAGGTTAGGTTAGGTTAGGTTAGGTTAGGTTAGGTTAGGTTAGGTTAGGTTAGGTTAGGTTAGGTTAGGTTAGGTTAGGTTAGGTTAGGTTAGGTTAGGTTAGGTTAGGTTAGGTTAGGTTAGGTTAGGTTAGGTTAGGTTAGGTTAGGTTAGGTTAGGTTAGGTTAGGTTAGGTTAGGTTTTTTTTTTTTTTTTTTTTTTTTGTACAGGCAGGGGGAAATCCTCATGGATACCACGGATGGGAGTGTGGTTATGTCAGACTCCGCCTTTCGGCGACCTACTGACTAAAACCCCCTGCCTTTTTTCTATTTCCTCCAACATAATCGGAGTCTTTTGCGTACTCTCTTATGTAATACAAATAACACTTATTTCTATAGCTTTATATGTTAATCTTTCTATTCCTAGAATATATCTTTCCTTATTATGGCTACGTATTTGTATATATTTAATATATACAATGTATTATCTAACTTATTACTATTTATTTCTTTGCACTACTTTTTTTACTATCTTCTTACAATATTCTATAAAAATATACCTACACTCCTTCTCTTCCATTATTCTAAACAAGTTACCTTTACTTATTTCCATACCTATCTCTATTTCGGTGTCGTATCTTTGGCGACCATACACAGGACACTCTGTTATTATATGTAGCGCACTTTCTTCGACCTCCGGGTCGCAGACACACGATGGACTATCCTTGCATTTGAACCTATGCAAGTATGAGGAGAATCCGCCGTGCCCTGTCATCGCTTGTACAATTATAGGGTCCAATAGTATTTTCTTCACCAATGGGTATGCTTGTATGGCATCTGGGAAGTAGTGCTTTGTTGTTGATGCCGTTTCGCCGTTTTTATACCTTTGATTCCATTCGTCAAGCGACTCCAGTCGAATTTGTCGCTTGACGAATGAAACTGGGCATTTTTCGTAATCTGGCCTAGTTTTTCGATGTAGTGCTGCGTCTTTAGCCAATTTGTCCGCTCTTTCATTCCCCTCCAATCCAGCGTGTGCTTTAATCCAAAATAATTGTAGAGAACCATTTTTTGCGACTATTTTGTTTATATTGGCACGTGTTGCAAATGCCAGGGGATGGAGGGAAGCGTTGTTGACAATCGTTTCAAGAGCAGACCGTGAGTCACTGTAGATGTTGCAGCTCGACACTTCGCTCTGAAGAGCCTGATTTGTTGCTTCAAATAGGGCCAGCAATTCGGCTTGGTAGACAGTACAGCATTGATCCAGCTTAAATTTTCGGGTACATATCTCAACGCCATTATACCAAACGGATAATGCCGCACCGACTTTCCCCTCAATTTTGCTTCCGTCAGTAAAAATGTTAAGGCCATCTGTGTTGTAATGCTGATCCAATGCTGCACCGTCCAACAAGCAAATGAATTGCGATCCCATTTGCTGCGCAGGGTGTGGCTTGTCCACAAAAGCCATTTGCAACTCCATGTCTCGGTCTCCTATTACTCGCTGTGAAAAACCCTTTTTGACCTCATAAAGCAAAGCTGCTTCCCGGACTCTTATGTCCAAAGGAAGCAACCCAGCGAGCAATAGTGCCGAGCTGAGTGAAACTGTTCTGTATGCCTTAATTATTTTTTGCGCGAAGCCACGCTGCACAACGTCAAATTGCTTCCTTATTCCTAACTTGTTTGTTGCAGGTGCCCATGCACTCGCTGAGTACATTATGACAGGCTCAACTACAGCTGTATAAATCGTCCTAATTATTTCGGGTTGGAGTCCCCAGTGGATTTTAGCGGCCCTCGAAAGTTGCTTATAGAGGTTTAAAGCTTTACGACAAGTGTGGGCAACGTGTGAGTTAAAAGTTAACGTGTGAGTTAAAAAGTTAGGTTAGGTTAGGTTAGGTTAGGTTAGGTTAGGTTAGGTTAGGTTAGGTTAGGTTAGGTTAGGTTAGGTTAGGTTAGGTTAGGTTAGGTTAGGTTAGGTTAGGTTAGGTTAGGTTAGGTTAGGTTAGGTTAGGTTAGGTTAGGTTAGGTTAGGTTAGGTTAGGTTAGGTTAGGTTAGGTTAGGTTAGGTTAGGTTAGGTTAGGTTAGGTTAGGTTAGGTTAGGTTAGGTTAGGTTAGGTTAGGTTAGGTTAGGTTAGGTTAGGTTAGGTTAGGTTAGGTTAGGTTAGGTTAGGTTAGGTTAGGTTAGGTTAGGTTAGGTTAGGTTAGGTTAGGTTAGGTTAGGTTAGGTTAGGTTAGGTTAGGTTAGGTTAGGTTAGGTTAGGTTAGGTTAGGTTAGGTTAGGTTAGGTTAGGTTAGGTTAGGTTAGGTTAGGTTAGGTTAGGTTAGGTTAGGTTAGGTTAGGTTAGGTTAGGTTAGGTTAGGTTAGGTTAGGTTAGGTTAGGTTAGGTTAGGTTAGGTTAGGTTAGGTTAGGTTAGGTTAGGTTAGGTTAGGTTAGGTTAGGTTAGGTTAGGTTAGGTTAGGTTAGGTTAGGTTAGGTTAGGTTAGGTTTTTTTTTTTTTTTTTTTTTTTTGTACAGGCAGGGGGAAATCCTCATGGATACCACGGATGGGAGTGTGGTTATGTCAGACTCCGCCTTTCGGCGACCTACTGACTAAAACCCCCTGCCTTTTTTCTATTTCCTCCAACATAATCGGAGTCTTTTGCGTACTCTCTTATGTAATACAAATAACACTTATTTCTATAGCTTTATATGTTAATCTTTCTATTCCTAGAATATATCTTTCCTTATTATGGCTACGTATTTGTATATATTTAATATATACAATGTATTATCTAACTTATTACTATTTATTTCTTTGCACTACTTTTTTTACTATCTTCTTACAATATTCTATAAAAATATACCTACACTCCTTCTCTTCCATTATTCTAAACAAGTTACCTTTACTTATTTCCATACCTATCTCTATTTCGGTGTCGTATCTTTGGCGACCATACACAGGACACTCTGTTATTATATGTAGCGCACTTTCTTCGACCTCCGGGTCGCAGACACACGATGGACTATCCTTGCATTTGAACCTATGCAAGTATGAGGAGAATCCGCCGTGCCCTGTCATCGCTTGTACAATTATAGGGTCCAATAGTATTTTCTTCACCAATGGGTATGCTTGTATGGCATCTGGGAAGTAGTGCTTTGTTGTTGATGCCGTTTCGCCGTTTTTATACCTTTGATTCCATTCGTCAAGCGACTCCAGTCGAATTTGTCGCTTGACGAATGAAACTGGGCATTTTTCGTAATCTGGCCTAGTTTTTCGATGTAGTGCTGCGTCTTTAGCCAATTTGTCCGCTCTTTCATTCCCCTCCAATCCAGCGTGTGCTTTAATCCAAAATAATTGTAGAGAACCATTTTTTGCGACTATTTTGTTTATATTGGCACGTGTTGCAAATGCCAGGGGATGGAGGGAAGCGTTGTTGACAATCGTTTCAAGAGCAGACCGTGAGTCACTGTAGATGTTGCAGCTCGACACTTCGCTCTGAAGAGCCTGATTTGTTGCTTCAAATAGGGCCAGCAATTCGGCTTGGTAGACAGTACAGCATTGATCCAGCTTAAATTTTCGGGTACATATCTCAACGCCATTATACCAAACGGATAATGCCGCACCGACTTTCCCCTCAATTTTGCTTCCGTCAGTAAAAATGTTAAGGCCATCTGTGTTGTAATGCTGATCCAATGCTGCACCGTCCAACAAGCAAATGAATTGCGATCCCATTTGCTGCGCAGGGTGTGGCTTGTCCACAAAAGCCATTTGCAACTCCATGTCTCGGTCTCCTATTACTCGCTGTGAAAAACCCTTTTTGACCTCATAAAGCAAAGCTGCTTCCCGGACTCTTATGTCCAAAGGAAGCAACCCAGCGAGCAATAGTGCCGAGCTGAGTGAAACTGTTCTGTATGCCTTAATTATTTTTTGCGCGAAGCCACGCTGCACAACGTCAAATTGCTTCCTTATTCCTAACTTGTTTGTTGCAGGTGCCCATGCACTCGCTGAGTACATTATGACAGGCTCAACTACAGCTGTATAAATCGTCCTAATTATTTCGGGTTGGAGTCCCCAGTGGATTTTAGCGGCCCTCGAAAGTTGCTTATAGAGGTTTAAAGCTTTACGACAAGTGTGGGCAACGTGTGAGTTAAAAGTTAACGTGTGAGTTAAAAAGTTAGGTTAGGTTAGGTTAGGTTAGGTTAGGTTAGGTTAGGTTAGGTTAGGTTAGGTTAGGTTAGGTTAGGTTAGGTTAGGTTAGGTTAGGTTAGGTTAGGTTAGGTTAGGTTAGGTTAGGTTAGGTTAGGTTAGGTTAGGTTAGGTTAGGTTAGGTTAGGTTAGGTTAGGTTAGGTTTTTTTTTTTTTTTTTTTTTTTTTTTTTTTTTGCCATCTAGAAATGGCTCTACGTAGTGTCCTCTAACATTATCAGAGATCTTTTCTGCCGTTATTTGCTTATATGCCTACTTTTTCTTAAAACCAAAGTGAAAATCTTTATTTCTAATAAAGTACTTAGTGTAAATTACATATTTTTCCTTATACTATTTTAAATCCTATATTTCTATGCTGAATTTTTATATATTACACTTAATATATTATTCAACAAAAATTTATCTAACATACTTATTTATTACTATTGCTTTATTTGCTAGACTTACACGGTATGAATAGGTCTTATAATTATATCTTTATTTTTGAGCGGGATCTTATTAATAATTTACATATTTTCTTATACTATCTTACATATTATACCTTTACTGAATTTTTATATATTACATTAATATATTTTTCAGCAAAACTTATCTAACTCTATTTATTTCTTACTATTACTTTATTTGCTACGTTAACACAATATGAAATAAACTTATCCCTTACATTTTCAACGCTCATTAACTGACTTGCATTTTCCGAGTTTACATTAAGCTGTAGTTCCTGCTCAAGATCATATCTGTCTCTACCGTGGGATGGACATTCAAATAAAACGTGCTCTATACTTTCAGGTATATCGGGTTCACAGATGCATGATGGGTTTTCCTTACACTTGAACCGGTTCAAGTATTCTGAAAACCCACCATGCCCTGTCATGACCTGCGTCAGCACTCCAGATGGTTCTAACTTTTTAACGACTTTAAAAGCTTTTACCGCGTCTGGGAAGAATAACTTTGTGACAGCTGCAGTCTCGCCCAGTTTGTACCTCCTATTCCATTCGTCAAGCGTTCCCATACGGGTTTGACGCTTGACGAATGAGATAGGACATTTGTCATAATCAGGGCGGGTTTTAATACGTAGGGCTGCATCTTTTGCGAGCTGGTCTGCGCGCTCATTCCCCTCCATCCCTGCGTGAGCCTTTATCCAGAACAAAGAAACATCTTTGTTCTGGTGTTTGCTGGCTTTAATGTTCTTCCTTATGTCCGCCACTAAGGGATGGATAGAGCCTTGGTTTGTTACCGTTTCAAGCGACGACTTAGAGTCGCTATAGATGCCGAAACTGGTTTCAGGCCTCTTAAGGATTTCCACCGTGGCTTTCCATATGGCCAGCAATTCAGCCTGATATACGGTGCAGTGGGACGACAGTTTAAATTTGAGGGATTTGGTTTCGGCGGTATTGTTCCATAGGGACAACGCCGCTCCAACCTTTCCCTCAATTTTGCTGCCGTCCGTGAATATCCTTACTGTTTGACTGTTATGGGCATTCACCTGCTCTTGGTCATCAAGGCATACAAATTGCAAGGCCATATGTTCCGCCGGATGCGGTGAGCTTGCGAATGGGACCATTTGTTCCATCTCTCTGTCTCCTAGCTCTGGCCGGAACACCCCCTTTCTTGCCTCATACAAAGAGGCTGCCTCTTGTATACGAAGGTCAAGAGGGAGTATGCCAGCCAGAACCAGTGCCGAGTTCAGAGAGACAGTACGGTATGCTCTGCAAAGCTTCTGTGCAAACCCTCTCTGAACTACATTCAGCTGTTTTTGGACCAGTATTTTTCTTGCTGCTTGTGCCCAGACGCTGGCCGCATATAGAATGACTGGCTCCACAACTGCTACATATATAATGCGAATGACCTCCGGGTGTAGGCCCCAACTGACCCTGGCAGCTCTAGATAAGCGTTTGTAGAGGCTCAAAGCCTTTTTACAAACGTACGCTGCATGGGTGTTAAAAGTCAGCTTATCGTCAATGATGAGTCCAAGGATTTTAAACTCCTTCACTATGCCAATGTCGATCCCGCCCATGTTCAGGTGTGGGGTGTCGTACTTAAGTTTCCGCGTTATGACCATCGCATTTGTTTTATGCGGTGCGAATTTTAATTTGTTTCTGACACCCCACTCCTGGACATAGGCGAGAGCGGCATTCGCGCGTTGTTGTACCTCAATTGCCGAACTCCCGTCGAAGACCATAACGACATCGTCAGCAAATGCTTGGCAATAGTCACCACGTTCCTCTAGTCCTTTGAGTAAGGGATCTAGGAGCAAATTCCAAAGAATAGGGCCCCCAATCGATCCCTGGACACATCCTTTAGTTGTTTTCCTGGTGACCTCTTCGCCTGCATATCTGACCCTGACTTTCCTATTTCGCAGGTAGCTATCCATGATCCGCCTCAAGTTAACTGGACACTTTTCTTCGGCGAGTCTCACCCTGATTGCGGGCCACCAAGCACTGTCGAAGGCCCCCTCTATGTCTAATGATACCATTGCTATGAGTTTCTTTTGTTCCAGCTTATCGCGTAAATGTTGGATCAAGACATAGAGGGAGTCTTCGGTACTTCTTTGGGGCATAAATCCGTATTGGTGCCTGCTGAGTCTTGGAAGTAGGTGCCACTTTATTCTGCCTACAAGCATTTTTTCCAGAATTTTCCCCATCACTGGCAACAGTCCAATTGGCCTGTAAGATTTAGGTTCTGCGTACGTTTCTTTTCCTGGTTTTCTAAGTATAACGACGGTGGCCTCCTTCCAGATCTCAGGGAAGTGA